>OY751112.1:13512427-14859094 GCA_963564075.1 Eupithecia subfuscata | reverse complement strand
GTGATAATAATGTAATACTCATGTAATTTTAAATCTTACCCTTCACTCTTAACTTTCTCAGCAGTCTTCTTAACAGGCCAGGAGAAGTCAGCGTCCACCAACTGCAGGATCAGATCAGCTCGTTTCCCAAGCCCCTTGGTCAGCAAGGAGTGTAGTGTGTCTGTTATAAGAGCCAGTTGGTCCACTCCATAGTTCACTTTGGTGGAGACAGGTGCTTTTGATAGGATGTTGCTCTTCAGGGTGTTGTAATTTTTAAACCTGAGTGAGTTTTAAAAATAAGAATTTTGAAATTATGCCCCACACATGCGGATTTTAAGTGTTATAAGATAAAGATGGTAATTTACGCGATATATCAATTCTTTTCTGCTTGAGATGGGGGCTACGAATAAATAATATTTATGGAGGCCATGAGAAAATTTGGCGTGCCTCAAAGCAGCTTATGTATGAAGCCCTTCATTATTAACTTTGTACATCAATGATATCACCACCACTCCATTGTATATTCATACACTAGCCTAGCGCGCCGCCAAAATGAGCTATAAGATCTCGGTGTGCACATACCGAGTTTATTTATTTTAAGTAATTTATTATATTTATTATAATTAATGTAAAACTATAAGTGCTTATTGAAGCAAATGCTTCATTTGATCTATGTTGTTAAGAATCCATTATCTAAATAATATAAGCTTTTTGTTGCTGAAATAAATAAAATCAATTCTTACATAAATAATAGATTCAGGCATTACTTTGCAGAAGTCCATTGCAAAATATTAGGATAAAAAATATTTAGTAAGCATTCCGCGCAAAACTTTCTTTGAAACACAAACAAAATGCAATTCACATTTTGTTGAATCTCATCTACGCAAACTAGAAAATTCGCACCTACGCAAACTTACTTTGGTGGATTTTTCCATTTCTTTTTTCTCTTCTACAATTAAATCGTGTGTGGGCTTGAAGTTGGAGGGTTAGTGACTTGGCAATTTGATATTCAACTCTGTTTTTTTACCTTCTCTGATTACTAGCGGTGCACGCAAATTGCATTATGTTGAATCTCATTACAGATGGTTTTGCGCTAAATATTATTATCCTAATATTTTTATTACTTAATTCTTACTTTAAAATATGATCAAACTGGTGCAATGGCTTCACTTCAGTCATAAACAGAGGTGTGAAGCTATTAATCTTTCCATTGTCTAGTATTTCTACTGCCATCTCACATTCCCTCTTCAAAGCCTGGTAAGTTCCTCGGCACATATCCCAACAGAGGTTGTAATAGCCTGTGCAGTCGAGGAATACCACCGGGAAGTGTTCGTGGAAGGAGTCGATAGGAACAGGTGGTTCACCTTTGTGGAGTGATATGCCTTTGAGGTCGAGTTCTAGAGTTTCTGTAAGAAATAAGATGGTGGGATGAATTATTTAAATATTTGACTTAAATTAAATATTTGTCTTAAATTAAATATTTGTCTTGAACTAAGCATGTATTTATAAAACCAGACTGATACTCTTAAAAAAATATTGATAAAAAATATATTTTTTATCAATATTTAAGAAATAGTTAAAAATTAATTTGAATGCATGCTTAGAGACGAAGTTGTCAGAGAGCAAATCTATCTTAGAAACTTCTACAAATAAGATTACTTACTTAATGCAATCCAAATGTTTCTCACTATCTGATAACTGCTCATAATATTGTTGATCCTCTTATTTTGGACAAAGTAAGCCACCATTGCGCTCACCACATGCCCTGACACTTGTAGACTCCTCTGTCTTAGCCATATCTTTAGTAGAACCACTGCTTGTTTCAAATTATCACCTTTAGACAGAATTTCATTAAGAAATTCTTGGTTCGCTGATGCAGTCAAGTCAGATAGGATGCTGCTATTGTAGAAAGGAGTCGGAGGTCCAACCTCATTGTTGCCAGCACTGCCGTCCACCTCAGATGCTGACAACCAAGCTTCTCTGAGGTTATTCCTACCAGAGCTAAATCTATGGAACTTATAGGCTTCCTGTTCACAAACAAGGTTCAATCGTACTGATAAATGATTACCAAGTTTACCAGCTGGTTTTACATCTAGGACAGGTTTAGTTTCACAGCCCTTTAGCCAGGAGTATTGCAGATCTACAATAGAATTGAGTTTGCTTAAGTGAGATGCTATGTAGGCTAGGTATGCTGCCCGCTTTTTATGATACCTGTAGTTGATTGAGTCATTCTTTGTGTATGTTTCAGCTGGGACAGTGATCTGAACATCAACTGTCAGTTTAGAGTTGATAACACAACCGAGGGTGTAAGAACCTACAATTTCTACAGATTGAAACTTGTGGAACTTGAATGTGCATCTGGTCCTCTTCAGTTCACTTGGTACTGGTAATTTCAATTTTAATCGCTTGCAAAGAGTCTGCTCAGATAAATCATATTCGGTACCATCATCAGGAATTTCTAATAGATGGTTTTTGAAGCTTTCAAACCATTCAGTAAACTTTTTTTCTGTTTTCTCTTTCAATTTTACTTCTTCGAGGATTTCATCAACTTGTAACCGGAAGAGATTGGAGTTGAATAAGTTTTCTGTCTCTTGGAGCCTGTTCAGTTCATTGGCAGTTGGTTGCCGGAACCAACCTTTCGTTTTCAACTTTTTGGTTCCCTCTTTGTTTTGGTCCTGTGTTGAACGCTTGCCATTTTCATTTAGGCCGTCTGCTTCACCGCGGACCTCGGATATTGCTGTTTCTATATTCTGCAATCATTCAATACACTTGGAAAGGAAGTTTTTACTGAAAAATCGTAGCACAATGTAGCAAACTGAAATACATCAAAATAACATACAAATGGGGAAATTTGAGGAAAACCTTAACGCTTACCCGTTTAACCATGTTTATTTAATCGAAAAACAATTTATAATTCTATGGTTTTCTTCACAAATTCATGATAAAGTCCGACAAAAGGCAGGTGCCAGGTTATGAAAATCATAACAATGTGTGAGTTTCATTTCAAAGTTCAAAGGAATAAAACAACACGTGACAATGACACTGACTTTTTAACTGATAAGTGTAATGGAATGTCAATGAATGAATGACTTTTTTACTTCCATTCCTTTTGAAGTTGATTCTCTTTGCGTGCAAAGTAAAGTATGGTGAGTCAGTCAAACATTCAAGAATAAGAATAAGAAACATTTATTGTATAAACTGTGTACATAGTTGGTCTTAAGAACTAGTAATTGTCCAACAGTTTGTCCTTTCGGACATACAATAATATAATTATAATTATAAAATTATGAGAATTGCACATTTTCTTTATACTTAAATAAGGTTAACAATAGGAGCTAAATAACAATGATTACTATCTAAATTTCTTCTATTTCTTTTATTTCTAACGGTAAATTGTTGTATATTTTAATGGCAGAAATATATGGACTTTTCTGGAACATTGCATTGTTTACTTGAGGCATACAAATATTATATTTGTAGTTTTTGCGTAGGTTATTATGTCGACCAGATTGGTTAGCAAAGAAGATTTTTTTTTTTTTTTTATAAATAAGCATATTTCTGAAATGTATATTCCAGTTAAGGTTAAAATATTATTGTCTTTAAATATGTTGCGAAGAGATTCTGTACTTTGTAAGTTATAAATAGCTCGTAGGCACTTTTTTTGCATGATGAAGGTAGATTCTATGTCCACAGAGTTTCCCCAGAAAATTATTCCGTAGCAGAGATGAGGAAATACATGCCCATAATATGCATTTATTGCAATTTGTTTTGAGCAGTTATTTGTTAGTGTTGATAGAGCATAACAATATTTTGATATTTTAGAGTTAACTTTTTGAATGTGAAATTTCCAAGTTAATAAGTTGTCTATGTTTACACCAAGAAAATTCATTCAATATCAATCTCAAACTATATGAACTAGAGGTGTAAAAGTAACGAAAAAACTTAGAGCATTTAGAATGCTCTAAACGAAAAAAGCTTACCCGTATGTATTCGTTACTATAACAATAATTAGTACTCGTTACTATCGTATCGTTACGTGTTACTTCTGATACCTTCTTTTTATAGTTATATATTATATAGTTATAGCAACGAATCGAATGGTATTGCGTACGAGTATACAGTATGACGTCGCGGGGTGCGGCGTCGCAACATTCATAATTTGTAGAAAATATACTTATTCAATTCGTTTATAATAACGGTTTAATAAACTAATTGAATAAGTATATTTTCTTGGTTAAATTTAAACCAGACCTAAAATTACATTTCTTCAACCAATGCATTACGTCTAGGATCGTGTTTAAGACACCCACTTGCTAAGTAGTATTGAATTATTTTTATATTAATATAAAATTTTAATATTTATTATAAAATTTCTCCCCGTCTTAACCTATGGTGCGCAAACTTGGTCATTGACGCAACTTCAGAAGTCCAAAATCAAGGTTTGCCAGCGAGCGATGGAGCGCAGCATTTTGGGTGTCCGACTAACGGACAGAGTCCGCAACACCGAACTGCGCTCTCAGACGCAAATCGCTGACGTAGCTCTAAAAGCCGCAAAGCTAAAGTGGGATTGGGCTGGTCACGTCTGCCGCATGCCAGGAGAGCTATGGACTAAGGTAGCCACCGATTGGCAACCTGAACAGGCGAGAAGGCGACGCGGTAGACCTAAACGGAGATGGCAGGACGAATTGAACAAATTCCGGGTCGACTGGACGGAGCTGGCCAGTGATCGTGATGTCTGGAGAGAGTGGGGGGAGGCCTTTGCCCAGCAGTGGGATAAATTTGGCTAATAATAATAATAATTATAATAATATAAAATTAATTAATTATATTTTTAGTATACATACCAAACTGCGAAAGGTGCATTTTTTCACTTTTTCGTATTATGAACCAGACTTTGTGTTTAAGTCATTGTACTTAAATTTAATTTGATTTAATAGGTTAAGTGTAGAACTACAAGTGAAGTGTTAACGCTTTATTATAATCTTTTTAAGATAAAAATAAAATATACGTAAAAATACGCGATAGTAAAAAACATAAACATAGGCATATTTCTAATTTGTAAAAATACTTCCCTACCTTGTTTCTGTTCCAATCTCAAACTTTGTCTACACACACAAGTAAACAGTAAAAAACTTGGACGACGAATTTCCAAATTATAGTTTACTTAACAACAAACGTCGTTCTTTGTAACGTACCTAAATTCACTGATTAACAGTGTTGCCAGATCGAATTTTACAAAATCAGTAGAAAGTCACGTCAAAAATCAGTAGCTTCAAAAAAAATCAGTAGATTTCGAAAAAACTACAAATTTCTAGCTACTTTCTAGCACGAAAAATGCGTGATATGTTAATCTGTAAGTTTCTGTAAAATCGGTTCATCCGCTAGGGATTTATAATAGTAGGTCATTAGTTCCCAATCGGATGAACCGATTTTGATCCAGTTTTTTTATGTTTATCCAGTGTGTGTGTTTCACTTTTCAATGATGGCATTCATCAAAGCCATGAATATTTTACTTTGCAACCTAAGTTACATGGCTTTCGAATTTCAAAAAATTATGTGTTCGTTTCCAAGGGCACTGATCAGGTTTTTTGGGGTAGGTAACTAGGTAGTGTACAAAGGTGTTCCATTGTTCCTTTCAAGAAAAAAAAACTATGTTCATCACAGAAAGAGGGATGCTAGGTGTCTATTTTTTTAAATTTCAATTAAAAAAAATAGACACCAAGCTGACTCGAGAATCGTATGAACACTAAGTGAAATTGAATTTTTAATTTATTTTGTGGTTACAAGGCCTTATGCCTTGGACTTGAGTCGCTCTCAGGAAAAGCTGGTTGATTTCTCGAATTTTACAAAATAAATCAGAGGCTGTTTAAAAAATTAAGCAGATCTACTCGCAGGAAGTGTAATAACTAATAATTCATCTACAAGATCTACTGCTAAATCAGTAGATCTGGCAACACTGTTCGATAAACTTTTCAAAAGTTTATCGAACGAACGGACCGAGCAATCAATTCGAAAAAGATATGGTAAAATAATTGACGTCGTGAACGTTAGTGAACGAAAGTCTTCGTTTCAGGTCTGGTCAAAATGGCGTTTTTGTCAGTATGTCCGTACTCCTCTACAGGTCGTATTTTACAACCGATCGGTATGAAACTTTGTGTACAGATTCTATGATTTTATAGAATTTTATTGTCGTTGGGATTTTTTGATTAAAGACGTACTTCTTCCACAATAAGGCAAAAAGGCGGATTTGGAATATCTCCGCTTTAAGAGATCTGATTTTGATGATTGTAATTGAAAGGTAATAACTTTATACTGTTCTTATAAAAATTTAGTAAAGATCTGATGAGGATTTTCGGCATGACGAGCAGAATAGCTTCGCAAAATGCAGTTATATGCAAGAGAGCATTTACAGTACAGCGCCACTTATTAAAACATCTTTAATTTGAATTATATGAAATAGCGCGGCCGCATATACCGTCGTCGTCGGTTAAATAATAAAATAACAACTTTGGGCTGATGGATCAACGCAATCTATTGATACTAGGTACAGAATTTCGAGCTTTGCTGAGGAACGTAACTTAGGTACTTTGTATGGACAATTGGTCTAATGGTTGATGTGTTTGTGCAACATTTCGTTTAAAAATTCCGACAACAATCGTATCGCAAGTGAAGTGATCTGTAATACCTACCTACCTTTCCAAGTGCACCTTACCTACCTCACCTACCCTACCCACAAACAAGATTGAATCCGTTCAGGAGAAACAGACGCCTATTCTTGCACGGTGGGCATTATTTCAAAGGTACATGTGGAAATCATTTCATTAGTTTTGAGCTAGGTATATGTATAATTATACCTACTAAACAATTACCCTTACCCTACCTACTTACCTACCACCTAAGGTTGGTAAGTGGCCAAAAATTAGTGTTCGCGACGTCTACTGTTCGTAGAACTACTAGTACATGTACTATTATACCATGGGAACACAGATGTTTACAGGAAGTGGAAGAAACGAACGAACAAAACAAACTCTAAATTTCATTCATATTTTGTCAGTATTGTGACGAACCGGATTGGTGAAAATTTCATTGGCTTGTAAAGTGACACTGACAATTGACAACTTACATAATAGACACGGAGCCATTGGAGCTCGGGAAAAATCAGGTAGATTTCACGAAATCTTAGAAATAAATCAGTAGTAGGCGTGTGTCGTTCGTTCATTCACAAAGATCCATATCAGTCACGACCCGTTATGAAAATGATCCGGTTCATATGATCCGTTCATTTGAATGATTGTTTTTGCCGGCGGATCTTTTCGATTTTGTGACTGACTGATCTGAGCCTGTGCGAGATCGGTTCGTTTCGTTGCGTGTCGTCGCGTCGTTTCGTTACTGACTGATTTGGTTCTGTGGTGGATATTTTCGAATTCTCGGTCTAGGTATATCATTCATGATCCAATGATCATTAAATTATGGTAGGTACATAGAGTAAAAACTCGCTGCTGGGTAGGTAGATATTTATTGACCTGAATTGAGATAGGTACTTACCTACTTATAACGTCTCAAGTTAGATTCTTCTAGTAGGTAGGTACCTATATCTTCGTTAGTATATCTTCCTCACAGGAGGTAGAAAGATGTGTAAATACTTACCTACCTATCTTGCGTGCCTCCAACAACCGTCGTTTTATTATACCTAGGTAGGTGCGTCTAAAATGGTCAAATTGCGAGATACCTACTAGGTAGGTAGGTACTAGATACTGAGCTATAAAAAAACTCAAGCAAGTAGGTAATGTTGTCCGACAGAAAAATATATAACTCCTTAGGTAGGTACCTACTCAATTAGGTACCTGGGTACCTACCTACTACCACGGCTACTACCTATTGAATTGAATGAGAATTTAATTTAGGTAATTGAATAGGTAGTAGCTAAGCTTATTAATTTGAGGTGAGGTTTGTCTGTGTCGAATGCTAATACCTAGTTACCTACCTAGGTACCTACAATAACACCTTCGTTCGTCTGATGCTTTTCTTATAAATTTTAACTTCCTAAAGGATCCCAAGGCTACTAAAAAATGGATTGATTGATGCGACGACTTTGAGGAAAGCTACTTTAGAAATAATACCTAAGGACTACCTACCTACCTAGGTAGGTACTTACCAAAACTTTACAAAGCTTATCCGACTATTGCTAGACCATTTCAATCAGCTTTCATTTCACTTTGATTTAATACCTACCTACCTATGCTTGATATTTTTATGAACTTGTGCAAGCGGGTTTCCTTGTTGGTAAATAATTTACATAGAGGTACCTACTTACCTAACCTACCTAGGTAGTAGGTACGTACAGTAGGTACCTACCTACATACCTACTTAGATGCCCAAGTACTTACATGTACCTACCTACTCGAAAAATAATAGCCTCCTCTCTCGGGCTATCGGGTAAATCGATTATGATTATTATTCGTCTGTCAGTATAAAATCGATTTGGTTGCTAACTGGTTTTCGTATGGAATGTAAATAGGTATTTTGGTAAATAGTTAAAACATTTATTTGTAAGGAAGGTCTCTAAAGTTTCAAGTAAATTGGAACAAAAGTATCAAGTATCAGTAGTAATATTTTTACTATTATAGGAAGAAAACAGTTGTGTACAACACGCAGAAATCAACTTGGCACCTGGTGCCAAGGAAACTTCTAGGCACGAGGTGCCTAGTTAACTTCTGCGTGTTATACCTACGTAATGTTTGGTAAGGAATAAAGGAATGAATACCTAAGTACCATACTGCGACAACAGACTCTATTACGTTACCTTAAGGTACCTATCTAATTTTAATCAGGCTGTGAGTAGATGATATAAGCCACAGAATGTGTCCTATCCTACTCGCACGCACCACTTACGGCCTCGCGAGAGCAAGACGCAGCGGATCTTTGCGTTATGTCGCGGCGCGCGTCTCAGTCGTTCACAATGAACCGAACGTAGAAATGAACGGGTCTTTTCGTCGAGACTGTTCGGAACAATCACGAGCGGCCCGTGATCCGGATCATATGAGCCGTTCGTTCATGAACGACACAATCCTAATCAGTAGATCAGTAGACCGTTCAAAAAGCAGGTAGCTCTACTGCTAAATCAGTAGATCTGGCAACGCTGCTGATTAAACACTCGCATGCGTAAAACACACGATCAGCAAACAATTCAATACACGCATCAACGGACTTATGTGAACTGAAACAGTGTAGTGCGAGAAATGCCAGTAAAGTAACGAACGAAATGCATGCGTGTGTAATGTAACGTTTCGTTACTCGGTACTAGATCGCTCTTAACATAAATATCGCTCGCTTAGTATTGTTCACGTTCGTCGTTCAGTGTCACTGAGTGACATACGGTCTCAGAGGGAGCATACGGTTGATTGATACGGTTTGCTACAGGTAAGGTACAGCCCTCCCCTCCCTAGTGAGTGTCAGTCAACACGGCGAACGAAAATAAAAAATTAAAAACTTGTGAAAAATTTTAAACCTCACATTTACTTATTTCTGTATTTACTATGGCAGACCCGCGAATTCGTCAAATTAAAATAAAAACTGGTGTTGTAAAGCGCATTGCTAAAGAGAAGGTTGTTTACGAGAAGGAGGCAGAATTGCAAAAAACGCGGATACAAAAAATAAAAGACGAGGGCCAAGATGAACACAACATTCGCAAGCAAGAAGAGGTTCTTCAGGAGTCCCTGATGATGGTCCCTGACTGTCAAAGAAGGTTAGTTGCTTTTGGGAAAAGGTCTTTTTTGATTATTAGAATGAGTGTATTCTATTTTTGAAGTTTTGATGACTGTAGTATCACAATAGTCTTTGTTTAAAGTTACATGTGCTTTGTGCTTTTTCAGGTAGAAAATGTGACTCATACTTTGGTCGTAGGTACTACCTACTCATAAAAATGATTATTCATGCTTCCTAAAGTTATCTGTAGATGAGTACTGCGATTTAGCTGTTAGTGTCAACTGCTGGGCAAAGGGCTCCTCTCGTTCCCTCTCCACATCCTGACTGAGCCAGCTGGACCTTTAAAGTTGTTTAGTTTGTCACGCCGCCATGGCTTACTCGGTCAGCAGGAGCACCTCACACTATATAATAATAGAACAATCCTACTTGGCCTTTTCACTTCAAAATCTAAAGAGTTGCAGCCACAGATAAATTAGTCACAGCTTAAAAGCTATGACTAATTTCTCTGCAATGGCTGCAAGAGAGAATCATAATTTATTGCTGCAACCAACTTTCTAATTTTTTTTTCTAATTTGATTGGTGCTACCTATTTAAAATTAGAAAATGAATGATAATTTGTTGTTCTTATTTTTTCAGATTACAGAAAGCATTCGCAGATCTGAAAAGTGTTTTGGAATCGGAACAAGACCTGAAAGAGAACGAGGTATACACGGCGGCGGAAGAAGTCCTGAAGGAAGCAGAACCTCAGCTACCACAGTCCATTACTGTTTAATTTAACTTAAATTTAAATCTTTTACATTAGTATTTAAAAATAATCATGTCTTATAATAACAAAAACATTTATAATAATTTTCAAGGAAGTACATTCCAAAGTATGCCTCATTATGTGCCACCTCCACCGACTCCACCATCCTTTTTCATTTCCCCGCATGCTCGGAATGATGATGCAAAGTTTATAAAACAATTTGACTTAGTTCCACCAAGGAAACCAAAACTGAAAAGTCCCACTTCCATATCTACTGTTCGCGATGAGATGTACAGCTTGATGCTCAAGCTTAAAGATCTCAAAAGTAAAGAAAGCATACTCACGGACAATGTCAATAACTTATCTGATGAAGATTGGAATACCAACATGCTGCAGATTGAAGAAAATAAAAATGCAATCAATAAAATCCTTTCAAAAATCAAGAGTTTGAATTTGGATCTGTTACAAAAGTTGATTGCGAAGAGATCAGCAAAGCGAGCTCGGTTGAGAAGACAGCGTGCGGAGCTAAAGAGAGAAAAGGAGGAGTGGTTGAAAGAAATGCTGGAAAAGTCTAGAAAAATTGATGAGAAGCTGCAGAAAACTCAGGATGACATTAGGAGAGCCAAACAGGTGGGTTGCAAATGTTTTGGTAGGAAGGTAACCTTTGGAAAACATGCCTTCATCACAACAACAATCAATGACAAACAATTTAGGAATTGTTCCGTTGATCAATCTTTTAAGACTAATGTTATGAGATCAATTTGAGTGACACAATACATTGGCCCGAGAATCTACTCAATCCCTAGCAGCGCACCATTATTTTAGCAATAGTGGTTCACAATTGGAACCTATGACGAGAAGACATTAACCACATCACTAAACTCCTTCAAAAGTAAACTTGACAACTAGTTACGAGATGACAAAAACAAAATAAAAAAGTGATGCAATGACTAGATTCAAAACTGTGATATAGACACATCAGCCACAGGCCCCTCGTGTACTACCAATAATAAATGTTTGTTCCCGGCAAGTCAATATATTTCTGTACTTAGAAATATGTTGACTCACTCAGACTATTTTCGGTTCTCATTGCTTTTTTTCTGCATATTTTCAGAATGCAGCCAATGTGAATAGGTTGTTCAGAAATATAATTAACTTTCTGGTAGGAGCAATAGACATGCACTACCAATATTCAAACTACTATCTTTCCAGGAAGAAGAAGCCAAGATCCAAGCCGATATAGTCCTAAAAGAGACCCTACGCAAGAAACATGATGCCAAGAAGTACATCGTCAAACTGGATGCTCTGGTAAAACTGCGGCGCGCAAGGATGAACACTGCGAGAGGGCGGGGGGAGGCTGTGTCGGAGGCCGATGCTGAGGCGTTTCACAGTAAAATTGGTAAGTTTTATCAGTTTTAAAAATATTCGACTTCAAAGTACCTACCTGAATCAAAGTACCAAGTCAAAGTAGTTTACCCGATTATAGCAAGCTAGCTTCTGCCCACAGTTTGGAACGCGTTTATCGCATTCACTTCCGCTACGTCGCGACCGGCATGGGCGGGCCACAGCTAATAAGACTCGCAGCACTCCATGTGTGTCGTTTCTGGGATATTATCTATCTCTATGCCAAATTTCATTAAACTCTGTTCAGTTGTTTATTCGTAAAAAGGTAACAGTCGGACATAGAGACAGAAATACTTTCGCATTTAGAATATTTCGTATAGATGGATATCTATCGCCTTTGAGCCTTTGTCATGCGCCATTGCGTTTGGTTCTACATGAGTGCTACTCCTGTTTGTTACAGCCGATCACCCTGTATATTTAAATCATTTCCGAGTCCCTACAAAAATAACACAAGCTCTGCTTAGCTTGGGGCTAGATGCAGTGTGTGAACTGTCCAGCATTATTTATTATTTGTTTATTCATTTTAAAGTCTTATCAACTTACAATGTCTACTAGATGCAAAAATTTATCACCCTCTTGATGGTCAATCTGAATAATAATAAAGATGATGAATCATATATCAAAGTGTTTAATCCTTAACAATCTACAAACCGAAGACCTAGTGAAGGTCGCGGCAAATCGGTCGTCGATCGGCTGATATGATGATAAACAACCTAACATTGATACAAAGCTGATCTTCCGTGACACCGGAACTGAAAAAGGCGATATTGCTTAAGTACCTATCACCATCGATAATCAAAATAAATCTATCAGATACCTATATAAATTAAAATGGTTTGTTCCACGTTGTAAATCTTGCCTTTTAAGCGCTAACGAAACTTTCGTTATGAATGTGACCAATTTAGTATATAAATCGTAGGACATTTTGCCTTCATCAACGCTATAAATACAAAAGTTTCATTCAAAAACTTCCAGAAAACCTAAAAACCCTGTGGAAACAACGCCTCTCAATCTACGAGAGCGAAGAGTCGCAACTCCGCGCCACGCTTGACGAGTCCCGTGGCGAGAAAGAGACAGCGCTGGAGAGCGAGAGGGCGGCGGCGGCTCACTTGGAGGAGTGGAAGCAGGCGTTGTTTGGAGGAGAGCTGCCACAGGTGAAGTTTGAGGGTCTGTCGGAGTTTGTCACTGTGAGGTAAGTGTGAATTGGGATTTAACTTTTGGTTTAATCGGCTACATCACTCAAAAAAGGGTTAATAATTTGCCATTAGAAAGTTCAAGAACCCCTGACACCTGAGAATATAAATAGGCGAAACTTGGCCCACTCGCAGGCGCATGCGCGGAAAATTGCCTGATCAGGCCAGAAGACCTTACAAGAGTAGAGGGATTAAGGCTAGTGCTTTTTGCAAGATAAATTTATTTTATTTTATTTATGGACTCCCAACAGAAAAATCACATCACAAACAGAATAACAAAAATAAAGTGGTCTTAAGTCTTGTGTTTTTTTAAATAAAGGGTGCCACAGCGTGAGCAATCGGTAGCTAATTATCGGTAATTAGAATAATCGGTAATTAGAATAATCGGTTAGCTTAGGGCTGCGAAAGTAGTTAATGAGCGCTACCACCTATTTCCCATAGGATGACGTTATCAAAGGATTTATCATAAGAACCCAAATTATAAATGCGAAAGTTTGTGTGAATGTTTGTTACCATGTACCTCCGTAACTACTTAACCGATTTAGATGAAATTTCATCAAAACTTTAGATTCTAGAATAACACAGGTTAATCTTATTTTCAAATATATTTTTTTCCTCTGAGGGGGTGGTAATGTTTCTATGGAAAATTATTATTCCTTGGTAATATAAAGTAAATAATGAAATATGTACGTATTTTTACAAAACTACCCCTAGGGTGCAATAAATTTCTCAAATTTTGTATGATTTCCACGCAGGCGAAGCCTCAAAAGATATATATAGAAGGACAATAGATATATGATAAACTAGCTGTGTACACAGCTAGTTTATCATAATCTATTGTCCAGTGTAAGCAGAGGTGTAAAATTATTATTTTGATTTTTACCAAATTTTGCTAAATTACAAACATGAACTATTATTACTTACACAGGCATTAAAAAAGCAGATGGTGGTGCTACTTTGATTGTGCTTCTTTAGCTACTACCACCGCGGTGCTAGTAGCTAAAGAAGCACAATCAATGTCAAATATAACCGTCACCTAGGCGGTGCACCGCCTAAGTGACGGTTATATTTGACAGATGTTAGCATAAATTATGCATCGTTTGGTGCCTATTCAACCGACAACAGCTGTTAATCGACCATTTATCTTTCAAAGAACACCACCCTTAGCGTTCCCATTCCCACTGACGCAGAGCGGAATCGATGAGTAACATTTGGTTAAATTACGTACATCTGTCATCCGCTGGTTTGGTCGGTCACGCTCCGTTCCGCGTCAGTGGGAACGCACGATTGGTGTTTGGCTAGATAGCAAAGTAAGCATTTGACTAGGTTTTCAGTGTTCCTATAAAGGACTCAACACGATTCTCTAAAATAATGCTGCGATACTAGGCTGTGTCCACTACGTGTATATAAATAGGCGTTGAATTAATGACACAACGCAGCACAAAAATATGCATTCAAATAGGGCTTTACCTCGTCACCTTTAGATACATTTTACTGTGACAAAATGGCTTCCTACAAGCTTCAAACGAGTGGCTCGCGGCCGTGGAGCTGTCTGTCATCTTATACCATGAATATGAAATACAAAAAATGCATCTAAATATTACCTAAATGCACATTTATGTGCATTTTATGAATTACATTTTTGTCTGTAACTGTGCACCTCTGATCTGTGACAACGTTTAGGCATTTTGATATATTGTTCCCAACCTACATCCGTATGCATCCAAACGCAGTCAGATTTTGCTCAGAACGCTCGTGGCACGCTCGCTTAAAAACGCCTAATGTGTACTTGCACTAACCGACTGCCGCGCGGGCCTGTGTCGCCAGCTCGGTGTGTACGTACAGTCCCCCTGATAGTCTTAACACTATCACGGCCCAAAACGCAGATGCCAGTCTACTCCCCCGTGTCGTAGCGGCGCGCCCCTGCAGGTCGCACCTTCGAGGCTGGGCAGTGAATGCGTTATATTAAACTAATGTCGAAAAGCCACCTGTTTACTTTAGGGCTAGTTCAATTTTATTTAGTGTCGATTCAAGCTAACCTGGCTTTCTATGTATTTCAGATGCGAATGGGACGAGTATCTAAGTTGCCAAGGCACGTCGTTGCCCGTCGGCTGGGTCCCACCATCTGCTGTAAACATAACCTAAGGTGCACATATTATGTTACTATAGAAACAGATTATGAATGCTTATTATTTTGTTTTGTGCTGAATCGTTTTTAACATTTGCTTTGTATTTTTACACGTGGCCTTATTAGCGATGTGCTATTGGATTCGTTGAAATGCATTTAAATTAGGTAGGTACTTATTTTAATAAATATTTTCAGAAAAATTGCTTTTTATTTAATTTTTAGGGACAGGAGAGGTACTTATACCTAAATATAAACATAGAAATATGTATAGAACAGTAGGCCAGGCATGGGGATTGTCTTCTAGGTTAGAGCTCATTCGCACGGGTTGGTCATTGTTTTTCGACGATTCGTCGGTAAACACTATACGTCATTCATGATAATGAATGACGGATGGACGTTACATATTTTTTAATAAAAAGACGGGTAACGGATTCTTAGCAGCAGCCATATAAAGTTTTTATTCATTATCTCTTCGCCGCAGCCGACTATACTGTACACCGCGAAAAAATAACGAGATCGTCGTAAATTCAGGCGCGGAAAACAGAGTAGTGAGATTTAATATTTCTATTATTAAAAAGTCAGTGGGGTGGTTTCCTCAAGTCAATGGGGTTGACCTCCTTTGATGGGGAGGTTGGGAATATACCAAAACGAATCTTCCTCGTGTGAATGAGCCCTTAGATAGAGAAACAATTACGTCACTCTCTCATCGAAAGCGATAATTATTTGAAATTAATTCCTTCGTCTTCAATTACGTATATTTGAGAATTAAAACCTTCCTTCCACTCGACACCACCAAAACGACACCATCGGTGGTGTCGTAATGGAATCACTAGTCCATACGACACCACCGACTAATAGTGAGGTTACCTACATACAAAGTTGTTGAGGATGATACATCGTTACAACGCAATGTATGACGATGCGATGTCATCATTGTTTATTGTACCCTAGAGTACAATCCCTGTGCTTGGCTAGAGGAACTTCTAGAAAATTACTGTCATATTTTCTCTGCTCTCATGGCCAAAAATGCCGCATGATGGGACATAAAAACAATTTAAATTCACAATAGATATTTTATTGATTCTTCTACACTAGCATTATTGAAATCAACTTACATTTGTAACTTTAAATTTTTGTTTTACAATTTACATGCCCATACGTTTACATTACGGAACAAAAACCAACACAATAAACATTGTTTTCAGTTGAAGTGTTGTGGTTATATTCCTCAAGAATTCAAATCCATTCATATAAAAATATAAAACCTGATTAGATTGCCCGAAGTCCCTCTAAAATAATTATTTTAAATTGATAGCAATCAAATAGAAACTATCGTAGCTTGACGAACTAATTACGGATACCCTATTTGCGTGATGAAGATCACCAACATTTCATCCTTTAACGAGGGACTTAACAAAGTTAGTTTGAGTGAGGTTCGTAGTTAAGGCGGTTGTATGCTGCAAACTAGCGCCGCCACCTATTTTTACTTATAATTACGTAAATACCAGCATTTTCTAATATCTAATGTACAGTTTGTGATACCTATCCTAAGCTTTTTTTAATCACTCTGAAATAGTTTAGTTTCGTATAATTTAGACAGAGAAGCGAAAACTAGAGTTCGGTGGCCACCAAGAGCAACTTCGCTATTCTGCATAAAGGAAATAAAAGAAAACTATTTTATGGGCATTAAAAAAAGCTTATGATAGATATCATAAACTGTACAATGGTTTAAAAAATTCATTCAACGTAATTATAAGAAAGAAAAGGCAGCGGCGCTAGATTGAGGCATACAGCCGCCTTAACCAGCTTACATTCGCGATGAACAACTAAATAGGTAGGAATAGGAACGCAAAAATATAAAAGCTAATTTAAAATAAAAACAATTTTCTCTAGTAGATATTTTAATATTAACTTGCTAGCAAATGAGGTGACATCTAACCCTAAAAATATAACACTTCTCTACTTATATTATTTTAGTCTAAAATAACATTTACAAGGATAAAGAAAAGGGAAAACTTATCGAGCTACTTGTCAAGTCAAGGTTTGGCGGCGTTTTATGATACAAATGTCCATACCAAACTATAAAATTTTAGGTCTATCATGTAATTTCTGAATTAATACATATTATATTATGTTAGTACAGACAGACTTACCCCCAAAGTTCTTGAATAAATGACCTGAATACATTTTGTATACAATCGTTAATGCTAAATTAGTTCATTTTAGGTATAACATTTAATTTCTGAATCAATACATATAATTATATTGGTTGGTACAGAAGACTTAAGCTTAACGCACACCTGCACTGAAAGGAGCGCTGCAGTAGTTACAGCACGGGGATTGTTCTCCAGGGTAGAATAGACAATTATGACATTGCATTGTGTTACATTGCGTACATTATTGAAGTTGAAGGAATACATTTCAAATAATTTACGCATTCGATCACAAAGTGACGTAGTTTTTCTCTATTCTACCCTAGACAACAAACTTCGTGCTTAGCCTACAGCACAGTACAAAAATGTGCAAATCAATATCAGATGATACAGCTCGCGGGTCACTTGTTTGAAACTTGTGGCCATTTTGTCACTGTAAAATGTATCTAAATACAACGAGTTCAAACCCATATTAGAATGCACATTTTTGTGCTGCGCAGACGCGGCGTCGGACTAATGTGCGCAGAGCTTTACGCCCAAAGTTCTTGAATAAATGACTTAAAAAACATACTTAATTAAAATGTAATAGAATACATTATTGCTGTTAGTAATAATAGGATCCCATGGTAACCTCTTCACCACATAAACACTTGAGATCACACGTATAAATAACTCGTTTAGTTTCGGACAGATACATAAAACTATTAGGAACAGCCAAAGATACAAGTAAAATTCTGTAGATATGGAATGCTCTCCCAGCGCTATCTCAACAAATGGCCTGTGTTGTGTTGAACATTTAACGCAAAGACAACTTTATTTCCAATCTTTTGCAATATACCTACCTAATGGGTAACAGAGATGGAAAGACGTACCTAGACCGAAGTGCGACCGAGACAACAATAAGCATGCGAAACAAAAACGCCGCGTCGGTCTGACTATCACCGAGGTGGGTGGACCTAATTTGAGCGTTCCACTTTCGAGAAACGAGTACCATAACTCCCGAATTTTACTTACATCGATGGGAACCGCTATATAAAAAATTCCCCGAACACCTCTCAGATTTTCTAACGATTTTCTAAGAGGTGAGGTAAACACGTGTGCACACAGAGGCAAATAGAGGCGGGGTTACGCTTACACGTATTGCACACAGAGGCAAATAGAGGCGGGGTTACGCTAACATTAGCAACAAAAAATGTCTTCCTACGTAAACGTTCTTATCTGTGCAGAACATTTGTATGTATGTTGCGGAGGGGTCAGTAAGTCGCTTTCTTTCCTTTATGTTCGAAGGACAGTTATCATTCGACTGTTTCCGATAAAAAGGGCGTAACTCCAAATCACCTACTTGTGGCAATAAGCAAAAAACTAAACAATAAATATCGGTTTTTACTTCACTTTTTACATAAATTATGTAAGGTTGCATCAAAAAGTCGTGTTCCTTAAAATGGTCTTTACGCCCTGGAAAGTCGATATTTTTCAACGGGGTATTATCTTAACTACCTCTGTCTTTTATTTATTTTATAGCCTACCTAATACATACACATAAGTAGTAATTTGCAAATCCTGTGTAAAACTTGGTGTTATCAAATCAAGGCAATTTTACACTATAATATGTCATACATTGGTTTGTACTGTCGTTCAAAGTAAAGCTAGGCACACAATGTCTTGCCGAAATTCTAAGCCGAACTGTGTCCAAATTACGTTTACGAATCTTACAAGAAGGTCGTTGCACATTATCACGATTCACCCGGCAAAAAACTAACACATATGCGTGCTTTGTAGACACAATATAATGCCAAAATTCAATAGCAAACAAAACAATACGTTTGAAATTGGTTGTTAATATTGTAATAATAAAGCTTTCGCGCTAGCCTTACGTAATCTCGTCATAAGGAAACTGTTTAAGTATTTAATGAGAATAATATTCATTCGTGAACGTTGACGTGATAATGTGCTTCGACCTTTAACGCGAATGAAAGATAGCTTATAGATACTTAGCTTTACATAGGAAATTGAACAATATGGCAGTGAAAAGGGGGCAGCGCACACGGGGGCTGTAATTTACAATAATCCGATAGTATGTACCGGCCTTAATATAATTTATTTACTAAATAATTAGCCTATTTTATAGTAAAAAATATAGATATTTTTCTATGAGCCAATTATATGCTTAAGAGCGTTTACGCCTCCATTCTAAAAAACAGTAATTTTCAAACCCGTTAATATCATGAACTACTTACATTACACAAATGTTAATTACTAATAATTATAGGAAATTTCGTTGTCCAAATAGTGGTCTGAGAAAATATTTCGATTAATATAGTATGTACGCATTCTATCAAGATAATTTGGTAGAGGTTTTCTTAATTTCCCTTTCAGCATCACTTTCGAAGCTCAAAATATTATGAAAATACTGACATATCTTATAAACAAAAAATAAGAACCAATCAATAAGATCCTTAAAAAATTAATTAGTTAAAAAGATGTTTGGTTTTGGTATCTTACTATGAGAAATTAAAATTCAAAAAGTGTGAAATTAGAACGAATTTTAAATGATTTTTTCAGCGATATGCCTTATTTAATTTAATGTAATAATAGCTTACGAATAAAGTAGAGCATCGTCTTTAAAATCATACATTTAAAATTTTAATTATTTCGTTGATATTATTTTTCTGTGAATATTTTAAAACTCCTATAAAACGCTGCGCGCAAATCAATTCAAATCAGTCCGCCGCGAAGCTTTCTAGAGTGTGGACACGTCGCTCGGCGCTCTGACTGACCTCAGTTGACCTTTGTCGTGCGTATAGGGCGAGCGGACATTTATAGCGTCATCGAAAAGTTTTGGTACTTTGATAAGTAAAATATTTTATGATTATTTTTGATGACAAACATATTTTTAGAATGTATTTATACTGTAACAAATCATATTTCAGACATAATGGGAAATAAAACAAAGTTATTTTTAGCGAGGAAACGAAAGCGCAAAAATTTAGCAAACATGGAAAAAGCTAGAGCTAAAAGGTTGGTAGATACACGTTATTATGCTATAGTAGCTTCAACCCACGACTTCGCCAACGTTAGATACACATTTTCCTATCCTTATACATGTATCATACTGATATGTTTATTTTTTTTTATGATAAAAAAAGCCGGACTGACTGACTCATTGACACAAGTGTTCTCCTTGATTGTGGTGGAGGGGCAGGTATGTGTTTTTGCGGAATCGTATAGAGCGGGTCCGGGTGACCTAGGAAAAATTCCGACTTCTTGAGATTTGCCACCCCAGAGCCCTCCCCCTCCCCCTTCTTTTCACAGAGCAATTTGGATTTAAAAAAAAATTAAAGGGTTCGTATGGAGGGGCACACATGATTTTTAAAACAAAAAAAATTCTCCCTCCCCTTGCCCCCCAGAACCCCCCCTTTTGAGTGCTACCGAATGCCGTCGTGATAGAGGGGTTCTGATTGCAGGATCGTATAGAAAGTTTCTTCTCGAATTGGAAGAATAAAAATTCACCTACCCTCCCGCCCCCTTTTTTACCCCCCCTTTTGATATCTCCCAAACAATGTACGATAGAATAAAAAAAAATTCACAGACATGTAGGGCAAAACAAATAATTATGAATGCAAAAAAAAATTGACCCTCCTGCCCCTCTAGACCCCCATTTTTATTAAAAAACCGAAATTTGGCCATTTTCAGCCTATATTTTGACCTCTTTTTTAGGGCGACTACGGGGAACAGCACGGCGAGCGAAGCGACCCGTGCTGTGACCCCCGCGTGCCCCCCAGAACCCCCTCCCCCTGAACCAGCGGGAGCATTGTGGCGAGCGAAGCGAGCCGCAATGCTACAACGGGGGAACAGCACGGCGAGCAAAGCGAGCCGAGCTGTGACTGCCCACGCCCCCAGCCCCTCTGAACCCCCTTCCCCATCAATAAATTTGATATGGGTATCGTTTTCGACTAACATGGGGGTGAGGATTACGAATTTGATGACATGCGTGTGTCGTATTGCGGTGAGCGAAGCAAACAGTGCAACTATAGGGGACCCCCACGCCCAGGCCCCCTCTCCATCCTGATCCATATAATGCAGTTTTTCTTGTAACAACTGCTATTCTTGGGTCTATGTGGGCTGATGAGCAAATGTGCCAAATTTCATAATATGTATTTATGTATGTTTATCCGCGCATTTCTCTGAAACTATAAGGTAGATATTTAATAATTCTGGGCTGGCTCCGACTTTAAAAAGGATCCAATATGTTTTTTGCTTTTGAGTGGTCTGTTTAATTTTTTTATTTACTTTTATAATTATATATGCGTATGTTTCATTAACATTATTTTCTTTTTTTAATTACTGCATAATGCTTGCTTTCAAATAACATGGTGTCATGGTGTGACTTCGTGGTGTAGTTGGTTATCACATCCCCGTACTGAGGGGAGGACGCGGGTTCAAGTCCCGTCGAAGTCGAAAATTTTTGCGATATTATTTGATTTCTTAGAAATTACCCTTAGTGTGGGGTTACGCACTATAATAACAAAAAACCTTAGAATTAAATATAAGTACACATAAATGTGGCCTGTTCATTGATGAACACTTCTTTTTTCTGGGAGCTTCACCTGATGGCATTTTTGATGAAGGAATTGTTGAAATAAAATGTCCGATTTCAGCGTTCGGGATGAATGCAGATGATGCTATTTTATTAAAGAAAATAAAGTTTTGGAATTCTAACGGGTCTGTCAACCGTCGTCACGAGTGGTTTTATCAAATTCAAGGACAGTTACATATCACGAAGAAGAATGTATGTTTGTTGGCTATCTGGACAGGTAACGAGTTTCCCTTGAAAATTGAAAAAATCACTCGAGACGATGAGTTTTGGCGTAACCAAATGGAAACCAGACTTATAAATTATTATGAATGTCTGCTCCCCGAAATTGTAGACCCACGAAAATCTAGGTCGATGCCGCTGAGAACCACGACATATTAATTTTATTTAATAAAACATTTAAAAATTATGTAAAATAAACTCGACTTTATCTGTACCAAGTTTTTTATTTGTACCTACTCGTAACTTAGTCAGCTCTTTAAGTTCAAATTTAAATAAAATAATTGTTATAACAATTTCACTCGAATGGATCAAAGTGGGTAAATTTGACTATAGCATAATAGAACGCGCCAGCAGCGCTCACACTGACACGCTCGCTTCTGTGTGGGTTTGAATTACCTAAACTTGACATCGGGCGCCGGGCGTAAACGCTCTTAATGTTTTAAATAATCTTTTACTATTGTAATAGTTATACTGTGGTTAATAAATCGAGCACCTTGGAGTAAAATCGAGCACATAAGAGAATCGTTGTCGGTGGTCCACGAATTGTGTCCACGAAATTATAGGGAACAGTAAGCCTCGAATTATGAAGGATCGCTCAATTATCGATCAATGCTTAAGTAACGCTTTTGTCATAAAAGCGTTACTTAATTATAGATCGTTGACTGAGGCAGCTTTCACAATACAGACCGTCAGTCAGATTTCGTACGTACCTATGTTGGTGTTCTTTGAAATACATATATTCCGACGATTATATTTAATTTCAGGCGTTTTGACAATATTTTCCATACATTATACCACAGCTGCCAATATATGTGGAGATCTTGGCTGTTGGGATCATACATAGCTGGCACAGCAATCCTTACAGATATACAGTTTCAGAGTAGATAAAATGAACCTTCTCTGCAGACCAGCTAACTACTGTTCTTACACTTACCAGGGAACGTACCCATACTACGCTCATATGTGATCCGTTCGGGGGGAGGAAGGTCTTCAAAATCCCACGCTTGGTCACGGGGGGGGGGTCTTAGGTTTTCGTCACGTACTCAATATCCTCTAGGGAAATCTAGAGCTATAATCAAAGATGGCGCGTAGCGTTTAGCGCTTTTAAAACACAGATGGCAAGACTTTTTTTTTTGTATATCAAGTTGTTCAATGTTTTTATATAACTTTTTTCTTCTTGATAATATTTTTTTCACCTGTAACTATAGGTTACCTACCTATGACCGCACTCTGGGCGTCACGCAGCTAGCGCTGTATTAATATACACAAATATATTTGTCTATATTAATACATTATCCCCCCCCCCCGCAAACGGATCACGTAGGTAGTATGGGTACGTTTCCCTATCGTAGCTATGCGTGAAGAAAAGATATAGGCCTGTATTATAAAAGCTTACTTAGTCATCGACCTATATGCGTGACGATTTTCTATGACAAAAGCATCACTTAAGCATATATCGATGACTGAGCATAGTTTCATAATAAGGGTCTTGAGACTTCGAGTAGACAAATGTACGATGACCTATATACAGTCGTGTATGTTTCCATCAGCAGAACTGCTCGGAAGTACAACTGGAAGTTTTGATCCACAGCATAGTTTTGTCACATTCTTATCACTAATGCCCCATATCACTGCCACATTCCTGCGTGAAGATTCTAGTCCCGTTGGGATTGTAGCAGCGAATGTAGAATAGTAGTACTTAGAGTTGATATGCGTGAAACAACCTTGGGGTCTACTCAGAAAAAGAAAATCGAAGCTGGATTTCGTGGTGGTCCAAAACCTTCACAGTCTTATGTCGCTTGGATAAGATTAGCGTTTCCACGAAAACGAATCAGAAACTCCGATATCGTTTTTAAGAGTACGGGCCATCTACACAGTCGAATGTACGTTTTCAGTAGGTACCATCATTATTTAATTCACGACTTGTAATATTTGATTTTACCAATAAAATGTCTATCTGTCTATCTATAAGTAAGGCTGTACGTTTACAGGTTTGCTGTCGTTGACAGATGTTGGATACGACAAGCTGAAGACAGGGCGCTATGTCCAGCAGTGGACTAAACTGATGTCACTGCCACAGGCCTGCGTAGTTGCCTATGAGCGGCGCCGGCAGCGGCCCGCCCGCAGTGAAGATCCTGGTCCCGCTGGGGTCGTAGCAGTGCGTGTAGATAGCTGGTACGTGCTTCACGTGGTTCATGCCTTCAGCTTCTTCGTCGGGGAACTGCGGGGGAGGAACACAAACACTTAATAGATTTTTTGATAATTCCTTTGTATAACGTAATTATAAAATTAAATATGTAGTGGCGCCACTATCCACCCTACTATTCGCCTTAATAGTGGTACTTGATACTTTACTTATGCTTTAGTAGGTTTTTACTTTTGTATGTGTAAATATATATAGGTACTAGCTGCGCCCCGCGGCTTCGCCCCCGTGGAAATTAATGTTTCCAACTTTATTAATTTTTTCTTTCATAAGAACCTTCTCCTGACAATAACAAACACAACAAAAAAAGAATTAGCGAAATCGGTCCAGCCGTTCACGCGTAATCCGTGACCAAGGAAAACTGGTTTCATTTTTATATATATAGATATATAATTAGAGTATTCTACAGGTTTCTGTGAGACTTATATTAGCATGCCAACCCCCTGTAAACATGTGATTTTGGTCATTAAGCCGACCCTTTGTACCTCAGTGCAATAAAGTTTTAAATAAATAAAAATTTGAATTTAGTACAGCGCCTCTACGTAGGTAAGTATATTGAAAACATACACCGAAGGAACTCAAATGACGTCACGTCTGCGTTCAGGTAAGGAAAATAACCCTTCGCCAAATCTCCACAAAATAAATTGGCAAATAACTAAGGGATAATACGGGACCAAATAATTAAGGCTCTGACAACTCAAGGGAGTGTTTGTTCAGTGTATGCTTTATAGGGTAGTTCAACAATATACAGGGTTACTGGTAGGTAGTTCACTGACACTGTGTGAACTGCAGGTTCTGCCCATCATCACAAACACGTTCGTGACGCCGCGCCAGGTGGTCATTACAAAAAATAAAACGTCAAGTACGAGTCGGACTCGTGCACTAAGGTTCCGTAAGAGCTTGTGTCTTACCATATTATCATGATTCTAGGTCAACGGGAAGCTAGGTACAGACGGCGGTAGGTACCCTATAGGTTTAGGTCCATGGCACGAATTAGATTTTTTTTTTGTGAATAAACTACAAATTTACGGTTTTAGGATTTTTTCCTTTACTTGTGCTATCGACGGACCGACAACAAGGTGATCCTATAAGGGTTCCTTTTTTCCTTTTGAGGTACGGAACCCTCAAAATAAAACCACCTGTCATACTAAATGTATAAACACGCTTGTCCAGAACCTAATGAATTACTAGAGACTGATTTCCCACTACTTCCACACCTACTGTTAATTCAGGGCCGAGCCATTTTTAAGTTTTGTTTCTAATAAATCTAATTGATTGGATGAATACCAGTCGTCGCGTCCCCAAAACGCTGGCTGGCAATGCTGATGCGCTGCGCCAGATACTCACCAGCTCTCGGGTCACGCGTCGCTTCGACCAGACACTCAGATAATTTTTTAAAAACCCCAAGAGCCACGGTACCCCACGGACCGAATTAATTTATGCAAGGCGACAAGTTAACAAAACACTGTCGACTGCAATATCCATAAACTGATTTGTCGCACCAGCCCGGCTGAGTCGCTTTGGTTCGTAGAGTCCATAAAGCAAAGTAGGTAATGTTGATGACATACTCACCACATAGCCTTTGGAAGCCTTGAGCGTGACCGTCTTTGATGAGTGGATGTTGCTCTCGAGGTATTTCCCGGCTCGCAGGTCGTAGAACATTAGTAAACCTGGAATAACAAGCTCATTTCACAAACATTCGTAAATGATTTTAATGATCTTCAGGTTTGTGTGATCACTGTGGCTAAGGCTGTAAGTATATCATTATGAATGTAAGCCGGTTTACTACGAACCTAGTTTGTGTTGTAAGAACACCCAACGTTTTATCCCTTAACGAGCGACTTCATCAGGGCACAGTATAAGTAAAACATACAGTAGGCTGACGCCTTTGATCTTGCGGTAAATCCCGACAAATCACACGACAGCGTATTAGGGCCAGGGTTGTCACAAGTATAGAATATCTATTCACTTAATTATTTATTTGAGATCAACACATCGAACATCATCATCAACGTTATGTATGACCTATTAAATTAATTATTAATAAATATAAAAAATATAAATTAAAATTAATTTTTAATAGCAAAAATAGCTTTTAGAAAAAAAAACGGGCATGTTTTATGTAGCTAGGTACTTATGTAATGTAGGTGTATAATAATATGTTATTAATGTTGTCAAAGAATTAGCAAGCCGAACTGGCAGTGGGCCGGTCATATCTCGCGAAGAATCGACAACCGCTGGGGTAAGCGTGTTCTTGAGTGGAGACCACGACTCGGCAAACGTAGCGAAGGACGCCCTCCGGTCAGGTGGGATGACGATCTGCGATAGACTGCAGGC
Organism: Eupithecia subfuscata; assembly: GCA_963564075.1. Taxonomy (NCBI): domain Eukaryota; kingdom Metazoa; phylum Arthropoda; class Insecta; order Lepidoptera; family Geometridae; genus Eupithecia; species Eupithecia subfuscata. The sequence continues at coordinate 14,832,431 of OY751112.1, read as the reverse complement.
AGATGCTGGATGCGGCAAGCTGAAGACAGGGCTGACGGTTAATGTTTTCTTCGATAATTTCTTCTCGTACTTTTCCTTTTTCAAAATGCAAACTTCAAAGGTATGATTTTTTAGGCTTTTGCAAGTTCTTCCAACTAAATCAGGTTTTCTACAAGCTACAATACAAAATTTGCATCTGGAAATTATAAAAACGTTTTTCGCATGCAGCATGCAGTGTAATGTTCAAGCAGCTCGCAGGATCTACATTCATCCTAGAAGTATGAATCCCGCCTACAAACTTTAAAATTTCCCCTATTTTGGTCAGACGATACTCATTAGTAAACTTAAAAAAAAAACATCGGCCATCTTGGATTTGATAAAAAATCCCATATTCATAATTGGCACCCTCAAATTAGTCGAAAACGATACCCATGAGTAAAATATGAAATAAATAAGTGTCCACCATCTTGGATTTGAAAAATAACCCCATATTCTTAATTGGCACCCTCAAGTTAGTCGCAAACGATACCCATGAGTAAAATATAAAATAAATAAGTATCCGCCATCTTGGATTTGAAACATAACCCCATATTCGTAATTGACGCCCTCAAGTTAGTCGAAAACGATACCCATGAGTAAAATCAGAAATCAATAAATATCCGCCATTTTGGATTTGAAAAATAGCCCCATATTCGCAATTGGCACCCTCAAGTTAGTCGAAAACGATAGCCATGAGTAAAATACGAAATTAATAGGTATCGGCCATTTTGGATTTGAAAAATAATCCCATAGCCGTAATTGACGGCCTCAAGTTAGTCGAAAACGATACCCATTGTTCTATCAAATTAATAAATAAATAAATAATGCTGGACCATTCACACAGCCTTAGCTAGCCCCAAGCTAAGCAGAGCTTGTGTTATGGTTACTAGATAACTGATATCTATACTATCTATACTAATATTATAAAGAGGAAAGGTTTGATTTTTTGTTTGTTTGTTTGTTTGTATGAATTGAATAGGCTCCGAAACTACTGGACCGATTTGAAAAATTCTTTCACCGTTAGGAAGCTTACTTTTCAGGGAGTGACATAGGCTATATTTTATCCCGGAATTCCCACGGGAACGGGAACTACGCGGGTGAAACCGCGAGGCGATCGTCTAGTACTTAATAAAATACATTTCATAGATTGTTTTTTATTATACATAGAAAACATCCAGAACGCCCTGAACAAATATATGCAGATCGTACAAACATTTGTCCCGAGGCGGGAATCGAACCCGCAACCTCTTGCGTCGCAGGCGGACTTTTGCCCGCTGCGCCTCAGAAGTCGTCAAAATTTAACAATATTATTGTTAAAAATGGAGTTAGTCGTAAACAATACCCATCTAATAAAAGTCATCACCCCAAATAATCGTAAAATAGACCAAATAGCACAAATCAACAAAATCACAAAAATGAAACTCCTTTATAGGTAAGACGGTCGTCCGCCATTTTGTTGACACAAGCAATTGGGCACGCCATGCATGACGATGAAGATGGGACAAATTGTAAAATAATAAAAAACACTAATTAATTTACCTTTGTTCCGCATGTGGAAATTGGTGAAAACGTAAATCTTTGTTGATATTATGACGATGATGTGCAATCTCTCACGGCACAACTTGTATGAACCGTTTTTAAAAATAACAATAAAAGCAATAAAATTATGCGTCAGCCCTGAAAAATAGCACCCGAGTAGAGAGGTACACGGTATAGTCTACTCGGGTGAGCCCTTCCCCCGTCTCGTCCCTTGCCCCCCGCACGATAGCCCTGTCAAAACGCCTTCGTCGAACGACTGTATGCATATAGGTAGGCTGTGATCAGGGTGAGTCTTCATCAAACTAGGTTCGTTAACCCGCTTACATTCATAATGAATTCCGCAAACTATGAAAGCTTTTATATTTAAAAAAGGCTGTATCCCATTATTCTATGATTTCTTCAAGCTGATCTCCTTCACGGATTGTAGCGTTCGAATATTGAGTCATTAGAGATGCTCATTAGAGGCAAATAATGAGCATTGCTTACCTAGCCCGGTGCCTATAGTGAGCATGTCTCCCCGGAAGGACGCAGAGCGGATGCCACAGCCGTTGTAACGAGATGTGATCTTCTTGACGGACTGAAGCGTTCGGCAGTCTAGTAGGAGAGTGTAGGATTTGCAGCCGATTGCATAGACGCCATTTTCCTGAAAGAACCAAAAGTTTAGCATTCAGCACTTAGGCCTGATGTAGCTACTGTAATTTTTAGGATAGAACCAGCAGTTCTGTTTAGCATCTCATTTAAATAATAATGATAATAATGCTGGACAATTATTTCACACAGCATTACCTAGCCTCAATGTAAGCAGAGCTTGTGTTATACGTAGTACCATTTATTGCCCGCGATGAGCAGGTTGTGCTTTTCGCACGTTTCTATTTTATACTAGCCTCTGCCCGCGGCTTCGCACGCGTTGTTTCTATGGAAACGTTTAAAGATTCGTTCAGCGTCTCTGAGACTGAACCCAGAGCCATATGTTGACACAATTTTTTTTTTGTTGTGTTTTAGTCGTTAGTCGAATTGTTTTAACGAATTGTTTTAGTCGAATTTTCCGCAAAGCATTATTTTACCTGTGTGGCTAGACAGACGAGGTCCTGGCACGAAGGCAGTTTTCTACTGAGCGTCTGTCGAAAGGTCTCCGCGTTGAAAACATGGATGTACCCGTTGAGGGTTAATGCGGCGATCTCTCGCCATTTCGCGTTGAACGTCAGAGCTCGCACTTTCAAACCTGAAACAAAATCAAACTTGAAATGATACAATCGCTATTTCGGGTAGATTAGTATAGCTGTTTGCTGTCGTGAATAAATCAATCAATTAATAATAGATCTAAGGACATTAGTTACCAGAGCGGCAGTCCCTGACAGCGATGGGTGCGATGTAGTTGTCCGGTCTCGCGCTCTCGGGCGGCGGCGCGCGCCACAGCGCCAGCTTCGAGTCTCGAGAGCCCGTCACTAGGAACTCATCGTCTAGCCAACACATGTCCAGGATCTAGAAACAATGGAAACTGTATGTTATGGTTTGTGCCAGTTAAATCAGCTGTGAAATGCTTTTTTTAAGCAATCATAGACTGTAACGTAAAACCTAACAAGCCTTTTGTGTAATGTTAGAAAAAAATATTTTGAAATCTACATTAACCCGAACTTCTTCAATCGAAATGGAAAGGCATTTTCGCTTTACACTAATATACAATAATTTACGTTAGTCTATATCGCACCTTTTTCAAACCGTCCCTAAACAAAAAACCGGTTTTATGGGTATTAACGTTTTAAGTTTTGAAAATTTCAAATTCTTATCTAATGTACCCAGACACCTGAGATTGGTATTTGTTTAAAGTGTTTATTTTATTTAGTTATTAGACTAACTATTGGTATTCAAATTTATTTATAATTATGCTTCAAAGATATTTATTTATGAGATTTAAAAAAAAGTTTGTTTTAGTGTCGCTTTTCCAGTAACGTTAATTGCATTTCTACATAGCACCTTTTCGGCAACAATGTCATTATTTACTTAATGCCACTATTGATTATCTTGTTTTATACGATAAAGTACAGATAATTATCCATTAATGACACAAAAATAACCAAGTTATGAATAAAACATTTTTAATGTAATCAGACTTTTATTTTCATTGGTTAGGAACAGACTTTTATTTTCTTCATCACTTATTCTTAATTATCATTACCATATTTATGAATTACAAAACGATTCGCACATAAAATTATCTGAATAAAAAATGACACTAATAACTTTTATCAAACATAATTATTAGCCATAAAATTTTTCTTCAAATCGTCATTAAAGAAAATACTACATTATTCCAGTAAAGATATCAGAATACTTACAATTAAACTAGCGGAAAAACGTTTTTATCCAAAAAATGTCACTATGCAGCACAGATTCACATCGAAAGTTGTAAAATTCTCTCCGTCGGGACCATTAATGACGGTTTGCCGTGTACAACAAGAGTGTGCCCCTCCAAAAGACAAAGTGACACTAGCACCCTCTAGCGAACGTGATTGGAAATTGACCATGGGTGTCTTTGCATTGTATATAGCTCGATGTAATGCGTCAGATGGCGCTCATAACAAAAAATATCCGTTTTTTGTATAGTGACGGTTTGAAAATAAAGGTGCGTATATAAAAATGAAACCCGTTTTCCTTGGTCACGGCATCACGCGTTCACGCGTGGACCGATTTCGCTAATTCTTTCTTTGTTGTGTTTGTTATTGTCAGGAGAAGGTTCTTATGAAAGAAAAAATTAAGAAAGTTGGAAACATAAATTTCCACGGGGGCGAAGCCGCGGGGCGCAGCTAGTTACTTAATAATTTACGTTAGGTCTCCTTCACGTCAAAACTCCTTCATAAATGGCTATTTTTTATCCAGGTGAGACGCGTGCGACTGCACAGCGTAGGGTGCTTCAAAGCGGAGTCGCCAAGAAAGGCAACCTGAAGGTGAATTTCACAATTCCGGTTGTCCCGTCAGTATATCAGGTCCAAAATTTGTATTATACCATTAGTACACTTTGTGGCGACAGCGGACATTGTCCAGGTGGGACTGAAAATCACCGATGCTGAGTCCTGAGACCTTTACATCATAATCATTATTATCTTAAACAGCAACCTTACTTACGAGCCGTGGCGTTCGGCGACGTATGAATCGACAACTGGAACTGTGCCCTGAGCCCGTGTAAGTCCTAAGAGTAGACCTAAGTAACCTACCAGAGGGAGGGCAGAAGCTGCCTTTTGTGTAATTCTAATACCTCTACTGAGATCTGAGGTTTTTGTTATTATAGTAAGCCCTCACACTCTGGGTAATTTCTAAGAAATCAAATAATATCGCAAAAAATTTCGACTTCGACGGGACTTGGAGCTAACGGCTCCGTAAGAAGTCGCAAAGATTTTCGACTCCTACGTCACTTGACCTCGTGGTGTAGTTGGTTAGCACATTCCCGTACGGAGGGAAGGATGTGGGTTCAAGTCCCGTCGAAGTCGAACATTTTTGCGATATTATATGATTTCTACTGAGATCAGCAATCCACCAAGGGTGATATTAAACCCCCCTTGTTTAGGGAGGGCGTGTTCAGGAGTGATGAGGATTTCTTACCCAGTCTTTATGCGCCTCTCCGACGCAGACGGGCGACACAGTAGGCAGGCTGTAGATAGCCAACTCGCAGGAGTTTCGCGCGCCAGTCGCCAGCAATGTTCTGTAAATTAGATATTTATTAATCAAAGACTTTATTTTGCCCCCCACCCGACACGCAAAAAGGGCCCGCCTGTGGCCTAGTTGCGGAAACCAGTCCAGAATAAGAAACAAGTAAAGGCTTTATCTATCAACGTTTCAAAGATCTAGGTCAGTAGTACAACAATGAAGGCATTAAAATAATAATAATGCTGGACAATAAAGACAGCATCATCTAGTTGTGTAGACTACGTAATTTTATTAAGAGTAGGTATAGATATTCTATTTCACGAAGTCCGTTGGGCTATGTATGTCTTAGTGAATGCATGTACACATTGTTTTAGTGTGCGTAAGCTCAGAAGCAATCAGTCTCGCCCGAGACGCGGTCCGGGTCACTAGTGCTCATTGTATTCACGTCAGATTTTAGTAGCGAGTACCGTCAGCATGACAACTAAGCGCTAAATCACTACTACAACCAGGGCTAAACGGACTTCGTGAGATAGAACAACTGTACCCACCTACTCTTACTAAAATTACAGTGTAGCGGTCGCAACATCAGAATCAACCAGCCCAAATCAACCCGTGAATGTATCCACTGTGTTCACTATACCAGCAAGTGCACTATATGTACAACGTACCTAGAAGGATTGATCTGCAAGGCGTGTATCCCGGTCTGGTGCTCCTGCCCCTGCCACGGCTGGCGCGGCCGCAGCGTCGGGATGGAATCCAGCTTGCGGGTCCGCACGTCGTATACCAGCAACTGAAATTTATACAAAAAAATGACATTTAATTTCGATAAAAGAGAACCAATAACATGAGGCTAAAAAATATGAGTGCAAAAATGACGTTTATGTCGGGTTTTGCCCTGTTGGTCTTCTGTTGAGCTAAACACGCTTAGTGCTCTTTTTCCGCTTAACGCATCCACTGCCCGCCTCATGGGGCTGGAGGACATCTGCGACTTGGGCCATGAAAGTGTTAATTAATTTATTACATATTAACACTCACCTTGTTACACTTAGTGCGAAACACAACCTGTGTTCACATAATATGTCATAGTGACACTCACCTTGTTACACTTAGTCCCAAACACGACCTGTCTGTCTGAGAGCCACTGTGAACAGAACACTTTGTTCATGTTCCCGAGGTTGATGGGAGTTTCGCGGAACATGTCGTGTGTGAGCATGTGTCGCGTCGCGTAGGACTCGTCCACTGATCGGGCCTGGAAGGGAAGAACATCTTTCGTACATAACTTTATTGGTTTCTGGCTTTCTTTTGCTCGCCGTTACGCTCACACAATACCAGAAACATAGCCAATGTATATATATAAAGATATAGATAAAATTATGCTTTCTATTAGTGAAAGACCTTTCAAAATTGGACCAGTAGTTCCAGAGATAACCTCCACCTCATAAATGTTAGTAAGATAATTGCGTGGAAAAACTAACTAATGGGCGAAATCGTTTTTAGGAGCGCAAACCATAGTAGGCAAAGGTCCATGAGATGCAGAAGGTTGTAAGTTCGATTCCTGCCATAACACAAAAAAAGTAGCATTTTAATTTTACCTCAGGTGCCTGGATCTCCCGGGAGCGCACATAGTCCACAAAGTTGTAGGAAGTGGACAGGATCTTGTGCTGCTGAGTGGGTGTCTCCTCTTCACTGTCACTGTCTGAGTAGCAGACAAAGTCCTCAGGTTTCTCTAGTTTACGCTGCTGCTCCGCCCTGTATGGAATATTGTTTTAGCTATTGTTGAAAGAGGCCTATATCCTCCCGTAGTAGGTCTTGGGCTGATTGGATATGATGATGATGATTATTAGCTGTTGGTATTGATTGATGTACTTACAGATGGACATCCATCAATCAGCAAAAAAATTCTGATATGTTTTTGTTTGGTGTGTTGGGCGGAACAAGGAGAAAATACAATTTGTATTTGTCTTACTCTATGCCTAAGGATTTAAGAACCAAGGAAGGATAGTATCTCTTCACATATAAATGAACAATGAACTCAGAATCATTGAAGCATGATTCTGAGTACACCAAGCAGTTTGATGAAAGAGAATAATATATTCAACTAGCTGACCCGGCGAACTCTGTTCCGCCTTAAAGGCAATAAATAAGCAGATTTTCGAATATATTAATTAAATTTTTTTATTAGAAAAAAAAAATTAAGTACATTAATCATTTATTATTGTTTCTGCATTTTAGTACATAGGTTGCTCTTCACTTAAGTACCTTGTGATACACGACATTTTTTGTTTTATTATCAGGCGCAAAAACAAACAACGCAGATGGTCTTCTGACCCGTGAACATGCCACATATAATTGACCATGGGAAAAACATGGATGTTCTAGATTCAAACCACAAACTTTTAAGGATTGGCCTTGTGATTTGTTGATGGTCATGGCAAATGCAAGACGGATCGGAAATTGAACTCTTTTAAATTCAAACGGCATATCGGTTGGGATCATCGGGATCCTCGGAATGAGAACTTCCTCACCTTTCAATTTTCCTTTCAGTATCATCGCGTAAATTACATTTTCATCAATTTTCTAACCACCAAACGCGTACCGTAGCACAGTTTTAGTTGGTTTATGTTTCGAAGCATGATTACTACGGAGCCAACATTTAGGCGTAAATTGTGCGGTGGTAAGCCAGGCACATCCAAAAAAATAAATAGTAAAAAAAAAATAGTATCCTATGTCCGTCTCCTGGCTCTAAGTTACCACCTCACCAATTTTCAGCCATATCGGTAAAGCCGTTCTTGAGTTATAAATAGTGTAACTAACACGAATTTCTTTTATATATATATAGATTAACACAGCATTACCTAGCCCCAAGCTAAGCAGAGCTTGAGAAGATTGCAAAGTTCAACAATGTCATTGACTGCACTTAACCGTTATTGTAAGAAGTAAAGATAATGTCCAATATTTCAATTATAATAGAAGGAACAGGATCTGCTTTGATGTAAAATTGTAAACTCAGAATCATCATAGCAATTGGCTCCGAACACCAAGCATTTTAGTGAAACAGAACATCGGAAAGTTCAATGACTTGTGAACTTTTTGCAAGTTCGACCTACATTCAAGTTGATGAACTGGTTCTTAAATTTGGAAAAAGCTGTTTTAACTATTAAACTGGACCTCATTATCAAATAATTCTTAATCACATTCGCCGAGTATCTCCTAACCAGCTGATTCTAGATATTACAAGCATTGTTATCTTTATTGTAATAACTTTGCAAGATAAATAAGATCATTTAGGTAGGTACAAGATAAAACAGGCATAGCAATGATTTTCTTGTGAACCACGATAAAACTATTGCGTTATTTACTACAAGTTGCATGCCAATAACAAAACAAAAAACTTTTGGTGTGAAAATCGATAAGTAAACAACACTCACAGCAACTAATAAGTTTCAGAATATCTTGGAAAAGAGTGTGTCAAGGGTACACAAATTTGCGGATATACCTACCATATCAGTTGCAGTAAATAATTGTGAATAATTAGAATTACCTGAGTGCCCTTGCTTTAGCCCGACGCTCTTGCAACCGCGAGGATACGTAGCAAGAAGGATAACGTCCCTCTATGGCCCTCCTCACAGTTTGAGCCATATTTATTATCTAGATTATTCTTGAACTGATCAGCTAAATTAGCACGGTCAACTTCTGGTCACTTTCTTTTTGTTCTGTTGTACATTGAGCCGAATCGAGACATCTTTCATGTCAATGGAGACCCTGCTACCACAGCTGTAACTTCCTTGAGACATTCACGCTATGCTTTTAAGCACATTGCAATCTCGTAGAATACAAAAAATTTATGAAAACTATACTTGATTAACGAAATCACACGTAAATCGAGTTATTTTTGGATAATTTAATGCGAAAACATGACGAGAATCATCCATCAGAATCACATGAATTGAATGAATGAATGAATGAGGCTTTTTTTTTCTTTCTTGATTTGATTGTTGTTTGACGCGGTGAGTGAATGAAGTAAACCATAGATTAAGAGAGAACCTATTGTAGATCATGCACGCACGTATCTTGTAGATGGAACATAGACTATAAAATATACTTCGTAGACGGAATAAGCTACTCTACGGTGCTGCCACGCCACAGATAGAAAAAGGCCAGCGTAGCTTTTAAAAATGGTGTTCAAGAATGTACAGACAGAATACTTGCACTGTGCGAGAGCGGGCAGGGCAGTTTGATTTGTTCACAGAACAATAAATATGAAAGATTTGCTGTATCCATTTTTTAATTCTTCGCACATTTACATACTTTTTATCTAGACTAGCTGCGCCCCGCGGCTTCGCCCCCGTGGAAATTTAAGATTCCAACTTTTTTTTTCTTTCTTATGAACCTTCTCCTGACAATAACAAACACAACAAAGAAAGAATTAGCGAAATCGGTTCGTGCGTTCTGGAATTATAGCGTCAGGAAGGAAAACCCGACTTATTTTTACTATAGTAGATGACAATAGCCTTTAATCACAAAGAAAATTATAGTACCTAGTATTTACAATTGAAATAATTGAGCTATCTGCAGACTCTTGCATACTGTGCCCCTTGTATCAATGCACACCACCTCCCCCTAAGTGTCTAACTTAGTTTGGTAGGTACCTAGGTAGGTATATCCAAGTGACAGGAGTTTACATTAGTTAGGTAAGTACTTAAATAAAAAATAAACTAAATTCGAATCAAGCCAATTTTGCTAGGCCTTTTCGTTACTTAACTTTATCTAGTTTTATTGCTTAGCCTACTACCTACCAATGCGGCAGCCGAGTTGTTCTGGCATTCAGTAAAGTGCTGAAAAGAAAATCGAACTGCAAACCGCATAGCAGCATGGCGATGACCTCATGAAAATGCCTCGACTAGTGATTTTACCCACAATCTGTGGCATTCTTACCTTCCTAGATAGGTAGGTAGGTAGGTACCTATACCTACTTATTCTGATAGCGGTGTTGCACCTTTAGGCACGGTAATATTATTAAAGGATAATATTACCGTGTTTAGGTTTACGTATGATGAGCCAGTAGCAATTATCTGAATAATAAAACTACCTACCTACCTATCTTTTATATGAAATTTGCGGAATTTCTATGCATAGGTAAATATAATAAGTAATGAAATTGAGCACAATGTGTTTGATATGCAATTCAAAGTACCTACCTACAATGGCGTAGTTATACCTACGTCCCACTCCCGCACTCTAGCATAGTTTATACTTTGGGATTTGCGGTAAAAGTTCCCAGAACGCTTTGATTCCGATCTGATTACAGGAAAAGTCATTAGTACCTATTTGCTGGCACATGGAATCTATGATTTCTAGCTGTATGTACCTACCTATTCCGCAGTAGGTAGGCAAGTATAGGAATTCATTTAAAAAGTCGTAAAGATAGGTAGGTACCTAGGATAGGTTAGGTAAGTAGGTACATAAGGTAGGTACTTACCTAACCTATCCTACCTAATCTTTGTTATCTAGAACTGGTCCAATAACTACAGCATTTACCTAGTGAAACATACTATGTATAATAATGTAAATAATATTATTTTACTATTATTTTAAATACCTATATTATCACAATATATTACTTACTTTAAACTACCCAAATATTATTCCTAAAAGATTTATGTAATTTTGTATAAATTCAAAATACTTACTTAATTTAGTCCTTATCTTAAGTTCTAGAGAAATAAAGAATTTTAAGATATAGTTAGGGAATGCAATCTCGAAACGAGATCGCTAAGTCGAGATCTCGAGGGATTAGAAATTCAATCTCAGCTCAGCGTGATCTCGGCATTTTCGAGATCTCGAATGGATTTCGAAAAGTATTGTTTTAATTAGTTAACTGAAACATAATTGAAACTGCGATTATGATGCGAGTAAGATACTACATGAATTATTGAATTTTTTTTTGACGTGACAACGTCTTATAATTCGATAGAGCCGGCTGCACGCACGAAAAAACATGACGTCATGCGGCGTTACCTCGCTCTGAGGCGTTCCATGTAAGGCTTGAAGTGCAAGCGAGAGCGCTCGACATCCGTCTCTCTCCTACTTGAGTGAGCGATGCGTCTGCGTTGTCACGTTCAACTATCGTCAGTAAACTGACTTTACAGACAACCAATTTTTTTTTACTTATTTTATGTTATTAAACACAAAATTCAGACCCGAAAAATCTCTTTTAGAGAAAGTACTTAACAAAGATAATAATAGTGAAAATGAAATTTAAATACAAAAATTGCTATATCCGAAATCACTCCTAAACTAGGAGTGATTACGAGTGATCACCTCTAGCTAAATTATGATTGATTTTGGAAATAGCTTCAGTGCTTAGAGTGCTATCGGATAAACGGCATCTTATGTCATTCGTTATGTAGCCAGCGCAGCGGCTGAAAAGGCCCTCTCAGATTCAACGCTAGTTGGTATCAGCATAAGCAAATCAAATCAAATCAAATTTATTTATTGCATGAAATACATGTTATAGAAGTTGTTATTAAGCAAGCTGTATGCAAATTACAAAAACATACCCCTCGATCCACCGGTCAATCTCGGCCGAGATCTCGTCATTCATTTTATGCTTCGAGATTTATCTCGAAATTGAGGCGAGATCCCCGATGATCGGGATCTCCCGAGATCGAGATTGCATTCCCTAATTGCCATACCCTACCTGACGGGCACATGAATACTTACAAAACTTTGTAATATTTTTGTTTTGCAATAAAATACTGAATACTGAAACTTAAGTTGGCAAATATTGCAGAATTCGAATAAAAATAAACAAAACTACTTATATAAAAGGGAGATAATTAATCATCATGAATATTAACCTTGGACTAATAAAATAACATTACCTAACTAATACGAAAAACGATTTGGTAAGTAGGTACCTACCCGCTACGCAGATTCCGCATTAGGTTGTAGGTAGACAAAAACTTCCAAAAACGTTTAAAAGGTGCACGATGCTCACAAGGTACCTACCTAGGTTAGTTTCATTTAAAAATGCTGAGGTAAGTATGATAAAGAATGATGGTGCAAGCAGAAGCAGTGTTGGCCGCCGGCGGCGTCGCTTGTCATTGGAAGCCAGCCAGACGGTCGTCGAAAACCGGCACTATAATTTTGCTGGCTAGCACATTGGAGGCTTCAGGTTGTCTGCTTTACACGGATTAGGTTTATCGGCGGATTCCGGTTTAGGTCAAAGGTCGAGTGGGGGTATTACTATTTTTGGCTTGTAACCAACTAAAATAAATTGGATACAAAGAAGAGCGACGCATAACTTAATGCTGTTCTTTTGTGTTAAGTATCTACCCATTTTTGTCTTTTGGTTTCTTGCAAAAAAAATTACCTGGGTAAAATGTAGCATCCTGTAAATGGGTTACTTTTGCGGTAAGAAGGTAGCTATCAACCAATACATCTTTTCGACACCCAATACCCAGCACTAATTCCCTTGCCAAGATTTATGTTGTCCCCATTCTCGTAAGTGTTACATATCGGTTCTAGTTCAATGATTCTCGAACGCTGTAATCGGCTGAAAGAAATAAAGTTAAGTGTGTGGGGTAGGCACCTACGTAACTTAATTAAATAGATTGATAAATTAATAAATAATGCCGAACTATTCTATTAACTAGAGCTTGTGTTATCAACTTATTACCTATGCACTTTACAACTTGATAAGTATTTACAGTAATTTTTTTTGTAACCTTGTTATAGAATTATGTATTTCTTCTGCAGATACTTATAAATTTATTTACTAGATATTTAATTACATAGGTACCTATTCAAAACAATAATTTCGAAACTAGAACAAATTTAAAGCAAGACCAGTTTCCGTGTGTACACTGTGTAAAAGTAAACCATAGAAAGTTTTGACTTAGTAAAGCTTAGTTTTGTCTGAGTATCCCTTATGTAACTCGGCCGCCCTCCAACAGATGGCGCCACACAGCACAGTTTGAATAACAGGTATCGACTGCAGCCCTTATAGTCACAGAATAACTTCGAGTTTATTTTCCACCCTACGAGCAGGGGGCGACCTACTTCCATGGTCAGTGACCCCGCAAGGTCGGCAATGGCGTCAGGTGATCGATTACATCATTGTCCTTCTAGCCTATTTCAATGGCGGTTTTGAAGCAGCTGTTGTAGACAGCCAGCTGATTGTAGTTATTTACCTAAGAATAAAAATAAATGTATTATGTACCTATACACTATGTTTGTGCCATTCAAAACTGTGGTTTCTATTCGTGGATTTCATGCGAAAATCCCTTCGAAAAATTTCACCGGCATTTGATATGACTAAGGAAGTGCCGGACGGAACCCCAAAAAAAAAGTGATCTGATCAATGATCAAATCTTGTTCCGATCTCCAATGTCAAGTAGGTCCATACAATAACTTTATTGAATGCACTGAATGTGTTTACCACACAACATTTTCTTTAGGTATCCATGTTTACCTGTGTTTTAATAAAAATAATTATATTTCAAAAAATACTTACTAAAATAAATTCCTATATTTAATCAGAGTAAATTCCCAATCTTAGTCGATGACTCAGCTGGCTATGTCTATTTTAACTGAGATTTTAACACGCTCTACGACAGTGACGTTTGACAGCTCCCATACCTAGCATTGAAGCTATTTTGCAGAATTTATTATAGGTTCATATTCCGCCTGTTCAAGAGGAGGAAAGAGGGTTGTGTTTTGATACTATGTGTATGTAATGATACTACCCATAGAGTAAAAACTCGCTGCTGTCTCAGGATAATACCATAAATAAACATAACATAGTCTCTTCACATTTTACCTTTACCTACTCATTCATAACCTAAGTACTTTATCAAAAACTAATTTCCGGTTCTTCCGGATGTCAAGTTTCTTCAATGGCTGGATGGAACTACCCACCATCTAATTATTCTTTTTCAATTGGATCTCTAATCATAGGTCATAGTCATATATTTATGTGACAGAAACATATGTGCATACAAAATAAGGTCTTTAAATAGTGTCCATTACGTTCTACCACTATACTCGTAAAGTTGGCATGCAAAATTTTAAATTAAACACAAGTAAGTAGGTACATATATTAAAAAGAAAAAGCGAGCTAGACAATTGTTGATAATATACATACAGGTTAATTACATGTCACTTCCCAGTAGTTTCATAATTCAGGTCAGTTTTTTTGCAGTGGTCAAAATATTCACAAAAAAAATTGGTTGTCTGTAAAGTCGGTTTACTGACGATAGTTGAACGTGACAACGAAGAAAATACTGATGGAATGGTAGCATTTGATACTCGATCAAAACATGTAAATGTACTATAGTATAGCAGCTGTCCACGCAGACGCATCGCTCACTCAAGTAGAAGAGAGACGGATGTCGAGCGCTCTCGCTTGCACTTCAAGCCTTACATGGAACGCCTCAGAGCGAGGTAACGCCGCATGAGGTAACGCCGCATGACGTCATGTTTTTTCGTGCGTGCAGCCGGCTCTATCGAATTATAAGACGTTGTCACGTCAAAAAGCAGCATATAAAATTAATTTACCTATAGGTAAGTATGGCTTGCTTACCACTCCGAAAATAAACAGAGCTTGCCTATGTACATGTCAGCCATTGGCTGGCGTAGACTGCATAACTTCTACATCACAAATTGCGTTCGCTACGTAGTGCCAAATAGATTTCAATCCTACCTATCTAGGTAATTCTACTTTCCGCCAAATTGCTCCGCATCCATAATAATTGATTGAACGCCAATCGATGCCAAATCCGGCTAATTAAGCTGCGTTATTAATTGGATTTCCACAATTAATTATTAATTATTGCAACAGCGTTGGCTGGTTGGTATACTTACTTACCTATCAATTATTTGGTCGACATCACTGCTATTTTCTGACTTTACCCTTTAGGTACCTACCTATTACTTAACATAAGTATTTTTTTATGGCGCGGCGGCGGCTGTGGCGCGACAAATTCTGCAAACAGATACCATACTGCTTGTAGGGTAGGTAGGTAACTAGGTACTTACCTACTTACTTACTTACCCACAGGGTACCTTACCTTACCTAAAGGACTCGAAATATCTCGACTATAACTCCCCGATTACCGGCCTCTATCTACCTATACATATATAATACAAAAATATAAAAATAAATCCCTATTTCCCTTAGTCACGGCATCATGCGTGGCTGGATCAATTTCGCTAATTCTTTTCTTTTTTATGTTTGTTATTGTCAGGAGAAAGTTCTATTGAAAGAACAAATTAATAACGTTAAACATAAGTTTCCACGCGGGCGAAGCCGCAGGGCGCAGCTAGTACGTAATAAATAAACCTGGGTACTCCGATGCACCGCATCGATCCGACCGAGATGGGCTTACTTACATGAACGTTTACTGCAATCTTAACACCTTCGTGGCCCAAGACGTACATGTCAGTCGCGGCGGCGCGGCGGCGGCGGCGGCAGCGCGGCGGCGGCGCGCCCCTGCGCCCATCGCATTGCCGAGGCTGGGCAGTGGATGCATTAATCAAGGAGGTAATTTCAGAAGATAAGTGTAACCAGCAAATTATTCTAAGCAGCATAAATAATAAATAATATAAATAATGCTGGACGATTCACACAGCATTATCTAGCCACACAAGCTCTGCTTAGCTTGGCTAAGCAGAGCTTGATCTATTCCTTTCTAATACCAAAAAAGTAATACCAAATGGTATTTGTTTTTTGTCCTCATTAAATTCTATTCCTAACGAATACCACTCACAAACGAATACCAAAACAAAATAAATTTGTGTTATGGGTACTAACTGATGCTGATAACTGATATACTTAATATACAATACACTACATACATAGATAGATATTTTCTATCATACATACTCGTAGAAAACATCCAGAACACCCTGAACAAATATCTGCAGATCGTACGAACATTTGTCCCGAGGCGGGAATCGAACCCGCAACCTCCTGCGTCGCAGGCGGATCTTCGCCCGCTGCGCCACTGAGGTCGTCATAATTTTATTCTTCAGATATCGCATGAGCACATATCTATCGGAAAGCAATTCCCACCCCTTATATCGCCATTTGCCCCGCATGGCTTGTTTAATGAATTATCGTCATTCCACTGCAGGAATCCGGGCATTATTTAGGAGGGCCCATTTAGGCCATAAAATGCCCTTGGGGCCTTGACATTTAGGAATGTGTTCGCAAAGTTGAGGAACATAATGATATGAGCTGTAGGCGCCTACTTAGGTCCCAACTAGAGGATTTGATCCCGGTCGATTTTCGATCCCGAAAATTTCGGGATTACATTTTTCGAATCCTGGGATTTTCGGGATTAAGAAACAATTCTTAAAATTGTTAAAAATAATAAAAAAACGAAGCGCGTTAATGTAAACACAAAGTATAAACTTAAAAACTTAACAACTTCTTATCGGAAATATAAAAAGTTATGAAAAATGGCAAATCCAAATAAGAAGAAACTGGTTCAAGCAACCAAATACCGGGTTATTCCAGATTTCCCCCTTGAATTCCCCCTTTAGGGGGAAAACTGGACTTAAAAAATATGAATTCCAGTTTTTCCCCTTGAAGATTAGCCTTAAGGGGGAAAACTCTACCTACGAATCAAAAAAATTATTACAATAGACCTCAGGGTTCCTGAGATCCAAACAGTTATTTCGCACATAATTTGGTCGAGATCTTAAAAAAATGATGAAAGCGCACTCATTTTCATGATTTTTTATCGTAATTTTCCATTCAACAAAGATTTTTTTTATGTTATTCGAGTTTTTTACCACGTCTAACTGGACCTAGATCTCAGCACTCACGGGATTGTGAGTGCCGCGAGTGCTGAGATCAAGGCCTAGTTTTACAACCAAACCCGTTTGGTTGGGTTACTGTAATCCATCCCCGAAAATCCGTGACCGAATTTTTCAGCTGTAATCCATACCCGAGTTTCAAACTCCTGTAAACGATGACCGAATTCGCACCATAAAGACTTGACACTGGTGCTAATTATGGGTGGCCGCTGTCCAACAGTGCAATCGCATAGGTTGATAACATTGATGTAGAAAAGGGGAAGATGAGGCACTAGCTTCTCGAAACCGGCAGGCTCAAATGAAGTCCAATTGTGTGCTCTCGCCGCAGTCATAGTAGGACCGGCGGCGCGGGCGGACGTGATTCGCGTGCTTGCTACGACGTACTGACTGTGTTTTACTGACTAAAAGACTAAAGCAATGCCTTCGTGTTCGTTCACAAGGTGTACAAATAGCTCAAAAACCAAAAACAAAGCCCAAGGCATCACTTTTCACGCGTAAGTACACCAAAGAATTTAGTTTTTTGATTAATTTACTGCCTTTTTTCGCCATTTGCAGAGAGGGATAGAAATATACGAAACATAAGTGTGTAAACAGAGATAGCAATAGCCTTATTGCGAGTCGAGTCGTTCTTCAACTCGTACCATCAATTTTGTCCCAACTGGTGTGAGTTGACAAATCGTAAAGATGATAGGTATTATTTTCAATCTGCAACTCGCATCACTCTTTGTTTCTATTGAATTTATACGTCGAGTACAATCACAAACTCTATGTGGAACCTCTATCATTTGTATTCATTTCACATTATTTTATGTACAAAACACAAAATAAATATACCTCTTGCCTATTATTTTACTAACTTTTTTTGGTTGACTGTACTAAAATTCAAATTACTAACGAAGCGTATAACATTTTTACGATTCGTCCGCTCATACCTACCAGTTGGGACAAGATTGATGGTGTGGGTTAAAGGAACGACTCTACTATTGTACCTACCGTAACTCGGGGAAATCCCGAATTTGTTTTATTATACCTAGTGGGGTCGTACCAGAGATTAATATAGTTGTCTCTGTCTCACTTCGGTCTTAGGTACATCTTGCCATCTTTGTTGTTCTTTATATTGCACAGGACTGGAAATGTAACTGTGAGCGTATGTGTTTGCGTGTAGTTGTAACACAGGCCAGTTGTTGAGTACGCGCTGGGAGAACGTAACCCATCTTCCCTTTTCTACATCAATGGTTGATAATGATGGTATTGATTGCGGCTTGCGCAAAGTCATCGTCTTGTTGTGGTAGATGGGACCATCGGGAGGCCCAGCCAGGGTAGGTACGCATCGATAGATACCTGAACATTTTAACGAAGCATTTTCTAGCCCCGAGCTGCGGCGTCCCATAGGTACCTAAGTGTGAAAGACATAGATGATAAGATCCTGTAGTGTACCTACTTTTAAGCCAAAACGAGATTTTCACGGAGGATGCCCTATTTTAAATAAATAAATAAATAAGCAGAGCTTGTGATATGGGTATTCAAAAACTGTCATACCTACAAAGTACCAATAGCAAACAATAATAATTACCTACTCAACAGGCTTTTTTTTAATCTAAAATCTAAGTACCTATCTGTTCTTTTGATTTGGAAATAAAGTTTGTAATTTTATTTATTTTAATAACTGATCTACCAAACATCCAGCCAGCTACTAATGTTAATCTGCTTAGTTTAGGGTAGGTTCTTCACAAACTTATACTCAAAGAATTCAAATACAAATTATACAGGTAAGTACCCGAATGCATTCCACGAAGTTTATGTTATTACGAGGACGGAGGATGCCAACCAGTGGATGCCAACTAGACAAGTGGCCAGAAAGGAAATCGCTGTAGAGAAGAACGGTTGAACAACATTAATGTCAAGTATAGGGTTTTGGTAATTTATGCATCTTATTATTTTGCTGTAAAAAATGTGAGTACAGACATCGACTCAGTATGAGTACCTAAAATCAAAACTCTTTCTTTATATATATACAATAAATGTACACTTAGAAAAAGTCAAATTATAAAATTAAACACTGACACGGAAATAAAGTGTTATTTTTTATTTTTGTCGCTTCGGTATGTAGACTAAAGTAAAGAAGCGACGAAGAAAACTTGAGCCTGTTAGTAGTTATTTTTACTTCATTTAGTACAAAAAAACGTGTAATCACGTCGTGTGCAAATTCTACATTTATCGCGTGAATTTGTTGTACTATCGATCCAAATGACGCACTTACCTACCTAAAACCTCGCAGCACCTACCTCTGGTAGGGTTACAGATTTGAAGGAGACGCATTAACAACACGGTGATTACGAGAGCTGCAGCATAAGCCGAGTAGGTATACGGCATGCGGTACCTAGGTACATACCTACCAAAAGCCCTGTGAGATGACGCGTATTATTTTGACCGAATTATTTCGCTGACGCTCTGGGTAAATACCGCTTAGATCTGAAGAGTGGAAGAAAGAAAGAAAGACATATTTATAACAACAAAGTTGAGAAACAAAAACACATATGGTATACATACAAAGTTGAGAAAAGCCCTAACTCAGCATAATGCTGGCTAAGCTCCCGTAGGACACCTAGCCAGCGTGGTCTTCCCTTAGGACCCGTACAGATGACGTCACGAACGGACCTACGTCTACTCTACATATAGAGTACAATATAAAAACTAAATAGTGAATGAACTATGCAAGTTAAAACAACATTGAGATACAGTTTACAAAAGGAACATAATAGATAGGTATTATTTACTTTACAAAAATAACATAAGTACATAATACGACGACCGATGTGGCGCGGCGGGCGAAGGTCCGCCTGCGGCGCATGAGGTTGCGGGTTCGATTCCCGCCTTGGAACAAATGTTTGTACGATCTACAAAAATTTGTTCCGGGTGTTCTGTTCGTTTCTATAAATAATAAAAAAATATCTATCTATGTATTGTATTATATTATTTATATCAGTCATCTAACTAGTACCTACTCATAACACAAGCTCTGCTTAGCTTGGGACTAGATGATGCTGTGTGTATTGTCCAGCATTATTTATTTATTTATTATTTAATAGATAGGCATGGAAGATTTCTTCCTGTTAAATTCTTATCGTTCTCCCGTTGATCGATAAGTCTCTTGTCTACCTCACATTGTCAAATAAGTTAGGCTGCGTTCCGGCGGTTTATTATAAACTTCCTGCGCTCATTATGCGTCAACTTTGCAGACGCGGCGCCCAGGCTTTGTACCAAGCATTCATGGTAGTACGGGTAATGTCCATACGTAGGTAGATAGGTAGTGGATATGTTACGGTTAATGCTAGGAGAGCGATTAAACATAGGTTTACCCGGGTTTGATTAGTATTACCCAAGCTTTATGGGTAAACTCCGAATATCAGTTGAAATAAAAGAGCATAAACAGTAGCATAAAATATTACTACCTCCATACTGTAGATACAAAACTTGAAGTTACTGTGAGTAATAATTTCATCAAGTTCCTTTTTTATAAATATGACCATGTCTGAATACACTGTGACTTAGATTTGTGGATTGAATAGAATGGAGCATATGTTTTGGGTTGAACGGGGAAAAATAATATTGGGTAGAAAAATCGTGGGTTGAACCACGATTTTTGCACTCAAATTTAGTTCGGGATTTACCCTCACCTAGGTTTACCCAACACTGACTGGGTAATGTTAGTCCCCCTACACAGAAGCTGTGACAGTAGGTTTGTTAGGTTTGGTAAATCCCGAATTAAAATGACATGTATTTATATTAAACTGACTTTATCCAAAAAGCTTGGGTAAACCCGGGTTAACTCGATCTTTTAACATTAACATAACGTGATGTATGACTTATTTTATCATAACAAATAATCGCTCATTCACATTTGTTTTGTATTAAACTATCATTTATTATATATGCGAAACTAACTCTGATAATCCGTTATTTTATTTTTTCATATCCAAGTAATAGGTAGCGGCATTAGCGCTGAGCAAATGGTGGAGGAGATACTGCGCATTCTGTGATACCTAATTTTTAACTTCTGCACAACAACGGTCGGCGCTAGAGTTTCGTGCCGCTACTTGTAACGGCGAGGAAAATAATTATAGAAGAATAAAGCCTTATTTATTTATTGAAATAGTGATGTAATGGTAGGTAAGCAATGAGGTGGTAGTTGGAAGGCGCGACAATAGGCTATAACCGGGCCACAGTCTCGGCGGGCTTATTTGCAGGTCGCGTGACAAGCGCCGCTTTAGCCTGAGTTTAGAGGAGCCACGAGAATTGCGATCCAATTGAACTTTTGTTGTTTAACTATTTACCTATTTTGTATGTAGGTAGGTACGTAGCTCCCTTCAGAGGTTACTAGAAAGCGCCAAAAAACGTCATGTCATTCCTTTGCATGTTTGCTACGGGAGCGTAGCCTACTGCTACGGCGGCGGCGTAGAGCATTGCTACGCCGTAGCATAGACTTGTAGCGCGTAGACAAATCGTAGAGCTTTTGCTATAACGATAAAAACTACTAGTGCTTGAATTTATTATTATTCGTTTGAAGACGGCCATTTAGTTTTGCCAGTTTTTTCTATATTTATGTACCCATCTATCGCCGTTCGCATACCTTTGTAGGTGGCTAGCTATTAGCGACAGAACTATGGTGTGAATCACCCTTCTTTGTTCCTTCGAGTTTTAAGGTAGAAAAAGACTGAGTCCACGCCACGCAACGTACGCATCGCAGTATGAGATCTAGGTCCGAATTCCACTAAAAAATCGCTTTATCATAACAATGGTATCGTCTAAGAATGACACATTTTGGCAATTTATCTGTGATGAAAGAAACTACAGATGGAGGTACGCGTGTTAAAAGTATCAAGAAAAGCCATTCTATCAATCTCTCCGAGCAAATAGCATAGCACCGCAGAAACAAGACTAGAAACTCTAGATTCTAGAGTTTATTTCATCGATGGACGATTCTGCGACGGTACCACTGTCATAGTAAAGCGGTTGGTGTGCCGAATTAGGCCCCTGGACGCTTTGATTAGTGTGAAAACAGACGGTCTAGAGCCACACTAGAGACGCTTTGGTCTTTCGTGCAATACATACAATGGTGTAATTGTTGGTAGGTGTGCAAACACATATCTTAGTGGCATTTTTTGGTGAGTATCTGGCGCAGCGCATCAGCATTGCCATACAGCGTGGCAATGCAGCCAGCGTAGCGGGGACGCGACGACTGATATTCATATGGATGTGATTGATGGATGGAGTTGAGCTACCTGTAGACTGTTTGCAACAGTCTGCAGTTAGCTCAATAGTTTCAATTGAAAATAGTAATATAATTTTCTTTGTGAATAAAGGCTACAGCCTCTTTATCTTAACTTAGTCATTGGCCTCTTAACATCTACGAAAGATGATGTAGGTGGCATCAGCTTGGTTGGGAAGCAGCAGCATCTTAACTTAGTAAGTTACAAATTGCACAGCTTATGGTATTCCTTTATTCTGATTTATATTTTTATTTTTTTAATATTATGAATTTTTTGCTCTACATCTTTTGCTCGTATGATTCTATGTATGCACATAATTTGTGAAATGATCAAGTTCTAAACCCATATTATTTAAGTTTGGTGTATTCTGTGATTATTTTATGTTTTATGCGTCAAATCTATATAAAAATGAATCCCTATTTCCCTTGGTCACGGCATCGCGCGTGAACGGCTGGACCAATTTCGTTAATTCTTTTTTTCTTTTTGTTATTGTCCGGAGAAGGTTCCTATGTAATAAAAAATTTAGAAAGTTAAATAAATTAATAAATAAATAATGCTGGACAATTCACACAGCATTATCTAGCCCCAAGGTAAGCAGAGCTTGTGTTATGGGTACTAGATAACTGATATACATAATAATATAGGAGTACATAGATAGATATTTTTTATTATACATAGAAAACGACCAGAACACCCTGAACAAATATCTGCAGATCGTACAAATATTTGTCCCGAGGCGGGAATCGAACCCGCAACCTCCTGCGTCGCAGGCGGACCTTCGCCCACCGCGCCACAGAGGTCGTCAAAGTTGGAAAGTCGCCAAGTTGGAAACATAAATTTCCACGCGGGCGAAGCCGCGGGACGCAGCTAGTATAAAATAAAAAAGAAATTCGTTAAGACGCGAAGGTGCTGTTTGTTTCAACCTTTATCGCTTCTTGTAAGCCCGTATTTCCTAGCCTCAAGTTCCTCGGCCACAGCTGAAATGGGCCAGAAGCGGCTCGAACTTTGACCTTATGTCCTAAAACGTGGTAATTTTCCCGTATCGTCCACTTTTATCGCGATTTGGACTGCGGCTTGCTTGCGGCATATTCTACTATTCCGCTTATGTTTATTTTTATTTGAGTGGGCTAAGAAAGTTTGTTTTAGGCGAAGAAACAGAAGTTTGTTTTACGCGCAGTATTTTTCTGTAATCTTTGTTGTGAGATTTTTTTCTCCTCTACTTTGTTCTAAGCTTGAAGTAAGTTCGAACTGACTAGGAAAATAAAATAATTAAAAATGTGCCTCTATATTTATGAAAACTTAACAAAAACAGAAAATAGCAACAATGTTACTAGGTACCAATAAAACAAAATCTAAATGCTTATTCAACACATAATTGCACACGCGCAAAAGAACTAGGCGCGAATTTGAGTTTGAAAATGGATTAGAATCAAAAGAAGTTCTGAGAGAAAGCTGTCAAAAACAATTGTTTCGAACTTCTGTTATTGGTTTCGATGATAGAATTGTCGTAATATAATTTTCCAACAATATTTCTTTGATTTGGTTACCCCTTTGTTTACAAAAAATACCAACGATTCTAGAACCAAGTAGAGTATACGGTATACTCTACTCCGTTCTGGAATCCTTCGTATTTTTGTATACCTAATCATCCCAAGTAGCAGATTTTTTGCTATGGTTACCAAAATACTTAAAACTTATCGATAACATGATTTATATAAATAAAAAATGCATGTACAGTCATACACGTATAGTTTGTAACATTGCCAATCTAAAAAGCTTTTTTATTCATTGAAAACAGTGAATAAAAAACATTTTTAATCATTATTTTGGTGTTTGAATTTAGAAAACAGTAATATTTCGACTTTCAATTTAATTATAATAAAACCTACTTGAGTAAAGAATACTCGACATTCAAACTCCTTGTGCAAAGAATACTCGACATAAAAACTCCTTGTGCAAATAACTCCTTGAGATTTGACTGGTTCTTTTTCTCGTAGGCAGTCATGATAATACAAAGTATATTAAGCAACTCTTGAATATACGATTCTAACACTTGAATCACTCACTACGCTCGTTATTCAGTCGTTAGAACCCTTCACTTGCTCGTGATGGCCCTCGCTTTAAATCTGTCCTTTATTCACTAATTGCATAATATACTTTTATTTAAAACTAGCTGTACCCGCGACTTCGTTCGCGATTGCCATACCTGCCGACTAATTAAGTTCACATTTAACCACAGTTTATCTCATTTAATGAAATGCCGCCGTGCAAAAAAACTTCAATGCGCAAAATTGGACCTTTTACACTTGTAATATAAGCATCTATATTTAGGTAGGTACCTAGTTAAATTAAGTATAGATCGTGTAGGGTCTACGGGGGATAGCATGTTGTCATCTGATTCCGTTCAGCTGGGGCCCTATTCTGCCAAACTAATCGCTTCACTATAACACAAAATTACACGTTATATTATTCTACCTTAGATAAAAGAAATTATGATGAATGCAGATGGAGAGACACGCGTCAAGTTTGAAACTATTGATTTATCTCGCACGCACTATCTGGAGCTTTATTAATCTAGAGATTCTACGTGATGATTCAGCAACGATTCCATTGCCATAGTGAAGCAATTGTATTGCAAAATTGGGCTCCTGATCCATTTGACTGGACCACCGTATTTTGTTTTTTCGTTAGTAGGTAGGTACAGTTGATTGTGTACCACAGTAAAAAATATTTTTTCTGTGGTCCTGTTAGTTTCATTGAACTTACTGCACACCTAGTGCAACCAAACTTCGGTGGTGAAGTTGGACCAGCTAAACCACCAAATATCATGTTTAAGAAGATTGCATGGACCATTTGTACATTTACTTTGCCTGAAACAGGCATTGACACACTCATTAGTTAGGTTCCTACCTACTAAGGTAGGAACGTAACTAATGGGTGCGACTTGGAAAAAAACTTGAGAGGTGTCAAGGAACACCCGGATGGAACGAAGTTCCTTTCGATTAATCGCGGGTCCTCGCGTCATCTTCAGTGAGGCCGCAGAAAACTGATATATCCCGCTCACTCCAATGACACGTTGCGCGAGCCAGCGGAACACACGATTGTTCGAATCGAAGCGCACCTCGGCTCAACTCGGCTGCGGTCGTCGCTTCGGTTCTCCTCGGTTGTCTTCGTCAAAATGTGTCGGCTCAACTCGGCTGCGGTCGTCGCATATATATCCCGCTCACTCCAATGACACGTTGCGCGAGAGAGTGGAACACACGATTGTTCGGAGAGCGATTCTAATTTTTGTGCAAACCTAATGAATGTCATTCGTGATGACAGCTGCCTATCATAAACGCTACAGTGACAGTTCTACACTTTGACACTGACCTAATAATTATTGTGTTCACTTTCCAACAAATGTTAGGATATATTTGTTCTGTGGCAATATATTTGTTCTGTGGCAAACAGTGTCGCTCCATTTTCGTTACAATTTTTTCCGTCTAGCCCCCTTTCACAACGCGCGATAAGGAACTTCGTTCCAATAAATAGCTAATTTGAACTTACCTACCCCCTTTTTTACCTTTTTTTCTTCAATTTACAGATTATTTCATCAATCCACTGATTTTCTACTCGACTTTCTACTGATTTAGTCAAATTCGATCTTGCAACACTGTTCCTATTAAAAAAGAATGCATGAAATCGGACGACGCGTTAATGAATTACAACTAAGTACCTACACATTTTGACTTTTATCCCCTCTCCCGAGAGAACCGTGCCTACTGAAATCACAGATAAAATGTATCCTAAATTCTTCCTCGTAGTATGAACTCAAATTATGCCGAGTTCCATTCGGATTCATTCAATACCTAGTTCCGTCGTGATACGCGGTTAAAAAATTTTACTTTCATCCTCTCTCCCAGGGGAACCTAACTGAATCCCGGGATAAAATGTATCTTTCCTCGTAGTATGAACTCAAATCATGCCGAATTCCATTCGAATTCAGTCAATAGGTCCGTCGTGATGCGCGGTTAAAGAATTTCACTTTCATCCTTTCTCCCAGGGGAACCTTATGAAATTCCAGAATAAAATGTATTTCATGTCCTTTCTTGTAGTATGAACTCAAATCGTGCTAGGTTTCATTCCAACTCATTCAGCAGTTTCGGCGTGATGCGCGATGTAAGAATTTTACGTTCATCTCCTCTCCCATGGGAACCTGACTGAATTCCAGGATAAAAAGTATCCTATGTCCTTCCTCGTAGTATGACCTAAGATCGTGCCGAGTTTCATTGCAATACGTTCAGTAGTTTCGGCGTGATGCGCGTTTAAGAAACAGACAGACAGACAGACAGACAGACAGACAGACGTGAATGAAAAAAATTACAGTTTTGGCCTCAGTATAGATAATAAAGTGCCCTCCAAAAAAAAATTTCTAAATATCTTCAATGTACAGAATTGGACCTGTTACAGTTTTATTATAAGTATAGATGTTGTTTTAATTTTGAAGTACCAGCTTCGTGATAAATAAAACGCTAAGGAAGATTTCGTAGCTTTTATAGACCCACGATTAATAGGCGGTCTTACCGCTACTTACTGTATAGTTATATCACTTACGAGGGATTATAACTGCGTTATTACATTTCTTGTACAGATGATTTATGTGGGGTCGTGGGTTCCGCCATTTTTACCTGCGATTATGAGAAGCCCCGGAACGTCGATAAATTAGGCGAAGGAAGGGCCTTCTTAGTACTATTTCAGGCCTTAAGGCTCCTCCTCCCCGAACACTAGCGCCGCCACATATTTTATCTTATTATTACGTCGAAGAAAGGAAATTCCAAAAATTACGTTGGGCAATTTGTGAATCCTATCATAAGCTTTTTTTAATGCCTCTATAAATTTTTTAGTTTTATAGTGTAGGCAGAGATGCGAAGTTGCTCTTTTTTGCCACCATGGTGGCCAAAAACAGCAACTTCGCAACTCTGCTTAAAGTATACAAAATAAAAAAATTACAGATGCATTAAAAAAAAGCTTATGATAGGATTCACAAATTGCCCAACGTAATTTTTGGAATTTCCTTTCTTCGACGTAATAATAAGATAAAATATGTGGCGGCGCTAGTGTTCGGGGAAGAGGAGCCTTAAGGCATTCTCTGACCAAGATGAGTTTCTCAGAGTTTCTGTTAGGTTTGCTCCGCATTCCCACACATCTAGTGTGGAAATGATTTAAGGCGAATAGTAGGAAAAGGAAAAACTAGCTTCTGCCCGCGGCTTCGCACTCGTTATTTCTATGGAAACGTTCAAAGGTAATTTTTATCCCATGGGAACAGATTTATGGGATAAAAAGTAGCCTTTGTTTGATTCCAGAATTAGAATTACCTGTATTCAAAATTTCAGCCCGAACCGTTCTGTAGTGTGAAGAGGTAACAAACATCCATCCATCCATACATCTATCCATCCAAACTTTCGCATTTATAATATTAGTGTGATAGTGTGACGTGATGCACAAGTACAAGTCATACACGTATACTTTATAACATTCCCAATCCAAAAAGCTTTTTTTTTCGTTGAAAACAGTGAATAAAAAGCACTTTTAATCACTATTTTGGTGTTTGAATTTAGAACACACTAACATATTCGACATTCAATTTATTTATATAAAACCTACTTGAGTAAAGAATATTCGACTCCTTGTGAAATTAACTCCTTGAGATTTGATTGGTAAATAAAAAAATTACAGATGCATTAAAGAAAGCTTATGATAGGATTCACAAATTGCCCAACGTAATTTTTGGAATTTCCTTTCTTCGACGTAATAATAAGATAAAATATGTGGCGGCGCTAGTGTTCGGGGAAGAGGAGCCTTAAGGCATTCTCTGACCAAGATGAATTTCTCAGAGTTTCTGTTAGGTTTGCTCCGCATTCCCACACATCTAGTGTGGAAATGATTTAAGGCGAATAGTAGGGGTGATAGTGGTGCCACTACATATATAATTTAATCATTAAGTTATACAAAGGAATTATCAAAAAGTCGGACCGCTGGTAGACGATACCTATCACAAGCTCTTATTTAATGTATCTGTAATAGTTTTGTTTTGTGTTATTCAATCAAAAACCTTATTTGGAGAGTTTGGCCACCAATAGGAACTAAACTCTTGAAACAAGTATCTGCCTAAATAATACAGTACAAAACTATTAAAGATACATTTAAAAAAAGCTTATGATAGATATCGTCTACGCGCGGTCCGATTTCTTGATAATTCCTTTGTATACCGTAATTATAAAATTAAATATGTAGTGGCGCCACTATCCACCCTACTATTCGCCTTAAGTGGATAAATCATTATGAAGACATTCATTTTAAGATTTCTGAAGTTATAAATTAGTCTGACGATGCACTAAAAGGAATTTTATTGCTCATATAAATATTTTACCAGTTTGTACATTGTCACCGCAAATCTTCATGATTCTCCCGTTTTTACGCTTCGACATCCCTCCCATCACAACATTTATACACTGTACCCCCTTGCGTAATGTCCTTTACAGAATGTGCCCCCAGAGTCACGTCCCGCTTGTATAACAGACGAGAAGGACCTCCGAGCAGGTCAGCAAAACAGTCGCACATGTGTGGAATTGAAGATGTGAGTTTTATCTTATACCTACACTAGCTGCGCCTCGCGGCTTCGCACGCCTTGAATTTTCTTTGCTATAAACCTCACGGAGCCCGAGACCTTTCCAACGAATGCAAAACCGTGGAAATCGGTTCGTGCGTTCTGGAGTTATAGCGTCAGGAAGGAAAACCCGACTTATTTTTATATAGTAGATTTATGTGTCAGTGGCGATTTATTTAAAAACAGGATTTTCGTGATTTTCTTAGGTAGTCTGCTGCACAGTTCTCAAATTTCTTAATTAAACGATATGTAACGTTTGTCCGCGATTTCTAAAATTACTAGTTTCTGCCCGCGGCTTCGCACGCGTTCTTTCTATGGAAACGTTCAAAGGTAATTTCTATCCCATGGGAACTGATTAATGGGATAAAAAGTAGCCTATGTTTGATTCCAGGCTTAGAGCTACACCGGTGCAAAATTTTAGCTCAATCTGTTCAGTAGTTTTGGTGTGAAGACGTAACAAACATCCATCCATCCATCTATCCATCCAAACTTTCACATTTATAATATTAGTGTCATAAATAAATATTGCTGGACTATTTACATAACACAGCATCATCTAGCCCCAAACTAATTATTTCGAAGGCGGTTATAAATCAGTTTCTGCTGTTCTGCGAAGCAAAATTCTCTACAATCACGAACGTGCCTCCCAAATCATGTAACAATTTTATCACCATAATCACAGGCTGATGAATCTTGAGGCGAATAGTAGGGGTGATAGTGGCGCCACTACATATTTAATTTTATAATTACGTTATACAAAGGAATTATCAAAAAATCGGACCGCGCGTAGACGATATCTATCATAAGCTTTTTTTTAATGTATCTTTAATAGTTTTGTACTGTATTATTTAGGCAGATACTTGTTTCAAGAGTTTAGTTCCTATTGGTGGCCACCAAGCTCTCCAAACAAGGTTTTTGATTGAATAACACAAAACAAAACTATTACAGATAACATTTAAAAAAAGCTTATGATAGATATCGTCTACGCGCGGTCCGGTTTTTTGATTATTCCTTTGTATAACGTAATTATAAAATTAAATATGTAGTGGCGCCACTATCCGCCCTACTATTCGCCTTAATGGACAGACCAATCAAGCGAGCCAGAGCGAACGAACGCTAACGAGTGCAATGGGATTCGAAGATTGGTAAGTTCGTTCCATTTTCCTCTGATGCAGGAGCACGGGCGAAGGCGAACGAAGGCCCTCGTTTGGGCTCGCTTGCTTGGCTCGTTCACACTGGTTCTTTCGCGTTTGATCGTTAGCATTCGCTTGCTATCGCTCGAGACGGTGTTTAGGCAAACAAATATCCGAACGTAAAAAAGATCAGTTCAGTTCGTTCAATAACCTTTCACTCCAAGCATTCATTCAAGACATTCATTCTTCGCCACTACGCCGCCATCAATCAAGGAAAGTCAAAAATTAAGCAAAAATAAAACGATAAATAAAAGGAAGGAAGAAAAATATCATACAAATACAAATGGTATCTGCATTCTCCAATCCCGTGAGTATTCTCAACAGACGGTCTCCATACTAATTGAAATCCGTGCTCCCCGGTAGTAGTACCCCTACAGGTTTCATGTTGACCAATAACTATTTTCTAAGATCTTTATGTAACAACATGACTGTCCTACTATTATTATAAAGCGGAATGTTTGCGAAATCTGATTTTTTTGTTACCTAGGATCTCCAAAACAACTGAACAGATCAAGATGAAATTTGGCGTGCGTTTAGGGCGTAGCCTAACTTAGATAATAGGCTACTTGTTATACCGAAAATACGCATCCGAAGCCGCGGGAAGAAGCTAGTATGCAATAAATTATTGAAACATGGTGGTGGCTGCTGCTCTCTAATAAATAATTAAATAAAATAAATAATAAATAATGCTGGACAATTCACACA
Source organism: Eupithecia subfuscata (assembly GCA_963564075.1). Classification (NCBI taxonomy): domain Eukaryota; kingdom Metazoa; phylum Arthropoda; class Insecta; order Lepidoptera; family Geometridae; genus Eupithecia; species Eupithecia subfuscata. The sequence goes on along the minus strand of OY751112.1, from coordinate 14,801,589 downwards.
GCATTATCTAGCCCCAAGGTAAGCAGAGCTTGTGGTATGGGTACTAGATATCTGATATACATAATTATATACGAGTACATAGATATTTTTACTATACATAGAAAACGATCAGAAAACCCAGAACACTTATCTGCAGATCGTACAAATATTTGTCCCCAGGCGGGAATCGAACCCGCAACCTCCTGCGTCGCAGGCGGACCTTCGCCCACCGCGCCACAGAGGTCTTAATGCCTCAGCAGATACTCTACTGACACTACGCTTGTGAATACTGCGGCCGCATTTGTCGTTCGCGTACGTCCCTACAAGTCATCTAAGTAAGTGCTGCAAAACGAACACTACATAAACCATTCTTCATGAGGCCATTGCTGATGATTACTAATTACTTTGTACCAATTTTAATTATATTTGACCTGTAAATGTTTTTACCAATAAATTGACTATCTGACTATCTGACTATCAAATGTTCTAGAACATTACGCAACCTACAGTACGCAAGGCAGTAATGCCTTCCATCGCAGGGCAGTCACGTCTGCCCCCTCGCACCCCCTACGCGTAATGGAACGTAAACAGGGCGGCTGGGAGTGGCAATGCTGGACTCAATAAGTTGAGATTTTGTTGAACAATTGAGTTATTAAATGCAGTAAGTAGAAGACGATCTCACTACTATAAGTTAATAAAAATAAATATAATACATATATGCAGCCAGCGTCTTGGGGACACTTCCGACTGGTGTTGATATGGATCAGTTGAGCTATCTGTAGACTGTTTGCAACAGTCGGCAGTTAGCTCAATTGTTTCAATTGTAAATACTAGTATAATTTTCTTTGTGAATAAATTTAATAAGTTAATGGGTTGATGGGATTGAATTGAAGTGAAGTTGGTGGGGCAACTTTCAGAATTACGGAATGAAAATAATGATACTTTTATTGTGGATACACCTTCGTTTGACCACAATCTGACCTGATGGAAAGTGACGATTCGGCCGACGATGTCGCACGAAGGTCTTCACGAAGGTATCACTCTTTTCTTGAAGAGACCGGAAAAACAACAGCAGGAATACTCTAATCTAAACTCACCTTCAGACAATTGCACGAATAATGGTCAGAGTTTTTGTTTGTTTCATCTTGATTTGTTCGGCTTCCATGGTCCAAATAAAAAATAAATAATTATAAATAATGCTAGACAATCCATACTGCATTATCTAGCACCAAGTAGAGCAGATCGTACAAACATTTGTCCCAAGGCGGGAATAGAACCCGAAACCTCCTGCGTTGCATGTAATGCCACATCTAAAGATGGGTTGAAGCTATATTTTGTGAAAGTATTTCAGTAGATACTTATGAACTAAAACTGTTTCGAGAATAACGAAATTTGGTGAGTCGTCCAGAACTGCATCCTCCGAGGGGCATCAGAGCGTCAGCCGAACACTGTTGTTGGATATACTAGATTATTGAGGATTAAGACTGATATAGGTATTCTAGGTATCACGCCTGTAGGTATAGGGTTGTATGTACCTCTTGGAGCAGAACCCGTTTTAATTTTTTATCCTCTGCAGGTAATAGCTGTGTTCACGCCTTTGCTTATGCGGCACCTGAGTAAAACATAGCTATGTCACTCAGAGATAATGTAGCTTTTAATCACAATAAAAGAGGTTTGAAGATTTTTGTATGGAAGGCCCTAACATTCGTTTCTTTTTTCAAAATCGCCGCGCACAACCAAATTATTTGGATAGAGGACACTAAAACAAGAAAAAATGTCGTACAAAATAATGCCCCTTTCCTGAGATATTCACACAAATAATTTTTTTTTTATTTTCATCTGTGAATATCTCAGAAACTGATGAAAATAACTGAAGAAAGATGAAAATAGCTAGGTATATTATTTTCTTCATAGTGTGAATATCTCAGAAAGCTGACGCTTTAGGACAGTGGGTTATGACATATTTTCTCTTTCTATCCAATTAGATAACTTTTAATGTGCGTGGCAATTTTGAAAAAAAAGGACAAGACAAAATTAAAAATATTAAAAACCCGCTGACGTTTATTGGCTGAACAGCTCTTCATGAAACATGGCTAAGAACTCTCGGAATAAAATTATCTATGACACAAAAAAAACTAAACGAAAATCGGTTCATCCGTTTGGGAGCTACGATACCACCGACACACATACACAGATACACAGACAGACACGTTAAACTTATAACAGTTCTTTTTGCGTCGGGGGTTAAAAATGGTGACCTACGTTATGGCCAAAATATTCAAACGCCTTTTACAAAATCTCTAAAAGTAGGTACCTCTTATTACAAGGACTTTTAGAGAATTTTTAAAATTTTACTTCTTTGTAATTTTAGTGATAATCTTACACTATACTAGTATTGGAATTTTTTTTTTGTGCAGGTGGCCAATGCCCTATCTCGAATACTCGAGGATTGCATAACCAGCCGTCTATCGGACGAGACAACGCGGCGCGGCGGGCCGCCAAGTCTACGGCTTGTCTATGGTCATGTGCACACTTACAATGTCGGAGTTACAAGAGAGCTGAGCTTTTTGCCTACCTAGCTAGGTACTAGGTTTTAAAAGGTCATTTACTTATTCACCATGCATATCCATAAATTCCACTAGCTTCCACTAGATTCCAGAATTAAAATTACCTGTATGCAAAATTTCAGCCCGATCCGTTAAGTACTTTTGGACTAAAGAGGTAACAAACATCCATCCATCCATCCAGACTTTCGCATTTATAATACTAGCTTCTGCCCGCGGCTTCGCACGCGATATTTCTACGGAAACGTTCAAAGGTAATTTCTATCCCATGGGAACTGATTTATGGGATAAAAAGTAGCCTATGTTTGATTCCAGGCATAGAGCTACACCGGTGCATAATTTCAGCTCAATCTGTTTAGGCGTAACACGTAACAAACATCCATCCCATCTATACATCCATGCATCCAAACTTTCGCATTTATAATATTAGTGTGGTAGTGTGATAAGTAGGTAGCCTATTATCTTAAATAAGGTTATGTTCTAAGAGTAGGTACGCCAAATTTCATCTTGATCTGTTCAGTAGTTTTGGCTCAATTGTTTCAATTGTAAATACTAGTTCTAATTTATATGAATGTAATTTTCTTAATTCAATTAGTAGGATTTCAAACCATTCTGTATATACTTACGCGCGGATTATAGGTTTCTACATTTTTTTCAGCCACCCTTTTTTCAGTGTCTCGCAACCACAATTTGGTCGTTTACGAAAACTCCTAACTTGATTATAACTTTACTGAAATTTCTTTCTTTTCCTCCAGGATGAAGCAAAACGTGAGAGTATTTTTCATGTCTTCATTATTTTCTTTGCTATTATGCAACTCTAGCTGCTATACCGAGATTTAATAGTCTCATTAAAAATCATTTATCTCGACTTTTTTAGGGTTTTGAGATCGGTTTCATACACTTATGGTCTCGCTTTGTCTGACCTTTTTTTCTCAGCAACTACCGCATCAACTTGAATTTAAATTAAAATAAAAATACATTTCGTGCGCCTGTACAGATTTAAAGAAAAATAAATGAAAAGATAGATAGATAATTCTTTATTCATCACCTTAACAAAAAACAAATTTTACACGAAACATATAGAGAACAGCAATGGAACTGGCGGCCTTATCGCTTAAAGCGATTTCTTCCAGGCAACCAAAACGATGGGAGAAAAATAAAGAATGGCGGAAAAATGAGCATTAAAATTTTCCATACAAATTGTGATACCAAAATTTTAAAAGAGACCTACAAGGGCAAGTGGGGTAAATAAAAGGTATTGATTTGTATATTTAAAAACAGTTTTCAAATTTCAGTTGGTTTTTACTTTTTGAAATATTTTTCTTTTCGAATAAGTACCCTCCCTGCAGTGCGATCCATTTGAAATGTTTCAAGCGTTTGTTTGTAGATATGAATCTATATTTAGTACTTTTTGAAAAATGCTCCAAAAGGGGTTGACTAATTTTCAAAAGTACTCCATCGAGTGGTGTATCAAATGAAAGGTATCAGTTGGCACATTTCAACTTTTTTAAATATTTAAAAAAAGTCCAAAAACTTATCATCACCGCCTATCACCGAAGTTTGCAGAGAGATCCATCTGAAATGTAGGTAGGTACCTACTATTTTTAGGTATTCAGTGATGTCGATTCTGTTGTTTTAGGATTCCAAACTTAAATTTTACAATATCTAAATTTTTAAAGTTAGGTTGATCTAAAAATTATGGTATTCTCTGTACACATCCTAAAAATACCTAATTAGAACGTGTTTGAAAATCGCAAAACCTCTCTGAGTTGAGTAATTATCTATAGGATTGTGGAGTGAAAGCTTTTACTATTTTGCCTTTAAATTTTAATCATGACCAAATTAGATGCCTCCTGAAATTAGGTAGACGTTTCTAATCATAGCTAAAATGTAATGCAGAGAATAGGAATATAGCTATTTTAACTAAGTAGAGTTGTTTTAGATCTGTCAACCTAATTTTAGGGCTATTATCCTAATTTTAAAGCTGTCAGTCTAATTTTTCAAACATAGAATAGTTTTCGTCTATTTGACATACCTAAATCCTAATTTTAGCTGATTCTAAAACAACAGAATCGACATCATTAAATAGCCAAGTCTGTAACCGGTACCTTTAGTACATGTTTGTGTAATTGACAAACGTTCGAAACCCTCGGCGCGCGAGTTACACTCGCACTTGACAGATAACTTTTCGATAATCGATAATTCGATGTTAGAATTATCGTTTTTTAAGGAAAACACCTTCATGTTTCGGTTTAACTGCTTTATTTGTCCAATCTATACTCAAAAAGCAGATTTACGTATTACCTACTATTATCTATCTATATAATATATCGCTAAGTATATTAATTGACATATAATTTTATTTTCTCAAAGTTCTTTCAATAATGATTTCAAGGAGACCTTTAATAATATGGAATATAGCATATATTTATTGAAATTCACATTATTATTTAGTGATTGATATCATTACTTACCTACTCAAGAATATGGTTTTATTAGATACGACCAAAATCAAAATTAAAAAGGCAATTAATCTAAAATAGAAGTAAGGGCCATAGACTATATAGATGTCATTTAAAGAAAAAATATCAGGTTTTCAAATAAATAAGTTGTTTGTAAAACGGAAAAGCCGTTTCCAGGGCGAATGTGCGAATGAACGTCTTGAGGTGATATAATTGCACGCGAGTGTAGTTATATTATATAACTACCTATAAGCTTTATAATATAAATAAAAACCGAAAAATACGGTTATTTTTACAAAAAAAAAACCGGTTAATAACCGAGGTAAAATCAGACGGTTACCCGGTTTTTCACTTAATCGATTAACCGGTTGATATGCCCTACAATAGGCAACAGACAAAAATGTTCAATAATATCCGCCCCGTGTCTAATGTCAATCTATGAATGCTGGAAGGCATGTTAGACCAAGGATATAACTGAATATAAATATGTGCAGTCTCTTGGCAAAACTTTGAAAATTTGTGAAGGTTCACGCGCTCTCCAGATGCGATCGCTTGCAAAATCAAATCTTTCTATCAAATTTTCATTGATACCCGTGAGACGCGCACTGGTCTTAGGATCTCTAAAAAATTGTCTTGCAGTACCTATGCAAATATAAATTTATAAAAACACACACACATTTAATATCCACACATTGAATTTCACACCAAAATTAAGAAATTATGACATGACCTGACATCCAAAGCAATCAACACAACACATTTGTCGAAATCGACATCAATTATTCGTCGTCCCCATCAGCCTATACTCCATTAATGGACATCTGCTGGTCTCAATCAACAATTATTCTTTATATCTAAATTGAATGATAACGATGAGATAGGTGACGATAAAGTTGAGCACCATGCCGAGCAGACTGGCGTCCAGTGGGATCACCCTGTACACGCGGAACCGGAGCGGGCGTGACTCCACGTATCGGATGAACCGTTCCAACTCATGCTGACGACCGGAGTCTGAAATATGTATGTCTATGTAAGTAGGTAACGCAAAAAATCTCTTATCAAATTATCACCCTGTCGCCGACAGCTAAGAACATGGTATCTTTTTAGATAGATAGATAGATATTTATTTATTGTTTCAAGGTTGTTACAATTTGTTAATAGCGTCTTAAATCCTAACATAGGTTTATCTAGACACTAGAGTTCTCTACGTAATGCTTAATTATAATTTTTATAAGCTAGCATCTTTGGGTAAGGCAGTTGTCCCACCGGCAACGATGAACGAGTAGCAAGCAGAGCTTGAATTTTGAAACGAGTCGGTGTGCCGCGGGGAGCGAGTGCGTAGTTCTGATAGTTGTGTAGCTCGGCTATAAGCGAGTATACGAGTGAGACGAGCGATTATTCATAATAAATAAACATACGTGTACTTTCAGATCCACATTGTAGAGAAATGACCGCTGGTTGCTCTCTCAGCGTGAGTTCTGATCGCTGAGCGAGTATTACTGAGGCAGTGTTATCTTTCCTGACTCTTGTCGACCAGCGACAAACTAGTGAAGCGAGTCCTCGCCGGCAGTGTGAACAGTCAGCGATCAACTATTTGTATATGCATCTCTTTTGCTTACACGGAATGTATATCTATTGTACGTTTCTTGAGCGAGATAATAGCCGATAGTTAATCGTTTTCTCGCCGGCGGTGGGACAATTACCTAAAGAGGTCTTTAGATAGACAAATAGTTCAGTCATGTTTGTGTGTTGACCACACAAACTTAAGTGAACTACTGGCAGAGAAAAATATTATAATAAATACTAACGACATACTAAATTTGACTTTTTATTTAATAACTAGCTTCTGCCCGCGGCTTCGCAAGCGTATTTTCGGTATAAAGTAGCCTTTTATCTAAGTTAGGCGTTGCTCTACAGGTACGCCAAATTTCGTCTTGATCTGTTCAGTAGTTTTGGAGATCCTTCGTAACAAAAATTCAGATTTCGTAAATTTTGGCTTTATAATATTAGTAGGATAGTTTCGCTTATTTTGTATGTAAAGAGAAATAAACGTATTGATTTCGCAAATCGAAGAGATACCTACTTTGTTCGTTTAATAGTTTGTCGTAAAGTATAATTTTCAAATCATTAGCTTTCAAAGCCAGCTTCTCCGCATAGATGGCTGGTGAAAACATGGCCACCATAAAAATGAATTGTCCTGTATAAGTTACTATAAATGACAACTGAAAATATAAAAAGAAATCGGTTAAAATTTACAGATAAGCGTTATGAGTTGAGTTAAGCCATTTAAAAATGTTTCTAATGCAATGTTTACCAAGTACCTGTAAATTTCTTTTTCAGTAAAGTTTTTTTTATCAAGAGAAGCTTCAGTAACATGTTCTTGTACTTACATTATTAGCATACTTTATTTCCTTTAGTAACACAATCATTTGACTCATAATTTCAATTGTTGTGAATATTAGAGTGGCGGTGAACTGAAAACAACAAAATATTTTAAATAAATAGGATAATACTATAACTAAATAAACGCAAAATAACACTAAATAAGCTAAATAAAATAGATTTTATAAATAATACTACTAAAATAATAATTGTTAAGGAAATGAACAATAAAACATAGAAAAATTACCGCTCAAAGACAAAAAATATACAGAAAGCAATGCTGAGAACGATATAATATATAAAAAAAGAATACCCAATACTAGGACTTACCGAAGGGTCGAACGCAGGTTTGTAAATTTCAGCTAAGTCTGCTATTGATTTATATATAAGGTGCATCGCATAAATATTATTAATAGGTTTTTTTCTCAAAATTAACGTAAAAGACTGCAATCGACAGTGAATGCAGAGGAAAACAAACATATAAGAAAAACTAACGTAAGTAAAAGATATCACTATTATTGTAGTAATTGATAAAAATATAAGATCATAAATGTAAGCAGTCGCAAACTGGCTATGCATACAAATATATATGGTGCTACCGATATAGTAGAATGTATAAAACATGTTAATTGAAATTATTTTCTTCTCGATATTGTATGTAGCATTGTGAACTCCAAGTTTAAAGTCAATGTATTCTAAATCTCTGAAAAACTGGTAGAAAGTGGCGCTCCGACAGAAGAAAATTAGGATAAAAACATTAATTAAGAAGTGGGTGTAATACAAAATGAACCAGAAACCAAATGAAACACTAGGATTAGTGATATGAGCCACGTAGACAAACAATATTGCTTGAAGAATCGTAACTGACTTCCAAATGATTCTTCTGGTCTTAGATTTATGCTCAAAAAACCCAAAATCCAGACAGAAGAGAACATGGACTATCTTAAAAAATGTAATCATGATTGAGAAATATTGAGATTTTATAGAACCTCTGAAAATTATTTGTTTACTCACTGATTTCATGTTTTTAGATGTAAAGATACTTTTTTTATTTGTAGTATCAGAAAATAGCTACCCAGTAGTGTTAGAGTAACGACAAAAATAGTATTTAATTATTGATTTAGTAATTAACGTATTTACTAGTGACAGGCTCAGCAGACTAAACTTAACTGAAGGGCAAGGAAGGTTATAGTTATCTTCAATCAATAAGAAGTACCTCCTACATTAGGAAAATTAACATCAATTGTTTTATTTGATTATGCCTGTAGTACCTACAGGCATAATCAAATAAAACATGAAATGCGAGTCGGACTCGCGCACTAAGGGTTCCGTTTAAAATTGTAAGACCTTGTTTCTCACCAACATTTACCATCAAATTGTAACATCGATGTTCTAACATCTTGAAACAAATGTATTGTTTCGGGATGTTAGAACATCGATGTTAAAACCTCCCAGCAGCGGACAGCCGCCATCCTGACGCTATAATGTGAACCTTATTAACGCTTATTAATTATCTGAGCATCTGGTCGAAGCCACACGTGACCCAAGAGCTGGTGAGATGATATAGGTAAGGAAGGCTATTTGAATTTTTTTTTATCTGAGCTTTTATTCGATATTATTTGGATAGTAGGTACTTTCCTACTCTAAGTATAGGTACAAATATAACATACATAGTTATTTATTAGCAATGAAAATTTACATTCAGGCATAATTACATTAAAAATAGAAAAGTAAGTAATATCGGAGCTAACTACAATAGGTGGGTATGTCTAATAGATCGGCTACAGTGGCCCCACCGATACTAGGCTCATGGCCCGTGTCATGTCGTGCACGATAGTCAGAAGATTGACAGAAGTCTAGGGCATCAAAGAAAACTTTAAAGATCCAATATTCAGTTCACATATTATTATGACAATGGCCTGAGAAATAAAGAGGTTCGAAGATTTTTATGTAGAGGTTGACCCCTCACATATTTTTTGAAAGACTTCATTATTTCGTCACAGTTCGTGAATATCTCCGAAACCTGACGCTTTGGGACATTAAGTAATGGAACATTTTTTATTTGTTTTAGTAAGTATCTTCTATCCAAATATATATTTTATTGAGCGCTGCCATTTAAAAAAAAAAAGTAAATGGTGACTACATCAGTCACCATTTAGTTTTTTTAGGGCCACCCTCCATGCAAAAATCAGAATAAAAGTTATGTAGGTATTTGGATTGAATTTAGGGTTTTCAATCCAAAAAACAAATAAAAAATGTTGAAAATAATGTCCTAAAGCGTCAGTTTTTCGTTGAGTTCTGAGTGGAGTATCAAATGAAAGGTACTTATCAGTTGGCACATTTCAAAACAGTTTTTGAAATTCCTATATGTTACATACTTTTTAAAAAAACTTGAAAATGTCAAAAAATTTACCATCACCCCCTATCACCGAAGCATGCAGAGAGATCCATCTGAAATGTAGGTACCTACTATTTTTAGGTATTCATTCAATAGCGAATTCTGTAACCGGTACCTTTAGTACATGTTTGTGTAATTGACAAACGTTCGAAACCCTCGGCGCGCGAGTTACACTCGCCGCACTTGACAGATAACTTTCGATACTTGATAATCCGATATTTATCGCTCTATTTCTCGATTAATATCGATAATATCGTTTTTTTAAGGAAAATACCTACATGTTACGGTTTAACTGGTCTATTTGTCCAATCTATACTCAAAAAGCAGATTTACGTATTACCTACTATTATCTATTTATATATTTCCTATATCGCTAAGTATATTTGACAAATTTTTTTTTTCTCAAAGCTTCCTGTCTATCAATATTTATTTTAAGGATTGCACCTTTAATAATATGGAATATAGCATACATTTATTGAAATTCACATTATTATTTAGTGATTGATATCATTACTATCATAACTCATTACTTACTCAAGAATATGGTTTTATTAAATACGACCAAAATCAAAATTAAATAGGCAATTAATCTAAAATAGAAGTAGGGGCCATAGACTAGATGTCATTTAAAGAAAAAATATCAGGTTTTAAATTAAAAAAATTGTACACACAAACAGTATGCAAATATAAATTTATAAAAACACACACACATTCAATTTCCACACATTGAATTTCACACCAAAATTATGAAATTATAACATGGCCTGACATCCAAAGCAATCAATACAACACATTTATCGAAATCGCCATCAATTATTCGTCGTCCTCATCAGCCTATAATATACTCCATTAATGGACATCTGCTGGTCTCAATCAACAATTATTCTTTATATCTAAATTGAATGATAACGATGAGATAGGTGACGATAAAGTTGAGCACCATGCCGAGCAGACTGGCGTCCAGTGGGATCACCCTGTACACGCGGAACCGGAGCGGGCGTGACTCCACGTATCGGATGAACCGTTCCAACTCATGCTGACGACCGGAGTCTGAAATATGTGTAAGTAGGTATAAATATTCTATTTCACGATGAAATACATAATCCGTTGGGCTATGTATGTCATACGTAAGTTTGGCTATATTATAAGAGTGTGCCGAATCTTATTTTAATCTGTTCAGTAGTTTTGGAGATCCTAGGTAACAAAAATTTCACATTTCACAAACTTTCGCAATTATACTATAAGTAGGATAGTAGGATAGTTTTGCTTATTTTGTATGTAAAAAGAAATAAACGTATTGATTTCGAAAATCGAAGAGATACCTACTTTGTTCGTTTAATAGTTTGTCGTAAAGTATAATTTTCAAATCATTAGCTTTCGTAGCCAGCTTCTCCGCATAGATGGCTGGTGAAAACATAGAAACCATAAAAATCAATTGTCCTGTATAATATACTAAAGATGACAACTGAAAATATCAAAAGAAATCGGTTAGCATTTACAGTTAAGCGATAAATGAGTTAAACAATTTAAAAGGGATTCTATTTAGAGTCACTTTCTAATGCAATGTTTAGCAAGTATAAACCTGTTATTTTCTTTTTCAAAAAATTGGTTGTCTGTAAAGTCGGTTTACTGACAATAGTTGAACGTGACAACGTCTTAAGAAAATACTGATGGAATGGCAGCATTTGATACTCGATCAAAACATGTAAATGTACTATAGTATAGCAGCTGTCCACGCAGACGCATCGCTCACTCAAGTAGGAGAGAGACGGATGTCGAGCGCTCTCGCTTGCACTTCAAGCCTTACATGGAACGCCTCAGAGCGAGGTAACGCCGCATGACGTCATAGCGAGGTAACGCCGCATGACGTCATGTTTTTTCGTGCGTGCAGCCGGCTCTATCGAATTATAAGACGTTGTCACGTCAAAAAGTTTTTTTTAATCAAGAGAAGCTACGTAACATGTTCTTGTACTTACATTATTAGTTAACTTTATTTCCTTTAGTAACACAATCATTTGACTCATAATTTCAATTGTTGTGAATAATAGAGTTGCGGTGAACTGAAAACAACAAAATATTTTAAATAAATAGGATAATAATATAATTGAATAAACGCTAAAAAAACACTAAATAGGCTAAATAAAATAGATTTCATAAATAATACTACTATAATAATAATTGTTAAGGAAATGAACACTAAAACATAGAATAATTACCGCACAAAGACAAAAAAAATACAGAAAGCAATGCTGAGAACGATATAATATATAACAAAAGAATACCCAATACTAGGACTTACCGATGGGTCGAACGCAGGTTTGTAAATTTCAGCCAAGTCTGCTATTGATTTATATATAAGGTGCATCGCATAAATATTATTAATAGGTCTTTTTCTCAAAATTAACGTAAAAGTCTGCAATCGACAGTGAATGCAGAGGAAAACAAACATATAAGAAATACTAACGTAAGTAAAAGATATCACTATTATTGTTATAATTGATAAAAATAAAAGATCATAACCGTAAGCAGTCGCAAACTGGCTATGCATACAAATATATATGGTGCTACCGATATAGTAGAATGTATAAAACATGTTAATTGAAATTATTTTCTTCTCGATATTGTAAGTAGCAATGTGAACTCCTAGTTTAAAGTCAATGAATTCTAAATCTCTGAAAAACTGGCAGAAGGTGGCGCTCCGACAGAAAAAAATTAGGATAAAAACATTAATTAAGAAGTGGGTGTAATACAAAATGAACCAGAAATCAAATGAAACACTAGGATTAGTGATAATAGCCACGTATACAAACAATATTGCTTGAAGAATCGTAACTGACTTCCAAATGATTCTTCTGGTCTTAGATTTATGCTCAAAAAACCCAAAATCCAGACAGAAGAGAACATGGACTATCTTAAAAAATGTAATCATGATTGAGAAATATTGAGATTTTATAGAACCTCTGGCAATTATTTGTTTACTCACTGATTTCATGTTTTTAGATGTAAAGATACTTTTTTTATTTGTAGTATCAGAAAATAGTTACCCAGTAGTGTCAGAGTAACGACAAAAAGAGTATCTAATTATTGATTTAGTAATTAACGTATTTACTAGTGACAAGCTCAGCAGACTAAACTTAACTGAAGGGCAAGGAAGGTTATAGTTATTTTCAATCAATAAGAAGTACCTCCTACATTAGTAAAATTAACATCAATTGTTTTATTTGATTATGCCTGTAGTACCTACAGGCATAATCAAATAAAACATGAAATGCGAGTCGGACTCGCGCACTAAGGGTTCCGTTTAAAATTGTAAGACCTTGTTTCTCACCAACATTTACCATCAAATTGTAACATCCATGTTCTAACATCCCGAAACAAATGTATTGTTTCAGGATGTTAGAACATCGATGTTAAAACCTCCCAGCAGCGGACAGCCGCCATCCTGACGCTATAATGTGAACCTTATTAACGCTTATTAATTATCTGAGCATCTGGTCGAAGCCACACGTGACCCAAGAGCTGGTGAGATGATGTAGGTAAGGAAGGCTATTTGTTTTTTTTTTATCTCAGCTTTTATTCGATATTATTTGGATAGTAGGTACTTTTCTACTCTAAGTATAGGTACAAATATAACATACATAGTTATTTATTAGCAATAAAAATTTACATTCTGGCATAATTACATTAAAAATAGAAAAGTAAGTACTAACGGAGCTAACTACAATAGGTGGGTATGTCTAATAGATCGGCTACGGTGGCCCCACCGATACTAGGCTCATGGCCCGTGTCATGTCGGCACGATAGTCAGAAGATTGACAGAAGTCTAGGGCACCAAGAAAACTTCAAAGATACAATATTCAGTTCACATATTATTATGACAATGGCCTGAGAAATAAAGAGGTTCGAAGATTTTTATGTGGAGGTTGACCCCCCTCACATATTTTTGAAAGACAAATAAATTGCATTTTTTCGTCACAGTTCGTGAATATCTCCGAAGCCAGACGCTTTGGGACATTAAGTAATGAAACATTTTTTATTTGTTTTAGTATCTTCTATCCAAATTATATATTTTATTGAGCGCTGCCGTTTTGAAAAAAAAAAAAACTAAATGGTGACTGATGTAAGGGCCCACCCTCCATGCAAAAATCAGAATAAAAGTTATGAAGGTATTTGGATTGAAAACCCTAAAACAAATGAAAAATGTTGAAAATAATGTCGTAAAGCGTCAGTTTTTTTTTTGAGATCTGAGTGGAGTATCAAATGAAAGGTATCAGTTGGCACATTTCAAAACAGTTTTTAAAATTCCTGTTACATACTATTTAAAATATCTTGAAAAAGTCCAAAAATTTACCATCACCGAAGTATGTAGAGAGATCCATCTGAAACCTACTATTTTTAGGTATTCATTCAATAGCGAAGTCTGTCTTGCAGTATGCAAATAGCAATTTATAAAAACACACACATTTAAAATTCACACATTGAATTTCACACCAAAATTAAGAAATTATGACATGACTTGAATCCAAGGCAATCAACACAACAAATTTATCGAAATCGACATGAATTATTCGTCATTCTCATCAGCCTATACTCCATTAATGGACATCTGCTGGTCTCAATCAACAATTATTCTTTATATCTAAATTGAATGATAACGATGAGATAGGTGACGATAAAGTTGAGCACCATGCCGAGCAGACTGGCGTCCAGTGGGATCACCCTGTACACGCGGAACCGGAGCGGGCGTGACTCCACGTATCGGATGAACCGTTCCAACTCATGCTGACGACCGGAGTCTGAAATATGTATGTATATGTAAGTAGGTAACGCAAAAAATCTCTTATCAAATTATCACGCTGTCGCCGACAACTAAGAACATGGTATCTTTTTAGATAGATAGATAGATATTTATTTATTGTTTCAAGGTTGTTACAATTTGTTAATAGCGTCTTAAATCCTAACATAGGTTTATCTAGACACTAGAGTTCTCTACGTAATACTTAATTATAATTTTTATAAGCTAGCATCTTTGGGTAAGGCAGTTGTCCCACCGGCAACGATGAACGAGTAGCGAGCAGAGGTTGAATGTAGAAACGAGTCGGCGTGCCGCGGGGAGCGAGTGCGTAGTTCTGATAGTTGTGTAGCTCGGCTATAAGCGAGTATACGAGTGAGACGAGCGATTATTCATAATAAATAAACATACGTGTACTTTCAGATCCACATTGTAGAGAAATGACCGCTGGTTGCTCTCTCAGCGTGAGTTCTGATCGCTGAGCGAGTATTACTGAGGCAGTGTTATCTTTGATGACTCTTGTCGACCAGCGACAAACTAGTGAAGCGAGTCCTCGCCGGCAGTGTGAACAGTCAGCGATCAACTATTTGTATATGCATCTCTTTTGCTTACACGGAATGTATATCTATTGTACGTTTCTTGAGCGAGATAATAGCCGATAGTTAATCGTTTTCTCGCCGGCGGTGGGACAAATAACTAAAGAGGTCTTTAGATAGACAAATAGTTCAGTCATGTTTGTGTGTTGACCACACACTAACTTAAGTGAACTACTGGCAGAGAAAAATATTATAATAAATACTAACGACATACTAAATTTGACTTTTTATTTCATAACTAGCTACTGCCCGCGGCTTCGCACGCGTATTTTCGGTATAAAGTAGCCTTTTATCTAAGTTAGGCGTTGCTCTACAGGTACGCCAAATTTCGTCTTGATCTGTTCAGTAGTTTTGGAGATCCTTCGTAACAAAAATTCAGATTTCGTAAATTTTGGCTTTATAATATTAAATAAATAAATAAATAAATAAATAAATAATGCTGGACAATTCACACAGCATTATCTAGCCCCAAGCTAAGCAGAGCTTGTGTTATGGGTACTAGATAACTGATATACATAATACAATATTCTACATAGATAGATATTTTTTATTATACATAGAAAAACATCCAGAACCCCTGAACAAATATCTGCAGATCGTACATTAGTACATTACAGTATATTAGTAGGATAGTTTCGCTTATTTTGTATGTAAAGAGAAATAAACGTATTGATTTCGCAAATCGAAGAGATACCTACTTTGTTCGTATAGTAGTTTGTCGTAAAGTATAATTTTCAAATCATTAGCTTTCAGAGCCAGCTTCTCCGCATAGATGGCTGGTGAAAACATGGCCACCATAAAAATGAATTGTCCTGTATAAGTTACTATAAATGACAACTGAAAATATCAAAAGAAATCGGTTAGCATTTACAGATGAGCGTTATGAGTTAAACCATTTAAAAATGTTTCTAATGCAATGTTTACCAAGTATAAACCTGTTAATTTCTTATTCCATAGAGTTTATTTTATCAAGAGAAGCTACCTACGTAACATTCTCTTGTACTTACATTATTAGTATACTTTATTTCCTTTAGTGACACAATCATTTGAAACATAATTTCAATTGTTGTGAATATTAGAGTTGCGGTGAACTGAAAACAACAAAATATTTTAAATACATAGGATAATACCATAATTGAATAAACGCTAAAAAAACACTTAATAGGCTAAATAAAATAGATTTCATAAATAATACTACTAAAATAATAATTGTTAAGGAAATGAACAATAAAACATAGAAAAATTACCGCACAAAGACAAAAAAAAATACAGAAAGTAATGCTGAGAACGATATAATAATATAACAAAAGAATACCCAATACTAGGACTTACCGAAGGGTCGAACGCAGGTTTGTAAATTTCAGCTAAGTCTGCTATTGATTTATATATTAGGTGCATCGCATAAATATTATTAATAGGTCTTTTTCTCAAAATTAACGTAAAAGTCTGCAATCGACAGTGAATGCAGAGAAAAACAAACATATAAGAAATACTAACGTAAGTAAAAGATATCGCTATTATTGTAATAATTGATAAAAATAGAGGATCATAACCGTAAGCAGTCGAAAACTGGCTATGCATACAAATATATATGGTGCTACCGATATAGTAGAATGTATAAAACATGTTAATTGAAATTATTTTCTTCTCGATATTGTAAGTTGCATTGTGAACTCCAAGTTTAAAGTCAATGTATTCTAAATCTCTGAAAAACTGGCAGAAGGTGGCGCTCCGACAGAAAAAAATTAGGAAAAAAGCATTAATTAAGAAGTGAATGTAATACAAAATGAACCAGAAACCAAATGAAACACTAGGATTAGTGATAATAGCCACGTAGACAAACAATATTGCTTGAAGAATCGTAACTGACTTCCAAATGATTCTTCTGGTCTTAGATTTATGCTCAAAAAACCCAAAATCCAGACAGAAGAGAACATGGACTATCTTAAAAAATGTAATCATGATTGAGAAATATTGAGATTTTATAGAACCTCTGAAAATTATTTGTTTACTCACTGATTTCATGGTTTTAGATGTAAATATACTTTTTTTATTTGTAGTATTAGAAAATAGTTACCCAGTAGTGTTAGAGTAACGACAAAAATAGTTTTTAATTATTGATTTAGTAATTAAAGTATTTACTAGTGACAGGCTCAGCAGACTAAACTTAACTGAAGGGCAAGGAAGGTTATAGTTATCTTCAATCAATAGGAAGTACCTCCTACATTAGTAAAATTAACATTAATTGTTTTATTATCATGAAACAAATAAAACATATAATGCGAGTCGAACTCGCGCAGTAAGGGTTCCGTTTCCGTACATTTATTTCGGGATGTTAGAACATCGATGTTAAAACCTCCCAGCAGCGGACAGCCGCCATCCTCACGCTACAACGGCGCTCATTAACGCTTGCTAATTATCTGAGCATCTGGTCGAAGCGACGCGTGACCCGAGAGCTGGTGATTATCTGACGCAGCGCATCAGCATTGCCATACAGCGCGGGGCAATGCATCCAGCGTCTTGGGCCCTCCGTCGTTGGATATCATATTCGCAAAACATAATATTCTCAAAATATCATAAAAGCACAACAGGATGTTCTCATAATATCAACAAACATAATAAAGACGAACGTTTAAAAAATAGCGAACATAACGGAAAAACAATTTATATAGAGTTTTTTTCCAATTCAGGCGATACATTAGGCAACAAAGTTTGTTACAGAAATGTTTTGCGAATATCATATCTTGCTAATATGATGTTTTGCGAATATCGTGTCGTGCGAATATCATATTTTGCTTTTGTGATATTTTGAGAATATCATGTTTTGCGAATATGATATTTTGAGAACATCATGATTTGCGAATATGATATCCAACGACGGAGGGGTCTTGGGGACGCGACGACTAGATAATAGATAGGTTTATACGGATTCGTAGATTGTTTGTAACAGTCTGCAGTTAGCTCAATTGTTTCAATTGTATAAACTAGTTCTAATTTCTTTCTATTATTTGATTGGTTCTGGATGTTTTTCTATGTATAATAAAAAATATCTATCTATGTAGTGTATTGTATTATGTATATCAGTTATCTAGTACCCATAACACAAGCTCTGCTTAGCTTGGGGCTAGATAATGCTGTGTGAATTGTCCAGCATTATTTATTTATTATTTATTTATTTATTGTAATTTTCTTTAATAACGCTTACGTTGCAATTTTTCTAGATTATGTAGTTAACTACCTAGATTTTAATTTGCCCTCGTCTGCACACATTATGTCCACTCCTGAAAACGACTTTACCCATAAGCTCGGCTTAGCTTGGGGGAAAATGCTGTGTGAATTGTCCAGCATTTTTTATTTATTTGTTATGAATAACTTACTATTTGAAAAACACGAAACGTAAGGATTTTTTCAAAGCTTCATCATTCCCTTGCCAGACGTGGTACATCTACAAACCTGTCGCATGAGTAATTCTCGGACGTCCGCCTCCTTGGAAGAACTCCAAAAAGCTGCAGATCAATACATTTACAGACAGACCGACGACTAGAGAGTACTTACCTAATGCAGGAATTATTGAAATACCATTGCTATTCATGAGCAGTCAAGGTTCAATTTGGGATAACTTAATGGATGTTTTTTAACTATGTATGGCTTTGCTGGACTAACAATTGGCTCAATAATTTTATGTACATTATATCTTTGTGAAGGTAATTAATTTGTAACGGAATACCAGTCACCTTTACAGACGACTCTTCTAAAACCTACAAGAAGATCCCGAACGATTTTATAAATTCTATTTCTAAAACCACTTCGTGTCCAAGACGCAGATGCCAGACTTCTCCTCCGCCGCGGCTGGGCAGTGAATGCGTTAGGGCTTACAATTATCTTCTACATACATGAAACAGTGAAACAATTTTCATTCAAAACTCAATTTAACTCAAAACTCAAAGCGTCGTAAATTAGTGTTTTAATGTTCTTTAATGACAAAGAAAATTACAATCAAATAATAGAACTAGTATTTACAATTGGAACAATTGAGCTAACCAGTCAGAAGCATCCCCAAGGCGCTGGCTGCATTGCTCCGCTGTATGGCAATGCTGATGCGCTGCTCCAGATACTCACCAGCTCTTGGGTCACGCGTCGCTTCGACCAGACGCTCAGATAATTTGTTAAAAACCCAAACAGCCTCGGTACCTCACGGACCTAAGGTTTCAGCTCCAAGGGGAGCAAATGTGTAAGCTCTTTCGAGACCTGCATATTTGCGCCTCTTGAGATTCTCGGCCAAATCTGCCGCCGACCAGCCCTCACGGATGTGAGGGCATTGATAGGAAGGTGCAAGTGTGTCGACGCATGTTACGCCCCTCACAGTGGGCCTCCCAGGGAGTTTTAATTAGTTATGACCGTTCAAATTGAATTGAATAAATAAATGAAAAATAAAACGCTGCTAGGACCTTTGTATTTCCTTTAGACCTTTATACAAGACTCTTGAACACTGCAGGCAGATGCTGGATGCGGCAAGCTGAAGACAGGGCGCTATGGCGTTCATTAGGGGAGGCCTATATCCAGCAGTGGACTAATATAGGCTGATGATGATGATGACAAGACTCTTGAATACGTCAGAAATTTCACATTACACAAGTAAAACAAAGAAATAAAGTAGTCACTGTTTGTTTGATCTTTTTGAACGTGGAAGAAGTTAAAAAACCTTTACCGTAGTAGGTTTTTTAGTCGTAGTAGGTTGTCAGTTTTCGAGTTGCAGTAGTTATGCATTGATTGCCGAGTCTTATCCCGGTTGCTTCAGTATCCTGCTTCCTTAAAAGCGTCACTTTAGATGCTTATTAGAGCTCCACCTAAACCACGAGGCATTCAAGATGGAGAGCGTTCTACGAGCTAAGGCGGGCGGCGGCCTTGGGCGGCCGTCGCGATGTCGTTCCACGTCAAATATGACTCGTACACGAGACTACGGCAATATATTGCCTGATTTGAATGTTATGCTAAGTAACATAAAACATAACATAACATTTAAATCAGTTATTCGATATAATTACCGAGTTTAAGTGTATATAAGGAATCCGTCATAATCTAGGGTTTCTCCTTTTAAAGTTGTACGTACGTACTACACGTAATATGCCTGTAACAAATAAGAAACCGATTACCAAAAATAAAAACCTACTATTCAACATAATGTGAAAATGCAGTAGGTATATAATACTGCATTTGCACATATGTATATGCAGTATATATACTTTATAGGCATTGTAAAAAGAATAATAATAATAATAAAAATAGTAATAAAAATATTTAATTACAGAAAGGTTTACAATATTCGTACTAGTCTAATTATTAATACGTCTATGCCGGTACCTACTTAATTATGTATTTAAGAAAATAAAGAGTTTTTGATTTTTGATTTTTTACGGAATTTTTTAAAACATTTACAGCCGACTCTCAACCAATAGGTACCTACAAAAACATATCGTACTAAGGATCTCTTAAATTCTGTATAAAACATCTCTAACGCTGAGAAAAATCGAGGCTTTCAATTATCTTCCACTTATACAAAACAAATACGTAATAATACAAAAAACAAAAACGAACAGCATTTATTGAGTAACTTTAACTAGTCTTATTCAGTCAGACGACCTCTGTGGCGTAGCGGGCGAAGGTCTGCCTGCGACGCAGGAGGTTGCGGGTTCGATTCCCGCCTCGGGACAAATGTTTGTACGATCTGCAGACATTTGTCCAGGGCGTTCTGGATGTTTTCTATGTATAAAAAAAAAATCTATCTATGTAGTGTATTGTATTAAGTATATCAGTTATATAGTACCCATAACAAAAGCTCTGCTTAGCTTGGGGCTAGATATTGCTGTGTGAATAGTCCAGCATGATTTTTTTATTTATTATTTATTTTATTATTAAACGCATTGACAGCTGTACCTATCCCCATTAAGAATCATTCAGAAAGTTTTTCTAGCTAGGGCGGGCGCCGGCGGCCTAGGGCGGCCCTCGTCCACGTGACCACGGCCATAATTCCCATTCCGGTAAGGGCAATAACACCTTGCGTCATTTCGCGTAGAGTGCCAAGTTGCCAACGCCACTGCAGTCTCTTGCAGCTTTATCATTTACTAGTTTCCGCTTCGGCTTCCTATGGGACTCGAAATGGTCAAAATCTTTCTGTGCGAAAAGGCTTACCTAATAAGGCAATTATCAAATTATCGAGGTAGAGGATAAAAGAGCTTGGGACGGGTTTTGCTTTTACTGAAAAAATATCTAACGGGCTGAATGTTTCTTCGTCGTTTCTTTACTTTAGTCTACATACCGAAGCGACAGAAATCAAAGTATTACTTGATTTCCATGTCTATTTAAATTTAAAGAACTTGTTCCTTGTACAGTGATTGTATTTACCGAAATAAGAAGAAGAATTTTTGATTTGATTGCGAAATAAAAATAACCTAAGAATTACCTATGAAAATAATTATGAAAAATTATCTATGCAAAATTTTAGTACTATATTATTATGTTCTGTAGTTTTGGGTGTTGTTTTCGACCAAAAATTTCACAACTAAATAAATAATGCTGGACAATTCACACAGCATTATTGTAGCCCCAAACTTATAATAATACGTTATATGTAGAATTCAAAACTAGACTACTACAACTACACACACTAAACTCATTAGAAAAGTTTTACGTCGTGCTCGTTTTTTGAGTAACTTTCGTAAAATTCAATTTTTGTGTCGTAACGGTGTTCCACTTCATTTATATCTTCAATTGGCACATTATTATTGGCGTTTTATTTTAGCACAACATATATATTTTTATGGCCACGACATACATATTTTTGACGTGACAACGTTTTATAATTCGATAGAGCCGGCTGCACGCTCGAAAAAACATGACGTCATGCGGCGTTACCTCGTCATGCGGCGTTACCTCGCTCTGAGGCGTTCCATGTAAGGCTTGAAGTGCAAGCGAGAGCGCTCGACATCCGTCTCTCTCCTACTTGAGTGAGCGATGCGTCTGCGTTGTCACGTTCAACTATCGTCAGTGAACCGACTTTACAGACAACCATTTTTTTTACTATACGTAGAAAATACCAAGAACACCCGGAATAATATCCTATCTGTTGATCGTAAAAAAAGGTCACGAGGCGGGAAAAGAACCCGCAACCTCCTGCGCCACCTCATCTTATTTTCTAATCTTATTTTATATTACTACAGCCTTGCTACCAGTTTGCCTTTAGGAAATCTAGACAGGATTACTTTGCCATAGTCCCTTAATGTAGTTATCGTATCTTGGGCTCGCCATGTGTTAGTTTTCCCACAGTTTGTATACCTAGGAATAGATATTAGACTCAGTTTATTTAGGTAAGTGAAGTAGGTGTACCGTACCGGGTGGGCGGCTTGTATGAATAGTGATTATAGTCTGTTGAACAACCATAGGGAACAAGAATTGGGTCGCCACTGTATGAACGTACTTATATCTATCGAACCGCAGGCGATGAGGGAAGGACCAAAGCTCGCACACCTGGAAAGCACCGCTGCAGGAAAGCACAAAATGTGCAATCAAAAATGAGCTTTAGCTCGCTACATTTAGATTAATGTTATATTGACGGCATTAGATGACAGACAGCTCGCGGACCCACTCGTTTGAAGGTTGTAGCCATTTTGTCTTATGTTCTGTAGTTTTGGGTGTTGTTTTCGACCAAAAATTTCACAACTAAATAAATAATGCTGGACAATTCACACAGCATTATTGTAGCCCCAAACTTATAATAATACGTTATATGTAGAATTCAAAACTAGACTACTACAACTACACACACTAAACTCATTAGAAAAGTTTTACGTCGTGCTCGTTTTTTGAGTAACTTTCGTAAAATTCAATTTTTGTGTCGTAACGGTGTTCCACTTCATTTATATCTTCAATTGGCACATTATTATTGGCGTTTTATTTTAGCACAACATATATATTTTTATGGCCACGACATACATATTTTTGACGTGACAACGTTTTATAATTCGATAGAGCCGGCTGCACGCTCGAAAAAACATGACGTCATGCGGCGTTACCTCGTCATGCGGCGTTACCTCGCTCTGAGGCGTTCCATGTAAGGCTTGAAGTGCAAGCGAGAGCGCTCGACATCCGTCTCTCTCCTACTTGAGTGAGCGATGCGTCTGCGTTGTCACGTTCAACTATCGTCAGTGAACCGACTTTACAGACAACCATTTTTTTTACTATACGTAGAAAATACCAAGAACACCCGGAATAATATCCTATCTGTTGATCGTAAAAAAAGGTCACGAGGCGGGAAAAGAACCCGCAACCTCCTGCGCCACCTCATCTTATTTTCTAATCTTATTTTATATTACTACAGCCTTGCTACCAGTTTGCCTTTAGGAAATCTAGACAGGATTACTTTGCCATAGTCCCTTAATGTAGTTATCGTATCTTGGGCTCGCCATGTGTTAGTTTTCCCACAGTTTGTATACCTAGGAATAGATATTAGACTCAGTTTATTTAGGTAAGTGAAGTAGGTGTACCGTACCGGGTGGGCGGCTTGTATGAATAGTGATTATAGTCTGTTGAACAACCATAGGGAACAAGAATTGGGTCGCCACTGTATGAACGTACTTATATCTATCGAACCGCAGGCGATGAGGGAAGGACCAAAGCTCGCACACCTGGAAAGCACCGCTGCAGGAAAGCACAAAATGTGCAATCAAAAATGAGCTTTAGCTCGCTACATTTAGATTAATGTTATATTGACGGCATTAGATGACAGACAGCTCGCGGACCCACTCGTTTGAAGGTTGTAGCCATTTTGTCATTTGAAATGTATCTACAGATAACGAGTTTTAAGCCCATATTTGGATGCAGGTTTTTGTGCTGTGTGGTAGCGGTATTGGATTAATGAGCGCAGAGTTTTAAATTGATACAAATGATTAAAATCAACGATACTAATTATTAAAATCATTCTTTCGGCTTCCTCTGCGTATTCGGCTCGAAAACACATGCATCCATACAGTTATAATTAATAAAGGTAGTTGATAAATTCCTATTGGTTATCATTTAAGTAATTACTTTATTTACAAAGAAAATTAAATCAAATAATAGAACCAAATTAGAACTAGTATTTACAATTGAAACAATTCAGCTAACTGCAGACTGTTGCACACAATCTACAGGTTGCTCAACTAATCCATATCAATACCAGTCGGAAGCGTCCCCAAGACGCTGGCTGCATTGCCCCGCTGCTGTATGGAAATGCTGATGCGCTACTCACCTTTTTTTTTTTTGTCTCGTTGAGGAAATTCGTTCACGAATAAACTGGTCTGGACCAGAATTATGTGGGACTCGACGCCCTGAAAAGGACATAATACCCACTAAAACCTCTCCGGTGTCCCTCTCTCGCCATTTTCGCCGAACCACGGGAACATTTAAACATCCGCGGCCCGACTGGCGTCCCCTCTTCCTCCTATACATGGCCGGCGAGCCCACCGATCCACACACTAGCCGACCCCATTCTTCCATCACCTTTCCTCCCCCCGATTAGGACACAGATAGGACAGACACAGTTGGAACCGCGAATGCCCACCTCTGTGCCCAGATGGGCATTGTCGCCCCAACTAATAGGGTAATGACATTTGGATCGTTGTTTAAAGCAGACGTGCCTTACTCAATGCATTTAAAATAAATAATTACAATTGCTGACTAGTGACCTCGTTAGTCGTTAGCAAATTAAACTGTGTCATAGTGTTTGCTGAAAATGGACTTATACTACTAAATATACAGTTTTTACTAAAAGAAAAAAAATGGAATCGAACAGCCCCTTCAGCCGGAGCAGCAGGATAGAACGCAGCCCGCCTCGGACGCCCGCCTCGCCCTTGGCCACCCCGCAGCCCTCGGCCGTGACGCGGCAGCCCCCGGACGCCCCGCAGCCCTCGTCTCGCCCTGCAGTAGTGTGTGGAGACATGATCGCTACGTCAGAACTTCAAAACTGGATGACGGGCATCGACCAGTGCTTAAATGAGATTTGCACAATCGCCGAAACGGGTAAGCTAAACTCCGAACAAAAGTTGAAAGTTAGCGCTCTATGCCGAAGAGTGGGTCACGGCACTTCGCAGATGGTAGCCCTTTACCAATCTGTGAAAGCAAGAGCTATGACCTTGAACATCGAAAATAAAGGCTTGAACGAGAAAATAGACCTATCAAAGCGGCTCCAAAATTTGCAAAATAAACTAGACGAAACATCCAAACCTCCCTCTGGAAACTCCTCTTTTGCAGACATGGTGAAAAGAGGTAATAACTTTATAAAGCCTATTAATATTAGCTCTGTGGCCATATATCCGCAAGACAACCTCAAGTCGAGCGAGGAAACCAAAACTTTAGTCCAAAAAATAATTTGCCCTGAGGATATGAAGCTACAGGTAAGAGGCCTAAGAAAGACAAGAAACGGAGGGGTAATAATAAGCACTGAAACGAGGGGCGACATAGAAAAGCTGAAGCAATCGGCGCAGCTCACGAATTCTGGCCTGCTGATCGATGAGCCGCAAAAACGAAAGCCCAGAGTCGTAGTAATTGGAGTGCCCTCATCTATGCAGGAAAAGGACGTTTTTACTTGTTTGTACAAACAAAATATAGTCGAATCACTTCCAGACCTGACACTAGAAAAATACCTGTTGTTGACCAAACTGAGCCATAAGTCCGGCAGGAAGGACGCTGAGACCTGCAACTATGTGATAGAAGTTCCTGCAGTTATTCGAAAGGCTCTAATATCAAAGGAGAGGGTTTTCATTAACTGGTCCTCGTGTCCTGTGAGGGACTTTACATTGGTCACCAGGTGCTTCAAGTGCCAGCAGTACGGACATGCTGCCAAGTCCTGCCGTGAGACGACCCACATCTGCAGCCACTGTGGACTTCAAGGTCACACAGTAAAGGAATGCACCAAGAAGGCGGAAGAGCCAAAGTGTGCTACTTGCCTTCACTTCAAAAAGCCAAGTAAGCATATCACGGGTTCGGCTGACTGTCCAGCTAAGGCAATAGCGGAAAAAAGGTACATCAATTCTATAGATTATGAAGGCGCCTAAGAGCGCCGCTTATTTTTTTTATATTTTCTTGTCCTTGTAAATTTCTTTTTATTTATATTTAAAAAAAATGATTAGTAATGTTGTTCATGATTTAGATAACTTTTCTGTATCAGATTCTTGCCTCTGTGAAGTTGAAGACTGCAAACATTATTTATCTTCTCATAGCCATCCATTAACTGTGCTAACACAGAACATTCGGAGTATCTATAAAAACTACGACAATTTTACCATTTTTCAACAAAGACTGAACATTGATTGCGACATTATTGTGTTAACAGAATGCTGGCTTACTAAACAGTATAATGTGCCACTAATACCTGGATATTCTATGTACCATACTAACATAAATTATAATCAAAATGACGGCGTTATAGTCTATGCAAAGAATCATCTTAATGTGTCTATCGAGGAACCTGATATGCAAGACTGCAACAGATTGTTAGTTAAAATTGGAGCTGAAACAGCGATACTCGCCCTGTACAGGCCACCTTCTTTTAGAAACCTCAGCAATTTTACTGATTCTTTAAACAATACGCTACAACGCTTATCGCCTTTTAAGAATATTATTGTTGCTGGAGATATTAATATCAATATCGTACCTGAATATAGCGACGAAACTAACCAAAACTACTTAAATCTATGTGCCTTTCATGGTTTGCTTCCAGCGCACACACTCACAACGCACCAAGGTGGCTCTTGCTTAGATCATATCATGCTTAAATCGAATGTTCCTTCACTTACACTTGTCATTAACTCATCTATTACCGATCATAAGGCTATCCTACTTTCTTTAAATTGTAAATTACCTAAGCCAAGCAGAAATCGCATTAGGTCAAAGATAAACATAAATAAACTCGAAGATGATTTACGCAATGTCGATTTTGCTTGCGTTTACAATTCCGATGATCCGCAGTTGTGCATGTCTTTTGTAATAGATAATGTGCAACGCGCAATTCTAAGGAATTCGTATAATGTTAGTTTAAGTAACAAATACCATAACGTTAAGCCCTGGATCACACCAGGTCTTATTCGATGTATGAGACACCGTGACAAGTTGCATTTAAAAGCAAAGTCTAACCCGCAAAACTTGGTTTTGCAGATATCGTATAAACGTTACCGTAACTTTTGTAACGATCTTTTACGTAAAGTGAAAATTAACTACGACAAAACTGCACTTGAAAAAGCGGGAAAAAATAGTAAAAAAATCTGGGAACTTATTAAAAATGTAACTTATTCGTCAAAATCACATGAGTCATCTTCGTGTTTATTGCAAACAAACGCATCACAGTTGCAATCCGCTAACTCTGCAAATTCTTTCTTCATAAATATAGGTAAGTGTCTGGCAGAACGAGCTCAAGGCCACTTACAAACACAAATATGCACAGCTTTTGCGGACCACAATGTTCCAACATCCTTTGTGTTACTAGAGACTGATCAAGCCGAGGTAGAAAGGATAATCATGAGTTTAAAGGACGACTGTGCAGTCGGATGGGACAATATCACAACTAAAATACTAAAACAACTAAGGCACATTTTAATCGCCCCATTGACACACATTTTCAACAAATGCTTATCTTCTGGTATTTTTCCTGCATGTTTGAAAAAAGCCATAGTTGTTCCTGTGTACAAATCTGGCAGTAAAGACCAAGTTACAAATTATAGACCAATTTCTTTACTATCCTCTATTTCTAAAATATTAGAAAAAATTATTAATCGAAGGTTAGTTAATTACCTGGAGGATAAATTGATTTTATCTAAGACCCAATTTGGATTCAGACCTAAAATTTCCACTGCCGATGCTGTTCATCACCTGACCAACTATCTCGTTCAAGAACTCGACAAAGGAAAACACACAATAGGAATTTTCCTCGACCTTGCTAAAGCTTTTGACACAGTTTCTATCCCTATTCTTTTGCGCAAGCTGGAACTTCTAGGAATCAGAGACACTCAGTTGAAGCTCTTTACAAGCTACCTAGAACATCGCACTCAATGCGTGAGAATTGGCAGTGTCCTGAGCGATGATCAGGAAAATACATCCTTCGGGGTTCCCCAGGGAAGTATACTGGGTCCAACCCTATTTTTAATCTATATTAACGATCTCTGTAACCTAAAGCTAGACCACGGCATAATTATATCATACGCTGATGACACTGCCCTCCTTTTTTCAGCTGATTCTGATAAGGAAGTCTTCGAGTTTGCGCAAAATGGATTCAATGTGGTTAACAAATGGCTACAGCAGAACCTTCTAACATTAAATGCTGAGAAGACCAATTATACTAGGTTTTCGATGCGCAAACAGGCCACAACTATTCATAACTCTAAACTATACGCACATCACTGCTATAGCCCAAACAACATTCAATGTCTATGTCCCGTAATCAAAAGCACAAATCAAATAAAATACTTAGGTATCATACTAGATGAAAATCTTACGTTTAAGCCCCACATAAAAACCTTATGTGGTAGAGTGCGAAAGTTAATATTTATCTTTAAAAAGCTACGCCATATTGCAGATCATAATATAATAAGAAAAGTTTATTTTGCCCTGTGTCAATCAATTTTAACTTACTGCATTACCACATGGGGTGGAGCGGGAAAAACAGTGTTACTAACGGTAGAAAGAGCACAGAGAGCAATACTTAAAGTGGCAACTTTTCGTCCTTTCATCTTTCCTACTAAACTCTTATACGAGTCCTGTGATGTGTTAACAGTCCGGCAGCTATTTATAATGAACATAGTACTAAGACAGCACGCAGCCCTTCCCTACAGCACTGAATTTACTAACAAGAGACGGAATTATAAAGTTTGCCCGCAGCCAACAACTCTAAAATTTGCCTTTACGAACAAATTTTATCTATTTCTTGGTCCGTTCCTATACAACAGACTAAATTCAAAGTCTAATCTTTACGCGCTTAACTATAACAATTGTAAAAAATCTATCAAATCTACACTTCAAAATCTTTCCTACGATGATACAGAGAAGCTATTAGATATTATCAAGTAAATTATATTTTTATACATAAAGTTAACCTAGTTAGTATAGTGATTAATCTAATTTTTACTCTATGTAAGTTAAGTACCTTAATATCATACACAAAATGTTTGTAACTTAAACAACATTAAGCTAAATGCCTTTTTTGTAATAATAATAAGTGATTGTTTTAACTAATAATTAGCACTCTTGTCGCCTGAAACACAGGATTACCTAGTTCAGGCTAATTTGTTATACTTAGCTGTATTTATTTGTTTAGTGCACATAATGTATTGTCTATTTACGAGTTTCTTTGAATAAATTTTATTTTATTTTATTTTTTATTTTTAACTACTACCAGGTGTGGGTCATACATTTACACACACAAACACTCACACTCTGCTTTTGGGTTACGCGTCGCTTCGACCAGGCGCTCAGATATTTTTTTTAAGCCGCAGAGCCTCGGTACTTCACGGACCTAGGACCTCGAATGTTTTTCTCTAAACACAATTTATTGCTAGCGCTACGCTAAAATAAGGATCCGAATGACGTCACATGCCTACGAAATAACCTCAACCAGACCCTTATATTCGGAAATACAATTAGGATAAATTAGCTGTCTCTGTAAATAACGTTATTTAATATTCTTGTCCTTGGCCTTTTAGGGACAAGAATAATAGAGCCATCATCATCCGAAGTTCGACTTTGTTCAGTGTTCGGGTTTTATACCTATCATCATCATCATCAGCGTATATTAGTCCACTGCTGGACGTAGGCCGCCCATAATGAGCGCCATAGCGCCCTGTGTTCAGCTTGCCGCATCCAGCATCTGCCTGCAGTCTTTCGCAGATCGTCATCCCACCTGGCGCCCTCCGGTCCTACACTACGTTTGCCGAGTCATTTACCCCAGCGGCTGTCGGTTCTTCGCGAGATATGGCCGGCCCACTGCCACTTCAGCTTGCTAATTCTTTGAGCTATGTCGATAACTTTGCTTCTCTGTCGGATGTATTCGTTACGAATTCTGTCATTATATACCTATATTTTTGCAAAACTCAAGGGACAAACAATATAAGGTGAACCGAGGCTATTGTGACTATGGGGTGTATGCGACTAATCGATTTTTCTTTTATTCCAACGGTTATTGTTGAGCACACCACCTATTGGTCAACAGAGAAATTAGTGTTTTTCTCAAAAAATTACAGGTTACGCTATTACCTATAAAACTGTTTGATTGATAGAGTTTTTTCTGGAAGTCACCATTTTGGGTCAGTGTATGTTGACAACCTCCGCACAAGTTTTTATCAAAAAAAATAGTAAACGGAGTTTTTATGAAGTTTTGAAAGAAGAAAAGAAGAAATACTAATTGTAAGTTGCTTTTACAATATTATTTGAAATCCTATGTCATTTATTTCATATGTTATTCTAATAGTTACTTTCGCCACATTTTTCTGAATTTCGGGGTGTTTGTAACTATTTTGACAAATTTGAGGTAGTTACAATAGCCCCTATGTTTTTGTATGGGAAATGTAAATCGCTAGTGATGTTCAGTGTCGATAGAATAGCACATCGATATTTTATAAATAAACTGAAGTATGAATTTTAATTAGAGCAGCGAAAATAAATACCGACGACCTAAGTAAATATACAGTACTGCATTACATTTTCATTTTACTACTTTTCTACACAGAAATTAAAAAAATTGGTGTAGTAAAATTGTACTTAAGTGCCATTGATTTAGTCCAAAGGTATGATGGTTTATTTAATTTTTTTAGTTGTTTAATGTTAAATGTCTTATAATGTTCTTTTTAATTAATAAAATAATAAAATATGACATGCTATGTTTCATTTCCTAAACCCATCGATGCCGGTTCATTAGTCACTTAGGAAAAAGTTGTCGATGAATGTAGTCCCAACACTAACTCTATGGAGCGTAGTTGCATTCGCCCCAGAAGAAACGAAAAGCATTTTTTTAGGATATACAACTGTGTTTTGGTACGGTTTGAAATCATTTATGTGAAAATATTAGTTCAAAGTAGGTGTTATGCAATTTTAAGCTTTGAAGCAATAAGCAAAAACAAGATATACTAAAAAGTCACATTCACCCCAAAGTGAGGCGAATGTAACTTTTCCGTTTTCACGTCGATTATATTGTATAATTATCTAAGTTTACTATTAATCAACGTTATTTTGATGTGATAACGTTCATAGATATATGCTTAACCATGTTGGTTTATTAGAACGTCAATTTACTCTAACGGGACGATTATGGCAAAAGGTAAATTTAAAACTTCAAAGTTGATAGTCACAATAGCCTCGGTTCACCTTAATGGAATTCCGCTAGTGTCTTTCCTGAGCGCCTCTATTGAGGTTAGCTTTGTATTTCAACCAATTTTGGCCTAGAGGACAGCCCTTATAACCTAAAAATCAACAGCGTTACAGTAATTTTACAAATAATATTTAGAAGCCTACAAGGCAATTAATATTATTAACAAAATCTACAAAATACACATAAAACAGTTGAGCTATCCACGGTGTAGGGGACAGGACTAACTCAAAGACTTTTTGGGCAGAAGAGTGATGAACGGGGGTGAGGCAAAAGGTACGTGCGCGCTCGGCTGTGGTAAAAGGTCACTGAATCCAGCTAGCGCGCGGCGCGGGCGTCGCGGGCGGTGGCTACCCCCGCACCCCGCTGTCTCTGCGCACCCTTTGCGTCTCCCTCGTCAACACTAGTTTTATTAAAAAATCACATTAGATAGGTATAGCAAATCAATAAATACAAACAAGGTAGGTAGGTAGGTACCTACCCGCTCGAACATAACCCCCCTAGGCATCCCCCCTAGGTACATAGGTAGCTACGCGTCGCCTACATTCCCCCCCTTAGTGCTGGAGCAGCACTCAACACCAATCGCGATTCGTGCGACGCGTGTTGAATTGAATGTCTTCGCAGTGGACAGTGCCATACACAGGTCTTCCATCACATCACGTCGTCGGTCGTCGACTACCTTCTGGAATTCTGCCATCATTGCCAGCTAGTAGGTAGGTACATTCTGTACTAAACCTTTCGGCCATAGGTCTCGGTGTTTCTTTTCAGTTCGTTGACCCCTAGTTTAGCTCCTGGTCCTGGTTGCTGGTGTGTGCAGGTACCTAGGTAGGTACCTATTTCAGATGCGTCGTTGTCGGTTCGGCGCGGCGGCGGCGGAGGCGACCGCGGCGGCAGCGGCGATAGCAGCGGCGGCGACGATACCAGCGGCAGCGGCGACGGCGGCGGCGGCAGCAGCAGTGGCGGCGACGGCTGCGGCGGCAGCGGCGGCGGCGGTGGCGGCGACGGCAGCGGCGGCAGCAGCAGCGGCGGTGGCGGCGACGGCAGCGGCGGCAGCAGCAGCGGCGGCGGCGGCGGTCGCGGCGGCGGCGGCGGTAGCGGTGGCGGCGGCGGCAGCGGCGGTAAGGGCGCGGTGCGGCGATGAAACACCTGTTCGGCTCGCGTGCATTTGAGCGGTCGTGTTGCGTCTCGCTCGCAGGTGCGGCGGCGGTCCGGTGCATGTAGTTGTTCTTCTTGTAGGTAGGTAGGGTAGGTGCACCCGTTCGCCGACCAGCCCCTCTTGTCGGCCATTGCGGTGTAGGCACTTATTAAATTTATTTTATTAGAAGTGTCGATTACAATTTCCAAACGAAATCAAGTTCAACGCCTATTCAAATAGTTACACTCTTATCTAGTAACCTTGTCAAGCGCGTAAACACACCCTGTAATTTAAAAAAAAAAGTTAAATTTTGCAGTTGCGACGGAACTGTCAGCTTGTCGGATTTTTAACAAAAAAAATAGTGGCGCGTGTTTCAGTGGAAGACAAGTATGTCCAGTTTTATCGATGTACCCATTGTCATGTGTTGT
The DNA here is from genome assembly GCA_963564075.1 of Eupithecia subfuscata. NCBI lineage: Eukaryota > Metazoa > Arthropoda > Insecta > Lepidoptera > Geometridae > Eupithecia > Eupithecia subfuscata. Next base: position 14,768,472 of record OY751112.1, on the reverse strand, counting down.
TTTTCCACTATGGGAATACTTATTTTACGTATTAAGATACGAATATTTATGTTTTTGTATTGAATTACTTAAAAATTGGGGTGGCCGGATAATGGAACTTGAAACTCACATAAGATTTACATGTCGGCCGGGGGGGCCGAAAGAGAGTACGAATGGACCCAGAATACTGTGGTCTTATTCTGTTACTTATCAGGATGTTATTAGAGTATATTTGCATCGTGTTGACTAATGTCGACCGAAGGAATCAAAATTTCCTTTTTCGGCCCCCATTTTACTGTTATTCATACGAAATTTTGTCATCGGTTTATGTGCGGCCGAAAATGGCATCATGCTTAGAATTGTGGTTTCGTTTTCGGCCAGATTTAATTTGTTCGTATAAATGAGATGGCCGGACGTTAAAACTAGTTTTCCTTTTCGGCCAATTCGCATTAGATAAGATATATTTTAATTTTTATTAGTAAAAATTGGACACTTTTGTAATGGAGAAGAATAGTTTAACTTCGAAAAAAAATTATATTGAGAACCTGGCTAAGAAGTGAGATGGGTTTTTAATTTTTAAAGAAGGTGTTATCGTATCGTCCTTAAATAATAGAACCACTAAGCTCCCGAAGCATGCCTTTGTAGTTTCCAGCAATGAGGGACGGAATTTAAGGGGATCTGTACCTCTGTACCTGTGTACACTGTACAACGAGGGTTCCTCCTGCCTTCAGAAGTATTTCAGTCCTCACCGGTGGCTTTATTTTTATAATAAGCCGTCTTAACAGTAAATCGATTTTGTCGTGAGCGATAAAAATAATAATAAATAATGCTGGCCAATCCATCCATACAACATCATTTAACCGCAAGGTAAGCAGAGCTTGTATCATGGACAGGTACTGGTAACTGGCACTAAGTTGGTATAGTGGCGTTTCAGGGTTCCTCTAGAATCACGATCGTCACGTTGAGTTAAGGACAAGGAGCATTGGCAGCATATAAACGGTCATAGAAGTCTTTTGTCTCAGCATTGATCTCGGTTCTCCCATCATGCGTTTTAAGATTCGTCAGGTTCCTAACCAAGCTGCTGAGTGAATACTTTGGACCCTCGGTTTCGCTCTATTGCCTTTTTTGAAGCGTGTGTTGGAGCTCCGAAGGCGTCGTACCATCTTCGCATTCCGCTTTTTAAGGTCTGACTTCTGACGAAGTTGCTTGGGTGGTTTCTCGTCTTTTTGTCACTGGCCCAAGAGTCTTTTCCGAGTGCCAGTTCACTGCTTTTGGCAGCTATTAATACCTTCGTTTCTCAGCGTTTTGACCAGATTGTGTAGGGTCTTGTGAGTTCGTCAGCGTCTTCGGTCTTTCAAGGCAAAAACTTATCTTGAAACAGCTTCTGGAAATTCTCGGTGCCCACCATTATTTGGATTCGATAAGGTCAAAGTTTGGACATCATCGTACGGTTTTGTTCAAGCTTCAGGTTGATGTTTAAAGCATCGAATCAGTCGGTGACCAGATCTGGTACTGAACCTGTTGATAACTAAGACATCTCTGAATTCATGCCGAATAAAATTGAGACATCAAGTCTGCTTCGACCATAGGCTCCGATAAAATTTATGAAAGCCTCGGCATCCCACGGATTCAGGGTCACGAGTCATGACTCCAAAGGAAGCAAATTCTGACAATTTCTGTCAATACCTGCGTATTGTGGCCTGAGACGGTTACGAACGCTTTGTGAGACATACGCAGCGGCCCATGGACTCAGGTATAATGTAAAAAAGAGTGAATTTCTTCTATTCAAAGCAGGTACGAAGAGCTACTCTGTACCTCCGGTTTCGCTTTACGGTACTCCTCTCAGTTGGGTAAAAAATTTAAATACCTGGGTCACTGAGGATATATCAGACAATGTGGATGTTGAAAGGAAGCGTAGGGCGTTGTCGGTGAGGTGTAATATGGTAGCTGGCAGGTTCGTACGTTGCACAACGCCAGTTAAAAAACACTAAGGCGTCTTGTACTTCTTTCTACACGTGCAGCCTGTAGGCCAGATATACACAAAAAGCCTACAATGCCTTACGCGTCCAATACAATAACGGCTTCAGGAGTTGGGGCTGGAGTAGGGGCTGCTGCGGTACTGTAGCGCATCAGGGATGTTCGCAGACGCGCACGTTGATGGGTTCCACGCAATCATGTGCAAGCGGGTCTCGTCCGTAGTAGGCCGCATGCACTGCAGCTCCAATAGCCTGCCGGTCGCCGTGGCGCAGGACCTTCGCTCCAGTATCATGGGCGACTAGATGATGATGCTGAAACCGGTATCATCGCTGGTGGCTCAATGATCTATCTAGGCCGTCGGCGACAGTGCTAGGCTTCATTTTATTTTATTTTATTGTGTGTTGTCGCAAGTAGCGACCCGCACCCATTGTGTGTGACGTTCCGTGCGTGATAATGTCGTTAAGGCTGGCATGGTGAGAAATCCGACCGGCGGCCCTATTACACAATAATTCGTGTTGACCAAGCTGTTCAACAGCAGTACCGCATTGGCATTGATGAGACGCGCAACATCTTGCACCCAACCGAAGACATATTGCGATAAGGAATGTTGCAGGATCTAATAATATGCCAGTACTATATGAAGAAAGCTCTTGCAATGAATATCCTGACTCCTATTTCTCTCCTAGATCTGCAGAAATCGATCGCGTTTGTAACAGATGATTCCATGCGATCTGCAGAGCTGAAGCACGTTTGTAAAATCAAATAAAGTTAATATGTTAGACAAAATTCATGTTTGAGTATGATGAGATATTAAGATCATGTTGATTCTACAATAATAATATCTCTGTGACAACTTTTCTGATCAAAAAACAACTATGTCATTATTTCAGAATTTTGTTCCATAAAATTGGGCGGCCGAAATTGGGTTCAGGTCCGGTCGAATACTAAATTTTGTGGCCGAAAACTGAAGTTTTACTCATTTTCGACTAATTCTTTTTTTGTAAAATAACTATAAGGTTTTACTATAAAACTCGTCTAGTATATAAAACTCAAATATCTAGACTACCGATTAATACCCTTTTGAACTAGGCTGACAAGTTGGCAATATTTTTTCTGGGACCTTAAAGTTGGAACTTCGCTAATCGGTCGATAACTAGTGCAACGACCCTATTTCAAGTTTCAACAGATCGTACCTTTTTCCCGTCCAGTAAGATAGTTCAAAGTTCAACATTTCACTGTCACACACCACTTCGATAAGGTCCCATGGACTGCACACACGCATAGACTGTTTTTTGCCGAGTGGGCCGGCATTCGACGCGAGCGCGTCAGTGATCAAAGTCACAGCCAGGTCTTTCAGTGCGCTCGCTAGGGGTTGTACCGTAGAATCATCTATGCCGCGACCGGCGGCGCCGGCGGCGGCGGGCAGTGGGCGGGCGGCGAGCGCGTTCACGGCGGCGGACGGTGGGCATTTAGCGAGCAATTTCACAGCGGGTAGTGGGTAGGTAGCAAGCGCGTTCGCGGCCGGCGGCGGCGGTGGGCAGGCGGCGAGCGCTTCCAGGGTGGACGGCGGGCGGGCGGCGAACGCGTCTAGGGCGGGCGCCGGGTGTTCGACGATCGCGTCCAGTGCGAGCGGTGGGCAAGCGGCGAGCTCGTCCGGGGCGGGCGGTGGGCAAGCGGCGAACGCGTTTCCAGCGGCCGAGAGCGGCGGCCCGGCGGGATTCACATGATGCAGGATCCGCTCTTGCAGTGCCGGGTGTCGTACATTAGTGGCGCACTGGAGTTCCTGTTCGCTTCTTTGTTTCAAGCGCTTCTTCACTACGTGGTCAAATCGGTCGCAGATATATTTTTCGGAGGGTAGGCTAGGGCCAGAGCTACCCTCGTCTTCCAGCTCGGCAATATCTGCCTCCAGCTTTTTATCAATTAGCTCTAATCTGATTTTGGCTTTTGCTTCAGCGGCTTCCGATTCCAACCTTTTCTTTCTTGCTAGAATGGACGAGGTCGATGACCTTTTGCGCGTCGAATCTCGTACGCCTTGGGCTGTCGACTGGCCAGGATTTTGTTTGTTCATCTTGTTCCCGGGTTCGACCGCTTGTTACGAAACACGGCGACGCGCTTGTTACGATTGTTGAGCACCTTTTCTGTCAACCGCAGCGCGTTGTTGTTTTGTTCCTCCTTTGTTGCTCATTGCGTGCTCACCATAACTTCTGCTACCTAGTGTCGCGTGGTAAGTACATCCAGATCCGTATCCGGCTCGAAGACCACTTAATATAGGGGACAGGACTAACAAAAGACTTTTTGGGCAGAAGAGTGATGAACGGGGGTGAGGCAAAAAATACGTGCGCACTCGGCTGTGGTAAAAGGTCACTGAATCCAGCTAGCGCGCGGCGCGGGCGTCGCGGGCGGTGGCTACCCCCGCACCCCGCTGTCTCTGCGCACCCTTTGCGTCTCCCTCGTCAACACTAGTTTTATTAAAAAATCACATTAGATAGGTATAGCAAATCAATAAATACAAACAAGGTAGGTAGGTAGGTACCTACCCGCTCGAACATAACCCCCCTAGGCATCCCCCCTAGGTACATAGGTAGCTACGCGTCGCCTACACACGGACTGTTGCGAATAATCTCTGATTATATGTGTTTCGAAACGGACAGCATGGTTTGAAGAATTGCAATTTGAAATATGGATGTATTTATGTGCTTTTATCGTCTTTTTGTAGTCATGCTGTGTGTTTTTCCGTCAAAGTCATAGCAGCAAGTCCCTGTCATTGTGACATCTGTCAATGTCAACTCATAGCGTTTGAAATTTTCAGCGGTGTATGCAGAAAATTTTGTGTTTTTATGGTTTTTTTGGTGAAAAAACGATGTTTACGGTGAAGTACAAGCATTTACTTTGTGCAAAATTCGTGCCCATCTCTCCGAGTTATAATCCCGACCACTGACTATGAGGTAAGCGTGGAAAACTCATAATAACGAGCCTGGCACAAAGTTCCCATCGGATGGTAATACTTTGTATAGTTATGTCGCCGGTACCATCAGGCCGGCAGTACACACACGAGTGTGATCCTTTAGTACAGCTTGTCTTATCAAGTTATTGCGATAATAACCCAGGTTGAAGTACATAACCTATAGACGGAAGGTGCGGTGCCACCTTTTAGCACCCTAGATCATGTTAAATCATTTTGCAATCTCTAATTGAGTGTTACAAACATACTTTTGATGAAAAGATGATGAATTAGTAAACTACTATTATAAACAGAGTTATGTGCATGTAATAGGTATGAACTAATTGTTTGAAATAAAAACATCATTGACACCAAAGTTTGGCAGGGCAGGGCAAATGCCTACATAAATAACAGATCGAAATCTTCGTAGGCTACCTGGTAGTACCTACCTACCTGGTTTGGTAAATAAAAAGTTGACACATTAATGCAAAAAGCTGTCATACTAAACACTTGTAGGATTGTCAGAAAAATCCTGCAAAATGAACTACCTAGCACCTGAAGTGCCTTAGGCCCATGTGCTTTGTTTTTTACCGGTTTTTTCACAGAGAAGATTAGCACAATAATAATAATCATAATAATAAGTTCCCAGGTTCGGTTTGTACTGTTCGGGGCAGAATCACCACTTTATTTTGAACAATCAGAATTTAGCTAGGTACTTATTTCATTGTTACTGGCAGACAGAGTACAGAGAGTATATCAGAACAAGAGCTGATTTTTGACTAACTAATCTATATTGTATTGGAAGTTAAATATAATAATAAGAAAATGCCCTAAGTAGGTATATAATTATAGCTTTCTTTTGCTTAAATTATTTAAAGAACAGTACCTACCTTAACCTAACCTTATAACTAATAAGTTAAAAGGTTCTGCAAATTGACCTTTCACATTACAGCTTGTAAATAAAATTACCTGCAGGTATGTTTAACACTTACTCGGAGTAAGGTGCCAAACATAAAAATACTTTGTAGTCTCCCATTATGTTACTTTCATTGTATTGAAACTGAATATGCTCTAGATCATTGTCATGGTGATCTCCGACATTTTGAAGTACCTATCTAAAACATGATTTACTTCCAAGATCTGATGACACCAGTTGGAATGAACATCACATGTCATATTGAACCTAGTTTCACATTCCCAGAATCATAGGTTATTTCCACAGTTGTTACCTATGGCTTTTATAGAACAACTTTATTTAATAGTAAGTACCTAAAATTATTTCTTTTATTGACCCCGCATTATTCTGAAAATCATTTAGACCCAAAGTCTGAAATAATCAAAATTAAATTCTCTGCAACAAACTAAAAATGATCAAGACAAACAGATTACTATTATTAGCCTAGGATGTCCAACAGCAGGGCAATGGCATTCCTTTAAATTAAAGACAATTTCCTACTGCTATTTTGTTTGAGTTAGTGCAACTCACTTCAGGTGCAGGTTAGTGCACACCAACACACCATCAGAATCTGGTATATTAAATTTTTATTACAATATTCAAGAGTGTGTAAGTCACAAGAGCTCAGTTTTTTCATAGCTTTGTTAATTAAGTAGCAGAGGATCATTACATAATTATTTGGTTTACAATAAATACTTTGAAACCTCATAGATAACCAAACCTTCACAGTTGGTTTCACTCGGATGTGATCCACATTTTGACGAGATGCATCGGATGCACTCATTTGAACGAGAGGTTCCAGTCAGGTGGGCAGTGACCCTATCAAATATCTGACACTCAAGCCAATATGTGGGACTATACCATTTCATACCGGTAAACGAAACTTATTATTTTATGTATAAAATAAGGGAAACTTTATCCTGTCGTCAGAAACAATGTAACTGGAACTAATAATGGTGATGTTCATGAGAGAGTTATGTTATAGTTTGGCCAACTAACAGTCAAATAATCAACATAATACCGGTATGGTACTTATTGCCCCTGGCCTCGGAGGCTATATCCTAAATTAGGGGCCATCGCATGCTTACTTGGGCTAGGCGATGATGTTACTGGAGCTGTCTTGACGACGATTCAGGACACTACTACGGCAGCATGCCTCTCGGGGAGGTATAACGGCATGGCCGTCTGCCAGCCAAATAATCTGAACAGAGTATCGGAACGGTACTTATTGCCCCCGGCTGCGGAAGCTGTATCCGGAACATGGGGCGTGGCATTATAGACATGAAATGAAGGCTATTACAGTAAAATAGTACAATACTTCTCATTATTATATTTCTTCTCATATTAACCAAGTGTGCCTTGTGCTCCTATGGCGAATAAATTTATGAGTATGAGTATTACCCCATCCATGGCCTAGACTCTGCGGTGTGACCCGCAGAGGTGGCGACTCTGGTGCCCCGTTGCTAAACCTGATAGGTTAAACTAGCAGATGGACACTAACAATATTAACTCCAGTGCGGAGGAGATACGGATGCGATTTTTCGTTTAGCCTTCAAAGGCGCGAATGGCTCTTAATACCTTTGGCCTCGGAGGCAAACTAGCAGAGGGGAAATGACAATGTTAACTCCAGTACTGAGGAGGTTCGGATGGCATTTTTCGCTACGCCTTCAATGGCTCGAATGGCTCGATCATCATCAGCCTATATTAGTCCACAGCTGGCTATAGGCCCTGTTGGCACTTGGTCTTAAAAGCGATACCTCGCTATAACAAGGTCAGGTCGACTTTTATAACACCTTCAGTCGAAGTGTGATCAGTCTTGTCTGAATATACACGTCGCCCTCGGAGACTGTATCCGGATGATGGGGCATACATACTAGGCGATGGACGCCCCAACAAAGTGCCTGACATTTTGCCAATATATTCGAGCCTGAGAAGATAGCACACAATCTATGATAAATATGATAATGCTTCTGGCTTATACATTTTAAATCTTGTATTGAGGTTCTGTCTGAGCTCCTTTAATGTTCTCTCCCCAGTGAAGTCCCTCCTCAGATGGAGACACTGGAACTTTTTGTAAAAAAGTGGGGGGGGGGAGAAACGGTACGGTGAAGTAGACGAGTGGTAAGACTAGGCACGTCACCCACTGTCCTGTATCAGATTGTCCATCATTATCACCAACCAAGGTACCATTACCCTTTACCGTCGGATATGACAGGGTTCTCCGCAATTAAATATATATCGTCTAGCGGGAACACCATGGAGTTATGGTGTCAGTGGATTCATAACCAAGTATTTTTCATGAAAACAATAACATACCCAAGCAGACACCTGTTTTGGTGTTTTCTGCAACTGGACCTGATTCAAGTACTTATGTTGTTCAGTTCAGAGAACTAACAAGCTATATGTAGATATCATTAACTACCATCTTTATATTAAGTACATACAAATACCTATAATTACACAGCAAGGGTTATAGCGAAATAACCCCTTGTAAATAAGTTATCCATACCATAACATATTTTATATTTGTAATGTTAAAAGTCCTATTTGAACTAAATTCAATTATGGACAGTTAATTAAGGATATACATAAGAAGTAGGTACCTATGTTCATGTGAATCCCAGATCTCAATAGCAAGATCAATTAAATTTATTAATTCTAAAAATGAGCACATTACCAAGCATGTGATCAACAAATAAATCCTGAATTAAATAAAATTAAAACTATCACATTCAAACTGAAAATATTCTACTAAGCAGAACTCCACTCATTGAAATATTAGACCTTGCATTTTAGAGCAGTAATTTCTGATCAGCAAGATTTTATGAATACCATAATCCTATTTAATAAATTGATGAATCTAAATGGTTCATAGTAAAGTTTCAAACAGAAACCAGAACTTTACTCATTTAAATAATGAAATACCTATATTACCTATACATACAATATTTTCATACTTAGATCACTGCCTTTTACCCAGTTTATGACAGTTTTAAACATTGTCCGGCCCCACGAAGCGATCTGCTGTACAGCGACAGAACTGCGGCGTCACCGGCTGCCACTATCCAGACCTAAGCCCCAACGAAGTGACCTGCATGACGGCGCACAATACAACTGCAGAACGGCGTCGCCGGCTGCCACTATCCAGATCCATGTGTACCTATATGTGCTTCAGGGGCACTTTGTGTGATGCTAAGTATCGTTGATTTCTGATCAATTAGATTTGATAAACACTCAATATTTTGTTTTACACAACTTTAAAGTCTTAGAAGTTATGTCCTAAGATCTTTGACTTGTTTGACTGTTATTTATGTATTACATGTAAGTACCTACTTAGTTACATGTCATACATTTTATTTTCACATAGCGTTTGTCCGTCTTTCACCAGCAGATAACAAACAGGTCTTCAAACCATGCTGTCCGTTTCGAAACACATATAATATTACCGTTTTGCACAAAAACAAAACGGATATTATGTGAGTGGAGAAACGGACAGCATCAGCAAGGTACTTGCTGGTGTTGATGACACTATGAGTTGACATTGACAGATGTCACAATGACAGGGACTTGCTGCTATGACTTTGACGGAAAAACACACAGCATGACTACAAAAAGACGATAAAAGCACATAAATACATCCATATTTCAAATTGCAATTCTTCAAACCATGCTGTCCGTTTCTCCACTCACATAATATCCGTTTTGTTTTTGTGCAAAACGGTAATATTAAAGATATTTATTTCTCATAAAGATTTTTACATTCACTCACATTAGATCTCTTTATTCTCTTTATTCATAAAGAAATTACAATCAACTAATAGAAATAAATTACAACTAAGTAGTATTTACAATTGAAACAATTGAGCTAACTGCAGACTGTTGCAAACAATCTACAGGTAGCTCAACTGATCCATATCGGAAGCGTCCCCAAGAAGGTAAGAACCAATCTTAAATCCTAGAATATTGTGGCATAAGTAATTAGTAATTCCTGACAAATAAAAATAACAAAAAAGTTGTGGGTAGACGTGAGTATGACAGGAAAGAAAGAATACAAACCATTCTGCTCAATCAAATTCAATCTATCCATTAATATAACACTACCGTTGCCTAAAACACACATGGACGTCTTCAACCAGCTCTACCTGCGCGGCGCGGTCCTCCGGGTCGAACAGCAGAGGCTCGGCAGTGAATCTGTTAATCATTCTACAACCTACAAGAGCCAAACTGGCCAATATCTTACCCCTGTCCTCACAGCAAGGTCCCAGTTGGAAACCGATATTCTGCAGATTTACGGCTATCTAACGTTCAGAGTGAACAGAGTTCTGATTCAGTGCGCAGATAATTTCTGAATTGGGTTTGATTAATTTGATTTTCTTGTTAACTTATCCTGGGGCTGTTTGTATAAATGATTACTTACGTGCTGAAGATTTTCTTCTGCCCATCGGCTTTACTCACTTGGTACATACGTTGGTACTTGATAAAACGTCCATAGAGCACTTCGGACATAAAAAAATAAAATTGACAACAAGTGGACCCTTATGCGTGAGTTTTATTAGTTAAATATTAGAAGTTAGTTTAGTTATTTAATTAGGTGTAGTTTCCCGTGGGAACCTACCAGTCGGTTTTTTGACGTGACAACGTCTTATAATTCGATAGAGCCGGCTGCACGCACGAAAAAACATGACGTCATGCGGCGTTACCTCGTCATGCGGCGTTACCTCGCTCTGAGGCGTTCCATGTAAGGCTTGAAGTGCAAGCGAGAGCGCTCGACATCCGTCTCTCTCCTACTTGAGTGAGCGATGCGTCTGCGTTGTCACGTTCAACTATCGTCAGTAAACCGACTTTACAGACAACCAATTTTTTTTATTGAAAATGGTTAAGCGTTTGGCCACCAACTCATTAAAGTAAGTGAAGATGTGGCCTAAGATGGAGCACGCTTTCCCAGAAGGAACTTATTTACCCTGGACTTGAAGACTCCAAGATTGTACTCTAGCGGGAAAACAGACGCAGGAAGCTCATTCCACTCTTTGGCCGTGCTTATTATAAAAATAGAGCAGAATTTTTTGATTCGACACTGTGGTATGTCGACCAGGTACGGGTGGTATTTTTCTGTGCGCCTGCTGGTTTTATGGTGGCAGGGAGAAGATGGGATAAGGTCATGCAATGCCTGCGCACATTCCGCAAAGTGGTACTCGGTGCGTCAGTGGTAACGCACAATTGGTATTTGGCTACATAGCAAAGTAAGGATTTGAATAGACATTAGGTGTTTGAAACGCGGTGTAGAAACTTAGTACCTACGCTAAAAGCGTTATTGCTATTTATTTGATCGGAGCAGAAAATCGCATCAAAATCACTTTTTTTTAAACTGCTTAAGGTATTTTACACCAAACATCAGATCATACAAACATTAGTCCCGAGACGGGAATAGCACCTACCTTCTGCGTACAAAGCGAAACTTCATCCACTAGCCACCACCACTTCACCAAATAGGCAAATGAGTAGTGTGTTTTATTTTCTATTTCAAAAGAAGTATATCGTCGCCGTAGAGCGAAAAGTCACTAACTCGCTATTTGGCCCAAATCGAGTTAGATGTGCCATCAAAATCCCCGATTTTTTCTGCATTTTTCAGTCTGACAACCGTATCCCTAGCTATCACGGTTTTCATTTTAGGTTGTGCAAAAAATTCACTAACTCTACATTTGGCTTACAGCATTTTAGTCGAAAACCAACTAAGTAGGCTTAGATACTTTTTTCCTACTTGAAAGAATTGCAAAATATAAACCTAAGTCGGGTTGGTTACTTTCTTTTCTAAAATAATAACTTGTTGCTAGGACCCAGTCTAGTCGAGAAATAACTAAATATACTTGACTAGTTATGTGGTAGCAGGTTTGATACACAACTTGAAAGCGAAAACTAACCAAGTCGACTTAGTGTTTTCTAGATCGCTATTTGCGATAATTGTACTTCATAATTTTAAAGCAAGAAATCATTTAACATGTTAAGTTAGTTTACGCCCCAAAATTTTTACTACAAAGTTTGGTTTTGAATGATAGCTAAAGTGTTTTGTTGATTTATTAAAGCCAAACTTTCGTACGTCTGTGTTAGGATAGACAATTAAACGTGCAATTTAGTTACTTTTACGTTCTTGATTTTGCTTACTCGGTGGCTAGTGACTTATAAAAGGCCCTAGCCACCTGTCCAAAACGTCTTCGCTGGTTCATCAACATCGTTAGTCTACTGCTGGACATAGGCCTTCCCTTAATGAGCGCCATAGCACCGTGTCTTCAGTTTGCCGCGTCCGACATCTGACTGCAGTCTTTGGCAGGCCGTCTCCACCTGGGTGTAGGGCGTCCTACACTATGTTCGCCGAGTCCCGGTCTCCTCTCAAGAACACGGTTGTTGGTTTTTGCGAGACATGGCCGGCACGCTACCACTTTAGCATGCTTATTCTTAGAGCTATGTCGATAACTTTGATTCTCTGTCGGATGTATTCGTTACGAGTCCTATCCTTTAGAACAGCTCCGAGCATTACTCTTTTCATAGCTCGTTGAGCGACTTTGAACTGGTGGATCAGCCTTAAGGTGAGTGTCCACGTCTCAGCTCCGTAGGTCATGACGGGTAAGACGCACTGATTGAAAACATTCGTTTTCAAGCATTGCAGTATGGATGACTCTTTTTTTCTTTATTTATTTTAAAGGAGTTTTGTCAACATGACCATGTCACTCCCGTAAAGAATGGATGACTCGGCGAGGACTCAGCGTAGTTCAATGTGTGGTGCCGGCTTAGAATTTGCACCACCCCAACTCTTCCCGCGGGTGTCGTAAGAGGCGACTAAGGGATATCCACCGGGGGCGGGCAGCAGCGCCCCTGCAGAACATTCTACCACCGAACTGCGATCCCCAACCCGCATGCCCAGCATGGGGATTATGGACATAACCCTCCATGTTATAAAAACCAATAATGCGCTTATCAGGGGGAGGCCTGCGTCCAGTAGTGGACCACTACAGGCTGTTGTTGCCTTCTCAAGTAGTCCAGCAGTTTAAATAATATAAAGGAATGTTTCCTTTCAGTAAAATTTGCTAAGTTGAATATTTCGGGTAACTGCCCTCCGTCCAGGTAATGTTCGTTTGTACCACACTGAAATGTATTTCAGAGGCCAAGAAAAAAAAATCCATTGATATTCGTTCGTCGTCTGAACTGGACCATTCCCCGTTATCTTCATTCATTGTACGAGTACTCTCTACTTTACAGCTACACACAAAGATGTTGCAGAAAACCTGCTGGTGCCCGATGCCACTATAGGCCGTATTGTGAAAGCTTACTCAGTCATAGGTCTATGTTTGAGAAGCGATTATGCCATGGAAAAGCGATAATCATGATCAAGAATTACGACATTCGCAATGTTAAGGCTCACTGGACCAGAATGCTATCATTAATCATTTTAATGGGATTTCAATATTTAAAATCTTTTAATTAATTATCTTTTAATCATTAATTTACTTATAACTTGTTCTGAATGCGTTTTTTTTTGTATTTTTCAAGGAAGTATGACTGATTCGAGAAATAGAAATTATATAAAATTAAGCAGATAAGAGCGTTAGAAAAATTACTTAAACACTAAATAAACTTATCCAAACACGGCTGAAAAGTCAGTTGGTGACTTTTAACAAATCATTGTCTCACAAAGTTAGTACAAGATTTGAGGGCGAAAAGTAACTAAGTCAGTATTTTTTCCATTTTCCCTGAAAATATCAGTCATTCATTGACTGTAGTGAATTGACCTTAAGAGCTTTTATATTTCCTAACATATGAGACCATAAAATTAGAAATATCCCATACCGAAAGAAAGTTATGATTTTATTTTGTTTTTCAAAACTTTAAACCTTCATAACTCAAAACACCAAATGACCGAGTTAGTGACTTTTCGCTCTACGGCGACGATATGTGTGTAATTGCGCTGGTATAACTAAGTAGGTAATGTGGGGATGGGGAAAGGATACCTACTCTAAGGTTACGTAGGTACAGCTCTGCGACATGGAAAGAGGTTAAAACGTACACTTTTAGAGCCTTGTTATGCTAACAAGTGTTGATATTTGCTAGCAGGTACCGTCAGCAGACAAATCAACCAAATTTTGTTAGGAAAGTTTTAAAGATTCAGCATGATGAAGAGATAAAATGACTGGCTTAATAATCATAATCGTTGGCAAGTTACAAGAAGCAAAAAAAAAAAGAATTTTAAGTATTTAATTAGATAAAACGTAGCTCAGGATGACCTGTCAATATTTAAAACTTCTGGCACAGATATTAAAATACTATTGGGTTTATTGTTTCCTGCTTCTTAATTTTTTCATCATAAATTTTATCCGCACATACAGCACATTTTATGACATTTCGTGACATGTAATATCATAATTTTATTTAATTTCTGACATCATATTAATTAATTACCTATTGTATCTTTATAAACACTAGCTAGGCCCTTATACTGTACAATTCTTACTTATTATTATACTACTCTTATTGATTTGTATTTTATTATAAACAGGAAGCACTATGTCTGTCTGTTTTTCTTTCTGCGTACAATCCCTTATGGTGCTTCTTTTTTCCTTTTGTAATAATAACTAGTGTATTCAATTTAATATATAATGTAATATAAAATGTCTATAGGAAATAAATAGTAAACTCAAATACGTCCAGTGGTTGCTGGGTGATCCAATCAGGTAAAACCCGATGGTGAATCACGAGCAATGGACGCTAGACGAGAGCGCCACAGCAGCCTGTCTTCAATTTCAGCCAGCATCTGCAGTTTTTCATTATCATCCCACCTGGTCGGAGGGCGTCCTACAATGCGTTTGTCGACTTAAGAACACATTTACCCTAACAGTTGTCCGGTCTTCGGAAGATATAAACACTTCCACTTCAGCTTGCTAATTCCTTGAGCTACGAGGAAGTCGATGATTAATATCATTATCTCGATGATTACTATCATTATGTCGATGAATACTATCATTATTAGAGCTATATTTGCGGACGGTACGAGAGGCTGTGCTAAATTCTCCTCGGGCTAAATGTTACGCCTCAAGATATTAACTTTGCGAGGAAATGAGTTTTGTATCTGATTTTCAGGTGGCCTTGAAGTTTTGAGGACAGAAGAGAGAATGATAGGACATTTTACTGAGGTAGTCAATTTTTTTAATTGATGACCTGAATTAGAGTAAGTAATAGTGAGCTTTTTGATACATTGGATTGTATAATCATAGTCAACTGAGCATCCAGAACAGATTGAAATAACAGTAGCTGCATAACTAAATCATCAGACTACATCTTAACTATCAGCCAGTTAGATCCCACTGCTGAGCAAAGGCCCACCTCCCTCCATGGGATATTTAGACGTAGGTACGGTCTAAGCTTTCTTGAGACGGCTCACTCAACATCAACAATGATCTATAGCTACAGTTGACCTATAAAGAAAAACAAATATCACAAAGTCATGCTTTAACATTTTAACCAAGTTTAAGCTTAGACCACTCCAGTTATTTCTAGCCTCTGGAACGCAAAGGGAATGTCGTGAATTAAGAGAGCTTGGTTAATTATGATTTGGAGCAAACATTTATTTTCCCGAGAAAATGGCCGCCGAGGAAATAAGAGAGATGTGGCTGTTTCGTCAACAAATCCTTATGAGTTGTATTGCTTCGGGGCTTTACCAAATTGGATGTGACGAGGTATTTTCATAGAATTTTCGGTTTACATTTTCGGGCTAAAAGTTTGCGAGGTGTTTGTGTGCGAGTAACGCCAAAACAATTGAGCGGATCAGGTAATTTTTTTTGAGATATATTAATATACTTAGGTAGATACGTTAGATCTGGATAATATTTTAACCATTCATAATAGGCCTAGGTAGGAACTTTGACGTGGGCTGCTCGTCAAAAATCAGAAGTTAGTAGATATTAAAATAAACCTTCCCAAGATCGATCGATTGTGACTATTCACAATCAGAAAACAAAAGTGGTCGGAACTATCAGTTTGGATGTATGGATTTGTTATGTTACCTCTTCACGATAAAACTACTAAACGGATCGGTCTGAAAGTTTGCATACACGTAATTCTAATCCTCCAATCAATTATAGGCTACTTTTTATCCCATAAATTGATTCCCATGGGATAGAAAACTTTCCAAAAAATAACGCGTGCGAAGCCGCGGGCAGAAACTAGTTGGTTAATAAAGTTTAATTGAAATTTTATAGCTATCGCTCTTTTTCTAAAATAAATAAATAAAAAAGCTTTATTGCTAGCAGATTAATCTAAAGTAGGTATAGGAAGTTCTTAAAGACTAACTATCGTATCCTGCAATTGGCGGTCTTATCCCTTGCAGAGATTTCTTCCAGACGATCATGATTAAAGGAACTCTTTATCCTATATCTTAGGCTTCCTATGAGCAGCCTAGTTGAAGCTAGCAAATTCGAAAGCGATTTTCAAACCTCCTGGTTTCTAAAACCTGTATTTTTGACTCAGGATGTATTGCAAACTTTACCTCTTCATAATAAACTAGCGGCCCGTCCCGGCTGCGCACGGGTGGACATTTATTTCTTAAACATTTTGGGATAAACGTAATAAATATAACCTACGTTCCCCAGGGATAATGTAGCATTCTAATGGTGGAAGAATTTTTGAAATCGGTCCAGTAGTTTTTGAGTTTATTCATTACAACAAAATAACAAATCTTTCCTCTTTATAATATTAGTATAGAATGTAAAAATGCCACAGAAATCGGAGGCCTTTACGTTCAAATAGGTATTTAAACACATTCGTAAAGCTTTATTCGTAGAAACCCGCTTTACGAAAGGTAAAACCCTGAGGGCCCTCGAAAGGTATCGATATAACGAGATCCTTTTCGACGGGAAGCGCGAAAAGTAATAAAATGTGAAATATCGTCGTTAATTTGAAATGTGACGGTTTTTGCAGGAGTTAACTGTGGTAAGTTACATATAACAGTTTAGGGTGTAAGCATATTTGATTTTTCATTTATTTTATCCATATTAATAGGTAGAAACATGAATTATTTCAGTATTCTAACACTCTTATTTGGTAGATCTTATAATTATCTACCTGGTCAGGGTGGTCAGGTCGCTAGAGAAGATGGGTACTAAAGCAAAAGCTCCAATGGCACAGGGAAAACTGGCGGAGCTCAGGGAAAAATGGCAGAAATTCATCAAGGAAAGTGGAAATCTAGGCTGCGTTTTTGTATGACACATCATTCCTATCGCGAGTACGTTTTATTTAGCACTGGCTTCTGCCCGTGGCTTGACACCATTCTTCCGGGATTAAAAATAGCATAGTATTCTATTATAGAGTTCGCAAATACCTTATTGTGTCCTTTTTGAGGTATCATAATTGAACTAACTTTTGTTGTTCGCGGGGAACGAATTGAATGAATGTAAATAATTAAATTTTCATATTGTAATATTATTGTGTCTTGGGGACGCTTCCGACTGGTATTGATATGGATCAGTTGACTTACCTGTAGCACAGATATTATAATACTATACTAGTCCTGTAGATTGTTTGCAACAGTCTGCAGTTAGCTCAATTGCAATTTTCTCTGTCGAAAAGGGATATATTAGAATGAACATTATTTTATTTGCCGAGCCGCTTAGTCATATCATAATAAATCTCAGGCGCTAGCCATAAAGAAACTAGAAATACGGGTACTTGTAGTAAATAGTCTCATTTTAAATAAACTGCAATATTTTTAATGAGAATAAGAATATTATTTGAACCGAAATATCTCAATCGCTCCCAACCAAATCAAACGGTAATTGATTAATAATTTAAACCGAAATCAGAAGTCAGAGGGATTAATTATTTATTATGTACAAAAAACCTGTATACACTCAACAAAAATAATCGTCGCGACTATTCAATGCGAAATAGAAAGACGAAACGAAAATAACTGGCTTGCTTTCTATAAGAGAAAGAGAGACAGACAGAGAAACACGCGCACGCCGCACGGCTTACAACTATAGCAAAAAGTGTCGAAAGCAAAAAGTGTCGTTACAACTTTTGGTCTTAATTTTTCCCGTCTAGCCCCCTTTCGCAACGCGCAATAAGGAACTTCGTTCCAAAAAGTCCGCAATAAAAAAACCCCATACAAAAGCTAGCCTCTGAGGTAGCCAGTAAAGTTACACATGAATCTGTTATTATTTTCGGAAGTAATGCCAAGGCTCTATAATGATATTGTGACTCCGCGGCACAACGCCAGTATTAAATCAAGCACCGCAACTCAAAGATGATTTGGAAAAATCGCGCTTCATTTTATCGTTTTTTATCGAAACCGGCATTTTTATGGAACGGTAGAATAAATAGGTGTATGGAGTGGTAGTAAGTAGGTACGTTGGTGTTTGAAACATTTTGAAAAAAAGTTAAGTTAGTTAAAGTTAAGTTAATTAGAAGAAACTTATGCTTAAAGATTATTTTCTGCGAATTTAAAGTGAATGCTGGGCCTCCACTAAGAAGTACATCTGGTAGTACAAACGACACACTTTCCTTTGTATCTCTGGTACTACCAGTAGTACTAGTGAGCGTCATTGGAAGTACAACCACGTACAACTGAACATTTATTATGACAATCTAAACTGGCCACTTGTAATGTAAATAGATTTTTTTTGTCTTCCAACGTTTCGAATCGTCATCATCTCGTCTGATTTTTCGTTGACTTCCTAATAAGAATATGGGACGAAACAAGAATACTTAAGTCAAGCAAGACCATTCATGTTCAGGATAAATGACAGCTTGATCCTGCCTTCACCAAGGACTTCAGAATACCTACTCACCTCCTCACCTTACCTACTTACTTCACTTCAATTACTTCACTACGTCACAGATATTATAACAGTATACACTACGTAAAATTATTCTACCTGTACAGTTGAAAGCTTCTAAAAGAAGCAGTAAGAAAAAGTCCCTACTTATTCAAACACTTTACAATAAAACTTAAAAGAACAATTCATGAAACCTTTTTGCTTATTTTCCTTTAGAACGTTTTAAAAGACTCCTTCGTGGTTGCCAAAGGCCTTGTGAAGTAAGGTACCCATTTAATTCCAATGGTTTTTAGGCTATTTTTATAACGGGCTTTTCAAAACAGGAGCAGTCTTTTGATTTGGGTGCTTCCGACCTGCCCGACTATGATTCTGATGATGAATAACTATGAATGAGCATCAGGTTTTTCACTTCTTCCACTAGCGGAAAAAAAATTAATGAAGAGAAAATCAATAACACATTATTTTATCGACGACCTCTGTGGCGCGGCGGGCGAAGGTCCACCTGCGACGCAGGAGATTGCGGCTTCGATTCCCGCCTCGGAACAAATGTTTGTACGATCTGCAGATATTCAGGGTTCTGGATGATTTCTATGTATGATAAAAAATATATATATCTATGTAGTGTATTGTATTAAGTATATCAGTTATCTAGTACCCATAACACAAGCTCTGCTTAGCTTGGGGCTAGATAATGCTGTGTGACTTGTCCAGCATTATTTATTTAATATTTGATCATAATTTATAGTATAAAATTTGACTCGTCTAAGTGCTTTTTATACTAAGGAAATAAAATTATTGAAATCTGAAAATCTGAAATCATTTTTAAGGGCGTTTAATTTACATCGTCGGTAGATATACATTTTACAAGGAATAAAACTAGCAATTTGCCGCAAATCGTAACCATTTTCCATGAAACTATGTTGTTAAAAACTTTAATTGAATAGTAGCTACATACTTTCGGAGCTTTTTGGAATTATGTTGAATTTTGTCATAAAATTCAACGTAATTCATAATTCTCTAATTTATAATTTCTTCTTTCCAAATGCTCCAAAAGTAGGCACTATTGAATGGAAGCCAGGTAGTTTTATCAAAGGTTAATACAGAATGGTTTATGATTGATTAATTGGGTCGTGTGGTGCCGGCTTAGAATTTATACCACCCCAACTCTTCCCGCGGGTGTCGTAAGAGGCGACTAAGAGATATCCACCGGCGGCGGGCGGGCAGCAGCGCCCCCTGCAGAACAATTCTACCACAAGACTGCGATCCCCAACCCGCAAGCCCAGCGTGGGGATTATGTGTATGAGATAAAAGCCCATAAGGCGCTTATCAGGGGGAGGCCTGAGTCCAGCAGTGGATCATTATAGGCTGTTAGGTTGAGGTTTATGATTTGCGGCAAATCAATGAAACATACCTAAATTGCGAACGTTTAAAAAGTTCTGAGTAAAAATTTAAAAAGTTATACAAAGGTGTTCCATGCTAACATGATCGGACAGTTTTCGGCGATATAGGACAAATCAAATATCAAAGTGCTTTATTTCCTTTAAACCTTACAGGACTCTAGGACACGATACGAATAAATTTACTTATAATTTATTTGTAGTAGACACGTCACAAAAATTTAAATTACATATGCAAAACTAGGAAATAAAGTGATCACTTAGATTTTTTGTTTACTCCAATCATGTGTCAAATGAGGAATGACACTTAAATCTGCATGGAATGGACCCCCATGCATGTTTTGCAGTTTCGAAGTTAGAGCGCATATTGATTTATGTATATTTTTTTATATTTTGGAAGGAAGCTAAACTTACTCTAAGAACTTGGAAACTTAATATTTGACTGAGGATGTTGAACTTTTGGACTCTGCAGTTCAAAATGCAGTTCAGTTTCTGTGCCAAGATGAAAATAACTTTATACCCCGTAACGACAACATGTTTTTTGGATGAAAGAAAATCAATCAAAATAGTTTCGGCATGTGTAGTAAGAAAACCGATTTCTTTCGTCCACGGGAAAAGGAACTTTTTGAATTCTGACGTTTTAAATTCGATCGTTCGGATACCACCGCATTGCGCCGATCGATCCGACCGCGGACGCAAGCACGCACATCGCCGCGTGATCCTTACTTGTTACTTACCTCCGCAACTTGGCCGGGTTATACAACGTACAAACTCCTTGCTGAGGTAGATTGGATCTCTGTGGATGTTCTGATTAGTTCGTAGTTTTTCTAGAAGAAGTGGTTTGGTTCCGCGGAAGTTTTATTGAAGCTGCAATAATTTTAAACAGAAAGCTTTTCTGCAGGTCCTACCTATTTGAAGTCCTAATTCTATAAATGCTATCTATCTAGGTGACTTTATGTACTTAAAACAACATAAGTAATTAATGTCTCAAAATTTAATTAAGGAGGTTTTCCGACGGGACTTACACCCGCATCCTTCCTTCAATATGGGAAAGTGCTAACCAACTAGGTACACCACGAGGTCAATTGACGTAGTCAAGTATAGTTGGTTAGCACATTCCCGTACAAAATATACTGCAAAAAGTTTTTAGCTTTTCAGCTACAGTGCTTTCGGTCGCCTTTTGGTCATTATTTTATTTGGCTGGAACAAACTTTGCATTTGGAATTATTTTCAGATTATTGTGTTGGTAGCACGGATTTTAATTTGGAAGTTGTTAACTAAATTTTATTAGGTTGGCAGTGTTCGACTTTTAGTTGGTTTCTTTGCCAAAAAGCATTTGCTCATAAATTCCTTTATGCCCGTTGTAAATAAAGATGGTACCTACCTACTTATAGAACAAATCTTTGCCTTTTTCGAGCCTACTTTCTATTTTTGTTTATTTAAGGGACTTTGAGTCATTGGTATGACTATGTCATCCCATATTCTAACAAATTAAGTACCTACTACTTAAAACTAAATTATATCTAAAACTAACCTAAATAATTTAAAACAATAATTTTACTCAGTGGAGCTGCTCAAATAATTTGGATAACACCAGTTCGAGCCTACTTAGAATAAAATAAAATCTATGCACTAACTCGAAAGCAGGTGTAACTTCTAAACTATCTTACTTAGGGCTAAGATGCAAGACTTATTTTGAAGCACACATTCTGTACTATCGTTTAAAAACAAAAAACATGTAGCTTGACAGTTTCGATATTATGAAAAAGCTAATAATTTCAAAAAAATGTCAAGAAAACTTTTTTTTCGTTTTATAAATTCTCTTTTCTTTTATTATAAAATAGAAATTGCAACAATGTTAACATTGCTTTATTGTCTACATTATTGGCTATCAAATGAGTCCTCTATCGTTTTCCTAAGACCTCTACATGGGTAGCTATACTTTAATTAGTACAAGCACCCGTGCTTCGAGGCAACAGAAAACAAAATGGCTGCCATTTTATCATGAAGAGAGAAAAAAAATAGGGATAGTGATTTGTCGATAAAATTTACCGTATTTCACCCCCCCAAAGTCTCCGACACCGGTGACCAGACACATTGTATATACAGGGTTATTGGTAATTCCCTGACACTGCGTAAACTGCAGGTTCTGCTCATCATCACGAACACGATAGTGAAGACGCCAATTATTTTTTAAGGCGAATAGTAGGGTGGATAGTGGCGCCACTAAATATTTAATTTTATAATTACGTTATACAAAGGAATTATCAAAACATCGGACCGCGCGTAGACGATATCTATCATAAGCTTTTTTTAAATGTATCTTTAATTGCTTTGTACTGTATTATTTAGGCAGATACTTGTTTCAAAAGTTTAGTTCCTATTGGTGGCCACCAAGCTCTCCAAACAAGGTTTTTGATTGAATAACACAAAACAAAACTATTACAAATACATTTAAAAAAAGCTTATGATAGATATCGTTTACGCGCGGTCCGATTTCTTGATAATTCCTTTGTATAACATAATTATAAAATTAAATATGTAGTGGCGCCACTATCCACCCTACTATTCGCCTAAAATCGCCTTCCATACTAAAATAATGTCCGAAACCCAATTAATTAATCACATTTATTTCAGACATAGCACAGTCACACATTACATACACAGTCCACATAAAGAGAATAATTTTACATAACATACACAGACACAAAAAAATAACAATAAATTGAATACATTTTATTAATTATATTCAATTACAATCATGCCGCCTTCAGCGTTCGAGTTATACGAAAATTTCAAAGATAATGTCTATTAAAAAATCTATCCGTGCGAAGCCGGGACGGGTTGCTAGTAAAACTAATTACTAATCGTAAGAAAAAACTAACGAGCAATAACTTCTCTATAATGAGCGCAGAATAAATTATAGTTAGTATAGTATAGAGCATGTAGTTTGCATAGCCTACTGAGGCGAAGCGAATGTTGGCGTTTTCATGTTCTTTTTACTGAGTCGAGTTATCTGATGAAATTATTATTAGAGATTTAGATTTATGGACGATGTAAGAATAGTGCTGCTAAGATAACACAGGTAGGTAAATAATAAATAACTTCATTAGAAGTCTAATAAAGTTATTATTTACCTACCTGTGTTATCTTTATCTTAATATCAGAGTAGGTATAAATAATTTAGCTTCCCAGCGTGGGGATTAAGGGCATTACTCCCTCCCTAATGATAAAAGCCAATTAGGCGCTTATTAGGAATGAATCTCAGTAGATCCAGGGGAGGCCTATGTCCAGCAATGTTGACTTTATTAGGAATAGGCTGATGATGTGATAGGTAATTATGTAATTGAGTAAAAGATCCAACTGGGACAGACGACGCGTGACCCGAGAGCTGGTGAGCATCTGGCGCAGCGCATCAGCATTGCCATACAGCGGGGCCATGCAGCCAGCGTAGCGGGGACGCTTCTGATTGATATTGATATGGACTAGTTGAGCTATCTCTAGATTGTCTGAAGTTCTAGTATCTATCTATGTAGTGAATTGTATTAAGTATATCATTTATCTAGAACCCATAACACAAGCTCTGCTCAGCTTGGGGCTAGATAATGCTGTGTGAATTGTCCAACATTATTTATTTATTTATAGTTAGCTCGACTGTTTGATTGTAAATTAAAGTTCTAATTTGTTTCGATAATATAATTGTGATTTTCCTTAGTAGAACTATCCAATCTCTCCAATAACTCCCGCAAACCAACTACACTTGCGAGCTTTAAAATGGAATCGCTTCATCGCGCGAGTTGATCAAAACAATTTATGTAGGTACAATGAACTATAGATTGTGGTATATCATTTGAAAGGTAATTTTGTTACCTTTCAAGTGATATCAAGAAGATTTAAAATTAATTAAATTGGCTACCAAAATTTTGGGAATTATTGCAATAGGTCGAAGTTGCATCTATCGGCTTCTATCGGCGCCGGAGCTGGATGAGCTGGATTTCTCCCTCGTATCCGCTGTTTTAGCTCGGTCCCACATATGCCAGATTGGGTTCAAGTCAGGAATAAGGGCTGGCCAGTCTAGTGTGGGAATGCCGACATGGAAGACGTCTGTCGGTACTGTCTAGTCACTGCTGCGGTGTGGCAGCGTACATTATCGTGCATTAAATCAAAATTTATCGTCGCCAATAAATCCTGCGTAAGGGAAAACATAACTTAACTGATAGTTCACTGCAAAGAAATTGTAAAAATTAGTCTTGAACAACCCTTGAAGCGATTCCAGTTTAAAGCTCGCAAGTGTAGAAACACAAACATGTTCGTGCAATAAAATAGTCCGCATTACCTGAAACTGCATCCAATCGAGTTTCATTCAATAAGAGTTTCCATCGAAGGCGTTCCGGTGAAGTAATCAGTCGATAAGTGGTTAGGGGCTGGTCCATAGCAGCGAAAAAATAAATAAATATAATCCAAATAATAAATATAATCATAAATAAACATAATAAATTTCACCGCTGGGGTAAACGTGTTCTTGAGTGGAGACCACGACTCGGCAAGCGTAGTGTAGGACGCCCTCCGGCCAGGTGGGATGACGATCTGCGAAAGACTGCAGGCAGATGCTGGATGCGGCAAGCTGAAGACAGGGCGCTATGGCGCTCATTAGGGGAAGCCTATGTCCAGCAGTGGAATAATATAGGCTGATGATGATGATGATGATGATGAAACATAATAAATTTCACAGTAGCAGACCGGAGTCAGGAATAGGCGGTGTGACACCCTCTTGCCAAAGCACGTTAAGGCGTTCCTCCAGCGCCTGATCTCTCCCCGGTCGTGTCGCTCTGCCGTCTCATCGGATTATATAGTGCACCTGGGCTTGCGTACTCTTGTGCACTATAATAATGTCCTGGCTTGTCTCCGTTGAGACTGGCCGCCGTGGTCGAAATTCGGCTAAGGAGGACATCATCATAGCAGCCACTACTATATTTTCTATGGGCTGGTCCTAGAGGGTAGCAAAGCTTCTATGGAACGATCTAGCTTCTGCCCGGGGCGTGACATGAGATTTTACGGCATACGTTGCTACTGCTGGTAGTTTATGTTGGAATAATTTAACTAGGTATATTTCTGCTGAATTTCAGTCATGCAGAATTGAAAAACTGGCCGTTTTACTTATTTTTAAAACCATATGTTAGAAACGGTGGTATTTAACCGCGGTTGTGAATGTTAAAGTCAAACAAGTATTACATACAAACATTTATTGCATTCTATAATGTTAAAACAGTGTTTATAACATCGCCCCCACTGAATTATGTCGAAAAATCTCAAAATCGACTTTGCATATTTGAATCGGCAATTTTTTTACCACGTGTACCAACTTTTCATCGAAACTGAAAAAAGTGATATTATGACTCAGCGCTGTCTTGTTCTAGGGATGCTGGGGATATGTATTTTCCTAGCGCGGGGTCGCTAATTGTACCCATGCGTTCATGAGTCATCTTGGGAAGGACTTAGAAAATTAAATGATTCCATTTTACCCCCAAATAAAGTTACCAACTCTTGATGAATCTCATTTAATTACGTTAATTCATCAAACAGCATTAACGAAATTGCCAAAAGGACAAAATCCAGTGCGTATAGAGCGGTCACGTGTTTATAGGTCGGAGTGGAGGATAATTGGACCAGCGCCAAAACAAACAGGGGAGGGGTTGGAAGTATTAAATAAAGATTTCACATCCTATGCGGCTTCCAAGGTGTAGAGGAAGGAAGTTCCAGGGCTGATTCCTTAAGATCAAATACAGATGACGGCTTTAGATGCGGGTATTACCGCTGCAGAACAAACAGCCGTGGTCTGTTCAAAAATCTTTATTAACAGAAAATTACAATCAATTATTAGAAACAATATATAACTACTATTTACAATTGAAACAATTGAGCTAATTGCGGACTGTTGCAAACCATCTACAGGTAGCTCAACTGATCCACAACAATACCTACCAGTCGGAAGCGTTCTCAAGATGCTGTCTGCATTGCTGTATGGCAATGCTGACGCGCTGCGACAGATACTCACCAGCTCTCGCGTCGTTCGACAAGATGCTCAGATATTTTCTTAAAAACCCGGAGAGCCGCCCACAGAGTCAACTCCAAGGGAAGCAAAAGTGTTGGCTCTGTAGAGACCTGGATATTTGCGCTTCTTGCTTGAGATTCTCGGCCAAATCTGCCGCCGCACCCGCCCTTACGGATGTCCTTTGAAGATGGGAAGGCGCAAGTGTGTCGAAGCATGTAGTGTCCCACACTATGGACCTCCCCAACTTCCATAAAAAAGTATATAAATAAATTATGCCATGTGCGAGTATGCATGGAGATGAAAGGTTGAGCAAAGCGAGAGCCGATTGGTGGCTGAGGGTGGACAAAAGAAACGACGGGCGCCCCGAAGCTAGGTCCCCCAGGTGTGCTTCTGGTCCTCCATCGTGTCGATGACGGAGGTCCTGTGAAAACGGATAGCACAGGACTGTGTTAGATCGCAAAAACTTCAGGAGACTTTCATAAAATCACCAGTATTTAGGTTTGACGATAATGAAGCAAAAAACCTAATAAACAAGTATTAAGTTTTTTCTCTGAGAACACCAATTCGCATAAAAACCCATCTAAACCCAAGGTTGCAAGAATCTGAGATAACAAACACTATCTGTTATGCATCGTGGGATGACTCATAATGTCATGTGTGATTATGTCATTATCACTTGTTTATGTGCCTGATTTAGATTAGGTTTACTGCTTGATGGTGAGAAATTAAACAAACCACACAAAATATCGTAGTAAAAATCTAAGAATTTGTAACTAACAGAAATGGAAACGTGGAATGGAATTCCATAGAGGTTTTACTCAAGCATTGTAGTACGACAGCAAAGACGTAGATTCCGTTTACCGCGGTGAGCCGGTGTAGTATAACCTAGAAAAGAAATCAGTATTGGGCACCTCCTTCTCGCAAGCACCACCCTGAACGAAACTACTTACACAATTACCGTTTGGCTTAAACTGAAAATAAAACTAGGACGTTTAAAGGGTCGGAAAGGCGTGTAATGTTTCTAATATTCCAGGCGTCCATAGACTGCAGTAACCGCTTTCTATCATGCCTCTTTGCCATCGTTCTATGCGAGATAGGCGTATGCGCTAGCAATAATAAAGTTCTTAATTATCAGGTTCCTTTTTAAGGAACCATAAAAGATTCTCAATGCAGAGACCGGAATAGGTACCTACTTTAGTTAGGTAGGGACCTAGTCTAAATAAATAAATAAATAAATAAATAAATAATAAATAATGCTGGACAATTCACACAGCATTATCTAGCCCCAAGCTAAGCAGAGCTTGTGTTATGGGTACTAGATAACTGATATACTTAATACAATACACTACATAGATAGATATTTTTTATTATACATAGAAAACATCCAGAACGCCCTGGACAAATGTCTGCAGATCGTGCAAACATTCTAAATCGTCATAGGATCTGGGAAATTTCGTACCTAACCAGTCTACCTAAAGAGAAATCAGCTTATGTTATAAAACTCTTACGAGCAGGTCGTAAAAAAACTAGGGATCTTCATTTGAGAGCCCCGAAAAATGTATCGTTCGCTTCATATACGCTTGATTTATTTATTTTCAACTAGTCTCAAGGCTAAGGAATAAAAGCAAAAAATACAAAACAAATCCTAGACACGAAAATACTTTATCATTACCGTGGAACTGGGACACAATCAAATTGACATGTTTATGTTTCTGGGTGCGTGCCAGGGTGGGAAACAGTCCTGCATCACTAAGAAGGAAGGATTGGCAGACGATGATTAAGCTCTGTCTACTATCGACTTTTGAGTCCTAGATTTGGAAACAAACTGGTTGTTCATGCTGGATATCATAAATAATAAAGAAAATGTTAAAATGGATGCCTACTAATGTAACATTACTTACCTTTACCTACCTTATAGGCCTAGAAGAGGGCTAAGGCCTCCCTCCCTTTCTTCTCATGTCGGCCCTCCGCAAGAAGGGACTCTTTATTAATTTAGTATCTCATCCATCTCCGCCTAGGCCTTCCACGGCCGTCCTCCGTCCAGGACCCAGTCAGCGGCGATTGCCCACTGCTGGTCTGACATACAACACACAATATGTCCAGCCCAGTCCAACCCACCACGGGTTGTGGGACATGGGTCACATAATGACAATCATTTCGGACTAAAGGCTAAAAAAAGCCGCAAGAACCTGGGAACAGCGAAGTTTAAACATTCTGCAAAGCTTGCAATAGCTAAGTAATAGAATCCGTACTGAATGCGAGTGCCAGCGACCTTGCTCGACCTTTAACCCGCGACTGCGGTACGAACTTGCAGCGACCAGCGTACTATGGCACTGATTGGAGTGTTGCCGCACCCAGTACTCTAAGGCGGTGTTGAGAAGTTACCAAAAGGTTGTACGTGTTATGATTTTCTAAGGTCTTTAGCATTTTACTATAAAAACTTTCGTAGTTTGACGAATTCATAGTGACGGAACCGTGGTCCCACTGCGATGGGACCACGAAAAAGTTTTGACCACACACACGCCACGGACATCGCAGTGGGACCACGGTTCCGGAGTGGAATTCATTAAGAATGTCTCAGTGCGCGCAAGGACGCAGACAGGCGCGATGCGGACCGCACTCATCCTGATGAAGTCCCTCGTTAAAGGATAAAACGTTGGTGTTCTTCCAACAAAACTAGATCTTTAGCATTGTTTATTGGGCTGTGTAAGGATTGCGTTGAGCCGCTAATAATATTGAAAGACGTATTTAGTTATGATTTGCTGTGTGGTACAGGTTTAGAATGTTCACCATCCCAACTTTTCCCTCGGGTGTCGTAAGAGATGACTAAGAGATATCCATCGGGGGCGGGCAGCAGCGCCCCCTGCAGAACAATTCTACACCGACCTGCGATCCCCAACCCGCATGCCAGCGTGGGGATTATAGACATTACCCCCATGAGGTCAAGCCAATAAGGTGCTTATCAGCCGGAGGCCGGCGTCCAGCAGTAGACCGATTGGCTTTTGAGGCGAGTGATTTTATCAACTCACTAAATATTATTGTACCCGTTGGTTTAGCAATCCTTATGCCAACAGGACTACAAGGACAAAAGCAACGTCTGATCGTAAGCAAAATAAGGGAAAAAGATCAATAATTCATGTCTCATTATGTAGTAAATGATAACTTTATTATTCATTGATTCACAATACTTATTTCAGTAACGACAAATATAAGTATTCCACTCTCGATACTGACCTATCATCTATCAACCCAGCATCGATTGTGTTCCAGTTTTGACTCCGAAACAGATTCGGCAGATTCAGGTTGCTGAGGTTAATTGAGTTATTTAGATTTTGTATTTTGATGCAGTTTTCAAAAAACGATCTTTTTATAATGAAACTAGTTTCTTCCCGCGGTTCCCAAACGTCAAGTGGTTATTTCACATGGAAATTGATTTATGGGATAAAAAGTAGCTTTTGTTGTATAAACTAGTAAATCAATAATTCGTGTGATGTACCTATGTTGATAATCACAAGCCTATAAAGTAAATGGAAGAAAAAAAATATTGTACCGACCCCGCATAGGTATATATGTGGAGACGGCAAGAAAGTATGAATGACTTTCTTATGACATCTATATTCAGGGTGTTTGGTATTGCGACGACATAATTTTTTGGGGAGTTTGGGGATAATGGGGTACAATTGAATTTTTTATAATTTCTCTTTTCTCTGGTAGAATCAATGTCCTACTCCGATGGCTGAATTTTAATGTCTCTTCTATATCTTCATATTTTTTTGTTTGTATGTAATTGTAATGCCACAAAATAACTGGTGCTGTATTATTTAATGTGTACTTATTTTAAATCAATTATTATTTGATACAATGCACTTCAAAAAATTACGAGTATGGAAAGTCAAAACTCTGTGTGAAAATTAAAATTTTTGACCACTTCTAAATTCATTAAAAAAATAACTAAAAGTCATTTTGAATTAAATTTTCTTTTCAAAAGTTTTTCAGTTATTGTCCTTTCCAGCGATATGCTACATGACCTCAATAAATTTTATTAGGCGGTCAAACTATGAGATACTTTTCTGCTAGGGCCATAGAATAGAATAGGATGGAATAGAATATACTTTATTGCACAAAAGTTGTACATGGGCGAGCATAATGCTAGATAGCATTCTCTACCTAATGATTAAGCTGACACTTTTTTATGTTTTGTTCTTCTAGATAAATTAAAATCACAAAATTTGCTCAAATTGGCGGCCTTCTCACTTTATGCCAGCACAATACAATTGTTTTGTCAGCGTCTAACTACCACCACCTACATAATAAAATTTAGCTAACTGCAACTGTTCAACGGAAGCGTTTTTCTTAAAATAATCTCTACGCTCCAGGAACATCTTCAAAGCCTATTAATATTTTGGTCAATCCTCTGAAAACAAATAGATGCCTGAAGCTCTGTTCAGAACAGATGTGTATGGAAATTCCCTCTTTACTTGAGCGTGCGAGACAAGAATACAAAGTGCTTTGGCTTTAGGTGAGTCCGAGATGGCATGAATTTGCTAGCCCCCGAAGATTGAGCGAAGATTTTATTCAGGGAAATGGCGGACGACATTGTAGTTTCAGAGAATAAAAGAACAATATAACTTCGTTGTAGTAGTTTTCTGATATTAAGAAAATGTATTTTACAACAATTGGTAAGTGGGTACCTATTGGTATAGTGATAGGTACGAATTTATTGATAAAAAAATTAAACCTTCATCAAATATTTTTCTAAAATAGGTTATTCTTATAGTCGGAATCCCAGGTGACATAAGTTTTTGTAAATCCCCAATTCACTCCAGAAATATAGACCGCATAAAATATTATTCCCATTTCTATTACCGGATGAATAATAGAGCTTAGAAATTCAGGCTACATTTGTGACCTAATCCCAAATGCCGTCGGACCCGGTTGGTCGTCAGCCGACCTATCAGCGGGGCCTTTAAGCTGAGCCTATACGGTGGTGCCAGACCTTTGTTAGGGAATTCAATGAGATTGGATTAACTGCTTCAACGTAAAAGGCTCTAAGCTAGCTATTGAATACTCGTTGGAAGGTGTAAAGGTAATCGGAATTGAACATATTGATCGGAAGAAAGCCGAGATTGAACGACAATAAGGGCGAATAAAATTACTGTTCATAAAAGCAATCGATGCGTAACTGTTTACAGCTCTATTGGCCCAAGATCACCAGCAATCGTAGGAAGCCAAACGTCAATCCACCCCGTTGTATCGATTCTAGAACCGTGGCATTCTGCGAACAGCTGAGCACCGGCCCGAGGTTATTCAGCCGGGTTGTTTAGACGCAATGCAGATCACGTGTGCGCTGAAAAAGCTAGAAGCCTTCTGTGTACGCCCTAAGCGCGCCGTCCTTTTCGTTCCAGTGCTTGCGATCCGTGGATAGGAAAGAGGTGGAGGTTGGTCGGGTAGCGGGTGTCGTCGCGGCGTCTGCGTGCCGGGCGCGGCGGTCGATGGAGTTTGCGCGCGCACGGCGGGCCTACGCTGGCTGGAGGGACATTCCTCGCGGAACAGTGGCGCCGAGCGGTCGGCAGCACAGTTCCTTCGGCAGTTGCGCCGCCGCCGTCGGCGATGGAGCACGACGACGAGCGGTCGTTGTCTCTGGGCACGGAGGTGTCTGCCTCCGTGCCGCCCCCGAGTCCGCTCACGGGGTGCTACCTCCTCGTTGTCATCGGCGAGCCGCACACGCAGGAGCATAAGGAGATCATCCTACAGCGTCTTGTCAAAGGTAAGTCGCGCCGACCTGTCGCTGACAGCTGTGGGGCATCTCGCCGGCCGGTGTTTCGCTCGACTTCTACGCATCGCTTCCTGAAACCTTAATATTTGTTATCGTAATTGTAATAAAATTGTAACACGTTGCTCTTCATCTATAGCTCTACCAACTCCACGTTTCTTGTAGAAAAATTACAATCGATCGTTACAGAATAGACTCGCGGGACGATCACGCACTTTCTCCATTGATTCCGCGGTTAGTGTTTTATTGTACGAAAAGTGTTTCTTATATAAGTGTCGGCACCGGCGTGGCGGTGTCGCAGTGTAAGCTAGTGTCTGCGGCCGGCTTTGGCTGCTTTTCCTGTTACGTCACCAGTGACGAACGGACAACATTAGCCTGATTGAATAATTCAATGGAGTGGCGGCGCATGACAGTTTTTGTGTCAAGTAATTTAACGCTTCGTAGTTTTATTTTACACTTCGACTTCGAACACCATTGCGGAGTTTACTACTGATTTACATTTTTTATTGTTTTACTAAGTTTCTTTTAATTATTTTATTATTTTATGGAAGAATGAACTGGCTAAAGGATAAAAAAAGCCACGGCGCCTTTTTTATACAAGTATAGGTACCTACTTTAGTAGTTTTGAACCGGAATAGCTGACATAATCATTTCTTAAAAGATTCAACACTCATCATTTTTTCTAAATTCATATTTAAACATATTTAAAATATTTAGGTCTTACATTTTATCTTACTTTGGCACAACAAGATTACTTAGTTATTAACCTAAAATAAGAATAACCTACTCACCGTAGGCTATGTAGCGACATTCTTTTTATATTGTCGCCATATAAAAACATTAAACAATCGTCATTAAGTTCATTACACATACATTATACCCACGAAAACATCCACTTCACACAGCATATTGCATAAACAACTAATGTCCCATGGGTTTACCCCGGCCTACCCCATGTCATGTCTTACCCATAACCATAAAAGTCGTAATAGTCTTTTATCCGCAACGAATTCATTCCAAGAAAGTTCCTATTGATTTTCTTGGCTTCCTTTTCTTTCGTGACTTGCCAAAATGTAGAGCGCTTACAATGTCTTGTTCACACTTGACGACAATTTGGGTTTGAAGACTTCATAATAACTTGAAATTGTTTGATTCAAACTTCAAAATGAACAAAGAAACAAATTTGATGTTGAAGTTTCAAATTTAGATTGGTTTTGGTTTGAAACGTTTAATTTTTGTCAAGACATTTTAGATTTGTTTTAGCCATTTTATTAATCGTCCAATTTAAACTTGGATTGTATTAAACCTATTGATAAAATTAATACTTACTTGAAAAAATAAGTTTCGTTTATCCAAAACCAAAAGAAAGTACCTACCTACTGAAGGTTGTTACGAAAAGAAATTATTATTCAATATCAAATAACCTTTACCTAAAATAAAATATTTATGAGGAGAATTAGCATATCAAACAGGAAAGGTAATATTGATACAGGGAAGTCCTTGAGCTGCTGGACACTAAGGGTTCCTTCTGAAGGCCCCTTTGACCCTTCATAATTTAACTTTGGTGTAGTTTTGCAACTTACCGCCGTCGCGCCGGCCTCGTGCTTTTCGTGACATGAGTGAATAATAAATCTTATGTGTAGTCTAGACTTTAGTGATACTTCGTTTGCAGCATCATTTAATAGTGAGATTGTGGTCAAACGCAGGACTATCAATGGCATACATTTAATATTAGTATACAGTACAGTCGTGACGTCACGTTCTCGTTTAGGTTTTTGGTAATTCACGAAACATGACTGAACAGAACGAAGTTAAAGTTAGGCAGTTGTCTGAAGATACCATAGATAATCTAAAGAGAAAGGCAAACTGGAGGGTGGCTCAGGGATAATAAGGGTCATCGAAAATATCCCGGCTAATATTATAAGTCACTCGGCCGACGGAAAGTGACCAAGACGGGATGTTAGCTTATCCTTCAAGATATTCTTCGTGAACGACCTTCGTTCAGCATTGGTCGGGTAATCCGGATGGAGATTACAGGATTTAGGATGTTTACTTTGCTATTTTTGATGTTAGGAGCTTGTTTGGTGGCTGAAATATCTTTTTATTTAGCTTTGTTTATAATAAGAAGGAGGAACAAGGAATTGGTCACATCACATATATTTCTGTGATCTGTGCGGCTAACGAAGTACCTAGATCTGCTGTAGGTGATTGAAAAGATAGATATCTAACTCTCTATAATATATAATACCAATGCAGAATATAAAGAAAAAGAATATATTCTATGATCTGATCTGATGGTAGTACTGAAGGGATATTATATTCTGCAGTTAGCTCAATTGTTTTAATTGTCAATACTAGACTTAATTTGTGTCTATTGATTGATTGTTTCTATACTTTATTTATGACACAGTAGCGTTAAAACTGGCATGAGTAGTACCTACTTCCTACTTAAGCTTTTAACATCATGAATATTTGGCTAAAATAAGAAAATGCCATAAGAATGATGCAGCATCGCGCGTAGCGCATTGCGTCATATTTTGTTTTTATTCAGCGCGTTACTTTTACAGAGATTCCGTCATTTCTTTTGAGCTTCCTCATGTCATGCACTTAAAATTTATTTATATCCACATCTTGAATGAGTTTATGAGGTTCTAAAGTACATATATGATAGGTACCGTCTACAGTTGGATGAAAAACTTCACCGATAAAATTGATCAGTTATCAAATCAAAATCTACTAGTCGAATTCGTAAAGTGCACGAACAGCATTAAGACTGAAACATTTTATCGTACCAACAATGCAGACAACTATTATGAAGAAAGTTGTAGCTGAAATGGATCGTTGTATAAAATCTAAATCAATTCATAATCTAACTCATAAAGTACAAGATTTGCATCAAGTCAGAAGCATCTTCCCAACAACAGAAGTGAACAGATAAAAAGCAAATGAGATCGGCGTCCCAACTCAGCACGGACCGAGACGCGAAAGGAAAGTACTTGCACGTTGCAATCTATAATTACTCGTCGCATGACGGAGCTATCGCCCGAGATCGGGTGTGAATCCATTGTCTTATTACTTACATGTACGAAACAGATTAAAAGGGTAAAGGGATATTTTAAAAATCGATGCGTCTTTGAAGTCAAAAGCTTGGGGTTACAAGTATATACTAATGATTTATAGATAAAAAATAGGACGCCAAGTAAAAATCCCTGAGAACATTAATAGAGTATCCATATAGCCGTTACAATAGGTTATTAATTATTATGCTTGATAATGGGAATGGGAGAAAACGTTTCCTTTTAATACGTCGTGCGGTAGTAATTGGTACTGAAACAAAATGAAAACATAGAAGACAAGAGAGAATGAGAAAAGCCTATCACACTTAAAATAATAATATCAAAACCCTAATTAGTGACGGAACCGTGGTCCCACTGCGATGTCCCACTGGTGGGACAAAACTTTTTCGTGGTCCCACCAAACACACACTTGACCGTTCAACATATGGCTCTGGGTGCAATTATATATATA
The DNA here is from genome assembly GCA_963564075.1 of Eupithecia subfuscata. NCBI lineage: Eukaryota > Metazoa > Arthropoda > Insecta > Lepidoptera > Geometridae > Eupithecia > Eupithecia subfuscata. The sequence continues at coordinate 14,733,052 of OY751112.1, read as the reverse complement.
CACATCCTTTCAGTCACAGGACATCGTAGTGGGACCACGGTTCCGGAGTGCCCTAATTGACTTATACAAACTTCCGGTACCTGTCAACCCTCGTACAATATGGATTATAGACGGATTTGTAAAGCCACCATATTTTGTAACTTTTCGCAATAATGAGTCAATATCACGCGATATATTAATAAGTAAAACAGAAAATACCGCAATACAACGGACGGAACGTTTTGCTGCAAAGTTTACCACGATTTGTAGTAATAAAAGAATTCACAACATTACACAAGTCTAGTAAATCATTAAGCCAGCTTACGAAGACATAAAGGGCTCGTGAAGGTGAAAGGGCAATAGTTCAAGGTCATTTCCCGCTTGGCTATAACTAATCCAATGTTATAGAAGGTTTTGGGATACCTAGTAAAGAAGTTGGTGCATCTTATAGACCAAACGGTAGGTACCTATATTTGCTAGTTCAAGAACCAATAAAAATCATAAATTTTCGTTATATACGTACTCGGTTCTTTTCATACCTATTTATTTATGACAAAGTCTAGACTTGCTTTTATTATCACTTCCTCTTTTATACAACTATATATTTCTACGGGCGAAGACGTTTATACCTCGGTTTTAAACGTGAGATCATGTCTTAGACACTTATCGTTAAAAACAACAAGAAAACGTGATGTAGAGTGGAAACGTGTACAAATCGGAAATAATGACTAACAATGGCTAGAAATGCCGTAATTGATTGATGAACTAAATATTGGATTTATGAATATAAATGAATAAAGATGAGAACCAATAATAGATCAATAGCGTATTCATCCGGAATTGAATGCTTGATTTAGCAACCATACGTAAAAAACTAATAGCATCTACCTAGCCCTTGAATAGAAAGTGAATTGAATAGTTAAAATTTGAGACGTTGATTCTTTCATTAATATTATTGTTTTGAAATTTCAAAGGATTGACATATTGTTTTTGTTATGATTCAAACATTGGTTTTGCTGAAAAACAAGCGAAAAACGTTCCTGAATTCTTTTGAAACATTAAATATGCCAGAGTGCGAACACGAATAGGAAGAAATGAAACTTTATGTTTTTGAAATAAGAAATAAAAAAAATATGACATAGTCACAAGTTGATCCTCGGTCCAGAATCACCCCCTTTCAGCTTAGTACATCCTTGCCGTGGCACCCTGTATATAACATAGGAGTGATCTATACACACTCTTGGACTAGACCTTAACCTGCACATAACGGGTCAGACACGCCACGCGTGCAGTCCCCCTGCTCGATCCATTAGGAAACAGCAGTCACACTTCCGTTCTGTGAATCATCGCAGGGTTTCTAGGATCGAATATAGGTGATACGATAGCCCAGTATTGCATGTTTTGGACTGCCTCGTTGGTCTAGCGGTCAGCTTGTTCAACCGCTGATTAGAGAGAGTTGTTAAGTTGTTACTGGGGTTTTGTTATTTTGATAACAGTTTTGAAATGAAAGAACTCTAGTAAAAATAAATCAAAGGAAGCATTTCTGACATCGAGAATACTTTCTTTGCATTCAGCACAGATTCCAGATATGGATGAACAGGTTTCTCTGATAATAGTGGCAAATAAATGAATTATGATAAAAAAGTACCTAATCCTGCTGGATTTCGACTTGTCGACCAATATTAGATCTAAATTCATGTTTATAACAGAACAAAATGGACGAAAAATTCAGCATTTACCAAAAAGCAATACATAAATTATATAAAAGCTTTCAAAAGGATGAAAACACAAAATAAGACACAGTGACCGAGCGCGCGCCGGCGGAATGTCAATGTGTAACACATTGGATTGTATGTATGTGTCAATGTATGGTTGTGCGTGTATGAATAGCAATGACTTTTCTTATTACGATTGTTTTTATGTATGAAGGCTGGTACTAATTTTCGAGTGAGGGATTTGCATTCCTCGCAAGTATGATTTCTTTTTTAATAGTTGGGTAACAATGAAATTATTAAAAAGTTTTACAGTTCGAGAAATCAATTCAGTCCAGTAAATCATTCATATGATTTACTGGACTGAATTGATTTCTCGTCGCTTTTTCTTTCAATCAAGCATAACAATTAAATGAAGAGACGTCCTACCACGTTAAATTATTCCACCATATTATAGGTATTGAGAATTACCGAATAAAGTTGGTGTTGTTGTAACGTTAAAAAAAAAAAAAAAAAAAATAGTATTAATAAGAACTTAATATGACCACTGACCAAATGAAACGCAGATATACCAAACAACAAGTCAAATATAAAGCCAGAGAAATAATATAGAAAACGAAACCGATGATCCCTAATAAGATATCGACAACCTATCATTGCTTGTTTGCAACAGTCTCCAGTTAGCTCAATAGTTTCAATTGTAAATGCTAGCTCTAATTTATTTCTATCATTAGATTGTAATTTTCTGTGTGAATAAAACCTCAAATCAAAAAATGTAATAAAATTTATAAAAACTTATCATTGACTAGACGATCGCCTCGCGGTTTCACCCGCGTAGTTCCCGTTCCCGTGGGAATTCCGGGATAAAATATAGCCTATGTCACTCCCTGAAAAGTAAGCTTCCTAACGGTGAAAGAATTTTTCAAATCGGTCCAGTAGTTTCGGAGCCTATTCAATTCATACAAACAAACAAACAAACAAAAAATCAAACCTTTCCTCTTTATAATATTAGTATAGATAAAACGAATATATAAACCCAATACAATCCCATCACTAGCACCTCTATTGTCTCAGCCGGAGTATGTAGACCTCAACGACCGATCAAGCTGATAATAACAACAAAAAGGTAATTAATCCCCCTCTTAAGGGGAACGATTCGAGTTGTTTTAACAATGAATCTTCATGAATCATCAGACGTACTTACTATAACTACTAAATGGTTTTTGTCATACAATATTTGCCAGTGAATAAAGATATATTTAAAAAATGTAAATAAAGATATATGTAAACTTAACAAGATACAGCCTCAAACTAAGCAGAATTTGTGTTATGTATTTATTGATTTGACACACAAAACAGAATACAATCAAAAATATATTTACAAATAGTATCCCTAAATAGGTATGTGTACACAGTATGATCAAAGAGCAGTTCTTTGTAACCACATAACTACTGGCAATGAATTTATGAATAATAAGCATGCATTAATATTTAAAATTACGCGAATTAAACAATAAATTTGATTAGGGCATATCACTGGTAAGATAAATCATTAATAAAAAGAAACTTACTAAAAATTAAGACCACTCTCCTTGAGAGCGGTTTCAACGTCTTTTTAAAATTTAAATAGCGTTCTGTTAAAAATGTCAATAATTGTCACTGTTATTATCTAAAAGATCATCGTACTGACACATTCTGCTGTGGTCAGAATGTGTCAGTGCAATGATATTTTACTTGTAATAAGAAGTATTATTGATATGGACCTGTAGGTCGAAAGTTTTCTGAAAGGGATAGCAAGATCTCGTTCTGGTATTAAAACTAATGGTAGAGAGTAAGTTAGGGGAGTCGATTTCAGAATTAATGATTTTGAAAAAAGTAACTCTAACACCGCAGGGCGAACCTGGATGAGATTGGCGCAGGACCGTGTGGAGTGGCACAAAAGTTTGGAGACCTATACCCAGCAGTGGGTGAAGTCGGGTTGCGGATGATGATGATGACGAACCATAACCAGGTATTAGCGACCGGTCTCTAGAGACATGAGTTTGAATCCACTGTTTCTCCACATATGATGGTAGAGTTGTATGAGTGATATTAGTAGATTATTCATCATTTTAAAGTAACATAACAGCATCAAAAAGAAACTAAGTCGTTACAATATCGAGTAGCATATTTGAAAATTCTTCGTAAAACTCTCGAATTTGGAATTAGAAGAAAGGTTTGGAAAAGGTAGCAGCCAATTATTAAACCTTCTGCTTGCTTCCTCAATCAAATATATTTTTAATGTATAAAATACCTTGTTTAATTTAATTGTCCCATCCTATAATACTAATATTATAAAAGGAGATATCGCTCATGAGCGATAAAACCTTCATTTGTCGTTTATTCCATCATTAATATGTTGTAGATTACTTCTAAGTTAAGTGTGCAATAAAGTATTATCTATCTATCTATCTAAAAACGAAATTTGTTGTCGTTTTGTACTAATAATTTGGGCAAAAGTTTTGAACACCTTAAGTTCCGGGAGGAATATAAAACTTCTTTAAGGATTCTGTAATTTATCCCTGTAAAAACGCATGCAAACCCACGGCCAGAAGTCTGTAAAAATACTCATCAAAAATCCACTGACAAATTGGCATCCCTGATTGTTGACAGCTTTTCACCGCCATTTAGTAATAACCATCGAACTCATTTCGAAAACACTTATCAGGATGATTTCCTTCCACTCAGCTGAAGTGCAGACTCTGATGGTAGTACCATTTGAGAGGTTCGCAAACAGCTGATACTTGCCCGTGATTAGCAGCTTCAGCTGAGAATTATAGCACTTTGCCGTTTAATAATGAACACCTTTTCTCTTTTAAGATGAGTATTTTTTATACTGTATTGTTACAAGACAAATACATCATTTTATTACAATCTAGTCTTAAGACAATGAGTAATTCAAATTTGACTTAAAGTCCTTAGTAAACTTAATGCTAAGAATGTGTTTAATACTATTCTTACTGTTTCTAGTTAAGGCGAAGACACTTGGTTCATGTGTTCTATAAGATAGCACTCACTATTTATTTTGCCACATTCACTAAACTAACTCTAAAGGTTTTGTCCTTTTGAGTGTTCTCACCATTTTTGAGTTGTCGAGGAGCTGGATTGCCTCGACATTGATGGTGGTGATGAAGTCTTTGTTCGTAAACGCATTATTAAGTTCCAAATTAAGGTCTCTGTCTCGTATGTACCAAGGGGCATTAACGATGCTCCGATGAGTTGGATACCATAATGTTCATTTAAGGTTCGTGACGCTCAAAGAAAAAATTGGTTGTCTGTAAAGTCGGTTTACTGACGATAGTTGAACGTGACAACGTCTTAAGAAAATACTGATGGAATGGTAGCATTTGATACTCGATCAAAACATGTAAATGTACTATAGTATAGCAGCTGTCCACGCAGACGCATCGCTCACTCAAGTAGGAGAGAGACGGATGTCGAGCGCTCTCGCTTGCACTTCAAGCCTTACATGGAACGCCTCAGAGCGAGGTAACGCCGCATGACGTCATGTTTTTTCGTGCGTTCAGCCGGCTCTATCCAATTATAAGACGTTGTCACGTCAAAAACATCCTTCTTTTACTATTTTCTGGGCTCTACAAATAATGTAGATAGCAGATAAGAAGTGTTGCGCATATGGTTAGCCATTGGCTAAGAAACCACGCTAAAATAGTCTACGAATCAATTGTCGTTTTCAAAGTTGGTTTTAGCAAAGATTCATTGCAAATGGCTTACAATATGCGCAAAACTTCTTACTTCTTTACTTATCTGCTATCTAAATTACTTAAAGAAGCTAGAAAATAGCAAAAAATTGGTTGTCTGTAAAGTCGGTTTACTGACGATAGTTGAACGTGACAACGTCTTAAGAAAATACTGATGGAATGGCAGCATTTGATACTCGATCAAAACATGTAAATGTGCAGCTGTCCACGCAGACGCATCGCTCACTCAAGTAGGAGAGAGACGGATGTCGAGCGCTCTCGCTTGCAATTCAAGCCTTACATGGAACGCCTCAGAGCAAGGTAACGTCGCATGACGTCATAGCGAGGTAACGCCGCATGACGTCATGTTTTTTCGTGCGTGCAGCCGGCTCTATCGAATTATAAGACGTTGTCACGTCAAAAATTATTTTTCACGCGTGAACAACCACCTTAAAGGCAGAAAATATCTGCAGTGCGTCCTAACCTACAGCTGAATCTAAAATCCAGGCATGTGACTCAGACGCAGTATTTTTAGTTGACCTCTCAAAGACCTTTCAGGTTCGTAACTTGTCTAACACTGATGAAAAGATTTATGATCGGGACGAAGATGTCTGTCGTGACGGAAAACAGCTCCACCAATCCCAAATGGATTTAAGAAGCATTGGGACGAGTTACATGATAGGATCAAGTTAAAAGAAATTAAAAATTGTATAGAGAGTTAAAGAAATAACAATAGTTTCACTAAAGACAGGCTGTGGAGTAGAGTGATTTTAACGTACTAAAATTTTCTTCTGTGGTTGAAACAAAACCCGAGCCGAACGGGAATTCGACTTAGAATTCGAACGTAGATTAATTTTATGAAACCTTGCAGTTTGCACACTGGAATCATTCATTTGTTTCAATTTGAAGCGTTATCGGCGCGTTTTTAAATTGGCGTCCAGTTGAGAATTATTCCTTCTTTCTAATATCCCATACCTACTTAATTTAAGTTTTTTTAATTATGAAAGCTTGCGCGACCGTAAGAAAATCCAGAAATTTACTACTAATTTACGACTCTCATCCATCTTAACAAAGCAATTTGTGTAGATTGCTGAAGCCGCAGAGTATAAATAAAATTTAAATTGCAAATGTGACATTCTGGCAATATTTAACAGGCATTAGGGAAGGTAGGGAAATTACAGAGGCTATTAGAAGAGATTATGTTTACCACATTTCATACCTTGAAATTGCGGTCAAAATGGTTTAATCGGTATAGGTATGGAGATATAAGTACGGATGGATGTTGTTATAGGAGAGTGGATAAAGAACATGTTGTGTCCATCCCACCTCGAGTAGGATAAAAAACAAAAAGAATAAAAAGAGAACAACCGTGAAAAGAAATCTCTTGATGTTATTCTTGTGTGGAAAGCAATGCATCGTATACGAATGCAATAAAATGCTTATTTATAAAATCACCGTTACTTTACATCGTAGAAATCTATCGTTCACTATATAATCCCATACATGAAAGCAAATTGTTTGACCGATTCGTCGCATTCAATAGTTTGGAGAGCTGCCAACGCGAAGGTTCCGGGTTCGATTCCAGGAGAACGCTTTCCGCTTCCCAACAAACAGTTTACCGAGAAATGTAAGATGTGAATAAACAAATATTTCCTTTACATAAGCAATAAAAATATCTATTCTAGTACATAAATCGAAGAAATCGATATACCAACCTAAATGTCAGAAAAAGAAAAAAGGGATCTCTTCCAGGCTGCCTGACTGGTAAGGTAAAAGTCAAAATTCAAGCCAAGTAAATTATCAACTACTAGCTGCGCCCCGCGGCTTCGCCCCCGTGGAAATTTATGTTTCCAACTTTCTTACTTTTTTCTTTCATAAGAACCTTCTCCTGACAATAACAAACACAACAAAGAAAGAATTAGCGAAATCGGTCCAGCCGTTCACGCGTGATGCCGTGACAACGCGAAACGGGTTTCATTTTTATATATAAGATGTAACCACTAACACTACATTTATGTTTGCTGCAAACAAAGTAAAATTAACAAGACACTTGCTTTGCTTTGTGCTGTAAAAAACTTAAACAAGTAAGCCAAACCAGTATTTTGCACAACAGTAAACACGTGTGAACTCAAGCCATTCAGAATCACAGTTTTAAAACCGCTGGTACAATATGTAAACAAACTACATTACGCTGATATCAAAACAAAAGTCCATTTTATATAAAAGGGCCAATAAATCGCGCTTCGCTTCGCTCGGAGTCAATATTTTTTCTGTGGTCAGCCGTCAACCCTCGTTTGAAGTCAGTATGCAAAACACCACAAACAATTTACGACATCACTAATTTTCGCATTAGACATCTCAACATAAAATAATGAAAAGGAAAGTAATGAATTTGTCTTAGAAAAAATAGTGAATATGAGACATGAAATACAAAAGCCATGTGGAAAGGAAAGCTAGCGCAGCGGCACATATTCCAGTTTTCCCCCTTGAGGCTAATCTTCAAGGGGGAAAACTGGAATTCTTTTTTTTGACTTCCAGTTTTCCCCCTCAAGGGGGATTTCAAGGGGGAAAACTGGAATAACCCGAAGTCTAGGAGAGAATACCTCAAAATAAATAGGAAATATCTAAGAAGTCGCACCAAACCAATGCAGAAACAAAAAAGTACTAAGGAAAAACAAATATGAACAATAATTTTAGTTACCTATGAAAGAATTTCACTTTTCAATTGATAAGAAAAATCTAAAGTGGCGAAAAATTACAACGCAAAAGTGAGTCAGCGCGCATCTTTTAGCGAGATGTCATGTATGAGCTCACTGTTTGCATCGCCAAGGTCGCTGCAGAGCTGGTTGGACAAACAGACGGACGGAAAAAATCAAGATGTCTGGCCTTTATGTGGCGTAAACATTCTAGGTTGAAAATGTTTTTGATCGAACGTACGAGATCATAATTACCTAACGCTAATTAATTTACGAGATCAATTATATTGATGACTACTCAATTTTATTAGGTCTTTACATGTAATACCTAATGGATAAAATGTTTTGAATAAATATTAATACACTTTTTAATAGATTTTTTCCAAAGTTATTTAAAGCGAGATGAACCCGTAAATACATATATATAAACATTTTAGAAGTGTTACATAATCTTAAATGTCTAAAACCAACATGAAACAGGTTGAACTCTCTTCAAATTCTCAAACTATCTAAGATTCGTTTGATAGTAGCTCTAGAATCTAGAGATAGCTCTAACTATCTCTAGATTCACACACAGTTTAACTACAACCATAACTACAAATTATTATTATCATAGAAGTTGAAATACGTAATTATTATAATCTTCACCGGCATAATGGTATTATGTGTATGTGTTTCCTTTATTTGAGTTTATATTAATAAATTTATGTTATGAGAAAAAGAATGCTAGTTAGTGACAATGACACTTATAATTTACGTACCTACTCAGTACAGTAAAGAATTTGATAATTTGTTGAGAATTTGAATGAGCGTCTTATTCGTTAAGGTTGTCGCAGATTAAAGCCGCACCGCTACCGCAGTGTGAGCAAAGTGCAGTGCATTCAAATATGGACCTTAACTCGTAACATTTAGATGCTTTTTATATTTACGGTATCCGGAGACAGACAGCTCGTTTGAAGCTTGTGGTACTAACTATAAATGCCTCTTAAGATTCAGCACATATTTGAATTGTTTTTTTTTTGTATTGTGTGGTAGCGGTGGATTAATTTTAGTTGGATTAATGTGCTCAGGACTTTATTGTCAAACTACGGCCAAACACATAAGATATTAAAAGGTACTAAAAAACTTTTAGTCTGTAAAGCAAGCACGTGTTCCATCTGTACTACCAGTGATAGCGTTACAGTCTTTATTGACAAAGAAAATTACAATCAAATAATAGAAATAAATTAGAACTAGTATTTACAATTGAAACCATTGAGCTAGGTAGCTCAACCGATCCATATCGATACCAGTAGGAAGCGCCTCTACGCTGGCTGCATTGCCCTGCTGTATGGCTGATGCACTGCGCCAGATACTCACCAGCTCTCGGGTCACGCGTCGTTACAGTTATATTCGCTCCATTAGCTAATTGTACAGTTTAATGGTGAAAACGTTACTACAGTAAGTCCAAAATCGTGCAAATTTCAGCGATTTCATATTCTAGGCCTAATCTAGTGGAAAGGGACGTCAATATGATCCACATTAATCACGAATGGACCCTAAAGTCCGGCACAGACCATCGCTAATAGCCTCCTAAAGTTCTAACGGCCGAGAGAACCCCCAAAAATGCCATAAGCAGTGGTTATAGCCCATCTTATTCGTTTATTCCAAGGTCTGCACTTGCGTGATGAAAAACTAGCTAAGTGTGAGTCAATGGTCACTGAGGATTCTAGTACAATTTTAGCCTATGTTCCATGGCCAAAAAAGTCTACTATAGCGCAATGTCTTCTGCTTTGCTCTGCTCTGCTTCTGCTACATTCAATAAAATGAATTTTCAGTAACTTTGGCAATGATCTGAACAATATTTTGTTTGTTAAAAGTAAAAACTGACTTCGTTGGTGTTAAGTTCAAGATTATTTGGCAACTGATATAAAAACTCCTGATATGTACTTCACTCATTTATCCAGCTGAATTGGCAACGGAACCCTAAAAATTAAGCTCGCTTAATTTGTTAGTTTTGTAACTTGGAATCCACTTAAGTTTTTTATGGCAGAATTTCCATAAAATTCCGCCGAGTTTTCAGAATATTTAACGTTTATTTTTAAAGTTTTTGCTGAAAAGCTGGATTCGTTTCGTGCGAGCGCTCAGTCGTTTGCTGGCTTTGCACGCTTTTTGAATACTGTTTTTAATGCCTAGAATTTTAAATCAGGCGCTTTTAAACTTACTTGGTCATTTTTAGGAAAAATGTGGTGGAAAAATTTAAAATAAAAGCATGCTAAGGTTACTAGCCACATGATTTTGTGTATGAGAGAGACCTGATAGTCCAAGAAAATTAATAAAATCAGGGGAAATAATTCGTGTAGTTTTGTAAATTGGTACAGTTATACCTTGCGGTATCCAGATGAACATAATAAAAGTCCTCAAGGGTGTGCTGAGGGTGTAAGGGGGGGTTGATGCTACCCTTTTCAGATTTTTGCTTATATCGTACGAATAGCATTATGATAACTTCTGACAAATGTTTCTACATAAAATCCTACAAATTTGGTCATATCTATTTTTGCTCTACAATCAATACTTTAGCAGCTAGGTAATTTAAAAACTACACGAATTATTTCCCCTTGTTGCCCATATTAGGTTTACTTTGATCGTACTATGATAAAATTTACAAATACAACATTTTTGGGATCTTTCTTTCCTTAACGACCTAATAGCTAATCTATGGCCACTTTTACACGTGGACTGAGATTTTATGTAAAAGAGAGATTAGTCAATTTGACGTTAGTAACGAGACGTAATGTACAGCAGCGCCTCTATCGCACGGACCGGGAAATACGAAAATTCCATACAAAAAGGAGACATAGACTCACCCCTCAGGACTCTGGCTTAGAAAACGGAGAAAAAATTTACTAAGGTACCTCTCACAACTATAAATTCCCGACATAATTATAATGCATAAATAGATAGCCTTTATTCACAAAGAAAATTATACTAGTATCTACAATTGAAACAATTGAGCTAACTGCAGACTGTTGCAAACAGTCTACAGGTAGCTCAACTGATCCATATCAATACCAGTCGGAAGCGTCCCCAAGACGCTGGCTGCATTGCCACGCTGTATGGCAATACTGATGCGCTGTGCCAGATACTCACCAGCTCTCGGGTCACGCGTCGCTTCGACCAGACGCTCAGATAATTTTTTAAATAATTTTTTAACATAATAATTATACCTAATTCCAAAATTCGAGGTTTTCCGAATACGTAGATATCCCCAATGTTCTAAAGTTATCGTTTGAGGAGGATCTTTATTGGCACATAATTCTGTAACAGCAGTAAAGCCAATAACTGAATGTTTGCAAATAGCTTCGTACAAAACAATTAATAGAACGTCCGGTGTTCATTGAAATTTATTGCTTCTACTGCAGGACCGAAATAATACGCTGTGCTTTCCTTGCTCCATTCCTCTTGATTTATATCGCGCCTTGTCAGATCTAGACAAGTGGTTGGAGCAAAATGCTAAGCTTTATTGAGTCATTCTTTTAAATATACATGGCTTATGAGTTATGAAGTTAGTAATGTGGTGACTAAAAATTAGCTGACGCAGGGAGTACCACTATTTATTTAAAATTTAAATAAGTAAAGAAGGTGCAGAACAAAGACCAATGGAAATTAATGGGGGCGTCCGACACATTTGACGGTTGAGTTTATGCGCTAATATGTATAATTATACTACTGAACTAGTTATACTACTGAATGTGTGTAATAAATTTATCCTGGTAAAAGAAACTGTTATTCAAAATGGCAAAGGCAAAGGACCTAATTGCGGGTAAATTTATGTCACTTGGGTGTTTATGGTCCAAATAAATCTTTTTTTATTCTTCTAGATAAGGGGTTAGATAATTCTCGATACCTGTGAAAGACTAGTCATAAGAAAATAAAAAAACTTCTCGGTAGAGTTCAATTTTCTAATTTTCAGCGGTTTTTGTAGTTTTTTCAGTTCAGTTTGTTACTGAAGTCCGCTTGTCGCAGTTTTAGTGAGTCACGCCACCTAGTTCAAAGACCGCACTTGTCACACAGACTCGGTTAAGTTTAGATTGTTCTGACCTAGGATTTGAGTTCATGTTCAATATTTCGAGTGAGAGTATTTGATGGTGATATCATCAACCCCATGCGAACGGCCCCTAGTTCCGTAATGAAGGTCTAAAAGTGGTTTTCTATAATGATTGTTATACCTAAGGAGTGCAATAAATAAACCTTCTCGAACTGCACAATGTTCTATATGTTGCTTAGTCATCGATGTTGGCTTGTTTAACTGTTTTTTCTGGTGTCTTTTGTATTATTATTACTTTATTATTTGTGTATTTTTCAAGGGTGGCATGTTCACATAATTGAACAACCCCTAAATAAATAATAAAAAAAAAAACGTTATTTTATGGCATTACTCCAGATCCACATCGATGACTGGGTAAGCTTTCACAATAAGGGTCTTAGAAGGTCTAGAACATGATTCTTTAGACATTAATGTCAACTCAGATGTCACCAAGTTTGAGGGCACCACATTTACTTACGGCACCCCTAGACTGAACTGATTTGACGGTACTAAAAATGATGCCATCCATTTTATTTCGTTGTGTTAAAAATACTGAAAGGGACTGCACGATTTTTAATGGTATCAAATCAGTTTAGTTTGGCCAACATTTGAATTAATACCATTGTGTTCGGCTGAAGATGGGAAATGTCACAAATGGAAACATGATCTACATACCATTCTTTAGTTCTAAAGTAAGCAGAACATACGTTAGGGGAACTAGATGAATGCTAAACACCTGGATGACGGCGCTTGATCGTTGGAGTATTACACGTTTCAAATATTAATATCAAACAAGAGACTAGTTTCCTTTAAAAACAAAGAATCTATCCACATTAAAATAGACCAACAATTCTCGGCAATTCAATAAAAGGGAGTGGACCGTACATTCATTGGCCACGTCGTCTGGCGCCGGCGCGATCGATCGCCCGGAAGCGACACTTTTTACGAACCTAGGGGATGAATGTTGGATAAATATTGCTTTTAGAAACCTAGGGTTTATTGCTGGAAGAACATCAGATACATATGTATTGCTGGAAAATGTACATAGCATCATCCAGCCTAGAGAAGTAGGTTTGTTCCGTGGACCACTACACGCCTCGCAGTTCAAATTAAAATATTGTGTACTTAAAATTGATATAATTAGTGACTGTCTTACAACCTAATGTATTTTACAATGTATTAACAAAAAAATGCCAACAATTTAAGAATATAAACAACATAGAACTAGTATTTAGGTATAATTGAAACATTAGGTACATAACATAGATAGATAATTTTTTATCAGTGTCAAAATTATGGCTCTTGTTTCTACGACAGGGATTTTTAATTCTGCAATAATCTGATAACTGCTTAATCACAGCAGATATCGTAATAAAGCGTTAGTTTTCGTGTCTTTATGATTATTTACCGGTTTCCACCCTAGACGTAGTTCCCTATCCCCACGATAGAGGCGCTGTACCAAATTGTATAGAAAAAAGAAACGTCAAGATCACGACTCGTTACTGACGTCAAAGAGACTCACCCCTCTGAATGCGCAATTCCGGTCCCTTGCGAGTCGTATCCAGTGGTTTTTCGGTTCACATTTTATTCAACTTTTAATCCCGGAAACAAGTTAGGCATACACATATTAAAATATTAAAAGCTCTACAAACCTATAAATAAACAAGCTGTAACCAAAATTGACAACGAACTCTTGAATCCCTCGTTACGGGAATAATCCTGCTTGTGTTTAATATGCATCGCAGCGCGCTGTTTTGTATTCATAACTGGAGTTTTATCAAACTTTGCCAGAGGATTGAGTTATTCTGGTGATACAATGGTGGGAAATGGTATTTTTTGTGTCATTTTTATTCCACTGTTAAATGTATTAACGGCGGCGTTTCGTGTTGGACAATGTCTCTGAAAATGTGTGTTTAAAGCAGATATGAGGGTGTCAGTTTTTTCGGAGCATGATTTTGTTAGGATTAACTTGCTTGCCTATCAAGAGCAATGCGTGTCGATTATTTTATCTTTTTTCATCCCTGATGACATGAAATGAGCTAGTTTTTATAACTCTGTTCATTCACAATCAACGTCAAAAATCGCTACGTAAGATTGATAGATCTACCAAAGCGTTTTGACATTGCTCACTTGTTTCTGAAAATGGAGAATGTTCAAATTTTTTTTTATTGACTGTATGATGTTAATAAACGATATGGTGGTCCGAGTCTCTCTTCAATACAAATCATTGTATTCAAAACGATACAATAAAATTCGATTCGAAAAGTACAGTTGAGGTCAAAGTCAGTTGCAACAAAAAACGCCCGTGTCCAAACCGCATGCGATTTCACATGTCACTTGCATTCGGCACACTCGGCCAAGGTCGGAAGTCGGAGTTCTCTGTAAGGCTGAGTAACCAGAATGGTGTACCCACTTTATATGGTTGGGTTATTGTATTTTTCAACTGTTTGCTATTCTCCTTGATGCGATGATGTAAGGATGGGTAATTAAAATGAAACAAGCAGGTTATTTTAACCACTGGATCTAGCCTGGCTATAAAACACCGAAAGATACCTATATTTCTTGTTTTATTATGCATAAAAATAAGTGTGATTTTAGGTTTTTCAACCGACGAAAAACGGAGGAGGTTCTCAAGTCGATGCGTATATATTTTTTTTACGCATAACTTTTTACAGAGTAGTCCGATTTTGATAATTCTTTTTTATTGGAAAGGGTTGAAAGTCGGTCCCATATATATTTGGAATAAAAATCCAACTCTAAGGGTAGGAGAACAGGGGATGATTGATTGTTCAGTCTGTCACTGTCTGTTACTGTCCATCCAAAGGTTGCCTGGAAGAGATTGCTCATAGCGATAAGGCCGCCCATTGTGCATTGCTATGTGTTTGTTTTTTCCTGTCCTGTGTTTCTGTTTTATTTGGTGTGCAATAAAGAGTACTTGTATTGTATTGTATTGTATTGTTCACTCACTGATTGCAATGTATGACCACGCATATCCTTTTACAGAGTAGTACGATTGTGATAATTCTCACCAAATTATCTATCCTCTGTTGTCACAATAAAAGACTGTTCCAACGAATGTTCTTCGTAGGTCCTACCTACTGTGCTCTATCTGTCTTGCTACGCTAAACCGACCGAGCCGAAAAATCCGATAAAAAGCTAATTTGCTGACGTAATTCAAGGCAGTAAATTGTGCAAAGAAAACAACGTTGTCTTTGTTCAATGAAACTCGCTTCTCGTTACATCATGCCATTCTAAACACGCGCCAACAGTGCCTAGGTACTTTCTCCAGCCTAATATAATAAATAATGTTCATTATTTTCTGAGATAACTTTTATCATTTTTCTGCTTGGATGTACTTTTGTGTTTGATTTGTGTTCATTTTCACTTAAAATCTTTTGTGTGAGATGGGTGACCGTGATTTGGAAAGAATCATCAAAAATAGAAAGAAAAATAAATATACTACGTACTTAGTAAAAAAAACTATAGGGTTAGTAGAATTTAGGGGTAAAGGGAACTTCGAAGGTACCATTCCAACACCAACACATAGGCACATAACTCAAAATATTACCGTGACCCGTATTGTCTAGGTTTATTAGTACGTGTCTCTATGATTGTGTTGTTTTAATTACCCATTCCTACACTCAACTTGAAAAGTAAATTAATGATGCTGGACAATCCACAGTATCATCTAGCCCAAAAGTAAGCAGAGTTTGTGTTATGGGTATTCAATAATTGATAATATACAGTATTGAATAAATTGTAGATTTGTTTACTTTAGATGTAATGTTATAGCTCAAGTTAAACTTACAAAGCTTAACTTAAACTATAATTTATTACTTTACATAATCTATTTTTCAAGCATGTAAAAACAATAATAAGTAGGAGTATCTACACGATTTTGGTTGGCGTTCGATTCTATGCTACTAAATGAGTCATACGTGGAGCAATTTTTCACAAATAGAGTAGCAATTAGGCGATTGTTTTGAGAAATCGCTTTCCAATACGCCGCCAGCGAATCGCGATGTCTACATGACATGCAACTGTTAATAGAGGATGGTGCTAATAAGTGGACAAAGTACTACTGTCTCAATAGGTGTTCTAAGAAGTTTGACCTTTGTGTAGCCGCTAGACTCTAGCGAGAGTTTTGCTTAGAGACTTCTTTACATCTTCATTTTGACGAACTTTGTGGCGCGGTGGGGGAAGGTCTGCCTGTGACGCAAATATTTGTATGATCTATAGATTTGTTCCGGGTGTTCTAGATGTTTCCCATGTAATAATACCTACCTTATCTTGTTTATTGTATTTTGTATAACAGTATCTAGTACCCATAATACAGCTTGGGGCTAGATAATGGTGTGTGAATTGTCCAGCATTATTTATTTGTTCAACGGTAAAATTACAATTTAAAATTTCCCTCATCAACACATATTTGAGCATTGCTGATTATGCCTTGCCCAAAAAGTGTTTTGTCATAATTGCCATGCCTGGCAGGTAGATCGGTGATCGCAGTGAAGGTGTTAAAATCATACAGAAGGAAGCTTAAGGTTTTTGTTATAATAGTGCGCAAGCAGGCACACAATTTTTAGGATATTATTTAGTTTATTACTTAGGTATTACTTAGGTAAAATTACACAAGATCTACATATAACTACGGCGCATTACAATTTGGAAAGGTAACTAAGGTTTTCTGAAAATTTAGCTCATCCCAGTTATCCCGTCCAAAATAGCTGAATAACTAAAAATACTCAGGAACTTTTCCCATCTTCCATCATATTGCTTATCACGCTGTTATTAAAGATCAGGCCTATCCTGGGACCCGAATTCGATAGGCACCGGTCAGGCCATCGATCAATCCATCCCTGTCAGTGGTTCCTAGAGGATATTCATCATCTTCGTCTTTCCAATTATCTTTGTTCAGTGGTAGTTTCCTTCCGAAATTTTCCGTGGTTGTGTTAGATTTTTCGTTATAAACGCACCACTACAGACAGTCGTGATGTAACGCCTATGGACTGACACTGAACACCAGCGCTGGGTGGACACACCTGTATTCCAGCACAACGCTGAGTGGAGGCCATATTTGCCTCAAACCCTGCTGCGCACAGATTAAAAGAATTGTATATAGTATTATTTTGTAGCGTAAGTTCTCGTTTTGTGTAGTAGTTTTTAAGGTAAATAAAAATATTTTTTTTCTTTCTTTTCTTTAGATTAGCTGATTTTTTTATTGCGACCACTGAAGCGCAGTCGGTGCAGGTCCACCTGCGACGCAGATAACGGGTTCGATTCGCCGCGGGACAATTGCTACAAACGTTTGACCTGCAACGAACAGAACCATCTGCCTGCAGATATTTGTTCCGGGTCTGAGTAAAAATGTGATGAAATATCAGTCATTTAGTAACCATAGCACAAGCTCTGCTGACTTTAAGACTAGATGGAGAATTATGTCCAGTATTTTTTTTTATCAACAAGGAGAGCGAGAGCAAATGGATAGTTTTCTTGAGGAAGTTTCCACAACTGTGATAGCTTGGGGTAGCTTGGATAATAATCAATGGTTGCTAGATTTATAGAGCATACGTTTGCAATTACTTTAGTCCCTCATAAATTAATTTATCTCCGGACGGTAGCCGATAGATGAAAAACAATGCATGATAGAGCACGTTTATATCCTGCTAGGTCAAATCAATTACTAGTACCTAGTGGAATTCATGAGACTACACCAGTGTTACGGAACTTCCGATATTTTTCATAAAGCAATTTTTTTAAAGGAATTTCAAATCATAACTAGGTAATATTATAAATGCGAAAGCTTGGATTAGATGTATATATGTTTGGATGGATGTTCATTACTTATTCACGCAAATAATGCTAAATGGATCGGGCTGAAATTTTGCACAGATGCAGCTCTAAGCCTGGAATCAAACATAGGCTACTTTTTATCCCATAAGCTATGGGGTAAATGCTGTTCTGTAACACAGTTCGTAATATGTACTAACATAAAATAAAGAGCTGGCCAGAGCTCAGAACAATGTCAAAATTGTCGTTAAAAAAACATGAACAATGTTTCCATTATGGAATTGCATGTCTAAGCCCCACAGGGTGGGTTCGTGAAAACATTTCCATATAACTTGATTCCCCTATCATTCATCGATCAGCGCAAATTTCAAGCGGACTGCCCCAAACTTGAACACCATGACTCAGCCTGAGTCACCGCAGTCGCCGGTGTATCTAGACACGCCTTGCCCCCTTTGTTCGTTGCTAATGCCTGATAGAGGGGGGGCTTTGTTAAATGTCAGGGATCTTGGCTCGATGGTCGTGTCTCACGCACGTCTCGGCAGTTTGCCATTTAATTATAAGGCGTAGAAGGAGTGTGGTAAACTTATGTGTGTCTAGACAGGTCAGAAAATTTTTTTTTTAGATATAGTAACATCTAAATGTAGCGTCAACACGCAAAAATTCGACTTACAATTTATTTACAGTTCACCCAACTGCAACAGACAATATCTAGACCGGCTAGTGCTTACAAAATGTTTCACTACAAAAACTTTATCCTACGACAATCATGTTGTCCAACAGTGCGTATAAAGAGTCTTTGAACTGCGTCAAAAATTCTGCTCGTTATATTCCAGTTAGTACAGTTGTTTCTGTGCTTTATTGTTCTGGCGTCGCCATGGCCTTCAGTGCGAAATAATGGTGTTAGTGAAGTCATTGACGCAAGTCATTGACGCGGTGTCAAGTAATCACGATCATGACACTGCTTAAGGGTGCGTTTCCACTGACGCGGAGCTGGGCGGAGTGGAGAGGAGCAGATCGTGGATTAGCGAATCACAGTGCTCGAAATCTCCACTCCACATCAGTGGAAACAGTGTAAGTGGAGGGGAAAATATATGACACGTGGCCCCAAACCGGACAGAACGGAGTCGAGCAGGCTGTGGTGCGGATCGGAGGGTACGAAGCGGAAGCAAGTGTTTCCATTGAAGCGGAGCGGAGCGGAGCGGAGCGGAGCGGAGCCTTATTGGAAACACTTGTCACTTTTCTTTCACTGCTCTTCTCCGCTCCACTCCGCCCAGCTCCGCTTCAGTGGAAACGCACCGTAATGGAGGAATGGTGGCATGAGTCTAGTACTTTGAATACAATTGTTCTTCTGACGTCAAGCCTTTATAAAATGCTAATCGCGATATAGAGGCTTGACGATGAAGACCTAATCTCTGGCGATAACAGTCAAAGCTGTTAAAGAAGACGCGTTATATTAATTACTAGCTTGGGCCCGCGGTTGCACACGCATTTTTAAATAAAAAGTGCCTATGTTATTATAGGTCCATATCTCTATGTGTGTAAAATTTCAGCCCTATCCGTTCTTTTGGCGTTTTTTCCGGCCAAACATTTTCAGTATCGGTACAATTTCGCCTTTATTTTATTAGTAGGATAGTAAGATAATATCAGTAATCTAGTAGGTGCCCATGACACAACTTGTTTTAGGGTTAGTTTATGCTGTGTGGATTGACAACATTATTTATTTATTTTTCTTTTACAATCTACAATTTCATGAAAAATGTAACCGTGTGAAACGAGTCAGGCTTTTCAAACTCTCGCATTTTATACGTAATTTAAGTATTGTGAACTAGTTCACAAACTCAGCATAACATTTCAAAGCAATAACGTTAGCCACGATGCACTATAAATGCGGGACAAGCCACAACTTTTCCGGGGAAATAAGTTTTCCAATTCCAATTTGTCGAGTGTGTTATTGAATCCGGGAAGTTTCAGAATGTTCCCGGTTCTCATACGTCTTGTTGTAATTACTTCGGCTTCCAAGCTGCTCTTGGGAATCGAGTCCTTCGTAGGTTGAAATCAGAAGTTGTAGCTGTGGTGAATTCACATATTTATTTATATTTTACAACATTATATATTTATATTATTTACAGAATAAATACTTACGCACCTACTTAAATAGATAAACATATATAATATACATAATAGTACACACAAATAAAACAAACATACATTATTTACAAACCTATTTAAAATCTAAACCTTCCTTCATACAAATATTACAGTAAAAACATAACACTCCTTTTATTGCATCGGGTAAAAATATTATAGGTAGGTTCGGTCGAGGGACCCCGCTCGCCGCTGTAAGAAAACTGGTTTTGCCCACGCGCTGGAGCTCCATTGCACCGCGCCCGACCGATAGACAAAAGCAGTCCCAGCCTTGCACTTGTCGCGTATGCACGTACCGCTCGCCGCCGTAAAAACACTGCGCGATCTCTGTATTTTGTTCTTCCACTGCTTGCTATTAAAATCTGTGAACTTTTCATCTATCTACTGCTTTCATACTTTCTCCTTCTGACTCCCAAACCATCGTTCGCACTCCTAAACTGGTGACCCCGTGAAGAATACGATAGACAATGGATCAACCAACAACTAAGCCAACAGATGAATCAACAGTGAAGAACTCCAGTGGATCGGACACGGAGGATTCGCAAGCTGGCGTGAACATGCGTCAGCGCCGTAAGCATAATAAAATGGCCACCCCCGTGAAAACAGAGATGTCGCCGACGCCGCCACAACCTATGCACGTGAGAATTCCACCGTTTTGGCCAGAAAAACCGGCTATATGGTTCGCGCAAGTGGAGGGCCAATTTGCAATCATGCGAGTGACTGATGAGACGGCCAAGTTTTATCACGTTTCGGCCAATCTCGATCGCCAGTACGCCGCCGAGGTTGAAGACATACTTACCGGTCCTCCCGATTACCAACGGCTTAAGGACGAGCTCATCAAACGACTGTCGGCGACTCGTGAAAACCAGGTGAAGCAACTTCTCTCCCTCGAGCAACTGGGTACACGTAAGCCGTCGCAGTTCTTGCGACATTTGCAGCGCCTCGCCGGACCAAACATCCCCGCGGACTTCGTGAGGACCATCTGGTCCAGCCGGTTACCTACCTCAATGCAGCCGATCGTCGCGTCGCAGTGTACGTTGCCCCTGGATTCGCTCGCCGAGCTCGCAGACCGCGTCCACGACATCGCAGCGCCGACTTGCCACGTAGCAGCGACCGCCACCGCCGCATCATCATCATCATCATCGGCACCGTCGCCCATCGACGAGTTGACGCGACAAGTAGCCGAACTGACGCGGCAGGTAAGCGCGTTAACTGTGCAGTCGCAGCATCGCTCCCGGTCGCCCGACCGACGACGAGGAAGTCAACGCAGCCGTTCGTCGTCACGCCGCTCACGTACTCCAGCGAAGAGGTCTGAGTCGAACTATAGGAAGTTCCCTAACTGTTGGTACCACCATAGATTCGGCAGCCAGGCCGACAACTGCATACAGCCATGCGACTATGACAAGAAGAAGTCGTCGGAAAACGACAAGGGCAGTCGTTAATGGCGGCTGAAGATTGCCCTAGCAGTACTGGTCGCCTATTCGTGACGGATCGTAGATCGGCGGTGCAGTTCCTGGTGGACACGGGAAGTGACCTATGCGTGGTGCCGCGATCAACGTTTCGACCACCACGCGCGAAGACGGATTACCAGTTGTGTGCAGCGAACGGATCAGCGATAGACACTTACGGTTGGATAGAGCTTAATCTAAATTTAGGTTTACGTAGGGATTTTTTGTGGCGTTTTATAATAGCCGACGTAACGAAACCTATAATAGGTGTAGATTTTTTATCTTTTTATAACCTCACTGTCGATATTCGCCATAAGCGCTTAATTGATGCCACAACTAATGTTTCTGCTGTAGCTAGTATTTTAGCTGTAACCGAAAGCCATGTACCCAGTGTAAAGGTTGTGACTGGAGACTCCAAATTTCATCTCTTACTTTCAGAGTTTCCAGACTTGACACGGCCAGCGGGTGCCCTTCGTACACCTAAACACAGCACAGTCCACCATATTCGCACCACACCAGGCCCCCCAGTATCGTGTACACCTCGTAGACTGGCGCCAGACAAACTCAAAATCGCCAAGTCTGAGTTTGAGGCAATGTTGGCGAATGGTACCGCCCGTCCGTCGCAGAGTCCCTGGTCGTCACCGCTCCACCTCGTCCCTAAAAAAGACCAAGGTTGGCGACCCTGTGGCGACTATCGAATGCTCAATGCGCGGACGATACCAGATAAGTACCCTATCCGCCATATACATGACTTCGCTCATAGCCTATCTGGTTGTAAGTTTTTTTCAACTATTGACCTCGTAAAGGCTTACAACCAGATACCGGTTTTTGACGAAGACATCCCGAAGTGCGCCATCACGACGCCCTTCGGACTATATGAGTTCCCATATATGAATTTTGGCTTACGCAATGCCGGCCAGACGTTCCAGAGGTTCGTTGATGAGATGACCCGCGGCCTAGATTTTTGCTACCCATATCTCGATGACTTTTTAGTATTTAGCAAGAGTGAGTCTGAGCATGAAGAACACCTCCGGCAGCTCTTCAGCAGGATGAAAGACTACGGCATGCTCATCAACACCGCTAAATGCGTACTAGGTAAGTCCGAGGTAACATTTCTAGGCTACCACATCTCTCAACACGGAACGAAACCTCTGGAAAGTAAAGTCCAGGCCATCAAAGACTTCACAGTCCCCAAGACGGCGAAGCAGCTTAGAAGGTTCTTGGGCATGATAAACTTCTACCGCAGGTTTATCCCCCAAGCAGCCAGTATTCAAGCTCCTCTGAACGCTTTACTGACCGGCTCCATCAAAGCGTCGCAGCCTGTCGATGTAAGTGGAGACGCATTGAAGGCCTTTGAAGCCTGCAAAGATAGTCTTTGCGAGGCAGCGATGCTGGCCCATCCCGATTCTACATCAAAATTAGGTCTTGTGACCGATGCGTCTGACTTTGCCATGGGTGGAGTCTTGCAGCAGTTTCACGATGGAAATTGGCAACCTCTAGCTTTCTTCTCACGCAAGTTGAGCCCGACACAGCAGAAATATTCGCCCTATGATCGAGAGCTCCTTGCAATATACGAGAGCATTAAATATTTCCGCCATTGGCTAGAGGCTACCACGTTCACCATCTATACTGACCACAAGCCACTGTGTTTTGCATTCCATAACCGGAAAGACCACTGTAGCCCACGTCAGTATAGACATCTAGATTTTATTTCACAGTTCTCGACAAATATACAGCATATCGCCGGGAAAGATAACGTCGTTGCTGACACACTCTCCCGAGTCGAAGAACTGCAAGCTCCAGTTGATCTAGAGGTGATCGCCAAAGCACAAGACTCCGACGCCGAATTAGCAGAATTCATGAAGCGTGAAAGCAGTTTGCACATCAAAAGGTTGAGTATACCTGGAAGTCGTAACCAATTGTACTGCGACGTCAGCACAGCGACTCCCAGGCCTTTGGTACCCAAGATTTTGCGCAAACAAGTTTTCGATAGCTTGCATTCGTTGAGCCATCCCGGCGCTAACGCGAGTGCGAAACTAGTCGCAGAACGTTTTGTCTGGCCACTGATGAGGAAAGACTGTCGCGAGTGGTCTAGGGCGTGTTTGGCGTGCCAGCGCACAAAGGTAAATCGACACGTTACGGCGCCGTTAGGCACCCACGATTTACCGAAAGCGCGATTCAAATACGTCCACCTAGATCTCATCGGACCATTACCCCCGTCAGGTGATTTTAGGTACTGTTTGACAGCCATCGATCGCTTCACGCGATGGACCGAAGCTGTCCCTATTACCAATATCACCGCGGAATCAGTGGCCAAGGCGTTCCTATCGGGCTGGATAGCGCGGTTCGGTTGTCCTACTGACATAGTTACTGATCGCGGTAGACAATTCGAATCCGCGCTATTCGAGCAGCTATCAAAATTTATAAGCTTCAAGCATCGGAAGACTACTCTGCCGCACAAAAGATAACCACAGTAAGTACAATTTTTTGCGGTATTGAGTTATATATATATTCGGAATCAGCACAAAAAGATCTATATTTCTGTATATTCAGAATTTCAGAGTTTGCAAATGTGGCTCATAACCTCCTGTTTGTGTAAGCCAAACTACAGTAAGTCATGTTTGGTGGTATGGAATTCTTAGTATATTAATAGTAAGTAAACATACGGTTAATTGTTTTTTTGAATTTTAATAATATCCTAATTATTTTTATAGTAAGTTATTTTGCCCTCATTAAGTTAGGTTACGTACATTTTATATTTCAAACTTTACAAAACATAATGTACAGTAAGAAAGACTTACTTTAAATATGTTTTGGCATCAGTTTAGAAATAATGTATTACCCCATATGTATATCACAGTAAGCGTTTTTACTATATCTAAGCTTGGAATAACTTATAGTTTTTACTTAGTTTTACCTATAAAAAAACAAGTAACATTCTTACTTACTGTATTATTGCTAAGGATAGCGGGGCATAGCGGGGGCTGTGCGGGGTGAAGTGAGGTAAGTTTGTTCATGGAAATGATAGACGCAAGCCAGACACCACCAGAGACATGCTTTCTATAAAAACCCCCTGTGAAGCCTTGGTTAGTTTACTGAACTGGTCATTTATACATTTTCTTTGATTTTCTTGAAATTGAGTTGAACATTGCCTCCGAAAACTTTCGGAACACGCACTGTTAAGAGATAGTTTTTCAGCCCGCAACTGCTTTTTTCTATTCTTCCTTTCTGCTAATGACTCCTCAATTACCCGTCTCTTTCGAGGTAAACCAGCTTTAGTCAATCCTTTTCCATCTTCAGTGACACTACTAGTCAGGTTTAATGGTTCAGTTAGGTTAAATCGTTCAGTCGGGTGTAATGGTGAAGTCTGGTTTATTAGTTCGTTTAAAATGCTCATACTATTTTCGTGACTGACCAAAGCCAAATTTGTTTCTAGAATGATTGTAGAACAAATTTTTGTATTTTGTAGGTTATCAGTTTCAACCTTTGTATGTTCGTCCTCATCTTCGCAATCTGTGGTCGTATTTTCAGGTCATCGGAATCTTCAAATAAAGCTAGTTGGTTTTGGATTCGCATGATTTCATCTTCGTCATCTGACATTAATGACATACTCTTTCTTAAACATAATTTTCTTAAGGCGAATAGTAGGGTGGATAGTGGCGCCACTACATATTTAATTTTATAATTACGTTATACAAAGGTATTATCAAAAATCGGACCGCGCGTAGACGATATCTATCATAAGCTTTTTTTCAATGTATCTTTAATAGTTTTGTACTGTATTATTTAGGAAGATACTTGTTTCAAGGGTTTAGTTCCTATTGGTGGCCACCAAGCTCTCCAAACAAGGTTTTTGATTGAATAACA
The DNA here is from genome assembly GCA_963564075.1 of Eupithecia subfuscata. Lineage (NCBI taxonomy): Eukaryota > Metazoa > Arthropoda > Insecta > Lepidoptera > Geometridae > Eupithecia > Eupithecia subfuscata. The sequence continues at coordinate 14,707,612 of OY751112.1, read as the reverse complement.
CAAAACAAAACTATTACACATAAGTACATTTAAAAAAAGCTTATGATAGATATCGTCTACGCGCGGTCCGATTTCTTGATAATTCCTTTGTATAAAGTAATTATAAAATTAAATATGTAGTGGCGCCACTATCCACCCTACTATTCGCCTTCAGGTTTGATATATCATTTGACATTACGTAGCCTAACGAATTTCGGTATTCATTACCGAAGTTAAATATTTCTGGATGTTCATTAAAATTCACGTCTCTTTGGTAAATTGCGTTAACTATGTTTGCTTCTCCTTTTTCTATGTTAGTCAGCCTCAGCATTCGCTCCACCATCTGGCTCAACATCCCTGTTGCAGAAATGCTGTTTACGACCGTGTGAGAAGAGTAAAGCTGAGATTTTGGAGAAGCTTGTACCATTAATGGCGGAAAATAGAAAAAACTTCTGGCGAAATGTTCCAGTTTGCAACTCAGCGACAAACCTACTTGCTGAAGTTTTTTATAACTTTTAATCTCGATAAAATCTTAAATAACCTAGATTAATAAAAGGTCACTCTCACTCACAATTCTGATAATTATGTATCTAACTATAAGTAACGGTGATAAAAGTGTCAAAAAAATACTTTGCATAATTTATATTGATGTTTTTGATGGTTATAGCAATGACCTTATGTTTGTTTTATTTAATGAATAATATTTTCTCATTTTTATACTATTTTTTATGTAAAAAGTAGTACAAACACAGATTATGGTGTTTCAATTAATATGTTGCAATAAATAACAAGTGATTCCTGAAAATTGGCTGTGATTTATTTTCTGGAAATAATAAATAAATTGGTACATTAAGCGGAATCACTTCATGAGATGCTAAAAATCTTATTTTTAATTAGTAGTTCCATGCCATAACTGCGGTAAGTTATAGTGACAATCAAGTAGATTTTGCTCAGCCATACGCAAACTAGACGGACTTAGTAATCATTGTTATAGTATGTTCTTCTGCCTAAATATTGTCACAGTAAGTCACCTTGCTATATTTATGCTTAGGAATGAAAAATATATATTTATTATATTCCTAAAGATAAATAGTTTTTCGAGGTTTTCTATTTTATTAATATATTTATTGGCTAACTAAGTCATTCCACTTATAAAACAAACTACTTTGCATAATTGAAACTAACAAAAATAAAAATATGTCTAATATTTGAACCATGGTAGCAAAAACCGTATAAAAAACTTTAACCTCCGTTTTCTCGAAAGTGTACTCGGAGGACTTACTGTGGTTATCCGTCGTGGGGCAGTACTAGCTACCACCCACAGTGCAATGGTCTCATCGAGAGGTTCCATCGGCAGCTAAAAGCGGCAATAATGTGCCATGCGGATAGTAGCTGGACCGAAGCATTACCCCTGGTACTACTCGGCATAAGAACTTCCTTCAAAGAAGATTTACAATCATCTTCTGCCGAGCTAGTATACGGTGAACCGTTGAGACTGCCGGGAGAATTTTTTGGCCATAAAGTTGACGGATATACGACTGATATAACCGAGTTCTCAGCTCGTATCAGATCATTCGCCAACAAGTTACAGCCAGTACCTACATCACACCACTCAGACAGCAAAATCTTTATCTATAAAGATTTAGAAACTTGCTCTCATGTATTTTTGAGAGATGATGCTGTGAGAGCAGCCTTACAACCAGCGTACACTGGCCCTTACTTAGTGGTCGAGAGAAGCGCTAAAACATTCAAAATTAACGCGAAGGGAAAAGTTGTGACAGTATCCGTAGACCGATTAAAGCCAGCCTACATACTTGCGCAACCTAACGACCTTCCTCCAGTAAATCCTCAACCACCGCTACCTGTTTCTCCTTCAGAGAATACTGAGAAGACTACTCGTTCCGGGCGCGTAGTCCGCTTCCCGGATTACTATCGCCCGTGTACCACGGTCTCTCGGGGGGAGTGATGTGGTGAATTCACATATTTATTTATATTTTACAACATTATATATTTATATTATTTACAGAATAAATACTTACGCACCTACTTAAATAGATAAACATATATAATATACATAATAGTACACACAAATAAAACAAACATACATTATTTACAAACCTATTTAAAATCTAAACCTTCCTTCATACAAATATTACAGTAAAAACATAACACTCCTTTTATTGCATCGGGTAAAAATATTATAGGTAGGTTCGGTCGAGGGACCCCGCTCGCCGCTGTAAGAAAACTGGTTTTGCCCACGCGCTGGAGCTCCATTGCACCGCGCCCGACCGATAGACAAAAGCAGTCCCAGCCTTGCACTTGTCGCGTATGCACGTACCGCTCGCCGCCGTAAAAACACTGCGCGATCTCTGTATTTTGTTCTTCCACTGCTTGCTATTAAAATCTGTGAACTTTTCATCTATCTACTGCTTTCATACTTTCTCCTTCTGACTCCCAAACCATCGTTAGCACTCCTAAATAGCTATTTCTGATTTGAACCTAATAAGATATTGTTTATAACCTATGTTATAACAATATCTTAGATTAATGGAGAAACTGTACCTACTTGCGTAACCATCATGGTTTTTAAGACAAATATACAAGTTCGAAACAACTTTATTAACAAAGCAAATTACAATCAAATAATCAGTTGAGCTACCTGTAGACCGTTTGCAACAGATCATATATACAGATAATGATGAATCTTTTACTCATCAATTAATTGAAACAAATTAGAGGTAGTATTACAATTAAAACAATCCATATCAATACCAGTAGGAAGCGTCTCTAAGACGCTGGCTGCATTTTACTTCATGCATAAACATGCAATGCATCTGTGAATCCCTGTTTTTATCTCGATATAAATCCTAAAATATTTTTGTTTCAGTCTCTGTACACATGATAAAGGTGTTTTTAAACTGCTGGCCGCCTCACAAAAAGCGACTTTGCAAAAACCTTTGCTATTTTCAACTCCGATGATTCACTACCTTCAAACTACTTCAAAGTGTTCGCGTAACCGAGTTACCTAATTTGATAAAGCAGAAAAACACACATGTATAAGTATTTTTAGTACTGCTAGTAACCGCAAAAATACATTCAAATTGCCTTTGTCCTTTTCACGGTTATTTGGGTTGCAGGTATGTATAACTGAGGGGTCGCGGTCTTGCAAATGCTCTTATGGATGTTGTGTTGGGCCTTATATCTTTATGCTTGTGTTTGAGCCGTGAGGCACGGGCAATAATTTCTATGAATTCTGGGATTTGTACCACTCATGCGGCTAAGGTTGCTAAGTGCGATGTGAACCTTAAATTTTTTATGAATCCCTAAAATTGGAGGGCTATATATAATTCTGGCAATAGGCATAAGTAATTATTTTATAGTATGCACCATCATCGTCTTGTATAATTACATATTCAGTCCATTTAATAATTTTATTTTTTATTTTATTTTATTGGCACTCTTTTTGCCTGAAAAACAGGTTTTTACCTAGTTCAGGCACAAGCATTATTTAATACCATTAGAATTTAAGATAAACCTTTTTAGTTATCCTTCTAGTCCTAAGTTATTTTGAATAAATTATTAAAAAAAAAATATGTCTACTCGATAAATATGCCAAGAACTGTCAAAATATCGACAAGCGTATTCTCAAAACCATAGCCGGTTACCAGTGAGTTAGCGCTCATACCAAGGTCCACAGCGTTTTTCAGGGTAAAAAGCATGCTTGAAAAGTCTCGCGTTTAAAATAGTTGTTCGGATCTCGGGGTGCATGTCCAAAAAGCATTCTTGTAAAGTCGAAAAGTCGCTGTCTGTATCATTTCACACATGCGCCTGTAATTGGCGGGTCAATGAAATAATGCTTTGTGAAGACAATGAGATCATTTGCCTGTCTCGGGGATTGGATTTAACTGGGCTGACACATTCCGGTCAGAGTAATGTCTCTCGGGAATGGATAAAAAGTGTATCATTTTGACTGACCTTGTGAGTTTATTTGGTAACTACCTTAACAAGGTACGTCTTAGTCGATACATTGTTGACAGAGTGGTCGTTGTCGTCTAGGACGAGGCGTATACCTTACAATTTACGTCATCTGTCTGAATTATTTAAGGTTTTTGTTACTTTGCGTAAGTCTTCACAATCGGGGTTATATCTAAGAATTTTTGGGATATTATTTGAATGATTTTAATTTAGCGCAGTTAAGTTCACACCTGCCTATGTCGATTTAGAATAAAAAAAATTATAACTTACCTATCCAAACTTAAATTATAATTATATAAATTCTTATTAATATTTCAATGATACAATAATAAAAACTAAATAGCATATAATTTTTTTTAAAAGTTATAAAATTTCTTTATTAAATAAAAATAGTTGACAGTACATTTCCAGTGTGAGTTTAAATACCTAGAAACAATACATACATCATAAAAACATTTAAGTACAACGTTTTATAAGCCATAGGCTTCTTGAAACTTTTGAGCAACTAACTGGTAATTTAGTTATTTGTACCTTACATTTTAAGGGCTATCGACAAGATTTTACTTCCATACTACTCTAGGGTTTATGTAATCTTTAAATCTACATTTTTAATAAATAAGATAGAATTTATGAAAAGAAGAAAAACTTAATCAAACTTAGGTTATCTGTAGAGCCATATAATAAAAGAAGAGTGTATTTGATCTCAACTCAGAATACTGCGTAAAATCAAATTCAAAACTTCTAAACCTTTAACGCCTTACTATCTGAGAAAACCACTTTAAGTTTCCTCGATCTTCTTTTACGACCGCTTTAAAGCTTTTAAAGTTTTCTTGCATCCTTTTTACAGACTACCTTTTTGCTGTTGTGAGGTTTTTCTTGGCTCCTTTTGAGAACCGGAATACCTGCTTAGGGTAGTTTGATTGCAAGATCTAAAGTTTAACGATTATTTAAGGTTCTACAAGGATGCTACAAGATTTTTCTAGATGCTTTATCTAGGTGAAAAGTACAACCTATTTGTAGCATAAATAGGTTGTATTTTTGTTTTTCATCTTTTTAGGCGGTTAGTTAGGCTTTATGTGTGTACCTTTATCTACCTGATAAAGGTACACACATAAAGCCTAACAGGGTGTCACGAAACATCGTAACATGTGTGTTGAGCCGAAAGTGAAATATTCTGGACCCTGAGAGGACCAACATTTGTTCTGCGATTTCTTAAATTTCGAATGTAAAAAATATTCGAGTGCGCGTTAAAGAACACAAATGAGAAAAAAGACAAGATTTGCAAAAAATAATATCAGTTGTTAAATAAAAGTTGACACCCTCGGGTCCAGAATCACCCCCTGTTGGCTTAGTGTTACAGACATGTTACGTGGTACCCTGTATTGATTGACCCTGTACTGCAGCCAAGATTTTCAATTTCCATACATGAAAATCATCTCATGTATGGAAATTGAAAATCTTGCCTTAGTTAGACTTTCTACAGGCTGTCAAAACTGTATTTAATCAAGAACGTCGTATGTGGTGACTCAGCCAACACGTGTGTCTAACGGCGGCGATTAAAAATTGTTTATTTAGCCTTTTAACCCTTGTTTTTAGTATTAGGGCTAGGGTTTGTGGCAAGGGTTAGCTCGTTTATGTCCGGAACAATGACTCATGTTATGGGTTGTTTTATGAGGGTGCATTACGTGTAAGGAGGCTTGAATGCATGTGTGATTTCAAAATTTTGATTACGTAAAAAAACGTGCGAGGACATCTTAATGGTTAAATGTTATTTTTAAGTTTATTGTTAAGTGCTTAAAAAGAAAAAGAAACAAAAAACCCTTGAGTTATTATCGGACTAAGGTACGTACAAATTTAAGATGTAGGTAATAGAAATAATAGAATGAATAGAAAAAGAAGGTACATTATAGAATATGATTTAAGAACGACAAGTTTACCTACATCGTCCGCTGGGCTGTAGCTTAATAATGTCTCCAATTTTTAAATAGTCGTACATCTCACAAAGTAATTTATTTTTTTCTTTCAACAGTTTCGTCACTCGCAAATACTTATTCTCGAAATATTTTCAAGTTCTATAATAAAAATTCCCGCATCATTCGATAAGGGAATCTCTAGATTCCAATATTCCATTTCGTTCCTGTCAGGAATGCTCTGGAGCCAGGTTGATGGAGCCCCGAGAGGCGACAGCAAATCTAATTTTAAGCAAGCGCAAATTGTCCCACTTCTCTGACTGACGTGGAACTAGGGTGACTATAGTTTGCGATGGGAGAAACTATTTTTCTTGCAACAAAGGCGTTACGATCGCCTGTGTTCATGTCCATTATTTATTTTACCTCACCTCCTTGCTCTCTCTTTTAAAATGGATACGTTGGTGCGGTGCGCAGTCCACGATATTCGAAGCATTTTGCGCCAACACCACATCTCAAAGGCATCGATACGCGCTCGGTCTGCGTTTTTCAAGGTGCAAGTTTCTGCCCCGTATAGGAAGATTGAGAACACTAGGCTGGTCACTAACTTGCGTTTAGTTTTTAAAGAGACGTTCCTATCAGCCCATATCCTGTCCAGCTGTGACATGGCGTTCTTTGCCATCGCAATCCGCTTACGCACGTCGTGTTCGCAAATACATATCAAGCTAAAATAAAATAATTATATTTCCTTAAGTAGAGAGGGGTTCATCATTATCATCATCAGCCTATATTAGTCCACTGCTGGACATAGGCCTCCCCTATGTCCTCCTTAAGTGGAGAGGGGTTACGCAGTATAATAACAAAAAACTTAAGCTTAAAACACACTAACTGTGCTACAATATTTCCTATTCTAGAAAAAGCGACATTTTAAGTATAGTCTCCGTGTAAATGCCCCACATTCATGGTTGTACTGAGTCATCGCAATGTAATCAACTTATCAACGTTTTTTCTTCATTAGAAGAAGTGATTCTTGCGTGAATACCAATTATACGGGCGCAAATGAATGGAAATTGTCTTGTGCATTGCTTGTATTGTATTTAATACTTAATAGATTCCTTGGCATGGCGCCCTGATTAATAATTACATCATTATGACTCATAAATGAATGAAAGATTTTCAAGAAACGGTAATTTTTTCAAAGTTTTAAAACAGGCAACGTTTCAACACTGATTTAATTTTGGAAACGGTACTTATGATTACTTTTTGTTCTTTAGCTTCATTTTAGAAACAATCGTGCCCATCTCAATAATTGTTTGGTTATCAATCGCCATCGTTATTGTCAACTATCCTAAAACTCCTCAAATGATGGCCAGCCGGTTTAAAATGGCGAGGCGGCATGTTTGCAGCCATATTAAGCCTATTTCGGATTCAGTGACTGTAGCGACGCAAACTGTAGTGTGGGATTTTGCAAATTGCTTGATGTTTAGCAATTAAACATCTCCCTTTCATTCCCCAAATTTAGAAGAGATTAATATCTATAATGCTACCTACTTAGGAACTCTTCGAGGGCCTTTAATAGTTATTGGAAAATAGACATGCCTTTTGACTCAAGTGTTAAAATATATAATTATATAGAATGTGCTTTATCTTGGCGACCGATTTCGATTCCGACGACGACCGTTCGGGGTATTTTATTAAGTACCTATAATAAAAATATCTCTCTATGTTGTATCTAGTACCCTTAACATAAGCTTTGCTTAGCTTGGGGCTAGATGATGCTGTGTGTATTAAATTAATAATTACTTTACAATAAAACTTCAAGCGATTCACTCCTTTCAAAATCTTTTTGTCCTTTTGACGCAAGTGTTACAAGATACAAATCATTGCGCTTCAAGATAACTTCAATAGATTCGCTTTCTTCAATTCTTCTCGATTCTGCACACTTTCAAAATCTTTTTGTGATAAAACAGCACTTTTGTTGTGCACTTCAACAAACACGCCTAGGCACTTCAGTTCTAATAATGTTCAACTCAGAAATTCTGAATACAAGATCTCTTTGTCCCCGTTTTATACAGTCTTTGTATTTTATTCTCAAGCAAGTGTGAAAGAAGGCTCTTTCAGTTTAAATTGTTTTCCATTGCTTTGTGAGAAGTGAGTATTTCTAGAGTTTTCAAGCACTTGAAGAAGATAAAAGAGCGAAAACGTTGTTGAAGATCAGAAGAATGTACTTAAAAGGGGATTCTGACAATATCAGCAACATCGATTTGTGACCGGGATAACTCAGAAAAATTAAAAGATTCATTATTGACTGTTTGTAGCAATGTTGCAAATTATACATTTGCAAATTCTGCCCCGAAAATGACTGACATAAATTGGGTAGTACTCACCTATATACATGTAATCAGCAGCCCAATAATTAGAAATTTCCTTGTTTGCTCTCTATCCCTGGTGATAGGAGAGCCAATACAGAGTAGAATACTAAAACTTGTCATAATCTTAACCGTCAAAGCTACGACTGACACCTGAAAAAGATTGTACCGTTTGGTACTCTGTAAAAATACCAAAAGACATCAATGGCGGTGATTAGGACGCGATATCGTAGACCTTTGACACAATTGTAATAACAGAATTAGGCCCCAGTTTGTGACACAATTTTTACTTACATACGTATAGACCTTTTGTTTCTACAATTGAATGAAAAACCACTCAACCTGGAAATTTTCTCGTCTCAGTAAACCTATACCAAGATAGAACCAAAGGCAATAAAATGCCACACATTATCAACGTCTCCCCGTTTCCGAAGAATGTCGGAAACAAAGAGACGTGGACATACGGACAATGGAAAACGAAGAGTGAACTTATTGATGTGAGCTCGGTATGAATCGATGAGTTTGTTGGCAAGATGGATGGAGATCCATTTCGTCTCTAGTTTTCAGATGAGGCACAGATTAATATTAGCTATTAGGAACTTCTCAAATGACAAACTGAAAATTAGCCTTTTGACGCAAGTGTTACAAGTTACAAATCATTAATTACGCTTTAAGATAACTTCAATAGATTCATAGAATACATTGCACACTTTCAAAATCTTCCTTTTATTAAACAGTACTTTTGTTGTGCACTTCAACAAACAAATAAAGGAAGATAGATAGAGTAGACAAGTGATTTTAGTGGGCAGCAGAAGTGGGAGCGGAAAAGTAAATTTTGGGAAAATATACCTCTCTCCAAATGTTAAATTTCATGGTCTGTCTTTTATTGAAGATGCTGTGTTATTTGGAAAAAAATAATCCTTACAATTGAGCATTTTCATTAGTATAGAAAAATTACGGGTGTTTTTTTACAATTTGGTGGGTCGATTCCCGGTTCAGACAGGCGATTATTCAAAAATCTTTCAATGCAGTTTAAATTGTTTTCAAATCAAAATAAAGTATATTTCAGTGAAATTTTCATATGGCATAGCCGTGGGACGCCTGGTATTGGTGCTCCAGTAACTACATCGTTTTTAAAAACCAAAAAAAAAACCGTTTTTGATTCTCATTCTGATAATTTATCTGGATTTTATTTCTCCAGCTCCACAGTAATCAAAAGTGAGTTGGTGCGAAAAGCTACTAAATGTGCCCTGAAATTATTCAGTGTTTCTTGCGCCTAAGAGTACTGACTCTCAAAGAAGAGGCTACGACTAAACTAAGACTAGTAGAAAGTGAGATGAAAGAAGACCTAATAATAAATTCGTTCGTCGTCTTAGAACGGTCGTCCCGGATCCATGGTTTTTTCTTGCCCCAGTCACAGATACTATAATACTATACTAGTACCCCAGTTTATCATGTAGTCAAACGACACTGTTTGGCGTGATGATCTGAGGTGTGATCAGTTTCTTCGTGACAATCTGGGACTTTATGCCAGAACAAATTACCTGCAAACCTCGTTCCATTAAAATCTCCCTCCCTCAGTAGATTACGTAAAATTGTATATCCATTGGATGGAACTAAACCACAAACCTCCTGAGCTCGTGTTTTAATAACAGTCCTTTGTGAGCTATGCAGGCGAAGAGTTCGTATCGTATCGTAGGTGAGCTATATTAAATTCCTGCCGTCGATATTAGATAACGTAGGCGCTACGCTACTGCATCACTCTAGCTATGAAAAGAGGAGATGAATAGCTCACATTCTTTTGATATGCGAACAATTTCATACCCTGGTTAATTACTTAGGTACAAATATGAATATAAATATTAATTCTTCTTTTCCAGTATGATAAGTAGCTTAGGTCCTCTTCCGGGATACCATCGACCTCCTTTGAAAATGTCATTGAGATCCGTTCAGTCATTTAGGCGTAAAAATGCCTTTACTCTCTGTAGATCTAGTGATCAAGACCCAATTGGTTCTATTGAGAACTTTTTTTCCCAATAAATCTATTTTAAAAAACTACGTCACGTACCAGATAGACAAACAGAGTTACTTTCTTTACAATATTAGTATAGATTTGTTATTTTTATAGTACAGCCAACAAACACATTTACAAAAGAACAGTCCCAGACAAACAGAGTTACTTTCTTTACAATATTAGTATAGATTTGTTATTTTTATAGTACACTCAAGTCAAGAATGGATTAAAGGTTATTGAAATTAAAATCATGCACTTAAATCTATATTCCAAACTCATTTCAAAACCAATTCCTATCAAATACCTATCTGCCTTCTCGGAACAGCGAACAAACGAGAAGCTTGCATCAATTCGGCTATCCTATTTTCCGATGTAGCAAATTGCAGAAGACCGCTCCAGTAAACATTTACGTTTATCGATGAGATGTATTGAAAGCTCTTGTTTTATTATGCGCTGAAGTAGTTTATTTTAGAAGGAACATTCAGGATGAAGTTATTGGAAATTGGGGTTACATACATAGGTATGTTAATTTCGACATTTACGGTGGTTACCTATTGGCTTTTTGGCAACAAATGGGGTCTTACGAAAGTTTCAATTGTTATAAAACCGACAAAGTATGTAATGAAGATTATTCTAGATGATTTTCCATGAAAAAGTAATGAAAATAGTGTAAAATTTTAGTTTACCACAGTAACTCAATCTGCCTCACTTTTAAAAACGGGTGTAATGGCGCTGGCGGAAGCAAGTAGCAAATAAAACAACAAAAATAGTAGGTACTATTTCAATCTATTGAATATTCTGATTCCAAAAATAAAGTCGACGAGAAGACGACTGAGTGAAATTTGTAAAATAATATAAGCGTGAGGAGCAACAATAACAAAATCAATTACATCTTCTTCAACAAAATCGATTGCTATAAAAAATCGAAAACGTAAAGCACTAGGACATTTCTATTTGATTCTCAGTAGAACTACCAAACGGCAAATTATTTAATGGAATTAGACAATTCAATGAAGTTACTAATAGACGTCACAAATCAGGCCAAAACAAAAACTAAAATTGCAAGAAAACAAACAAATTCATGTTACAAATTGCAATTAATGTTAAAATATTCAGTGGTCAAATTGGCAGTATCGTCATGAATCATTAAGTGGTCTATCTGATTGATTACTTACTGTTACCTGGTGAAGGTACCTTTAGAACATGCTATTAATAGAGTTCAGTAGTTCTTCATGTCTGTAAAACACGCAATTCGACAATGAAGCCTATTATATTTTTATGCTCAAAGACAGATTATTTTTTATTTTTCTTATTTAAAATGCAACAAAAATTATTAAGTTGGTAATATATTTTGCAAAATGTTATTTTTAATTTTGAGTTATAAATGGATGCTTCACACTCCTTAACAAAAACGACTTGAAAAGAATTGTTATTGTTGCAAAGATAGTATATTTCGAGACCTAAATTTTGAGCAAAGCGCTGCTCGCAACATAAAGGTTCATAAACTTGTCTGTATTCCGAATAGTTGTTAAAATAACTGTACGTACCTACTACCGAAGCCACCAAGCCACCGAGGGTTAGGGTACATCTGGTCCGAATCTCAAACTCATCCGCGGACGAGATGTCCACTTCACTTTTGAGTTGGGGTACATCTCGTCCGAATCTAAAATGTCTTGGTTTTAGATTCGGATGAGTTGTACCCTGAACCAAAAGTGAAGGGGATAACTCGTCCGAATCTCTTCGTTACTTTTCAATGGTTCTGTATCGAAATGTTTTAAATACACATCCAGCACAAATGCTGCCAGTTTTCTAAGGTAAATTTTAGTACTCGTTGAGATCTACATTTCGGAAGACAGCTGTCCTCAAATCATTGACACAGCCCAGTATCGGTGGCGAGTTGATGTCGGCGGCATTATTTAAACAACCAGTCGGCGATATCGCTCGCTACCCGGCGACAATTCAGACAGTTCAGTGTGTTGAGTCCATTTTTTACGTGAGCAAATTGCGGGCATATTAGTACCAGTAAATATTTACATGTTTGTGGTTAATTAGCCAAAAACTGTAGTAAACTCAATCGCAAAGTGAAGTAAAGGCACAGTTGGATGAGCGCACGCCTCTACGCGCGTGCCACACGTACGTATTAGATCGTCTAGCCGATTAGCTTTGCATAATTCAATAACGAATTCTAATAAAAGAAAGGTTTTGGTAGGCTCAATAAGTAGCAAGAAATATAAGCTAAAAAGTAATATCTATCAATATGCTTGTTTTGATTGTGATTTGTATGATTGGTATGATTAAATAACGAAACGCCTAATTTTATGTGCAGAAAATATTGTTCTCGCAATGTTATGCTTGTTACAAAAAATGTTTAACAAATTATTATTGTTACAGGTACGCACCTATTAATTACAGACTCAACCCTGATTTAGAGTGATTACTGCAAAGATTTGTGAGTATTTAAAATAGAATATTAGGGCACTAGATAACCCCTATGGCTCCCGATATTATTAAATGCTATTCAGCGCAGTCTTACGAAAGCCTCTTCTATTAGCTCACTTTATAGTAAAATATATACAGGGTTATTGGTAATTCACTGACATTAAGTTAACTGCAGGTTCTGCCCATCATCATGAACACGTCCGTGAAGACGCCAGATCTCAATTCTTAAAATTGGTGGAAAGGGAATGATATAAGTATGTAGCCCCCTTCATTCAAAAATCGTTCATTAGAGGGGTTTTCCTTTAACCTAAAAACGGCTCTGACCTGAATTATCAGTGGGTGTGTGTGTGTTCGACTGTTTCCCAGCCAGGCTAATTTATTTATTTATTGATGAATAACTAACGACTACATTAAACTTATTACACATTTGTGTTAGTACTTTACTAGTAAAGATGAGTGTTATTATCAATGTAGTCCACAACGCTATCCACATATGCGTTACATACTTAAAGAAATAAAAACATGCAACTAGGGGCTAATGCCACTTAAATCATCTTGCGTATATATGTAAAATAAGCCAATGATGATGATGTGAATTTAAATAGGAGTGGGAGATCGGTATTTAGTAATTAATTAGGATTCGGATATTTTTTTATATGAGGCAAAAAAATTAAGAATTAAGACCTGGCGTCTTTACTAACATGTTCGTGATGATGGGCAGAACCTGCAGTTTACGCAGTGTCAGTAAATTACAAATAACCCTGTATACTCTTAGTTTTACTTGCATTAGAAATGTCAGGTGAAAATAGTGTTAAAACGCAGTAACATTATTATTGCGTGATTAAACTAATCACTCGTTTAACTTTTCACGGAGTTAATTGCATATCGGCATACGATGTCGATTGTAGGAACACCACTGTTTGATAATAGCGATTAGAGACTGTTTATGTTTATTTATCGATTATTGGTGTACTAGAGGAAAAATGACATGAGGTACATATTTCCATAAATGCATTAACAATTGATTGGTAGCTGGTAATCGCCCACTGTTGGACTCGTGACGTGCGTGACACGTTTTTTATTTGTTCATTTTAACGGTAGTTAGAATCACTGCTTGACTATGGATTGCCATCGTAATAGTAACTGCTAACTCTTCATAAGTTTGCTCGTACTACAGGATTTTTCAATTGTTTAGACCAAGGAACCCTAAATAGTAAATAAGCATAATTTATTGGCGGATCGGATCGGAGGGTGGGCTCAGAAGGGCCAAACAAGTTTGCCCAATTTCTGGAAGTCCTAAAGGAAGGCAAGGCAAAAGAAATAACGGCAAGCGGAGCTAGCCACCCTTAGAAAAAAAACCACTCAAGCAAAATCAAGCAGCGCCATGAAACAAATCGCTCATTAAATTCGAAACGGCCACAAGTCAAAAACTACTTTAATTACAGGAGAGCCAATTGAAGTTTTAGCCGTCATTTTTACGTATTATTTTGCTAACCTTTTTCTCTAATTCAATTCAATTAATTTATTAATACCATAGGATCACAAGGAACACTTATTCAAGTCAAATATGTACTTAGATTAATTACATGTCAAAGCACACAAGATCATAGAAAATAAATAAGCAACAGAAAATAATATATGAGAGCTGCAGTATCATTGGTAAAAATGTAAAGTGTTAATTAAAATTAAATTAAATTATTAATGTCAGATAAAATGTCAATCATCAGATGCGAAAATATTTTTGTCAGCAAAAGCTTCGTCTAATCTATAATAACTCTTAACAATTAATCGTTTTTTAATAAATGCTTCAGAATTTACATCTGACATTGTTAGTAAATTTTTCGGTAACAAATTGTAAAGCTTATTTGAATTACTGACAAAACTTTTACATGTTGGTAATGCGTAAATTTACAACTAGTTATACACAGAGACATAAAAATACCTTTTGCTTATAGAAATCGTCACAATATTATATGAATTTCTTGAACTGACAGCCTCAAATGAAACAAAAAATAAGTTTAATTTCGGGTTTCACATGGTTGTTTTAATATAATGACAGCAATGACAGAAAATACTCCCCGCTTCCAGTCTTCAGTGCTTACACTACAGACAAGTAGTCGCCCCTAGCTCCTATACCTAGACAGAGTTCGTCTAAATCTGGAGATCTAAATCTGGAGCGCGGGCGTCGGGGGCAACGCTCGGCGAATCAATGTCGACGATCCTGACGACCGGCGCGCGCGCAGCAAGGACAACTATTTTGCAAACTAAATTAACTCCTTTTACTATTTAGTATTTGACTGCAAGAAAGAAATACTTATTGGTAAAGACAACCAACAGAGAAAATAAAATAACGAAGGACTCTTACTTAACTAATATCGATACATCCTGCAATTTTTTGTATGTGCTATGTATGTATTGGTTAACAAAACAAACGCATTTTTACTTTTACTTAACTTTACATAAAAGTTACTTACTTAACGTATTCACTGCCCAGTCTCAAGCCAGATTAAGGGCCCGCTGATGGACCATGTGTGTTCTTGGGCCATGAAAGTATTAGTTTAGAGTTGTTGTTTTTTGTGGGATACCCTACCAATCCTACCATAGAGTCGACCTCAGTTTCACACGTAATAGTGGTTTTACACTAAGCACGTTAGCTATCTTTCTGCGTCGCGCCCATTTTTCATAATGTAGAAAGAGATGCCCTCTACGAGTATTTCGACGCAAACAGACCGCTGTTAGAAATTTAGCGCTCTGACGGAGAAGGACAAGCTGAAATGAACTTCATTGCGTTGCAATTAGAAAGTAAATTTTAATTTTTCCTAGACCAGAAAGATAGGTCAGAAAACCTTATGTGAAATGGCCGAGACGACATTGAAGGCTTAGAATGAGATGAACGGCAAACTATCAATTATTTGTTCGACTTCAAGAACAAGTAAACAGAAACGTGGCAAATAGCGAATAAACCGTCACAGAGGCCATCAGTAATAGATTATTCAATAAAGCCTTACACGAGTTATAAAATGTAACATTATTGCGAGTAAATGGCGCAAAAACAGGCGCTACGCTGACATCGCTGCCAATGACGTGAAATCCAATTTCCACCACCCTGTAATGTAAAGTAGGTGCGGTATTGCGTGACACCCTGTAGGTGGTTGAGGGTGGGTTTGTTTTAACTTGATCAGAGGTGAAAAAAATAGACTGCTATAACCTAAACTAATCAAATAACTGCTCGGGACTGTTTTGATCGTTGTTTTGAGATAACCACAAAAAACTGACTCCGATTTCCTTTAGATCCTGTTCTATAAGTTTTGCTTGAAAAATAGTACTTACCTAATCCTTTGGCAATTATTTTATGGGACCACTTCGAGAATATTCTCTATACAAAACAAAAAGAATCATTCAAATCAGCCCTCTATTGCCACATGATGCCGATTTTATTTAAAAAAATACGTACGGAACATAAAACCTCCTACACTATTTTCTATTGAGAAACAAGAACTAGGTATCGGAGATTATTCTTTTGTATTTACATTTGCTTCAGATCCCAAATGGCTTTGAGATGTGTAATTTTGCAGAGACGAGCTAAATTAATTTCCAAGTCTGTACTACCTATCCCATACCCAGCTATGAGTAGGTAACTCTACTACATCATTGATCACCATTATTGACAGTAATGGAATGGAAATTGTGGAATGAGCTTCCTGTTGTCTTCAAATCCAGGGTAAATATTTCTTCTGGGAAAGCATGCTCCATGAGAGTTGGTGGCCAAGAGCATGACTGAATAATAGAAATATAGGTTAAAATAATAGAAAAAAATATCATTAAAACTAATTATATAATCCATTAGTTATCTAAGCTACATTTCATCCAGGTAACACACGAGGAAAGCGATGGGCAGAAACTAGCTATTCATAAAATCTCTTTAGCATCGATATAATTCGTTCCCGCTATACTAAAATCAAATAACATTTCCATATGAATTTTCACTCTACGAGACTTGAATGGAAGGCTTTGGGAAAGTCGGAGCATTTTCAAAGCTCGCAGACGATATTACAGAATACATAGTTGGACGCTCTTTTGATAAAGACTTACCATTGATATAACTTTGAAGAATATTCTTTAGAATTTGATATTGAAATATTATTGAGTTTTATTCTTGTACTTTCTAGACATTTACTAAGATGTTTGAATAATACTTTCAGTGCGGCGACATACATGCCGAACAAAAAGAATTCCTCATAGCAGCGCGCCGCCCCTGCGGGTCGTACCGCAAAGCAGCAGTAAATGCTTTATGTGATGATAACCATCACATCAACAACCTATACCTCCCTGATCAGCGCTTTATTGGGTCTTATGAATTCAAATTCAAATTCAAATCAATTATTTACCGTAAATTCACAAGGAACACTTGGTCAAGTCAATTGCTACAAAATAAAATATTGCTACAGAATAGGAATAATAATCAGAAAACAATGTAAAATGGATGGCTGTAAAAGGGCCATAAATAATAATAAGTTAATAATCAATAGGGGGTAATGCGATAATCGCTACGCAGGGCATGCGGGTTGGGTTGCTGTGTGGTGCCGGCTTAGAATTTGCACCATCCCAACTCTTCTCGCGGGTGCCGTAAGAGGCGACTAAGTGAAATCCACCGGGATATCCACCCCTGTAGAACAATTCTACCATCGAACTGCGATCCCCAACCCGCATGCCCAGCGTCGGGATTATAGGCATTACCCCCCATGAGATAATAGCCAATAAGGCGCTTATCAGGGGGAGCCCTGCGTCCAGCAGTGGACCAATATAGGCTGTTGAGGTGAGGTAGGGCATGCGGGTTGGGGATCACAGTTCGGTGTAGGATCTATTCTTGAGGGGCGCTGCTTCCCGTCCTCTGATGAATATCCCTTAGTTGCCTCTTACGACACCTGCGGGAAAAGTTCTGGTGGTGCCAATTACAAGAAATTAAGCTTTATGTTTAAGCAATTTATATTCACCTTGATTGAGGCTTTTGAAGAATCACTTTGATTTGAATAAGCTAAGCAGTGTGACCATTTGTGGCAGATTTCTGCCATTTTGGCAGATTTGGCTATGGAATTTTCAGTTTGGCATATTACGTTGACGAAATAGAAATGTGGCAGATTTTGACAGATTTGGGAACAAAAACTTTGTGACCTGCTGCCCTGTTTATACAGTCAATTTATATAAGTAATTCTATTTGTAATTCGGCCTCCCGCGATACAGGTTCTGAACCTAGTTCGGGGACCACCAGTAAACTGTTTAAGCTTTTTGTAAAGGTAAATAAATGAATTTTGTACATTGTATTTGTATTTGTACCTTCTTATATATTTTGGAGATTATACGTACTTATACAAAAAAATTAAATTTTATAGTAAGACCAAAAAATTACGAATATTAAATTTTGTTGGAAATAATTTTACCGACACCTGGCAACTCCTAGTCCGAGGTAGTCCTTAAGGGGAATTCCCTTATAATGTTTGTTGATATTTGTAAGCCATGTAATCATCAACTGTAAATTCTCTACGTTAAGGGTCCGGCGGAGAATTAATTTCCCATACAAACGTAGTACCAAAATGATTTGTAATTTAAGAACATTATCACCATGGTTTGCTATTATTTGTATTTGAATAGTATTTATTTAGTTTCCTGCCACAAGCTTTTTTCAAAATACCTTATTGAAATGAAATTAAACCGAATCGCACTTTTACATCAAAGAACGAATTTTTTCCTAGTATTTTTCTAGATAAGTAGTAAGTTCTAGTAAGTTCTGCCATTATAACCACAAAAGAAGGCATATAGGAAATGACTAAGCAGATGGGCTTGGAATCAAAATACGACGAAAAGAACGAAGAATATGAAGCGAATGTGGACATTCAAAGTAGTACCTACTTAAAGAAGTTATAAGCAAATACATACTTACTGTTTAATTTAAATTTTATGTATTTGTGTTTTAATGTTTTTTAATAAGTCACCTGAGTATATTAATAAGTATTTTTTTTGTTTTCCAATCAAAGAATCACTTAAAAAGTATGTGGCATATTTTATGGCATTTTTCTTGGAGTGTTGGGCAGATTTTGGCAGATTTTCAGTAAGCGTATGGCAGGTTCTGTATTTTCTCAATGGTCACACTGAAGCTAAGCCCTTGAACTGAGAATGCCAATTAAATAGGCCAACATTAACGCCTGACTGCCTTCGCTCGCAATTGTATGGAAATGTATGGAGATTCGGAACCCATCACTACATTCATGTCATCACCTCTATGTTACTGAATCGTTTAGGACGCGTTTGAAACAGTTTATTGCTATTAAATTGATGATGATGTCCTCCTAGCCGAAAGCCTTCTGCGAAATATTATATACTAGACGATCGCCTCGCGTTTTCACCCGCGTAGTTCCCGTTCCCGTGGAAATTCTGGGATAAAATATAGCCTAGGTCACTCCCTGAAAAGTAAGCTTCCTAACGGTGAAAGAATTTTTCAAATCGGTCCCGTAGTTTCGGAGCCTATTCAATACAAACAAACAAACAAACAATCAAATCGTTCCTCTTTATAATATTAGTATAGAGTATAGATTTAGTGCACAAGTGTGTGCGCAAACACAATTGGACTCTCTATTCCATCACTCTCTTATTCCGATGGGACGGCAGACCGACACACATGTTTTCCGAGGCACAGGGGTGTGACACCGAAAACTTCCTGACCTCGGGCTACTGTGAATTATTTTTTGCTAGAAAAGTTCCAATAACATATCCCAAAGATGTTTAATTATTGCAACCACAAATCTAACTTTTCTATCAGCGTTGCCAGATCTACTGAATACTGATTTAGCAGTAGATCTACCTGCTTTTTGAACCGTCTACTGATCTACTGATTTATTTCTAAAATTTCGTGAAATCTACCTGATTTTTCCCGAGCGCCAATGGCTCCGTGTCTATTATGTAACCTGTCACTTGTCAGTGTCACTTCACTTCACAAGCCAATGAAATTTTAACCAATCCGGTTCGTCATAAATTCACAATACTGACAAAATATGAATGAAATTGAAGAGTTTGTTTTGTTCGTTCGTTTCTTCCACTTCCTGTAAACATCTGTTGTGTGTTCCTATATTTTTCGATTTGATTGGTCGGTCCGTTCGTTCTTCGATAAACTTTTCCATTGTTGCCAGATCTACTGATTTAGCAGTAGATTTTGTAAATGGATTATTACACTTCCTACGAGTAGATAGATCTGCTTGATTTTTGAAGAGCCACTGATTTATTTTGTGAAATTCGAGAAATCAACCAGCTTTTCCTGAGAGTGATTCAAGGCCAAGGCATAAGGCCTTGTAACAACAAAAGAAATTAAAAATTCAATTTCACTTGGTGTTCATACGATTCTCGATTCAGCTTGGTGTGTGGCGAGATTTGTTCATTTCCAAGGGCGCTGATCAGGTTTTATCAGGTAAATTGAAATTTCAAAAAAATATACACTTAGCATCCCTCGTTCTGTGATGATCATAGTTTGTTTTTCTTGAAAGGAACAACGGAACACCATTGTACACTACCTAGTTACCTACCCCAAAAAACCTGATCAGTGCTCTTGAAACTGAACAAATCTCGGCGAATTCCAAGCTGATGAGTTGCTTTGATCAATGTTTTCATATCAATGTAAAAAGTTTATTACAAACCTATATACTTAAAACACATAATTTTTTGAAATTCAAAAGCCATGAATATTTTACTTTGCAACTTAGGTACATACTTTGAATGAATGACATCATTGAAAAGTGAAACACACACACTGGACAAACATACAAAAAAATGAATCAAAATCGGTTCATCCGATAGGGAACTATAATTAAAGTTTCCTAGCATATGAACCGATTTTACAAAAAACCTTACAGATATGTATCTACCGCGCATTATTCGTGTCAAAAGCTAGAAATTTGTAATTTTTTCAAAATCTACAGATTTTTTCTTCAAGCTACTGATTTGTTACGTGACTTTCTACTGATTTTGTGAAATTCGACCTGGCAACACTGTTTTCTATGCTATTAAAAATTATGTGACCTGATATCATATTCTCACGGTTTTCCTCATCGAGAAAAAAATTATATTAAAAGCTGTCGATCGCTTTTAAACTGAAATGCATATACAAATATTCAGCAACTGAAAGGCTATTTCAGTGATGAAAGCTTAATTTCCTCTCCCGAATCAATACAAACTCTCATCAATGCACTCTAGGGGAGGAAACGGGGTGAAAAGGGGTGCAAAGTAGATGAAGAGGGGTGCAAAAGAGGTGAAACGGGGTGCAAAGGGGGTGAAATCCTTTGCTTAGGAAATTCTAGATTCAATGTTACGTAAGTTTTAGAAGGTGTGTCGTAATATAGGTATCTAACTGCTTCTTAGGAGTGGTAGAGTTGATAGAATCGCTAGAGCAATAAAGATTAGGTACTACTCGAAGTTAAATATACCTATATGATAGTTACTGAAACGGCCAGACAGGTAGAAAGATATAAGTAACTATATAGGCAGCATCGCGTAAGTTATGTTGTTTTTAGGTCGTTATTGGATATTATGTAGGTTTTATTGTAGTAAGTAGATACCTACGGCTATACACATTGATCTAATTCTAATTCGAGCTATACATATAAAATCATTTACGTTGTACACTTTAGATTTTACATAGATCTATGTACTCATAGGTGTTAATTTGTGGATCGAATTTAATTTCTAGAATAAAGAAATATTATTGAAAAAACTTGAGATAAAAATAGCTCGTGTGTCTTATTGGTTACCTAGCAGTGTAAAAGCTCAGATCCAATAAGAAACGTAATTAAGTACTGTTTTCTGTCGCTAATAAAGTGGAGATCTCCCCACAGTCCAGAAATAGTTGGGGTGCGCCTTTTTGTGTGCTTTGTCCTTTATTACTGTTTACAGCATAGATGTTTATAGACCGATATTAACAACTGAGAGCTAAGGTAGGACTATTTACGAAGAGGGGCAAGTTGAATCAATAATTATTAGCAGAAATCTATAGACAATGGACCTTATTTATATATAAATATAAAAGTAAATAGCTGTAAGTTGCTCCCATGCCAAGGGTTTTAAATTTCAGACTTTTGTAGTGTACCTAAAGGATGCTTGTGCCTGTTCGTTAGGTTCACGTGGTTTTTAAATAAAATGCTGTTTTCATGGGAAATTAATATAGGAAAACTTAAACACCACAAATTATGGATAATATCCTTCTGCATAAGTGCTTTTAGTATAAAAAAATCTGCTAGTTTCAGCCTGTCCTCCAAAAAATCTGAATATAATACCAAAGCGTCAAACGTTTGTCAGGCGCCTACGAAATTATGCAGGCAATATTACGTGGGTTTAAATCGACGTTGAGAGGCGCTGGGGTTCTTTATGCATGTAAATTCAGGCTTGGTAAGTGATATTTTGAAGGGAATATTCGCTGCTCGTCGGTTTCAGGAAACCAGTCATAACTAGGTTTTTAAACTTTTGCGATCGGATCATTTAGTATTCTCGGGTATTGTGGAGTTACTTTACCTTTTTTTTCAATGAAATTCGTCAACATTGTAGAATGCCTCCTTAACGAGCCACGATAGACCATGAGTTTTTATACCTCCTCTATACCACTCTTATGCCACTACGTCTGTGCTCAGCCTCTGTAAAAAGGCTAGCAGTTGCAGCATTTACTGGGCTTAAATAAGTAGATGCCTACCTACGAAGTATGAATAGAATCCAATGCGGTTGCATAATACCTACGCCAGGCTACGAGTGCAGAATTTTAATTGAAAAGAAAACTTTTATGGCTTTCCGGGGATTTTCTACGTATTTTCCAATATTTTACGATGGAGAAAGCCTGAGTGATTAGGTAGGTTTTAAATAGAAATAGAGGAACGGATTTGCAATAAAAAAATGGAATTGAAAGCGAGGCTTACAAAAGACTCCCAAACCAACCCAACCTGAAGGGCAAGATATCAGATAATATTTTTCCTATTTGAAAGGGTTAACAGAAGCGAACCTGCTTCATATATATAAATGTTGAGTCTTTATAAATAACTTTCAGATTATGATTCACTAAAGTAGATACCTACTTTTCTCCCAATCGGATTTTACCCAAAGCACAGATATTATAATACTGCCCAAAGTAAGCATATATCAGTCTTTTTCAAGACACTCGAAAACTCACTTTTATAATAGTTATGTCCCAAAGATAGGGAACGTAGTCATAGGCTTTGTTATTTCCTACCCCAGACAACTGCAAATCAATACGTCTTCCAACCGTCCACAACAATAAAACAAAAACCATAAAAACAGTCTTCCTATAGCAATAGCTCTGAATAATGCTTAGTTTCAGTGCCAACCTGAATTGCACTTTAACACGACAGCGCTAAGTCGGCATTGCGGTAGCTCTACAAGATCGTTAAATGTTTTAGATTGTCGTAAAACCCGCTGAAAAGCTAAACTAAGGTCTTACAGCTACTAGGGAGAGATAATCGGTGACATTTTGAGGGTTCCGTAGTCAGACAACGCTTTGTTTTCGTCAAAGTTCAGTCGTGGCGAATTTATAAACCCCCTTTCACTCTAGGGTAACCAGACGTAAGGCGCATTACCACCCTTATCATGTGACTATTCCCTTCTCTCGTACCAAGCGGTTCTCCTTTACTTTGAAACCGACGACAAACGGAGGAGGTTCTCAGTCGACGCGAACACACAATTTTGACCACCCATAAGTTCTTACAGAGTAGTCTGATTTCGATAATTCTTTTATTGGAAAGGGTATACCCCGAAAGTGGTCCCATTTAAATTTGAAAAAGAAATTCCAACTTTAAGGGTAGGAAAACAGGTAATTTGAAAAAGAAATTCCAACTTTAAGGGTGGGAGAACAGGGTATGATTGATTGTTCACTACGATTGTAATGTGTCAAAAAAAGTGCATTTAAATTTGACAAAGAAATTCCAACTTTAAGGGTAGGAAAACAGGAAATTTGAAAAGAAATTCCAACTTTAAGGGTAGGAAAACTGGGTATGATTGATTGTTCACTACGATTGTAATGTGTCAAACATTACAATCGTAGTACACGTAGCACGCATAACTTTTTACAGAGTAGTCCGATAATTCTTTATTGGATATGGTATACCTCGATGTGTCAACCAACTAAATTAGACTCGAATTTTAACTAGATGTCGCCACTAGAAGAATATGAAGTCGGTTTATCGTTTTTCAAAACACGTCAAATTATATAATTCGTCCCGCTTAGGTTTCTAACTCGCTGCCAGCTTTTGTTTTCCCGACCAACTACAACCTGGGTCTCTTCAAAGAGTGAATAGGTGTCTGTTTTCTAAACCTTCGTGATATATCGTCGCCCACATCGCTACTTCCCATCAGGTGAAATTATGGTCAAATGATGAGTCAAATATTCACGATAAAAAGCTCACAAAAGTTCATTTCTGAGCTGCAAAAACAGAAGCTCTACCTTTATATAACTATCAACAGTTATTTTCATTTTACGCAATTTTGCAATATTTTCCCAGTTATTTTTCAACCACTCGATGACAAGCAAAAACTGTTGAAATATGGCCGCCACCTAAAATCCCTCGCAAAATATTTTCCGACCCTTTGTCGCGATTATTCAGGACAATCCATTGTCCAGTTCAGACAGAAAAGGAGATACAAAAATAGGTATTGTACGGCGAATTGTACGAAATGGTAAAATGTTTGAACTTTTACGGGAGACCCGCTGGAATGGTTTGGAATACTAAAAAAAGGATTTTGGGATTTACGTTTCTGAAAAGCCTTGGCCTTGAGCTGTCGGTCTGTATTATGTAGTAGTAGGCATGTGTTTTCGACGCTTTTTAATGTTTTATTTTGGTATATTCTAAACCCAATGGTGGTTTGGTTTGGATATGGGAAAAAGGAATTTGAGACTTACCCTATTCGGACGTCAGACAATGCTACAGCTGCAGCGTAGGTATTCTAGCGTAGGTATCTGTAGGTATTTTGGTTTTTAGCTATATAGATAGATATCTATCTATTTTGGTTTTTATAGGCTTGTACGCTAAAATGTTCCTGATCCTGTGTTTCTTCTGAATTCACCTTGTTCAAATGAATTCAAAATAAAAACTATACGCGATCTCTAGTACCTGCGTAAATATACCTCACTATTAACAACACTGTCAGCAGACTGATATTAAATAACATTCATTTGTCCATAACGGACAAATTTGGTCCGTTATGGTGCAGGCTAGACTGGCAACTATCTAATAATACTAAAGTAAGTTATAACGGGATATTTACCATCATTTGAGTATTGAAGTTTCCTATATTCCGGCACAGGAAAACTCAAAACAATATCCCATCGATATGATTAAAAGTACCTACTATCTATTAATACCCACAAACAAGTAGGGATCACTCGCATCTTGTGTCAAATGCTCCACAATTAGATCTCCTTTTACCTACCGAGCAGATTAAGTGGTCGCCACAATTATGTATTATGTAGATAAGTTTAATTTATTAACATTTTAGCAGAACCAAATTCATTAGCGGCCATTTCACTGTTTAAAATTTTTATGGATCAGTGACTCCCCTTGAATATACCTACAACTTGACTGATTACATTAATTTTGTTGTTTGTTTTCTTTTGTTTGTTATTTTTAAGTTTAGGTTACGATAGAACTGACATACTTTGAAAAGTAAAAGTCCTTAACAATAAATAAATAATGCTAGACAATTCACACGGCATTATCTAGCCCCAAGCTAAGCAGAGCTTGTGTTATGGGTACTAGATAACTGATATACTTAATACAATACACTACATAGATATTTTTAACAATTAATGTGACTAAAAAAAAAGATAAGTTTTTTTAAGTTGCCCGTTTGCAACCATCCTCTCCAAACCCCTAAGCTACGTAGTCCCTGATCCAAAAGGGATAATCGAATAAGACGTCCCGTCTCCCTGGAAATTTATTACCCGAGTGTCGCAAAGTAATTGCCTACACAAATATCAATTAATATTAATTGGCTGATACCTTTGGATTCTGCTGTAAATGGAGCTTTATGCCTTGCAAATAAAGTGAGAATTCTCTCCGGAGGGGTTTGGACCTTTTTGTGGTTTTAGTTTATGGATTGTGGTTTTATTTAGAAGTATCGATAGTCTGAAAAAGGTATAAAGTATATCTATTTAATTGCCTCATTTGTAGATCTTTTCTGTATTGGCAATAGGTGCCAGGGGGATTTTAATTCCAAACATTGGGGATAAGTTATTTGGAAATAGTTAAGTTTATTTTGTGGACCTCTGTGTCGCTGTGGGCGAAGGTCCGATCCAGGAAGTTGCGGGTTAAATTCCTGCCTCGGGACAAAAAAAAATCTATCTTTGTGATGTTCAGCTATCTAGTTCCAACCCATAACACAAGCTCTGCTTAGCTTGGGGAATTGTCCAGCATTTTTTTACTACTTCATTCACAAAGAAAATAACAATCAAATAAATAAATAATTTCATTATAGAGGAACCAATACCCAAGTAATTTTATCTTTGCATAAGTTTCCTTCCACTCTCTGGAAACATTCCAAACAAATTCATAGTCCCATTTACCGAACCGTACCTCGGTAATGTCTCTCCAATTCAATATTCACGAGATGTTTGCTATCCGAAAACCATTCGTCATTTGTTTTTCTCATTCGGCCTAAATACGAATAGGTCGCCGATAGCTGCTCGTTCCAAAACGAACACAAAATCGATAGGACGAAGTATATTAATCCAATTAGAATGGTTGTATTGGAAAATTTGGGCGGCTTTCAAAGTTTGGGCGGTTTTTGTGTTATCTAGATTCGTTAGAAAAAGTGGTTGGTTTCTAGGTAAGATTCTAGTCTAGTCTAAGAATGACCCATTGCTAGTGACTAAGGAATTGTTACTCGGTACAATTATGTGATATTTCAACTGATTTTGGAGCTGTTTCGCTCAATATATGCTATTTTATTTTCTTTGATACACATAACTTTTTTCAAGGTTTATGTGTCCTTCGTACGGCAATAAACTGCATATTTTTGGTAAAATTATCAGTTTACGCACCCTCTTTCTGTTCTTCAGCGCAAAGTTATTGGAACCGACGTTCTATTCAAAGCAACCCCAATTTATGTTACTAGCTATTTGCGGCGCAGCAAACACCTTTTGTACCAAGAACTTTAGTATCGGGAAATATATGGTCTATTTTATTATTAAGTACAAACCGTTCTTTATTAGAATGAGTCAGCGCGTTTTTGTTGGGATGACTCATGTTTTTCTTGATCATCTTTTTCCTATCTCAATTAACATTTACCATGATTTGTAACATGGTATAGTCCACTCCGGAACCGTGGTCCCACTGCGATGTCAAGTGTGTGTTTGGTGGGACCACGAAAAAGTTTTGTCCCACCAGTGGGACATCGCAGTGGGACCACGGTTCCGTCACTGTATATTCATCAGTCGTTGCGTTTGCTTGGATGTCCTTACAAGTAATTTTTTAGATGTTTTAGCTACTTTATTATTGTCAGGAATCCGTATTATATTTATCAGAGAATCGTGCTGAATGTTTATTTGGTTTTAGTACTTTAGTAGGTAAGTAATTTTTGAAAGTGTCCGGCATGTTTATGGTTTAGGTATTTATCGAGAGTGCTTGCTGTCTGGTTGACAGTGGTTACCTACTTCTTTTCATAAGAGTTCTCTTTTGCGCTATTTTACTCTATTTTGTTCATCACATCATTACGATTCGCACTTTCTTGTGCTTGTTTTTCTTCTACAGCGAGCGCGATTCGCAAGTCCTTTATACTTTCGTCATGCTTTGTGTTTGTTTAGGATGTTTATTGTGTGTGTCCTCATTTCGTAGGCTTATTGTGTTTGAGTTTGTTCCATTTCCATACATCATACTACTCACCCCACGCAATTTTTGCCATTATGTCATGTTTGGACTCAAACATTGATGGAAAGGGTAGGAAATAATGTAGGAAGATTTATTTTACCTACGGAGAAGGGTCAGAAGAGACTTGATACATAGGGTAAGAGATTTGCCTGTAGCTATTATAGTAGAGTAGAGAGTTGATGATCACGAGAAAGTTTAAATAGGTGCATACATTTTTGGGCTTTGTTAATAGTTACATAGTGAAAAGTAACTATATACAGCAGTGAATAAGCAAGAAGAATATATTAAACAATTTTATTGGTAAATATATACAGGGTGGAATTTTGTAATGCCACCTGGAGGGAAAGTACTCTTAATACTGTAGATAGAAAATTATACTAAAAGAAAACATTCCTTTATTTTTGAAAAGAAAGAAAACTGCATTCAAAGATTTTCGAAAATTCGCTTGCCACACCCGGGAATCGAACCGACTGAAATCTGTAAAAATTACACCCTGTACTTTTATTGCATAGATCGTTAGGGTCAATTATAAGGATGAAATCTCTCTATCAAACTTAATAAATTAAATGAAAGGAAAACCATGAAATCTTAAATTATAAATTGAAAGGGTCAAGTTCAGCACTTTAACTTAAAGACCCATCTGTTTACGTGTTCTTCTATCTTAAAATACTGGATCTCTTAAAAAATGATTTAAATGGTTTCCGCTAGGCGGAGCGAAACCAAATAATTCTACAGCAAGATGGTGCTCCAGCCCAGAACAGCAGAATCACTACTGCCTACATTAATAACCATTTTAATACCTGGATTGGTACCAACAGAACAATCAGATGGCCTGCGAGATCACCAGATCTCACCTCTTTAGATTTTTTTTTTGTGGGGATTATGTAAAAAATCTGATTTACATGAAATCTTATGCGAATGTAAACGAGTTGAGAGTTGAAGTTCAGAATACGATTTATAATATTGACCACAACACGTTATTAAAAGTTACTAGAAATGAATACATAAAGAAGAATAAATTTGTGTATCCATGAAAATGGAGACTTTTATTGTAAATAATTAAAATAATTTAAGATTTCATGGTTTTCCTTTCATTTAATTTATTAAGTTTGTTAGAGAGATTTCATCCTTATAATTGACCCGACCGATCTATGTAATAAAAATACAGGGTGTAATTTTTACAGATTTTAGTCGGTTCGATTCCCGGGTGTGGCAAGCACATTTTCGAAAATCTTTGAATGCAGTTTTCTTTCTTTTCAAAATTAAAGGAATGTTTTCTTTGAGTAAAATTTTCTATCTACAGTATTAAGAGTACTTTCCCTCCAGGTGGCATTACAAAATTCCACCCTGTATAACTTGTAAAACAATTACATACTAATTTGAATTTTGTAAGAAGTCACCCTTTTCGAGTTCAGGGAAAAAGAAAGGCAGCCTACTAAGGTATGTAAAATCTACCAATATCACATTACATGCCAATATCCTTGTAAATCGAAATTGTAAGTAGGTATCAGTCGCGGGATCGGATTTGAAGCGAGTAACCGAGAATCGGGGAACGATGTAACGCCCTTCATATCTTACCTAAAGTATGAAAAGCGTTACATCGTCGGGAATGAAAGAGGAAAGGCGTCGTAAATTTAGTTGATATATTTTTTCAAAGCTACTTTACTTTAAAAGCGCATACGGGATAAAATAATGCTTCAAAAATCGAGTCTACACTGAAAATCTCGTTACAAAAAAACCTGTCGGTTCGACCTACCTAATCACAAAATCTTGCTTGGTACCTGTTTTGAATACGTTTCAGAGTCGTTGCATTGGTACTTCTCTACTTTCTATCGCTATCTCGTTTTTAACTTCACGATTGCAAGCTTTCTATGAATCATACAGGATAGAAGAAATTATTGCATATCATTTATTGCTACTACATGCTTATAGAAACTTATTTTCAAAGCGGGCTACTCAAACAGCTACAAACTGAAGGAAACTATTCGAATAGTCTGCGGTTTTGAACAATCTAAATAGCTCTGAAGTTCTGTACGCCATTCGACAAACAGAGTGGCTTAGGACTTCAACTCTAGCTCTCTCATTTCGAACGATGAGGCAGAGGAATCTCGACTCTATGTTATGAAGTGATCGTCTGTCGTAATGGTCTGAATTGTTGTCAGAGTCGAGAGCTTCTAATGTTTAAGTTTCGACTCGCCAGCTTTGGAGTTGGACTTGAGCGTGGAAGTTAGTCCGTGATTCAATAGCTTTTCACGGAGGTTGGGTTCGGACCAATCGGTAATCCTGTTAAGATTTTGTTCGTATCTATTCGTTTCCACTCACGACCAAACCACAAGTTACTTTCAGAACAGCTTAAACTAGTAATAATAACCCTAAATAAGTGTTATACCTCTATGTGTGTATACCTCTACAATAAACACATTTTGATATTTAATTAATTAATTGATTTATGGACTCCCAACATAAAAATCACATCACAGACAGAACAACAAAAATAAAGTAGTCATAAGTCTAGTGTTTTTCTAAATAAAGAAAATTAATAGATTTCATAGGCGCAATATCTCTGTGGCGCAAAATAGAGAAGGGTGGAAGGAGGGAAGGGAGGCCTTTGCCCAGAAGTGTAACAGAAGCTGATGAAAAAACATAGCTTTTGCCTTGGTAATGTCCAGCTTAATATTGTTCATACTGAAAAGCAGTAGAGTGAGGAACATAAATGTAAAAAGATTGTTATTAACGCCTCCCTCCTGGGGCGGATGCTCCAATTCCCGCAATTTTGTGGATTGCTTGACGTCATACATTCCGAGGGCCATTAGCGATATAATTTACATAACAGTAGACCTAGTAAATACCTGATAAATGGTGTTAACTACTCGGTGTTAAGTTGATTAATTTAAGAACCCATCGAGGAAGACAATCGAATTAAACTTTATGCTATTCATCTTTCAAAAGGACTGGCTGTAAGATTAATATAACTCAGCAAAAAAGGTAAAGATTGATAGGTATAAAAACAATGACTGCATAAAATATTAACCTATAAGTACTTTCTCAATCTCAATCTCAAAAGCCTGTGTTGGTCCACTGCTGGACGCAGGCCTCCCCCAGATGAACGCCTTATTGGCTTTTATCTCATGGGGGGTAATGCCCATAATCCCCACACTGGGCATGCGGGTTGGGGATCGCAGTTCGGTGTTAGAATGTTCATCATCATCATTTCATCAGATCATCAATTCTAAGCCGGCACCACATAGCTAGCCGGCACCACACAGCACCACACAGCATAAGTACTTTACTCAAACTTATCAATAGAGATTGAAAATGAAACAGAAAAATTGTACATAAAACCAACATTTGCAAACCTTAACAATCGGAAGGCACCAAGCACTGACTATAAATATTGTGACAAGCAAGCAAGAAATATACAAAGAACAAATCAAAAGCTACGAGAAAACTAACAAAGAACAAATCAAAGAGCTTGCTTCTGACAATGCAAAATAGATACAAAACAAAATATCTGTAGTTGTTTGTAAAATCAGTAGGAATTCACAGTTTGGAACAGAAAACAAAGAAATAATACTTGCTAAGTGAGAAAATAATGAAAAAACCTAAATTACAAAGATTTCACCAAAATAATCTGAGAAAGGTGTAGGTCCCTGTACAAGTAATTGAGATATCAGATAGAGGAAAATATCTTCGGCCTTGTGTGAAATATGAAACTCGCAGTGTCCTCAAAACTAAACAAACTAGGGCTTGCCTGTCCGCCCCACGGCTCTTAACCCCGAGTAGTTTCCAGTTACCACCCGATATTTCCATCATGGTGACGTCATCTCAAGTGGCACTAGGTAGTGACGTCACTTGGAAGCTGTCAGCGACACGGAAGCAATTCCGGCCTGCTTGAGACGATGGAGCTAAAGGAATACAGCGCTGTAATATTGTGAGACTTCAGTTCCAGAGGGTGTATTAGTTTCACAAGATGCTGAAGTAGTTACCTAAGTGCCTTCAAAACGTGAAGAACTTCAAATATCTTTGTTACATGTAAAGAACCTTTTAGATAGGTAATGGTAATGAAATAAAGAACTGTGATTGTTAATTATGTAATGAATATGTGTGTCTGCCTCTCCTTTTTTTAAAAATAATCAGAAGACATTCGTTTGACCACAATCTCATCTGACGGAAGGTGACGATGTCGATGTATCACGAATGTATAAAAGACCTATCCTTCAAGACTAATTTTAATTCGTTGGAACTGACAATATTTGCTGTATTATGTTAAAGTTCGAGACCCTAGCTGCGTGGGGTACCGAGGCTCTTCGGGTTTCGAAAAAAATTATGCGCAGCGCGGCATTACCTCACACGACATCAAAGTTTTCTAATGCTACGGCCATACTACGAGGCGAAGATTTGCGCTCGCTTTGTCGCAATAAATCTTCGTGTTCGAGCTACGACGAAGTGTTTGGCCAAATTGGAAAAAACTTCCCAACGTTGCGATAATCTAGGACGTCGCGATAATACATTTTCGTTAGAAAAATGGAAGAGGCGGTTGCGCTCTATTACATGTCGGCAAATCATTACAAATCAGAATAAAGATGCAACACACAAAAATACGTGCAAGCCGCTTGACTTGAAGTGTAGCCAACCGCACGAACTTTGTCGCGATAAAACCTTTTGATGAGCGGAATTTACCGACAGCAGCGGCACGAAGGGCATTCTTGTTCGCGATGATGATTCGCGATGGAACGAATTGCTTGGCCAGACTTGTCGCGACGGCGCAAATCTTAAATCGCCGTAGCTTAACCGACTCTTCTTGTCTTACGTCCCTATTTACTCTGGTCGAAGTCTGAAAAGCCTTTTTACACAATGTACTGTATCTCTTGTGTTACTATGTAAAAGATTATTGTTCACTCATTGGTGTTACGTTGTTACAGGTAATGTCGGGTGATTTACGAGCTATTGTGAAATAACAAAGTCTGTAAGTAGAAGGTTCATGTCACGGGAGTCATTGTTACTTTTTGGTACCTTACTTATCGGCTGAGTCATCACAAACGACCATGGAATTAGAATTTATCAAGTATTTATACATAAATGGAACTTCTTAGTCGTGCATATACTACAGACATAAAATTATAACAGGAAATTATTTCTTGGAATGGGTATAGTAATTATTTATACGACGACACACATCGAATTCTACGAGTAGATAGACAACTAGAAGCGTGCTGATTCTACCATCCGGCAGATCCGACAGATAGATAAAACTTTTATTTGCTAGTTCCGACACATAGAAACCTATAATTTTACCATTATTTCTATTGCTTCAACCAGCATAAATCAGTCGCCATGCTTCGACCAACCACGGCATATCATACGGCGTATTTGAAAAACAACTACAACTAAATCTGGCTAAAATTACGTACCTATACGTATAATGGTAGTTTGCTTTTAAAACATTGTGAATAATTAAATATTAATACATTGAAACCTATTGAAGCGGACTGAAGTCATGCAAACAGAAACTCATCCCACGCTTCTCCATACAAAAATAACAAGCTACCCTCAACTTTGATATTTGCTACTAAAAGAGCTTTATGTAGCTTTCAATTCAAAGATCAACGGAATATTATATGAGATCGCAAGATGATTAATAATTAAATATTTAACTGAATCTTTAATAACAAAGAAAATTACAATCAAATAATAGAAACAAATTGGAACTAGTATTTACGATTGAAATTATTGAGCTAACTGCAGTCTGTTTCAAACAATCTACAGGTAGCACAGCTGATCCATATCAATACCAGTCGGAAGCGACGAGATGATTAACAATTAAATGATACCGAGACAGAAATAAAAACCAACGAGTACTAAAATAAAAAAAAAGCACAAAAAGGCAAAATGCCCTAATGCTGACATTGTGCCAGCCTTAGGGCATTTTGCCTTTTTTTGACGGCTTTAATTTTTAGGAAATTGATTTTAGCATTGTAATATTGTTTAGATTCTTCAGGTAGGTACGTTTTGCCTTTGATTTTCTGACATTTCGGCAAGATAAAGTTCAGTAGGATGCTTCAACTTTTGTTCAATAGTGAACAAAAAGCTTTCCACACACAACCCGTCTATCGAGGACCATACAAGTTACGAGCAGAACTTTAGTTTCTGATTTCTCTATACTATAAACTTAGAAAGCCTTCAACTTAGTAACATGATAACGTTGAAACTAAACAATGGCGACCTTTTGTTCTGGCTACGTTCCATTTCACGTGATAGAAGATACTTTAATAGCAAAGGTTCTAGTAACCTACCTTCTTTAAAAGGGTCTCTTAGAGATCTATTTTTAACTTGAATGGACCCTGTCTGTTGACTACAGAGATGAACTAGTAGCAAGCAGGTGAGATTTCGAGATAGGGTAGTTCATATTTCTCAAGGAACTTTCTTTTAAAACCGAATACTGAATAGAATTCAGTCCAAAATCTAAACCATAGCTTCGCACGCGATTTTTTGGATAAAATGTTAGGTTAGACTACATCGATGCATTCATTTGGCAACTCGGAATTTTTGTAAAATAGAGAAAATTGGAGAGAATTCCTGCTGAAAAGAATAGGTACTTTAATCATACTCCTTTTTGCTTTTTTCTGTCTTTTAATGTAACAACGGCAAAAATCACTGAACATTTTTCATATATCTAAAACTCGTAAGTAATTGCCTTGTAGATATATAATACCAACGCTTTTCGAAGGTTGGCGCTGTTCACCGATATTAATAGCTGACTGTACATTAGTTTACTCATTACTTAGTTTAACCGAGACTAAGTATAGACTAGTCCTCGACCCTCGTCTCGGTCCATTTTTCCCCCAATCCATTTGTCTCTCGAGTCATTAGTTAGAAGTTGTCTCGGGTTGCTGAAATGCGCTCCCGGGAGACTGATGGGAGATGGCTTTCAGAAGGATTAAGCTGGCCGGTATACTGAGATATGAGTAGGAACTCTGGCAATGGAAATCAGGCGTTCTTATTGGTGGGTAGGGTGGAGAGATATCTGTTTTTGTATTTTTCAAAGACATTTACAGCGGTGCTAAAAAAAAGTTAGACATCTGTTGAGCGCGCGTTTAACAAAATCGTTATCACAAAACTGCGTTTTACGTCGGTATACAGTTAGACACGGCTTAGACATAGCTTAAACGAACTTAAGCTTTTGTTGAACCCATGTCTAACTGTTTAGACAATGTTTAGCTAAACGCTTGTTATACCAGTGTTTACGTTGGTTTTTGTAGTACCGCTGGTAGACTCTATTTTTATCGGATAAACGGAAACATATAAAATATAGTATGCAATAAACATTATAAACAAATAAATAATGCTGAACAATACATACCCACAACATCTAGCCCTAAGCAGAGCTCGTGTTATGGGTGACTGATAAACATAATAAAACACATTACAAAGATAGAGATATTTTAATAGTAACCTATTTCTTTTGCCGAATTGATGTTCAAAAGAGATATAATTTAATCAATAATTATCTCGCAAATGACATAGGAATGAGCGATGCGACACATGACGAAGTGTTAACAACTATTGGCCCGACCCGGGATTTGAACCCAGGACCTCATAATCAGCGGTTGAACAAGCTGACCGCTAGACCAACGAGGCAGCACTAGACTTTTGTAGGCTGATATGATGAATCGTAATAAACTATATTATTCCCGCAGATCCCGGCCATTAAAACTGGCAAATCCCAAAGCGAACCTGAAACGGTTAAAACAAGCTAAAAGTGAAAGTTTCGTTCATTACGTGAGCTAATTAGGGCCCGCAGTAATGTTGGATGGATACTTCAACAATTAGCTCGCAGGCACCGGGGAGAACAAGTTCTGATGGCTTTCCATTTTGGCATACCTGGTTCTACTATTTACTCTAGACTCTAGATTACCGGAAACGTATGAGAATAAGAGTGAAAAAGTTCCTTCCGGGAATCCATCGTAGGCTACATCTTTACTTTCTTAAGCGAGATGGTGGTCACCATTTTCAATAAAAAACATCTAGGTGATTGATGCCATCGTCCCTAGAATCTAGTGTTGAATATTTGGGTGAGTGGTTGATTTATGTTTTAGTGTGACAATCCAAGTCATTTACTGGTCCATATGGGGAAAGAAAATAGAAAAAGAAGTAGAGTGCATTGATTTGTAATATTTTTGATAAAGAGATGGAACCATTTCGAACTGTAACAAGCGCGGTCATACACTTACTTTAGCAAGCATCTCGTTTTGACAACGCGCTGATTGTACCAAAAATGTGACGTAACTTAGTTAGTTGGACAAGGTACCGTCCCATGCTCATTGTCCGAGACCACCCTTGCCTGTTTTCAAGAAAACTTAAAAACAATTAGCAAGTCTGTTCAAAGGCTTCAGCCAGGCGCTGGTAATTCGTAATTCGACACCACTTTTTAATCGCTTAACATTTTCGGACAATCCTCTTAAAAGGTTAAAGTGAAGTCTGACAAAGTTTGTACCGATAGGTTGGTACTTGCTTATGTAAACATTTAGGTTGGTACTCGAACATCATCATCATCTGCAACCACATTTGAGTAGAGGCCTCCAAACTCTTGTGTCACTCTTTTCTCTTCTCTACCGTCCTACGCCAACTTCTCTTTCAGACCGAGTTTTGAATCCTGGTACGTTTATCTAATATTAATGTATGTACACCTAGGCAACGATTCGTCACTCCAAGAAAGTTTTCTAATTGGTCACAACGCAACGCACGAAGCATTAAAATTGGTTTCAATCAAGTCATGTATGTTTAAATAACATTTATTTTGCCAGAACATAAAGACAACTAGAAACCTTACAGGAAAACTGACAAAATATGTCTCCACTCAGCACCTTCTATAGTAGAGCAGATCAAATCACAGCACTGGTCTTCCGTGGAGACCATGTTGCAGCATTCTTGTTAGTTTATGAAGAACTAGACGATCGCCTCGTGGTTTCACCCGCGTAGTTCCCGTTCTCGTGGGAATTCCGGGATAAAATGTAGTCTATGTCACTCCCTAAAAAGTGAGCTTCCAAACGGTGAAAGAATTTTTCTAATCGGTCCAGTAGTTTCGGAGCCTATTCAATACAAACAAACAATCAAATCTTTCCTCTTTATAATATTACTAGCGACCTGCCCCGGGTTCGCACGGGTGCAATAAAATACTACTATTACTATTATTATGCATAAAAACCTTTCTCTTCAATCACTCTCTATTAAAAAAAACCCATCAAAATCCGTTGCGTAATAGTTTTAAGCATACATAGGGACAGAGAAATCGACTTTGTTTTATACTACATATGTAGTGTAGTATTAGTATAGACTAGTTTCTGCCCGTGCTTCGCACGCGTTCTTTCCATGGAAATGTTTAAAGGTTATTTCTATCCCATGGTAACTATTTTGTGGGATAAAAGTAAGTATATAATATTATTATGATTGTGTGATAAATATTTATGTGAGCTTATAATGGTAGCCTATGTGAAATTTTAGTTCAATAAATAATTTATCTATCTATCTAAGAGTGTTACGAAGAAGTAGAGACAATTTTATGTCCTGTGGCCTCACAGAACAGAAAATACCAGGTTCGCCCTGTACCGACCGACGGTATCATCTAAAGCCCACCTTATTTAGGTTTATAGGTACTCAGGTATTATGAACACAATACAAAGATTATCCTATCGTCAGGAGAAAACCCGTCATTTCATACTCAAACTCACAGAAACATTACGAAAATGCTGATGTAACGCGAAATTGGTCTCTTGTGCCCTTCATATGCCATAGTCATTATACAGGGTGATTCGAGAAAGATCTTCCAAAAATAACAGTTACGAAAAGTAGTCGTAGAGTTTCAGACCGCGCACGTTTGGAAAAACATTACAACAAGTTGGTGGATTTCATCAAAAATTAGGTAACGTGGTGAAAGTCAAAGGTATTTTTTTATATCAAATATTTTTTTTAATTCAAATAATTTGATCCTAGTAATATTGCTTGGAAATTTACCTCAGTTACCTAAATGTCCTTGGAATGAGAGACAAATAGGTGATCTAATTATTTTCTACCCACACTTAAAAACAAAATTAGAACTCTCACCGAAAACTGTATCAGGAAGCCAAAAGCGCATTTACCCTTGAAGTTTCTCAACTACCTCCCTAGTTTACATAGGCCCACCTCGAGTGAACCACCCTTTATATGCCATTATGTTGTATTTCTCTCGGGGATCGCTTCTCACATTCGCGGATTATGAAGGCCCAGAATTGTTGAGTTTATCACCTGTGCGGGCTTATTTTGAACACTGGGGATTAAGCTACTATTTACAATGTTATCAACAACTAGACGATCGCGTCGCGGTTTCACCCGCGTAGTTCCCGTTCCCGTGGGAATTACGGGATAAAATATAGCCTATCTCACTCCCTGAAAAGTAAGCTTCGTAACAGTGAATGAATTTTTCAAATCAGTCCAGTAGTTTCGGAGCCTATTCAATACAAACAAACAATCAAATCTTTCCTCTTTATAATATTAGTATAGATTAATACGTTGATGAAAAAAATAATAAATTCCTTTTAAATTGAGTTCTGAGGTAAGAGGTTACAAAAACATAACATAACAATTACCTTATTATAATGATGAAATCAAGATAAACAATTATACACTTAGTGCTGGACAATCCACACTGCATCATCTAGCCCAAAGTAAGCAGAGCTTATGTTATGGGTAATAGATGCCTGATATACTTAATGAATCCCATCAATTGGATAATATAATTTTTATTTACATAGAAAATACACAAAACACCCGGAACAAATATTTGCAGATCTTACAAACGTTAGTCGCAAGGCGTTACAGTGATTTTCATGTGTGTCAAGTGTACAAGTACAATTTGTATGGAAATAAAGAATTATGATTTTTAACCCCCGACGCAAAACGAGAGGGCTGTTATATTAGTTTAACGTGTCTGTCTGTGTATATGTCTGTGGTATCGTAGCTCCCAAACGGATAAACCGATTTTCGTTTAGTTTTTTTTGTGTCATAGATAATTTTATCCCGAGTGTTCTTAGCTGTGCCATGTTGCAGGAAAATCTGTCAGGGGGTTTTCAAAATTTTTAATTTTGTACTTGTATAGGCACTTAGGGATAACGGGCATTACCCCAAGAGATAACAGCTAATAAGGCGCTTATCAGTGGGAGGCCGGCGTTCAGCAGTGGACCAATATAGGCTATTGAGGTGAGGGGAGGTAAAGATAGGTACTTAGTCCCCCTTTAAACTAGACTAGCGCTCTCGCTTAGGCTTAGCCTAAAGGTCCTAGGCAGTGATGCAGTGTTTGCGTGACCCAGATACCTAGATCCGCGGGCAGTCTTCAAAGCCACTCTCGGTCGCTACTTTATTACATAAATGTCAAGGGAAAAGATAGAAAAGACGGGGAAGCTTCATTTCAAATTGTTTTTCAAGGAGGATTTTCTTCTACGAAGTGTTGAATCACATCACACTAATATTATAAATGCGAAAGTTTGGATGGATGTTTGTTACCTCTTCACGTTAAAACTACTAAACGGATCGGGCTGAAATTTTGCATACAGGTAATTATAATCCTGGAATCAAACATAAGCTACCTTTTATCCCATACATCAGTTTTCATGGGATTTAAATCACCTATAAACATTTCCATAGAAACAAGGCGTGCGAAAGCGCGGGCATAGTTGAATAAATATTTTCTATCAGCCTAATTCGTCGCCCTGCTGGTGGGCATAAATTTGTCGCACACCTGAAAAGCACCGCTGCAGCACAACACAAAATTCTGTATTCAAATATGGGCTTCAACTCGTAACATTTGTTTTGATATTGACGACGAATTTTAGATCGGAGCATTTTATATTGATGGTATCAAAAGACAGACAGCTCGCAGACCACTCGTTAGAAGCAATTTTGTCACTGTAAAATGTATCCAAATCCATATTAGTACGTGTTTGAGCTGTGTGGTAACGGTATTGGATTAGCGCGCAGTGCGCAGAGCTTAAGGCACAAAAAATTTCCATTCGTTGAGGCCACGCACGTCAACGTATAAGCACCTATTTTTATATTAAATGGACCGAAATTTCAGGTATTTGATCAATCACAGATTGAATGATGTATTTTTTATACTTTCAAGGCCAAAATTCTGTGTACGGTATTAATTTTGCCCTTCGCCCTTTTGTACTTAGTTCCGTATGATGGATGAAGGGAGATGAATCATTCTTTTTGTGAAAGGGCTGTGAAAATGCCACGTCGATCAAATCATATTGGCATATTCAGGATCCATCTTTTTAATGGAAGTGGTATGGATATTACTACATTACAGATTTTTATGAGTAAGCACTTTATTCGGTAAAATTCTCGCGATTTTTAGCCAAAAGTGAGCATGCTCTTAACTCGTTTATGTAAAAACAAATTTTTGTATTATAGTAATTTTTTTACAAATTTTTATAAATGACTTAGTTCATTGACTCTACCTATCGTGCAGCACTCCGTACAATATTAAATCCAGGACCGAAAAATGGGACCTTCAAACCTCCTCCTCCCCGGCTCAAGGGCTACTGGCGGGGACTTTTGATTTGTTCACTTCCTAACTAGTCCAAACAAAGTTACGAAGTCAAAAATGGTGTTTCAAGCATTTCCCTCTGTGCATTTTTTAGAGCATTCTAGGCCAGCCAGGCCTGGAAGGCCTGCTTCACATGCGTCAAAATATAATCGGACAATTAAGCAGCTTCGTCGGTTAACTTTGACGTTAAATGTATGATAACTCGCGTCAAAAACATTAACCTCAACCATCATAACCTCAACTCATCTATCCTCAACTACAGATATGACTCAACAATATTCCTCTATCCAAATATATAACTTTATTTGTGCGCAGCGATTTTGAAAAATGAAATAGTGTATAAATATATGAAAGAATTAACAGATTTATTAGTTTTAAGTAATAATTAATTACGATTTATATTCAATCCCTATACTATATTTTTATTACAAATGGCGCATAATATTCCACTGGCTGCTCCAAATTTTCTTAAATTAGTAAAAACAATATTCTGTAGAAGTTTGAATCTTCGAAACAGCGGAGTTATCTGAAAGAAAATTGGACAATCGGCGCCTTCCTCAATGTAGAAAACTTAGATATTCGATATCGTTAAATAATTTTTCGAAAACACTACTCACACTAGTTTCCATGTTTATAAATAGCGCATACGATTTCGTCTGAGGTAGAGACAATTAGTTACTAACTTTAATTATCTCTGCTCCGTCTTTAATCAGATTTAAACTGTAACTTAACCTCATT
Source organism: Eupithecia subfuscata (assembly GCA_963564075.1). Classification (NCBI taxonomy): domain Eukaryota; kingdom Metazoa; phylum Arthropoda; class Insecta; order Lepidoptera; family Geometridae; genus Eupithecia; species Eupithecia subfuscata. The sequence continues at coordinate 14,666,705 of OY751112.1, read as the reverse complement.
TGGCTTCTTTTAGTGCGGAATCCAATTCAATTATTACCAACGTAGGTTTCTGGAACAAAGGCAATGGAGATAAATTGAGAAAGGATTACCTGCGCTCCTTTAATTCATTAAGGAAAATGTAATTTTATTGCTATACTTTTACCTATGTACATTATTTTTAGTATAGTTTGACAATGCAGCAGCATACTTTGACATACCCTTGATTAATTAAATTTTTATTTATTTCAATTTTATTTAATTTTCAGTCATATCTGTCTGTTTTTCTTTTTTACCTTTGTACCTACCTTATGGTGTTTCCTATAACGAAAATCCTATAGATGTAATTATTAAAATAGTACATAAATATAGAATAAAACGACATCAAGTGTAACACAAGTGTACCTACAATGGAATAAATAAATACAAATACAAATATGCACCGAATCTAAAGACTTCTTGAACGATTTATTTATGTATTGAACCACCAACGACAGACACACCATAAATTCCAAAAATAACAGGAATAATAGTTCTCTAAGGCTATTTTAATTATAATATTATAATAAATATAACCATAATAATGAGCTTGATTCAGTCGTTTCGTTCGGGTGGCACTAGATAAAATGTAGAGCCAGGAATAACTGATAATTGTAGAGCTACTAAATTGTTACTTTATTCACAAAGAAAATCACAAACAAATTATACAAATTTATTAGAACTAGCATATAAAACAGAAGCAATTGAGCTAGCTGCAGACTGTTGCAAACAATCTACAGAGCTAGTTATGATAAGTTATAAAAACAACGTAATAAAGGTATCTAGTATCGGCTCTGTTTCAAGGTACATGTGTAAGATATTCTTAAAATCATACCAGGAATTTCGGATTTCCATCTACAACTTTACATTTTATCCTTTTATAGTCATCATTATCGCACTATTAAAGTCCACGGCTGGACATAGGCTTTTTATAATATTAGGACATTATTTCGATCAATACCGTCTCTTCAGCTTCAATACCGCTGGCAGGCTTACCCAGATAATTCGGATTCCAGGGGATTAGGGTAGATTAGAAACAGGATTGCCTTCTAAAATACGATCAACAAGAGATTACAAATTTATAACTGAATTTGATGTCCCTTTGAAATTAAATTTGAATCAGCGGGATTTAAATAAGTACCTAAATCACATATTCTGACTAAAAGCTCTCTAAAAAAAAAATTGGTTGCTTGTAAATGCGGTTTACTGACGATAGTTGAACGTGACAACGTCTTAAGAAAATACTGATGGAATGGTACATTTGATACTCGATCAAAACATGTAAATGTACTATAGTATAGAAGCTGTCCACGCAGACGCATCGCTCACTCAAGTAGTAGAGAGACGGATGTCGAGCGCTCTCGCTTGCACTTCAAGCCTTACATGGAACGCCTCAGAGCGAGGTAACGCCGCATGACGTCATGTTTTTTCGTGCGTGCAGCCGGCTCTATCCAATTATAAGACGTTGTCACGTCAATAATGCTCAATGCCCTCTGGACATTAGACGTGCAAAATCAATCCCTATCTTCAAAAAACTGCTTCATCCTATAATAAATAAAAGCCAATAAGGCGCTTATTAGGGCGAGGCCTGCGTCCAGCAGTGGACTAATACAGGCTGTTGAGGTGAGGTGAGTTGATGCTAAATTATCCAAGAATAAAGCACAAAAAAACCATCACGCACGATGATGATAACGGTGAATCAAATTTATTTCATTCAGTATGAAGCAGCAGAAAAACAATTCCTAAAATAAATACTAATGGAACTCGGAATAATTAATCTCCACACCAAAAGGTAGAGAGTTATCAGTATAACCCTAACAAAACGCAACAATGCACGAATAGGTACCCTACCCATAGACAAAAGAACGAACAAGCGGAACAACGAACAACACATAATGATACAACACAATGCCAACAAAAGGTTATTATTTTGAAAAGGTCCTTCAAACAATAGCTGGAGTTTGAAGCGGAGGGTTGGGGAGGAAAGACCTAGATAGGGTTGATGTAGTTGTGCTTATTGGTACTTATCTATATTCTCTTATCTTATATTGCCGACCTCTGTGGCGCGGTGGGCGAAGGTCCGCCTGCGAAGCAGGAGGTTGCGGGTTCGATTCCCGCCTCGGGACAAATATTTGTACAATCTGCAGATATTTGTTCAGGGTGTTCTGGTCGTTTTCTATGTATAATAAAAAATATCTATCTATGTACTCGTATATTATTACGTATATCAGTTATCTAGTACCCATAACACAAACTCTGCTTACCTTGGGGCTAGATAATGCTGTGTGAATTGTCCAGCATTATTTATTTATTTATTTATTTATTGCTTCCTTCTGTGTATTTAACACCCCATAGCAATTACCAATATGCCTTTCAAGCGTGATGATTATGACAAACTAGACGAACACCTCGCGGTTTCACCCGCGTAATTCCCGTTCCCGTGGGAATTTGGGTTTAAAATATAGCCTATATATATATAAAATATAGTATGTCACTCCCTGAAAAGTAAGCATCCTAACGGTGAAAGAATTTTTCAAATCGGTCCAGTAGTTTCGGAGCCTATTCAATACAAACAAATAAACAATCAAATGTTTCCTCTTTATAATATTAGTATAGATAAGCATGCATTATTATTTAAAATTACGAGAATTAAACAATAAATTTGAAAAGGACATGTCACACAATTACGCTCCTACCATAAACTTCTAGTATATGTAAGTAATTCATTTAGTAACGGATTGGGTAGAGTAGGTAGGCAGAAATAGGTCCATCGATCGTTGGCCGCTCCCACAGCTGGCTCCAGTGTGGTTTCCGACGTAATGTACAATTTCCTTATGTAATGTATTTTCCTATTTTCGGTATCTCATACATTCGTTTCGATAAAAGTAGGGTACATTCAGAAGTCGACAATTATTTTTTCCTCGCTCTTCAAGGTCATTGTTTTAACTTTATAAATGTTGCGTAAAAATTATAATTTTTTGTTCTCCTTCACAGTTCCACGTGAAATAAATGTTATAATACGTTATAATCACGAAAAGGGGTTTACGAAACGACACGTAGGTACATTAATATTTACAAAAAGATACGTAGGTCCATAATATGCCGTATCTTTTTGTAAACATACAAACTGTATTTTCGGCGTACCTAACTAAACAAACAATGTAATTCGAAAATACAAAGGGCAATTTCTTGCCCCAATATTTTCTTAGTAAAAGAACATCTTGTCGACAGAGCTCTCTATCTCGAAACTCATTTTCAATTTCACAGATCCAATAGATTCTTGGAAACTTTCAGCTCGACTGTTCTAAACTCTACGTTAAATGTAAAAACACGTTGGAACTGTTAAACTTTGCCTTTTAGTAACTGTCGAAGAGTATTTTAAATTTATAGGAGATAGGAGGGAGGAACTTAGCCCTTTGATCCAAAGTTTTGTTCGAGATCGGTTCAGCTTTTCTTATCATTTTAACTTAGCACTGTGGTGTTAAGTTCTTTGTTTACTTTTAAGATAGGGACTCCTTGATGCATCATCGGCCATGGCACCACTTTCTATCCAGTTAGATTGTGATCAGACGAAAGTCCATTGACTTTAAACGTAGGTATTTTTAACCCCCGACGCAAAATGAGAGGGGTGTTATAAGTTTAACGTGTCTGTCTGTGAATCTGTGTATCTGTCTGTGGTGTCGTAGCTCCCAAACGGATGAACCGATTTTCGTTGAGTTTTTTTTTGGTTTATCGATAATTATATCCCGAGTGTTCTGAGCCATGTTTCATGAAAATCTTAGTGGGGTTTTACAATTTTTTAATTTTGTTCTTATATTTGGGTGATTGGTCTGTTCAGTAGTTTTGGAGATCCTAAGTAACAAAACAGATTTCACAAACTTTAGGCTTTATAATATTAGTATGATAGTAGGATGTGGCAATAACGTTTAAATCAAATGATTACCTTAATTCTAAAACAGACTTTTTACCTATCATTCTACAAAAACTTCCATTAAATTATCTGTCTCTCTCCTACCACAATCACACCTGCAATCTCCACCAGTCTAACTCCTCACCTATCAACACGTACAAAGCGCTGCAAACCGTTACAAATCATGACACGGTGCATTGTGGCACGCGCCAGCCGCGCCGGCGGCGTTTGACGTGTTGATTGAAACACTTTGTGGCAGTGAAACACGTTGTGGTTGCTTGGTAGGTTTAATTGAATGGGGACGTTTGGTTTCTGGTTAATTATTATCTCTTCTATACAGATTCCCTCAAACATAATATGAATGGTAGCAGGAAATTTGATTTAAAGACAATGCGAGAGACACTTAAGCGAGAGACCTCGCGATGGACATTTACGCGAGTAGACATTTTCGCAAATATATATTTTCGCCAGTGGACGTTTTTGCAAGTAGATATTTGCGGGACGTGACATTTTTACAAGTAGACATTTGCGCCAATAGTCATTTACGCGAGTAGACACTTGCGTGAAAAATCACAAAAATCCTAATAACTCTGAAAAAAGACGTTGCAAAACGTTTCTGCGTAGGGGATTTTGCTCTGTTTCCTCTGATATATCTCACATTTCCTTACCCCTCCCCTTCCTTCCCCATAAAGATAAACATTTTAACGTAGACCTTCGTAGCACGTGCTACGACGATGCTACGACGGAACGGCGGCGTAGCATACAAAATACTTCCACGCGTACTTTTACAAAAATATCTATCTATGTAGCGTATGATGTTTATCAGTTACCTATATAGTATCCATAACACAAGCTCTGCTTAGCTTGGGGCTAGATAATGCTGTGTGAATTGTCCAGCGTTATTTGTTATTATTTAATATTTATTTATTTTCTGCTACACTTATCACTACATACCAACTGTCACTCGCGCAAGTGTACCAGATCCCCTGAGCATGTATAAAACTCGACATAATCTACAATTTTAATATCCAATGCTGTCACGTCCATCCGTCTGACTCGAGCGTAATAACAATTTAGGCTGGAATTAGACCCTAAGCTCTCTATTACGCTGGCAGTTAGGCCCTTGATATTTTTAATAATCGTTATCGTTAACCTTAGGTAGCACTTGGTGAATGTTATGGTGACAAGGTAGAATTTTTTATGAAAAACAAAGCACTGAAAATTTCAGCCTCGTTATGATATCAAACTACATTATCACGATGTGTGATGTAAATTACAATTCAAGATTAGGAACTAGTTACACTCCTAATTATCTAACTGATTCAATTATAAATACTGGTACTTACCAGTTTACAATTACAATTACAGTTTACAATTGAATCAGTTGAGCTAACTGTAAACAATCTAGAAGTAGCTCAACTTAATATACATATAATCTTTCAATAATCATGGCATGATGCATGCAGATCACAATTAATTTAATTTTTCTAAGATGATGAAAAAAAAGTTTATTGCTATTTTCCTATTGATTTCTCTTTCTAGAAGAAATGAGTATTGAGCAGGTACCTTTTAGGTACAGCTATAGTAATTAAGTACAAAAGAATACAGTGAGACGTCAAATCCAGATGTCAAACCCGTATCTCAATAAAGAAATTAATTGCGCAGAAATCGCGCAATCGAATGAGTCATTCTCGCCAATAAAACCATATCCAACGAAAAATGAGAAATAAAAGGAATTTAAATAATTCCCATTCTGCCAGCACTTTATTAGCGTGTCTCGGTCTCGCGCTCAAATATGCAAAATGGCGGCGGCGCCCGCTTAATTTGAAAAAAGAACGTATACGAGTATTGCCGATTCGTGCTAAATTGCAGTTTAATTGGGAAGTCAGTTGAAATTGTGAGTCTTGTACACTACCCATAAAGTATTATACTTACTTGTAAATGTCATTCATTCTACACTACATTACACGGAAATTGATATTTTTAGCAAAAAACTTCCACACACCATCGTATATAAACTATAATGTACCTACTAAGAACTGATTAGTTTTCGTAAAAATACTCGATGGATGTATGTATGGATGTAGGCGCTGACTTAGTAGTTTACATTCTGGCATAGATTAGGTATACCTAAAACCAGCGGGGAAATTTCTAATGTATCTACATATATGCCTACAAGATCTTCATAAAATAACTACATGCTGGTTTCTTACTTGTTTGATGACTTTTAACTACAAAGCTCTCGTCTCATCACTTATTATCTAATGAAAAGTACATGAAACGCTTGATTAAGAAGACACTTTATGCTTAATTTAGCTGTCATTAACCCTCAATTTCCTTTAATGCCTTTGACACTCCCTGAGGTATAAATTCAGGACCTAAATTGAACTCTATACATAAGGAATTAAGGCTATGTCTTACCCGAGTGCGAGCAGTGAGCACTAATCTTAAAGGATTAACTGCTCCACCGGATTATTCTGCTGAATTATGGCTTGAAAATGCAATCTGAGGTTTATGTTGGCTCTTCCTTCAATCTTAGAAGACCCGCGATGGGATTAGGAGCGCTTAAAGTTATCGGGAAAAATGATGGTACAGCTGGCAACTCTTTTCTTTTAGATTCCAGCCTCAAATTAAAAGTAGAATAAGTATATTTTCCTAGGTTACAAAAGGATTTTCATGCTCTGTTGAAGTGTTTTCACTATTTCCGTAAACTTTTAAGTTACGTTTGAATCTAAAGAAATTATAATGATTAAAACTTAGTTAATCGATTATTAGTTCAAGTAAGAATGAGGTTTGAGATATTTATTTTTTCTCTTAAGAATTTACAAATTCACTTATAGAGAAACTATAACTAAATTAATCAAAGTAAGTCGGCCTTTCAGCTTTACAAATATAGGTAAATAGTAAAGGTAAGGTATTACAATGGTATATGAGTTAATACCTACTTCGGTTGTTAGGTCGAAGTAGTACTTAGTTGATTTTTAACAAATTTCTAGATATGTGGGTAGCGCTAAATAATTTTACCAACATAGCATCGTGTCACGCTAGTCGGCAAACGACCCGATTGAAACAATAGAAGTCTTGTTATGGCTGTGTTCCAGTGGGTTAGTAGATAACTATTTTAGTTAAAGAGTTGTTTAAGTAGGAAGGTAAGATTGGATTTCTTTATGAAAAATCCTTTAAAATGTGTGTTTTAAGCAATCTTTTAAATGTGGTCATTGAATCGAGTTCCCTGATGTCTTTTGGTATTTTATTATACAATTGCGCTCCCTCGTAAACAATACTTTTTTTCCGAGAATAAGAAAATTGACGAGAATTGATTGAGCGAATAACTTAAGGCAATTTCTATTGAGAATTAGTAACGAGGTTTTCCTAAATCCTAAATCGAAATAAAGAAAGAATATTCAAAAAAGTAAACGAGAGGGAGTGAGTTATCGTGTCATAAAAATATATAAATAAATAAAATGAATATATAAGTAGGTACATAGTAAATTTAAGGGAAATAAAAATATTTTCTTTCTTTTCTTTTCTTTCATCGTAGTGTGTAAGGTATATGACCAGCCACGGGCAGGAGCTTCTATAATATCAACATAAAAATTACAATTTGGTAAAAACAAAACTTAAAAACAAGTTCTAAGAAATCAAATAATATCGCAAAAATTTTCGACTTCGACGGGACTTGAACCCGCATCCTTCCTTCAGTACAGGAATGTGCTAACCAACTACAAAATCGAAAAATTCGAAAATTTTTGCGATATTATTTGATTTTCTTAGAAATTACCCTTAGTGTGGGGTTACGCACTATAATAACAAAAAACCTTAAAAACAAGTTATTAATTCAAGTAAAAACGAGTCTTGCTTCCATAACTTTGACTTGCAAACAAAAGTGACATTTTTACATATAATTTCGTATAATAAGTTCAAAACCAACTTACTATACAAATTTATACTGAAGCAAGTATTCTTGAGCGCCATATTGTCTGATGACTGAAATTATTCAAATTGTATTAAAATATGCTTCACTTGAGACGGGAGTAGGTAACTAATTAGTTAAGAAATATGAAATACTTACACAGTTAAAAGAGAGAGAGAGAGAGAGAAATTGTTTTACTAAAAATAGTAGTAATAGGTACCTTTACCTATTGCTAGTAGGTAACTATTAACGATTAGGTACTGACCTATTGGTTTTACAGAAAATAAAATATTATGCCGCGTTCCAATAATTCGAAGGACCAATGCCAAATGAAACTTGAAACTTAAAACGTAGCTATAATAATGCAATACGGCACGCGTCATTAAGGGTTAAATCGATTTCTTTTTCTCAATACCCATTAAAAAATATGTAATAGTAATAGGTAAAGGTACCTTTTACTACTATATCTAGTAAGTGCTAGTAAAGCAGCTTGTATACGGCTTGTAATGTAAGCATGAATATCTCCGGCATTCGGTGGTTTAATCGATGTGCTCGGTAGGCCGCGAGAATTCATGCCGTGTAACACTTACTAGGTACCCGTACATGTAGATTGGATGCATTGGAATTAGAATTTTTTATTATTGGACATTTTTAGGACTGCACATTTTACTATTTTACATTTTTGCGACTAGACAATTTACTTTTGGACATTGTTATTACTGGGTATTTTATTATTGGACATTTCTACTACTTCATATTTTATAATAGGAGATTTTTACTGTTGGACATTTTAAATAATAGACATTTTTACTAATGGACATTTTTCTTTCTGTAATTTTTCGTGCAAATCTGTTTTCGGTTTATAATTTGTAGGTAAGTGCTATGGTAAGGTAGGGATGGAAAATTTAAAACAACTGGAAGCAATGGAACCCCGTGCCATAAGTATCACTCGTGGTTCCATTGCTGGCACAAAATAACGGGACCACGAGAAAACACCCCTAATAACGTAGTTTACAATAACTATGTAAGTATACATTTAACGCCTTGCAGCGCCTCTATCGCGTAAAAAGAAGACTACTTTTCATAGTATGCAAGCGATCTTAGGAAAAGTAGTAGGATTTTGAGTTTTTCTGAGCCTAATTCTGAGTTTTCGAAGAAGTCAGTGGTTGGAAACGACAACTTTTTAAATTTTGGTATTTTGCCACTTTATGCCAGCCACTTCTACCCAACAAAAACTCAAGGGTAGAAACGATTCTGTTTGAAATCTAAAAAAAAATATTTTTGTGTTATATGCGTGAGAGAATGTGGATTTTTGTCAGATAGCGATATTAGTTCTTTTGAAAGCACTAAAAACCACTCTCGCTTCGCTCCTGCAGTCCACCGAGAAAGTCATCCCCTAACAAATGATAAATGATTAATGATAAATGAATTTTATTGCTGTGTAACTAGGTGGTAATGTGTACATTGGTCTTATGTCAATCTATCGTATCTCTATTCTACCATGGTCAGGTTTACAGCATTAACATGCAAAATAAGAAATTATCAGAAAATTAGAATAAGCTAAAGTTAAACAAGTCCAAAACAGTAATTTTTTTTAATATCGGTAGTGTCAATGAATAGCATAGTATTAATTATAGTATATATAGTAGCATTAATTATAATTTTATTAATGTATTTGAATGAATGTCAATGATAATAAGTTTATGTCAAAAGTAAATAAAAATAAAATAAAATATATCATTACAATTTATCATTAAGAAACTCATCCACCGTATAAAGCTTACGCGAGTAATGACTCGCCAGCATGTTACTGAACCATTCGATTTTAATTTAATCCAATTTTTGGCATAAAACCTGTCGTTATGTTATAGAGTTATGGGTCTAATAGGCAGGTAATTACTATGCAAATGCTAGTAAACGTGGTGTTTAGGTGTCATGCTATGGGCACGGGGAGGCAACCCCCGTGGGGCTTTTAGGTTTCATTTAATGACAGTAATAGGTAAGTTGATAGGTAGTAACTAAATATATATATATTTTTTTAGGGTTCCGTACCTCAAAAGGAAAAAGGACCCTTATAGGATCACTTTGTTTTCCGTCTGCCTGTCTGTACGTCGGTCAACCCCCTTTTCTCAGGAACGCGTGGAGGTATCGAGTTGAAATTGATGTTAAATCAAATATTTAATCGTCCGTAACCGTTTGAAGCCTCGATATTAATAAAACTTCTAGGTTAACGCAATCAAAAGATACTGTAAGTTACGTCCGAATATTTTGAAATTTCCAAGGGAATCACATGCACACAAAACTTATAAGGTACTTCCCGTTGACCTAGAATCATAAAATTTGGCAAGAAGTCTTATAGCGCAAATATCGGGCAAAATCCGAAAAATGTGACAGGTGCATTTACAAAAAAAATTATTGAGTCTCTCCGTGGACCATATTATACTGGGTACCTACTTCTCGGTGACCTAGAATCATGATATTTAAGCAAGAAACAAGGTCTTACAACTAAACGGAACCCTTAGTGCGCGAGTTCGACTCGCACTTGACGTTTTATTTTTATTAAGTAAGAAGGTATTTATCTTATTTGCAGAAAGTCTTAGTACACATCAACAGCCTTTATTAGTCCACAGTTGGACATAGGCCTCCCCTAATAGGCGCTTTATTGGCCTCTTATCATGAAGGGGTAATGCCACAATTCCCCCACGCTGGGCATGCAGGTAGGGGATCGTATTCATCAGGAGAGGTATTATAAAGGTACCTATACAATACACAGAAGAAAGCTTCCTTCACGTAACTTAAATCAAGTAACGACCTCCACGGGTACGGGAGTGAGTTGGAGTGGTGTAAATTCTAAGCCGGCACTACACACCAGACTGCCTATTAAGTTAAACTTACAAAGTTAGGTAATTCGTAACGAGTACGTGCGAGGAAGCCTGGGCGTGCGCGACATAGCCGACAAAATGCAGGAGAGTAGGTATACCATCGCAGTATGGGCACGTGAAGAGAAGACCGCTTGATTATGTAGGGAATTTAGCACTACAGCTTTCCATCCCCGGGCGAAGGTCCAGAGGGAGACCCAAGACACGATGAAAGGATGTAGTGTTAAAGGACATGAGAGAGTGTCAAGTTTCCGAAGACGACGTCGAGGATAGAGCGAAGTGGAGGAAATCTATAAGGAGAGCTGACTCCACCACCATATGGGATAACTATCTGGGAAGAGAGAGAGGTAAAGAAGTTTACTTCTCTACCTACAGTACCTACTAACGTTCGTTTTATGTAGGTTTAGATTGGTAACTGAGTAACATGAGTAAGCGTTTTATGTGACCTCTCACATCTTAGATGGTGTTCGAAATTCAGGACCAGTATAACTGAATAAAAAATTTAATCCCCCAAAAGGAGATTTCATAGCTTCCCCACGAATATACCCCTGAGCCTTCTTTAACAGTGTTGCCCTAAAACACCTCCGTGGTCGTTAACCTTCTTTGCGTAGTTACCGGGTCACCGCCTATTTTTATCCGGGTTCGACCTCTTTGGGGAATGACTATTGTTGAACTATCGATTTGATTTTTCCTATCCTTACGCCCAAACGCAACTCAAATTTAGGTTGTGGTATTATGTGTAAGTTATTTCACAATTGATTAAAACCCTATTAAGCTAAAAACATTTGTTACATTTGTATGTATATAATCTATACTTACTTACGTCAATGGGGAAAAAAAAATTTAAGAGTTTCTAAATATTCAGACATAAACGGCTGTAACTTTTGATTGCTTTGATTTAGAAGTTTTATTTGTATGGAGGGTTCAAGAGGTTATGGACTTGAGTATTTGATGTTAATTTCAACACCATACCTCCACGCGTTCCTGATAAAATAAATAATAATAATAATAATAAATAAATAATGCTGGACAATTCACACAGCATTATCTAGCCCCAAGCTAAGCAGAGCTTGTGTTAAAAGGGGGTTAACATACAAACAAACAGACAGACGGACAACAAATGATCCTATAGGGCTTCCTTTTTTTCCCTTTTAAGGTACATAACCCTAAAAATTTAATAAATACTTACACTACATAACATTCTACCAAATAGATTCCTTGTTCATAAGGGGAAATGTAATTACTCGCATATTTCATTATTTTACCAACCGATATCCTAACAGAAATTAATCTGAAGCTCCGCTAGCCTCTACTAGCCCACAGTTTGCAGTATAAATTTTAATCAACGTTTTGCAACGTCAATGAAAATCGGGCTGCAGGCTTCCACGTAATTAATGTTGGTACAGCGCGGTGCGTCATCTGGCACCATGTTATTAATGTCGGTACAGCGCGGCACGTTACGTGGCACGTGGCACACGGGATGTCTTCCGGTGACGTCCGCTAAATACTCGGCGCCATGTTGTTGTGGTGACGCTGGGATTTACATTTTGTCTGATAGTTTATTAGTTGGTAGGTAGAACATAAATGGATTATGTTTTTATGAAGTACTAGACGATCACCTCGCGGTTTCACCTGCGTAGTTCCCGTTCCCGTTGGAATTCCGGGATAAAATATAGCCTAGGTCACTCCGTGAAAATAAGCTTCCTAACGGTGAAAGAATTTTTCAAATCGGTCCAGAAATTTTGGAGCCTATTCAATACAAACAAATAATCAAATGTTTCCTCTTTATAATATTAGTATAGATTTGGTAGTTATTGATATATTTAACGGAGAAGGTACTTTATCTGTCTCACTTGTGGGTATAATTGGGTAATGTTCGTAGAATAGGGCTCTGAAACACAGACCCTAGAGCCTCTGGCTACACGAATCGCAAGACCGCTTGTACATTGTTTCTAAGACTTCTGCGTCTTTCAGCTACCGTGATTGAACTAGAATTCTACTTAGCTGATTCTCCATTTCCTTCTGTCATCTCGTAGAATTGGACTAACCTCAAACAATAGACATTTGCGTTCCGCACAGATAAAAAGGTGCATTGCAGGATAAGTAAGGATTTACAGGACCCCTTAACGTATTCACTGCGAGTAGCAATGATTCATGAAATGTTTGTAAATATTATTTCGATATTTTATTTAGCATATACCAAGTTTAAATATATTACTAACGTTCATAATTATGTTCGACGTAATTAATGTCGGTACTGAGCGGCGCGTTACGTGGCACACGGGAAATGTCTTCCGGTGACGTCAGTTGTTGCTGTAATATCCGGTGCCATGTTGTGTTGGTGAAGTTGAGGTTTATATTTTGACTCTGTCAAAACATTGATGCTGATTTATTGCTCAGTACTAGAACTAGTATTTTTATGTAATTATGTAAAAATATCTTATTTATTATGTTGGTCACAAGATCATTGAGGTATACTTTTTTTTTAAATATCAAAAATTGTGTTACAAAAAATTTGATAGAGCTTCTCGAAAGCTCATGTTCATTCAATCAATGACAAAGATCAGAAAATATAATCGCTTTATTTGATTTTCATGGCTTACTTTCATGGCTCGAAAACTCATAAATCTCTAATTTTTTTAAACTCATTTTTTTTATTTATTGAAGCAGCAATGACAGATTCACCATAAATTACAAAAAACAGAAAGAATGACTAGTATTCCCTCAATTATAGGTGGTCCAGCAGTTTTAATTTTTATTACACAAAAAAACTTGAGAGTTGGCAAAGCAAAAATTTAAAATAAGAAAAACAACTACCGGCATGTAGCCTGCTGGTATAGTAGCCACACACTGTATACTGTAAGTAATTACTCGAGCGCATGTCACATATCGACAATTAGGTAATTAATTTCAAAATGGCCGCCAGCACCTCAGAAACGAATATAGGCAATTCTATTCTGCGGTGTGTGTAGGTCATCTGCGAGCAGCATAATTCCATTTAATAATTTCTCCTCATTCGCTGAACGAGGTCTTTCTTTACTTTTAGATATTTCTCACGTTTATATAAGTACATAGATACAAATAATATCGCAAAAATTTAAATAGGGAAATAAATAGAAAAAATTAAATAGGGGAGGACGCGGGTTCAAGTCCCGTCGAAGTCGAAAATTTTTGCGATATTATTTGATTTCTTAGAAATTACCCTTAGTGTGGGGTTACGCACTATAATAACAAAAAACCTTACATAGATACATATTTCCGGTTTCTCCACCTTTCATCTTACGATTTTTCTCATCACTGTAAATTGTTTGATTCCATTCTGTTAAAATGTTGATCGTTGATCAAAATTGGCCATAAAATTTAATCATTCCTGTTACGGCCCAAGTTTTACCCATAAGAAAAGTAGGTTATCTCATTCACTGCGGTAAGTACCTTAATATGGCTTCTTCAGGCTTCAATACCACACATTAGATTAACTTAAGTTGAGTTTCTTCTAAGACCCCTTCCTTGAATACTTAAGCGACTTACAGAGTTTGAAAAGGGCTTGAATGGGCCCAATCGAAGTTGGCTTTTAGGTCAAACTCTCGAAAGGCTTTAGAGAAACTAACTTTTGAGTTGAAATCAATTGAAATATTGAATGATCAAAAGTACCCCTGAAAGAGTTGAATCAATATCGGAATCGGAAGTTTGAATGGGACTTTAAAAAATATTGAATGGCGCCTCAGTACTGGGCCTAATTTCATTCTTCTAAATACGCAATCGATATTTTCTTTTTTTGTGCATATTTGTACTAATTCGGTGTATTAGAGTAAATACACCAATTGGCCGAAACTGAACACGAAATTTCGTGTTGGTGAATTAATTACGAGTTTCACAGGACTCCTAGTGCGTGCGTGTATTCTTTAAATTTCATTCAAATGTAGAACGTTGTCGACGTTTGGAACAGTTAAGACATTATAATATCCGCTCATCCTAACAATTGAGTGTTGCCACAGGCGTAGAAATATCGAAGTTTTAAAAATATTTTTACGTAGGTAGATTTTTCCTGAAAAGACGTTTTACAAAAGCGTTGTTAAAAGGCCTTTATCGCCATCTTGTCTTGCTGATAATGAGGCGGAGCGAGCACCCTCGATCGCAGTTTCCAGAAATTCCCAGATTTTTCCTGCAGGCATGAACAAAATAGCACTTTACTTTATTCTTTTGAACCTTTATTTTGCGCAAAATTTGCTAAATTACTCGCAGTTTTTTGTTAGACTTTATCTCTATTCTAACGAAGACAAGTTTCTTTGGATCTGAACTTTTATGTTGACAGGAAAGAAAAATAAGTTGTGAAAAAACCGTTAAAGACTGGAGAAGTCCAATAGAAAAGTGAGGTTTTTTAAATAAAGTTTCTTTGAGGGACAGTTTTACCTCGGTTTTAATTGAAACTTCAATTCCGTTTACTCGTAGGAATAAATGACGGAGATGCAGTTTTTTATTCAACGAATCTCGTTATCTTCGCAGGACTTTGTAACATGTTTAATTCATCGTGGGAGGGGAATATCCCCTCTCTTATGAAAAGAATCTTTAGAAACGCGATTAAAGTGAATAATACTTAGGTATTTGGTTTTACATTATAGCAAGTAAGATAGAGCTTACCTACCATTAAAAGTCCCGTTAGATATATCATAGTTAAGTTTCGTTTAGTAACATCAAACTTACTTAGTATTCTAGTAAATAAATATCTTGGATCAGCTAAATACGTACTTATATGGTAAGCGAAATCATGAAACACCAAAAGAGCTAAATAGCACCTTCCAAGGCATCCATTGCAATTCGATTTGTGCCAGCATAGGTACTTTTTAACTGTGGGATAGTTTTAGGCCCCTTCTTTTAATATTATTTTCCGAGAATTTGCTTAATTTTTTAAAATCTTTATTTACAGAGAAAAATATACTAGTATTTACAATTGAAACAATTGAGCTAACTGCTGACTGTTGCAAACAGTCTACAGGTAGCACAACTGATCCATATCAACACCAGTCGGAAGCGTCCCCAAGACGCTGGCTGCATTGCCACGCTGTATGGCAATGCTGATGCGCTGTGCCAGATACTCACCAGCTCTCGGGTCACGCGTCGCTTCGACCAGACGCTCAGATAATTTTTTGAAAACCCGAAGAGCCTCGGTACCCCACATAATTTTTTGTCAAAAGCACCTATCTATTATAAGTCCTGACGGAGAGGCCGGAGGTATCTTTCAAACGTGTTCAAAATATATTACACTGGCAAGAAGCAACCACTAATCATATATAATATTTACTCCCTCAAGGCTCAAGCTCCAAGATGAAGTTTCGAAAGTCTTGAATAATTTCCGTTCCCTAGCCAACGGAAATAATAGAAAATGTTTCATATAACACTCCTGTGCTATAACATCCCACACGTCGGTAACTATTGCATAATTTGGTAAAGAACGCAATCCGTGCTACGAAAGCAATTTGTCTGTCGAATTCAAAAACATGAAAGGAGCATTTATTTGACGGCCTAGATACATCTACCACAGAGGTTAGGTTGAGATTTCTTTAACACTTTCTCACTTAATAATAATAATAGTGTCCTCCTAGCGGACTTTCGACCACGGCGGCCAGTCTCATCGGAGACTAGGCAGATGTGTGGGACATCTTATAGTGCAAAAATATGTGCGCAAACACAGGTGCACTCTCTATTCCCTCACTCTCATAATCCGATTGGAGGGCAGACCGACACGACCGGGCCGAGGTCAAGCGCAGGACCAACGGCTTAGCGTGCTTTCCGAGGTACGGCGGTGTAGGTATCACCGCCAACTTCCTAAGTCCGGGCTGCTACTGTGAATTTATCTTGCTCGAAAAACCCCAATAACAACTATTGGCACGACCCTGGATTTGAACCCAGGACCTCATAATCACTACTTTACCTAGTATTGATCAGCAAACGTACTCCACTGCTGAACATGCTTCCTCCAAATTTGGGAGGTCTTGCCATAAGTCGCCACACGCGTGGAGGTGAATAATACACGGGGAGGCTGCTGCTCTTCCTGTCGTAGGTTCCCTTGGTCGGTTCTTACGACACCCACTGAGTCTGAGCCTGAGTTGGGGTGGTCAATTTTTACACCACGACCGTCATGTCCTACTCTACCTTTAAATGATCACACTTTATTTTGTTATATTCTTTTTAAATGTTTGACTTTTTTAAATAACTCTTTGGAAACGAACAAGGGTCTTTGAAATGAAATGAAATACGAGTAGTTTATTTGACACGACACATAACAAAAACTAAACATTTAAGTATGGAAAAAAACTTAACCTCTCCCGTGGCAAGAGGCCATAATATGGCCTGTCAAATAAAACCGCAAGTTATATGAATTAATCAGTAATATAGATGAAGTGTAAAATGGTAAGCAACTTAGTGCAAACAAAAATCACCAAATTGTTGAAAACCTTAAAATTAAAATAGTAGGTACTTACCTACCTAGTTACTTTTACAGCCTGCTTGGCAAAACACCGAGTGTCTAGTCAAAAAGGTATCAACTCAGCATGTTGCTGAGTAACAAGTCAAAATTATCTACTCAGCGCTGGTGTTATGTTGACCCAAGGGGAAAACTGTTGCTAAACCGTAAGAACTACGGGGCGAACATTATTAATTGTATTAAATTTCGTCTGTTTGTTACAGGATTGTTATCATGGGACTCTGGCGAACATCAGGTCGACTTGGAGAAGGAGCTGGCCACCCTCACGGCGCAGGCACCCGAGGGGGAGGAGGCCAGATATGGTGAGTACTCTAAAGTATACTATCTAGCTCAATATCTACTGCAGGGAGAGTACATGAAAAAGCCCAAAGTGTACCTAAGGAACCACGACACAATTTATCTTATTTTACTTTGTATCTAGAACTCACTCCAGCCCTGATTGTCTTATTCACAGTAACGTGTCTGAAAGACTAGTGGTCAATAGCGCAACTAGCTAACAAGCACAAAAAACAGTGTAGTATAGTTACCACACAATTTTCACATCCAGTAATTAATATTGTGAGAAAATCCAACTACGCCAAGTATAATAGTTACAGAAACGCCTATGTGTGACCGATGGACAGACAGGCAAACAGACAAAGTAGGCTTATTAGATGGGTTTCCCTTTGTGTTCGGAACCCAAAATCGCAAAAAACAGTAATTAAGTTAGCAGAAGTTTCGCGCACATTGTAAATGCCAATTCTTTTTGCTAAAACGAAGTTCGAATCAGTTGCAGTTTTGGAATTTAATGATATACCTAATGTCGATTTTAGTAATACATGTCTTATGCTGTGCTGGTGTTCACCAAAAGATATCCGGCAGCTTCATCGGTTAATTTTGAGGTTTAATGTACGAAATTTTGTATCAAAAACGTCAAAACAACTGTTTAAAATTTAACTGTCTGTTGGTAAACTCGGGTATGTTAATAGACTGCTGTTTAAATTACTTGCAGAACCTAGAAAATAGTAAAAACCTGTCAGTCGCCCCGTGACCACGATCGCTGCAACGCGGTAGAAACGTAGACGAAATTATAACAAAAGGTACGCGATAAATACCCGATAAAATCATTTAATATGTAAAAACCTGTTTTTTTTTTGCACGTGTGGACCTTAAACTGTAAAGTCTCTGTTAGTTATAGTCAAAGTACGTATCTTTTATGCCCAACAAAAAAGATTTTCTTCGTCAGTATCAAAGTCAAGCGGAAATTTCCAGTCCAGTAATTGTAATCAATTGAAATCACATAAAATATTTCGGTAGGCTCAAGCTAAGACTTACGTCATTCCACACGATTAAGGCCCCTATATTGGCAATCTAAACAGTTTTCACCACATAAACCTATCATCGACCTTAAACGTTCACAATAAAGAGGAAAATTGCCTGAAAAAGTGTTTGTTTCGATCAAGAGGTATTTTTCGGGTAACGAAGTTTTTATGATATTTTATCCTCTCGTGTTTCGGGTCGTTTGTTATAGCTGTAGCCTGGAGGCGACCTTGATGGTAATGTGCCGTGGGTGAAATAATAAATAAATGTCGGGTGGGGTAAGACCGGTAGCTGGGTAAGCTTCGTTTGTGACACGTGAAGTGAGACCCTAATGTTTCAACATGCTTGCGAAGGGTGCGTAATGGCCTTTGGAAATGAGTTCGTTATTTAGCACCTTTATTTTCATCTTAATGGGCTCACCTTTTATTTAAAGCTACATCCGTGAAAGCTTTCAAGTTATTTTTATAAAAACTTGTACAAAGATAAAAATGGTCCAAGATCGCTTATTGAAATCCCCAGGCGCGAGAAAGCCGCGAGTTACGAGTTCACAAAGCTAGGTCTCAGAAAAGTCTTCACAAAAGACCTGTCAGAACTAAAACTGAATAAAACTCTTTGCCTCTGTTAAGGTTGCGCCGCAGCTATCACCACAAAATCGGAGCTGTATCTGAAGGTCTGATGAGGCAAGATTGAGGCACGGGTTTTTTTTTCGAGTGTTTATATGTGGTTGGCGGACACTTTCTAAATCCTCGAAGCAGCGAAATGGTTACAGCGATTTTGGTGAACGCGGTATTAAAACAAAAAAAGTGTTCTTAGCTACATTTTGAAGGCATTTGCGATTCATTTTGAGAAAATAAGTGTAAAGGCGAAAATCGAATCGGGTTTTTTATAGTTTTCAAAAAATTATCGAAATAAAAACGTCTAAGTTGGTTCCTAATTGTATGACGTGATCAACTGTATAAGAAAAATCCCAAGCTTATCTGTTCAGTCACTAAACAGATAGCTCGATTTTTTTTAATGGTATAGTCGAAAAAAATACAAAGAAAGTGGTACCTACTTAACTTTAGTTGCTTTCGTACTATTTTTTGGACTCATTTCTAAAATGAAAATGTCGTCAACACCAAACACGTTGGAAAAAACTGCTTGTGTAACCAGAAGTGCTGAGATGAATCGTCTACAAAAGACTTTGCACATTATGTGCAGTCCAACCCTTAGCCAAGAAGACCGCTATTGAAGGCTTTATTAGTCAGAAAGGCTTTCAGAATTATCCTCTCCAGTAGATTTGAATGAGTGGGCGAATATTTTTATCTCAAGAGAAAGAATCTGAGAGATTCATAATTAATTTGTGAAGATGGATTGGAGTTATTGAGTGGAATATTTTTGTCGATATCATTTTCAAGACATTTATTTGCAAATTCTGCTGTAGGTACCTACGACCTACTTAGGTAGTAACGCCAAACAAATTACATATACTCCGTACTACCAATACTTCGCCATTGTTGTTTTAATATTTATATGTTGGTAACTCAAAATCGGTGTTCCGCTCGAATCTGTGTAGCCCGAAATCGAAATGGTTCCGAATAAAACCGGCAGTCAATCATTTATAATAAATGCTCTATTATTATTATTTAATTGTTAACTATATAATTTTAATAAAATGTAAGACAGCCCTCTAGATTTTACACTAACAACATTGACAATGACCCCGAGCATTGTTTTGAAAACCTATTTTTCCTTCATTCTACAAATAAAAACCATTTTTCCGCTTTCACACGAAAACCTTTTCAACAGTATAGCTGGTTAAAAAGCTCCCCGTTAATTTCTATATGAACGTTCAGTGTAAGGGTAAGGTAAGGCCGTGAATTTTGTCACTTTCATCACAAAAGTGAAAAATTAGTTTTCGAGTTACGGTAACACGTAACACAAAAGTGCCCTTAGGCTTATGAAACACTGCTTATTTACTGTAGGTAGGCAAGTAAAAAAATAAATTGAAGCTTCTAATATCCAATAATGCGTGAGTTAATTCACTGGAAGGAGTGTTATCGGGATTCCGGTTCAGTGGCTGCCTCCGGCTGAAATAGTTCACGGGAACACCGACTGAGGTCGCATGTTGCGCATTTATCAAAAAGCTGCTGTGTTGCCAAGTTTTGGGTTTTTTAATATAAAGTTTGCTCGGAAATTGGGTTTTAGAAAACAAAGCTTCAGATATTTTCGATGAAAAAAGTCTATAAATATCCTGATATACCCATCAATCTATTAATACAGGGTCGATGGAAATTAGTTCTAATTCTGACAAATACAATAGGTTGATATTGAATTTATCAAATACTAGCTTCTGCCCGCGGCTACGCACGCTAGTTTTCGGTATAATAAGTAGCCTATTGCTTAAGTTAGGCTACGTTCTAAGTAGGTATATGCCGAATTTTATCTCGATCTGTTCCGTAGTTTTAGAGATCCTACGTAACGAAAATTTCACATTTCACAAACTTTCGCATTTATAATATTAGTAGGACCTTTGTTCAAGACAATAATCAACAAGCAATATACTTACAAAATTTATTATACTACTTATTTTATATTTATAATTTTATACTGCGAGCAAAACGCTATTATTGCCGCATTCGTAATTTCCCATCTGACCTTGCCACTAAACTCATGAACGTAATGGAAAACCCCAAAACAAATTACGAATAATTTAAATACTTAATCCAATATAAATCCCGTTCCGTTTCCATTAATTTTCTTCTCTTCTACCTACTCGTTGGAAATAAATCTCATTTTGTAACCGACTTAGGATATACCGGGTAAAATATTCTATTCATCATCAGCACACAAACTGAATATAGCTTCTCGCACACCTGGAAAGCACCGCTGCAGAAGAGCACAAAATGCGCAATGTGCATTGAATTATGGGCTTTATTTTGTGACATTTAGATGAATTTTATATTGACGGCTTCAGACGATAGACAGCTCGCGACCACTCGTTTGAAGCTTTTGGGAAGCCATTTATTTTGTCACTGTAAAATGTATCTAAAATTTTAAATCGGCGGCAGATTCGGCCGAATATCTCCAGAGGTGCAAATATGCAGGTCTCGACAGAGCATACACATTTGCTCCCGTGGAGTCGAGACCCTAGGTCCGTGGGGTACCGAGGCTCTTCGAGTTTTTAAAAAATTATGAGAGCATCGAAGCGACGCGTGAGCCGAGAGCTGGTGAGTATCTGGCACAGTGCATCAGCATTGCCATACAGCGTGGCAATGCAGCCAGCGTCTTGGGGACGCTTCCGACTGGTATTGATATGGATCAGTTGAGTTACCTGTAGATGTTTGCAACAGTCTATAAAGTCAATAAAGGCTTTTTATCGATTTGAAGCCCTTTATTGATTACACGTTTTAGTGATGTGCGATATTGGATAAATAAGCACAGAGCTTTTGTCTCCCCCAAACGAGGGCCATTTTGTCATAGCCACCACTTGGAGAGCAGATTGGCGATCGCAGTCAAGGTGTTAAAAACAGAGAAGGAAGCTACGGCCCTTCTTCTGATAGGTTTCCTCAGGACTCTTCCGACATCCAGGGACTGAGGTGGCCCCTTCACTCCAGTCCTACCCAGGCTACGGCATATCCAAACTGTACAAATGAAATGAAATATTTTATTTACCTTACGAACTACTACACAAAAATTAGAACTATAATAATAGTTATTGCTGCGTATTTTAAATTCTGTGCGTAGCAGAGCTCAAGGCAAGCATGGTTTTCGCTCAGCATTGTGCTGGGTACACACTGATGTATGCACCCAGCGCTGGTTTTCAGCGGAAACCATAATAATCGCGTTACGTCACGACCCTATACTAATATTATAAATTCGAAAGTAACTCAGTCTGTCTGTCTGTCTGTTACCGTTTCAAGCGTAAACGGCTAAGCGGATCTTTATGAAATACTAGCTGACCCGGTGAACTTTGTACCGCTACCCGGCGGGCTTTTAAACCTTTCTTGGACTTCTACAAATATTTCAGGACCAAAATTAACGAAATTGGTCCAGCCGTTCTCGAGTTTTAGCGAGACGAGCATCAATTCATTTTGATATATAGAGACTAGCTGACCTGGCAAACTTCGTACTGCTCTCACCTTTTAAACTTTCCCTGAACTTACACAAACATATCAAGACCAAAATTAGCGAAATCGGTCCAGCCGTTCTCGAGTTTTAGCGAGACAAACGAACAGCAATTGATTTTTATATATAAGAAGAAGAAGATGACATGGAAGAAGAGAGTATGCCGGGGATGAACATAGGCTACTTTCTATCTCGGAAATGAGCGAAGCCGCGGGCACCAGCTAGATCTATGTATCTATGTGTAATGTATATTGGTTTTATGTTATTCTAAATCGTTTTGATTCCACTGTGAAATGTAAACAGTCGGTTCCTAGTTTGCTATAAACTAAACAGTAGAATGTAATTCAGAATTCAATTCGAGCGTCCCTGTTGGCTCTGAAATAACAGAATACCTATCTGGTAGAGCAAAGCCAATTGTGATCCAGCTGCTGTCAAAGCCTTCTTTACATGCTTCTAGTACTACTGGCATACAAACTAGCATGCTTTTTGGTTTGTTACGAATACTGACGTTGATTTTACGGGCACAATTTCGAAGAAAAAGGTCTAATATTTTCTTATCCGGGTTTGGGGTTGAGTTACCTAGAAAGTTTAATTAAGGCAATTGGTTTTGATAACCGTTTTAATTAAATAAATAAATTTTAAAAAAGGCGTCCTTGGTTGATTATAATCTTACTACATAATTTTTTATTAATAATAATGTATGTAGACCTATAGAGTACACTAATATTCACATACCTAACTATAAATGTGAAAGTATGGATGGATGGAAATCTGTTTCCACTTCACGTCAAAACCTACAGTACGGATCGGTCGGAAATTTGATATAGATGTACATATTTCTAAATCTGAAATAACATTAAAGACTACTGATTGCTATTGAATCAGCAAAAATGCAAAGTCACGGGTACAAGCTCGTAACAATCGGGAACCAAGTTTTGGGGCTAGCTACCCCACTGGAACGGTGTAAACAAGCCATCGTTTGCAATCGACAGCGAGCACTAGGTCACTAGTATTGTTAGAACGCTCATTCACAGTTCTCATTCAAATGCAAATATACGACCAACCATGTTTATCGATTGGAAATTATTTCTTTATTAATATAGGGAAATTATTGACATAAAACATTCATTTAATTTCATGGTTTTTTTCTTTGTGTGGAATATTTATCAGAGAGATGAATCGAATCATAAAAAACATTTTTAAGAATCGAATAGGTACATACTCGTATTCTTGTAAATTTTATTTAGTGATAAATACCCGATAAATAATCATTAACTAGATAGGTACTAGGAATTTTTTAAGGAACGCTGGGTGGGCGGTGAACCGTATAGAGTTAGTTATCAGAGGAAAAATGTTCAGCCACCGTAGAACAGCCAATTCCAATTTAGATTTCCAGGGATTTTTCTCTTGCTCACTGGGTTTTTAACACATTTTAGACGCGAAACTAATAAAACTCTATTTTATTTTGCTTTTGTGTACTAAAATCACAAAAGTAATTTAAAAATTCCGCATAGGTTAAAACTAAGAACACAAACAATTTCTTTGTGAATATTCACAAAAGCTTATAAGTCTCGCGTGGAATATACGACTGAGTCTTCACAATGCACAATCCAAGTTCCCAGCTCCTACTAAAGCACTTTCACACCCAGATGCACCTCTAAGCTTGAGGTTTAGTGAGAAGTGTGCTTAAGATAATACCACATTGTCCAATTCTAAAGACTGGATTGTTCGAATACAACAATAGGTTTTGTGGGCATTGTTTCGCGTCGTTGTTGCCGCGAAAATGTGGAATGAGCTTATTGTTGGTTTCGGGTGTTTTCGTGCTTTCATTTTAGTATTTTATTCGTTTTCGGGATAATCTAGAAAGGTAGATGGTTAAAATCTACCAGGAGATTATATATCCGCTGGAGGTTACGACGAAACCTTGTCATAATAAATATTTTACGTAAAGCTATGCATATATCATTCTAATATCTTTACTGTACAGCACAAATAAATGCAATAAATGTACACTTAGAAAAGGTTTTTAGCCTATATTTTATTTGTAGCCTATATGTTTTTCGAGTTCTAGAATTATATAGTTTCATAATTTCAGCCCGATCCGTTCAGTAGTTTTGGCGTGATGAATTTACAAACGACCAAACTTTAGCATTTTATAATTTTAGTGTGATATTTAGGTATTTCTCCGATACGAGGTAGATATTTTCCGTTCGATATTTTCCGTTGATCAAACATTTTCCGATAAATTCCATTCATGGTTGACATCGCATTTTTAATAAAGGTTCCACTTTCACATTTACGGCCAGGTTTTATTTTACCGATATTTTTCACAGAATATCAATTAACGCGTCGTCGTTACAAAATTGGAATTCCTTTAGGCCAAGGAAAATATCAATTGGAACCTTTAAATTGTATTATTAATTAATATTATGTAAAAATTTAAGTAAGTTAGAGACTCTAACCAACCACTATTAATTTAATTAATTTTTAATTTAAAGAGTCAACCCTTTTCCTCAAATTTACTCAAATTAAAACCAATAAGTACATTGAGAAAAGAATCTAATCTATTAAAGGAAAAATGATTAAAAACAATTCAACGGCAAGAAACAAGACATATTATAAATGCACCACAGCAAGGGTCTTTAAATAAGAGACTTTATCACGCTGACGATTAGCAAGCGATTTCAAAGCGAGGCCGCACGCCGCGACGACGCCGCGACGACGCCACCTGGCCGGAGGGCGTCCTACACTACGTTTGCCGAGTCGTGGTCTCCACTCAAGAACACGTTTACGCCAGCGGTTGTTGGTTCTTCGCGAGATATGGCTGGCCCACTGACACTTCAGCTTGCTAATTTTTTGAGCTATGTCGTTAACTATGGTTCTCTATCGGATGTATTCGTTGCGAATCCTATCCTTCATTCAGAGAAACTCCGAGCATAGCTCTTTCCATAGCTCGCTGAGCGACTTTGAACTGGTGGACCAGCCCTACCGTGAGTGTCCACGTCTCAGCTCCGTAGGTCATGACGGGTAGGACGCACTGATTGAAAACTTTAGTTTCAACCATTGCGATATGGATGACGTGAAATCCTAAATCTTAGCAATCGCAGCGAGCTCGCTGTCCACTCGGCTTGAAATAGCTCGCAATCGCCTACTCTAAGACCCGTACCAATATACGAGATACCACTTTCAAAGTCAACTGTCGAATCAAGAATCCAGTGTCGTAGTACAAAAGATATTGGCTACAAGAATGTCTCCATTCGACCAACAAAGAAATTACTCAGTCGTACCAATTCCGACCGCAAAAGTACAATGGTTATTGAGACAGAAATCAAGCGGGTTGCTCCGATGGCGCCGATGGGGTGCGAAGGGGTGTAAGGGGTTTATTAAGGGGTGTGGGGGTACAATGGGACTTGTGGTACAGGTAACGATGTGGAAACTGTTAAATGGTGTTTGCGAATAAACAATTTAATGAAATTGGTAGTGGAATCGAAACGATAATTGTTTTTGATCACCAACAGAATGAATTGTTACCGTGTACTGACGGTATTGTCCATACTTAGAATGAATGAATGAACACTTAGTATAGAAAACAACAATTTCTAACGTCCTAATCTAAATTAATAATAGTACAATAGGCAGCCTTATCTCCGACAGCAATTTGTTCCAAACGACTTTAGGGTATTTAAGAAAATAAGTTATGGTTATTCGACTCACGAGATGGGTTTGCCTGTTACCTCTCTAGTCGAAATATAGACAAGACAAAATTAAAAATTTTAAAACCCACCGACGTTTATTGGCTGAACAGATGTACATGAAACATGGCTAAGAACACTCGGGATAAAATTATCTAAGACACAAAAAAAACTAAACGAAAATCGGTTCATCCGTTCATCATCTCTCTTTTTGCGTCGGGGGTTAAAAAAAGACAAAAATAAAAGAAAAAGCAAATAACATAAGTACCTATTCCGTTATTTACTTATTTTCAGAATAGAAAAAAATTTGGAATTGATATAGACGACCTCAGTGGCGCAGCGGGCGATGGTCCGCCTGTGACGCAGGAGGTTGCGGGGTCGATTCCCGCCTCGGGACAAATGTTTGTACGATCATCTGCAGATATTTGTTCTGGATGTTCTGGATGTTTTCTATGTATTATAAAAAATATCTATCTATGTAGTGTATTGTATTAAGTATATCAGTTATCTAGTACCCATAACACAAGCTCTGCTTACCTTGGGGCTAGATAATGCTGTGTGAATTGTCCAGCATTATTATTATTATTATAGGACATACCACTTACATCCAGCACTGCAACCGCAGAGCACAAAAATAAGCATTCAAATATGGGCATTCAAATATCGTAATTTTTAGATAAATTTTTCGGTGACAAAATGCTTTACCGCAGGCTTCAAGTTATTGGTCCGCGAGCAGTCTCTTCTGATTCGTTCAATAGATAGAGAAACATTTAATGACAAACACAACCAAAAGCACAGAACAGAATCTGTACCTAATTTACAAACAATAAAATAATAAAATCACACAATAAAAATTGCCAAAATGAAAAATATTAAGAAAAGAGTAGGTATCAAAATATTACAAGAGTATATTATAACTAGACGATCGACTCGCGGTTTCACCCGCGTAGTTCCCGTTCCCGTGGGAATTCCGGAATAAAATATAGCTTATGTCACTCCCTGAAAAGTAAGCTTTCTAACGGTGAAAAAATTTTTCAAATCGGTCCAGTAGTTTCGGAGCCTATTCAATACAAACCAACAATCAAATCTTTCCTCTTTATAACATTACTAGCTGACTCGGCGAACTTCGTACCGCTCTCACCTTTTAAACCTTCCCTGAATAAGCTCTCTTAGTTTTCAAGTCGGATCAAACTACACACGGTGTGCAAATTTATTTTAAAATCGGTTAAGTTGTTTAAGAGTCCATCACGGACAAACAACGTGACACGTGATTTATATATAAGATTAGTATTGTATTAGTATAGATGCACATTTTTGTGCTGTACGGCAGTTGTGCGGACCAGAGGGGTGAGTCTATTTCACGTTAGTAACACGAGACGTGATCGTAACGTATCCTTTTTCGATACAATTTGGTACACCACCTCTATAGTGCGGACAGAAAACTACGCAAATCAATCCTTAGATAGTATTATATATAGTATTATAATATCTGTGCAGCAGACAAAAAGGAATCGTCTCGATCACGTCTCGTTAGTAACTTCAGATAGACTCACCCCTCAGATCTGCGACAATCTTAGGGCACATTAAACAAAAAACAAACAAAATGTTACATAGGGTCCGACGACCTCTGTGGCGCGGTGGGCGAAGGTCCGCCTGCGACGCAGGAGGTTGCGGGTTCGATTCCCGCCTCGGGACAAATATTTGTACGATCTGCAGATATTTGTTCAGGGTGTTCTGGTCGTTTTCTATGTATAATAAAAAAAAATATCTATCTATGTACTCGTATATTATTATGTATATCAGTTATCTAGTACCCATAACACTGTTACCTTGGGGCTAGATAATACTGTGTGAATTGTCCAGCATTATTTATTTATTTTATTTATTTATTTATTTATAGGGTCCGAGAACCATGCCGCGCGATCCAATTAAACTTTGATACACGTTCCGTAATATAACAATTTTGATTGTCTACTGCGCATTAATTAAAACTTTCTCTGACTCGCCAATTTGTGCGCTGTTCCGCTAATTATAGAGTTCTAATTGCTCAAGTAAATATCTAACTGGTTGGTTTGTATTATTTTAACACGTTAAATTTCCCGGATTTGGGTTCCAGAGGGAATTCGTAGAAGTTCTTGTTTAATTTCGTTTGTGTTTCTCGAAAAACAAAACACGTTACTACCATGGATTCTTGACGAAGAGCGCTTTCGTTTTTACTTTTTTTAATAACTTTAGTGATTTATTTGTTTTTTTTTTTGTTGATTTGTAATGAATTTTCAATTTTTTTCTAATGTGAGTAAATCTGGCAATAGCCTTTATTTACAAAGAAAATTCTACTAGTATTTACAATTGAAACAATTGAGCTAACTGCATTTGAGTAAATTAATCTATTAATATATATTCAAAGACAAGAGATATAGTCAAGTCTATGAATGCTCTAAAGAGGGGGTGGATGGAAAAGTCGAACGCTGAATGTTTGACTTCAGAACTCTGTACTAGCTAGGAGACAATCATACTAAAAGTCCCCACGGAGGTCCCCCTAGAGAGCGGACAAAGAGTTTTTTAGGTTTCATGGTATGTAGATGTAGGATTTCACATAATCATTTATTCGACGTAGATACATACGTGTCGACCGAGGAGATAATCCCAACTGAACTTCCTGTTCAAGCGAGAGTGAATAAGATCGTTGAATGATATAATTAATCAAGTTAAGGTACGGAGGGATCTCACCAATAATTAATCGATTTTGAATCGATAAATACTACATTATGCTTAGTCGAAGGGCACCCAGACGTGATGCCTAGTTAAAGTAATCCATGCACATAGACTAATAAGACTATTTTGTACTTTTTAGGACAAAATCATAGGGAAGATATAAAATCCAAATAATAAATAAACCGAAATTAGACGTTCTACATTTATTTTTATTTTATTTTCAAAATAAAATCAACAGCAAAATAAAATCATGTCTAAACAGTTCAAACCTTAATAATCTAACTTACGGCCAATAAGTGATTTACATTTTATAAAATGTAAATTATAGGTATTTATTCTAATACAATTTATAGGTACGTTTATCAAATATTTGTAGGAGTAAAGCCGTATTTGATATTCTCGTCCTTGCTACATTTACGAAATCACGCAGGGACAGATAATTTGCGGCAGTAAACACCAAAGTACAACCCCGACAAAAAGGGCTCGCATTAGTACCCTCGTTCGTCGCGTTTTCCCCTTTGTTCGTGACGTTACAAGGTCAAGGGCGTATCTCCCTTCATAAAGGGCGTATCTCCCTTCATAAAGGCGTATCTCCTTCCTAACCTAATTTATCAATGTCTGACCTTGCGGGTTTTGGGTTATTTATTATTACTGTGGCTACTGGGAGTTGTTTTCAAGTGATAGTTGCTGGGATTTTGACTAAGGGAAATTGAATAAATTATGTTTTCATTTCTGTTCTAAGATTTATAAGAGAAAACAAATTTTTAACAAACAAAAGCTAACTGACAAATACTTTCCGATTTACATACATACTGATTTCTATTTCAAATTTAAAAAGTAAGAACACAATTCTGTTTTTAATGGGTTCATACAAAAACCAAAGCAGAAACTCAAAAGCGAATTCAGTTATATTGTGAAACTTGTAAAATAAAACGGACAATGTATCAAAATAAAGAACTTGAGTATAAGAATTTGCCTTATGATGTCATTGTCTCTCCTCTAATACATTAGAAAGAAAGCTCTTTGTCTTCAGCATTAAGACACATTTTCCACTCTTAGAATTGTGTTCTCACGTCGGGGAACATGAATAGACTGGGAAGCCTCAAGGCTGTGCTTTGTGAGAGGTGCAAGCGGATGTGAGCCTTGTGTTCTATAGACATTGGAGCGGAAATGACTGGCATGTATTGTTACTCGTAGCAGTGCTACGGCGTAGACATGCTACGAGCTACGGCGTAGCAATAGATAGGGTTTTGAGCTTTTGTTCTGAATTGGTTTAGTGTAGTATAACAAGTAAATTTACACTTTCCTTGAAACTGTATACGCTATTGAGTTTCAAGGAAAGTGTAAATTTACTTGTGCATGATATAATGTACAAGAAAATCGGGATCTTATAATATTATGATAAGATCCCGTGTAATATATTCCGATAAATAGGATACATCGCCAGAATCGGCACTCACTTTTTCTATTCTTTTCACTGAAAGAGAGTTTCTTTAGTTCTCAGTAAATGTAGGGCTTTCTACGAAATGTAGCTAAAAATAGCACCGGATTCAACGAAATTCAGATGAGATATTCGATACCCCATTCATCAAATTTTTCTTCAGCCATTTCAATGTTTCTGCCTCTCTTGGATGAGATCGCTTCCAAGCAATAAATCCGTCTATTCTATTTTGTGTTTTATATTCATGTCTATGCTGTATTTTATTTCTGGTGAACAATAAAACGTTTTGTATTGAAAATTAAATAGGTCATGTATTGATTCAGAGGTCGCTAAAACTAAACTAAACTAATTTGATAGGACTAAAAATGTTGCCGTCCCCTTCATAACGCTTGATATAAAAAAGATGACATAATGTTTGTGTTGTTATATTACTTTAGTTTAGTTTTGGTGACATTTGAATCTAAACCAATGTTTAATTTCGTATTTTTTGTAACCAACTGAACTGTAACCAGGCCCCTCTTGTTCCAGGCGAGAGACTGATCCAGTTCGCATCAGAGAACCTGGTGACCGAGATCCTCATCCACCCGCAGATGAACACGCTCATGCAATGCATGCGCAACCTACTGAGCTCCTTCACCCGGCACCGCCACCTGGTGCATGCCGGGTACACCTTCGCGGGGAACGGGTCCTGGATCATGCAGGTACGTCAAAGAGAGTCAAAACCAAGATGTAGTGTAGGACGCCCTCTGACCATGGCTGACGATCTGCGAGAGACTGCACATGACGGATGCGGTTACACCATTGCACGGATTCTGGATTATGCAAATATGTAGATCAATGTACAGCCAAAATGGCATAAAGCTACAAAATAGAAAAATCTTTATTAGAAACAGAATAAATAGTATAAAGTACAATTGTGGGCTGACGACTGCAAAGTTAAAACTGTGTAGTACAGTCAGCGCTCTCGTCTGTTAGCAAAATAATTTTATTTAGCTCGGGTTTAAAGAGTCTCATTATGACAACAACACAAAACAACACCTATTGAGACACTGAAATGCATCGTCTACCAACATCAAAATACTCTGATGAATTAAGTGGAGACAACGTCTTGGCAAACGTAGTGTAAGATGCCTTATGGCCAGGTGGGATGACGATCTGCGGATGACTGCTGGCAGATACTGGATGCTGTCGAAGACGGGAGACCATGGTCAAGCAGTTTTTAAACCAACACATTTTTAAAGAAGTCTTTTCGATTTGTTAAACACCCAATCAGATAAATTTCCATCTAGATATACTACAAAGTAAAAGTAAATTATAGGTATTTTTTCTGTGTCACAAAAGTAAAAGAGGCACACTACAAGTGTACCAAACAAACAAATAAAAGTTGTCAACCGTGACATCAAAAAAGGTCGTCGCTTAGCATGATGCACAGTTACGAAGGCGCTACTGTGTGCTGGTTGCATGCGAGACCTAGAGGGCGCAGCAGCGGCAGCCGTGACACGCGCGTAAGACAAACAAGGACAAAGAAGGTATACAAAAATTAAAGAAAACAAATCCCTCTAGTCATTTTAACGAAATTACGAAAACCAGGACTGCCTTTGACTCACTATTATTCAAACTTCTCTTTACCAAACCACTTTACCGAAAGTGCTTTACTAGCGTTTGCCGTTTACCATTTAGCCCACATTCGCACCTAATTGTACCAGATCTAAATGTATTTACCGGGTCACGGAATTCAAGATGGCGGAGATGGAATCGCAAATTAAGGTTTAATTTCCTGGGAATTCGTGCCCGATTAGTGAAATGGATTTCTGAGTTTGTGTAATTGTTTAAATACTTATTCAGTCAGTGTTGTTGATATGGCCACAGTGTTTTCCCTTATGGGGGATTTGTCAAGGGGGAAAACTGGTATAACCCCAGAATGACCATACCTACAGATATAGAGCTGTCATTCACAAATTGAAAAATAGGGGTCAAATGATACTTTGTCATATTTAGTCATCCGTCTTCGTCGTCTGAGTAAATAGGTACTTCGAAACATTTAATAGGTTTAATAGGTACTATACTAGTTTCTGCCCGCGGCTTTAATTTTCGCATTTTTAATATGTATGATCACGACTTGCCAGTGTGATTGTACCAATATTTGCGCACGGTACAGTTTGGCTTGTCGTGGCTGGACCATCGTTTTCTCTTTTGGCCAGTTGACTGGTGGATAGACGTAAATAAATTCTTAATTCTTTATTGCACTTAATAAAACATACATATAAAACATAAAACTAGAAACTTTCACTTCCAGTAAACCTTATTGGAAGAGAGAGACAACGTTACGTGGGTACATGTGCATAATTTCTTAGAGAAAAGATGGCCTACTTAACTACATAATTCATAGACTACTACATATAAAAGTTTTAAATAAATAATAATAATAAATAAGTAAAAATCATGACAGTTTATTTATTTATGCTTACAAAACCAGCTACTTAAAAAAAAAGTCGTCAATCGACTGGACCACAATAGTTACGATAATATTTTTTTGCTGGACCACCACTACTGTTAGTAATGAGTCCAAAATATCAGATAAACACCGACGCTCATGCGATAGCCTGAATCACTTGCTCTCAACTTACTCCTATCAATCTGAGAGCAGCGGGGGTTGGGCGGAGCGGCGGGGTAGGGCGGGAGAGGGCGGAGACTCCGACATGCGGAGGGGCGGGGGCCTACATTCAGAGAGTCTGCAGTGATCACTGACATTAACAATAAGGCTGGTGTTTTATTAGGGTTATAGTGCAGGTAATGGTCAGGCAGTACTTTAAAATATTACATTTTTCCGGCTGTAGTAGACAAAGTTCAGTAGTGGTACATAACAAAAAATAGTATGTAATGTGCTGAACATTGTCTTTTGTCTTTCAATAGCACCTATGAGCCACGAAAAGGCACACCTAGATCTTAGACTGTTTAGGTAGGTACCTATAATCAAACTTTGGATCATAATTCATTTATTGCATCCATAATTATTAGTCTATGTAGGTACATGAATATTTTACTATTCTAAAACTCTTAGTTTGTAGCTTTAATGTACCCGGTCAGGATGTAGCAAATTGAGAAAGCGATTACTAAAGTAAGGTTTTTTTTATAGGACAGAAACCTTCATTCACAAAGAAAATAGGAATTAAATAATAGATATAAATTAGAAATAGTATTTACAATTGAACAATTGAGCTAACTGCAGACTGTTGCAAACTCTCTACAGGTAGCTCAACTGAAGTTAGTTAAAATTTGTTACTGACACATTACTAAGTCTAATCGTCTAAAAATTAATTAAGTGTATAATAAATGAATCCGGTTCAGTGTTTTAAGCGGTGAACTAGTTACCATGCGTCTGTTATGTTATACAACCTAATGGACTCTACACAACGAACCCGCCGACACAGCCCGGCGGGTTGATGTGACATTTCAGTGTATGAATATTGCAGGCAGCCCACAGTGTTTGGTCAATTTGTCGGGTCGGCGTCTTTCCTGTGTAGACTCTTTTAAACAAAGCCGAGTCTCATTGGACTATATTATTTTCATTTCACGAAATCCTAGTTAAGATCAAAGGTTGTCTTGATTTCCATCGTGAAATATTCGAGTTCCTTTCCGCGAGCTAAACAAACAACTGTCAAAGCCAGCCCCTAGGGCATTGTTTAGAGAGGACTTATCTTTGTGGCCCACGAGCTACCTTTAGGCAATAATAACGTACTTTCTGGTTTATGATTTTGATTTTGTTTCTGGACCTTTATTTATTTTATTTTATATTTTAACCTTGTTTTGAAAACAGTTCGAGTATTTGTAAAGGCAGCTAGGACCTAAGAAAAGACCTGAAGACTGTCGCAGATCTGTACCACTGCGGCACGGTACAAAAATGGGGTTATTCCAGTTTCCCCCCTTGAAATCCCCATTGAGGGGAAAAACTGGACTCCAAAAAAATGAATTTCAGTTTCCCCCCTTAAGGGGGATTTGTCAAGGGGGAAAACTGGAATAACCCCAAAAATTTACATTTAAATATAGGCTTTAGCTCGTTATATCAAAATATGTATCAAAATATTACGAGTTTAATCTCATATTTAAATGCCCTTTTTAGAGCTGGATGTAGGTGCTATGTTTTTAGCTTTACAGAAAAATGGTTATCACAAGTTTCACTTCCGACACAATAATTCCGCTACTAAATAAATATTCTAAGAGAGTCTCTTTTAGTTTTATGGCCTTTAGTAGTTTACCAAGCCTACAAAGTAACGTTTGCATCGGCTAAAACCACTGCTATGTAAAAACAAGACGCAGATAAACTTAAATGCTGGCCTGTAAAATGTAATAAGCCGACAATCGCTCACGTAACAACGCAAATAAAAATGTTTACGACAAAACGATTCGATCGCAAAGACAACGCAACTAGCCCAAAATCTTTTGGGTATCGGTCTTTTTGCCTTATTTACTTCGTTTCTTTAGATCCTTCTCAACTTTTGGAGTACCTTGAGTTACTGAAAGTGCTCTGAAAATACTCCGATCGGTATTTTCTTTTTATTACAACATCCTGAACTTCGTAATTGGAATAAAGTTTCAGTGTTTATACTCTGAAATGTCGACGGAATTGTTTGATGAAAAAACACACTTTATTAATTGAGATCGGCTATTGGGGAGTAATTTTGAAAAGTATTTGATTGGTATCAAATGAAAATTTTGGAACAAGTTATGAAAATATCTTTTAAATTTATTCTCAGAGATAAAAAACAAGTCATCACTTCTAAAGCTTAAATTAATATTTAATTAACACACACAATAACACAAAACATAATTCAGGCTTTATCCACAAAGAAAATTACAATCAAATAAGAGAAATAAATTAGAACTAGTATTTACAATTGAAACAATTGAGCTAACTGCATACTGTTGCAAACAATCTACAGGTAGTTCAACTGATCCATATCAATACCAGTCGGAAGTGTCCCAAGACGCTGGCTGCATTTCCCCGCTGTATGGCAATTTAAATTGCAATTTAAATGGCAATAAAACTTAACCTAATACCTATTTCAAAGTAGTAAATTTTCGAAATTGTCTAAATTATTTTATAGTCGTTATTTAAGATTAGATAATGTAAAAATTAACCAAACTTTCGTAACGCAAACCACGCTTTCAGACGTTAAAACGTATAGAAACTCAATTCTGCTGAGCGTAAGTACAAGTGGGACCACCAAGAACTGTGTTCCACAGTGGAACACAGTTTCACTGTTTTGTTGAAAGAAACCCTGAGCTATTTGTGTTGGTAAAATACTTCTCTCTCCCTCCTTGCTAGTTCTTCCATTATCATGAAGAAAACACGAATAATATGAAATAATATTAAAATTATGATGGTCAGCTTTCTTAGCTAATATGGGAGCAAGTATGTAATGTCTTACATTGTCCACAGGACGGGACCTTTTCCCTAGCGGACTTCACAGACGCATACCAGGAGAACGAGGTGCAGAGAGTCATCCGCGCCTACGAAAGCTCCATCTCTATAGACGTGCACTGCTCCACGAGCGGCGGCGGCGACTGGGCCAAACTGCCTCAGATGCCCTTCGTCAAGTACTGCAAGATAAGGGTTAACCCTACCGATATATTGGACTCTGGCTCGCAAGCCATCAAGGATTTTGTCTGTGAGTATATTTTTATACATAAGTAATTTATTTGCTTTCATTATGAATGTAATTATGAACCTAGTTTGTGTTGGAAGAACACCACCGTTTCATCTCTTGATGAGGGACATCATTTATTTGCCATAATTAAATTGCATTTAGGTTATTTTTAGGATATTTCGGAATGAGTTGTGAAATGCTGTTGAGCAAGCTCAACGATAATTAAATAATTAAAACTATAAAAGGTAGGTAGGTACATCAAAGGTAACAAGCATAAATGTTCCAAAAGTACTTTTATGTTAAGTAACAGAATAAAATGAAAGGAATCTAATTAAAAAGAAAAAGAAAATATGAAACGCGCCACGGAGGTTCAGCAGTAAATGTGTAATTTCTAAATCAACGGTTTTTACATTTGGACCGTTTCGGGAAACTACCTAAAATCGGCTTCGACCTTTAACAAATCTAACCAACTTTGCAAGCCGCCTATTAAAACAACATTACACAATGAATCTAAATTAATCACGATCTAACATAACATTCTAGGTCACCCCCTCACGCGATGTTAGTTCAAGTAATAAACCTGCCAAGTGCGAGTCATACTCACGCAGGGGTTCCGTACCATTTCATTTTATTACAATTTATCGTTGTGCTCCTGCTGGGCAAAAGCCGTAAGTCTATGTAAACGTCGTTTTTATTTTTTGTTGCGTTAACTTGCGATACTAGCCATAGAAATACGTATTCGTATATTGTTAGACTCGCTACATAAAACATTTGCAGAGATAGAGTCTGTAACTGGCAGACAGACGGTGTGTGCTTAAATATTAATCCAACCGAGTTCTCGGTCTATGTCTCTGTCCCGGCCGTTCTCTGCTTATCTAAAATCCAATATCTTATTCTCGGTTTTAAACAGGTCAAAATCTAAGCAGTGACCTAGAATTTGTTACGTATTATTTAGCACTATTTGGGTACGGAATCCTAAAAGCCACAAACGTATACCTATAAATCTTACAATTCAGTCAGCATGCCAACTAACTAGAACCTCAATAGCCCTTAATTCGTACCGTTGCAGGGAACTCGCTAACGATGCCACTTGTGCGGTAAACTAGGGAAGCGGAGCACGCGTTGCTAGCTTAAAACTTAAGAAGGGGAAATCAGTAAGCCAAACATGGGGATTGTTTTCTCTTCGAATAAACAATAATGACATCCTATCGTCATACATTGCGTACATTATTGAAGTTGAAGGAATGAATTTCGAATAATTTACGCATTCGATGAGAAAGTGACGTAATTTTTCTCCATTCTACCCTAGACAACAATCTTGTAAGCTTAGTCGAGGATAAGAGAAGTAACAGCAAGAGTAGTAGCTTGAGCAGATTGTAAATGAAACTTTTTATTACAATTATTAGAACAACACAAATACGTTATAAGTATTTTGGTACATTATATTTTTTGTAATTAGCGGGTATTTGCAATAATAAGACTTGTCGACTTTGAACGAGGACATAAAGGCTTAGAAAAAACATTCTTATAAAGCTTCTACCCTCATCAACCTTGAAAATGATTACTTTTATTTATCAATCAAGCAAAATAAAGTTAATCAAAATAAGCTTAGCTTAAATCCCAGTAAAGGCAAATGCTTGGTCACTCTGCAGGGCTTATGCAAGTACAAATAATTGTGATCAACTGGCGTAGCAAAGCGTAGCTCCCTAGGCACTACGACGTAGGCACTGCTACGGCGTAGATTCGTAGGCACCGCTACGCCGTAGCACCGTTACGTTGCTACGAGCTGCTACCCAGTTCTACGAAACTCCACGGTTTGAAACTCACAAACCAAGTTAGTGTACCTACTGAAATCTCAATAACGTGATTATTTAGTTGTTCACGTGAAGTTTGAGTTTCAGATGGATTCCTAACTAACATTACTATGCAAAAGTTACTAATGGACTTTTAGAACTAAATCTGGGTTAGATATAATTATACTAATTTAAACGACTCGTAAACCTGAACTGGTATAATATATCTAACATAGCAGATAGTTTGTTGAGAATATTTGGACATGGGGCAAAAGTTTTAGTATTTAATCAATTTAACTTTTAGTATGAAATGGATTGTTATATAGAAAAACTTTCTTGCATGCTCAAAAGAGAAGAAGAATATATATATATACTCAGTGACAATTGGCAAGGTTCAAATAAATACTATTATTTTAGATTATATGATGGTAAAATAATATTTTTCTGTCAGAAGAAACATTTCCTAGTTCTCTTATTTCAGAGTCTGATACAAAATTGCTTACAACCCTATCAAATAACAAACCCTTTTTGTTGTTCAGCGAACACGAAAATAGGATCCCTTCTAAATCAATACGTAGACAGGATTCAAAGGGTTTCACAGAAAATTTTATTATTTATTCTATTCTATAAATACATTGCGTACCTATTTATTGGATCTTTCTGTTTTATTTAATAACAATTGTTTCATGTTGTTGAATGAATCGTTTGTAAATTTTTATTTCTTAAATACCGGTCCACGTTGAGGTGAAAACAGAGGAATTATGTGAAATTTTTAGCTGAACTACTCACCAAAATGAAGCTCTTACGAAAAGGACGAAAAAAGCAAAAATGATTATGCACTTGCTAAGACAAATAAACGATTATTTATCGGGTATTTATCCCGTACCTTGTATTTTTATTTCTTTCGGTTCTTTCGGTTCCATCGCATTGCAACTATCGTGGTTATATTTAGTATGGTTATATATCAGTCGTCTCATACTTTTTTCTAGGAATTATAAAATAAGAATAAAATGACATCAGCCAATAAATATCTAACCTTAATTCATAATATCTTTGTTTTAATCTGCTAACTTTAGTGCCGTCCTGAAAATGTCATTATTTATAGCATCTGAGTGTCAAAGATATCTTTGTGACACTCTGAACGGGTTTATTTTAGCTGAGTTGGGACGCGTCAGGCCAAGTTTGACGGCTGAAACAGGTTGGAACTTGTTGGAATTGTTGGAACATGTTGGAACGAGGCATTGTGGGAACGGAACAATTAGCGAGTTTTGTTGCTGCTTCCCTCCGCGGGAAACAACTTTAATGTACGGCTGTTATTATTGGGAATTGTTTGATTACGGTTGGGATTTTTTTTTCAATGCTGGACTTTTAAGGAATTATATTTTATAAATTCCCATTTGTAAAAGACTATTAGATAATATGATTTACTCCATTATAATATATAAAGTTTCAATATAAACTTAGCCACTCGTACGTTCCTAGTCATTTTATTTAAACTAAAAAGTTTGTTTGAGATATCCAGAAGCAGCTGGTACGATAGTGTTCCATACATATAAACAAAAAAAACAAAGCTTCGTTAAATTCAGGTACCACGTGTGCAAAGTCATAGGGAACAGACAGTTATTTTAAACTTGTAATATAAATCAAAATTGCGGAATCTCCCTACCGCTCCTTAAATTTAATATCATAAAGCACTTGAAACTGATAAGTTGCTTCCGAATTTCCAAGTAACTTGGAGCTTCCGATGATCTCCTAGAAACTTGTTACAACGCTTTGGCCCTGAAGCACTATCGTTAGTAGTTAAATTCGTTCGAAATGCTCATTAAACATTAATTAAAAACACGCTGATGTTTTAAAGGCATTTGGAAAAATAAATAATTTATATGAAAAGATCACTTAACTAATGACAGCATCTTCTGCGTGCGGTATTATACGCGTTGTTTCTGAGATAAAAGAAGCCCATGGATACGTTATTCCATGTCAATACGTATCAATCAAGCAAGATCTAGAATATACTTAGGTAGTTAGGTGCCTAACTGTTCACTTTTTGCTTGGAAAGATTCACTTTTTTATGTAAATACAAAACCACTATTTTTCCTTAGTAATCGCTGTGAAAATCGCTTTATAGACAGTGTAACCTACATGGCAGAATAAGCCATAATGTGTGTGTGTTATTGCGTTGTATTGTACGAACAACACAAAAATGTGAATTTGCATTGTTACCATTGTAGATTACCCTAATAACACGACACGAACGGGAACAATGAATTGGAGTGCCTCAGGGAGCGACGCTGGGCCATTTTGTTCATTTCGGATGCGATCGGAGTAAATGAAGTTTTTAATTTTTATTTTTACCACTGGGACGGCCATCGGGAATTTAAAAGAGAAAGCGTTTAATTTTTTTTCCTACATTATTTGTTTTTGTTCAATACTAAGAGCTTATTAGAGACTAAAGTAGACTTTATCTGTGAATTTAATTTAAAACCTTTTGTGAGGGTAGATACACCTGGAGGATTTATCTAATACGTCTGCTACCTAGATTTGTATTTTTTAACTAGTTTTAACTCTCACTCAATAAACCAGAAGATACCTAACCAGTAGGTTCCTACTTAAAAAGGTTGCAAAAGATATTTAAAGTGGTTTTACACATTTAGCGCATGAGTACACTAATTGGGTCTAAAAGTCTTGCTTAGTTTGCGTAGTGTAGAAAGAAATGCCCTCTATTTCAATGCAGAAAGAGAGCTGTTAGCCTGTTAGCATGCTGACTGAAAAGTACAAGCTGAAAAAGACTTTTCGCGTTGAAGGAAAAGTATTTATACTGCACCTGCTCGGAAAGTTGCCTATTCCTTTTCCATTTATAGAATAGAAAGTATGTCTTTGCAGGCCTATAGGAACCCGGAAGGAAAAACTCTATGGAATTTCATTTCTCACGTGTATAAGCGGGAGGAAAAAGTGTATGGAAATCCATTTCTAACGTGTTTTTTTTTTATTTCCTAAAAGATCGGCCGGTAGCTATGGTTATTTTCGTTCGGTCAAACGACTAAAAGTTTTTACTCCAAGTCCATTAGGCCTCCTCGATTTCCGAACAATATTTTGAAAAAAGAACCCAAAGGCTGGCGCGGTCAATGAGGTTTTACCAACATCATTGGGCGCGGTAAGTTTTAAATTTCAAGTAATAATTAATTCTGCTTTTTATTTTCCTCGAAGGTGTAGTATAAAGCACTATTTATCACTCGGCAGAAAGTGCGATTCCTACCTCGTGTGTTTTAAGGCCCTCCTGCGCCTCGGGCCCAAAACGACACACTCGGAATTGATCACTTTCTCGCCTTGGTGTAAAATGCACTATTTTTTGGGATCCTGGTAGCTTTACTCATTTTTCCCCGACCTATAAAGATAGGCAAGAAAGACTATTGTCAACAGGCCATTAGAAACATTCTCCAAAACAAATTAATACGTAAACAAGCATAAAGCCGGGCTTCCACCGCTAGCGGAGCGGACCCATTTAACTCGCAAGCGTAAACTGCATTCTTGCTTTTACATCAACAAATATTCGAGTGGAAAGGACTGAGCGAGCAGAAAGATAGCCGAGCCGAAAGGAGTGAGAAAGATAGGCGAGCGAAAAGGCAGAAGAGCAGAAAGCGACACTAAATTCGCACACATCTCTCATTTCCCGCCCATTACCCTTTCGCTGTGGAAACCTGGCTTGCATAAATTTCAATCGTACCGTCAAAATTATGATCATTAGTAGTTTCATAACATAATTACTATTAGTTTGTTTGAGTTTCTGCAACATAACTAACCTAAACTTCTCCTGTACATAATTGCTTTTCCAAGTTAGCTTGTACGAGCATGTAGTGGTTTATGTAGTTTAATATTAGTAGCTGCTAAAAGTACAGTTTGCAGTTAGCTAAATTGTTTCAATTGTAAATACTAGTTCTAATTTATTTCTTTTATTTGATTGTAATTTTCTTTGCTACTAAAATGTTTTCATCAAAATCAATATCTACGAGTATTTAGTAAGGTACAAGATTAGAGTGACCAAAGACTTAGTTTGATTGTGTAAGAAGCCATATTTAGAACCTCGGAGCTTATAATTAGTTCCTAGGTTAGAACGCATGTTTTGACTCTACCTTCTTATAGTTGCTCTTTGTAGAGATTTACGCTTATGTATCTCAAAATTTTATTCGGGTCTTCAAAATTTTATTCTCGCTATTCTTGAGACGATAATTGACTAAGGCAGAGCTATACCCAAATAACAAAACAAACAAAATAAGTTGGTTACCACTTTCAGTGCCCACGACGAGCATGTACAGTCGGCTGCAAAAATATGTATACACTCCCAAGTTTTCAATTTGACTGAATAGTAAGTGTATAGTAATTTGTGATAATTTATGTACACCATTCTGACAAGTACGATGACTACTTTGTACGAAAAAATCAAAGTTTAACCTTGGAAGTGTATACATGTCTGTGCAGCTGACTGTACT
Source organism: Eupithecia subfuscata (assembly GCA_963564075.1). Taxonomy (NCBI): domain Eukaryota; kingdom Metazoa; phylum Arthropoda; class Insecta; order Lepidoptera; family Geometridae; genus Eupithecia; species Eupithecia subfuscata. The sequence continues at coordinate 14,624,325 of OY751112.1, read as the reverse complement.
ACCTAAGAGCTCTCAAAAAACAACTATCTAACAGCCTCTCCAAATTGTCTGGGCTGTTGCTGCCTACGACCAAACATTTGTCTTAGAAAATATCAAATAACTTTAGCGGGACAACATCACACGTTTTTTGTATTTCTACGCAAAAAGCGATCTGTACAAACACAGAAACCTGAAACTGTGAAAAATAATCCTAAACCTAGAAGTGACGTAAGACCTTGGAAGGAAAGTAAGACAGATTAAATTGCCGACGGAGTACCGAACTTTATCATTATTTATGAAGGAAAAACTTTTCTTCGAGATAAAGATAAAGTTATAAGGTTCTTTCCATTTTCAGATGGAAATGGGTATAGAGATTGCTCCTCTAAGTGTTATTACGATAAATGTATCCTCAAAATGATCTTGACGTTGTTCTGGGATAAGGTTCTTAAAACTTTGGTCTTACAAAATGTACAAAAATTATAAAGTTTTTTGCCCCTACTTAATATATTTACCTATATTTGGAGAAGTTGAAATGCACTCCATCCTAAACAGTTGGTTAGCAAGCCAATTTTACGTTTACGAGGTGTTTTCTAATTCTTTCAAAATTTATTTAAAGCATCGCATCATTTGAACGGCTGTACCGATTTTCAAACATACCAAGAATATTTTTTTATCAAATCGTCTCTCAAACAAAAACTCAAAGCAAATCAGTTCATCCGTTTAAAGCCCACGCACAGACACACACAAACTCACGTCAAACTAAAAAAAAGAAGGGTGTTTTTGTCGATAGTTAACCTAATACTTATATCTCGCGGAAATGTAAAAAAAAAAAACAGATAAACTTGGTATTGAACAATCCATCAAAAAAATCCAGATCAAAAAACGGTCGAAATATAGGTCACACGTAACTTAATAACCTGAGCTCTATCACCGAGCGTCAAAGTTTAAAACTGATCACCGGTGGGGAACTGGTGCAGAAATATCGCCGGGTCAATGATTAGTTCGAAAGTACCTGATGCAAGTTGAAGGGCACGGATGAAGGACGAAATGGGGCAAAATTTGTGCCCCTATTGAAAGGGACCTCTAAATATGTACCATTCTTATAGAAACCCTCAGTCACTACGTGCATTTATATTGCGAGGAAAATTCAAGTTGTAATTTGTTTATATTCGTTGTAATTTCTTTGATATTTCCATAATGTAGGAAGGAGCTATACTGGTCGAACTGCGTATTCTCGCAGGCAAGAGTCTCATTTGTACTTGGCTGGCACGTCGTTGTATTTAAGTGTGTGTAACCTGCTTTGTAATTCACAGTTTCACAGGTACAAGAAACTTGTCTTAAATACATTCAGCCTCACGCGTTGCAACCTGTAAAAGCACACACAAAACTTCGTTAACTACGGATTATTATTCCATTGCCTGTCTTTAGTATAAGTTTAATAAATGCTACGAATAAATGTACTGAATGTTTTTATAAGACTATAAGAAGAAGATAAAATATAGTACATAGGATGTTTGTTACGTTTCACGGTTGAAAGGCTGAAACAATCCATTCAGCCTTTCAACCGTGAAAGGTAACAAACATACTGAGAGACACAGCAACAATCGTTTCCGTTGTGATTAGGTTAGTTACAATTTCAAAGTTCTACCCCCGTCCTGAATCCTCCCCTGCGCCGTCGGGGGAAGCAATCAGGTTACGTCTGCGTCCGGGATGCAGCTTGTTAGCCCGCTCAGCGAGGCAGTGTCGGATCAAACGGAATTCCAATGCTGCTGCTATTTGTTGCTGTTTCTACTGTTTCTGGGGGATTCTGAACTGTTTCTGTGACGTAGGGTTGAAAGCGTTTTAAGGAAGGATAAGAGGTTGGTACAGTACCATAGAACGATTCAGTACTTAGGCATTGTAAGAGTCTAAGACTCGTATTGAAAGCTTGCTGAGTCATCGATCCATGCTTATGTAACTCTTTCCTATAATATAAACCTAAGCGTTACTCAAGTATAGATCGATGACTGCAAACTTTTTTAACCCCCGACGCAAAAAGATGGGTGTTCTAAGTTTGACGTCTGACGTGTCTGTCTGTGTATCTGTCTGTGGTATCGTAGCTCCCAAACGGATGAACCGATTTTCGTTTAGTTTTTTTTGTGTCATAGATAATTTTATCCCGAGTGTTCTTAGCTATGTTTCATGAAAATCTGTTCAGCCAATAAACGTCGGCAGGATTTTTAAAATTTAAATTTTGTCTTGTATCTTATTGTTTATCAACGGTACTCCGTTCGTAAAGCCGCGCTCTGTAATATTTTTCTCTGAAGGAGGATGGTTATGGAAGGGTTGTGGTGAGATCTTTTCACTTATATCTTTGTCATCATCATTATCCGCACCTGGTTGAGAGCTAGACCTACGGTTTTGCCAAGGTCTAGCCTCTTCGAAGCAAAGGACCCGTTTAAATCGCGTAATAATACCTAGCAGTGGGTGAATTGATAGATAAATCCCAAAGAAATCCCTTCGAGTGGAATTTGTACTAGAAAATATCTGGACTAACCCACAGGGCGAAAACCTTCGTAAACCCGTGAGCAAATTGCCTTAATTGGCGGCAAAAACGGAAATAGGAGGACCAATTTAGGTCTGGCTGGTATAAATTCTAACCACAAAGAACATCCAATTAAAATCGACAGAAGGTTACAAAACCGCATACAAAATTTTTGCTTTCAAATCTAAACTTTACGAATTTTGATTTTAATTTATACAGAACCCTTTTTCCTTTCCTCTTGGACCACTTAAAGATTAACCAACCTGGGTAGAAGTTCGAGCTGAATAGAAGTTCCTGTATTACACTCCACTGCGCTTGCACAAAGCGGCTGTACAGGCAGCCTTTATATTATTCAAACGGCCATGGACGCATTTTCAGGCTTTTAATTGGAAGTTGCTGAATTTGATATTATGTGGACTGAAACCGATTTAAAATGAATTGAGCTTGGAAACATGCAGTGATTTATGTCTGTTATTTACCGCTTTAAAAACACAAAAAATATTATGACCAAAATATATAAAATGAAATCGAAGCAAAAATTATAAACATCTTTCACTGACATTCTATTTCTTTTTGTTTATTTTCCACAATAGGCACACCGCCATAATTGGCGTTCACATATTCTGGTTTATGTTACTTTTATGATATTAGACAAACATATGACTTTAATTATTTTACTGGAATAAACAGTTTTACTCGTAAACTAGCGAGAAAATATGTATAACTGGGAATTTACAGAGACTGCACAGGGTTACCAGTTCGATTTAAAGCTAGCGCTGCGTCATAAGGTTCAAAGGTTAATGAAATTCTGCAGCACCGGTTCACTGCAGTCTGCTGCTTAGGTACTTATTTACATAGGGTTTAATTTATGTTTTCATTTATCCTTGATTAAAATAAAAACAGCATTGTACTGCGAGACTTTATTTTACCTCGCATAACTTTTGAATAGGGACGTACTCGTACCTACGAGATACGATGCATAAATTTGAATTTGGACTTGAATGGATTATCAATCCTGTCTCATATATGGTAATTGTTCAAATGCTTGATACCCTTATGTGTAAAGGAAAAGTTTTCTCAAAATACGAATGGACAAAATTCCAGCTGAGCTTATCGGTCCCATTGTGAGTGTTTTGCACATCTAAGTAACAACTGTGCTCTGATGAAAAAGATCCCAAATGCTGTACTTTAGATCACTTGTTCGAAATTTACAAAAGCGACACTTTTGTTTATGCAAGTCCAGTGTACGACTACACTAGGTTATGGCAACCCCCTAATTAGAAGAGCCAATTAGGGGAGGGCTATGTGCAACAGTGGCCGTAATGTGATGATAATGCTTGCTACTTATAAACTTTTTTTGCTAATTTTCACTATCTCTCCGCAGCATACCTGGAGCCGTACATTGCCCCAGCGTCCCTGGATCAGCTGCTGGTCTCCAGCGACGTGGTGGGCAACATCCGCTTCAGTCACCCCACGCTGTATGTGTTCCCGGGAGGACAGGGCGACGCCGCCCTCTTCGGGATCAACGGATTTAACATGCTGGGTGAGTCACTCCCCCATCTATTTTCCCTTGACAACCTCTGTGGTTCGATTACGGCTTCAAATGTTTGTACGACTGCTTCAAATGTTTGTACGATCTACAGATATTTGTTCAGTGTGTTGTGGATGTTTTCTATTTCATAAAAAATATGTAGTGAATTGTATTAAGTATATCAGTTATCTAGGACCCGTAACACAAGCTCTGCTTAGCTTCAGCAAAAATACTAACTAAGAGTATATGGACAAAGAAACCAACTCGCCACCACCCTCTAAGAATCTGACAGCATCAAATTCTCGAGGCTGAAAAGACATAGCCCCCTCGAACAGGAAACTAGATACCTACGCAAGACGAAGATTGAGAGTTACTCACTGGACTCAACTCTCTATAAACAACACAGTACTGATTGAATCAGACAGCAGTCTGGACTGTTGATTTAAAAAATCAGATTGCAAAAAAAATCCCGATCAAACTTTTATTATTTCGCCTTCTGCACTCGGCATAGTCAGGTAACGCTGTCTGTCATGGCCATCTGCGGGCAAAAGCATTCACAATGCATTCGAAAAAAAAATGTTTTATTTAAATTAGCTTACAAAATGGTAAGAATCTGGTGGGGGCTTGAATCAGCAGAACCAGGATTCTGCTGTATGGTTGCTTTCGTGAATATTGTTTTCACGTAAGCTTGATACTTCCTCTGAGGCTTGAGGAGATCCTCAAGTGTCAAGTGTCAAGTGACAAAGTGAGAGTGTTAAAGTGACAAGCAACCATGGGTTTGCTATGAGGTTCGCTAACATATCTGCCACAGGAGTTTACACTAGCATAATTATAAGAGACTAAACGTAGGTACTATTACCACTAACTAAAGTAAGAATAAGTAGTATCTCCTTTCATGTCGTGATGGTCACGTGACTCGATATTGCCCACCATGACCATGCGCGAAACACTTAAAATCCGATCCTTAACTAAACTTTAGGTGCGACCTACCCCTACTTTAGTCCCTAGGTAAATAATGCCGGTATTAGTTTGCCCAGGCACCTACTCGTAATGACGTAGCAAATACCCGCCGACACCGGCGGCGCCTAGAGCAAGGCAATATCCGGCACGATGAATCTACCGTAATGGCTTCTCTAATGAAATCCTAGGAAAATGCAAAGAACTTATTATAATGGTTTGTAGTAAAATTACAGGGAAAAGTGCACTCGTAAGATAGTTTGCACAGAGCTTTTATTAAAATGAGATAAGCCAGAAGGACACCTGAAAAGTTCCTACAGTGTCTATTTACCTAGCAAGGAACTGAATGAAAAATTAACTGAAAATATATTAAATGGGCCCTAAAAGTTTTATTGGATGTACAACCTTTTAAAGGGGGAGTTTTTTCTTCATATTTATTTCTTGATGCTGCAGAAAACGATAACTAACAACAATTTTCAGAACATATTTCAGTGAGACCACAACAGTTGTACAACAACAAAAGTGATCACAAATAGTGATTCTAAAGTCACGAAGTACTACCTATCTATTTCATAATTTGCGGAACACGCTTAGTTATTTTGGAAATCAATTCATGTAAAGCGACTTTTGTTGAATAATAGAATAACATTATTTCCCTACACAGCATCCAAAGTGCCAAGAGCGTTCGAGAAAACATTTGCTTGAATCGGTCTCGCTAATCATACAGCTAGGGGCACTAGACAGACATGTTCCACTTTTGTAAAAAGTCGGGGCTTTTCAGCTTTCGGCTTTTCGGCTACATTTCTATTGGCAGGGATCCAGCCTCCTCGTGATATTGCGGGTCACGATTTGTGAGAGGTTCCTTTTATTACAGCTTCCTACATTTTCGGATGCTATACGACTTACCACTACACTGATATTGGAATGTATCGGGTGTGTCAAGCTTTATGCAAGCCTAAAGCTCTGTTTCTTTCCCAAGAACTCCAAAAACCTCGAATCTGGGAAAAATACTTGACTTGGCTTTCCTTTTATTAGCAACTTCTTTGGTTTAGCACAGGGAACTCAAAGTTCAGTTCTAAATAAATCACTACACATTTAAAAAAAACAAAGTCTCCCGCTGCGTTTGTTTGAACGCAATAAACTTAAAAAACGAACGGAAAGGATTTTCGTACGGTTTTCACCATTAGACGGAGTGATTTATGTATGTGGTAAAGTTTTGGAAAACTGTATCATTTATTGATCTCTTGATTGAAAATGTCGGAAAAAATTAGATGACTTGGACAGCGTAAACTAATAGAGAAACAATGTATATAAACCTTTAAATTGTATCATCTTTGAAACAATAAATAAATATCATCTATATATCTACGTATTAAAAAGATATATATTTGAACTGCACTGCTATCCATGCGATGACCGTGGTGGGTTAGTTATTTATATATACAATTCTGCAAAATATTCTAGATTGATATAATTATGTTGATAGTTCCTGAGTGCTGACCTCTATGTATATCTTCTGTAGACTGCTCTATCTTGAAAATCTAACGACAAGAAAAAAATATAAAATTGCCTCTTGACATCTCACCCGACCTTGCGAACTATAAGCTATTCTGCTGGTTTGAGACCTTGGTGCTGTGCCAACAAGAATATTGGTTGCACGAGAAAAGACGTTTCTGAGTGAGGCATCAAAATTACTGGCACTTGAGAGTAAGCCAGAGGGTAGTTATGTTACTGTTAGGTACCTACTTGAGCGTGGGAAAATTGGGGAATGTTTGATCAGAAATGATTTTATCGCAAAGCCAAAGTGGGTAGAGTCAATTTATAAGGCGGTTTACGTAAGTTGAAATATGTGTAATGTATCTTGTAAGGGTTTTGTGTGAAGTATCTAAAAAATAAAATAATGAAAGGCCTCGAGAAAAATTATACTCGTGAGAAGATGCGAGAAGTGGAAAATGATCCTTACATTTACACAAAAAAACAAGTTGCTTTCGACATGAACTTAGATGAAAGAGTTGCTTTCATCCAAGGATATGAATTATTAATTCTGTTTCACTTGTTTCAGTATATTTTGAAGTGAAATCACAACTATCCACTTTAATCTGAAACTAAAAACCAGCATTATGGATTTTCTGACTAGGTAAAGCTCTCTCACTAAAACTAATAAACAAGAGTGTAATGCGCAATTTTAGTAATTTTACTTTCACAAGCCCTTGTTTTTTATTTGTTTGATTATCTTAAAATCGGCAAAGACGCGCGGTAAATAAGACCAGAACCACTATATCTAACCTACCGAGGATCTCAAGAGACGCAAATATGCAGGTTTCGGCAAAGGCTACATGGATCATTTGCTCTCCTTAGAGTCGAGACCCTAGGTCCGTGAGGTACCGAGGTTCTTCGGGTTTTTAAAAAAATATCTGAGCATCTGGTCGAAGCGACGCGTGACCCGAGAGCTGGTGAGTATCTGGCGCAGCGCACCATACAGCGGGGCAATGCAGCCAGCGCTGCAAGCGTCTTGGGGACGCTTCCGACTGGTATTGATATGGATCAGTTGAGCTACCTGTAGATTGTTTGCAACAGTCTGCAGTTTGCTCAATTGTTTCAATTGTAAATACTAGTTCTAATTTATTTCTATTATTTGATTGTAATTATCTTAACTTTGAATATAGAGAGTCTAACCTACATTATCTTGAATACCACATAGTACTAACTACGTATTTCCATATTGACATTGTTGTTTGCCGTAACACGAACCGTGTTGGACAAGCTCTCCATCAACCCACTCCGTGATGTCACTAATGGAACATGTCGCATGTCACGTTTCCAATGTACTTGCGTTTCTATGTAAAGGTAGGTATATCACAGAGATTGGTTCGATATAGCCGAATTTGCGTGTCGTTTATGATAATATCTAGTCAGTATCATCTAGTAAGATATGTAGTCATCTAGTAAAATCAGTCATCTAGTACCCATAACACAAGCTCTGCTTAGCTTGGGGCTAGATGACGCTGTATAGATTGTCCAGCATTATTTTTTTCAGCTTTTAACTGTAAAAACGTTACCTGGTGCCTGGTAAGTATTGTGCTGTACTACGTATAAGAAGCGGGTATTTTTACAATTTGTATTCATGTTAGAAAAGGTTTTGAAATTTAATAGTATCATCAAAGTTACGAGGCTAGATCATTTGTGTCAATTCAGAATAGAGACGGAAATAAAAAGGATGGCATAAATTGGTTTAGTTTTAGTGTCATCTGAATTTAGACACCCTTGTCTAAATTCAAAAGCTCGTAAACGTAACATGCACCTAAAACGCTTTTGAACTTCAGCTACTCTGTATTTTCGTTATATACCGTACTGTACTTTCGCTGTCGTTTTTGTCGTTGTTCGCGTATTTTAGGAGTAAGTCTAAAAATTACTTAGATTACAGCTACGTGGCAAATTACTAAGATTACATTTTGATTACTGGTTAAGTGATAATTTTTTTTCTGTACATCTCCACTTAATCTATTTGGCTTATGTTTTACTTTAATCTACTTTTCATCAACTTACTTTTGTGTGTGTGTAACGTGTATTTAATATAAAGTTGTTTTTTTATGTATTTAATCTGTCAAGTTCTTTTTTGCAACCAGTGGCTTTATAAATAGCCCTCAGCATAAGTACATGTAATTCTCATGTATTTAGATAAATGTTCCTTACTTCGTAATTTTCTAGCTGTAGGTAATAAAACAAAAGAAGAAAATAGCATTACGTTTCGTAAATCGACATCGCCCATAAGTAATCTGTTTCTAACAAATCAACGCAAAACTAAAACTAATATTCAGATTAGCCATTTGATTCTGAATATTTACAATTCAGATTTTTTACAAATCTCTCGCTAGAATCAAATGCAAACACGTTCGATTGAAAAATAAATTGAACTGCGCCCGACTGTTTGGTTTACGTGAGAAATAATGGATCGGCCGCCGGCGTTGTGTGATTTGGATATTGCGGTAGTGTCATACCCATCATCATCATCAGCCTATATTAGTCCACGGCTGGACATAGGCCTCCCCTAATGAGCGCCATAGCGCCCTGTCTTCAGCTTGCCGCATCCAGCATCTGCCTGCAGTCTTTCGCAGATCGTCATCCCACCTGGCCGGAGGGCGTCCTACACTACGTTTGCCGAGTCGTGGTCTCCACTCAAGAACACGTTTACCCCAGCGGTTGTCGGTTCTTCGCGAGAGAACGTCATACCCGGTATGACGGAATACGCTGCGGAAATTATGATGGAATATGACTGAGTGAATTCAGGACATTTGACACCTGAATAGATGAAGAGAAGAAATGTCATTTTCCAGCTGTTAATTAAGTGAAAATAAAATGATAAATATGTTAATGTTGGATAATCTACACATCATAATCTAGCTCGATGATGATGATACTTTGGGATTAGCCCCATAGTAAGCAGATCTTGTGTTGTGGGTACTTGATAAAAGTTTTTTTTAATTTACTTACTAAAAATACACCCAGACTCGATGATAGACAATACAAAACAAAATGAAAAATTTGAAAACCTGCCGACGTTTATTGGCTGAACGGATTTGATCATGACATCATGATTATGGCTAATAATCTATTAATCATGGCTAAGAACACTCGGGATAAAATTATCTATGACACAAAAAACTAAACGAAAATCAGTTTATCCGTTTGGGAGCTACGATACCACAGACAGATACACAGATACACAGACAGACACGTCAAACTTATAACACCCCTCTCTTTTAGCATCGGGGGTTTAAACATAGACCAGGATTCCAGCTCTCTGTGGCATCGGCTTTCGTCAATCCTTTTCCCCTTGCTCCTGGAGCTAAACATAAGGTCCTAAATAGTAGAATGTTTTGTCCGTGATAAACATTGTAAAATCACATCAGTCTGAAATGTTTTCTTGCTTTTTAATCCAAAGCGCCGTTCAAGCCAACTAAATTAACCTTTATGAAAGCTCTTACAGTAACAAAATTAATATTTCTGTATGAAAGAACACGAAATCAATTTAATATTAACTGCTCATTAAAAGCTGACCTTTCCATTTGCAATGCTCACCCGGCTGAGAGTTATCGGTACAACGGCGTTATTCAACAACAATTAATGTATTCATCGCAACGGTAAACGTAACGTTGGTTTAATGAATAACGCATCATTGGATCGCAATTAATATTTCAACGTTCGTTGAGTGATTTGTGGTGAATGGGGTTTGGAGGCTTTGTAGTTGCTACTTTGATTAATTTTGTACCAATTACATTATTAGGTACCTGCTCACATTGCTAAATGCACAGGCAAAGAATCCCAAACAAAAAAAAATAAAGCAAAGAACCCAACAGAAACTGCAAAGGCAAAGAAACCCAAACGACGATTGTCTCTTTTATAATAATAAATAAATAAATAATGCTAGACAATTCACACAGCATTATCTAGCCCCAAGCTAAGCAGAGCTTGTGTTATGGGTACTAGATAACTAATATACATAATACAATACACTACATAGATAGAAATTTTTTTATTATACATAGAAAAACATACAGAACCCCTGAATCTGAATCTGCAGATCGTACAAACATTTGTCCCGAGGCGGGAATCGAACCCGCAACCTCCTGCGTCGCAGGCGGACCTTCGCCCGCTGCGCCACAGAGGTCGTCGTAATATGGCTTACTTTTCTCTACTGAACATAGATTTGTCTCTAGCTCTACGTTTGTTGCCTTGAGTCTACGTTAGGAGGCGTTGAATAGGGTCAACGTTTATATGTGCGTATGAGGCAAGCTTTTTAAAAATTTTTGATGACCAACCGTTTTGGAAGTTATGTGTTTTGTATTTAACTCGGTTTATGCAATCCATACGTAATGCTTTTACACCTAACCCGGAAATATCCACAAACCTGCATCAGATCATACAAATATTTGTCCCAAGGTGGGATATAAACCCGCAACTTTCTCAATTTACATTACAAATTAGGTTGTATTTCTATAAATTGTTGTTTCCGCTTAATTTTTGAAGATCTTGTTGTACACAGTTTCGACAATAAATAATGTTTTTTTTAAATTTACTGTTTCCTTTTCCAGTTGACGGCGGATTCTCCCGCAAAGCTTGCTGGTGGGACTTCGCGCGCCACCTTGACCGTTTGGACGCAGTGCTCTTCACACGTCTCAACAACTGCTCCGTGTCCGGGATGGCGTCAGTGCTGCGCCGCAAGGCTAATGCTACTGTGTACCCGCAGATTGGACATTTCTTCTGTAACTTGGAGGTGAGATGGCGTAATTTAAAGCAGAAATAAGATAGGCTCATTTAATTAGTTAGATGCATGGAGGTTGCTATCTTTTCTCCAACTTTCTACCTTGAGGTCAAAAAGAACTGCTGTGGGTGTAAGCAAGCTTGTCAGTTGCAGCTAAAGGTCGTAAATGGGTAGGTAGATGAAAAGGTGCAAGAGTACTTCATCATCACCATCATCAACAACCAATTTTAGTAGACATTGGCCTCCCCTAATGAGCGCCATAGCGCACTGTCTTCAGCTTACTGCATCCAGCATCTACCTGCAGTCTTTCGCAGGTCGCCATAACACCTTGCTGGAGGGCGTCCTACACTACGTTTTCCGAGTCGTGGTCTCCACTCAAGAACACTTTACCCAGCGGTTATTGGTTCTTCGTGAGATAAAACTGAGAGCTCCCACTTTTCTTATCCCAAATTTTTGAATCAACAGAAAACTGCAAAATTTGCAAATCATCTTGTTTAAAAAACCTTATTTTTATTACCGCACCCTAACGTTTCAACTGCCCACGTTGGAGCCGTAATGCTACTAAATTGTACACCGGAATCGCGGCCCAGGTCACCGCAGAAGCTGGGGCATTGAGGGAGCCAATTATACTACTAATACAAACAACAATTTGATGTTTTTTACAAAAAACTACTAACCGACCTGGAATTCCTTTAGGTATACACTGTTTTGTTTCGGTTTTGCGGCGTAAATAGTAAGTAATCCACCCCGGGACCATTCTCCGTACAAAACAAAAAAAAAACATCAAAATCGGTCAACAATTGTCGAAGAAATCCGCGAACATTTATGTATGTTCGAAGGAGAAATCGTGAACATTATTAAACACTCAAAGAACCTGCTAATTTTTTCAAAGTAAATAACGGATTTCGAAAAAAATAGCCGGTCGATATTTTGATTGCAATGATAACATAGTCCAATTTTTCCCGCGGGTGTTCGGCGACTAAGGGATATCCACCTGGGGCGAGCAGCAGCGCCCCCTGCAGAACAATTCTACCACCGAACTGCGATCCCCAACCCGCATGCCTAGTGTGAGGAATATGGGCATTACCCCCCATGTGATAAAAGCCAATAAGGCACTTATCAGGGGGAGGCCTGCGTCCAGTAGTGGACCAATACAGGCTGTTGAGGTTGAGGAGGTTGAGGTTACATGGCATACTGCCTATGTATTATTTAGTTTATTGAAATCTAGGTTATTTATGTAGTGATTTTTGTTTTTTTTAATATGGGCACTACCCCCCTTGAGAAAAAAGCCAATAAGGCGCTAATCAGGGGGAGGCCTGCGTCCAGTAGTGGACCAATACAGGCTGTTGAGGTTGAGGAGGTTGAGGTTACATGGCATACTGCCTATGTATTATTTAGTTTATTGAAATCTAGGTTATTTTATGTAGTGATTTTTTGTTTTTTTAATATGGGCACTACACCCCTTGAGAAAAAAGCCAATAAGGCGCTAATCAGGGGGAGGCCTGCGTACAGCAGTGGACCAATACAGGTTGTTGAGGTTGAGAGATAACAGAGAGCATGGCGCCAGAGCGACGCCTCGCAAGGCCAGTCTGTAATCCTAGCCTCGCTGTGGCCTGCACGCTCTGTTGGGCTTGTGCTACCACCAAGGAAATACGTTGCACGTGCACTTAGGGACTTTACAAGGAGCTGATAATACTTGGAGGTGGCAGCAGCAATGCAGAAGCCAGCCATGGCCTTTTATTTTGTACCTACTCTAAGATTGGTATAGTCTGCACAAATTAATATTTAGCACTCTATATATGCAGTAAATTTATATGCAGCAGCGCCTCCTGCAGAACAATTCTACCACCGAACTGCAATCCCCAACCTGCATGCCCAGCGTGGGGATTATGGGATATTACCCCCCATGTGATAAAAGCCAATAAGGCACGTATCAGGGGGAGGCCTGCGTCCAGTAGTGGACCAATACAGGCTGTTGAGGTTGAGGAGGTTGAGGTTACATGGCATACTGCCTATGTATTATTTAGTTTATTGAAATCTAGGTTATTATATGTAGTGAATTTTTTAACTCCTCTACTCTGCGGTGTAAAGTGACGAAAATAAAAATTATATTTTAATCAGAATAAATTTTATTTGCATATGACGTGACAAGACCAGGTGGGCCATTTAGAAAAAGCTTATGAAACATTTTAAAACTAATTTCGTATGAAGTTTTTGATACTATCCACTTCATCTACTATATAAAAATAAGTCGGGTTTTCCTTCCTGACGCTATAACTCCAGAACGCACGAACCGATTTTCACGGTATTGCATTCGTAGGAAAGGTCTCGGGCTCCGTGAGGTTTATAGCAAAGAAAATTCGGGAAAAATTTCAACAGAAAAGCGGGAAAATCAACGCGTGCGAAGCCGCGGGCAGAAGCTAGTTTTTTATAGAAAGTAAGTATATTTATGTGGACTAACAAAAACAATTGCCAAGTAAAGTACTACTTCCCTATAGTTTCCTGTCAGACTAATCCATCGATGTTCTAATGCTAATCTAGGTAAGTAATTATTACCTGATTATGGTGTCCACTGGAGCATAGCATATCGCCTTTCAGAGGGACACTGGAACCAGTACCAAAGTCGCCTTGGTGTCGATCCCTTGTCTCTCGTGACAAACAAAGTGTTGGTCTTGTAGATTCTGTGCTCTGTGATAGGTGGTGTTGTGTCGTTATGGGAAAACAAGGTGGGTTTATGAAAATTGGCTAGAGTTAGAAAACTCACACTGACTGTTAACGACTAGGATGTGTTAAATACTTACTCCATTCAGATGAACACTTGGATACTTTCAGGGATTTCCAAATAATACAATCAGATCAACTAATAACTTTATATTCGTGTGAAAGAACTAGTTTTTAAATAACAACTTTTAGAATCATTACATGATGCGAGACAGTTTCTCGATCAGTTACAGCTGAGGAATTAATCCTCGTTCTACCCGCAAATACAATGCCAGATTATCAGCAACGTCTAAGCGATTCCCAAAGCGGGGGTACCCGCATTTTGGCCTGAATACATAAAAATAGTCGAGCGGTAGATAGAAACCCTTAAAAACTGATAATGAATTTACAGCAACGCTAACAGATGGTTCGTAGTTAATTTCACTGACACCTACTTACATTTTTAAACGCTGAAAAACCCCAGAAGAGATTTCCCTAAGAATAAAACGTCAAGTGCGAGTCGGACTTGCTCACTTGACGGGTTCTGTAAGACCTTGCATCTTGCCAAATTATCATGATTGTCAACGGGAAGTAGATACCCTGTAGGTTTTAGTATAAGTATTAGTTTTTTTTTGTGAATAAACTACAAATTTACTGTTTTCAGATTTTTTCCTTTACTTGTGCTAGAAGGCCTTGCTTCTCACTAAATTTCATATTTCTAGATTTACAGGAAGTACCTACTCTATAGGTTTTGGTCTATGGCGAGCATTAAAAGTATTTGTTTTAGTGAATAAATTACAAATTTATGGTTTTCGGATTTTTCAATTTACTTGTGCTCTAAGAGCTTGCTGCTCACAAAATTTAATGATTCCTAGGTCTACGGAAAGTACCCTATAGGTTTTGTGTGATTCCCTTGAAAATTTAAAATATTCGGACATAAACGGCTGTGATTTTTGAGTGCGTTGACTTAAATTTTTTATTTATATCGCGGCTTCAAGAGGTTACAGACTTGAGTACCTATTTGACGTGAATTTCAACTCAGTATGTACACGCGTTCTATATAATATCTGCACATCATACAAACATTTGTCCCGCGACGGAAATCATACCCAATAAGCATTTGTCTCAGGCGGCTGGTGAAGATTCTCTGACTGGCTGGCTGACGGGCTGGTGACGACCTTAGTGGTGCAGCGGGCGAGAGTCTGCCTGCGACGCAAGAGGTTGCGGGTTCGATTACCGCCTCGGAACAAATTTGTGTACGATCTACAGAAATTTGTTCCGTTGGTCTGGGTGTTTTATAAGTATAATAAAAAAAAATACATATCTATTTATGTCTTTAATGTATTAAATATATCAGTTATCTAGTACCCATAACACAAGCTTTGAGTAGCTTACTTTGGGGCTAGATGGTGCTGTGTGGATTGTTCAGCATTATTATTATTATTCATCAGAGGTTGTCAAAGGTTGTCAACAGCTCTTTCCCACGGCAACGTCCCGTTTTTTGCAGGATCTCGTTCAGTAGTGTACGTGTTTCAATACTAGCAGTCACACCCATCTCCTGTTTACGGTATAATGCAAAAAACCGATCCGTTCGAATTCGACATTCGGTTTTGCCACTACAAACTGGATCCGTTGTCCAATAAAAACAGGATCCAGTTTAGTAACACGTATAGTTCAATTGAAGATCCCAGATAACATAAAATCTCTCGATATAAATACCATGTTCCAAAGCAAACTGAAAGAGATGCTAATAAAAAAATGTTTTTACGAACTTGACGACTTCTTCAACGATTCTACCACATAGTTCATCTTTAGTAGAAAGGCACGAAACCTGCCAGTTTTCCATTGCAACACCCTAAATGAGTACATACTGTGAACTTAACTTAAACTCACCTAATCACTAAGACCTGATTGTATGAATGCAATAAATAAAATACTGAATACTGGAGTGTTCCCATTGCCTGCATACCGTTTTTTGCTGGATGGGGTGTGGGTAGGGTTTCTGCTCGAGAATTCCCGCCGCGAGAATTATCAAGAAAATTGTCTTTAATGCAATGCAAATTTTAATGCAATATAACTAAACTTGTGACCTACCTACAGAAATAAGTCGGATTCATATTCCATTCAGTACAAAATTTAAATCTAAATGTTACGAGTTAAAGCTCATATTTAAATGTAAGCACATGTTTGTGTTGTGCAGCAGCGGTGTTTTCAGGTGTGCGACAGGATTAAACTGACATAATATTGTTACCTATAGGTATACCTATAAAATATTACATCGAGGTTAGGAGAATTTCTAGGGATTGACACTATCGATGAAAAATACCGACATGAGTAATTAACTTTGTTTAGTATTATATTCACTCGCTTTTTGTGGAAATTTTTAATTAGCCTTCAGTATTTAGTCACATACCTACTCATTAAGTTAGCTGTTAATTAAAATAGAAATAAAATGAATGAAAGAACGAATTCACGCACTTTCAGATTGATCTAAAAAAGAGAGAATGGATAAAAGCATCTTCTCCAAAATCATTTATCCAGAATTCATCCAAAACACAGCAATTTTTTTATGAATGTTGCATTTATACAAGACAAATACATGATTTTATTAAAATCTAGTCTTAAGACTAAATGAGTAATTCATATTTGACTTAAAATACTTAGTAAACTTAATGCTAACAATGTGTCCATTAGCACTATTCCTACTGTCTCTAGTTAAGGCGAAGACAGTTTGTTCTTGTGTTCTTTAAGATAGCACTTACTATTTAGTTTGTCACATTTACTAAACTAACTCGATAGGTTTTGTCCTTTTGAGTGTTGTCACTATGCTTGTATTTTATATTACTTATATTTTTATTTATTTTAAATTTTGAACCAGAGTGCTACCATTGAATAGTCAAATAATATATTTAAAAAAACTACGCAAAGAAGCTGTTTCTTCCATAAATATACCTGAATTGGTAAGTAGAGTTTGAAATGTCATAATTCAATTCTCGTAATAATCATCATCATCATCGACAGCTTGTAGAAGTCTGCTGTTCGAAATACACGATGAGGTTCAAAATAGTGGGAGGGATGGTAATACCAAGTTGCTGAGTATATTGAGGTATTTTGCGGGTTACTGGTTTAGTTTTAGTTGACATTAATAAGTTCAAATTAAAAAATAGTATTGAAAGTTAATACGGATTTGTTCACCTAATCGAAAAACTGTGGTATCATTAACAAAATAGTTTAAAAATAGGAATTTTTAGTTTATGTTGGTAGTAATATGTATGTTCTGTTAAACAACTTTTTAAAGTTATCTAATTAAATTAACTATTTAATTAAAATTTGTTGGACATTTGGAAACTAGTGGGGAAGGGACCCAATAATTATGAAACGGTTAAGTTCTACTTTCCTACTCTTTACTTTAAATAAAGACCGGCCAGCCGAGAATAGTTTGTTTAATTTATTGTTTGTTGCTGATTTGTTAATTATTAAGTGCAATTTAAGGTAACTTTTGATTTAATTTAATTTGTACTAAAGCAAAAAATTTTAAATAACATCGTGTTTTATTTAAAAAAAAATCTTGAGATACTCGAGAAATCCTGGTCCCGAATTATCGTGCCTCGAGAAATAAAAAAAGGTCAAGAAGCCAGAAACCCCAGCAGGCCAAGCACGGGGTTTGTTGTCTAGGGTAGAATAGAAAAAAAATACGTCACATCTTCATCGAATGCGTATTGTGTTAGAAACTCATTCCTACAAATTCAATAATTTACGCAATGTATGACAATGCACTGGTGTAAGGAGCGGGGGGAAAGGTGGAATTTTCATAGAAGATCTAATAACCGCTCGTTGTCGTGTGTGAATACATCAATTATTTTTGTGGGATCCAGTAAGACCGTTCATGGATGGATTGGATGGCCGCCGTGGGAAAGGGCTGTAACACCCACAGCATTGACGGTATACCTGTACCTGTTTCAGGAGCGCCGCGCGCTCGCGAGCCCTGACGGCGACAAAGACGCAGACCCACTGCTGGTGTCCTTGCTCCAGGAGGGCTCCGACATGATGACGGACCTCAGGCACCTCAACCTGCGCCCGCAGCACTGCTACCGCAGCCCGGACCCTATCAACTTGTACCATAAAGTAGGACATGGTGAGTTCATTCCGCAAAGTTGGGATAGTAGGTACATTGTGTAAATTTCATAGCGATCGGACAATTTTCACCTAACAAAGTAATAAATCGACAAGGGTACCAAACTCAAAAAAAAACCACGAACACCAGTTTACCAATAAACGAAAAGGAACCAAGCCTTATTGGTTTCATTTCGATTATTTATTTTGTTTTATTGGTTCCATTAGGTACCTTTTTAAAAAAACCTCAATTTAAGGTTTTTTGCAATGGAACCAGTCAGTTTTTATAACAAAAAACCTAAAATATTTATCAAATAATAGAAACAAGTTAGAACTAGTATTTACAATTGAAACAATAAGCTAACTTAAAATACTGAAAATTCTGCATATATTAATATTTTCCTTCGAAAATAAATTGGAATTTGTAGAGCAGGTGACATAGAAAGCACTGCACTAGTGGCCTGCATGTAGCAACGGTTTCAGTACTCAGAGGTAGCAACATTACGGATTATGACAGAATTATATGCTTATGTCAAGTGTGAAATTTAATAATCTGTTATAGATTAGATGATTATAGATGTAATCTGTTATAGTCTGGTATAGATACCTAGTCGATTCAATTGTGCTTATTATTATACCTTGGTTCCAGGCACCCTCGACATGTACGTATTAAATCCATCGAAGGACTCGAAGTACGTCCGCGAGTTCCTGAAGCGCTGGCACAGCAGCGAGCAGAAGCTATTCGAAGGCACGCACGCCTCGGGCCAGTTCACCTTCCCCGTGCCCAACATCGTGTCCATCTGCGCGCTGCTGGTATGGCGGCCCGCTAACCCCGACGACTCTATTACCAGGATCATGTTCCCCGGGTCCACCCCGCAGCACAAGATATTCGAGGGCCTAGAGAAACTAAAACATCTAGAGTTCCTGAACCACCCAATCTGCACTGGACGACAGATGCAGTCCGCCCCGCCGCCGCCTGCGACTGTACCCGCCCCGCCACCTACTAAAACACCGAAAATCGTAACGAGAGCGAGCAAAGAAAAAACAAACGTCATTGAAAAGCTGAAAGATGAAAAGATCGAATCCGAACTACCTCCGAAGAAAGACATCAAAGATGAGACGGACTTAAAAAATATAATCGACAATAAACTACTAAGCGAACTGGTCGACGAAGAAGAAAAGAAACTGGAAAAAGTTCTAGGTGATGCCATAGTCACTAGAGCGGTAACTACTTTGGATGAAAAAAATTCTCAGTACGAGAGCACAGCGATCGACGGGCAACCTAAAAACAAAGACATAAAGAAAAAAGTAGCCGATAAAAAAGTCAAACGTGTAGATAAGACTGAAGATATAAAAGACTCCGTAGCAAAATCAACTGACACCAAGAAATCATCTGATATTGATATTAAACATAAAACAGATATAAAGAAAAAGACTGAGAGTCGAACTAAAACTGAAACTACTGTAACAATGACTCGAAGCAAAATAAGTCATCGCACTACGCAAAGATCTGCTGAAAAGAAAACAACCAGTTCATTAGATAAGAAAGCGGGATCGGAGGAGAAAAAGTCCCCACCTGTTACACCTAAAAAATCAACTGAAATCAGAACTGCACCAAGTGGCGTTCAGCCTACTGTTAAGGAAAGAGTGAAAGCCAAAACAAGAAGACTGAGCCCTGGAAGTACTCCTGCCAAAAGCACTAAAGAAGCGCAGAACAGAAAAGTTGTTGAATTAAAACATAAACAAACATCCCCTAAGCGTGATTTAGCCCAAAAACCAACAGAAAAAAAAGAATTTAAAAAACGTGAACCAATTTCTCGTCGCCCGCGACCATTGGCATCCCCAGTGAAAGGTCTAAAGTCAATGAAAAGTCCAACTAAATCTGTGAAATCGACTAAGGCAGATACGTCAAAGTTAAAGGGGTTGCAAAGAGTTAACTACGAAGATATATTAAGAGATGCCAAAAAATCTGATGAAGATACTT
This sequence comes from Eupithecia subfuscata, assembly GCA_963564075.1. Taxonomy (NCBI): domain Eukaryota; kingdom Metazoa; phylum Arthropoda; class Insecta; order Lepidoptera; family Geometridae; genus Eupithecia; species Eupithecia subfuscata. Next base: position 14,604,275 of record OY751112.1, on the reverse strand, counting down.
CGAAGTCACTTGATGACATAAAATTACAAGAGCTTGATGACAGAGAAGAGCAAGAAATTGTGAGAGAAATCGAAGCTGTTTTTAATCGTGACAGTGAAGCCGAAGAAAAGGTTGAATTTATTGGACGGTCAGATATAGAAAAAATAACTTGCATGCTAGATGATGCAAAAACAGAAACGACGGCTGACGGGGAATTTGAAGAAGAATATTTAATCATTGAAAAAGAAGTAGTTGACCAATATACAGAGGAACTTGAACATGATGACGGCCACGATCAAGATGAACTCCAAAAGCATATCAAAGATGTAGAGGAATCTGAAAAGAATAAGGAACAAATAATACACGATACAGATAAAGCCCAAATAAGCCTACCTAAAACTGACGTTATGATTACAAATGGTGAAATCAAACAAATTGAGTCAAAAGAACATTCGGTAAGCGTAGAAGAAAAACAAGATATAAGTAGTGAAAAGAAAACTTCAGATAGTAAAAGTGGTGTTCTGAAACCGAAAGACTCAGAAGAGCTTAATCTGATACAAGAATCACAGCCAGATGAAAAAATGTCTACCACTGCTGAATCTGGGGCAACAACTGCACCGACTTTACCTGAAGATGAAAGAATTACTCTTGATGAAATTAAAGAAGATCAACAGGTAGAAGAGAAATATGCTCAAGAAGACACCAAAGAAATGATTTCCGCCAAATCTTTAATGGACAAGCAACGACCACTTTCAATCGAAAAAAGTACTACAAGACTTGAATCAATACCCGCAGTACCAATCAGAGAAATTGTTAAAACTCCTGATGAAGTAGCTGATCTTCCTCTTCACGAAGAAGTAGATTATAGAACATTTGAGGAAAAAAAGACTCCAGTGGAAGATGATGCGTTTAAGAGAAAGCCAGATATCGGTTTCGTTCAAGAAATCAAAGTTCCAAAAGATTTAGCGATTCCAGAGCACCCGTCATTGAGACATGGAAAACCAATTGAAGACGATGTTATAATCAAAACTGTTCAGAGCGCTTCACATGCGGAAGTTGTAACAGTAACCCCTGGGTCAGCTCCAGAGTCACCCATTTATCACGAGCATATGAAAGTTTCTACTTTACCGGGACCTGATTTAAAACCTGTTAAAGAATACGACGATACAGACTATGGTTATGGCCATTATACTGAAAAACTAAGAGAAACTCACATTACGACTCTTGATTCTCCGATCAAAGATGACATAGTGGTTATTGAAGAAGTCCCATGTATGCCAGAAAAAATACCTTCGATACCAGAAGACGTTGAAAAGGAAATAGAAGAAGCACGGAAACTTGAAGGGCTCGACAAACCTCCAGTAAGTCCAAAAGAAATTGAGAAGATTGTTGCTGATGTCGCAGAAGTTTTGAAGTCTGATAAAAGTCTTGATGAAATAATGGCTGATAAATCACCAATTTTACCAAGTAAATCTCCTGAAACTTCAATAATGACTGCAATTGAAGCTACTAAAGTGCTCTTATTGAGTGAACAACAAATTAAACATGATCTTCATGAAGAGATCAAACCAGTCCAACTGGCTCAGTTGGATATTAAAAAAGAAATATCTCCTGGGAGGTCAGTGACATCAGAGGATCCTAGTGAAATTTCGGATAAAACTATACTCAGTGAGATTAAACGACAAAAACGAGACACTTGTCAAGAAGAAAAGTCAATTTTCAGCTCTATACACTTCGACTTAGGTGAAATTGATACATCTGAAGACAAACAAAAGAAAGAAGAAAATGAAAATGAAAAACAAGTAGAATCTTTTATTACAATAACCGAAACTACTGAATCGATGGAACAAGAAAGAAAATTAAGCAGTACTGTAGAATCTGCTAAAACATTAGAAAAATTAGAGGAAAAAATGACTGATATGAAGAAAAAAGAAGAAGCCAAAAAGCAAGACATGTCTGAAAAGATGATTGACTCCACCATCGATATCGTATCTTGCAAAACAAATTTAAAAACTGACAGCTCTCTCGGCAAAGTTCCTGAAAAAGAACATGGTATTGAGATTGATGGTCAGGCAGAAAAACTAAACCTCGATGAACATGAACAAGATGAACAAGTTTCTACAAATAAAGAAACTATTTCAACAGCGATATCTGAATCAGATACCGATAAAAAAGAACAAACACATGTAAGACAACGCAGCCCTCTATCAGAAAAAGAAGACAGAAAGCGTCTTATATCCGAAAAAGAGGACGCTGATGAAGTTGAGACATTGGACAAGACTAAAACGGATATCGTTTCTGACAAACTTGATGTAAAGCAAGTAGGCTTAGAAAGAGATATTCATGAAAAAGATTTACAGTTAACTGTGGAAATCGATGGTGTTGATGGTGAAGTCGAAAAAGTCAAGGCGGGAAAAAAAGACAAAATCGATAAATTTATGACTAAATTGGATGAGAAGGTGAGTGCAACAAAAGATTTCTTCAGTGGTAAGTTTTTTGGTAAAAAAACGACTAAGGAAACAAGCCCAATCAATGATTCCGAGAAACAGTCAATTGATATGACACAAAGTCCAGTTGAAAAGGAATTGAGTCCAGAAGAAGACGACGAGAAAACTACTAGTCCTATCACTGTAGATGAAAAAACTCCATCCATTGTTGAGGTTGAACATATATCAGTCAAAGAAAAACAGATATCAGACGAAGAAATTGAATACAAATCGTCAGAAGCAATAAAGCCAGTCAGTACAACGAAGGATACTATTCTGAAGACATTGATACTTGATGATAAACAAACACGCCTCATGCAGGATGAATACAGTCCCGAAGTAGATGACGAAGAAAATCAAAGTTCGATGACGATACAAGAGCTTGAACTACCTACAGATGGAAAGATACCTTCATCAATTGATAAAGAACTTTCTGAAGCCGACACAAAATTGAGTCCAATGGACCAAAAGACACCAATCGACAGAGAACCAAGCCCCGGCAAAGACCATGACGGAAAAGCAAGTCTTGTTTCAGGAAAGGCTTCAAGCCCCACGGATAGAAAGCCAAGCTCTCTAAAAGGAGATGACAGAAAAGCAAGTCTCATTTCTGACAAAGTACCTAGCACTATGGACAAAGAGCCAAGTCATGTCAAAGACAGTGAGAGGCAAGCGATTCTTATTTCTGAAATAGTACCAAGCCCAATCGAAAGAGAACCAAGCCCCAGCAAAGACGATGACAAAAATGCAAGTCTTGTTTCAGGAAAGTCTTTGAGCCAAATTGGCAGAGAGCCAAGTCCTGTCAAGGAAGATGACAGAAAGACGAGTCTTGTTTCTGATAAAACCGCAAGCCCGGTCGACAGAGAGCCAAGTCCTGTAAAAAAGGACAGCAGAAGGGTGAGTCCTATATCTGACAAAGCACAAACTCCGATAGACAAAGATCCAACCAATGCTAAAGAGGAAGACAGGAAAAAGAGTATTGTTTCTGATGAAGCACCAAGTCCGTTCGACGAAGATTCAACGCATGCTAATGAGGATGACAGGAAAATGAGTATTGTTTCTGATAAAGCACTAAGCCCAATCGGTAAAGAACAGAGTCCAGTCCAAGGCGATGATAGGAATGCTAACCTTGTTTCTGACAAAGCACCTATTCCAATCGACAGAAAGCAAAGTTCTGTCAAAGAGGCTGATAAAACAGTGAGTTCTAAATCTGATGAGGCATCGAGTCCAGTTGACAAGGCACCAAGCCCGATCGAACGCGAAACAAGTCCTGTAAAAGTAGCGGACAGAAAAACAAGTCTGATTTCTAATAACACATCAAATCTTTATGAAGAGGCACCAAGCCCACTTGACAAAGAACCAAGTCTTGTCAAAGAGGATAACAGGAAAGCAAGTATCATTTCTGATAAAGTACCAAGTCTTACTGACATAGAACCAAGCCCTGCTAAACAGAATGACAGAAAAACGAGTCTAGTTTCTGCCAAAGCTCCAAGCCCCATCGACATGACACCAAGCATGACAGACGAAGAACCAAGTTCAGCAAAAGATAATGACAGGAAAGCAAGTATTGTTTCTGACAAGGGATTAAGTCCAATCGAGAGAGATGTAAGTCCTGTAACTCAGGACGACCGAATATCGAGTCTTATTCCAGACAATTTCGAGGATAGGGTTCTTCAACCCCTCAAAGTGCACAGTGCTGAAATTCAAACTATATTATCTCGCATTTCAAACGTTACTGAGCTTCGTTTCGATGATGAATTTATTAGTAATCAAATCCTGGAATTAGATTCTTCACTTGAAGGCTTTCTTCCTGTGGGTAAACCACAATTCTCAGAATCAGCTGGAAAAGAAATAATAACCCAAGACGTGATGAGTTTCGAAAGGATATTTTTCAAAACAACAGCAAGAGTAGTATTTTCAAATAAAGAGAAATCCATGAAATATAAAACTATATCCTACGAAACAGTAACTGATAGTTATCAAAACAATGAACATAATGACAAAGCTTTCCACACAACAATTATTTCGGACGCTTTGGATGAAAATCATACAATAGAACAAAGCCTTCATAATATCGGCTACAGGAAATTTGGAGAACCGAACATAATAAAGGCTGATAGGTCAGAAGAAGTAACAATTAATAAGATAAAAATCATACGGCAAATTACAATTGTCACCAGTTTAAGCTATTATATACATAACAAATCAACCAAAACAGTGACTATTACATCTACTTACCATGAAGACATGTATCCGGACGGTACAGTTACTACCAGAAAACATGAAATTATCTCGCTGTGTGATGGATTGTTAGATATGTCGGAAAATATAACCGCAAGCGAGATACTCACGTCATCGATCATAGCTGTCAATACTAAACCCGTTCTGAAAACAAACACAACGCCAAGCCTTGTCGCAGAAAACGACAAAAAGGCTAGTGTGGTGACCTCTGATCAGAGAGAAAATGCACCAATGACATGTCTTATAAACATATCTCATGAAACATCAAGCCCTCCCAAGCCAATACCATGTATAGTTGAACAAGAGGCAAGCCCGATCAAAGAAGAAAGCGATAGAAAAGCCAGTCTCATATATGAGAAGGAACCAAGGCTGATCGAAAAAAAATCAAATTCAGTTGAAAAAGATGACAATACAATAAGTCCCATATATGAAGAAGAACCACATCCTGTCAAAGAGGACGATAAAAAAGCCAGTCTAATTCCAGACGAAGCACCAAAACCGATTGACAGAGAACCAAGCCTTGTCAAGGAAGACGACAGAAAGGCCAGTCTTATTCAAGACAAGTCACCAAGTCCGACTGATGAAAAACAAAGCCCTGTCAAGGAGGACGATAGAAAAGCCAGTCTCATACCAGACAAGGCACCAAGCCCGATCGACAAAGAATCAAGCCCTGTCAAAGAGGAGGTCAAGGATAACGATACAAAGACCAGTCAAATTCCTGACCATGTACCGAGCCCGATTGCTAAAGAACCCAGCCCTGTCAAGGAGGATGATAGAAAGGCTAGTCTAATTTCGGATCAGGAACGAAGCCCGATTGATGGAAAACCAAGCCCTGTCATGGAGGGCGAAAGGAAAACTAGTCTTATTCCTGAAAAGGCACCAAAACCAATTGAAAAACCACCAAGCCCTGTCAAGGAGAACGATGGAAAAGCCAGTATACTTCCTGACAGGACACTAAGCCCAATCGACATAGAACCAAGCCCTATCAAGGAGGACGATAGAAAAGTCAGTCTTATTCCTGACAAGGCATTTAGCCCGACTGACAAAGAAAGAAGCCCTGTCAAGGAGGATGATAGAAAGGCCAGTCTCATAACTTACAAGTCACCAAGCCCAATCGACAAAGAACCAAGCCCTGTCAAGGAGGACGATAAAAAAATCAGTCTAATTCCTGACAAGGAACCAAGTCCTACTGACAAAAAACAAAGCCCTGTCAAGGAGGATGCAAGAAAAGCCAATCTCATTCCTGACAAGGCACTGAGCCCTATTGACAATGAACAAAGCCCTGTCAAGGAGGACGATAGAAAGGCAAGTCTTATACCTGACAAGGCATTAAGCCCAACTGCCAAAGAAAGAAGCCCCGTCAAGGAAGACGATAGAAAGGCCAGTGTCATTACTGACAAGTCAACAAGCCCGATTGACAACGAACAAAGCCCTGTCAAGGAGGATGAAAAAAAAGCCAGTCTCATTCCTGACAAGACACTGAGCCCGATTGACAATGAACAAAGCCCTGTCAAGGAGGACGATAGAAAGGTCAATCTTATTTCTGACAAGGTACAAAGCCCTATTGAGAATGAACAAAGCCCTGTCAAGGAGGCCGATAGAAAGACAAGTCTTATTCCTGACAAGGCAATAAGCCCAACTGCAAATGAAAGAAACCCTGTCAAGGAGAACGATAGGAAAGCCAGTGTCATTATTGACGAATCACCAAGTCCGATTGACGAAGAACCAAGCCCTGTCAAGGAAGACGATAAAAAAACCAGTCTAATTCCTGACAAGGAACCAAGCCCTACTGACAATGAACATAGCCCTGTCAAAGAAGATGAAAGAAAAGCCAATCTCATTCCTGACAAGGTAATGAGCCCAATTGACAATGAACAAAGCCCTGTCAAGGAGGACGATAGAAAGGCCAGTCTTCTTTCTGACAAGGTACCAAGCCCTATTAAGAATGAATCAAGCCCTGTCAATGAAGCCGATAAAAAGGCAAGTCTTACTCCTGACAAGGCATTAAGCCCAACTGCCAATGAAAGAAGCCCCGTCAAGGAGGACGATAGAAAGGCCAGTGTCATTACTGACAAGTCACCAAGCCCGATTGACAAAGAACCAAGCCCTGTCCAGGAGGCCGACAGAAAGGCCAGTCTAATTTCTGACAAGGAACCAAGCCCGATTAACAGAGAACCAAGCCCTAATAAGGACGACCAGTCCAGGGCCAGTCTTATACCAGACAAGGAACAAAGTCCGATTGACAGAAAATCAAGCCCTGTCAAGGAGGAGGATAAAAAAGCCAGTCTAATTCCTGACAAGGCACCTAGCCCGATTGACAGAGAACCAAGCCCTGTAAAGGACGACGATAACAAGGCCGGTCTCATTCCTGACAAGCCACCAAGCCCGATTGATAAAAAGCCAAGCCCTCTCAAGGAGGACGATATAGAGGCTAGTTTTATATCGGATAAGGAACCAAGCCCCATTGACAGAGATCAAAGCCTTGTCAAGGTTGAAAGAAAAGCCAGTCTTATTCCTGACAAGGCACCAAGCCCGATTGACAGTGAACCAAGCCCTGTAAAGAACGACGATAACAAGGCCAGTCTCATACCTGACAAGCCACCAAGCCCGATTGATGAAAAACCAAGCCCTCTCAAGGAGGGCGATAGAAAGGCCAGTCTTATAACAGACAAGAAATCAAGCCCTATTGACAGAAAACCAAGCCCTGTAAAGGATAACGATAAAAAGGCCAGTCTTATACTAGACAAGGAATCAAGCCCGCTTGACAGAGAACCAAGCCCTGTCAAGGAGGACAATAGAAAGGCCAGTCTTGTTACAGACAAGTTAGCAAGCTCGATGGACAGCGAAAAAAGCCCTGTCAAGGAGGAAGATAGAAAAGCCAATCTTATTCCAGAAAAGGCGCCAAGCCCTATTGACAGACAACCAAGCCCTGTAAAGGATGACGATAGAAAAGCCAGTATTATTCCAGACAAGGAACCAAGACCGATGGACAGACAACCAAGCCCTGTAAAGGATGACGATAGAAAAGCCAGTCTTATTCCAGACAAGGCGCCAAGCCCAATTGACAGACAACCAAGCCCTGTAAAGGATGACGATAGAAAGGCCAGTCTTGTTTCAGACAAGGAACCATGTCCTCTTGACAGAGAACCAAGCCCTATCAAGGAAGACGATAGAAAAGCCAGTCTTATTACAGACAAGGCACCAAGCCCGATTGACAGTCAACCAAGCCCTGTAAAGAATGACGATAGAAAGACCAATCTTATTCCAGACAAGGAACCACGACCGATTGACAGAGAAGATAGCCCTATAACGGATGACGATAGAAAGGCCAGTCTTGTTACAGACAAGTTAGCAAGCTCGATGGACAGACAACCAAGCCCTGTAAAGGATGACGATAGAAAAGCCAGTCTTATTCCAGACAAGGCGCCAAGCCCAATTGACAGACAACCAAGCCCTGTAAAGGATGACAATAGAAAGGCCAGTCTTGTTTCAGACAAGGAACCATGTCCTCTTGACAGAGAACCAAGCCCTATCAAGGAAGACGATAGAAAGACCAGTCTTATTCCAGACAGGGAACCACGACCGATTGACAGAGAAGATAGCCCTGTAACGGATGACGATAGAAAGGCCAGTCTTGTTACAGACAAGTTAGCAAGCTCGATGGACAGCGAAACAAGCCCTGTCAAGGAGGACGATAGAAAAGCCAATCTTATTCCAGACAAGGCACCAAGCCCGATTGAAAGACAACCAAGCCCTGTAAAGGATGACGATAGAAAAGCCAAACTTACAACAGACAAGGAATCAAGCCCGATTGACAAAGAACCAAGCCGTGTCATGGAGCACGATAGAAAAGCCAGTCTTATTCCAGACAAGGCGCCAAGCCCAATTGACAGACAACCAAGCCCTGTAAAGGATGACGATAGCAAGGCCAGTCTTATTACAGTCAAGGAATCTAGCCCGCTTGACAGAGAACCAATCCCTGTCAAGGAGGATGATAGAAAAGCCAGTCTTATTCTAGACAAGGCGCAAAGCCCAATTGACAGACAACCAAGCCCTGTAAAGGATGACAATACAAAGGCCAGTCCTATACCAGACAAGGAATCAAGCCCGCTTGACAGAGAACCAAGCCCTGTCATGGAGCACGATAGAAAAGCCAGTCTTATTCCAGACAAGGCACCCAGCGAGAATGAAAGACAACCAAGCCCTGTAAAGGATGACGATAGAAAGGACAGTCTTATTCCAGACAAGGAACCAAGAGAGATTGACAGAGAAGAAAGACCAGTAAAGGATGACAATAGAAAGGCCAGTCTTGTTTCAGGCAAGCTAGCAAGCCCGATGGACAGCGAACCAAGCCGTGTCAAGGAGGACGATAAAAAGGCCAGTCTAAAACCAGACAAGGAATCAAGCCCGCTTGACAGGGAACCAAGCCCTGTCAAGGAGGACGAAAATAAAACCAGTCTTATTCCAGACAAGTCGCTAATCTCAATTGACAGACAACCAAGCCCTGTTAAGGATGACGATAGAAAGGTCAGTCTTTTACCAGACAAGGAATCAAGTCCAACTGACAGAAAACCAAGCCCTGTCAAGGAGGACGATAGAATGGCCAGTCTTGTTTCAGAAAAGTTAGCAAGCCCGATGGACAGCGAACCAAGCCCTGTCAAAGAGGACGTTAGAAAAGCCAGTCTCATTCCAGACAAGGCGCCAAGCCCAATTGACAGTCAACCAAGCCCTGTAAAGGATGACGATAGAAAGGCCAGTCTTATAACAGACAAGGAATCAAGCCCGCTTGACAGAGAACCAAGCCCTGTCAAGGAGGACGATAGAAAGGCCAGTCTTGTTTTAGACAAGTTAGCAAGCCCGATGGACAGCGAACCAAGCCCTGTCAAAGAGGACGATAGAAAAGCCAGTCTCATTCCAGACAAGGCGCCAAGCCCAATTGACAGTCAACCAAGCCCTGTAAAGGATGACGATAGAAAGGCCAGTCTTATAACAGACAAGGAATCAAGCCCGCTTGACAGAGAACCAAGCCCTGTCAAGAAGGACTATAGAAAAGCCAGTCTTATTCCAGACAAGGCACCAAGCCCGATTGATAGACAACCAAGCCCTGTTAAGGATGACGAAAGAAAAGTCAGTCTTATACCAGACGAGGAATCAAGCCTGCTTGACAGAGAACCAAGCCCTGTCAAGGAGGACGATAGAAAGGCCAGTCTTGTTTTAGACAAGTTAGCAAGACCGATGGACAGCGAACCAAGCCCTGTCAAGGAGGACTATAGAAAAGCCAGAATTATTCCAGACAAGGCACCAAGCCCGATTGACAGACAACCAAGCCCTGCAAAGGATGACGATAGAAAGGTCAGTCTTATACCAGACAAGGAATCAAGCCCGCTTGACAAAGAACCAAGCCCTGTCAAGGAGGACAATAGAAAAGCCAGTCTTATTCCAGACAAGGCGCCAAGACCTATTGACAGACAACCATGCCCTGTACAGGGTGACGATAGAAAGGCCAGTCTTATTCCAGACAAGGAATCAAGACCGATTGACAGAGAAGAAAGCCCTGTAAAGGAGGACGATAAAAAGGCCAGTCTTGTTTCAGACAAGGCACCCAGCGAGATTGAAAGACAACCAAGCCTTGTAAAGGATGACGATAGAAAAGACAGTCTTATTCCAGACAATGAACCAAGACCGATTGACAGAGAAGAAAGCCCTGTAGAGGATGACAATAGAAACGCCAGTCTTGTTTCAGACAAGCTAGCAAGCCCAATTGACAGAGAACCAAGCCCTGTCAAGGAGGCCGGTAGAAAGGCCAGTCTTATTCCAGACAAGGAATCTAGCCCGCTTGACAGAGAACCAATCCCTGTCAAGGAGGATGATAGAAAAGCCAGTCTTATTCCAGACAAGGCGCCAAGCCCAATCGACAGACAACCCAGCCCTGTAAAGGATGACGATAGCAAAGCCAGTCTTATACCAGACAAGGAATCAAGGCCGCTTGACAGAGAACCAAGCTCTGTCAAGGAGGACGATAGAAAAGCCAGTCTTATTCCAGACAAGGCGCCAAGCCCAACTGACACACAACGTAGCCCTGTTAAGGATGAAGATAGAAAGGCCAGTCTTATACCGGACAAGGAATCAAGCCCGCTTGACAGAGAACCAAGCCCTGTCAAGGATGACGATAGAAACGCCAGTCTTATTCCAGACAAGGAACCAAGACCGATTGTTAGAGAACAAAGCCCTGTAATGGATGACGATAGAAAGGCCAGTCTTATACCAGACAAGGATTCAATCCCGCTTGACAGAGAACCAAGCCCTGTCAAGGAGGACGATAGAAAAGCCAGTCTTATTCCAGACAAGGCGCCGAGCCCTATTGACAGTCAACCAAGCCCTGTAATAGATGACGATAGAAAGGCCAGTCTTATACCAGACAAGGAATCAAGCCCGCTTGACAGAGAACCAAGCCCTGTCAAGGTTGACGATAGAAAGGCCAGTCTTATTCCTGACAAGGCACCAAGCCCGCTTGACAGAGAACCAAGCCCTGTTAAGGATGACGATAGAAACGCCAGTCTTATTCCAGACAAGGAACCAAGACCGATTGTCAGAGAACAAAGCCCTGTAAAGGATGACGATAGAAAGGCCAGTCTTATACCAGACAAGGATTCAATTCCGCTCGACAGAGAACCAAGCCCTGTCAAGGAGGACGATAGAAAAGCCAGTCTTATTCCAGACAAGGCGCCAAGCCCTATTGACAGTCAACCAAGCCCTGTAATAGATGATGATAGAAAGGCCAGTCTTATTCCTGACAAGGCACCAAGCCCGCTTGACAGAGAACCAAGCCCTGTCAAGGATGACGCTAGAAACGCCAGTCTTATTCCAGACAAGGAACCACGACCGATTGTCAGAGAACAAAGCCCTGTAAAGGATGACGATAGAAAGGCCAGTCTTATACCAGACATGGATTCAATTCCGCTCGACAGAGAACCAAGCCCTGTCAAGGAGGACGATAGAAAAGCCAGTCTTATTCCAGACAAGGCGCCAAGCCCTATTGACAGTCAACCAAGCCCTGTAATAGATGATGATAGAAAGGCCAGTCTTATACCAGACAAGGAATCAAGCCCGCTTGACAGAGAACCAAGCCCTGTCAAGGTTGACGATAGAAACGCCAGTCTTATTCCAGACAAGGAACCAAAACCGCTTGACAGAGAACCAAGCCCTGTCAAGGATGACGATAGAAACGCCAGTCTTATTCCAGACAAGGAACCAAGACCGATTGTCAGAGAACAAAGCCCTGTAAAGGATGACGATAGAAAGGCCAGTCTTATACCAGAAAAGGATTCAATCCCGCTTGACAGAGAACCAAGCCCTGTCAAGGAGGACGATAGAAAAGCCAGTCTTATTCCAGACAAGGCGCTAAGCCCTATTGACAGTCAACAAAGCCCTGTAATAGATGACGATAGAAAGGCCAGTATTATACCAGACAAGGAATCAAGCCCGCTTGACAGAAAACCAAGCCCTGTCAAGGTTGACGATAGAAACGCCAGTCTTATTCCAGACAAGGAACCAAGACCGATTGTCAGAGAACAAAGCCCTGTAAAGGATGACGATAGAAAGGCCAGTCTTATACCAGACAAGGATTCAATCCCGCTTGACAGAGAACCAATCCCTGTCAAGGAGGATGATAGAAAAGCCAGTCTTATTCCTGACAAGGCACCAAGCCCGCTTGACAGAGAACCAAGCCCTGTCAAGGATGACGATAGAACCGCCAGTCTTATACCAGACAAGGATTCAATTCCGCTTGACAGAGAACCAAGCCCTGTAAAGGATGACGATAGCAAAGCCAGTCTTATACCAGACAAGGAGTCAAGCCCGCTTGACAGAAAACCAAGCATTGTCATGGAGGACGATAGAAAAGCCAGTCTTATTTCTGACAAGGCACCAAGCCCGCTTGACAGAGAACCAAGCCCAGTCAAGGATGACGATAGAAACGCCAGTCTTATACCGGACAAGGAATCAAGCCCACTTGACAGAGAACCAATCCCTGTCAAGGAGGATGATAGAAAAGCCAGTCTTATTCCTGACAAGGCACCAAGCCCGCTTGACAGAGAACCAAGCCCTGTCAAGGATGACGATAGAACCGCCAGTCTTATTCCAGACAAGGAACCAAGACCGATTGTCAGAGAACAAAGCCCTGTAAAGGATGACGATAGAAAGGCCAGTCTTATACCAGACAAGGATTCAATTCCGCTTGACAGAGAACCAAGCCCTGTAAAGGATGACGATAGCAAAGCCAGTCTTATACCAGACAAGGAATCAAGCCCGCTTGACAGAGAACCAAGCCCAGTCAAGGATGACGATAGAAATGCCAGTCTTATTCCAGACAAGGAACCAAGACCGATTGTCATAGAAGAAAGCCTTGAAAAGGATGACGATAGAAAAGCCAGTCTTATTTCTGACAAGGCACCAAGCCCGCTTGACAGAGAACCAAGCCCAGTCAAGGATGACGATAGAAATGCCAGTCTTATTCCAGACAAGGAACCAAGACCGATTGTCATAGAAGAAAGCCTTGAAAAGGATGACGATAGAAAAGCCAGTCTTATACCAGACAAGGAATCAAGCCCGCTTGACAGAGTACCAATCTCTGTCAAGGAGGATTATAGAAAAGCCAGTCTTATTCCAGACAAGGCGCCAAGCCCAATTGACAGTCAACCAAGCCCTGTAAAGGATGACGATAGAAAGGCCAGTCTTATACCAGACAAGGAATCAAGCCCGCTTGACAGAGAAACAATCCCTGTCAAGGAGGATGATAGAAAAGCCAGTCTTATTCCAGACAAGGCACCAAGCCCAATTGACAGACAACAAAGCCCTGTAAAGGATGACGATAGAAAGGCCAGTCTTATACCAGACAAGGATTCAATCCCGCTTGACAGAGAACCAAGCCCTGTCAAGGAGGACGATAGAAAAGCCAGTCTTATTCCAGACAAGGCGCCAAGCCCAATTGACAGACAACCAAGCCCTGTAAAGGATGACGATAGAAAGGCCAGTCTTATACCAGACAAGGAATCAAGCCCGCTTGACAGAGAACCAAGCCCTGTCAAGGAGTACGGTAGAAAGGCCAGTCTTATTTCAGACAAGGAATCAAGTCCGCTTGACAGAGAACAAAGCCCTGTCAAGGAGGACGATAGAAAAGCCAGTCTTATTCCAGACAAGGCGCCAAGCCCAATAGACACACAACTTAGCCCTGTAAAGGATGAGGATAGAAAGGCCAGTCTTATACCGGACAAGGAATCAAGCCCGCCTGACAGAAAATCAAGCCCTGTCAAGGAGGACGATAGAAAAGCTAGTCTTATTCCTGACAAGGCACCAAGCCCGCTTGACAGAGAACCAAGCCCTGTCAAGGATGACGATAGAAATGCCAGTCTTATTCTAGACAAGGAACCAAGACCGATTGTCAGAGAAGAAAGCCCTGTAATGGATGACGATAGGAAGGCCAGTCTTATACCAGACAAGGATTCAATCCTGCTTGATAGACAACCAAGCCCTGTAAAGGATGACGATAGAAAGGCCAGTCTTATATCAGACAAGGAATCAAGCCCGCTTGACAGAGAACCAAGCCCTGTCAAGGATAATGGTAGAAAGGCCAGTCTTATACCAGACAAGGATTCAAGCCCGCTTGACAGAGAACGAAGCCCTGTCAAGGAGGACGGTAGAAAGGCCAGTCTTATTCCAGACAAGGAATCAAGTCCGCTTGACAGAGAACAAAGCCCTGTCAAGGAGGACGATAGAAAAGCCATTCTTATTCCAGACAAGGCGCCAAGCCCATTAGACACACAACTTAGCCCTGTAAAGGATGAGGATAGAAAGGCCAGTCTTATACCGGACAAGGAATCAAGCCCGCTTGACAGAAAATCAAGCCCTGTCAAGGAGGACGATAGAAAAGCCAGTCTTATTCCTGACAAGGCACCAAGCCCGCTTGACAGAGAACCAAGCCCTGTCAAGGATGATGATAGAAATGCCAGTCTTATTCCAGACAAGGAACCAAGACCGATTGTTAGAGAAGAAAGCCCTGTAAAGGATGACGAAAGGAAGGCCAGTCTTATACCAGACAAGGAATCAAGCCCGCTTGATAGAGAACCAAGCCCTGTCAAGGATGACGATAGAAAAGCCAGTCTTATTCCAGACAAGGCACCAAGCCCAATTGACAGACAACCAAGCCCTGTAAAGGATGACGATAGAAAGGCCAGTCTTATACCAGACAAGGATTCAATCCCGCTTGACAGAGAACCAAGCCCTGTCAAGGAGGACGATAGAAAAGCCAGTCTTATTCCAGACAAGGCACCAAGCCCAATTGACAGACAACCAAGCCCTGTAAAGGATGACGATAGAAAGGCCAGTCTTATACCAGACAAGGATTCAATCCCGCTTGACAGAGAACCAAGCCCTGTCAAGGAGCACGATAGAAAAGCCAGTCTCATTCCAGACAAGGCGCCAAGCCCAATTGACAGACAACCAAGCCCTGTAAAGGATGACAATAGAAAGGCCAGTCTTATACCAGACAAGGAATCAAGCCCGCTTGACAGAGAACCAAGCCCTGTCAAGGAGGATGATAGAAAAGCCAGTCTGATTCCAGACAAGGCGCCAAGCCCAATAGACACACAACTTAGCCCTGTAAAGGATGAGGATAGAAAGGCCAGTCTTATACCGGACAAGGAATCAAGCCCGCTTGACAGAAAATCAAGCCTTGTCAAGGAGGACGATAGAAAAGCTTGTCTTATTCCTGACAAGGCACCAAGCCCGCTTGACAGAGAACCAAGCCCTGTCAAGGATGACGATAGAAATGCCAGTCTTATTCTAGACAAGGAACCAAGACCGATTGTCAGAGAAGAAAGCCCTGTAAAGGATGACGATAGGAAGGCCAGTCTTATACCAGACAAGGATTCAATCCTGCTTGATAGACAACCAAGCCCTGTAAAGGATGACGATAGAAAGGCCAGTCTTATATCAGACAAGGAATCAAGCCCGCTTGACAGAGAACCAAGCCCTGTCAAGGATAATGGTAGAAAGGCCAGTCTTATACCAGACAAGGATTCAAGCCCGCTTGACAGAGAACCAAGCCCTGTCAAGGAGGACGGTAGAAAGGCCAGTCTTATTCCAGACACGGAATCAAGTCCGCTTGACAGAGAACAAAGCCCTGTCAAGGAGGACGATAGAAAAGCCAGTCTTATTCCAGACAAGGCGCCAAGCCCATTAGACAAACAACTTAGCCCTGTAAAGGATGAGGATAGAAAGGCCAGTCTTATACCGGACAAGGAATCAAGCCCGCTTGACAGAAAATCAAGCCCTGTCAAGGAGGACGATAGAAAGGCCAGTCTTATTCCTGACAAGGCACCAAGCCCGCTTGACAGAGAACCAAGCCCTGTCAAGGATGACGATAGAAATGCCAGTCTTATTCCAGACAAGGAACCAAGACCGATTGTTAGAGAAGAAAGCCCTGTTAAGGATGACGAAAGGAAGGCCAGTCTTATACCAGACAAGGAATCAAGCCCGCTTGACAGAGAACCAAGCCCTGTCAAGGATGACGATAGAAACGCCAGTCTTATTCCAGACAAGGAACCAAGACCGATTATTAGAGAACAAAGCCCTGTAATGGATGACGATAGAAAGGCCAGTCTTATACCAGACAAGGATTCAATCCCGCTTGACAGAGAACCAAGCCCTGTCAAGGAGGACGATAGAAAAGCCAGTCTTATTCCAGACAAGGCACCAAGCCCAATTGACAGACAACCAAGACCTGTAAAGGATGACGATAGAAAGGTCAGTCTTAAACCAGACAAGGATTCAATCCCGCTTGACAGAGAACCAAGCCCTGTCAAGGAGCACGATAGAAAAGCCAGTCTCATTCCAGACAAGGCGCCAAGCCCAATTGACAGACAACCAAGCCCTGTAAAGGATGACAATAGAAAGGCCAGTCTTATACCAGACAAGGAATCAAGCCCGCTTGACAGAGAACCAAGCCCTGTCAAGGAGGATGATAGAAAAGCCAGTCTTATTCCAGACAAGGCACCAAGCCCAATTGACAGACAACCAAGCCCTGTAAAGGATGACGATAGAAAGGCCAGTCTTATTCCAGACAAGGAATCAAGCCCGCTTGACAGAGAACCAAGCCCTGTCAAGGAGGACGGTAGAAAGACCAGTCATATTCCAGACAAGGAATCTAGCCCGCTTGACAGAGAACCAATCCCTGTCAAGGAGGATGATAGAAAAGCCAGTCTTATTCCAGACAAGGCGCCAAGCCCAATTGACAGACAACCTAGCCCTGTAATGGATGACGATAGCAAAGCCAGTCTTATACCAGACAAGGAATCAAGCCTGCTTGACAGAAAACCAATCCCTGTCAAGGAGGACGATAGAAAAGTCAGTCTTATTCCTGACAAGGCACCAAGCCCGCTTGACAGAGAACCAAGCCCTGTCAAGGATGACGATAGAAACGCCAGTCTTATTCCAGACAAGGAACCAAGACCGATTGTCAGAGAACCAAGCCCTGTCAAGGAGGACGATAGAAAAGCTAGTCTTATTCCAGACAAGGCGCCAAGCCCAATTGACAGACAACCAAGCCCTGTAAAGGATGACGATAGAAAAGCCAGTGTTATTCCTGACAAGGCACCAAGCCCGCTTGACAGAGAACCAAGCCCTGTCAAGGATGACGATAGAAATTCCAGTCTTATTCCAGACAAGGAACCAAGACCGATTGTCATAGAAGAAAGCCTTGTAAATGATGACGATAGAAAAACCAGTCTTATACCAGACAAGGAATCAAGCCCGCTTGACAGAGTACCAATCTCTGTCAAGGAGGATGATAGAAAAGCCAGTCCTATTCCAGACAAGGCGCTAAGCATAATTGACAGTCAACCAAGCCCTGTAAAGGATGACGATAGAAAGGCCAGTCTTATACCAGACAAGGAATCAAGCCCGCTTGACAGAGAACCAAGCTCTGTCAAGGAGGACGATAGAAAAGCGAGTCTTATTCCAGACAAGGCGCCAAGCCCAACTGACACACAACTTAGCCCTGTAAGGGATGAGGATAGAAAGGCCAGTCTTATACCGGACAAGGAATCAAGCCCGCTTGACAGAGAACCAATCCCTGTCAAGGAGCACGATAGAAAAGCCAGTCTTATTCCTGACAAGGAATCAAGCCCGCTTGACAGAGAACCAATCCCTGTCAAGGAGGATGATAGAAAAGCCAGTCTTATTCCAGACAAGGCGCCAAGCCCAATTGACAGACAACCAAGCCCTGTAAAGGATGACGATAGCAAAGCCAGTGTTATTCCTGACAAGGCACCAAGCCCGCTTGACAGAGAACCAAGCCCTGTCAATGATGACGATAGAAATGCCAGTCTTGTTTCAGAAACGTTACCAAGCCTGATGGACAGCGAACCAGGCCCTGTCAAGGAGGACGATAGAAAAGCCAGTATTATTCCAGACAAGGCACCATGCCCAATTGACAGACAACCAAGCCCTGTAAAGGATGACAATAGAAAGGCCAGTCTTATACCAGACAAGGAATCAAGCCCGCTTGACAGAGAACCAAGCCCTGTCAAGGAGGACGGTAGAAAGGCCAGTCTTATTCCAGACAAGGAATCAAGCCCGCTTGACAGAGAACCAATCCCTGTGAAGGAGGATGATAGAAAAGCCAGTCTTATTCCAGACAAGGCGCCAAGCCCAATTGACAGACAACCAAGCCCTGTAAAGGATGACGATAGCAAAGCCAGTCTTATATCAGACAAGGAATCAAGCCTGCTTGACAGAGAACCAAGCCCTGTCAAGGAGGACGGTAGAAAGACCAGTCTTATTCCAGACAAGGAATCAAGCCCGCTGGACAGAGAACCAATCCCTGTTAAGGAGGATGATAGAAAAGTCAGTCTTTTTCCAGACAAGGAATCAAGCCCGCTTGACAGAGAACCAAGCCCTGTCAAGGAGGACGGTAGAAAGGCCAGTCTTATTCCAGACAAGGAATCAAGCCCGCTTGACAGAAAACCAATCCCTGCCAAAGAGGATGATAGAAAAGCCAGTCTTATTCTAGACAAGGCGCCAAGCCCAATTGACAGTCAACCAAGCCCTGTAAAGGATGACGATAGAAAGGCCAGTCTTATTCCAGACAAGGAACCAAGACCGATTGACAGAGAAGAAAGCCCTGTAAAGGATGACGATAGATTGGCCAGTCTTATACTAGACAAGGAATCAAGCCCGCTTGAGAGAGAACCAAGCCTTGTCAAGGGGGACGATACAAAAGCCAGTCTTATTCCAGACAAGGCGCCAAGCCCAATTGACAGACAACCAAGCCCTGTAAAGGATGACGATAGAAATGCCAGTCTTATACCAGATAAGGAATCAAGCCCGCTTGACAGAGAACCAATCCCTGTCAAGGAGGACGATAGAAAAGCCAGTCTTATTCCAGACAAGGCGCCAAGCCCAATCGACACACAACTTAGCCCTGTAAAGGATGACGATAGCAAAGCTTGTCTTATACCAGACAAGGTATCAAGCCCGCTTGACAGAGAACCAATCCCTGTCAAGGAGGAGGATAGAAAAGCTAGTCTTATTCCAGACAAGGCACCAAGCCCGCTTGACAGAGAACCGAGCCCTGTCAAGGAGGACGATAAAAAGACTAGTCTAATTCCTGACAAGCCACATAGCCAGATTGACAAAAAATCAAGCCCTGTTAAGGAAGACGACAAAAAGGCCAGTCCCATTCCTGAAACGGCTCAAAGCTCTATTGATAGAGAATCAAGCCCAGTCGAGGAGGGCGAAAGAATGGGTAGTCACATTCCTGACAAGGCACCAAGCCCGATTGAAAGAGAATCAAGCCCTATAAAGGACGACGATAGAAAGGCCAGTGTTATTCCAGAGATGGATCCAAGCCCGATTGACAGAGAACCAAGCCCTGTCAAGGACGATGATAGAAAAGCTAGTTTTATTCCTGACAAAGCACCAAGTTCGATTGATAAAAAACCAACCTCTGTCAAGGAGGACGATAAAGAAGCAAGTCTTAGTCCTGACATGGCACCAAACCCGCTTGACAGAGAACCAAGCCCTGTCAAGGGGAACGATAAAAAGACCAGTCTTGTTTCAGACAAGTTACCAAGCCCGATGGACAGCGAACCAAGCCCTGTCGAGGAGGACGACAGAAAGGCCAGTCTTACTGCAGACAAAGAACCAAGCCCGATTGATAAACAACCAAGCCCTGACAAGAAGGACGAGAAGAAAGCCAGTCGAACTACTGACATGGCACCAAGCTCGATTGACATTGAACCAAGCCCTGTCAAAGAAAACGATAAAAAGATTAGTCTCATTCAGTCTCAAAAGGAAGAACTTAAGACATCTAGCTCTCTAAAAGAAGATTTTAAGGCCTCTCAAGACTCAGAGAAAGATGATATCAAAGAAACTGTTCCTCTTAAAAGAGATTTGAAGGCCCCAAGCCCTTCCAAGCATGACATAGAAAGACATACCCCTCAAGAAGATGCTAAGGCACCTAGTTCTGATAAAGAAGACACCAATGATTTTAGCCTTCTGACGAAAGACTTGAAACTGCAAAGCCCCCTCAAAGATTTGATACCAAGCTTTGTCCAGTTAGCACCAATCTCTACTGAAGAAGGTGAGTCACGAACTGAGGAAGACCTGAAGGCATCTGTGTTAAAATCGAAAACACATAGTTTGTCTGAAGTCTACTTAAAGGAATCGAGTCCTGTTAAAGAAGATCTTCAAGCCCCAAAATCAAGTCCAGTTGATAAGAAAATTATTGGTGATCATACTGTTTTGTTAGACACAGTCAATGTTGTCAACCTTCAAGAAGATGGAGCGACATATAAAACACTCGTGTTAGAGACAAGTGCTAATGAATCAGACGACGATATGCCAAGCCCAGAATTGTTGACTGACGAACCGATAACGTTTAAAAAACCAGCTACCAATACTTTTAGTGAAGAAACTGTTATAAGTAATTTACGAAATAAAGATTATCAAACTCTTAATCTGATTTCGGATACAGATCAACTGCAAAAACCGGACTCATTACCAATCAAACCAATAAGTCCTTTAATGAAAATAGCAACTCAATTTGAAAAGGACCTCACTTCTTCAGAACATCAAGTCATGAAGTCTCTCCCTGAGCTTATAGAGCAAGTACCCATCAGCAACTTGAAATCACCTAGTCCAAATGGAGATGACTCAAATATAGTAAAAGAATCAAGCCCTCAAAAGGACGACCAAATGACACCAAGATCTGTCAAAGAAGATGTCAAGGTAGACCTCGAGGCACCTAGCCCTGTTAATAAAGATATCAAAGAACGTCCAGTCAAGAGGGATGACAAAAAAGATAGCAAAGACCGAAGTCCCGTCAAGGAGGATGTCAAAGAACACAGCCTCGTCGAGAAATATGTTAAAGAACGCAGCCCTGTCAAGGAAGACCTTAAGCCACCTAGCCCTGTAAAGGAAGACCTCATGGCACCTAGCTCCGTCAAGAAAGACTTTGAGGCACCTAGTCCTGCCAAGGAAGACCTTAAGGCACCTAGCCCTGCCAAGGAAGACATTAAGGCACCTAGCCCTGTCAAGGAAGACCTGAAGGCACCTAGCTCCGTTAAAGAAGATCACATGGCAACAAGCCCTGTCAAGAAAGACCCAAAGGCACCTAGTCCTGTCGAGGAACACGTCAAAAAACACAGTCCTGGCAAAGAACATCTCGAAGAACGCCGCCCTGTCAAGGAAGACCTTAAGGCACCTAGCCCTGTCAAGGAAGACCTGAAGGCACCTAGCCCCGTTAAAGAAGATCTCATGGTACGTAGCCCTGTCAAGGAAGACGTCAAGGCACCTAGTCCTGTCATGAAAGACCTGAAGGCACCTATTACTGTCGAGGAACACATCAAACAACACAGTCCTGTCAAAGAACATCTCGAAGAACGCTGCCCTGTCAAGGAAGACCTTAAGGCATCTAGTCGTGTCGAGGAACATGTCAAAGATCGCAGCTCTGTCGAGCAACACATCGAAGAACGCAGCCCTGTCAAGGAAGACCTCAAGGCACCTAGCCCTGTCAAGAAAGATCTTACGGAACCTAGCCAAGTCAAGGAAGACCTAAAGGCACCTAGCCCTCTCAAAGAAGACCGTACGGAACCTAGCCCTGCCAAGAAAGACCTCATGTCACCTGGCTCTGTCAAGGAAGATCTCAAGGTACATAGTCCTATCAAAGAAGATTTCAAGGAACCAAACCTTGTAAAGGACGATGTAAAAGAATCCAGCCCTGCCAAGGAAGACCTCAAGGCACCTTGCCCTATCAAGAAGATTGTCAAAGAACCCACCACTGTCAAGGAAAATTTCAAGGCAATTAGCCCTGAAAAGGATAATGCTAAAGCTCCGAGTCCTGTCAAAGATATCAAAGCTTATTGCCTTGACAAAGAAGATGTCAAAGAACCTAGTCCTATCAAAGAAGACTTTAAGGCACCTGTCCAGGAAAACATCAAAGAATCAAGCCCTGTCGAGAAAGACCTGAAGGTACCTTTTTCTGTCAAAGCTCCTAGTTCTGTCATGGAGGATGTCACAGAACCAAGCCTTGTCAAAGAAGACCTTAAGGCACCAA
The DNA here is from genome assembly GCA_963564075.1 of Eupithecia subfuscata. Lineage (NCBI taxonomy): Eukaryota > Metazoa > Arthropoda > Insecta > Lepidoptera > Geometridae > Eupithecia > Eupithecia subfuscata. The sequence goes on along the minus strand of OY751112.1, from coordinate 14,581,958 downwards.
ACTTTATCCAAGAAGATTTCAAAGCTTCTAGTATTGTAAAAGAAGAGGCCAAAGAACCAAGTCCTGCCAAGGAAGACTCTAAGGAGCTTATTACTGTCCAAGAAGACGTCAAAGAACCAAGCCCAGTCAGGGAAGACCTAAAGGTATCTTGCTCTGTCAAGACAGATGCTAAAGAATCAAGCCCTTACAAAGATGATCTCAAGACCCCTAGCCTTGTCAAGGAGGATTGGAATGTGGCCAGTTCAGTCAAAGACGACCTCAAAGCATCTAGCCCTGTGAAAGTTGATGCCAAAGAAATAGGCTCTGACAAGGGAGATGAGACAAAATCAAGGCCTCTAGAAAGGCCAAAGGAAGTAAGATCTGAGGAAAAAAATGAGAACAAAACTCTTAGAGAAGATATAACCGGGCAAAATATACAGATGGCAAAATCTTCTAGCGATTTCAAAGAAACAAGTGTGATAACTAATGGAAAGCCGTTTAGTCCCTCCTGTGAGGAGCATGAGTTTGTCAAAGAGGTAGCAGCAATTGAAAAGAAAATTGCAGATGCTAAACAAGAATTGAAGATTGTTTCTAAATCAGAAGAAGAATCTTCATTGGAAACTATAGATAGACCTTTAACCCTAGGTATTCAGGCAAAAACTTGGGCAGACAAAAAGCTTTCAGAAGAAATCGATGAAACAATGCCATCACAATTAATATCTAATGAAATGAAATCGGAAGTTGAAACAAAATATGAGAAAGACGCTGATAAAAAGGAATGCGATATTTGTGACGATTCTAGTATTGAAACAGACACGCCTTTGTCTCACAAGAGTGACTTCTTAAGTGATACTGCCATACAATCGAAAATGGAAGACTTAAGAAAAGATGTTCAAGTTCTTGCTAAAACTTCATCTAAAATAAAATCTCTGACGGAATTAGCCCGTGAAACCGAAGAACTGTTGCACCAAGAGAAAGAACACACATTTATAGTCCGACCTTACAAAGACGACCATATTGTATCGCTTACAAAGCAAGATGAGGTCAACAAAATTATATCTGAACATGATCTCACGGATGACACTGCCACCTCCATTTCTACTATTGACAGTAGTATTACCGAAAAGGGAAGCTTTATTCAGACATTGATTCATGGAAGTAGTTCAGAAGATGTATCAAAAGAAGTGAGTTTAGAAGAAAAATATAGCTTCGAGGGCACTGAAAAAACAGGGAAGAAGACTATAACTCACGGAGAAGTTATGACTAGCTATCCTGAATCTCTTCAATCATTAAGCAGTCAAAGGTTAGATCAAGAAAGTGATGACGACTCAATCACGCTAAAAAATTCCTCGCCTAGAGAAGTTACGGCTCAAGAAGAGCAACAAAAGAAGACGCAATCTGAAGTTGTTTCTCATAAAGAAGAAATTCCACTTTCAGAAGCATCAGATTCGGGTGTTCATAGTATTCTGACAGATGAGTCTACATCTAAAGGTAAAACTCAAAGTATTGATATAAAAGATAGTGCTATGAATCTTATTGAGTCAATTCATAAGGCATTTAGCGATGATCCCGTACAACAAGGCATCAAAACGGAGAGTCTAGAATCACTTTATGTGCTAGATAGAGCATCTACTCCACCTACTGTCCCAGTAAGCCCACTACCCAAAACTCCAAGTAGCTTCCAGGACGTAAAAATAAGCGAAGGATTACAAAGTGAAGTAACATATGATAAGTCCGAAGGTAGTGAAGAAACGATTACCAAAGTTGTACACGTCGGAGAAGATATTCTTACCCAGAAAATATCTACATCAACTGAAAAGGTTCCTAGATTACCAAAATCATCAGTATCTGAAACTGATGGTGATTCCGATCTCTTAAACCTAATGCAAAATGTAGGAAAAATAAAAACTGAAACAGACACTGTCACTAAAATTATTAAAGAAGGTGAAAATGTTGTTACTCAGACTATCACTACCGTAACCACTAAAGAAGTGATTTCTCGAGAGGACGGTACTCCACAAAACGTAAAAACTACTATTGAAACAACAACACTAAGTAAAGGTTCAGATGGATCGACAACCAGTACAACGGATACTCAAACTTTGCTTTCTGAATGTTCTTCTAGTCTCAAATCTACTTCACACATGGACTTGTATGCAAAAGATATTAAGTCAGAAAAAGACTTGAGTTTAGAGTCACTCGAGGAGAAATCTAGTTCAGCAGCAAGTTTTCAGCTGAAGGACTATTCTGAAAAATTACAAGATCATGAGTCTTCCTTTTTGAGTAAAGGTTTAACCGATGCCTATTTAGAAGGCGATGAATCCGATGAAAATGTCGAAGATACAATTATCGACACTGATGTTACGAAACGGATTGTGCGGGAAAATAATGTGGATATTGTAGAAACTATAACAACAACCACTAGGAAGGAAACAATTGGAGTAAATAAACACAAAAAAATTATGAGGACCACTATTGAAACTAATATTACTAAAGAAAATCCAGATGGTTCAAAGGAGGTCCAAAAGAATGTGGAGGTTAAGACAGAAGAACTTGTTTTAGATTCCAGCGAAAACCTCGAAAAGATACTAAGTGAATACGAAGTTTTCGGCGAACCCGAAGAAAGTATCACAACTAAAACAGAAGAAATAAATCAAAATAACATCGTTATAAAACGCACGATACTTACCAGGATAGCTTGCACAAAGTATGCAGATAACGAAGGTGTGCCAAGAAAATTAAAGAAAATATGTGTAATCACTACTACCGATTGCTTTCCCGACGGTTCTTCCCGGAGCAAAGTGGATAGCAGTACGTCAATAATCGATATTGACAATGAAAGCACACCAGACACACCAGACTTAAAAGGCTATTCTGAAATCGAAAGTACATCAGTAGAAACTGATAAACAAGAAAAAACTGTGACTATAAATGGAAAAAATGTAATGCAAATTGTAACGACAACCACGACCAAAGAATTATTGACTCATAAAGATAAATCAAGAAAAAAATTGAAAACAACCATTGAGACAGTTACAGAGACAACCTTACCTGACGGCATGACTGAAATCACAAGGGACGTACAAGTTTCCGTGGCAGATTCCAAAACCGATTCGGCTGCAGACAATTTAGATGAAAGATATAAGCAAGCAGGTGAAATTGAGCAAAATGTGAATACAAAAACCGAATCGATTACTGAAAATGGAATGATAATAAACAGAAAAACCACTGTGACTACAACAGTGCAAAAGTACATAAATGATAATGAGAACGTACAAAGAACTGAAACAATAGTAAAGACAGTGACAGAAGATGCATATCCGGATGGATCAACAGTCACAAAAACAAGTGAGAAGATATCTCATACTGATGAAAACATTGCACAAATTAATGGGATTGAAAGCATAAGCGATGAAGAATCAACTACATATTTAGATGTTGAAGATACACTGAAACATTTAATGACAACAGGTGAACCAGAGGAAACGGTGACACAAAATGTTGAAGAAATAACAGATGAAAATTTTGTAATTGTCAGAACGACGGAGAAAAAAATTGTTAAATTTAAATACTGTGACAAAACAGGTGAAGTAAAAAAACTGAAATCAGTGACTACAATTACAACGATTGACCAGTTCCCGGACGGTTCGACCCAAAAAACTGTAGATACAAGTATCTCAATAGCGGATGTTGAATATGAGAAGCCATTTGCATTGACCAAGCACACAGAAGGAATAGCATCTGATGAGAATGAAATACCATTAGAAGGTCCTATTTCAGACACAGAGAAAATCAAATCTGCCCTTTTAGGATTAGTTCCATTTGGTGAAACAGAAGAAGATGAACAAACTGAAACAATAGAAATAAAAGAACATGAAGTAATCATTAAGAGAACTATAATCACTAAAATCTCAAAGACTAAATACGCTGATTCACAAGGAAAAGTACAGAAACTAATGACAGTGACCACATTAACAACTACAGATATGTATCCCGATGGCTCAGCTCAAACAAAAATAGAAGCAAGTACATCAATTGCTGATGTCGTTTGTGAAGAAAACAGTTTAGAAGAAATATTTGAAGGGTTTGAAAAAGTAGACCAACAGGAAGAAGAGCCTTTTACATATACTACAATACTAACTGAAAATGGTATCATCATAAAGAGAACAACAACGATTAAAACAATAACACAGGAATTTGTAGATAATGCTAACAAATTAAAAAGAATCAAGACAACAGTGAGAACTATAACCGAAGATGAACACCCTGATAGGTCTGTTATTACAAAAGCTAGTGAAAAAATTACAATTTCGGATAGGATTTTACAACAATCAAAAGATGATATCGGTCAAATCATTGAAGATGATAGCGTTAACATTGAAAATTCTTTAGAAGGACTGAAACCATCTGATGAGCCCGAAGAAAGTGAAGATATCAGCAAAGAGGATGTCGAAGATAAGGGTGTTTTAATAAAACGAACAACTGTTACACGAACGGCGAAAACAAAGTATTGTGACAAGCAAGGGGTGGATAAAAAACTGAAAATTGTCAAAACTATTACCACATCTGATCAGTATCCAGATGGTTCGATAAGCTCAGTTATTAACACGAGCACGTCATTGACCGATATCCAATCAGTAGAAGTCACCCAGACTCAAGAGCTCAAGGGCTACCCTCATTTACAAGATAAGTCTATTAGCGTTGATAAACAAGAAAAATCTATTGTTAGAGATGGAAAAGATCTTAAACAAATAATAACTACTACGACTACAAAAGAAGTATTGTCATCAGAGGATGGATCAAAGAAAAAAATTAGAACTACTATAGAAATCGTCACAGAGACTTTACTTACTGGTGGTGCTAAGGAAGTTACTAAAGACGTCAAAATATCTATTGCTGACTTTGGTGTTGAAACTGCTGATGAACAACTAGAAGGATTTATAGAAGTAGGAAAACCAGATGAACACACAAGTTCTGATTCTGAAACTATCGTAAAAAACGGACTAACGATTCTCAGAAAGACAACAATTACAACAACAAGGCAAGAATACGAAAACATTTCAACGAGATCAAAGAAAATTAAAACAATAGTAATAACTATTATTGACGACAAACTTCCTGACGGAACCATATTTAGCCAAAAACGTCAAAAAGTTTCGGTTGCTGATGTTTTTCTAAAGACACCAACACCAAATGAAGAAGAAATTCACCCACGAGAAGCCTATATTGATGATAGTGAAGTTGTTGAAGACGTTAACGAAGACTCTGATGTGAAGAATGAAATAGTACAGCAAGGCTCTTTAACGATCAAGCGAACCATTACAACCAAAACAAAGCGTGAAACCTTATCTAGCGCAGATCAAAATATCAAACGAATTCGCACGACAGTGGAGACGACCACAGTTGACGAATATCCTGATGGTTCCACTGAAACAACCAAGGACGTTAAAATTACTATTTCTGAATTCCAAAAGACATCTGATAGCAATCTTCAAGCAGCATTACAAGGGCTTAACTCAACCGGAAAAATTAAAACATCTGTTGACAAGAAAACAAATATTGTGACTGATAACGGCGAAAAGATCACGAGGACCATAACAACATACGTCACCAAAGAAGAGTTAAAGAATGAAAGCACAAATGAAATAGCTGTTAAAACCGTTACTGAAACAGTCACAGAAAATAAAAAACTTGATGATTCTGTAGAGACAACCAAAGATCTTCGCACACAAATTACTTACTTACCAATCGGTACAGGGCTAGACGATTGGTCACCGGAAGAATTGGAAGAAATTGAAAAACAACCTGTAGCACAAGAAAGTAAACCCATACCAGTTGATCTACCCATTCAATCTAAATCAGAGCCAAAGGTGGAAACAAAGCCCAAAAAACAAAGATCTCCAGTCGGGGAAATCACAACCGATAGCGAAACTTTCATAAAAGTGATAAAAGAAGGCGACAACGAAATTACTCAAACAGTAACAGTTGTAACCACAAAAGAAGTGATCAGTCCGGAAAAGTTAAAAATTACTGTTGAAACGACAACTGTTAGCAAGGGCAGCGACGGAGTCACTAAAACAACAAAGTCTACGAAAACTACAATCTCCGAATTCAAAGAAGAGTATGAAGAGACTACCGATGCAGTTGAGAGTGAAAAATCTTTCTCAAAGCTTTCTTCAAGGACTGGCGATATGCGCAGCTCATCTGCAGCCAGTGAAGACTTTGACCACCCGGGCATCTCAACACCACCTTCAGATATCAGCTCCAGGGGCTCAAGAGCAGCTACTCACGTTTGGGGCACCGAAAGTGGAAGCGGCTTGTACTACAGCGATGATGACGGCCCTGGCAGTCCCAGTAGTACTAAATCTCAGGTAGCTCACTCGCCCAGATCTAACCTCAGCTTCGAACTAGACACGAAGCAACAAGAGATATCGCAAGACTTGCTCTATGAAAAGCATGACCTCGGCCGGTCGATGCTGGAAAAGGACCCGATGTCGACATCTATTTACGGACAACTGCCAGAAGACGACTCATGCACGTCTTCAACACATTCCGAAGCTAAGACTGAAGTTCACACACTTGAAAAGTCTGTGATCAAAACGACTGACGATTTCATAACGCATGAAAAACTGAAATCGGAGCACTCACAATCAACAACCAGTAAATCTGATTCTTCATTTTTGAAAGAAGCTGATGCACATTTCGAAAAGGCTATCGCGGAGCACAAAAAGGTCAGCGGTTCTGAAGTTATCTCAAACATTACTGCCAAATACGAGTTCGACAAGACATCGCATTCCAGCTCGCACCACATGTCTTCATCGGAAGAGAACTCGCTAACATTAAAAGATCTGAAAACGGAATCGAAGAAAGTGACAGAGACTACCTCATCCTCAAGTTCTTCAAAACAGGAGACAAAGGTAGAAAAAACCGAATCTAGTTCGATGGAAAAAGATCCGATCGAGACTTGGGGCAAGCCTCTGGGCCTGCCGAGCCCTATCGGGGCACTGCAGGACGGGAAAAGCACTCCGAAAAAGACAGCCGCCAGTGCGGTGTTGAACAAGAATAAGTTGAATCAAGAGAAGAGCAAGGAGGCTAAGAGCCGCGCGTCCGAGTCGCCTAGCAAGAAGAAGGCCGTAGCGCCGGTGTATATGGAACTGACCTACGTGCCCCATCACGGCAACTCGTATTACTCCGCGGTTGAGTTCTTCAAGCGAGTCCGCGCACGGTACTACGTGTTCTCCGGAACAGAGCCCTCCAAGGAGATCTACAACGCCCTTCTGGACGCCAAGAAGACCTGGGAAGATAAAGATTTAGGTAAGTTTGCTTCCGGTAAAAACTGTCCTGTCTAGTCCTCTATAAGCTACGTTTTACGAAGCACCTCACCGATGCTTCGGGCAATAAGCTAGTTTTGTTTTAAACTTGCCAGTAATTTTTTAAAACCAGTAATTTTTTAAACTACTGTGAATGCTGTTTCACTTATAAAAAAAATAAAGGACACTTCCCTTCAGTGAAACTTCAATCTTGAATATTTCTGGTACTTGCTCTCCATGTCCCATCGCCATGGGACACCATGTATACATGTTAAATTATATATTTATTATTAAAAAAAATTATAATATCTTGCACGCGCTTCTGACGTTGACATTGGAATCTAGTGTGTTCTGTACCCCAATACTAATTATAGTGTTTTATAATTGCAGAAGTGACGATAATCCCGACGTACGACACCGACGTGCTCGGCTACTGGGTGACAGAGAACGAAGAGGCTCTAGAGCAGTACAAGATCGACCTCTCCCCGTCGGCGGCGCGCTGCACCATCAACCTGCAGGACCACGAGACCTCCTGTGCAGCCTACCGCCTCGAGTTCTAGGTGTCGGGTCTATTTGTAGCCTTCTCATCCAACAAGTGAACCTCACTACCGCTCAGAATGTAGGAATGAGGAACAAGATTTGCTGTAGGAAAAAAATAAGGCTGTGATAATGAAAGACAACATTCTGAGCACGAGGCTCCTGTCGCGGTGAGACGGCTCGCAAATAGATGCAAATTGTGATGATTGCAAACAACAGACTGCTAGAGTTTGATACATTCGTAGTTAATAGTCGTGTACCCTAATTGTGAAGATATACGAAGTGTGGTGTTTACGTAGTGTGCGCTACGGCGCAAGATTCCCGAAACGACAAGTCCTCGACCGCATCCATTATGTCAATATCCAATTTCTCGACCTAAGAACAAAAACGTCCATTTTTTTCTAAACTGTTTTTTCTAGTAGCTTCATTAATAGAACATGCCATTTAAAAGTATATTTCTGAAGATGTTTTGAAGTTTGGTCTTATACAAAACTGTAGTGCTTTTATACGCGATATTTAGCGTGACCAGTCCATTTTGTTTAGCCAAAACACCGCTTGTGCGTTTATCAAAATTTTTGGAATAGTTATTTTGCTACCGCATTTGTGAATTTTGAATAGTGATTGTACAAAATTTAGCATGCACGGCCACTTTTGTTTTTAGCGTATACGCTTGGACGTGATCAGATAGACGATTGTCTGACGATATCTATGACATTAATGTTGAAAAAAGATCTGAAGTACTTTGTATCGTAAAACTTTAAATGAAGTTATATTTAAATTCGAATTGTCTTATGAAGACACTTTTAAATATTATAATGTCCCTCGACAAGCTAGTGCCGCTTGCGCTAGTACTAATACTTATTGTTGTTAGAAGTGACTTAACTTACTACGTTATTATTCTCCGTTCTAGAACGACAAAGATGACTTCTTGTCTATCTCTACCTACTTACGTGTGATAATGATAAGTAATCACTTAGATGTAAGGAATGGTGAGTGATTTCATTTATGTTATGACTTGAGCTTATCCCCGCTACTTCAATAGAGTGTGGTCGCTGTGCCAGAAGAGAGCACAAAACGGAATGTTTTACAGACAAGTTTCACGGAAATTTGATACGCGACGGAGAAGTTTCAGAAACTCCTGCACTTCTGAATATTCTCGTGCGTGTAGCAAATTACCGAGGATAAGCCGACAGCGATCAAGAAACAGGAAATAAATGAAGTGATCTCTGTTTTTCTAGATATTTACAGTGAGCCTAAAGACGATAGAGAGCTTATACCAGTATAAATAAATGTTTTAGTAGGTTTATTATTACAAATCAATCAATCTATTTACCTTCGTTTAAGTTGATAAATGCTTGTTGCGTCGTAATTTATTAGACATAGTTATTTTAAACGTGTTAAATAAACTACTCCGTTATAAATTTTACAAAATTTACGAATCTCTGTTTATTTGTAATAAATTTTATTGGCATTTAGATTTCCAATCAGCTGTTGATCTTTTGTTTTAAAATTTCTAGTCGAGACGACCCAAATACTTATAAAGACGTTAAAGTCGTTTGTAATTCGTTCCTATTTTAATTGTTTTGTAGGCATTTTTATAACATTTTGATTTATATTATCCGTAATCCCTCATGTTATATAGATGAAGTAATCCATTAGGTGAATACCGATTTGTTTTACTCGTACTTTTGAATAGCAGTGCTGAGCATGTAGGTTTTCCGGGATACATCCTGTTGCCCTCTGAGACACTGTTGACTCACGGTACGGTAGCTTGAGGAAGCTACACGCTCAGCGTTAGAGTCGTTATGTTCGTGTGATGAGAGCGAATGTGATAAATGGGTGAAGAGATCATTTAAAATTAAAATCCTAGTGCATAAGCTGGCAATCAACGCTTTCCGTTCCTTGCGATGCGTTTTCCGTTCTTTGTTTGCCAAACCACTGGTAAAATTTTTGAGTCAATTAATTTTAAGTCATTTAGAGATGTAAGATCTATCGTCACTGAACTTCGCTTCCTTTGCCAACATCCTATGATAGTTAAAACAAATAGCGAAAACCATTCTCCGATGCACCAGCACAATGTACTAACATTAAAATTATAAACATTATTGTATCGTATCTTTAATTTTTATGTATTTATACTCTGTAAATGTCCTGAGAATTTAATTTTATAGAATACCTATATTATTGTAATAATAGTGTGTTTACCGTGTGTATTAGTGTGAGCACAATAAATTATGTTTTACGTGGATATTACTATGCTTTAGGTAGTGTTGGAGGGGACTAAACAGGGAACGTACTATCTTTGGGAATGGGACCTGAGCCGATGTCACTTTGCAAGCTTTAGTTTCATCCGCATTGTTTTTGACTAGTTCTGCCTCTCCCATCTCGCCAGCGGATCGGGCCCCGGTAGTGCCTGACTGGGGTTTGTGACGCTCTGCTCATTTTAAGTGATAATAATCTCGACTTCCCTAGTTGTATTGAAGTGCATCGGCGACGGTCAGGCTTCGATTGTGAGAATTCTCGTGGCTTTCGTTGTGACTATGACAACATTCATCGTGACTATGATGAGTACTATTGTATTTGCGTGTTTCCCTGCAACTGCAGTGATCGTGGTATTTGCATGAATCATTTATATCTGCGATGTCTGTTGCTATAGTTTCGATAGTTTTCATTAATTTGGCATTTTCAACAGCCGCAGCCACACCCAGATTGTTTACTATTGTATTTTATAGCTAGAATTCTAATTAATGCATATTATTAGGAATTATAAAAATGTTATTAACATTAAGAATTGTATCAGCTTAGTGAACATCAATAGCTCTGAGAAATAAATCATTATTAAAATTACTCAAATGTTGTCTTATTTCACAAACCCACCCTAAAGATATTATTGAGGATATTGGACCAGTATTAAAACTACTATTATTTTAATGTTATTTTTTAAACATTTATTTATCAACATTTTCAATTTACTTATAAATTATATTTATTTAAGATTGAGCACCGAAAGTTAGGTGTTTATTCAATCATAACAAAAGTTATAAATGCATTCATAATACGAAATTTAGATTTTACAAATAAATCTATTTCTATCTTTGCATTGGTACCTTACCTAAGGACTTTGTATCTTATAACTAAATCTCGACATTTTAGTCTGAAAACTTCAAAAGATTGTTTTTTTATTTAAATATTTCCAAAAATATTAAAACCTTAAAACTACATTTTACTTTAGCTTTGGAATGTTGTTTGAAATCACATTTACGTACTTATCTACTTACGTATTTATATAAAGACAAAATTACATAAATATATTCATTATGAAACATGACAGCATAATTTATAATATAAGCAACGACATTTACTTTAAATATAATATTTGATTCAATTAAAAAAGCTAGAAGACTAGATCACAACAATTTAAAAGAACGATAATAAAAGAAATAGAAAATGATCTCGAATATGTGCATGCAAAGGCACTGGTACACTAATATTACAAAAACTAAAAATGTACGTACTTACATGACTGGCCTTATGATAGTAGGGAATATTATATCTGTCTTCAAAATAACAGATCTGTCACCGTACAGTATTTCACTTACTGTTTCTTAACATAATTTAATAAAAATGAAACTCACGTAGAAGTATTTTTGAGACAAATATGGTGAAAATTAAATAAACCATTTTCAGTCATACGGTTAAAAGTAATGACAGGAACCTATAGTTCCTAAACTATATTGACTTATAACTACCTACTTCTTCATTAGAACTTCTTTACAACATTATTGGCAACACTTAATTCTGAAAGCCTCTCATGTTTTAGGACCTTAAAAAAACCTAATTTGAAACATTGTTTTTATGTTTCTCAATAACTTGTCAAAGTGTGCAGAAAATTAGTGAATCACATTGTAACAGATTAGGTTTTTATGAAGGCCCTAACTTAAGGGTCCGGCGGAGGATGAATTTCCCATACAAACGTAGTACCAAAATGATTTGTAATTTGAGAATATTTTCATCATGGTTTGCTATTATTTGTATTAGAATAGTATTTATTTAGGTTCCTGCCACAAGCTTTTTTCAAAATACTTATCTGCAAAAATACTAAGACGACATTCATTCTTTGATGTAAAAATGCGATTCGGTTTAATTTCATTTCAGAAAGGTATTTTGAAAAAAGAATATGGCAGGAACCTAGATAAATACTATTATAATACAAATAATAGTAGACGATGGTGAAAATATACTCAAATTACAAACCATTTTGGTATTACGTTTGTATGGGAAATTCATCCTCCGCCGGACCCTTAAGGGTGTGGTCCCACTGACGCAAGCGGAGCCAAAGCGGCTAAAAAGGAACCCGCAAGAGACAAGCGTGGTGATCGTGGCGAAACCCCTCTCGTTAAGGTTTTGGGAGAAACACGTTCAGCAGTGGACATATGTATATGCGAGGAAGAGACGAGAACGAATCAATGTGATTGGTCTATTTCAGTCTGTCCTGCGTCAGTGGGAACCTTTATATAAACTATCAAAGATAGAAATACAATCTAGTCAAGGGTGTCATCGGAAACGCATGTCGTCGGGTCGTCGGATGAAGTATGCCACCCTATGCAGCGGCACCTTGTACTCGTGCATCCAGCGGTTGCCTTTGCGCAGAGAGCCATCGATGCCGTCCTGCCAGAGACCCGCTGGAAGGTACACTGGAAGTAAAGAACAGAGGTTTCGAGTTTCATTGTGAATATAAGCGGGTTAACTACGAAGCTAGTTTGTGATGGAAGAACACCAACGTGGCATTCATTAACGAGGGACGCCTTTTTGTGGTAAAAGCCAGCTACAGTACTCTTCACACTAAAACACGATTATGCTACTCGGAACATATCTGCAGATTGTTCAAATACTTGTCCCGAGGCGAGAATTGAATCCGCAAGTATGATATGTCTTGAATTTGGCCCCATAGCGCTATTTTTACAATTTCCACTCATCTGCAGTCAGTTTCTTGTCAGCAAAAAACCTCAAAAATCCATATAGGGCGTGGGGCAGCATATTAAGGGTTGGCCCCTGGTAGCAAAAATTACACGCAACGCCATTGCGTCCCTGTTTACTTACCTTCTCTGCTAGAATGTTCCTGTCAGTCTTATCTTCTCTTCTAGTCTATCTCTGATAACCTTACCTTCTCTGAGTCTCCCCCGCGACCAGCCACAGCGCCCGGATGTCTATCTTATCTTTACCATATACTTTACTAGTCTGTCATCTTCCCATCTTTGCTTCTGTCTCTGTCAACTCCACTCGCCGTTATTCTACTTCTTTTTGTGGTATATCTTGAATTTAGCCCAAAGCAACGCTATTTTTAGCCCGCTAATCTCATCTGCAGTCGAGGTTCTCGTCAGCACAACAACCTCAAAAATTCATATAGGGTGGCAAAAATACACGTAACGCCACTGCGTCCCTGTGAATCTCACCTTATCTGCTAATTTGGAAATAAAACACATTAGAGTTTAGTATCTTTCTTTCCTACCTTCTCTGATAGTCTCCCCCGGCTCCAGTACGGGCGCCACGACGATCTCGTCTCCAATCGCAAACTCATCCTGAACCAATAAGGCCGAGTCTCCGCCCGCGACCAGCCACAGCGGCCTGATCAGTGGAAGGCCTTCTTCTAACGCCTCGCGTTTGTATTTTAGAAGGAGGGGGGCCACCTGAAAAATACATTAAGGGGCTTTGTAAATTAGAATGACTAATGATTTTATAAAGTAAATAGTCAGGACGCATCATATAACTTAGGAGTACATTTTGCATTGTTTCATTGGGCCAACCAAAGCGAGCTCAACTTTTTGAAATAGTGAAGTTGGACCTTTTGATGTTGACAGCTGCGTTTTAGCACTTTGACAGATGTTACCTGCTATGCTCAGGCAAACAACGTGCTCGATGGTCACACATGCCAAATTTTATGTATTTATATTTATTGATTTGCAAAACAGAAAACTATCAAAATTAAATTATATATTGAAAGATTGTACATAACTAAAGTATTTCGAATAATATACCTATTAATACCTCATATTCAACCAGGTGAGAACTCTGTGTCTAGTTAAACCTAACATAGGCTTTAAGGCACTTCTAACCGAAATGTAATGTTGTTTTTTACCTGAATAAATAATTCTATTCTATTCTATTCTATTCTATCATAACATTAATATTGAAAATAATTATAAATATGGTTCTTACACTAGATTGTGATCAAAAACATGCATACACAACATGATTAGATAATAGAGCAGTAAACGCATACAATTTAAAAACTATAAAACAATTAAAAGGCAAATCTATTTATGTGGTCTGAATTATGATACAATAATAAGATACCTACTTAAAATTAATCTAAATAAATAAAGATATTACCATGAGTGAGTTAAAATCATGACTAAAGTTTATAAATAAATAAAGAAATAAACGCATGTCTAGTCTATGGATAATCTTGTAGATAAACTTACCAGTTTTTGCCTGAGCAGCGTCAAATTCTTCGCCATTTCCAACACCCTCTCATCATTGTACTTGCTCGGCAGATGCGTAAACTTCATAACTGGCAAGAACGTGGCCATCTGCAACCATCTTACATACAACTCCCTTTCCGGCAACGCTATTCCATTCTCTTGCGTAACATTAGCAGAATCTACTGATCCTCTAGAGGAAGGTAGGAACTGTTCGCTTCCCGGCCAGTAAATATCCCCTCCGACTGCGCCAGGCATTATAAACGGAAAGCCATTCACTCCGTAGGTCAGCATTGTCGGTATAACAGATCTCAACGCTTCCCAGGACGACTCAAACGGCGGTAACGACACGAATATCGGAGGTCTAGGTAACGACACCGCTGAAGATACGCCAATGATGTTTAAGGTTTTTTCGAATGTTTTCGTGAAGTGTGTCTTATACTGGTCGGGGTTGATTAAGAATTTCTCGCAGCGGTAGTAGTGTGGCATGTCATAAGCGGTGCCCAAGTCGAAGTAGAAGGAATCAATGTGGTATTGCTCGATGACGCTTTGGAGTCGTTCCAGGATCCATGGGACGGACCTGTTATTCGTTATATCTAGAACCCCAGCACTAGCTAAAGATTTGAACCTAGTCAAAGCTGGGATCCTCCTATCGCTATTCCTTTCACTGATGAGCAACCTCTTTTGAACGCATTCGGCGAAGTTTTTACTCTCCGTGCTTATAAACGGTTGAATAGTAAACGCGACTTTAAACCCTCTTCTATGTAGTTTGTCGACGGTATCGTTTAGCGTTTCGAATCTGCTCGTGTCGACTGATAGATCACCGATTTCGTTCTGCCAATGTTCGTTTATAAGAACATGTCCTTGTTTAAGAAAGCCTAGATTTATGACGTCTTCCGTGTATTTGGATATTGTTTCGGCTTGTAACTCGTGTTTGAACCTAGGAGCGATTTGCCAGACTGGTTCAGAGATCAGGGAATCTAATGTTTGTATATCAGCCGGTTTTAAGCCATCCCATAGAGGCGCTCTTCTATGACTATGTATAGAGGAATGTAAAGATCTCATGTCGTTAGAGGTGCAGATATTGTACTTCATTTCAGGGAATTCTGTCAATTTGTTCGCGTAGGCAAATGTGTCGTATTGGGCTTTGATGCAGATCTGTTTTCCTTCGTTATTAACTGATATTTGTAAAGGAGTTTCCTCGTCAATAATAATGGCAGCTCCTTTAGAGTTGATCAGATATCTAGTTAGGACATTTCCGAATTGTGATTTCTGCATGTCTCCTGTTATAAAGGGGGTGTAGGCGATGGACCCTGAGTTGAGAGGCCACGTGAGGTTGAGGGATTGGCCTCCTCCGTACCAGTGGGCTTTTGTCTCAGCCCAGTTGAAGCAATCGTTTGGGTACACGTCTGAAAAAATTAAGCTACTATAATAATGAAACTAGACTAGGGATAAGAGGACTTAGAGGTTACAAGCAGAAGTTACTGGATGCTATTTTGTGTTCACACACAGCAAACAAAAAACCGAAAGCTTTGGCGTCACGGCAATGCTTTGTAATCGCCACAATGTGTTATGATGAGCCCTAGAGCTGGACTGACAACTGATCAGAGTTTGCCGCCACACTCTGCAGCTGCTAAGAAGGACCTGGAGAATTTTTATATGAGGTGATGTTTCTTAGTTTGTTCTGGCTAAGCAAACTCAGATGAATAATAATTGTAAATAAATAAATAATGCTGGAAAACCCACACAGCATCATCTAGCTCCAAGCTAAGCAGAGCTTGTGTTATGGGTACTAGATAACTGATATACATACATAATACATTACTGATGTAGATAGATATTTTTTATTATACATATAAAATACCCAGAATGCTAGGTTTTTGCGATACTCTGCCTCTTTACAATATAGATTCGTGTGTCGTTTATGCGTTCTTACCAGGCCTCAACGCCTTCCAATGTACAGCATAGCAAGTAGTGTTATCAACGCCGGGGTCGTGAGGGATCATCTTCAGATAGAACCGTAGATGGTGCAGCCACTCGAGACATTCTGAGCCTTCCAGCCGGTGCTGCGCTAGGCAGGGGAAGGAGTTTACCTTGCCGAGACCCACCGCTGCAAAATAAAGGAAATAGTAGTATTTTAGTAAAAAGTAGGAAACATAGCAAATTTTTAACCAAGGTATCTAACTTCTTGGAATACATTAAGTTCCAAGCGCAACAAAAGACTAAGAATCAGTCTAAAGGAACGGAGCGAGGGAGTTAGGTACTAGAATTTTAATTGCAGAGAGATATTTAAAATAAACTAAATAAAAACTTATATTCGGACTGTGGTCTGCATTTTAAGTACGCCCAATACGATTATTCGCAAGAATACTTTTCCTTGAGCACTTTTCCTTTCGTGTCATAAGCGTTCGTTAAAATGAACGCTGCACTGTAGAAGTATGCCTTGCTAGGACTAGCCCTGCTAAAGCTGCCCACCAATCACACCCACCGAGACTAGCCCTCAGTATCTCGTGCTCCACGCCCACGCGTATTCTGAGCGTGCGCGGTGTTTACTAAAGTGAATGCTGCGGAAGTATGCCTTGCTAAGACTAGCCCTGCTAAATCTACCCACCAACCACACTCAACGAAACCAGCCCTCAATATCTTTTGATCCTCGCCAGCGTGTATCCTGAGCATTTGGGCATGATCATAGATGTGAACCAAATGGAAACATGCCTTGTAATGGTATGCCTTGTAATAGCTGAAAATCAGTGTTTTTGCTTCTTGAGCAAAATATTACGCTGAGCCATGGCCTTTTTGACATACTGCAGCACACACAGACAGTTTGCTTAGATGTTAATAATGCTATTGTTTGTTTTCTTTGTCAACTGTATTTTATTATTGTTTATTTGTATTAGTGTACTATATAATTGCTGTAGTCTGTATGTGTGTGTCTGAAGATGCAAATAAGGATTTATCTATCTTGTAAAAACTAGCCCTGCTAAAGTTGCCCACCAATCACACTCACCGAGACTAGCCCTGAGAATCTCTTGCTCATCGCCCGCGTGTATCCTCAGCGTCCGAGCATGCTCGTTAAAGTGAACGCTGTGGAAGTATTGCTTGCTGAGAGCCTGACGATGGTATAGGACGTAAGCGAATCCCACGAAGAATACGATAGCTAGGAACATGAGACCGACGAACGCGCGTAGCTTGTAGTCGGTTGGTTTCTTGCGGATTTTCTGGGGTATGCTCTGTTGAGGAAGAGTTATATTTTTAAAATAGTTCTAAGTAAAAATGTCCTGTACAGTTGATAGATAAGAGTGTTAGTAGTTTTAATACAAGAAGAAGGAAATAACATAACAACTCAAGGAAGAAATGTTTTCTGAAATTATAGGCAACATAGAGATGTCTAAATGCCAGATTTTTTCACATTATTGTAAATACTAGTTTATTTCTATTTAGTTATTTTCTTCTTTTTTTTTCAGCCATTACTGTCCCACTGCTGGGCAAAAGCCTCTCTTTTCTCCTTCCACTCTTCGCGATTTAACGCTGTCACAGGCCATGATGGATGGTGTATTTTCTTCTTTACATATTATAAAACAAAGTTGCTCCCGCTGTCTGTCTGTCTGTCCCTATGCATGTGGGGGGCCGATTCTGAAGTATATTTAGTATAAGCATTGCACCCGTGCGAAGCCGGGGCGGGTCGCTAGTAGTTAATAAAGTCTCATATTTACTAGTTTAAAACCATTGCAGGTTGTGATTGTTACATAATAGGTACAGCCAAATTACACAAATATAGGTACTAGGTACCAACTCCAATCATATTAATCATGCAAAGCTACTGAGATAATTAATTAAAGATCTTGTTGTCATCGTTACCAAATTTCAAAAGGTCAAGAAACAGGTAAACGTAATAACCTACCAAATAATGCTCAAATTATATTGTCAAGGAAAACCATCTTACAAGCAAGTAAATACATAGGTACGTACTAAATTATGTTAAGACTTGTGTGTATATTCAGTATATTGGCCACAGTGTCGCTTGAGTATGTATAGTAATAAGGTCACCCAGGCTTAATATGAATATGAGCTTTTTGGATCAGAATATCTAAGAAACCACACCGACAACCGTTGTGTTCTTGAGTGGAGACCGTGACTCGGCAAGATGCCCATGTGGCTGAAAACAGAGCGCTATGACGCTCATTATGACAGGCCGCCGTTCAGCTACGGACTAGCATAGGCTAATGATGATGATCCCTACTCTATAACTCTCTTTTCCTGTATTTTTACTTTTGTATTTTTTTGGTGTGCAATAAAGTGTATTTGTATTGTATCCCTGTCATACCCGTTGTTCCTAGTTCCTATGTGTATGGTGGTTCCTGCCTCACGTGTAGTTCTTAGTGCCTATGTGTATGACGGTTCCTATCTCACCCGCAGTTTCTAGTTCTTACGTGTATGATGGTTTCTGCCTCACCTGTAGTTCCTAGTTCCTACGTGTATGATATGCGATATGCGCGATCTGATATATTTCGAATGTGATGGTCTGATCTATGATGGTATGATGGTTCCTGTTTAACCGGTGGTATTTTCTAGTTCCTACATGTATGATGTTTTCTGTCTCACCGGTATTTTCAAGTTACTATGTGTATGATGATTTCTGCCATACCTGTGGTTCCTAGTTCCTATGTGTATGATGGTTTCTTCCTCACCTGTAGTTCCTAGTTCCTACGTGTATGATGGTATGATGGTTCCTGTTTAACCGGTGGTATTTTCTAGTTCCTACGTGTATGATGTTTTCTGTCTCACCGGTATTTTCAAGTTACTATGTGTATGATGATTTCTGCCATACCTGTGGTTCCTAGTTCCTATGTGTATGATGGTTTCTTCCTCACCTGTAGTTCCTAGTTCCTACGTGTATGATGGTATGATGGTTCCTGTTTAACCGGTGGTATTTTCTAGTTCCTACGTGTATGATGTTTTCTGTCTCACCGGTATTTTCAAGTTACTATGTGTATGATGATTTCTGCCATACCTGTGGTTCCTAGTTCCTATGTGTATGATGGTTTCTTCCTCACCTGTAGTTCCTAGTTCCTACGTGTATGATGGTATGATGGTTCCTGTTTAACCGGTGGTATTTTCTAGTTCCTACGTGTATGATGTTTTCTGTCTCACCGGTATTTTCAAGTTACTATGTGTATGATGATTTCTGCCATACCTGTGGTTCCTAGTTCCTATGTGTATGATGGTTTCTTCCTCACCTGTAGTTCCTAGTTCCTACGTGTATGATGGTATGATGGTTCCTGTTTAACCGGTGGTATTTTCTAGTTCCTACGTGTATGATGTTTTCTGTCTCACCGGTATTTTCAAGTTACTATGTGTATGATGACCTTAAACTTCGGGAGGCCTATACCCAGCAGTGGGTAAAATCCGGCTGTGGATGATGATGATGATGTGTATGATGATTTCTGCCATACCTGTGGTTCCTAGTTCCTATGTGTATGATGGTTTCTTCCTCACCTGTAGTTCCTAGTTCCTATGTATATCATTGTTCTTGTCTCACCTGTGGTTCCTAGTTCCTATGTGTATGATGGTTCCTGCCTCACCTGTAGTTAGTAGTTCCTACGTGTATGATGATTTCTGCCTCACCTGTAGTTTCTCCTTGAGCAGGCTGGCGAGCGAGTTGACCGAGGTAACGGAGTTGGAAGGCGAGTAGTCTTCATCCATGCTGAACTCCGAGCGCAGGCGCCGTGGACCCGCCGTCTTGCGCCGAGGGGAGCGGAGGGGGGCTCTAAAACAGACAGTTTCTTTGTTAGAGTTGTTGTTTGTGTTTGCGACACAGGCTTGTCCAAGTGCGGGGTCCACTGCTACTTTATATTTTCATGGCTTATAGGAAAAATAAAGGAAAAAATAACTAAGTTTGATTTTTTTTCCTAATGAGATAGGTACTAGAAATTTAGGAATGGCAGTCGTCCGACAAAGACATGATAATTAATTTGTTGTTTTTTTTTCAAAAACTAACTCCAAAGTGAATTTTCACTGTTTTTAGGTATTACGGGACTTAACCCGTCGCGTGCTTAGCGAACACCCGGGTGTACACTAACTTTCAAGGCCCCGCGTGCCTAAGGAACACACGGGTGTACACTAACTTTTCACTCCGATTGGCGGTTGTATCGTTCAAGTAATGCCACGGGTTAATCCTTCAGGGCAAAAAATCTCGGGATCATTTCTTACACGAAAACGAAAGTACCTATCTTCAAATCAGTTTTGACGGTAATCGTGCAAAACATACCTACAGCCATATTGAGAACCACCTATATTTGAAGCCGGCTGAAAAAAAATCGATAGTGATGACGTCGTTAGCAAATCCTACCCTAAACCAACCACAGAAGGTCACCGAAACTATGATTTATTTTAGGATTCACTGAAAAAAAATGGCCATGCTAACTTATTATAATTTGTTGGGTTTCTCGCACAGCCATTGTAACAAAGTGAGGTATCCCGTAACATCCTGACCTCGCGTCACATCTCAAGAATCACACAAATGTGGAAACGCGCGTTATATCCTGATTAACGCGTGTTTCTACATTCGTGCGGTCCTCGTTAGAGCTGACCTGATTGAAGGTTAAGTGCGAGTTAGTGGGAAGAACCGGAAAAAATGTGAATATGACAATAAGTTTCGACCTTGACTTTTAGCTCCTGAGGTTGAATTTGTATTTGGAAGGAAGGTAGGGCAGACTGAATAGGGTAGTGTCCTGGGTAAAAAAAATATTAGTCCATTTAGTCCATCAGTAAGATTATCAGAAGATATTGAACACATATTTTTTCTTTTATCAATCAAACAAAAAATGACGAAAATAAAGCGCGTCAAAGTTTGGGAGTGGAGGCTAGTGACGTCACACCTTGCCAAAAAATGTCGCAAGGTGTGACGTCACGCGGAACTTTAACTGCCTATATCTTCATCATTTTTGGTATAATCAACAAAAGAAAAAATACGTATCCAATAATATCTTCTGATAATCTAACTGACGGACTAATTAAAAATTTTTAGGACACTAGCCTATTACGGAAAACAAAATGAACTGTGTAAAAGACGTTGTTGTAATGAGAAAACTAAGAAATGAATTGGCAAGGTCGAAACTAACAGAAATTAATTAATCTAGCAAGTTTTGAGGAGTGGACTGTTCTTCGACAGTGAATCGTTGTAGACCGATGATGATCACCATAAAAAATCTACTTATGTCAGTTTTTGGTATGAAGACTTCTTAGTAATATCTTAGTAGTAATATCTTAGTGTACTATTAGAAACGACACTTTATGAAAAAGTTTAAGATATTACTTAGTAGTAATATCTTAGTGTAGGTACTATTACATCGATCAAAAATTTCCGGCCGGCCCCCCTTAGATGCACAATGCGCGCCCTGAAAACGTCAGTATCAAAAGGTATCCCATTTGGCATTTTGGGATACCTTTTCAACTAGTGTCATTTTAGCTCTCGGGCCGAAAGCATGGTCAAGTGCTCGTATAAAAAATGCAATAATCGACCGACCAAGCAACAGAAAAAGGATGGAATTTCTTATTTTCGGTAAGTATTTTTACCTGTGTATTGTGATATGAGCCAATTGAGCCTTATATACTTGAGAAATCAGCATTAAATATTGTTGTTGGGTTTGCCTATGTAAAAATATTAATTTTGTTCTAAGTTGATGCATGGAGCGGCTATTGTTTCTAATTTTTTTTATATTTATTTGTGGTAAGTTGTAAGGTGATAAATTTTTATTCATGAAAAGACATTTAAAATAACTGGTTGAGGTTTATAAAATAACTAGCTGACCCGCCCTCAATTTTACTTCGCGTCGCTAATTTATAGTTGTATCAATAAATGATTCGTTATCTTTACCAGAATTCTGTTGATTTTATAATCCTTATATAAAAATAAACAGTGTATAAATTATTTTTAGGTACCTTCCTACCTACTTACAAAATAAAATAAAATAAATTCGACTCCACTAATCTCTTGTTCCGCATGCAAAAAACTTGACAGGCTCTGCGCAAACTGTCTGCGTCAAAACAAAACGTGGACACTTTTGAGTGTCATTCTTGTAAGGTTCTAGGTATCTACGGGGAGGCCGCAAAGCCGCATACTTGATCGATGTACTATTAGAAACAACACTTTATGAAAAACTAACACGTCGTAAAACTAAAGTCGATGAACGCACCAACAGAGTTTGCATTTTAATTCTTTTTTATCATAGACCAATATTTTGACGTTAGTCTTGATACCCCTAAAGCTAGGTTCACATTGCTGTATCGAGGTGTGTCGTGGCGCGCCACGACGACACACCCGGACACAGCAATGTGAACCTAGCTTAATCCGTCGGTAATTTCTTAAATGTGTAGTCCAACTCACCAAAACCATTCAAAGTGATCTAGAAATCTCATCTTATAGTGGTACTTTGTAAAACTATACAACAAAGAAAATGACAATCAAATAATCTAAACAAATTAGAAGTAGTATTTACAGTTCAAACAATCTACAGGTAGGTCAACTGATCCACATCAAGTCGCGTCCCCAAGACGCTGCTGGCTGCATTGCCCCGCTGTATGGCAATGCTGATGCTGTGTCAGATCACCGGGTCACGCGTCGCTTCGACCAGACGCTCAGATATTTTACCCCACGGGTCTCGACTTCAAGGAGAGCAAATATGTGGGCTTTGAGACCTGCATATTTTCGCTTTGTAATGTATACCTAATCGTTCCGATGCAAATCGAGTCGACTATGTAATTAAATTATGACAAACTTGACTTATCAATGACTGATTTGCGTATCTTTAGGTCAACAAGTCAAATTGACGATGTTTATGTTTGTATAGTGATTTACTACTATAAACAGTAGAATTCCTAAACAATATTGAGAGAAGTCTCTATGAGCCTTTATCTGCTTAATACTAGTTTCTGCCCGCGGCTTCGCACGCGTTTCTATGAAAACGTGATGCAAGGAAATTATTTCCCATGGGAATAGATTTACGGGATATCTACATCTATCCAAACTTTCAGCCCGATCCCGATTATTTATAATATTAGAGCGACTAACTTTCTGTACAGTTTCTGTACACTCCGCACGCGTTTTTTCGAAATAAAAAGTCATTCTTATATTATGTAATTTCAGACCTAGTGTTATTATTATACTAAAAGACATCAGTCACTGGCCCTACAAATTTTCCCCAGAACCAGTGGACACGTGGTTATGCTTTCCGGGTTCTAAAAAATAAAAATAATTTGTGTACCTACTTATATCTAATTAAGATCACGGACACTTATTTGAAGTTATTAAAAATGCAAAATAATTTCGGAATTTGAGGTTATGTTTTTCATTGTACAAGTTCTAAGAGCGATAATAGGTAGAATTTATCAATGGGTACTATTTAAACGCAAATCAAAAAATTACTGATTGCATGGCAATAAATAGAAAATACAATAAATATAATAAAAATACAATAAAAAGAAAACAAAATCCTGATTCCAAACAGTTTATCTACAAGGTATCGTAAATAATTAAAAATCTTCACACAAATCGCAACACAATTTGACGGCAAGCAACCGCAAAAAACAGCGCTGACGGCGACGACGTACGAGTATTGTCACATCACATGACGTATAGGATTGTCTGTGAGACAGGCCATTATTTCTGGCACCGAAGATTGTGTCGAAGAATCATGTAAAATACATATAATAAACGTTTTCAAGATTCAGAAGTCTCCGTTCCATTGTAGTAATTGATCGGTTATTGAAAATTACAATATTAATAATGAACAAACTTTCACACGCGCTGGTTCGGGGGCAACTTTGACCCATCTCCTTTCAGTCCGCTCCGTTGTGTAGTTTTGGCATTGTCCAAAGATTTTACAGGCTCACAACTACAGGACTTCAAAAACTTCTGCCTTATAATATTAGTAGGCCTTCTTGTAGATTTGTCAGCACCAAAAGAAGATAGTGTTTGTTTCCAAGCTCTTTAGGTTTTTGTACGGACGCTGCATAACCATCTCCTATACCTAATAGAGCGATGCCTTGCAAGGCTAGGAATGTGCTTTACGATGCGCTGCCCCTGAGGCATAGCTGTTAAACCTAATAAGGTAATATGCCTGTTATTTCGACAGCAATCGTAACCTTAAATTACACTTAAATCACCCTATTCGGAAAAGGAAAATCGATGATTCTGATTTGTTTTCGTGCTAAGCAAACTCTTCTTGCTTAAGAATAGCGTTAACATGAAAACGAAATACTCGTAAAAACGAAATCGAAGTTACGCTTCGATTTCGTTTTTACGAGTACGGGCCCTGAACACAGCAATTCTGCTTGGCAGAGGAAAAATAACTCAGTTCTGTAACTAATTGCTTGTTAAGGTTTTTGGTTATTATAGTGCGTAAGCTCTCTCATTCGTAAATAATGATCTTACTTATGACAAATTAATTTGAGAAATGTATGCTGATTCATAGAACATTTTTTTTGTTAGTAGTGATAGTTTTTAAAATGGTATATAACGTAAATTTTTATCGTTATTTTTATAAGTATTTTGAAAATGAAATGAAAAAATCAAAACTGTAAAAATTTTGCACTTTGAAACAGTCAATGCGAAAAGTACGAAATCGGTTCATCGTATTGGTGTTTTTTGCTTTGGGAATTAAAGTAATATTTTAGTAAACTATCGCGATTTGTTACCATAATAGAATCATTAAATTCTATCGGGTATTTATCGCGTACCTTTTGTTATTATTTCCCCTACGTTTAAAACAAAAGGTACGCGATAAATACCCGATAAAATCATTAATTAATGTAATATTTATTTATAAGCTACAATAGACGACTGCAAATGTCAAGTATAACTTAATTAATTAGCCAAATGTACTTACATAATATCAACAAGAGCTTGTCACACAGTGAAGCAGCAGAAACTACCTAACAGTTTTCACCAGAAGGACTACGACAGCCAGTTGCTCGTCACTCGAGAATACTGACCGGTTGCGTGCGCGCAACTCTTAACACTGCAGCAGGGGTGGACTAGGACTTTGTGATGGTCTGCCCAGTTTTTATGTTCATCGGTGGACATTAAGTATAAACACAGAAGTAAATAATGCTGGATAATTTACACTGCATCATCACTTTTGAGATCACTGAAAACCGTGCTGTTACTATGTAAAGATTTTTAGCGCGATTGCTGTAACAAAACTTAATTTTAACAATAAATGTATCACTATTAGGAATAAAGTTTAGCAATTCTTACAGAATGAGCGGGCTATTGTTTTGCTTACTGGTGTGAAAAGAAAATAACATAAGAAATTAACAAAGTAACTCGTTTTTTTCGTCGTGAAAAACACTTTTCTTTGTTTATCAGCCATGTTCGGAAATATACCTTTTTCTGGCTTGGAGGAACCTACAGAAGTTAAATGTCAGCATTGTAAATATTCATCTCCCCAAACTCCATTCTGCTAGCATGTAAGAAGGCCTGCAGAAGACATTTAAACCCCTTGGTACAGTCCTAGCTCCATCTCTGTGCAACTTCGCGCAGTGTTTTGAATCCGAGAATCCGGTTTTTCTTGTATTTTGGGTGATGCATTTGCGTGTTGTTTTGTATTTGAAAGCGTTAATTAGGTGACTAGATTTGACCCGCGCTATCAAATCAACAGTGTCTTGCATCTAATTTATCATTGTCGGTCATTCAAATCGGGCTCTGATTGTGAATCTAGAAGAAATTTATATTTGTAGCCTAACCTGTTGTAGGTAGGTATAGGTATTTTTTTGTACTCAACTGGCAAGACCGAGACGTAACTTTTTCGGTATTTTTTTGTATGTTGATAAGTTGTTTGGTATTTTTGTTTCTTTCAATAACTATTTCGTGTCTTAAGGATTTTGTTTATGCCCGAAAGAAACTAATTTTATATTTCATTCGATTTAGTTCGAAGTTTTTCTCGCATTAGCTCTACATTTTCCATTGAGCACGCTGCGTACCCACTGAATCTACTTAATAAGAATTCTGATACAGTGTATGATGATTTGATAATCTAACATGGGCCATCTGGTAGTTTCATCAATAAGGAAAATATATAAAATATTATAACGAGGTCAAATTCCTAACTTGGTCATAAGAAATCTCCCGAACTACAGGCCGATTACGAAAATTCAAACTAGTTTATGTAACTTATACTTAATTTTACTTGACGAGAAACTGATAACACCTAACTTTGAGTTAATCATTGTTAATTGTGTATTTCTTTTACAATAAATATTTCCATTTCATTGCATTCAAATTGCCACTATAGTTAGCCACAATAACCCTGAGGAATCTAAATACCACGTCGTCAGCGAGCGACTCCACGGGCAGATGCTAGAAAACAAATAAAGCATGCTGTTATGTAAACTTTTCCACGCCTCTAAACTTTCACTGACTGAACTTTCGAGTTAGCCTGAGATTTTTCCAAGAAATAAGCTGAGGGCAATTAAGTACACTCGGCTGCGCTAGGGTATTAAACACTTTAGTACCGTCCCGCTTTGTAGTTGATTTACTTGACGACCGTGATATTATTGTTATACTCTTACTTTGGGACGTGCTGTGCTGCGTGGATGGTCTAGTATTAGTTATTTAATTTATCGAGCTAGAGGTTATTGTTTTACTTCTTTATTTCAGTTCAAAACATTTTACCAAGTAAATCAAATAAGTAGTACTTAGTCAAATTCATCATCATCATGATTCTAGCCTGGTATCCCCTTTCGTTTTTGCCAGCCATTTCTGTCCTGTGCTTCATGCATCCACGTATACCCTGTTACATTATTTTTGAGTATTTATTTTCATATTATTTATTTTGAGCATTTGAGGTGTCCTAAAATGCATGGCCTTCTAAGACTTTTTATGAACCTGTCGACGCACTTGCCTTGACTTTTCTATGCGTCCTGCACGGTCAGAAAACAAAGATCATCTTTTCTACTACTATCGTAGTTTGACGAATTCATTCCAAGCGGGTTAACTACGAACCTTATTTGTGTTGGAAGAACACCAACGTTTTATCCCTTAACAAGGGACCTCATCGTTGGTGTTCTTCCAACACAAATAAGGTTCGTATTCGTAGCTAACCCGCTTACACCCGTAATGAAAGATCAATCTTTTGGATTTCACAAGATTTTTACCTATTTCATTTAGATTATAATACGATACTAATGTATAAAATTCACTTTTTTTAATTTAGCCTGTTTCGTCCAACTGCTGGGCAAAGGCCTCCCTCGCATCCTTCCGAACTTTTCGGTCTTTCGCAGACTCCCACCACTTATTACAGTTTTAGGGAAAATCTTTATTCACAAAGAAAATTATACTAGTATTTACAATTGAAACAATTGAGCTAACTGCTGACTGTTGCAAACAGTCTACATATAGCTCAACTGATCCATATCAACACCAGTCTGAAGCGTCCCCAAGACGCTGGCTGCATTGCCACGATGTATGGCAATGCTGATACGTTGTGCCAGATATTCACCAGCTCTCGGGTCACGCGTCGCTTCGACCAGACGCTCAGATAGTTTTTTGAAAACCCGAAGAGCCTCGGTACCCCACGGACCTAGGGTCTCGACTCCAAGGGGAGCAAATGTGTAGGCTCTGTCGAGACCTGCATATTTGCGCCTCTTACAGTTTTATAAAATTTTACTAATACAGTTAGTTCAGTTACTAATACAATACTCATGTATATACATTATAAGTGCAAACGACTGGACTTGCCCCGTAATAGAATCAATCAGACGTGTAACATGGCAACGGGCCGGGCAGTGGCTGAGATTTCGCAATGCAAGCGGGTCAACGGTCGACGCGTTTCCTTATTAACGTCGCGTATGCACTTAACATCCGCCGGGAGATTGCTGGGCCTACGGAAATCATGGGCAATACTCATTCTCATATTATATTCGCCGAAGGAGCACAAGGCACACTTGGCTACGTCAATTGACATTTCACTTATAATAGATATATCCAAGACAAAATAAATAATCAAAGGAACACAAAACAACGAAATTAATACCTATATCTGCAGTAAATGCAACCAAACGAAGAAATATAACTATATCTGCTGCAGAGACTCTGAATACAACTTGTGTTAGAAAATGTCAAAAAAATAAATATCGAATGCTCAAAAGTGCGTGGGGTACGGGAAATCAACAGTTTTATTTAGTACAGTGGGCTTTATTAGGTCCCTACCTAACACTAGATAAAATGTGCCCCACAAAGCGATCAGGCTCTGTTTTATTACTAGAGTCCTAGATACCTTTTTTTTTATTTGCTTTTGGTGGCTTTGGTATCACTGCGGCCATGATAGGCCTATTGTGATCGCCACAAAGAGACCTTTAGATATTACCTTAATATCGAACTCCTACGAGGTTGAGAAGTTGCTAACAATAAACTAGTGTCCTAAAAAATTCAAATTAGTTCGTCACTTAAATTATCAAAAGATATTGGACACATATTTTTTCTTTTGTTAAACAAAAAATGATGAAGATATAGCCGTTACCTAAAGTTCCGCGTGACGTCCTTGCGACATTTTTTTAGCAAGGTGTGACGTCACTAGCACCCACTCCCAAACTAAGACGCGTTTTAGTTTTGTAATTTAAATATTTTTAATTTCATTTTTGCGATTTAATAAATTGTTTGATTAACAAAAGGTAAAATATATTGTTAGTCCTATACCTTCTGATAATCTAACTGACGGACTTAATAGAATAATATTTTTTGTACTCAGGACACTACCCTTTTTAGATGAATGGTACCTGCCGATATAAGCGAGTATTATGTCTACGCTTCAACGAAAGTAAAGTAGCGTAACAATCCCATTTTAAATTACCATCCTGTTCACATCTTCTCAAGAAGAAATCTTTGAATTGCTGAGTCACAGAACGGTCCATGTTTCAGCATGAATTGATCGCGTTTTGATCTCTAGCCTTCCGACTCTTAACAGTGAGTTTCGCTCACATTCTGTTTTAGACAGCTAAAATACCGTGACTTGCATTTGGTGCCGGCTTAGAATTTACACCATTCAACTCTTCCCGCGGGTGTCGTAAGAGGCGACTCATATCCAGGGGGGTTGGGCAGCAGCGCTTTCTAGAGAACTGCAAACCCCCTCAAACATTAACTAATGTCCAGCGGTGGACGTCTCTCGGCTGAGATGTAATGTAAAATATGGGCTGTGACAATAATGGTGTACTCACTTAGCCCGCTCGTCGTCTGAAACCTCATGCTGCTCCGGGTCGCCGTCGCTGAACCCTGACGCAGAGCTCTGGTGGTGCTCCGGAATCTGCAAATAACCGGTAACTTTACTGTCTTGAAAGTTTATTCAAATACATATGATAATGATGATGTCCTCCTCGCCGAAGGTTCCGCCACAGCGGCCAGTCTCAACGGAGACGAGCCATGTGCACAGGACATTATTATAGTTCACAAAAGTGTGCAAATAAAGTTTTTTTTTAAGATTTGATATCATATTGAACTCCCTTTCTTTCAATATCAAAAAGTCACACATCTTTGATGGAATGCTTGCGAATGCGCTCGACTCTTTCATACTGACTTGAAACTATATTAATTACTAAAATTAATTTTGTGCCACCCGCCAAGTGGGATGACGATCTGCGAAAAACTGCAGGCAGATGCTAGATGTGACAAGCTGAAGACAGGGCGCTATGGCGCTCATTAGGGGAGGCCTATGTTCAGCAGTGGACTAATATAGGCTGATGATGATGAATAATTTTGTGATCTCTTGTGTTACTTCTAGTTGGTTAACCTTTTTAAATAAATAAGACTTACAGCGTTACTTGCTACAATACTTCATTGCTTAGGGCAAACTGCACAGTACAGAATTTTATAGGCTAACAAACGAGGGGCTGGGAGAATATACGGTATTTCTTCGTCGCTTTTTTACTTTAGTCTACCTATCGAAGCGACAGAAATCAAAAATATCACTTTATTTCCGTTTCGGTGTTTAATTTTATGAATTGACCTTTTCTAAGTTAATTTATTGTATTTATGGAAACATAGAGTTTTTGATTTTGATTTTTCAGGTCTCTGGAGGCCAAGGGGTAATTACTTAATTACCCCGATCACCCGAATAAAGAGTTAGATTGCGATGAGTCGAAAGGAAGAGAGGCTTTTGCCCTGCTTTGGGACAGCGGTGACTAACTAAACAGCTTTGGCTAAAAACCCAAATTAAGGCGAAAGAAAGTTAAGCCCTTAAAAAATGGTACGATCTGGCAAACCAGCAGGTATGTGAGACCTGCGCCCGACCTTTCCCCGGCCGTGTTGGTTAGTCCGTCCCATCGGAATATGAGAGTGGGGGTTTGAGAGTGTACCTGTGTTTGCGCACACACTTGTGCACTATAATAATTATGTCCTGCTCAGGATGACCTAAATGTGAGACATGATCTAGAAACGTTGCTGTAGATACCAATCGTGACAATTTCACGAATCAAAATCAAATCAAAATCAAAATCGTTTATTTGATACCATGTACATATTTATGAACTAAAACATAATGCAACGATGCTGACGCTAAAAGTATAAAACTGTGTCGCGTTCAGTATCGCCCTCCTCTGGACAGGATGAAAAAGGTAAGAATTATTTACAGTAGTTAGCCTACGTTATCCTAAATTAATATTACGAGTATAGTTAGTTAGTTAATTACACATAAGTACTTAAATTGAAAATTTTCAGTTTTGCTGTAGTGGTGAAATGAAATAAATAAATATTAATTAAAGTGAGGATTTAAGTAGGTACCTTCGAGGACACCTGTCTCATGAGAGTCAGGGCAACGATTAGATACCAGTCGATCGAATATAGATTACGCAGATTTGTTGAGGGTTCCTTACCAAAGTCAAAGGAACACCAACAAGATTAACTCCCGTATCCCATACCTCCGGAAGAACACCCGCCATTTCACTCAAAACTACACCTTAAATTCACTCCATTACAATTTAATTAATACTACTTTGTTAACAAAGCAAATAACAATCAATAAATCGAAGCAAATTTACATAAAATAGAATTTAATTTAACCAAATTTTAGGTTCTCCACTTTGCCTGAATCTTATGAGACTGACACAAAATTTTATCACTGTACACAAGAAACTCAAACAAAAGAATGATAGGATTGTTGCTTAAAATAAATGTGCCTAAATGTTTGTTATTTACCCTCATTTACCTAACTGCTTGTGTGGTAATGTAATTCATTAAATTATTTAATGTGCTAGAAATATGTAGTTCAAGTGAAGGAGACAAATCGAAAACAAGAACTTTAAACTTTCTGTGTGAAACGTCCAATATTCATCGTCATTTTCATTCTCTTCTACTTAGGTGGTGTACTGTCCCCACCTAAGTAGGAAAAAGGCAAGAGAGATAGTGCTGACAATATGTTTACTTCTTCCATTCACATAGTAACCCAACGTTTATTGTAGGTTACATTTAATTAATTACAGCCATTTTAGTTTTGAAATAAACTTTACATCTGCCAGTCGTCATCTCAAATCATCCATAGGTACTTCAGGCACCAGTCCACAACACAAATTTTGTCATAAACAAAATTTCTTACCGTTACTTTATCTATTTGTAAACTACCAAGCCCTAATGAAGGAATATAAAGATTTTCTTATCTCTCGCAGTCTACTTGTCTATTTTATATCTTGACTGTCTTTTCTGCGTCCATCCCAACTGAACTCTACATGGCTATCGTTTATTTGGCCAATAATTTTTTTACCAACTTGTTATTATTCCGTGTTTATATACACGATTATTTTTAATATTTATGCTAATAACATTTGTACCTACTTATTAACACCGAATATCACTGCAATTTCTTTTTATCATGTTTATTTACTTTAACATAGATAATAACATACGTACGTAGAGGCTTTCAGTATCAAAACAAGTCTAGCGTTTTATTATTAATCTAATCTTAGGGATCCTAGGGGACAAATTCACAAAACACCGTCAACTACCTACAATATTCATACTCTGAAGCCTTAGTTTGCCGTTTTTTGTATTTTCAAAGTGTCTCTTTCAACCTGTTTTTTAATACTGCCGAAAGAGACATAAGTCATAAGTTTGACATGTGCCAGTCTGTGTCTGTATGTTGCATCGTAGCTCTAGCGATGAACCGATTCTATTGGATGTTGCATTTTTTGTGGGTTTTTATGTCGGTATTTATTTATTTACTAGTTGAGTATTATAATATCTGTGACCTGGCGAACTTCGTACCGCTCTCGGCTTTTAAACCTTCATATTTTTATATTGTGAAAAAAAAAATATTGTGAATCTAAACCACTCCCAGATCCCCTTGAACACACACAAAAAAATTCATCAAAATCGGTCCAGTCGTTTGAGAGAAGTTCAGTGACATACACACTCACAGAAGAATTATATATATAAAGATTTAAGAGAGAGCACCTGTACGCCGTGTGGCTTAGAATTTGCACCACACCAACTCTTTCCGCGGGTGTCGGAAGAGGCGACCACAGGGGGCGGGCAGCAGCGCCTCCTGCAGAACGTCCATCACCGAACTGCGATCCCCAACCCACATACCCAGCTCGGGGATTATGGGCATGACCCCCATCAGAT
Organism: Eupithecia subfuscata; assembly: GCA_963564075.1. Lineage (NCBI taxonomy): Eukaryota > Metazoa > Arthropoda > Insecta > Lepidoptera > Geometridae > Eupithecia > Eupithecia subfuscata. Next base: position 14,549,046 of record OY751112.1, on the reverse strand, counting down.
AAAAGCCAATATAGCGCTTATCTAGGGAGGCCTGCGTCCAGCAGTAGACCAATATAGGCTGTTGAGGTTGAGGTTGGGGCACCTGTATTTGTGCATCCACTTGTGATACGCACACATTTTAATTATGCACCAGGGAAATGGCTACACTCCGTTGAGACTCGTGTCTTGTGTCAGGGCTCAACTAATAAAAATCAGCGCAAAATATTTTCGTCGTGATTGTCGATTTTATCTTAATTATCTTGTTTATCTTTCTCTTACCTTAGTCAAGGGAATGCACTCAAAGTCCAGCTTCCTCTTTAGCATAGTGCACGTGCAGTGTCCCGCATGACAGTGAATTAAATTAACCAATTAATTAGTTAATAAGTTAATTAACGGGCGAGGGCGTCGCGGCGTCTAGCGTGCGTCTGAATTAGGAATGACGGGTTTCCTATAATTAGTTAAGTGCTGGCTTGTGGACGCGGGTTTCTGTAGAACAATAATTTGATTGTTTCTTAAAAACTAGAAACCGTACTTCAAATTCCAGTATTTACACTGTTTTTTTAGTTTTTTGGAACAAATACCTATCTTTCAAATTCACTAATCTGTAAAAATTGTATGGGATTACTTCGGAATCATTCTTCATACACTAGCAAAAGAATCCAAATCGTTCCATAATTGATGGAAAAATCGACAAACATACATAAAAACGTAAGGACATAGAGTACAGCCGAACATTGAACTTACTTTTTTGAAGTTCGTTAAATAATAAAGAAAATTTCCAAGAACGGTAAGTATACTAAACGAAAACGTAACTATACTAAGTAGACAAGCTCATTTTAATAATTTCGTAAGACCTCGGCGATGATTTTGCTTTGAATGATGAAAAACGACTGCATCGTTTTTCATCAAAATAGCGAAGAGCACTGAATCCTCGTATTTAAGGTACTCACGCTATGGCGTCACCTTTCAAACAATTAATCGAAATCGGTTTAGCCATTTAGTTACGATGCCACAGACAGACATAGAAAGATATCGTCAAACGAATAATACGTGCACCTCTTTTTTGTCAAGGATTAATTAAAAATACGGTGAACTTCATGTGATGTTAATAAGAAATCAATTTTCTAGCTACCACGAAAAAGAATTACCTACCCTGAAGATTCCACCACATTTTCGAGCAACACCCTAGAAGCCCCTTTTCAGCGGCTCAACTACACTTGCGAGCTTTAAACTGGAATCGCTTCAAGGGTTGTTCAAGACTAATTTTTACAATTTCTTTCCAGTGAACTATGAGTTAAGTTATGTTTTCCGTTACGTACGATTTATTGGCGACGATAAATTTTGATTTAATGCACGATAATGTCCGCTGCCACACCGCAGCAGTGACTAGACAGTACCGACAGACGTCTTCCATGTCGGCATTCCCACACTAGACTGGCCAGCCCTTATTCCTGACTTGAACCCAATCTGGCATATGTGGGACGAGCTAAAACAGCGGATACGAGGGAGAAATCCAGCTCATCCAGCTCCGGCGCCGATAGAAGCCGATAGATGCAACTTCGACCTATTGCAATTATTCCCAAAATTTAGGTAGCCAATTTAAATAATTTTAAATCTTCTTTTTATCACTTGAAAGGTAACAAAATGACCTTTCAAATGATATACCTACTACAATCTATAGTTCATTGTACATAAATTGTAAAAAAAAATGTTTTGATCAACTCGCGATGAAAGCGATTCCATTTTAAAGCTCGCAAGTGTAGATGGCTAACATTTTACATCAGTTCCCTCTAACGTTTGTCTGAGACAATACAGTTAAAAGACATACTGCACTGTGGTCGTAAGTGGTTTACGAATCATGACTCTGTGCGCAAACGCCAGGATCGAAGTTTGAGAAGGCACGGGCAGATGGCGTTACTTCGTTTTTGAATCTGTTAATGCAAGTGTAGTATTAAAACTAGCGAAAACAAAGTCTGGGGACCTGGCCACTAATAAGAAAGTCGCATCTCAGGCTAAACTTCTCAAAATAAATCTATTACAGAGGTTTCCAAAAAAGCTTATAGAGGTCTAGCTTCTGCCCGCGGCTTCGCACGCGTTGTTTCTGAGGAAACGTTTTGAGGTTATTTCTATCCCATAGGAACTGATATAAGGGATAAAAAGTCCTAGCCTATGTTTGATTCCAGGGTTAGACTTACCTGTATGCAAAATTTCAGCCTGATCCGTTCAGTAGTTTGGGCGTGAAGAGGTAACAAACATCCATCCATCCAAACTTTCGCATTTATAATACTAGCTGCCGCCCGCGGCTTCGCACGCGTTGTTTACGTTGTTTACGTTGGAAACGTGAAAAGGTGATTTCTATCCCATGGGAACTGATTTATGGAATAAAAAGTAGCCTATGTTTGATTCCAGGATTATAAATATCTGTATATAAAATTTCAGCCCGATCCGTTCAGTAGTTTTGGCGTGAAGAGGTAACAAACATCCATCCATCAATACATCCATCCAAACTTTTGCATTTATAATATTATTAGTGTGATTAGTGTGATATCACAAACTGGAGACAGATAGTTCATTTGTTCAACGTAAATATAAGAAAAAATGGGAGGTGGCACTAGTTTCGCTACTACCACACCGCAGTAATTAGTTTTTGGTTTACCGATAAAGGGTTTTATTCGTATGTATTTGTGTCGTTCACACTATGGAATGACTTTGAATCTGATGGTAAATGCTAAGCTTAGATAAATATTCTAAAATCACATTATATTTAGGTTTAGACAGGCAAAACATACATGATGTATTAGTCACTTAAGTGAAATATAAATGTGCTAACTAGTGGTTTCTTTTTCACTTCTTCAACTAATGGACAAAAAATTTAAATGAAAGTAGTACGATGTATATTACATCTAGGTGAGAAAGTACCTAATTCCTATCTAGCAGTGGCCGAGCTATCAGTGCTGCTCCGACACTGGATGCTGCCATCACTGTTGCACAGTCCACCACGCTGGTCTCCAGAACTCTTGCTTAAGGCATTGCCGAGCAGTTTAAGAGTCCTTGAGCTAGAACTGACCTTCGAGTCCAAATAGTTGTTGATGCTGGCCGAGCTATCAGTGCTGCTCTGACACTGGATGCTGTCATCGCTGTTGCACAGTCCACCGCGCTGGCCCCCAGAACTCTTGCTAACGTCCGAGTCCGATTCGATCCACAACGGCGATCGGTACTCAAACTTATGAGCAAACATGTTCACTCTCTTGTCGTTGTTCATGATTGGAATTTGATAACGTGTTTATGGAAGTAAACAACCGAATTGTTTGTTTCGCACAGAGAATATAACCATGGAACTGTATAGTGGATAAATTCATGAGAGACCCAGAGATTTTCTTAAGTACTAAATCTGGCCTGGATCTAAGATCACGGGCAACTACGTGATTGAATGTAGGCAAATAGGCCACGACAGTGGAACGGTGTGGTAACCAAAAGATGACAATATTAGTGGATTTTCTCAAATCCAAAAGTGAGAGTATTTCAGTTGATGACTCCTCTAGTTCAATATCACGTGGTGGATAAACAAATTAATCTACAGACTATCAGATTAAGGTGTTGACTCAGTAAACTGACCTAGAGTTTTATACAACTTTGCACAAAGGAGGATTAAGGAATCACATGACTCGAAAGTACCTGCTGTTACGATTAGGGTTTATCTTGGTCTATGTTACCTATGCTATATACTATAGTTTATACGAATAAAGCACTATACTATACTATCATAAAAGCAAAGGCTTACAATACTATAAGCAATTTGTGGCTATGGTCTTTTTATCCGCTGATAATCCGACTCGTAAAACTTTTTAGGAGTGCAATATTTTGTGTTGAATGTAATGTGATATGCCATAACAGCCTCTCAATCTCAAGATACAATACGTAAATAACCAGAAGAAATAAATCGCTCAAGAATGCACGATAATTCACATTTTTTTTTTCGAAAAAAGACAGAAATAAAATCTCGAGCAAAAAGCAAAAGATAGCGACCCTACAGGATGTCCCAGCAATTTAGTCAAGTCGCACTCAGTCTGGGCCTTTCGGTGTCATTCGTTGCGAAACCGCACTCGGCCATCACCGACCCACGAGATTTATTGGGACAGGACCTTTGTTACTATGTCAGATAGAAGGCTCACAGGATGAATTACGGTAGTTTCAATGACAGTGGGAAGGGAGATGAACATGGACCGATGATCTCTGTGGCGCGGTGGGCGAAGGTCCGCCTGCGACGCAGGAGGTTGCGGGTTCGATTCCCGCCTCGGGACAAATATTTGTACGATCTGCAGATATTTGTTCAGGGTGTTCTGGTCGTTTTCTATGTATAATAAAAAATATCTATCTATGTACTCGTATATTATTATGTATATCAGTTATCTAGTACCCATAACACAAGCTCTGCTTACCTTGGGGCTAGATAATGCTGTGTGAATTGTCCAGCATTATTTATTTATTTATTTATCTAGATTTGATTTAATTAAGTACATACATAATGGAAGTACTTCGCGTTGAATTTTCTTGTAAATATAATTTACAGTAGTTTATAAGCCTTTGGTTGTTATGATAGGTAAATAGTAAGTTTAAATTTGTATTGTTGATTCGGGTGGTCGAAGCAAATTCAATTAAATTAACTTGTAAAAATTAACCAATCCACCACTTCTTTCGATCGTGCAACTCCGCATTGTTGATTTATGTGGCGTTAATTTAGTGTTTTTAGTAAATAACCTAGTCAATATTCTTTTATGATAAATATTGTATCCACTTACATTCCGATCCTTTTTCCTGTCACCATATTGCATTCCATAAGGCACTGACATTGAGCATCTAGAAATTTTCCTATAAACCACATCCCCAAAATTGACTTCCTTCTTGTCATCTTTCACTTCCTCTGTCGAGCCAACAGTCACTTCTGGCGTTTCGGGTCTATCTTCGTAATTGGGTGTACCAATGTGAAAATTTGCTTTGTTTCTATCATCTTGGAAATTAGTTTTGGGGTAGTAGTCATGGTGGGTTCTTGGAACTACCTTTGGTGATGCACGAAGGATGTTTTCGTAGTACGGAAGCGTACTTTTTTTATCTGGTATCGTTAGATAATTTTGAGCTGTTTCGTCAGAAGTTATAAGTATCACAGGTAGTGGTTCCTTAAAAACAGCCTGAGGTATTTCTCCATAATTTGGCAGAGGTCTTCCAATATTTATATTTACCAGATCGGGAGCTGGAGACTTCGGAGAATCAGCTGAATATGACGGAGGTAGATCATAGTTCGGAAGCGGTCTACCAATTGGAGCGTTAACTTTAGATATATCCTTAGTAAAACTAACTCTATTTGGACTAATGTTTTTTGGGGAATTATCTGCAACTGGTTCATAGTCATAATTGGGTAGTGGTCTACCTTGTGTTTGTTTTTTCGATGATTCAACATCACATTTCGGATTGTCATTCGAAGAACTGCCAGCTTTATCAGATTCGTCTTGAAAATTAGGCTTTCCATGTTCAGTATTCCCTGATGGCGATAGAGATGCTGTGAGCCGCCTCACTTCAGGAGGCATCTCCACATAGTCTTCCGGGTAAGAAGGAATCTCCACGCGGAGATTTGGCTTCTTCCTTAATCTCATTGTGTTTTTTAATTTCACGAACACATTAAATAACTGTTATCTATCGGCGATTTCCACATCAGTAAAATCACTTATCTTGATTAATTAGTCACTATTTTAGAAATTTTATTAAAATTGTATGTGTATGGGCATTTTCGTTGAAAGTTTGCGACTAAAACAGTGAAAAATTATCGTCATTATCTGCAGTTTTTCTTTCCTGAATTTTATCAAATTCGCACCAATCCTCCGTCACCTCGATAAGGGTACGTAAGAGATAGCGATTGTCGAATTCTTAACTTTATCGTCATACAAATACGTATTATTTGTTATTCAAATCACATGTTCAGTAGTAGGTCTTTTCTTTGACAAGTTTTTATACCACTTAAGCAAGCCAAATAAATAACATAAAAATCAAAATAAGCGCTAGCTAGTCACCAAATGTACGGTATGCATACAAAATTAGGGCAATTAGATTATTTAAATTTTTCTACTTTGTTTTGTTTTAGGAACTGGATCACTTACACTGTCATCATTTAGGTAATCCTAGTTCACGTGACGGAAAGCAAGAAAGTGTTGAAGTACATTATACGACAACAATCGCTTAGAAGGCGCGGGACTCGAACCGCACTCACCCTGACGATGTCCCTCCTTAGGGGATGACACGTTCCTCCAACACAAAGTAGGTTCGTTGTTAACCCGCTCACACTCATAATGAATTCGTCAAGCTACGACACTTTTTATACTAAAACCACTTTGCATATTACGTCTGCCTAGTGAAATATCCCGAGAAAGTTTATAAAATAAACTATTTCATCTCGTACAAGAAAATTATTATTATAGCAGTTATAAGCAGTTCATTAATCTTTGTTTTATCTCATGTTGTGCAGGCTATAAATGTTTATTGTTTGAGGAAATCTGCGACGCGGGTTCGAGAAATCACAGATCCAATACAAATATTTGTAAATCATTCAAAACTTTGACCCGCAAGGGGAATCAAAAACCTTCGGAGTCACGAGAAGTGCAGTATGCAAGGTCCGCCTTGCATACTGCACTTCAGGTAGAGGCGGTATATTATTTCAAACAGTAAAAGGGGACAAACTATGAATTCTGACGACATAAACAAGATCCGTCATGTGCGAGTGTAACTCGCGCGTCAAGGGTTTCGAACGTTTGTCAATTATACAAATAACCTAAAGGTGTCGGTTAGAGACTTCGCTATTAATTACTGAAGTCCTAAAATAGTAGGTTCGCATGCCCAGCGTGGGGATTATGGGCATTACTCCCATGAGATAAAAGCCAATAAGGCGCCTAACAGGCCCTGCGTCCAGCAGTGGACCAATAGAGGCTGTTGAGGAGGTGAGGAGTAGGTATCAACCAACATTTCAGATGGATCTCTCTGCATACTGCGGTGATATAGGTAATGGTAAATTTTTCGCCTTTCAAGATATTTCAAAAAGTATGACCTACAGAAATTTCAAAAACTTTTTTGTGCAAACTTTCCTTTGATATCCCACTTGACCTTGTAGGTCTCTTTTAATATTTCGGTACCTATCAGAATTTGTATGCAAAATTTTCATTTCTTATTTAATTTCATATTTTTCTTACATTTGTACAGGCGCATGAAATGTACTATTATTTAAATTTCAAATCGATAACTACGGCAGTTGCTGAGTTAGAGGGAATAAAGGACAGACAAAGCGAGACCATAAGGGTTTTGAAACCGATCTCGAAACCCTAAAAACGTTGTTGTTGGACCCTGGTTTCGTGGAACTGGAGACATAACAAAAATATTGGGGGAGGGATTTCTCCACTACAGGCAATAGATTCTGGTAATAATGGATTTTTACCAGAATCTATTGCCTGTATAATAATGGATTTTTAAAAGAAGAATTAGGTCACTCACCCCATCTTGCGGGTTGTTCATATACTGCTTCAGGACCTCTGATTCTAGATTATGCAGCGTCGGCATGGATATGGAGTTCCGTCTCAGTCCCACCTTCCGCTCCTCTCGTTCGCTCTGGATCAACGCCTCGGATTCATTGGCGCCTGGTACTTTTGATTCGAATGGATTTGAGGTTGAGGTGCTGGGGGAGTCAGTTATGGTGATGTCTGTTGATTCTGTGGGTGGAAATACATATAAATTTATATTGGCAAGTTTGCAAATAGTTAGTGTTTTAACTTTTGATGCGCTCGTTTTATCGGTAAAGAACTGTTTAGCTTTGTTTTAATAAAATTCTTACCTGTGCTAGGACTTGTAGGTTTCGATTTACTGAAATCTGGCTCCAAAGTAATATACAGCGTTCCTTCTGGAGTATTAACAACGATAGTATCATTGTCGGGAGACTTGTGCACCTCTCCAAGATCTGCCGCGTGTATCTGATCACCACGCCTCGGTTTCACTGGTGGAGCTTCGTGATTTGAATTATCGTGAACGGTTGCATTGGTTGGTTCTTGGTTGACTTCGAGGACTATTGCATTTGGTTCTTGAACGACTTCGTCGAAGAATGGGATCGTATCGTCGGTTCTGATTTCAGGGGATGTGAGGCCTTTGAGCGGTTGCCGGTCCATTGTGTTTGGTTTAGTTCATAGTCGTTGCCTGAAACAGATGGACGTTTACCTACTTGCAATGCAAGGTCTTATCCGCTCTTCAAGAGTACATTATAGGGATATGCGAGCGCAACAAATGGTGGAAGTACATATCATGACAAAGGTCATATCTAATAGTGTACTTTCCGGACAGACGGAGCCACAGATAGACAGCGTCAGTAAAAGCAGGAAAAGATTTTCTTACAGGTTTCGATAGATTTTTTTAAAGACTAAGGCTGCCTGCAAAAAGCACTGTCTTAAGGAGCAAGAACGTTTTAATTGTTTTGTTCCTTACCCATCCCTCGCTCACACACATAGCCCTAACATCAACTTTGATATCCTAGCGACTCAACTATTTATGTTATTGTTTCTTAGTAGAACAAATAGCCAATATATTAGATTAATATGTGACAGTATGAATGGTATAAACTCTAACACGTTACTGTTCTTTGTCCGAAGCGTTTTGCATAATGCCCTGAGCCCAATAAGCACGTGCCATATATGAATGTGTGAAAAGTACCCGTGAGTTCGTCGCATTGTCTTTACTATGAGTAACAAAATCTCAGTTGGCCTATCGAGTACCTGCTGTGCTGAATGACCAGACATAGGGCGAAAAAATGTATAGTTAAGTTCACCGTGTGCTCCGTAGGCACGGTCGTCAGTGTTGTACGGATCACCATGGAAGCTTGTTGATGGTTCAGTCGGGGAATTAATCGTAGATTTCTACGGCGAAAAGACCTATTTCAAAAAGTTTCCATAGAGCTCCATACAACACGACCGTGCCTATGCACGGCAAATTAACTGTAGATTTTTACGACGAAAAAACGTGTATAAACAAGGGCCCTTAGATAGCATACTACTTATTACACTAATTAATTAATTATAAATACAGTCATAACATACAAGCAATGAAGCATTAAAATCGAAGTAATATAAATTTAATAAAAATTATAACGTTGCAATAAAAATGTCAAGAGCAAAATTGTAAAACTATACATCGTTAATTATAATTTGAGATCAGAGAATCTAATAAATTTTTAGCAGAAAAATTGGTCATTTATCCCTCCCACTATAGAGCAGACAAACCGACATTAGAGAGAGAAGGTTAAATGACCGCATTGCTTTTGCGCCGAAGGCAAAGCATAAAAATCATCATAATCATTATCAGCCTATATTAGTCCACTACTAGACATAGTCCTCCCCTAATGGCACAAAAATACAAATGGCCCAAGACGCAGACGAGCCTCTCGACCCTCGTGTTTCGGCGGCGCGCCCCTGCGGGTCGCACCGCCGAGACTGGGCAGTGAATGCGATACACTAAACTAACACTTTCATGGCCCAAGACGCAGTCGAGCCTCTCGACCCTCGTGTTTCGGCGGCGCGCCCCTGCGGGTCGCACCGCCGAGACTGGACAGTGAATGCGATACACTAAACTAACACTTTCATGGCCCAAGACGCAGACGAGCCTCTCGACCCTCGTGTTTCGGCGGCGCGCCCCTGCGGGTCGCACCGCCGAGACTGGGCAGTGAATGCGATAGACTAAACTAACACTTTCATGGCCCAAGACGCAGTCGAGCCTCTCGACCCTCGTGTTTCGGCGGCGCGCCCCTGCGGGTCGCACCGCCGAGACTGGGCAGTGAATGTGTTAAAGCAATTACCAAGACTATTTCTTAGAGACAATTCTGCGCCCCGAAATCCTAGGCTCCGCTCGCCACCCACTAATTTACGGCACCTAAAGCAAGACTTCACCACTTTATCATTTTTTCTAAGCGGGGGGTGGAGAGGCCTATGTCTAGCGATGTGTCGACGAGAGCTGGTGATGATGATTAAGCGGGGTAGTCGAAGGAGGTCCCGAGCCAGATGTCATGTTAATCCACCCGGGTTGTACCTTCACATTAACACCGAACTAAGAACACGATAAATGATAGATTCAGGTGTTACTTTGGGATAAATCATTGCAAAATATTAGGATACAAATATTTACTTTGCGATTGTATGGCATGCCAGTGGGAGGGCGGGCGGTACAGACGAATTGCATTTTGTTGGATATTAACAGACTTCTCTGATTGCTGCGACTGCTTAACGCTGAATTGTTACATAATATTTTTATCCTAATATTTAACAACACCATAGTCAATTTAATAACAAACTAGCTTCTGCCCGCGGCTTCGCACGCGTTGTTTCTATGGAAACGTTTTGAGGTTATTTCTATCGCATGGGAACTGATTTATGGGATAAAAATAGCCTATGTTTGATTCCAGGGTTAGACTTACCTGTATGTAAAATTTCAGCCTGATCCGTTTAGTAGTTTTGGCGTGAAGAGGTAACAAACATCCATCCATCCATCTATCCATCCAAACTTTCGCATTTATAATATTAGTGTGATGTAGTAGGTACTTTTTCAGCGTACTTCAGCACTCACTTTCACGAAGGTAAGAAGAAGGTAAAAATCGTAAAAATCTTTCTTTCTGATTAACATGCCTTTTACGACTGTCTTCTTAGCCCTTCAGGCTCTAAATCTAAGCACACACTGATCTGACCAAGGCTCCACGATAAACTGTTTACTATTAGATTATCATGTTTGACTTTTCACACCGCAGAGGATTTTTTCGTTTACATTGGACACGTCATCGAATAAGCAAACGAAAAAAGCAGCTAAGCGCGAGTTAGTATAATATGTTTTCTGAAGAGTTAAATCATAAATATATCTTCGTTGCTTCTATCATTGTATATTAAGATTCAGAGGCAATAAAAATTGCATAATGTTATCTATTATGCCAGTAAGTACTGCCATGTGGTGCCGGCTTGGAATTTCCAGCACCATAACTCTTCCGCCGGGTGCTATCCACCGGGAGGCGGGCACCAGCAGTGCCTGCAGCAGAACAATTTTACCACCGAACTGTGATCCGGAACCCGCCTGTCATGCCTAGCGTTGGGCATTCCGGGGGTTCCAATATGACAAAAGCCAATAAGGAGTTTATAAACTGTAGTTATTCTAATACCCAAGCTTTGAAACCGCAGAACCAATTCCATCTTAGCCCTCACTCAACAACAAATTATTATAAACTAAATGCATCTGCATGAACTTTTATTTCGGATCGTCCCTTTCTTTGTACGAATTAGGCTTTGAGTATAAATTGTTACATAATAAAAATAAAATACTAGTTTCTGCCCGCGGCTTCACGCGCTTTTTAGGGATAAAAAGTAGCCATGTCCGCCGCCGGAATACCGTCTACCTCTCGGCCAAATTCCATTAAGATCCGGTCAGTCGTCTGGGCTTGAACAGGTAACTAACGGACAGTTCCGCTAGGATAAAAACACATTTAAAATTAGCAAAAGAATGTCTACAGTAGGTTACGTAATGATGTCCTCCTAGGAGACTCTCATAGGAGACTAGCCAGATGCGCAGGACATACTATAGTGCACAAGTGTGCGCAAACACAGGTGCACTCTGTATTCCCTCACTCTCATAATCCGATGGGACGGCAGACCGACACGACCGGGGAGAGGTCCAGCGCAGGACCAACGGCTTAACGTGCTTTCCGAGGCACGGGGGTGTTACACCGCCAACTTCTTGATTCCGAGCTGCTACTGTGATTTTTCTAGCTAGAAAAACCCCAAAAACAACTATTGGCCCGATCCGAAATTGAACCCAGGACCTCGAAATCAGCGATTGAACCAGCTGACCGCTAGACCAACGAGGCAGTCGGTTAGGTAAGTACCTATTGCAAACTCAGCAAGAAAACTAAAGTGCTAAATTCATTACGTCTGTCTGTAAAACGTTAATTGAATTTACAATGGAGGTACGAACTAGAATTTACACGAAGTGTAGGAATTTAAGGCTCTTCCTGTTCAGTAGCCATACGGCCACTATTTAAAACCGCCAAACGAGGGGGGCTTTGTCACAACCACCACGGATTGGAGATCGCAGCAGGACGTGGGACACGGAAGGAAGCTGCTTCCTGGTGGTTCCCTTATGGCTCTTATGAACTCTAAAATCCCTCGTTTTTTGCCACTCCATGTCAAAGTTGAATCTAACATGAATAAGTACTTGATTTGTGAGGTTGTTAACATCTGTGACTCTAATGTACTAACCTATTAATAGCTTAAGCTATTAACGTACATGTTACATTAATGTAATGGTATTATTAAAACGTCATTGATATGATACTTTATAATTAAATTACACAAACGTATGAATACGGTAAAGATATAGGGAGATCACAAATTACAGAATTATAATTTGAGAAGAACCTCAAATTGGACCATTCACAAGTCCCATTTTGTAACAGGCTTTAGGGTAACTAACATACCTATGCCTATTATCCTCTTAAATTCATCCTTACTATCCTTACTAAAGTTATTTTATTTGAATTAATTTGTGTAAGTGGACATTTTTTTTGCCCGGCCGCCGTTGTTTAAAATAAAATGTGTTAATAGCTCGGTGGGGTGAGTCTATTTGACGTTAAGAACGAGACGTGATTGTAACGTCCCCTTTTAACCCCCAACGCAAAAAGAGGGGTGTTATAAGTATTACCTGTCTGTCTGTGTATCTGTCTGTGGTATCGTAGCTCCCAAACGGATGAACTGATTTTCGCTTAGTTTTTTTTCTGTCATAGATAATTTTATCCCCAGTGTTCTTAGCCATGTTTCATGAAAATCTGTTCAGCCAATAAACGTCGGCGGGTTTTTTAAAATTTCAATTTTGTCTTGTTTCATACAATTTGGTACAGCGCCTCTACCGTGCGGACAGGAAATTACGCAAAACCCATACAAAAAGGAGATTTGACGATCACGTCTCGTTCCTAACGTCAATTAGACTCGTCCCTCTGGTCCCTCTTTCCTCTGGTCCGTCTTTGCCTTTATATCGACTAAGGCGCTGAACAGATCTTAATAAAATTCTGCAAGGTGATAGGTTGGTCAATTCATAAGCATCAGACATTTAACCTACAAGATAAGCAGTAAGAAAATCCCATCAAGGTCTAGGAGTTTCTTATCAAACAATCGCAAAGATAAAATATCTAAGACGGTACCTACTTTGTTATCTGTAATCCATGATGATCACACATGATAAGAGAGATAGTAAAATATGTATTCATCTGTGTGTTTTAGATTAGTGTGCAGTGTTATTATAGGTATGCGTTTAAATTAAACTAAAATATTATTTCGAAATTAAAATTTAATGGGAAAGTTGAGGGGTGGAACATGGTAGGTTTAAATTAATTAAAAGTATTTTTCTATGGGTATTAATGAACGAGAAACTATTTAGCTTAGCGTTAAAATAACAATTAGGTACTTAATTATCAACTTTTTAACAAAGCATTATTTATAAATTAAAATGAAAGGTAGAAAGATCGGTGATGGATCATGGTTGATTTAGATTAATTATAAGTAATTTTCTATAGTTATTAAAATACCACAAACCATTTAGCTTATCAATAAAAAAAGAAATTATTTGGTAAGTGATTTCTCAGGCTTTTCAATTAATTCGGGCAAAATTTAATTTCACTTTACAGTGCAAACCAACGTCAGTGACATTGAAAAATTTAGAGATAGACATTGGTATAAAATGACAGGACAACACGGTGAATTCTAGATTGAGTATGGGCAGTTTGTTTACAAACATTCGACATCGAGTTTGGCTAGTGTACTATTCTCTTTAAAAAAATACCTCAGATCTATACTATTACAAGCTTTTATTTCGAACGAATCTTGCAACTGAACTTTGACCAGTTATCCTCCATCGATTGCGCTGAAATTTGGCATACTTATGTAAGTTCGGTGACAATGCAATTTTATGGTACCATGGAGCTGGTCTGATGATGGAAACTTAAGGTGGCCTGGCCGTAAGAACTCCTAAACGAAACGACGTAATCCCGTAACCCCAATTTGAGTTCGTTGGATTTGTCTTCCCAGGCACTTTAATTTTTTTGGATAAAAGTTTGTTAAAAAAATATTTCTACCTCATATCTATTTTGTTTTATAGTTAAGAAGCAAAAAAATTTTTTCTCCTTAGATAGAGAGAAACCTGTGTTCACGCTAGGGGGACTTAAATTCTCGGTTATAAGTATAACTGAGAATTTATGATGTTAGTATGGATGTAGATATTGGAAGTCCAGCACCTTTTTTTTCATTTATTTATGTTACAAATTATTCACTTATTTTATCTACAGCTAACATAAACCGTAATTCGGTTTGTCCGTCAGCCTCAGTCTCTATGGTACGATATAGATAATATTATAAATAGTTGGTACTATGTACGTAAGTAGGTAGTTTAATACAGTGAACTCGTACCTACATCCATACTAATACCTACTATAAATTCGAAAGTAACTCTGTCCGTCTGTCTGTATGTCGGATACCATTTAGGTACGCTTAAACGGCTGAACGGATCTCAATGAAATTTGGCAGAGAAGTAAATACTATCCCGGGAACGGACATAGGCTACATGAAAAGCGCATGCGAAGCCTCGGGCATCAACTAGTTACTCATATTTACCTTAGTGTATGAACTGCGGTAAGATCACATAGTATATAAAAATCACGATCAGAACAATTCCCACCAATCCATACAGAAACAAATCCAAGTTGAAGAGAAAAGACTGCACCCTATCCTTCTTCCAGCAAACATGGTCCACCATTTTGAACAAATTTTAGAACTTAATCTGTCAATTTTATATCGACAGACGGGTTATTAGCGTCAGGAGAATATTGGAACTACTTGATAAAAATCGATATCAATGTAAAAAAAAACAATTAAGTATTTTCCTCAAGCAAAACTAGTTTAACTTTGTTATTTTTGTTACCTGACCTATGTAAATTCTGTATTTGCGTAGATTGAGGAATGTTGCAAATGTATTATGTACCTATACCTAAATTCGATAAATAAATGATGCTGGACCATTCACACAGCATCATCTAGCCCCAAGCTAAGCACAGCTTGTGTTATGGGTAGGTCCTAGACAACTGATAAAGGTACCTACTTAATACATTATACTACATACACAGATATTTTTTATTATACATAGAAAACACCCTGAACAAATATTTCAATTCAATTCAATTTATTTATTTAATTAGAACGGTCATTGAAAACCACTTACACTAACTAAATAAAATTCAATAATATTACTTATACAAATTTCACATGCAATACAATGTGGATTCAAAAAATCAATAAAAAAATCACAATAAAATATAAAATAATACTTACAATTATCTGGCACAGCGTATCAGCATTGCCATACAGCGTGGCAATGCAGCCAGCGTCTTGGGGACGCTTCCGACTGGTGTTGATATGGATCAGTTGAGCTATCTGTAGACTGTTTGCAACAGTCGGCAGTTAGCTCAATTGTTTCAATTGTAAATACTAGTATAATTTTCTTTGTGAATAAATGTCTAACCATACTTAAAATTCACTCTTACAATTAAAAATTCAAATTTTAAATACCTGCAGATCGTACAGTTTGTACAATCTACAGATATTTGTTCAGGGTGTTCTGGATGTTTTCTATGTACAATAAAAATATCTATCTATGGAGTGTATTGTATTAAGTATATCAGATAATATCCAGTACCCATAACACAAGCTTTGCTTAGCTTAGGGCTAGATAATGCTGTGTGAACAATTGTCCAACATTTGTCCCGAGGCGAGAATCGAACACGCAACCTCCGGAGTCGCAGGCGGACCTTAGCTAAATTAATCGTTGTCCTGTTTTGATTGTGTTCTGCTTTCTCTATCTCTATTATCGTAGGCGTAGTTTGGAGCTAGCGTACAGCCTGCATCTTTGAGTTAGAAAAATAATCTCACAAAATACGAATTTAGACTTCAAAAGCAGTTAGGTAGGTACTATTTGATAAGATCTATTGTCGATGAATTCGGATGAAGCCTTCTTATATTTTGCAAAATAGAACTTCACTTTATAGGTTTAATTAGAATCACTTAGGTATTAAGTTATTATTAGGAATTCACGTTCACTTTCAAACTACCTAAATCACTTGTGGTTTACCATTGGATCTCATCCCAAATCTACACAAACTCATCAATAACATCCACTATAGTTTGTGTTGAAACCCAAAATAATCGTTTATCACAGGAGACCACACAAACCCACACAATTTCACAACAATTGATTTAGAAAAACTACGCAAAGATCCTCTAACTTTTGTTTTTCACAGCATTCTGCCATGAGCCGATTTAAGTTTAAAACTGTATCAAAAGATTACGAGCGACGCAATACAATTAATCGCACACAAAAACCTAAATGTAAATTCGGAACAAGCAGAACAAGTAAATTAATTAATGATAAAAACAAACACTCAAAAAAACAATTCGTCGGTAAATTTACAGCGTGACTGGAGGATACAGTAATACAAAAGAGAACTCATTATCGTCTTAGCATTAGCATCGACGGTGTGAATAGCCGCCGCGCCGTCAGAATGGTAATCTATAGGCTTACGCTTGAGATGACGAATGGTTTTTTTATTAACGTTTTTACCAACATTTTTAACTAAGTTTTTTATTGTATCTTATTTTAGTAGGTTTTTTTATCAGGTACCTGTCAGAACATAGATCCAAAAAATGTTAATAGCTAGTATCCTAGAGTGCACGGCATAATATACCTAGGGATTATTTGGGTAGATGAAACCGGGTGCAGACGCTTCTAATCGATATTTAATTAACATTTATTTGATAACTAGCTTTTGAACGCGGCTTCGCACGCATGATTTCTACGGAAACGTTTTAAGGTTATTGCTATCCTATGGGAACTGATTTATGGGATCCCCGTCCGCCCCGTCAAAGTCGACTTTTTTGGGATATTATAATCACACTATCACTTATAATATAATAATTGGAATAACCAATTCGCCGATATTATCAGTTAACTGTAGAGTTTTGGTTTTTTTGAAAAATCCTTATAAATTCGGTAAAAAATTAATGGTCAGACATCGTCTTAGACAACCATGGCTCAAATGGTTCCAAATGGTCCGCGCTAGCTCCACCTTCAAGCTTTGCACCCCGCTACCAATCACCCTGTATTATAAATGCGAAAGTTTGGATGGATGGATGGATTGAGGTTTGTTATACCCATAGAAATCTAAATAACAGTGCCTTGTTATTTAGATTTTTATGGTTATACCTCTTTACCCCAAAACACCCAGCTAGTTTTTTATTGAATTGTCGGACAATCGTTAGTTCTTAAAAATCCACTTTTCAAAAATCATAGATAAAGGAATAAAGTTAACACTAAAGTCCAAAAAGATCTATCAATGGATGTTTGCAATGGATTTTACTGGAACGAGGGGTTCTAAAAAATCTACTTTGCAAAAAATCATGGATAATGGATTAAAGTGGACATAGAGGTCTAAAAAGATCCATGAAAGGATCTTTGCAATGGATTTTAGTGGACTGAGGGCTGAACGAATCGGGCTGAAATTTTGCATACAGGTAATTCTAATCCTGGAATCAAACATAGGCTACTTTTTATCCCATAAATCAGTTCCCATGGGATAGAAAACATTTCCATAGAAGCAACTAGTTTCTTATAAATTACCCAAACTGCGAGGGCTTACACACGATTATAACAAAAACCAGGGCTTCCTTATAACGCGGCTCTGTGATTTTCTACTGCGCTATTCTTCGTGACGATTCTGCGATAATACTCTACCATTAATTAATTATTTTATCGGGTATTTATCGCGTACCTTTACGATTTCCCCTACGTTTCTACCGCGTTACAGCGATCGTGGTCACGGGGCGACTGGTACGTGATAAATACCCGATAAAATCATTAATTATGTTAACAAATTGCGAAAGTTTAAAAAGTTTTTTACTGTACCATTGTCATAGTGATTCGATCGCTTTAGCAATTGGGTCCATATTTCTTATCAGCTCTGTGGAAATACTTGTCTAACAAGGTGTTAGAACATTAGAACTGTTAGCAGTGCAGAATTTGAATTCTAAAGCACACATGGGCATCAGGCCCTGAGAGAACGCATGCACAATTGCATACAGTCACAAGGCACATTGTTGATAGCCTGGTTTGAATATGCATGAGTTGTAGGTGCCTCTATAGGATGATCCTATCTCTGCATCTTATCTAGATAACTGAGTACGTGCTCATGTAAATTGCTGTAATGGTCTGCAGATTATGGAGGATTTATGTGTAAACTAGCTTCAGCCCGCGACTTCGCATGTGTAAGATATTGTAATTTATTTAATAATTAATATATAATATAACAAGTATATATAGTGGTAAACAATAAGGTTTCAAAAGATATTCAAAACTAAAATGTAACAGGCCTGATTTCCTACTTGTTTTCCCCGCTCAAATTCAAATTCTAGGACAAATCAGTTTCATTTAATAATTAAACTATTTCATATTGCATTATATTTAATATACTAGGTATCTTAAATGTTAATTTATATTTAAGAACATTTGTCATGGATATTATAGCATATTAGAAGATATTTCAATGTATTTAGTTGTGAAATGTTATAACAAACCATTTTGCCGATGTTTGACGGAATGGCTCAAGGTATAACGACAGCCAACAACGGTTCGTTGAACTAAAGTTATTAAAAAAGATGGTGGGCTGGCTCTGACACTCTTTGATGGCCCTGTAAGCTGAAAGCATCTCTTATTATGGTAAGACGTTTTACATTGTAGAACCTTTTTCTAGATATTGTGTCCTAGTTTGTTTTAGCATTGAAATTATTGAAGGTCAAGATTAAATTATAAGGTTATCTATTCTTTTATAATGTTTATATTCATATGATCTAATGCTTTTGTTTTAATAACGAACATTGTAAGTATTAGACACTTATGTGATTAAGTATATAAATGTGCTGGTGGTTTCTTTTTCACTTCTTCCACTGGTGGACAAAAGATTGAAGTGAAGAGAATTTCAATAACACTTTATTTCTTATTTGATAGTAAATTGATGGGTAGACTTGTCTATGTGTTTATCTTGTGAGCCTAAATGAATAAAGTTATTGACTTCTGACTTCTGATTTCATTATTTCCAATTCCTAAATTGTGAGGTTGCATTGTAAGGTAGGTATTCCATGATTCTATCGAAATAAGATAATTTTATAGGTAGGTAAAGGCTATGAATCTATCACATGCGTATTTTCGGTATAATTTTTTATTAAGAACTCTAACGTAGAATGTTGCAACGCCCTTACAGGGTTCATGTAGATTCTACCTAAAAATGTTAACACCTTATAATGGACATGAATGCAATAAATAAATAAATAAATAAAAAATAAAAATAATAAGTAGCCTATTATCTAAGTTAGGCTTTGCTCTAAGGGTACGCCAAATTTCATCTTGATCAGTAGTTTTGGAGATCCTAGGTAACAAAAATTCAGATTTCACAAGCGGGTGCCCCACGTTTGGTCGAATGTCAAAAAAACTAATTTCATTTCAATAACGTACATTTGGTATCAAACAAGCAGAGCTTGTGTTATGGGTTATTCATTCAAACCATGCGACCAGCGCAGTATTGGGCAAATAAATATTTGCATGCCTATCTTAGGTAGAATATTACTGGACACATAACAATTTTAAGACCGACATTGTAACATACATATATTCGGGCAAATAAAATACTTTATTCCTTTAATGGCAACATGCTGAGATAGGGACCCATTTTATCCTTGACCACTAACTTTAACCATTTTATCATCTTTTCATGTCAATATAATAATAATAGGTACATAATGCTGGACAACCCCTACAGCATCATCTAGCCCCAAGCTAAGCAGAGCGTGTTTTGGGTGCTCTAAGACTGATGTACAATATATTAGCAAGTAGTAAGACTATTGTGTGTTTGTGTGTGTATGTAATTAAAAACAAATTTAAAGAAAAACTTAGACACATCACACTATCGCACTAATTATTATAAATGCGAAAGTTTGTAATGATAAATGATAAATAAATTTATTATTGTCTAACTAGGTGGTAACATTACATTGGTCTTATATTATATTTGTATCTCTAGTCTGCCAGTTTGGGTGGATGGATGTATAGATGGATGGATGTTTGTTACCTCTTCACGCCAAAACTACTGAACAGATCAGGCTGAAATTTTGCATACAGGTAAGTCTAACCCTGGAATCAAACATAGGCGACTTTTTATTCCATAAATTAGTTCCCATGGGATAGAAATAACCTAAAAACGTTTCCATAGAAACAACGCGTGCGAAGCCGCGGGCAGAAGCTAGTAAGAAATAAAGCGCGCGCCCTAGCTTCTAAAACGTTTTCTATTTAAGTATGTTTGTGCATTCTAATACAGAAATAGAAATACAGAAATACAATTTATTGATAAAACCAATTTACATGTCGAATTTTTGTAGGGAATACACAATGTACCGAAGTCACAAATAATAAAACAAATCACATGGAATCAACAAAATTAAAATAAAGTCATAGATAAATATATAGGGTTTACAGTTGTAAAAGTTCGTCAACCGAATAAAAATTCTGCTCGACAAGCCAACGTTTCAGTAAGACTGAAACGTTGGCTTGATTGATTGACTTGATTTAAAACACGATATACTGCCATCAGCTGTCATCAGAGTCTGGTAATTCATCATTCAACATTCTAAGATTAAATTTACACTCGTAATAGTATCAGACTAACATTATTTCAGGTTTTAATACAGAATTTTTGAAATTGAAATTGAATGAGATGATTTAATGTATGTACGAGTACTTTAGGACGAGTGTTTAATAAATAAATGATTTCTCTCTCTATCATGTGGCTAGGTAGGTACTTACTATCGCAGAAACATTACAGATAATTCTCAAGGTAGTTTCATATCAACTATCTCTTCAGCAATAAACATCGTTTACCGCAAATTACTGAACAAAACACTTTAGTGTAATGTACTATATTTCTGTGGTAATGCTCATTCTGAATGACTGAAAATTGACATATTGTTGGTCACGCAGCTGTTTCAATGATGCGATGCATTTGTTTTGTTTTATGTTTAGTCACATCACTCAACAGCATCGTGCAGTTACAGATGACATATTATTTCTTTGATTTTTTTATTTATTTGACCATGGAGATATAGGTAACATGACAGTAACTTAGCATAAGCCGTTACATCTCTTATACAATAGAATTAACAATACTTTCACAATAAAAATTACACAGCAGAACACTATTCATATAAAAATGGAAACACAATATAATAATAATATACACTTGCGAGCTTTAAAATGGAATCGCTTCATCGCGAGTTGATCAAAACAATTTTTTTACAATTTATGTACAATGAACTATAGATTGTGGTATATCATTTGAAAGGTAATTTTGTTACCTTTCAAGTGATATGTACATACAAGAAGATTTAAAATTAATTAAATTGGCTACCTAAATTTTGGGAATTATTGCAATGGGTCGAAGTTGCATCTATCGGCTTCTATCGGCGCCGGAGCTGGATGAGCTGGATTTCTCCCTCGTATCCGCTGTTTTAGCTCGTCCCACATATGCCAGATTGGGTTCAAGTCAGGAATAAGGGCTGGCCAGTCTAGTGTGGGAATGCCGACATGGAAGACGTCTGTCGGTACTGTCTAGTCACTGCTGCGGTGTGGCAGCGGACATTATCGTGCATTAAATCAAAATTTATCGTCGCCAATAAATCCTGCGTAAGGGAAAACTTAACTCATAGTTCACTGCAAAGAAATTGTAAAAATTAGTCTTGAACAACCCTTGAAG
The DNA here is from genome assembly GCA_963564075.1 of Eupithecia subfuscata. Lineage (NCBI taxonomy): Eukaryota > Metazoa > Arthropoda > Insecta > Lepidoptera > Geometridae > Eupithecia > Eupithecia subfuscata. Next base: position 14,527,124 of record OY751112.1, on the reverse strand, counting down.
CGATTCCAGTTTAAAGCTCGCAAGTGTATTGCAAAATCAAATACAAACTTACATCCACATTTAAGAAACAATCTCACAAATATTGTCCGTAATATTATCCTATAATGTATATGTCTCGTAAATATTATCCTATAATGTATCATCTCAAGAGGCGCAAATCAAATCAAATCAAACCAAATAGGTAGTTATTTGTAAGAATACAAAATTATACAATATGTCAGATCTTATAACTAGTTTCATTGTATTCAGCCTGCACGCAGGCGTGCAAATATTATGCGAGTCATATTATTTATCTATCTATCTATATATATAAAAATGAAACCCGTTTTCCTTGGTCACGGCATCACGCGTGAACGGCTGGACCGATTTCGCTAATTCTTTCTTTGTTGTGTTTGTTATTGTCAGGAGAAGGTTCTTATGAAAGAAAAAATTAAGAAAGTTGGAAACATAAATTTCCACGGGGGCGAAGCCGCGGGGCGCAGCTAGTTATTATATAAAAATGATATTAGTCATGTAAGTTACAATTCAATTTCGCAAATACGCAGGTCTCCACAAAGCCTACTCATCTGCTCCCCTTGGAGACGCGTGACCCGAGAGCTGGTGAGTATCTGGCGCAGCGCATCAGCATTGCCATACAGCGGGGTAATGCAGTCAGCGTCCGCTTCCGACTGGTATTGATATGGATCAGTTGAGCTACCTGTAGATTGTTTGCAACAGTCTGCAGTTAGCTCAATTGTTTCTATTGTAAATACTGGTTGTAATTTATTTCTATTATTTGATTGTAATTTTCCGTATTAATAAAGTATCCTCACCAGCTATATAAGAACATATATCTGTCCACGGCTGGACATAGGCCTCCCATAATGAGCGTCATACAGTCCTGTCTTGCTTGCCGCTTCCAACATCTGGATGATGATGATGAAAACAACATAATGTAGTAACTGTGGAATGCTCTGCGAGGGCATGATTTCGATCAGATCTTCGTAGAATTTTATAATCTAATAGAGACTTTTCACTGTTTTTCGATGACAAACAGATTTACAATCATTTGATAAAGATAGAACCTGGGATTGTGATGTGATCGAATGGGGAACTGTTCTCAAGACTAGGTACCTTACCAAACCTCAAAGTGCGATTCGGAACCCATTCATTTGAGAGCATCAAGAAAATCGAACTAAATTTATCGCCAAGGGGAACGAATTGTCAGAATTAATTGGATTCCTTCGGTTCGGAAATTTTAAAAAACGGCGGCGGAATATTGAAACTTTACCATTGAAAAGGCTATGGTAGGTTTAGGTATCCGTTTTTACCGTACATATACCTTTTTAGGCTACTACTATTGTGGGTACAACTAAGCTACGCAAGTGGCTCTTCGAAAACTCGTTCTACCTACCTCGATACTTGACCTATTACTTGGAGTTGTCAATAAAGATATGTTATTGTATTTGTAGCTACGTATTGTATTGTATTTGTACCTACGTAGGAATTTCACACAGGTATACTTGCACCTTGCAGGTCTTTACCTATTGAAATCCCAATGCTAACACAAGAGTTTTAGCTCACTCCAAGATTAGGTGAAATCTAACGGCTGAGAAGCCTTTAATGCCGTTTTCATTGAACGCATGAGAAAGTTTGATTTGCACTTTTAGTATGCAGTGCAGAATTAATCAATTTGACTGCGGCCATAGTTTAGATTAAACTATAGACTGGTCACAGTAATGATCGAAAATGAGATCTAAGTGTCAACTATTATAGTATTAACAATGTATTTAAACCAACGACAAAAAAGTAAGGGCTTATACAAATATAACCTTTTTCTATGTTTATTTAAATAATTAAGAATTTGACTTTATCTCGTTAGAAAGGGCACGTCATCGAAGGTGTTCCTCGCTTAGGCTAGGTGCAAACGGACCACCGGCCACCGCCACCGGTGGCTGTCGCGCACTATCCGCAAACGGACCACTGGCCACCGCCTCCGGTGGCTGTCGCGCACTATCCCGAAACCGCTTCTTCCTCGTGCTCCTACTAAATTCTCCTACTGGTAGGAGCACCGGGACACCCATGTCCTGATGCTCCTACTGCAAAAGGAAATTGTAAAACGCTAAGTAGGAGCATCGAGACATAACTAAAATAGATTTCCTTATAGGCATACTCTGATTCAAGTACCTACAGGTGAACAGTCACCTCACTATTTTGTGTCATCATATTATGGCTATGGGTGCAATTATACATACACACACCCTTTCAGTCACAGAGTCGCCACGAACCCGCTCCCCCCCCCGCTTCGCGGGGGTTGGACGGGCTTCGTTAGGAGTAAGTTAATGTTGACCCCCCCCCGCTTCGCGGGGGTGGGAGGCCTACAAGGGAAAACATTAGTGTTTAGGTATAAGTAGTTATTATTTGTTTATTAGTTGCTTAAAGTAGTTGACTGTTCAATATGTTATGTGATAGGAGCAGGAGGAATTAAATTTAGAATATTACATTATTCCCCGTGGTTTTTATGTTCAGTAGGAGCATCAGGACATGGGTGTCCCGGTGCTCCTACCAGTAGGAGAATTTAGTAGGAGCACGAGGAAGAAGCTCCCGAAACGGACCACCGGCCACCGGGCTGTCGCGTGCTACCGCCACAAGTCACTGCTGTAGCGAGTGGCCGTCGCCCCGGCGGCGACGCGTGTGCAGAAAGTTCGTACAAAATGTATAAAAGTGTGTAAACTGTGAAAAGCGTATCGCGCCGCCACCGGTGGCTGTAGTCGATGGTCCGTTTGCGCCTAGCCTTATTTATATTATTTATCAATTATGCCTATTAGATCAATATCGGTCTGCACCAATTTTGATCTAATTAAGCGAGGAACCTTCATTATATTGAGGAGCTGCACTCTTAATGTTAAGAAGGTTCAGAGTAAATACGTCGTCGGGGGTTCATGGATCGATGTGAAATCAGCTTGTTATAAGCTTGATACCTACTAAAGATACTTTTATTCATATGATTCCGATATGATTTCGAGATCTAGTTCCTTGGGATGTTAGATATTTATTTATCCAAAAACGCCTTTATACTGAATGACTTTTTTCATAGTCTTATATTTAATTATTAATTAGAACGGCGAAAACACCAATTACACTAATTAATTATAATTAGACATACCTGATAGAAGGAACTCGGGTAATAATTAAAATACTTTTTCCTTTGCTTTTTTTCCAAAGTATTTTACATTATACACTTATCGGAAGAAGTAGGTAAGATTTCTACCATGGATTAGGTAACTTAGCCAAGTATAGCGTAGCCATTTATCTGTATCTATCTAGTTTAATCATTTCAGTGACCAATGTTTTCAGTGAATAGGTAATTTAAGTGTGGGTTATCATTATCACTTATCAGGCCACCTCTCAAGACAAGTTTGTGATTATTTATCGAAGTAAGAAGTTTTGTTTGTTATAGCTAGGTTATCAGCTGGATTTATATCACACGTAATTTGATTGTTTTGAAAAAACTTAAAACTGAATTCGAATCAATTAGTTTTAAAACTGTTTTTTAAAGTTTTGTGGAACAAATACGAATCCCTCGGGAATATTTTTTTATGGGAACACCTCGGGATCATCTTCTATACAACTGCAAAAGAATCATACAAATTGATGGGTAATTGACGGAGAAATCGACGAACATCCAAATAATATCATACAGACGAACATTAAACCGAACTATTTTTCGAAATCGTTTAAAAAGGTATCGGTAGATGTTATTGAGTAGTGTTTATTAGGTTTTTTGTTTTCAAATAAGTACCTAATACTTATTTGTCTTGGTGGTAATAAATAATTATTTCGAATGTGAAAAGGAGTAACTATAATGCTTCGAATATCCTTCGTCAGATTTCTTGATTGAAACTTTATAAATTTTTGTAATTTTGGATCGAAAGCTTTAAAAAGTCATGTTTTATCTTAAAAATAGTAAGGTAGGTACTAAAAATAATCGAGTCAAAGCGATTTTTTCATCATCATCAATGGAGCTATTCATAGAGATGACCAGATAAAAAAAATCACAGAGAATTTCAGAAAAGCTAATTTATAAAAAACCTACCCTCAGTTCCAATCCTGAAAATCCGGGATATTCGGGACCAATCACGCACAAATCACTTAACAGAAAAACTTTCAAAATAAACTATACTAAGGGTTTTTTAACCCTTTCTCTGTCAAGATGCTGCGATGCCGTGCGGCACACTGCTCATTATCTGCAGTCCGTGCTAACCGCGATTCGTTACAAACACTTACTGTCCGAATAGTTTATGTACTATGTACATTACTAGCTATGTACAGAGAGCTCCATCGATAGGTAAACCCTCTGTTTTAAGACAATTCCTATTTTAAAATATTAAGATAAAATTTTAAAAAACAATTCCACGCAAAACCTTCTCTGATGACGGTGAGATTCATCAAAATGCAATTCGCGGATCCCCCAAAAAGACATGCCATGCAATCGAAGAAGGTAAAAAACAAATGTGTGTCACAGTAAAAAATTATTTTTATTGTAGGTAAATATAAATTTTAACTTGCATACAATTTTTAGTTTTTTCTTAAATTAAATCGCAAATTCCTAGCTTAGTTTTCCTATTTATGTATGTTTTGTGACTTGCAAAAATTTTTATTTTTTATTTTATTTCAGTTCAAAATATTTCCAAGTCACTTATATACCCTCCAACTTCAAGCACACGCAACTTAATTGTAGAAGAAAAAACACAATGAAAAAAACCATCAAAGTAAGTCGTCCAAGTAATTCCTTAGTATTATTGAGAATAGACCTTCGTTTTACCACAATCGTACCTGATGATATGTGATGATTTGGCCGACGATCGATGTGTCACGAAGGTCTAGAAGATACTTATCTGTTACCCCAGGCACTGCCAAAGAGTGTATATTCTGAATAAATTATTTTGTTTGTCTTTCTCTCGTCTTGATGAGACAGAAACCCAGCTAAACCATTTGTCTAATAATCCAGAAACATTTTACATAATCTTTCGATAGAATTGTGATAACAAACTGCATTTTATAAACAAAACAAAAAAAATACTGGTAAATAAAACAAAAAAATTATCAGAGCATCTGGCCGAATGACGCGTGACCCGAGAGCTGGTGAGTATCTGGCGCAGGGGATCAGCATTGCCATACAGCGGGGCAATGCAGCCAGCGTCTTGGGGACGCGACGACTGGTAGGTTTTGCTATGGAGTTGAGTTTCCTGTAGATTGTTTGCAGCAGCCTGCAGTTAGCTCAATTACTTCAATTGTGAATTACAGGTTCTAATAATTTTTTTCTATTATTTGATTGTAATTTTCTTTGTCAAAAAAGATGGAAAACAAATTTAGAACCAGACAGACATTCGATGGAACTCTCTGTACTAAGTACGGTGAACGCCAAAAACTGCTGATCATTGAATTCTTTTTAAAGTCGTAAGGGCGTCGTATATCTACGCTTTTGAGAGATTGGTCAGCGGTTTTTGTCGTTGACTGTACAATACTAGCTATGTACATAACTCGTATGTACAGTCCAGTCACGTGAGAAAATGAAAATGGAGCTCGGCTTATGCAAACTTACATACTGCCAAGGCAAATGATTTCTTGGCTATAAAAGCTATAATGTTTCAGTTGATAATGTGGCTGTAAAGTTTTAGATATTACGACTTATGGTAGTGTGAGTATGGCACTTTAGTTCGCCTTCGCAATAGTTTAATAGATTAAAATATATATCAGAACAATGTTGTCCAGATTTTCCAACAAAATGATTGATTCGGATTAAATAATCGAAGATCTTTTGATACAGACGAAATTAAAGGGTCCCTTGAAGATACAGATAAACAAAGAACAATAAATAATGCTGGACAATCCACACAGCATCATCTAGCCCCAAGCTAAGCAGAGCTTGTGTTATGGGTACCTACTAGATGACTGATAAACTTAATAGGTACATTAAAAATAACATGATGGAGTTATTAATTAGTTTTTACATAGATAACACCCAGAACACCCGGAATAAATATATGCATTTGTCTCAGGCGGGAATCGAGCCCACAACCTCCTGCGTCGCAGGCGGCCCTTCACCCGCTGCGCCACAGAGGTCGTCATATACCATTATCAATTTTTACTTTTCGAGGAAAGTGTAACAGTTTTAAATATAAAGAATTTGACACTTACCCTGTTTCTTAAGCTGCTTGGTCGATGGTGTTCTTTATGTCGTTACCACCATCATGTTCATAAAACGGCAAGTCTGAAAATATAAATACTTTAACAAAATAGAAATGATAAATTCAAATAGTGTCCCAAGTCCTGTGGCTTCTAGGCAGAGTTAATAAAATATCATAAAACCTACGTATGGGAGCCAAGCTTGGGGGAGGGCTTTGCCCAGCAGAGGGACGAACCGGGCTAGTTAAAAAACTTTATTAAGTACTATAATTATATTCGCACGAGAACGATACCAAATCGAGTATACAGCTATTTTTGTCGTGGACTGTACCTGAGTACCTACTGGGCAGTAACCCAAACCGTCTGGCGCTCGTCTGGAGGAAGCGTCTAGAGGAAGCAGCAATAAGACAAGCAGTCCTCTCCTCAGGTAAGCGTAGGTCTAATTGGACCTTATTAGGTTCAGCAGTGGGCAGCGTTATTGCATTTTTGCACTTATGTACTAGTGGTACCCAAGTCTTACGTAGACGACCTCAGACCTTACAATTTGACGACCTGAGTAGCGTAGTAAGGACTGGCTGCGACGCAGGAGGTTGCGGGTTTGTTTCCCGCCTCGGGACATACGGGTCTGCAGATATTTGTTACTGGTCTGGGTATTTTAAGGTATAACAGAAATATGTTATGTTGTGTTAGGAATATCAATTATTCGTAGTTAATCAACACTACCCAAACGCGGTGTAGAATGTTTGTTAACAAACCACGACACTAATAACTAAAACTCACTTGCTTGGCGTCGAGTCTTCAGATAAAATTGTAAGCATTATTTATGGAAGGATCCATAAGTATAAAAAGACGCAGCAAGGTCCAGGAAGTTTAGGCGGCTTGTATATAAACATTCTACATCGAATTTGGCTAGTGTATAGTATACTACATCGAGTTTGGCTAGTGTATGTATAGTATAGTTACCCATAAGAAAGGGCCTGCTTACTTTGAGAGTAGATGATGCTGTGTGGATTGCATTATTTATTTATTGAAAATCCGGGTCCATAGCTTGCAAGATGAGCTGAAGTCTTTGAAGATATCTTCAAAGTAGCATCTCGCACTTGGACGCGAGAAGCACAATGCACAGGACAGAAGAAGCTGGAAGAAGCGAAAGGGACCCAGCAGTGGGTCCCAGGCGGTCACAGTAGGCCACGGGACACGAAGCAAAAAATACAGGTTTTACACTTATAAAACGCGACGGGGGGCTTCAGTGGCGGCTGTTAGCACAGGACCACCGTGGTACTTGTAATGGCACAAACTTCGGGAGACCTATACCCAGCAGTGGGTAAAATCCGACTGTTGCTGATGATGATGATGATGAAGTATAATAAAACACAGCTACATTTAAAATTGGCCTCGCGAAGTTCACAATCTTCTGGGGGCCTGTACCCAGCGGTCTATAAAATCCGGCTGTGGATGATGATGTTTGAAACATTGGCATGTTTGGAAAGGGACGGCCGCTTGGGCCGTTGGGTGGATTCTAAATCAAACCTTACAAACCTACTGTCACATATTAGCTTCTGTGTAGATATCCTGAATGTTTTTCACCTTGTAATTGAATGACACATTTTGTCCTCTAGCGCAAAGGGCATTGGACTTAAAGGTCCAATGAAATGTAAAAATCCGAATAAAAGTTGCACGCCCAGTGACCCACCTACAATTCCAAAAAAAACACACTAAACGTGTTAAAAAAATCAAAAGCTTTCGAAACAGGACCAAAGACCCCAAAAGTGTCCGGTACTGCGTCCCGCGATCGACAACCGTGCCTTGTTAACAAAGTGGGATTGTTCCAGTATGATCGTTTTTAGGGTTTCGAAGATCGGTTTCGAAACCCTTATGGTCTCGCTTTGTCTGTCCTTTTTTCCCTCCTTAATAACTTAGCAACTACAGCAGCTATCAACTTGAAATTTAAAATAATAATACATTTCGTGCGCCTGTACAGATTTTAAGAAAAAAAAATTAAAATAAATGAAAAATGAAAATGAACATTTTCCATACAAATTGAGATGTCAAAATTTTAAAAGAGACCTACAGAGTCAAGTGGGGTATCAAATGACAGGTATTAGTTTGTACATTTCAAAATAGTTTTTGAAATTTCTGTAGGTTTCATACTTTTTGAAATATTTTGAAAATAGTCGAAAAAATACCCATTCCCCCCCCCCTATCTCCGAAGTTTGCAGAGCGATTTATTCAAAATGTATGGAGCGTTTGTAGATATAGATCTATATTTTACAGGAAAAATATAGAAAAGTCTGTAAAATGAACCGTTTCTGAAAAATGGTCAAAAAGAGGGGGGATAATTTTCAAAATGGGGGTTACCCCAATGTGTTGGGTATCATATGAAAGGTATCGGTTTGTACATTTCAAAACAGTTTTTGAAATTTATGTTGGTTTCATACTTTTTGAAATATTTTGAAAATAGTCGAAAAAATACCCGCTCCCCCCCCCTATCTCCGAAGTTTGCAGAGCGATCCATTTAAAATGTATGGAGCGTTTGTAGATATAGATCTATATTTTACAGGAAAAATATAGAGAAGTCTGAAAAAAGAACACTTTTTGAAAAATGGTCAAAAAAGGGGGGGATAATTTTCAAAAGGGGGGGCTACCCCACTGAATGGGGTGTCATATGAAAGGTATTGACTTGTACATTTAAAAACCGTTTTTCAAATTTCTGTAGGTTACATACTTTTTGAAATATATTGAAAAAAGTCGATATTTTACCCGTTCCCCCCCCTCTATCTCCGAAGTTTGCAGAGCGATCCATTCAAAATGTATGAAGCGTTTGTAGATATAGATCTATATTTTACAGGAAAAATATAGAAAAGTCTGTAAAATGAACCCTTTTTGAAAAATAGTCAAAAAGAGGGGGGATAATTTTCAAAAAGGGGGGTTACCCCAATGAGTGGGGTATCATATGAGAGGTATCGGTTTGTACATTTCAAAACAGTTTTTGAAATTTCTGCTGGTTCAATACTTTTCGAAATATCTTGAAAAAAGTCGAAAAATTTACCGCTACACCCTATCACCGAAGCATGCAGAGAGATCCATCTGAAATGTAGGTTGGTACCTACTAGTTTTAGGTCTTTATTAAATTTCGGAGTTTCTAACCGGTACCTTTAGTACATACCTACTTGTTCACAAACGTTCGAAACCCTCGGCGCGAGTTACACTCGCACTTGACGGGTCTTGTTTTTTGCTTACCGGACTTACCTGATGTTTAGCAAAGAATAGGCAATCCTATAGAGCAACACTTCACAACACTCTCACACATTTAGAAACACTAATGGAATACTCCATTAGTGTTTCTAAATGTGTGAGAGTGAGATTTATACACAGGCGGGGATTTGTGTATTTCCCGATCAAAGATTTTAAATCTTTGTTCCCGATACGATACTGACACAGTTGTATGATTTTTACAAGCGCCATGTTCTGTGTTTATGTTTGCGTTTATCGAATGGATCAACTGGACGAAAAATCTACAAACTACCCTCTTTTTGTCTGTTTTATAATATTACTCACTCGATGATATTTAAGGTAGGTGTAGTGATTGATGTGGGTCATTGTTATGTCGAGTTATTAAATATAGGTACCCAGTTTCAGTAGATAGATTTTTAAAACCAGTAGGTAAATCTCGTGTGTATCTTATTCACGAGATATTTTGCTTTTTAATAGTGCATTTTACACCAAGGCGAGAAAGTGATCAATTCCTACCGAGTGTGTCGTTTTGGGCCCGAGGCGCAGCCGAGGGCCTTAAAATAATATATAATAATAAATAAAAAATACGAATACGAATCGCACTTTCTAAAACTTCTTTTTTTTTTTTTTTTTTGAGTGATAAATAGTGCTTTATACTACACCTTCGAGGAAAATAAAAAGCAGAATTAATTATTAATTGAAATTTATATTTAAATTATTACAGTTATTGAAACTCAAAGAAGAACTTACCGCGCCCAATGATGTTGGTAAAACCTCATTGACCGCGCCAGCCTTTGGGTTCTTTTTTCAAAATATTGTTCGGAAATCGGAGGAGGCCTAATGGACTTGGAGTAAAAACTTTTTGTCGTTTGACCGAACGAAAATAACCATATCTACCGGCCGATCTTTTAGAAAATTAAAAAAAATAACACGTTAGAAATGGATTTCCATACACTTTTTCCTCCCGCTAAAACACGTGAGAAATGAAATTCCATAGAGTTTTTCCTCCCGGTTTCCTATAGGCCTGCAAAGACATACTTTCTATTCTATAAATGGATAAGGAATAGGCAACTTTCCGAGCAGGTGTAGTATAAAACTTATTTATGATAGAAAGTTGCTAAGAAAAGTTCTATAAAAACCAGCGTGAGAATTGGCTAACACATAGGTTTTTGGGAAAACATTGGTAATAATAAAACCATATGTTAACACGGTTTAATATTATTATTTGAGACACTTCCCCATAACCAAGACTAACGTAGGTAGCGTGATTGTTAAAATTTTACAATTTTGACACCATGTAGGTTCCAAAGACTTAAGGGTCCGGCGGAGAATGAATTTCCCATACAAACGTAGTACCAAAATGATTTGTAATTTGAGCATATTTTCACCATGGTCTGCTATTATTTGTATTAAAATAGTATTTATCTAGGTTCCTGACACAATTTTTATTCAAAATACCATTCTGAAATGAAATTAAACCGAATCGCATTTTTACATGAAAGAATGAATGTTTTCCTAGTATTTTTCTAGATAAGTATTTTGAAAAAAGCTTGTGGCAGGAACCTAAATAAATACTATTCTAATACAAATAATAGCAAACCATGGTGAAAATATTCTTAAATTACAAATCATTTTGGTACTACGTTTGTATGGGAAATTCATCCTCCGCCGGACCCTTAAAGATCTTTGGTAGGTTCACGTTGTCGAAATAGCTTCCCAAAACACCATCCAAACTGAGTCATCTGAGTACATCTTGTCGAGACAGGACTCAAGCCCCTGGCCGTCGAAACACCTCAGCAACAAGGCAACGAAGCTTAACATCAATAATTGCAATTAGTGTGCAATGATTCGTTCGGCAAACACGCTCATGTGAGCTGCTAATCAGGCGATCACGAGCGATGCTAACCAGCTCTGGCGGCGTTGGTGTTATAAAGGCTACATGATACCTACTGGGTGAATCAGCATCATTATTATTAAGAAATCAAATAATCTCCCAAAAATTTTCGACTTCGACGGGACTCGAACCCGCATCCTTCCGTACGAGAATGTGCTAACCAACTAAACCACGAGGTCAAGTGACGTAGGAGTCGAAAATCTCTGGGACTTCCTACGGACTCTTAATATTAGCACAATAGATAAATATATATCTACTGTGATATTAGTGTGATGTGATTTATTTTTTCTGTATGTATTATATGTTTCTATGTAAAATTTGTTTTATACGGTGATGAATAAAAGTATTATCTATCTATCTATATATCTATCTAATTGTGGCGATCTTTTGGGGAGCTGAAATTATGTATTTTGGTCAGAAAGTTTTTGGGTAAGGTTTATAAATACGTATCACAAATAAAACAATAAAATACGAATACAATTTTTATTCAAGCGAAATCTATAGATTACAGGATATCACACAATTGTGACCAAATGAAGTGAATCTAATATCTACTTGGAATGTCCACCTAGGCGACACGCCTCTACATAGACTTAAGATACAGTAACGAGCAATAAAAACGAACAACTACTATATTATTGTATAGTGCGAGTGTAAATATAGATATTCTGAGTTATTGCTTAGTAGTTTCATTTCGTTATCAGATTTTGCTAGTTAATAAATTAGACTAATTAATTTTCTTTAAAATTAACACCAAAAGCACCGCATTGGCGGAAATAATTAAAATTTTACTAAATTCAAATCGAACATTAACTCGAGGCGCCATAACTTCAGTTAACAATGGCACCGAACTTTTAAAGCATAAACTACATGAACATGTTTCTAACAATACAACATCTATTAAATAAAATTGTGTAAAATTGTATAAAATCAATAATAGTTGCCAATAGTATAACGGTTTAATTTATTAATTGCACTGATATTGATAATATAACAATTGTTGGATAATATCCGTTTATATTCTACTTGCATAGATAATATTATAATAATAACATCAAAATACGCTAACAGTGATAATAAAAATTGATATAAATTATTAAATAAGTACTTGTCACCATAAGGTTGTCATGTTAAGCTAAACATAGCTTACCGCTAAATACACTGTCGAGCAAAACATAGAACACCATCAATACGACAAAACATGTTTTTAAAACATCGTGAGATCAAGAAAACTCCAACATTTATAGATTTTGCACGGCAGTGTACATCAAGTCTAGGGCTAATAATTAGTAATTATTCTAAATATTTTTACAGACAGAACTAAAAATATATTTAAAATATTTTAAACATGCAACTGAGTTCATAGGAGTGTTTTCATATAAAAATATGTGTTTTATATTGATTATATTTCCCACTTATTCCTTAGAGACTTAAGAACCGTGTACGATTATGATGAAACGCACCATTGCGTTATGGCACCTAATTCGCAACAGCTAATACTGCAATTGATTTAATATGACGCGAGCAGTTTTATAGCACTGTAGTGTATATAGAACCATAAACAAAACATCTGTCTTTTTATGATAACAGTTACATGTAACTTTAGTATTCAAACTTTAGAAACTATTAGGGCCACAGAAGCACATAAAATACCATAATCCATGGTAAATATCCCCTTGAAGAAAGAATATTAAAAAACTATTGGCTGTTTAGTGGAACTAACATATTTAATCTATTATCCTACTTATCTAGGAATAAAATATGGGCTATCTATAATAGCGACGCATCGAATCATCCGCAACGAATACTGCCATCTATATCACAAAACACAAGGCTCTCACTTCCCGCTTCTTTGCGATTGCAGACCACGGTTTGTACAATATTTTGAACGCTAGTGTAAAGTTTAAAGTAATAAGAAAAAACCATTCTAATATTGTGAATTCGGGAGAACTCTGTCTGTCTATTTGTCTGTATCAAGAATTTCACTATGTACTAAACTTATCTCATAATGTCAGACAAATTAATTGTTGTTTTTGAAATGATTCTTTTTGCAATACATTTATTAGGTACTAGTTTCTGCCCGCGGCTTCGCACGCGTTGTTTCTATGGAAAAGTTTAATGGTAATTTCTATCCCACTGGAACTGATTTATGGGATAAAAAGTATATGTTCGATTCCAGGATTATAATTACCTGTATGCAAAATTTCAGCCCGATCCGTTCAGTAGTTTTGGCGTTAAGAGGTAACAAACATCCATCCATCCATCCATCCATCCAAACTTTCGCATTTATAATATTAGTGTGATGTGATGTGATTATGTCTGTTACCTTTTCACGCTTAAACGGCGGCTTAATGAAATTTGCGTCTACAGAAAATTCAACTAAAACAGTTCGACTAAAAAGAAAACATTTTGACTAGTAACAATTATACTAAAGCAATTCGACCTTGAGCTGACCCGACCTGTAGGTGTCCCACCCCTTGGGTTCGGGCGACCCTGCTACTGAAAGGGTGTGTATATGTATAATTGCACCCAGAGCCATATGTTAACACAATTTTTTGTTGTTGTTGAAACAAAATGTTTTAGTCGTTAGTCGAATTGTTTTAGTCAAACTTCCGCAAATGTTTTGATTCGTAGGTTACTAACTTATCTATACTAATATTATAAAGAGGAAATATTTGATTGTTTGTTTGTTTGTATTGAATAGGCTCCGAAACTACTGGAACGATTTGAAAAATTCTTTCTCTGTTAGAAAGCTTACTTTTCAGGGAGTGACATAGGCTATATTTATAGAACGGGAACTATGCGGGTGAAACCGCGAGGCGATCGTCTAGTTACTTATTATTGGGTTCCTTGAACCAGTCTCTTCATAAGTTGTGTAGTTTTATTGTAAACAAGCATAAATTGATTTTTGCGCGTACGCCGTTCCAAAAACGTATGCCGTCCCGCTCCTATGAACGCGAAATCCTAAGCCTATCCTTTTCACAAAATGGCGCGCATTGTGCCCTCTTAAGGGCATCTTTACACAATACAGGAAATTTTCAATTCGGCTTTGTTCTACACTGCAACACATTCATAGATCCCGAATGAATTTAATGGCTTTTGTAAATAATAATTGAATATACAAATCGTGTATGATCCTACAACCTGTGGTCTGCAAACCGCATTAAGACACCTATTTGTACTAAACATCATCCGATACCGAAAAACATACATATTAAAATCTAGAAACGCGATATATTCAAAATGGATATGTAAATGTGAACTTACGTTAAAATATTAGAGCTACAAACTTTTAAACATTAAACACATAACGACACAATAGTGATTCATCTGATGCTTTCAAGCTACATACGTGATTTTCGGCCTTTTTCGGCTATTTTCGGGCACATTCGCTAGTGTAGCTTAACATTTGGCCGAATGCCGATTTCATGTAAATTTTTCTACAATTTGCTAACAAATATTTTATAAGCTCTAAATAAATAACCTTAACACAAGTTCATGAAAGGCGGTAATAGCTAATATATTTTTGCATTGGGGCCTATTTGACCCCAGGAAAATCTAATAAAAACGAAATTATACATACAATAATGGTTTTGTTTTAGTAAAATTAGTTTTACTCATCAAAATGGGACCAGCATCCGATCTGTGTACCGGTGTCGTGACGGATGCTATAAAACGACTTACATTATATATTTACATTTTTAGATAAATGCGACATTATTCATAATTTGACTTATAATTTAGTAAGATGTTTTAAATGGGACTTAATTTGTAGTAACTTGTCTATCAAGGTCCGATCAAAATTAATTTCATCTACGTAGATTGAAGTTGTTCGCATCGTATCGCTTTCATAGGACATAGGGTTAAATTCTAAATGAAAGTTATACAAAGTACAAAAAACAGATCTTTTATATGAATATGATAAGTACATGAATATATTAACTTATGTATTTATAATAAGAAGTATAATATGTAAAGATAGTCTAACTTCGCTTATAATAGGGACTAAATTCAACTGGAGGATTATTTGATATTTTGAGTAAAATCATAAGTTGTTTTCGTTGCGAAATTCCGATATAGGTACTTATACTTTTTAAAAAGACGATGTATAATTTTATTTATAAAATAATTTTAATGATTTTGTGAGCATAAGTTGTTAGACAAGACAGTGATGATGATGACCGACAAAAACAAATCACTGATTTTAAGACGCATTTTTAACGCTTGGTAAGTAACTAAGGTTTAGTTTTCTTCCGGGCCTTCATTTAAAAACTAGCCACAGAAATAATAACTCAGATAATCGTAACCTTAAGCACAAAGCGGCAAGGTTCAAATTTGTGTCGGCTTTTCGACTAACCATACTAACCATGGATCATGCCTAAGGTCGAAGAAAATGTCATGGCCGGTGTCAATTCAGATGTCGCCACTAAACTAAACTAATTAGACAGGACTAAAAATGTTGCCGTCCTTAAAGCTGCACAATTCGTCTGGTCCAACTCATCAGCGGGCGCGGCCTAGATGTATGCCATCTCACCTGACATAATAGACATTCCCGCGCGCTTGATGAAATGCACATAAATTTATTCGTAAAATGGCCGCGTAAAAAAATGGGAACCGAATTTTAGCACAAGCGTTATTATAGAAAAAATATTGTTCAAAATAAATTTATTTCAACTTTTGAATAACTAAACTATGTCGGTACGGGCTTTATTTTAGAGTTTTTTTCTCCGTATGTTATTTATTTTCGCCCAAAGTTGGACTAAAATCAGTGTTGAAATACGAAAGCTTAGAAGCTTTTATTTTTTAATATACACATTTTTTACGGTTTCGGGTACATACATACCTACGAACATAAGACATAGATAACGACGAGATAAATTGATATTAACCTTAGTTTCGGATGGTCTACATCAAACACCGTAGTTATCCTTCCTTGTATGAAAAGATGAGCGACTCGTTTAGCCTTAACGACCGAAATAATAAAGATGGCATCATTTAGAGTATTTTTTAATTTTTGCTGTCAAAATTATTTAATTTTGGAGACATCTGAATGGACTCCAATGTCTCAGATAAAGGTAAACGTTTTCTATTGACACATTGTCATTGTCTATGGATGACTATTGAACAATAAAATGATCTTTATGAATTCAACACTAAGTTATGGTTATACTTCCAAATTACAGGTTTACAAGATCGAATATAGTAACTATTTAATAGAGAAATAGTAATAACAATAGTACTGCACGGTTGTAGTAAAACTGGCCACTTGATATTGCCAGCAATAAACAATATGAAACTTGCCTTGCGATATTCAGCTACTTAAGCCGATTTCGGAGAACTCGACGCCGCTAGCGAGAGACGAGATAGCTCAGAACCGAGATGCCTGACCTTGGCCGGGCCTTGTGTGGCCAAGATACACTTAGGGTAGCTGTCTTGTGTGGCCTAAATACACTTAGGGCCGCTGTCTTGCGTGGCCAAGATACATTTAGGGTAGCTGTCTTGTGTAGCCAAGATACAGTCAGGGTCGCTGCTTGTGTAGCCAAGATTCCCCTAGGGTTGCTGTCTTGTGTGACCAAGATACACTTTGAGTCGATGCGTTACAAGTCTAAGTTAAGGTGGTTAGTGACGCTCGAAAAATAATGGTGTTTTTACTATTTTCTAGGTTCTACAAGTAATTTAGATAGCAGATAAGAAGTTTTGTGCATATATGTAAGCCATTCTCTATTAATCTAAAGCTATCTTACATGTCTAAGCTAAAAGAAACTTTGAATCAATTGTAGTTTTTTAGGCTATTGACTTAATGATGACTTTAGTAAAAAAATCTGTAAATCGCAATAGACTCCAAAGCGACAATTGATTCGTAGATTGTTTTAGCGCGGTTTTATGGGAATGGTTTAGAATGTGCGCAAAACTATAAAAAAATCTGCAACGTAAATAACTTGAATAACCTAGAAAATAATAAAACCCGATATTTTTATCGAGTGTTGCCAACCTAAGCACATTTAATATGAAATTGAATACTCCCTAAGAATTCTTTATGTATACGCTGTTGGTGTTCCTTTTCTAAATAAATACTCTAAGCGTTTTAACATGTTAAGAATTATTTATATTACACGGTGCTAAAAAGAAAACTTCACGATGGGTATAGAACTGAATATCGCGTATCAAATGTCCAGTATAAGGAGATATGTTATTTCTCACACGCAGGTTCCGATGAGGAGCTAAAACGAACTCTTCGCGATGGGTATAGAACTGAATATCGCGTATCAAATGGCCAGTATGAAGAGATATAAGTAATTTCTCACATGCAGGTCGTTATTCGCCGGTGTCCGCCCAGTGCGATTCCTCGGTTATCCGGTCCATCACGTTGCCGAGGTATTGATACTGAAACAGAATAATCAAAATCAAAAACTCATTTCCATAAATACAATAAATGTACACTTAGAAAAGGTCAATATAAAACTGAACACTGACACGGAAATAAAGTGATATTTTTTGATTTCTGTCGCTTCGGTATGTAGACTAAAGTAAAGAAGCGACGAAGAAACCTTTAGCCTGTTAGTTGTTATTTTTCGAGTTGGAGCAAAACCCGTCCCAAGCTTTTGTGTCCTCTAGATAATCTGATATTTTATAGTAAGCCTTTTTGCACAGCAAGGTTTTAACAATTTGTTTGAATTTATTTACTGATAATTTTTGCAACTCACTAGGAGTTTTGTTGTAGAAGCGTATACATTGCCCTTTAAAAGATATTTTAATTTTGTGTAGCCTAGTTGTGGGCACAGCGAGCTTATGTTTGTTTCTGGTATTCAAATTATGTTTATCACTATTTTTAGGGAACTGACTTATATTTCTATGAGTGTACAAAAAGTTTTCATAAATATATTGACATGGTACTGTCATTATGTTTAATTCTTTGAATTTATCACGCAGTATATATTTTTATTTATTTTATTTTTCAAAATTTTAGGAAACCTTTCAGAATACCTAGTTATTTTCATAATACGTGCCGGTACAGGCCAGCGCATGTCATCGTCATCATCATCAGCCTATATTAGTTCGCTGCTGGACATAGGCCTCCTCTAATGAGCGCCATAGCTCCCTGTCTTCAGCTTGCCGCATCCAGCATCTGCCTGCAGTCTTTCGCAGATCGTCATCCCACCTGGCCGGAGGATCGTTTTACAATCGTCAGAATCACTCGAGTAAATTCAAATTGTAAACTCAAATGTAGCAATAAATACGCGAACGTGTGATTTTCACAGGGATCTTTTTTTTAATTATTGTTCCGAATACGGAAGAGGCCGATATCATTATGGCGGATTCGGAGTAAAAACTTGTCTTTTGACCTATTATGAAAATAACCATAGCTACCGGCTGGCATTCCAGAAAAAAAAAGTTAAAAATGGATTTCCATACACTTTTCTTTCTTGCTGAACGTCTGAGAAATTAAATTCCATAGAGTTTTCCGTCCCGCAATTTAGTACGACTGCAATGACGTACTTTAATTTACGAATTCGTCAAACTACGATAGTTTTCATAGTAGAATAAACGCGAGGATGGAGTATAGTATACTTACATAAGGAGTGAAGAGTGAGACAGATCTCGTGTGTTTGTCTCGGCGGTATGTGAGCCGAAGCGCAGCCGCTTCGTCGTCGCGCAGCCACGCTACGACGTCACACCACGGGACCTCTATACTCTGCGCTGTCGTGTTTTCGTTCTCGCACCACGTTGATAGCTTGATGCCGTTCCAACCTGAAAAATTACCGAAATATAAAATACTAGCTTCTGCCCGCGGCTACGCACGCATATTTTCGGTATAATATTGAAAAGTTATGACAAATTGACAAGTAATGTAAATTACGTATAAAAAGACGCAACAACAGAGAGAATGTTACGTCTACGGGAAAATCGACTAAACAATTAGTCTAATAACCGAGGTTTCTGACGAATCTGCCGTGTCGGTTATAAATGATTTCATTCAATAATCGTTTGCTATTGGCACCCTCAACACAATTCGACTAAAACATTTCGACTAAAGCAATTCGACCTCGAGGCCGACCTGTAGGCGTCCCACCGGGGGGTCAACATTAACTTACTCATAACGAAGCCCGCCTAACCCCCGCGAAGCGGGGGTTGTTCGTGGCGACTCTGTGACTGAAAGGGTGTGTATAATGTATAATTAATTAATTACACCCAGAGCCAGATGTTGAAACAATTTTTTTATTGTTGTTGAAACGAATTCTGTTTTAGTCGAATTTTACGCAAAGTTAATTTTAGGTTAAGTATGCGCGGCTTGTTTACAAACATCCTACATCGAGTTTGGCTAGTGTTTAGGTACACTAACCTATAGAGACGGCGAGCGTGGGCGTGGCGCGTGCGTCCGTCCGTGCCGGCGGTAACGCCACGTCGCCGTAGCCGGGCAGCGAGCGAGCCAGCGCGAGGTAGTCCCGAGCGCGGTGCACCTCCTGCAGCGCCTTCAGTTGGTAGAGGCGGGGGCCTGCGACGCACACTCCACTAGGTACACTAACCTATGGTGACGGCGAGCGTAGGCGTGGCGCGTGCGTCCGTCCGTGCCGGCGGTAACGCCACGTCGCCGTAGCCGGGCAGCGAGCGAGCCAGCGCGAGGTAGTCCCGAGCGCGGTGCACCTCCTGCAGCGCCTTCAGTTGGTAGAGGCGGGGGCCTGCGACGCACACTCCACTAGGTACACTAACCTATGGTGACGGCGAGCGTAGGCGTGGCGCGTGCGTACGTCCGTGCCGGCGGTAACGCCACGTCGCCGTAGCCGGGCAGCGAGCGAGCCAGCGCGAGGTAGTCCCGAGCGCGGTGCACCTCCTGCAGCGCCTTCAGTTGGTAGAGGCGGGGGCCTGCGACGCACACTCCACTAGGTACACTAACCTATGGTGACGGCGAGCGTAGGCGTGGCGCGTGCGTCCGTCCGTGCCGGCGGTAACGCCACGTCGCCGTAGCCGGGCAGCGAGCGAGCCAGCGCGAGGTAGTCCCGAGCGCGGTGCACCTCCTGCAGCGCCTTCAGTTGGTAGAGGCGGGGGCCTGCGAAGCACACTCCACTAGGTACACTAACCTATGGTGACGGCGAGCGTAGGCGTGGCGCGTGCGTCCGTCCGTGCCGGCGGTAACGCCACGTCGCCGTAGCCGGGCAGCGAGCGAGCCAGCGCGAGGTAGTCCCGAGCGCGGTGCACCTCCTGCAGCGCCTTCAGTTGGTAGAGGCGGGGGCCTGCGACGCACACTCCGCGGTTCACGTCTTCTACGGCCTGCGGGAACGGACATAAGAGATAAGACAATATCGCATTAAGCAAGGTATTCCTAATTATTATTGTAAGCCCGCACTACTGATAATGCTACAAATAACCGCTGCCTGGAAGGAAAAGTTCTCGGGTGCCGACCTAATTTATTGCGAATGGACCGACGTCATTATAGCAGCGGTCCTTAGATAGATGTAAGCGAGTCAGGATCGATATTTGTGGGAGGCCTACGTTCAGCAGTGGCTGTTTGTGTGCTGATGGGATGAACACAAGATTACCTAGTGGAATACTAGTTTACCTAATAGAATATAAGTTTACCTGCTGGAAGATATGTAAAAGCAGCAGCGGCGGGACACTCGTTGGGCTGTAGTTTAACTAGTGGAATACAAGCTAGAATATATTCTGCTGACTTCATATTCCACTAGGTAAACTTACAAGTTTACCTGGTGGAATATGAAGGCAGCGGCGGCGGGACACTCGTTGGGCTTTAGTTTACCTATTGGAATGCAAAGTTTCTTACTGGATTACAAGTTTACCTGGTGGAATATAAAAGCAGCGGCGGCGGGATGCTCCTCAGCCAGTGCGAGCTCCGTGCGCGGGTTGAACAGCCACTTGCGGATGCACAGACAGCTGGAGCTGGCTGTTGAGTAGTTCTGGATGTAGAGGGCGTGCGGGCATTCGTTGGGTTGGAGTTTACGTTCTGGAATACAATGCAGGTACTTTGAGTTTGTGGTTTTTTGATTCTTTAATAATATTCCATTTATGGAGGCTAGCACGATTTCAGTACATTCAATTATTTATGGATTACATTAATGTAATTACAAATACAAACAAAGAGGACATTACTCTTTTATTTTGTGTATGCTTTATGGATTATTTCGTCACACACACACACACACACACACTACAAAGTATTTCACCCCTAACTCTGCCTGCCGCTGTCTTAGCTTCCAAACTTTTCATCAACAATTCAACAGCCGCAGAAAAGTCTTTAAATCTTTGTTACTTGCTCTGCTCGTCAACTTAGTTTCCATAACTTTATACCACAGAAGTCTCAAAGAATTTTGTGGCTCACTCCGCTCACCATCGTTTTCATTTAGCTTCTATACTAAAATGCTCACCAAAATTGTACTCAATGATCTCGAACAGATAGAAGTAAGGGCGGATATGCGGAGGCAGATCGATCTTGTCTGCCGTCGCTGCGTACACGTGGTCTGCGTGCGCGCCGCGGAGGCAGCTGAGGGAAACCACGCGCGCGTCGGGTAGAACCACCTGGAATGCCACAGATTTATGAATAACATACGTACTTACATTCATTCAAGCTGTGTGGTACCGGCTTAGAATTTGCACCACCCCAACTCTTCCCGCGGTTGTCGTAAGAGGCGACTAAGGGATATCCACCGGGGGCGGACAGCATCGCCCTCTGCAGAACAATTCTACCATCGAACTGCGATCCCCAACCCGCATACCCAGCATGGGGATTATGGGCATTACCCCCATGAGATAAAAGCCAATAAGGCGCTTATTAGGGGGAGGCCTGCGTCCAGCAGTGTACCAATATAGGCTGTGGTACAAACTTGAGTGTCTTATAAGGTACAAACTTGAGTGTCTTATAATAAGGGTGAGGTACAAACTTGAGTGTCTTATAAGGATTGCTGAAATAAGAGAAGTACGCAGATTGCTGTCTTCTAAATGAGAATCAGATGATCGGCAGCGTCGTTAGTTGACTTAGACGTATAATATGATTATGATTATTTTAATTTAGTTTAAGCATATTTTTCGTTCTATAAGTGAAAACTCTTAAGCTTAAATTGTACCACCACTGTTTCTACTCATTTAAGTTTTTAAAAGCTGTTTGTTTTCCACATAAATAAATAAATAATGTACGAATACGTCATTATAAATGTTACAGTTTGATCATTATTATTGTTTAAAATTTACAATTGAATAAAAACAAAAACATTGAATAAAATTTATATAAGACACAAACTTTTTTCTAATTATAATATTTTAAAATTATTTACTTATGTGTTAACTCTGACTCCATTGTATTGTGGTGGGCACTAGGTTTTATAAGGACAATTTTGTGATAGCTCTTTACATCCTACTAATATTATCCTACTAATATTATAAAGCCGAAAGTTTGTGAAATTTGATTTTTTTTTTACTTAGGATCTCCCATCCTACTAAACAGATCAAGATGAAATTTGGCGTACATATATTTAGAGCAATGCCTAACTTTGATAATAGGCTCCTTATTATAATATCGAAAATACGCGCGCGGAGCCGCTGGCAGAAGCTAGTTGGACAATAAATGCGTTTCTTTTCTATTTTTTTAAGGAACACCACCCTTAGTTCGCGTCCGTTGGCACCCTGTTCCAAATTGGTCGGGTACATTTATTACCACGATTCAACAGATTAGTCTTATACACAGTTACAGTTGTAGTATCATCATCATCATCATCATCATAGTTGTGTGGATTCTCCAGTATTATTAATTAACCTTTTTTTTTTATAGTTTATGGTAATATTAATTAAATCTGAAAATGTAAGTTTCTGCTAAGCAAACAGCATTGAAATCTTCATAGCATCTAATAAGTACCCGATTTCCTATAATAATAAATAATGCTGGACAATTCACACAGCATTATCTAGCCCCAAGCTAAGCAGATCTTGTGTTATGGGTACTAGATAACTGATATACTTAATAATAATTATACGAGTACATAGATAGATATTTTTATTATACATAGAAAACGACCAGACCTATTTCTAGGCCTTGTAAAAATAAGAGTATAATCGGTGTGCACCAAGGGTGCACCCGGTCCCATTTCTGTTAATTCTTTATACAAACCTCATGGAGAACGAAATAAGCTCTAGCACAGAATGCGCATGTTGAGATGACTCATCACAAAGTACTAACCTTGAGATCAACCAGTGCGCCGCCCGCCTCGCCCTCCGTCAGGAACTCTTGCACGCTTTCGCTCTCGGCTATCACGCGGACTGCGCACACCTGTCAAAAAGATTTATACATTAGTTTACAATAGTACATTATGGTACTAGTGTGTAGCATTGGTGATTACCGCGGAGGCGCCATTGAGACCCGAGCCGTAGGCGAGGGTCTTAAGAGAGCAGAGGACGGTAATCACCAATACACACGTGTATCATACGACGTTTTTCAACACACTTGTGAATAAAATAACAATAAAAACTCATTTTATTTAGTAGACAAAAATTAATCAGTTTTCTCCTATGCGCGCGCATTGCGATCGGCCACAGACTAAAGGGATGAGGTTTGCGCCTATTCTGCCACGTACAAAATGGGGAATTTAAAGTTTTCTTTTATTACGGAGAAAACAAAAGTTCTAATTGAGTGAAAGTTTTATTTATTAAACACGTACGAGTTAAAATTATCTATTTAAATAAGAAGTTGCATGAAATGAGCAAGCAATAGGAACATTAATTTATTTGTTCTATGTAACACGATCTTTTTTTTTGAATAAAAACTTTTTTAAGAACAAAGCAACTCAACATATAGATTTTTTTAAAAAAACTATAACTCACTAGTGAGTTATAGCAATGAAAAAGTCACAGTTTGATTATGGGTGTCATTCTGTGCCTAATTGCGGTGACCATAGACCCACTTTATGAGCAAGTGTGTTGAAAAGAAAATTACTCGTCTCCTCCTCTGTCGTTGTTGCTTGTCAAAGTCTCAGTGTCAAAGTCGAGTATCGCTATAGCGTCTTGATGATGTCTCGTGGAGAGACGAAACTAGTCGACGACTTATTTTTGATGAGTTTTTTCATTTTGTAATTGTTGTGGTCTTTTCTTTTACAGGGCAGGCGGTACACACGGACTACATTTTGTTGGAGCTTATCAGAGAAGATTTTGCGCGGAATTGTTACTAAATATTGTTTTATCCTAATATTATAAAATTGCTCGTATTCAAAGATCATGGAAATAATTTCCCTTAGCGAGAATCGAACGCGCTTTCTTTTGCGTTTAAGGCCTCGGTCTCGAAGTCAGCGATTGCGGGACGGCGGCGGCCCGTGTCTGTGTTACCGCGCTGCTCCCCGCGAACGCTGACTTCGTGACCGTAGCCTTAGGCTCAATTCACAGCGGGATGGCAGCGACCGGCAGCGTTGTTTATATTTTTGATTCTTTGAGTTGCGTGTACTGTGACAAGGACAAACTTTCCCATCATTGCTTTTTTTTATTGATGAATAAAGCGGTGCTGATAGGGCTGGCAAATAAGCGACGATTTGTTTTTATTGAAACTGGTTGATTCAGAGACAAGAAGCAAAGATAACTGATTAGTTGACCAATGGTTGTCCAACCAAGAAGCGCCTGGCCATAGAAAAATGCACATTTGCATATATTGTGATTAATGATATAACAGACTGGCTTACCAGTCTTAGTTAAATAAATTCAACTTGTTAAATTTAGAGAAACGATTGTTTTATCGATTTAGTCGGTCGTCAGTTAAATTAGTAGAAGATATTGGACAAATATTTTTTCTTTTGTCAATCAACAAAAAATGACAACAATAAAGCGCGTCAAAGTTTGGCAGTGGGGCTAGTGACGTCACACCTTGCTAAAAAGTGTCGCAAGGTGTCACGTGGAACTTTAACTGTCTATATATTCATCATTTTTTGTTTAATCGTCATAAGAAAAAATATGTGTCCAATATCTTCTGATAATGTAACTGACGGAATTTAATGTAGTTTTTTGTTGCTCCTCAATCCTACTAATATTATAAATGCGAAAGTTTGTGTGAATGTTTGTTACCACGTATCACAGTAACTCCAGCTCTCCGCCAGTCTGCCCGGTCCTGACCACCCTAATCCACTCCATCCCGGCTATCCTAAACTCAACTAACCTTTTCTAAATACTGTTCAAGCCCTCTCCTCCTCGCGTCCAGTTGTTGCTCGCTCAGTGTGAACGGCCATTTGCCGGGCAGCTTGGGGAAGATGAACCCTGTAACAATAACATTATAATATAATAATGCTGGACAATTCACACAGCATTATCTAGCCCCAAGCTAAGCAGAGCTTGTGTTATGGGTACTAGATAACTGATAGACATAATACAATACACTACATAGATAGATATTTTTTATTATACATAGAAAACATCCAGAACACCCTGAACAAATATCTGCAGATCGTACAATCATTTGTCCCGAGGCGGGAATCGAACACGCAACCTACTGCGTCGCAGGCGGACCTTCGTCCGCTGCGCCACAGAGGTCGTCGTATAGTTGTTCTATCTCACGAAGTCCGTTGGGCTATGTATGTCATAGTGAATGCATGTACACATTGTTTTAGTGTGCGTAAGCTCAGAAGCAATCAGTCTCGCCCGAGACGCGGTCCGGGTCACTAGTGCTCATTGTATTCACGTCAGATTTTGGTAGCGAGTACCGTCAGCATGACAACTAAGCGCAAATTCACTACTACAACCAGGGCTAAACGGACTTCGTGAGATAGAACAACTCCAACAATGGATAAAAGTTTTAGAACTATCATGGTTATTAACTCTAAGGCCATGGTTGCACTGCAAGCGGCTAGGTTGGCGCGTCGGCTAGTGGCTTATTTTGTGCGTAGTTTGGGGCGTAGATCGCAGTGTGGCCTGGGCCCGTACTCTTAAAAACAAAATCGAAGTTTCTGATTAGTTTTCATGCAAACGCTAATCTTATGCAAGCGACATAAGAGTTGGTTTTGCAAGACAACGAAAACGAAACTTCGACTTTCCTACACTGCAAGTGCTTAGATTGACGAGTGCTCAAAGAGAAAACAAACGTATGAAAATGTACGGGACAGGAAAACATGAAAATGTACGGGACAGGAGTACCCCCTGTCCCGTACATTTTCATACGTTTGTTTTCTCTAGCACCCGCCAACCTAAGCACTTGCATTGCAGCCGTGTGGCCTTAAAGCACTTTTAAAAGGGATTTACCATAATGTTTCGAGTTTTCCTCTATTCCGGCTAAGTTAACTTCCGTTATTCCATGATAATGGTGCGCACAACAAATGGTAAATTCACCATTAAAAATGCTTTTAGTATAACAATGGATTCTATTTTGTGCATAGTAATAATGATGGTCAATTATTGTTGTACAACAGCCTTGAACTACAGATTCATGGTCATATTTTTGGGTGTAATTCATGGATATCGAAACGTTGAGTTCTTTTTGTACTCTTGATTAAAAACGTTGGCTCACACAGGCGCAGTACCCAAAATCACACAGATAGATCTTAAGAGCCACAGCATACACATAGCGCGATTTTGAGGCTGCGTTTTGCGATTTTGCGGGGGCGGGCGGTAGAGCATTTTAAAAACCAACCGGTCAAATAACATCTGTACACATCCAAACGCGCGCTTGAATACCGAGAAGCGGTTCAAAACGCCAAATATGTACTTGATTTTTACGTACAACACCCCTCTCATTACGCCAAGTGCTAATTTGACTTCATATTTAATCGTTTAGTTATTTAGTTAATTACCTAGGAACTCTTTCCTCAGCTGTTGATGCAGCGCTGCGAACTCGCGGTAGCGGCGGCTGCAGAGATGTCGGCCCGCCATGTGGACGTTGAATACTACGTAGGAACGGCCCGTGTTGCGTTCCATTACCACTCTGCGGAAAGAAAAGGTATGTTACGAGAAGAGCTTTTTCGAAATGTAACAAAAAAATTATACTATGCTAAAATATTTTGGGCAGTGCCCGCAATGGTGTCGGGTCTCAATCGGCATTGTCTGGGTTATGCCGTATGCTATTAAGGCGAAGAGTAGGGGCGATAGTGGCGCCACTACATATTTAATTTAATCATTAGGTTATACAAAGGAATTATCAAAAAATCGGACCGCTGGTAGACGATACCTATCACAAGCTTTTATTTAATGTATCTGTAATAGTTTTGTTTTGTGTTATTCAATCAAAAACCTTGTTTGGAGAGCTTGGTGGCCACCAATAGGAACTAAAATCTTAAAACAAGTATCTGCCTAAATAATACAGTACAAAACTATTAAAGATACATTTAAAAAAGCTTATGATAGATATCGTCTACGCGCGGGCCGATTTTTTGATAATTCCTTTGTATAACGTAATTATAAAATTAAATATGTAGAGGCGCCACTATCCACTCTACTCTTCGCCTTAACCCAAGAACGCGCGGATCCTTCGCGAAAGAATCGAGATTGTCATTGTCATGCGAAACTAAACTATGGCATTTTAATTTCACAGGCCCAAAGTCACAGCGGCTTCTTTACAGTCTGGTTGAACTAATTTTAAGAAAACTCCCCAACAATGGCTGCCAATTCGGGTCTTAGTTTGGAACTACTTTGTTTACCAAAAATCTTAGCCGTATTCTCTTTAGTTACCTGTAATCTGGAATGGATACAGGCAGCGACCTCTTGTCGGTATAGTCGTATCTCTGGTAGACCGTGGCGCGGGAGTTGGCCGCGCCGCCGATAACTCCCACCGGCGCGGTGCCATCGTCACACGGTTCTAGGCGCTCTGCCTCCTGGAAATAAGGGTGGATATTGTAGAAGTTTCTTTCACATGTGAATGCTCGAGTATAATAGATTGAGTGCCACAAACCCTGGCCTAGACCAGCGTATGCATCCATACGCTGGTCTAGGCCAGGGTTTGTCGCAAGCAACGCGCTCCACATTCGACGAAATGCGCGCGACTTTTCACCCAATATTTCCTTCAATTCGCTTACAGAGAAGCTTGGCAGTGAATTCGATATGGCCTGTTGACATTCGTTTTTATGGCCTAGCTTTCTGGGCCTGGAAAAAATACATTTTAGATTCTAAACGCAACGGAATAAAGTTAATTTCAGTAACTTCTCCGTCAGCGCTGAATGGCTAGCAGCGGTTTTTCTGCGTTGAAATAGAGGGCATTTCTTTCTATATCATACAAACTGAGCGTGACTTCAGACCCGGGAAGGTACTCGTAGCTAACGCGCTTGCAGTGTCATAGAGGTACCATTAATAAAAATATTTGAGGAGAAAAGAATCTAAACAGACTTTATTTGCTGTTTCTTTAGTATAATTAAGTTTATAATGTTTTGCTTATCTAAATACATAGGTACGTTATGAATACAAGTATTTGATACGAAAAATCTCAAGATTTTATCAATCTCATGCCTCAAAGCAAACAAAGCATTCATCTCTATTGAATGGTATGTTTAGAAGCATGAGTCACCTCGAATCTGAGAAATTAAGTCTTATCGCATTTTTATCATGGGTAGCTCATTCAACATCCAATATAATGAGTCCGTATTTTTTTTTTCAGAGCGATTAGTACTTACATTGGACTGTTTTATAACAATTAATTGATGTTTCGCGCATTTTTCTAAATAAACCATCAACTGCGAGTCGACTCGCATACGAAGGGTTTCGTACCGCAAAAATCAGGCAACTTTTTCAAAGAACTTCAAATTTTCACTTGTTCTGAGACCATTTTATATTTCTAATATTATTATATTTTTAGTATTTCTCGTTACTACAGTTGAAATGTGTAAAGATCATAGAAATCTAAACAACAAGTCACTTGTTATTTAGATGTCTATGGTAAAGATGTTATTTGACCGAAAGAAGTTTCATGTTTCTACCTATTAAGAGATAAAGCCAAAGAGGAAAATAGCCAAAAAGACACGTTTTTTGTATGGAAAAGCACCCTTTAATTTGGATATTTATTTTATTTTTACTATTTACTGTTATAGCGAGAGAAATACACATATCCTGAAAATTTCAATCTCTAACGGTTCATGAGATAGACCCCTCTGACAGACGGACGGACAGCGGAGGCTTAGCATCAGGGTTCAGTGTCCACCTTTTGGGTACGGAACTCCAAAACGACAACTATTCTCTTAACATTTAGCTTTAATCTCTTATTGCGACTTGATTCATCATTATATTCATGGCTTTAAGACGCCTGCGGGTTAAGATTCCCGCAAAGTTCGCATTGTAATGCCCGCGTGACGGGTATTTAGCTACCCGCATCCAGCGGTTTCTCACGGCCTTCAAGGACATCATTATTGCAAAAATAACAATGAAATAACAGAAACAAATTAGAACTAGTATTTACAATCTAAAGAATTGCAAGCAATGTACAGGTAGCTCAACTGATCCATATCAAAACCAGTCAGAAGCGTCCCCGCTACGCTGGCTGCATCGCCCCTCTGTATGGCAATGCTGAAGCGCTGCACCAGATACTCACCAGCTCTCGGATAACGCGTTGCTTCGACCAGACGCTCAGATAATTTTTCATTGTAACTTTTAAATGGAGATGGTATTCCCACTTATGACAGGCACAATCAACTACTTTGAAGAGAAAATTTGGCCTAGGTTATTCCCCGAGAAGAGACAAAAAAAATCCGTACTACGTCTTTATAGCCAAGAGCAGCAAAAACTAACCGTAGAAAAAGACATTATATCACACGCATTCGGTTATTTTACGAGCGCGCGTTGTGGTACGAATGGAACCATCTATCTATCGCTCGTTAAATTGAATGTTAGACGTTTTCATTGCCCGTTGATTGGGTGTCGAATCATTCCCAATGTATTTACTGTACCGCCGAAAGCGTAAATATTTTCTGGCTAACAATTACGCTCTAAAATTCTTCGGCTATTATATGGAGAATGATCCGGTAGGCCTAGCACGGGAACAGTTGTCTAGGGTAGAATAGAGAGGAATGACATTGCATTGTCATACATTGCGTAAATTATTGAAGTTGAAGGAATGAGTTTCAAACATGATACGCATTCGATGACGATGTGACGTAATTTTTCTCTATTCTACCGTAGACAACCATCCCCGTCGTAGGCCTTCTGAGGTCATCCCAAAATATTTTATTCCCGAGGGATTAGGTTGTATTTGGCCCGCAAATAAAAACCCAGAGTAAATACAAAAAAAAATTAAGTCTATTTTTAGTTTTTTTCATTATTTGTATTCATGAAGTTGAAGCTCAGAACAGAAGCTAATAAAATAGGATGGCCCAAAATCTACCTTGTAAAGCAAATATCTCGCTCTCGGGACTGTTTTCACCTATGTTAGTAAAGCCTTAGCGACTTAACAGCTTATGCAGATAATTTATGCAGGATCTGAGCGTGTTACCGACTAAGACTTGCGGTTTTCCTAAAACCCAGGTTTACATAAACATGGCATAAACAACTATAAATAGAGTGGATCTATGGGCTTCGTAATTTATGTGCTCCAAGATATATGTATTTGGGTTTTGACGTGTGTTTTCATGGATTAACCAGAGGCGACCTTAACCGAGTTACCGAAAAAACTCATATAGGTCCGCTTCTGAACTTTTCTTTATATAAAGAGGGTTTTTCCATGAACACCACGCTTCCTCACCTCAACCTCAACAGCCTGTATTGGTCCACTACTGGCCTCCCCCTGATAAGCGCCTATTGGCTTTTATCACATGGGGCGTTATGCCCCAATGATAACTTTGATTTTTTGTTCACTTCAATATTTTTAAGGTAAAGTAAAGAAGCGAACAAGAAACCTTTACCTTGTTAGGGCGTAAGTTTTCGATGGTTCGTACTTACCCTGGCTGTGACAGAGATGACAGTAAGCGTGAGGCAGTCCCCGCCAGACTTGATGAGGTCCACCACCTGCCTGTGGGTGGAGCCTTCCACGTTCACGCCATTTCTGGAACAAGACAGTAATTGTTAGCCAATGTCGTACTTTGCACTATGGACCATGGATGATGACCTCCATGGCGTATCGGTCGAAGATACGACTGAGACGCAAAAGGTTATAGGTTTGCAGGATTCGTTCTAATTATTCATCATCATGATCATCCACAGCCCGATGTTACCCATTGCTGGGTATAGGCCTCCCAAACGACATATGACCTCTGTGGCACAGCGGGCGAAGGTCTGCCTGCGACGCAGGAGGTTGCGGGTTCGATTCCCGCCTCGGGACAAACGTTTGTACGATCTGCAGATATTTGTTTAGGGTGCTCTGGATGTTTTCTATGTATAATAAAAAATATCTATCTAGGTAGTGTATTGTATTATGTCTATCAGTTATCTAGTACCCATAACACAAGCTCTGCTTAGCTTGGGGCTAGATAATGCTGTGTGAATTGTCCAGCATTATTTATTTATTTAAAGTTTGTGCTATCCACCATGGTCCTATGCTAACTAGGGGGCGTCAATGGAGGCGTCCATTGACGCCCCCTAATTATTAATTCACATTAATTAATTCTACCTATGTAACCCCTTCAGGGTATTATTTTGAGCTGTTGTTTGTGGATCTTTAGTAAATGTTGTGCATGCCTGCTTGAAGCACACATTCTATACTAAGAAACTTTTTAATTATGTTCATTGATAGTGTTTTATTATGTGTATTGTTGGCATTGCCTTGAAAATCAATAAATATATTAGTTTTAGCATATTTTGCTCGGGTCTGGGTATTTTCTATGATTGGATTTTTTAATAAATTTAAAGTAGGTACCTATATCCAGTCATATGCATACCTTAATACCAACTCCTCCTATTACCTATAGCGATTTTTTGCTTAGATGGATAGATAGAAAATACTTTTATTGCACACTCAAAACAAAGAAACAATTTACAAACGAAATAATTTTACTTAGGCTAGAATAGAGAAAATGTTTTATGTTGCGGGAAGTCTTGAAGTTGAAGCGAATGAATTTCAAATAATAATAATATCTAATATTATCTAGCCCCAAGCTAAGCAGAGCTCGTGTTATGGGTACTAGATAACTGATATCCTACTTCCTACTAATATTATAAAGCCGAAAGTTTGAGAAATCTGAATTTTTGTTACCTAGGATCTCCAAAACTGAACAGATCAAGAATTCAAGATGAAATATGACGTAGGTACGTTTAGAGCAAAGCCTAACTTTGGTAATAGGCTACTTATGATACTGTAACTACGCGTGCGAAGCCGCGGGCAGAATCTAGTACTTAATACATAGGTATTATGCCCTAGGTATTGTAGATGTTAAATATTGTAGGGGTCATCTGTGTAAAAAGCTGTTTAAAGTTTATAGTTATTTATAGAAATGTACCGCGTCTTATTCCGATCAATCATCTTTGCATGCAATCAGCATGTGAATGGTTCTACAAATAGCCACGTCTACGTCTGATGGAACTCATTGCTCGTAAACAAACATTTCCGCAATCTAAGGTATCCACATATAGAGTAAACATTTAGGTACTCGTAGTCAGTCTCTAGCAATGGTTTAGAAAGGCAGAAATGTTCCCTTCGGAGATTATCTATACTAATATTATAAAGAGGAAAGATATTATTGTTTGTGTGTTTTTTTTATTCATTAATCATTTATTTATTGTTATTATTCATGTGTTTGTATTGAATAGGCTCCGAAACTAATGGACCGATTTGAAAAATTCTTTCACCGTTAGGAAGCTTACTTTTCAGGGAGTGACATAGGCTATATTTTATCCCGGAATTCCCACGGGAACGGGAATTACGCGGGTGAAACCGCGAGGCGATCGTATAGTAGTTTCTATTAGCTTGGTAGATTGAATAGCCAAATATGACTGGTGACCGATGATGTGGCGCGGCGGGCGAAGGTCCGCCTGCGACGCAGGAGGTTGGGGGTTCGATTCCCGCCATGGGACAAATGTTTGTACGATCTGCAAATATTGTGTTACGGGTGTTCTGGGTAATTTCTGTTTGATAAAAATCTATTAAGTAGTATACATTTATTAACTAAATCAGTCATCTAGGACCCATAACACAAGCTCTGCTTAGCTTGGGTTTAGATAATACTGTATGGATAGTCAGGCATTATTTAATTATTTCTATACTAGCTTCTGCCAGTGGCTCCACACGCGTTTTTCGTATGCTATTCCAGAGCTAGAACTACATTCAAGCAAAATTTCATATATCAAAATCAAAATCAAAAACTCTTTATTTCCATAAATACAATAAATGTACACTTAGAAAAGGTCAAAATATAAAACTAAACACTGACACGGAAATAAAGTGATATTTTTTGATTTCTGTCGCTTCGGTATGTAGACTAAAGTAAAGAAGCGACGAAGAAACCTTTAGCCTGTTAGTTGTTATTTTTCGAGTTGAAGCAAAACCCGTCCCAAGCTTTTTTGTCCTCTATATAATCTGATATTTTATAGTAAGCCTTTTTGCACAGCAAGGTTTTGACAATTTGTTTGAATTTATTTACTGATAATTTTTGCAACTCACTAGGAGTTTTGTTGTAGAAGCGTATACATTGCCCTTTAAAAGATACATTTATTTTGTGTAGCCTAGTTGTGGGCACAGCGAGTTTATGTTTATTTCTGGTATTAAAATTATGTTTATCGCTATTTTTAGGGAACCGATTTATATTTTTATGAGTGTACAATAAGTTTTCATAGATATATTGACATGGTACTGTCATTATGTTTATTTCTTTGAATTTATCACGCAGAGATTCTCTAGGACCCATGTTATAGATAGCCCGAACAGCCCTCTTCTGCAGCACAAATACGGTGTTAATATCTGCAGCGTTCCCCCACAGCAGTATACCATAAGACATAATACTATGGAAGTAGCTGAAATAAACAAGTCTAGATGTATCCACGTCTGTAAGGGATAGTAATAGGATCCGTCAAGTAGTTTTGGCGTTGTCTTCGCCCAAACAAACGCGAGCGATGCCGCGGGCAGAAGCTAGTATGCAATAACAAAGCCATATTACCGTAACAGTTCTAATTTCGCTTTTAAAATGTCTAAAAACTGTGTCAACATCAACAATATACGAAACACAGCATCATTATTTGAGTCACGGAAAATAGACATGTAAAATAATTTTCAATATCATCTCTATTGTGTGGAATTAACTATTGCAAAGTTAAAATGTGAAAGTAATACGGTGTTTTTCTTTTTTCTAGAATTTTCGTAATATTTCAGTCAGAGATAACGTAGGTACCGCTTTTTGGGAATCCAATTATTGCGAAATTTTCTCTAAAGATTGCCATATTAAGGTGTGGGCAGGTAATAACAGAGTGATTATAAAGGTCAACGCCCACACTCCTAAACGAGCTTAGCTTCAAATAATTAAATGATCAAATTAAGGTGCTCGCAAGGGTAAAGATCGTCTGTACAGAAGCACATTAACGTGTTTAAAATCTTATTTAGAGAATATGGGATAGAAAAGAACAATGTTTATACATATGTATAAAACTTTTTAAGCTTTCGCGTTTGTTAACATAATTAATGATTATTTATCGGGTATTTATCGCGTACTTTTTGTTATTGCCGATAAATAATCATTATTGATATAGGAAAGTTTGAAGAAAATGATAATGATCCGTAAGGGCTGGGTGGCGGCAGATTCGGCTGATGATCTGAAGTGGCGCAAATATGTAGGACTCGACAGAGCCTACGCAATTGTCCCTCTTGGAGTCGAGATCCTAGGTCTGTGGGGTACAGACTCTCTGGATTTTAAGAAAAATATCAGAAGCGATGCGTGACCCGAGAGCTGGTTGAGTATCTGGCGCATCAGCATTACCATACAGCGGGGTCATGCAGTCAGCATCTTCGGGACGCTTTCGATCGAGCTATAGATTGTTTCAGTTACCTGTGTTTCAACTGTAAATACTAGTTCTTATTTGTTTCTTTCTTTAATTGTAATTTTCTTTGTTTTTTATTTTAAACAAGACCAAATGATAGGTGGGTAAAGCTAGAAGCCTAAACAAGCACTTCTGCAGCATCTTCGATTTTAAGATTACGGTCTTAACAAAGTGTGTAGTAAGGTTTAAATAGTTATCATGAAACAGTATGGAAAGAGACAGTTTACATTTCGTAAGCAAAAAGCGATTAGCACGTGTAAACCGAGGTTATTCGCTGTACAGTGCTCTAATAATGTTAATGTAAACAAAGCAATATAAACTAGTAACTAGTAGGTATTTAATAGATAAACTAAAATTGCCTATAATATGGAAAATATTAATTGCTGTTATTGTTAGGGAAATCATAGCCGGAAAAACTAATTATAAATCTCTGAAAATAATAGATTTATTAGATGTTTCTTAGCAGAACAAACAAGGGGAATGTGTGTCGAGAAGATATTGAGGTCAAGGGTTGGGTCGGGAAACTATTGAATTATATTGACCAAGTTGTTAGGATGAATAACATATAAGCACCTACTTCCTATGTGTAACAACGACAACCTGAAGCAATTCTCGTGAGGGATATACGTGCAGCAATTCTCGTGAGGGATATACGTGCAGCATATCTACACATTATTGGGCATAACCAAGACAAAATTACGCATGGTGTGTAGATAGATAAAGAGTGAAATCTAGACATGGGGCAGCAAGGATACTTTTCAATTTATAAAGCTTTAAGAAAACGTCTCAGAAACCCTAAATTATAAACATACTAGCTTCTGCCCGCGGCTTCGCACGCGTTCTTTCTATGGAAACGTTTTGAGGTTATTTCTGTCCCATGGGAACTGATTTATGGGATAAAAAGTTGCCTGTGTTTGATTCCAGGGTTAGACTTACCTGTATGCAAAATTTCAGCCTGATCCGTTCAGTAGTTTTGGCGTGAAAGGGTAACAAACATCCATCCATCCATCCATCCAAACTTTCGCATTTATAATACTAGTTTACTAGTTTATGCCTGCGGCTTCGCACGCGTTGTTTCTATACTTAAACGTTTAAAGGTGATTTCTATCCCATGGGAACTGATTTATGGGATAAAAAGTAGTGTTTGATTCCAGGATTAGAATTACCTGTATGCAAAATTTCAGCCCGATCCGTTCAGTAGTTTTGACGTGCAGAGGTAACAAACATCCATCCATCTATACATCCATCCAAACTTTCGCATTTATAATATTAGTGTGATGTGATGTGAAATGTGATGTGATTAGTGTGATAGGTGGTGATAGTGTGAAGATGAGATGTGATACGATTCAGATGACCTGATTCAAGAGATTTTATCCAATAGGCACACTAGGCCTTTCAAAGTTAGCGCAATCTACCATGGACTCACGTATTTATTTGGGTATCCCATAAAATTTACTACATAGCCAACTTGTTATGTTGCCCGGATTAGGTATGTTTAATCTTCTTTCGTATGTGACCTCATATGCAAACGCCTATATAAAGTAATCATACGACCAGCATAGGGCTAACTAAAGTGACCTCCTGACCTTACTGGATGGATGATTAAATATGGATCTAGTTAGAAGCGAAATTGCATTTTCGCAGCGGTCTCCAATTTAGTAGTGGAGGGTAATACCGGTAAATGGGTAGACTTTCCCGACAACTAAAGGCGAACTCACTTTACACTCTGATATATTGTTAATCAGAAAGATGCTACGGCCCATCCCCTCGAATTTTTAGTTTATAATATTAAATTTATAACGTTATACATGTATAATTTCTAAGAAATCAAATAATATCGAAAAAAAATTCGACTTCGACGGGACTTGAACCCGCGTCCTCCCCTCAGTACGGGGATGTGATAACCAACTAACCAACAAAAAACCAACAAGTCCCGTCGAAGTCGAAAATTTTTGCGATATTATTTGATTTCTTAGAAATTATAAATTATCCAGAGTGCGAGGCTTACGCACTATAATAACAAAAACGTTATACATGTATATTTACCCAGATGCCGTTACCGCCTGTTCAGCCTCCAAATCATAAATCTCGAAGCCTGTGTGGTCACAGTAGTAGAAACAGTAACGGAAGTTACCAGAGCCGCCTCGTTGAAGCGACATTGCCCACCACCAACCATTGACACGTTTAAAACACTGGCAAAGTCAACCCACACCACAATACCATACACGAAGCCTGACTTCACAAAAGACAATCTGAATATTTGTAATATTGTCTGTTAATATTCCGTTTGGTTTTAAATGAGCAGTATCACGGAAAACATTTTTAGGTACGCAGTTTGTGATTTACGGAGATGGGAAAAAAAATCTAGTCAAGTCTTTGCTAAATGTGATTGAGCATTTAGCAAAGACTTGACTAGAATTTTCACCGATTGTGATCCGCCTCTTAAGACAGATTCTCTTGAATCGAATAATGCAATTCAAACGATCGTGGCCGAATACACTGAAAGGATTTACGGATGAAGAAGATTCTCAAAATTAAGACAACCACCAGATAGAAGATTTAAACAAAAATACATGCAAATTTTAACAAAAATACTGTCTTGGTAGAACAGCGCGGAATCGAAACCGTTATAATGTTTAAATGGACACAGATAGGGTTAAATTAAACAGACGACTGCATCTAAAGACTCGATTGTATGAAATAAGTAGTGGCATCAATTAAGCGTAAAACAAATACAGATAGCGTTGAATTGCGACGTTCAAATGATAATTAACGAGTTGATTAGACAATTTGACCTGAAATGACGAGACAACCTGCGATCCGTAGGGTGAGGGACGGTAGTAACTTGTAACCATTTCTAGAAGGTTTTCCTGGTATTCCTGGTATTTATCAGAGAATAATTATTTACTTTAAGGTTTTGTATGGTTTGGATTTATGTAGTCATTATTACATTATATTGGATGCTACCAGCATAATAATATTCAATTTATACCCGTAAAATTGGGTGTTCTCATAAAATTTGTTGTTGGTTTGATAAAATTTGGAACACAATGTAGATTGACTTACCCAAAAGTTGGTTATGTCAATCATCTACTTTACACAAGATTGTTTTAGATGGCTTAAATTAGAATTGGTTAATTCTTATGATAAGAATAAACATAAACTTATATTATAATATATAAATTGATATATAAAATTAAACAGGCTAGCACTTGCATAGAGAATCATAGATAAGCACAGCTGCATATTTATAATTTCTAGTACTTCTGTGCTTTTAGATAAGCAATTAGGTTACTAGATTATTTGGATCATTACAACTTGTTTAATGAGGACAGTTAGAACGTAGGGGCCAAATTAACCAGATCTAACTACTTCTGATTGATTTGTGTCGGATTATTGTGTACGTATTGTCCTTTAGTGAAGCTGATAAGAGCATGCAATAATAGAGGGGCGGTTTGGGAAAAACAATGTTAAAAAACACAATTAAAACTAATCACTTTTCCTTCTGATTAATACTGATCACTGTTGATGCAT
Organism: Eupithecia subfuscata; assembly: GCA_963564075.1. Lineage (NCBI taxonomy): Eukaryota > Metazoa > Arthropoda > Insecta > Lepidoptera > Geometridae > Eupithecia > Eupithecia subfuscata. Next base: position 14,488,450 of record OY751112.1, on the reverse strand, counting down.
TATGCCAACATATAATATAGATTTAATAAAATAAAGAATAGATTCAGATGTTACTTTGCGGAAATCCAATGCCACAATACCGCGCAAAACCTTATCTGATGAGATTCAACAAAATGCAATTGGCATACACCACCCTCCCACAAAATGACATGACATGCATGCCTGCAAGTCTGTTTTTTACCTTCTCTAATTAAAGAAGGTAAAAAACAGACTAGTGCAATACTAAATTGCCAAGTCATTTACCCTCCCAACTTCAAGCACACACACAATTTAAATTGTGAAGAAAAAACCACACCAACTACACAAGTACGTCAACTTACTTTGATGGATTTTTCCATTGTTGTGGTGGTGTGGTTTTTTCAGAGGGTTTTGAACGGAATTGTTACTCAAAGTTTTTATCCTAATATTAATCTAGGTAGCTAATTCCCATTGCATATCATAGTTGCCTGAACAGAAGGTCTATCCTCAAAATACGCAATTGATTGTTTCATTTTGTTTTTTATTGTGCAAATTGGTACTTTAAAAAACGCGAAATTTTGGTTGGGAATTAAAATAGGCCACCTGGACCTATCATCATGTCATAAAATAATCTTTGTTACACCGACCTGACATTTCTGAAATAGACACCATGCTCAGAATCAATGATAAATACAGTTTTTTTTATTGCTGTCGTGTGTAACATGGAAGGACCTTTGTCCAGGAGACCGAGCAGTTAGAACATTCAGGGTTAATTGTATGGGGTTGAAAAATTTAGGTACTCTCACATGCACCCTACAAGGGCACAGCAAAGTAATTTTATTAATGCTATAAATAACTATACAGACTGTTCCGCTATGCCATTGCAATATCAGTGTGGCATTTGAGATATTTGATTTGATTGCGCAGCAAGTGTCCTCATTGCAGTATTGTGTCGCAACTTGTGTTGACATTACTTTAGCCTAGTAAAATTAGTAGATAGATAAGTAAATGTTATGTTTCACTACTCAATACATTTTTTTTTTTATTTTTTTTTTTATTATATTGCTACTTGCAGGACCTCTCTACAGCTTTCAGTTATAAGTTAAAAAGTTCACTGCAAAGCCTTAGGGCTGCTATAGAAGCTGTTCAACAGTGTAGTATTATGGGCTGTCCATGTGTTAACATCGTCATCATCATCACAGCGCCCACTGCTGGGCCTACAGCCGATAGGCCTTATTTAATTCTTCCTCTGTCTTGTGCTTTTTGCATCCATGTTGCAGTCGAGTGCCCAGACTTATGCAAAATCATTGACCCAACAATATTCAAGGTGACCAACCTCTTCATGTTTGAGAAGATTCTAAGAAAAATGCTACTATGATATAATATTCTATTCAAATTAGAAAGTAGTTGAGCTTAGCAACAAAATAAATAAAAATACAAGATGTGAAGCCAATCAAGTGTTTCTTGAGCCTACTTTTCCAGAAGCCAATAATGCATGGAAGTGATTTACTATTAGCACTAGAATAGTATCTATCTGACTTAACTTGAAGGTTTTTGAAAATCTAAAAGAAATTCAGACATGAATGAGACCCTTCAGGAACAAGTTTAGATGTTATGATTCATCACAACATTATGTAAATTCAACTGCCAACACTATAACGAATTTTGGCAGCTGCAGGAGGAAAGACCTTATCAACAATGCTACAATTGTGTCCACACTTCGGCGGGAAAATCGTCGGTGACTAGAAAAAGTCTATGAATGCTGAGAAAATCCAATGGGAATTCTAGGTTCGCTGTATGGAACAGGTCAAAAAACTTTATGGGGGGTACTTACACTTCGAGTATGCGGTCCCCCTTGCGGATCCCGGCCTGCTCCGCCGCACCCTGCTCCAAGACCGCGCTGACATGCTGCAGGGGAGCATACAGCTCCCCGTTGATCGATCTCAACTGACCACCTTCAGACACTTGACCGCGAACGTTGAAACCGAACCCTGTGTCCGTTTTGTATATTGTGACACGACGCGGGCCATTGGCGATCTCTGTTATCTTATTATTTTTCTCGGTTCTTGTAATACTGTTATTATCGGTTTCCGTCTCGGCCATTTTGGACAGTTTCCATTTCACCATCACCCGACCCCGACCCAACCGAAGGCAATTTTGTTTTGACGTTTTGACTTGTTTTGAAGTTTCTACTGACAGAAGTTAGATGTCAAATATAAAGAAACGTTCACATGCTTTGTACTCTAATAAGGTGATTTACAATAGCAGTGCGTCTGCTATCTTTCTGGGTCTGAAGTAGTGATGTGCCGAGTACGGCTTGACTCGAGTCAGACTCGATTCCTGCTTTGGACTCGCCTACTCGAATACCAATTTATTATGATTCGAGTACGCCGGACTCAATTCCGGTACTCGAGTCATACGAGTATTATGCGAGTCCAACCGACTCGAGTCTTGCATTTGTGTTAGGTTGATTCGTTCATACTCGATCTCGTTTTACCTAAGCAATGAAGTAAGGCCTTTTGATACAAGTTTGAACCTGCAACCTCCACAGTTCCACACACAGACGCTGGAGGCGTGGTGGAGGCGGAGGCGTGCGAGTTGTAGCTCTTATTGTGTCATATGAAAGACTACCACTAGTGATGTGCCGAGTACGGCTTGACTCGAGTCAGACTCGATTCCTGCTTAGGACTCGCCTACTCGAATACCAATTTATTATGATTCGAGTACGCCGGACTCGATTCCGGTACTCGAGTCATACGAGTATTATGCTAGTCCAACTGACTCGAGTCTTGTATTCGAGACGCCGGAGGCGTGGTGGAGGCGGAGGCGTGCGAGTTGTATCTCTTATTGTATCATATGAAAGACTACCACGCGGATGCTAAGCGGTACACGGCCGTGGACTCGAGTCCAGGACCCGAGTCTTGGACTCGAGTTTAGAAATTCGAGTCAACATTCGAATACCAAAAAATAGAACTCGAGTACTTGGCTCGAATACCGGAATCGAGTCAGGATTCGAATACCGTTTAAACCGACTCGAGTCGACTCGATTCACCAAAACAGCGACTCGGCACATCACTAACTACCACGCGGATGCTAAGCGGTGCACGGCCGTGGACTCGAGTCCAGGACCCGAGTCTTGGACTCGAGTCTAGAAATTCGAGTCAACATTCGAATACCAAAAAATAGAACTCGAGTACTTGGCTCGAATACCGGAATCGAGTCATGATTCGAATACCGTTTAAACCGACTCGAGTCGACTCGATTCACCAAACCAGCGACTCGGCACATCACTAGTCTGAAGTCTCGATCCGATCAGTTTGCATAAGGTAGAAAGAGAGATGCTCTCTATTTCAACGCAGAAAGACCGCTGGCTGTTATCCATTTATTTAGTACTCTGACGGAAAAGTACATGCTGAAATGAACTCTATAACGAGGGGTTTAGAAACTAAAATAGATTTTTTTAATGCCCAGAACCTTTACCTCTATGGTTTCATGGTACCAAACCTGAATATTCAGTGGCTATTCTGAAGGGCTATTCAGGATTCGAGAGACAGAAGACTGAATCGGACATGAACACGAATTCGCGCGAAATTTAAATATTTTTGCAACATATAATATTTTCGACGTTTTGCGAGGAACAAAACTAGCGTTAAAATAGTTTCCCGCAAATCTTATACCATTTTCTTATACTATTTTTGGCACTTTTGGGGGATTTGGTAATATACACCGCGTCGTCGTAGGTAGAGACTTTCGTTATGTAGGTAACATGCAATGTAACATGGAATGAAAGAATTTGCCGTCCACACCTAGTGTAATGTATCACGCAAGGTACCTATCATACAATGTAAGATTAATTTGTACTACTTTATCAAAGAGAGTTCAAACTCAAACTCAATCAAACTAAATTTTTTTATTGCGACCTTAATGTACATGAGTTATTAAAGTTAATCAGTCTCAAATATGGACCCGGCTAGGGCACAGCAAGATAAGTACTAGGTACTAAGTAATAATAAATAATAACGCTAGTTATAAGGATTGGCTTTGTAAGCCAACTACAAAATCTTAAAGATTTTTTGACAAACATCTCATACGTAGTAGGTAAATGAATATACTAATAGTTCTGGTAACTAGAATTTTTTTTTTTAATTTATTGTTTTAAAGATAGAAGAAAAGGCTTAGGCTTAGCCCACACTGAGAAATCTCGCTGCACCATTATTCCCGCAGGATTCTGCGACATTATGAAAATCTTATGAAGCTGCACGCACTCAAAAAAAATTGCACGATAGAGAAAAATAATTCCTTAACCAAATGCCGCAAAATCCACCGCGCCAAGGTGCGAATTAAATTCGCGCGAATATTTTGTGTAATTATGCAGTTGTATAGGTACTTCTGACCGCACTGCGGGAAAAAAAATCACATGGCACGGATGATTTTCTTTTAGAGATCATTATTGGTGACACCGTAATAAAAGATTATATCAATATTTTTGTTATGATGTCCATTTACGTGCGTCTCAGTTGAGAACTGGGTAGAAACTGGCAAAATTGCGAGGAATTTTATTCACCGTGCGTTTACACGTACTACGGCTAGCTTGCTTACGCCATGATCCAGTAAGAAGATTTTAAATCACTAGAAAAAAATTCGATCGGCAAGGTTTCGCAGTGCCCGCACTGCGTTATGCGTTATAGCCCGGCCACACAGTCCGTATTACCTGCGTGCCAATTTGCGCAGGTGAGAACGTGCGTATAGACGGCGGAAGGTGGGCGGAAGCGCGGCTTGTCCAATCGTTGACATGCTGAAGATTGGACTGTGCAGTTGGATTGCACGGGTAAGATGGGTTGCTTGGCCGGGTTATTAGCTAAGTAAATGTATAAGTCTAGAAGCCCTACTGTCAACATTACACACTCGTCGAACGAACGAGTGAGTTTATGCGCGACACAAATATTTACAAATTGCACGACACAATACGTTTCGTAGCTGATGGCACAGTAGTAGAATGTGTGTGAAAACTTGAGTGCACCCTTCATAGTTAAAAAAGAAGAAAAAAAAAATTCATGAACGCAGTTTAGGCGAAGCGTTCGTAGCGTCATCTATTGACAGCTGTCAAACTTTCTTGTTTGTTTTTGTTATGTCGGTAAAACAGTTCGGAAGTTGAAATTGTTGAATTTATTTCTCCGCAAGGTGGCGTCTCTCGCGAAACAACGTGGTAGAAAAAAAATATTTCTTTCACATCAAAATCAGCTGTGATTATCAGTCATCATCAGTATGGCCGCTCCATTGTTCAGAAAATAAAATTTGTTCTTGTAAAATCTCGTCAAAAAAATAGCAAACAGCGTCAGTTTTCGTACTTACCCATTTGTTTTATTACAAGTAGTGTTGATGTTGACTAGAAAAAAGTGTTGCGTCATGCCAGAGACCTCTCACTGACAACCAAAATAATACAAAATTGCGATAGCGACTCGCTCTGATATTACGGCAATTCAGTAAAATTTCTTTTTATCTCGTGTAATAATTGTTCGATCGCGCGGTCGAAGTTCCATGCTACTGTTAGATCGTCAAAGAGATAAACATGAGTAGTGTAAGATTGAGTTTCAGTTTCGTATCGGTGAGCAGAATTGCAGTGAGAGGGAACGCATCGCAGTTGTTGTCGGGTGAGTGTAATTTTGTGTGTTTTTCGCATGTTTTCGCCCGATTGGCTTCGCTCCAGACCCGTGTCGCGACGTCGTAGAACGTTGCTACATAACGTGCGTACTTGTGAGTGTTTGATAACAAAACGTGATAGCTTCATCACGTTTGCCCCTGCTGGATACCATAAGCTTACGCGTGCTACGATGGGCCATGTTTGGCTGCGATTTAGCGGGTTTACTTTGTACCCCAAGGCGAGCAGTCTCTGACAAGGTCACGGGCGACGACATAATTGTACCTATAAGATTGGCGTGCGACCCTGCTTCTGAACCTAATAAGATCCTTATCTGATTTGCTAAAAACAAACACATTTTAATATCAATAGATTGTTGTTCTATCAATGAGTGTGATAGTGTTTTATCTCTGGTACCTACAAGACATTTATTATTCTATGTTCAGTAAAATAATGCATAGCTATGTTCAAAACTCAACATTTTAACAAAAAACACTAGCACACACAGTTACTAAAAATAACCTTCTCCTTCAAGACATTCAATGTAATAAAATTAGGAATTAATTTGCTTCATATTGAGCTAACAATCTTGCTGCAGTATTTAATTTTACCCTTCTTCTTGTGACATCCACAATCAGTGAATCCACAATCAGCTCTTGTTAGCTTACAAACTAAACCATTAATTATTAACTCTTGATATGGGGGAACGCAGCTGAATCTCAGAGAATTTTTATTTTACAAAAACGAGCAATCAGATACATCCTAGGTCTAAGGCCCAGAGAGTCATGCCGAGATGCTTTCAGTAAATTAAACATAGTTACCCTCAAAGGGGCATATATTTTGCAATGCCTTAAATACGTAAAAAAAAAAGGACACCTCTTACCTACTCTAGGAGCTGCTCATACTTACAACACTAGGTATGGTGGAAACATTAAGAACCCAAAACGTAGACTTGAAAAAGTATCAAAAAGTTTCCTTTGCAATGGTGTGAAAGTTTTCAACAAAATTAGTTTTGAAATTAAAAACCTAAATTGTGACTTATTTATGAGGAAAATGAATGAAATAGTGATAAAGAAAAGTTACTACTCATTACAAGAAATTCTCAACGACTCCAGCTTTGCTTGAGATGTGGTAAATTAAATTAAATTATTAGTTTCTTTGACATTCAATATTAAAACATTTCTATTTTCTTTGTGAATGCTAGGTAGATAAGTACCTAACAACCTTAGCGTCACGAACCTGGAACCTAAATCAGTCGACAGGCTAGGCTAATCATGTTATTTTATGTAAACCGGACAATGCACATCAAGCTGCTTTATTTCATTTTATTGTAATGCTCATGACATTGAATAAGTATTGATTATGTTATTGTTTATTTTATCATAGCCTAGTCCACAAATGACAATGCACTCTTAGCAGCTATACTCTACCTAGGTAAAGTAACTGCATACTTACTAGGTACACTGGGTATCACACCCATATAATATTTATTTAGAATTAACTTCATCAGACAATGCCATTTTACAGCAGCACCATGAATTTATAATTAAGTATTATTATTTGTTTACATGACTCTAACGATGCCCATTTACAGCTGATCCATTTATCAATTTATCTATTTTTGTATGTACCAATATTCCCAAGTTTCTTGGTTATTTTCTGTCTTGTCTGTTTTATGGCCTTGAATCATAATTTAGGCACCACTTATTGTAACCAATGTATATTTAAACTGACATCTCCAAGTGTGCCTTGTGCTCCTACGGCGAATAAATGAGTATGAGTATGAGTATTATAAACAATAAACAAAAAAACATCAACTGGACAACAATGCTCCATCACCTTGGTACTTATAATATTAATCACTTTTGATGTGGTGTGAATTGCCCAGCATTATTTATTTATTTATTGTACACTTCAGTTTTGTGAAATTTTGATGTGTCTATTGTTTTGAACAAGTTGCCGATGACACAATCTTATTGCCGTTCCCAATATTCAATCAGGGTCTGCTTTCATTTCATTTAATTTTCAAACAATAAATTATTTTGTCAAAATAAGGTAGTATTTAAACAATAAGAAAATAAATTTTACTTTGACTGATGCCTTATAAGTACTATGTTATGATGATGCTTGGTTAGTGGGAATGGCTCTAAGGAAAAGCCAACAGTTGCTTAAAGGTTAATAACTGAACGCTCTGCTGCGATTGTCTTTTGATTTCAGTCATACAATAAACCACTCTGTTCAAAAATCTGTTAATACAGGAAATATCTAGTTCTTTTCATCCGCAGTTGCATAGTATGGCCGACAAACTCAACTTTATAGATGTGCATGACGTCAAAAAGAAAATAAACACATGGATAAGGATCAAAATTTGGGTGTCAAATAGAATGAATAATATACTTTCATCATTCCAAAATGAAAAAGCAGCAACTTTGACGAAATTTCCATTTTCGTTTGATTAGTATTTTAATTTTATATTATAGAAGAAGTTCGCTTGACCACAATCTTACTTGATGGAATGAGGAACCTGGTCGTGTACTAGTAAAAACGAAAACGAAGCTTCTGATTCTATTTCGTGCAAACTCTAATCTTATGAAACCTTGATTTTCCAATTTCGAGTAGGCCTCCAGGATTACCGATCGATCGAAACGAAAAGAAATTTTGTAATGAAAGTAGGCCTCCAGTATACGAAAGACAAAAGACGATCGCGCTAGCTTTCAGTAATTGACCTACAGGTACTCTTTGGATGATGACGATTGATTTGATGACCCTTATTTCTAACTTCAGCTCCAACAAGGGATAAACATTACATGACTAGAGATGTAGGTAGGCATTCTGTTATGTAGCTTTTATTATCACTACATAGTATAAAACAAAGTCGCTTTCTCTGTCCCTATGTATGCTTAAATCTTTAAAAGTACACAACGGATTTTGGTGCGTTTTTTTTAATAGATAGAGTGATTGAAGAGGAAGGCTTATATGTATAGTAATAGTAGTATTTTATTGCACCCGTGCGAAGCCGGGGCGGCGGCGGCGGGTCGCTAGTTTTCTGTAAATTATACTTTCATCAAAATGACTGCAATATTTATGTTGTTCTTACTTTCAATTCAACCTTCCATTATGGTTATTATTACCACAGGGTTACCTAATGCTTTGATTGCTATCCAAAGTGAGTGATCATGCTATCTCACTTACCAATGGTACAGTCAGATGCAGTATTTCCCATAAAATTCTCATTTCACCAAGTGCTGTACTTATTCTAGTTACAAAATGCAGGAGTGAGAGACACCCCCACATCAACCTCAAACACAACAGCCTGCAGTGGTCCACTACTGGACGCAAGCCTCCCTCTGTTAAGCGCCTTATTGGCGTTTATCTTATGGGGGGTAATGCCCATAATCCCCACTCTTGGCATGCGGGTTGGGGACCCCCACATACTCAAAGGCAACTCGGAGCACATCTCAATTATGTAAAATGAGAGTTTCGAACAAATTTACAATACTTACACATATTTTTTAATGCATGTGACGAATTAACTTTCTTTGTGTGGAGTGACGAAAATGTGACGAAGCATCGCTTGGAGCGTAGTTCAGGATCGCAAGTTTGAACAAACTGGACCAGCCTAGTACGATTCACGCATCACGATCCTGGATCGCGTATCACGGGATCGCAGATCCATTTTCGATCGTCTGGTGTGGACCTGGCTATTGATCGAATATTCGTACAATTCAAGATCTGTGTCAATAAAAAATGACGGCAAATGTACAACAACCCATCTCAAGGTAGATCTCAAGTGACGAATTTTTGACAGAATTGAAAACTGTCAAAAAATCACGACTAGTTAAAAATAAATGATAGAGTGGTTAGACAAACAAATTTAAAATGAAATAGGTATTTTAACTATTTTACTAAAATACTCCCTAGTTATATAATATAAATAAGGAGAGTCCTTGGCTCGGTATAAAGTTTCTTTATTTCCTCAAGAACATAAAAACATTTCACAAAAATGTTGAATTTTATGTAGTTATTTCTAGTTTTTTACCACGGCGATCCCGTGAGTACTGAGATCTAGGCCTAGTTCGACAAGCAAACCCGCTTTAGGTTCGCGCAGAGTTGCGAAGTTGGTGTTTTTGGCCACCATGTTGGCAAAAAAGAGCAACTTCGCATCTCTGCCTACACTATACAAACTAAAAAATTTATAGAGGCATTAAAAAAATGCTTATGATAGGATTCACAAATTGCCCAACGTAATTTTTGGAATTTCCTTTCTTCGACGTAATAATAAGATAAAATATGTGGCGGCGCTAGTGTTCGGGGAGGAGGAGCCTTAAGGACAGAGTAGATAACTAGTTCGAGCTGCTGAGTGTACCTGCTATACCTATCTAGGCCTAAGTAGATAGGTCTAGAATCATAGCTGCAGCGAAAGAGAAAGGTAGGTATTACGTCATTAAGTTATCTTATCGTTTTGTTATGGTTACTGATTTATCGCGTTGAAGTTTTGTAAAAGCAGTCTTGTGGAAGGGTTTTGTCGGGAGGTACCTACGAGGTTTTTGGAGGATCGTGATCGATCGCGCGAAGGTTTTTTTACTAAATAACTACATTATGTGTTCCCAAAATTTTCTAATAGGTACCATTGTAAATACCATTGTATCTAGGTTTGTAGCAACATGGTTATACATAAAATGGTTGATCGATTTTCGGCAAATTACTTTTCCTTTCCGTTAGTTTTATTACTTGTGGGAGAAAAAAGAAAAAATGTATATCTCCCGCCGCTACGTACATCAATACACGTTATGGTAATTTATTTTAATAAGAACATCTATAAGAGCAATTACACTAATTATCAAACAGTAAAATACATATTAATGTACCAGGTAAGTACTGTACTGCCGAACCTTTACTCAGCAAAACCAAGTAATATACTTATAAATAAATAATATAATAATAATAACTTAAATTAGAACTAGTGTTTACTATTGAAACAATTGAGCTAACTGCAGACTGTTGCAAACAATCTACAGGTAGCTCAACTGATCTATAAAATATGTAGTTCACAAAGACATTTTTGATTATTGTTGATGTCTTCTGATGATGGTCTTTACTTTCATCCCTAAAGGATGGTTTACGAAGTGTTGTTGGTGTGGTAGATGTCTTATACCTATCATCATCATTATCATATACAGGGTGGAATTTGTAATGCCACCTGGAGGGAAAGTACTCTTAATACTGTAGATAGAAAATGTTACTCAAAGAAAACATTCCTTTAATTTTGAAAAGAAAGAAAACTGCATTCAAAGATTTTCGAAAATTCGCTTGCCACACCCGGGAATCGAACCGACTAAAATCTGTAAAAATTACACCCTGTATTTTTATTGCATAGATCGTTAGGGTCAATTATAAGGATGAAATCTCTCTAACAAACTTAATAAATTAAATGAAAGGAAAACCATGAAATCTTAAATTATTTTAATTATTTACAATAAAAAGACAACTAACTAATTAGTTGCTCAAAATGGGCTCCATTTTCACATAAATTACAAAAATTTATTCTTCTAACGAATGCAGCGGCCTCAGGCGGCGGCGGCATGCCCCTGCGCTTCGCATCGCAGCCGAGGCTCGGCAGTAAATGCGTTAAAGATGCTGCTCCAAACTTAGTTTCACAGCTATGTCATCCATAGCGATTCTCAAACGCCTTGCTTTCAACCGGTCGTTGTAGTTTCTACCTGCAATACAGAAACAATGGGTGTATCAGATCAATATATCAATATTTCTCCTGAGCTTGCTTACGTTAGAATTAACAAGGCAATCGGGAAGCGAACACCCTATTGTCTGCAGACATTTTCCACATTGTTTGTGATGAAGAAGATTGCGCGTAATGTATGTTTTTGTACTCACAAGCTCTATCAGTGATTGGGGACTAGCACGCATGGGTTTTACCGACGAAAAAGCCTATAGGTATTATACTTGTAATACATATTATGTCACATCAAAATCTACGCAAAATTCATAGGACGTAAGCCAGATTCGTTCAGTACCTACATTAGACGTTATTCGAGCTTCACAAACTTTCGCCATCTATGGTACTTTGGGCGTATTTTTCTGAATGCCAAGTTACACGCAAAGTCAACAAGTTTCCTATTATGGGGCTGGTAGGAAAACAATACCAATTTACAATATTAAATCCACTAAACGCACATGACCAGAACAGAAGTCCAGAACAGATAGCGTTATTAATATTATAAACAATTTTCCAGTCAAAATCATGACAAGGCTAATGTTAACAAATCCATCAAGATAAACGAATGTCATATACCGCTGATTGTAGCAGATTATGGCAATAAAACTTGCCTTGTAAGGGCTAAAGCTCATCAAGTCCTCTCTGCTTTGTGTCGCAATCACGTTTGAAGGATATTGTTTCGAAACCACGATCTCAGCTTGTCGTGACAATTGGTTACACTCTTGGTTTTTTCTGCCTCGACATTCATCATCATCATAATCGTGCCTGTGCTGTACAAATTCCTAATCTGCAAAATAGCGTCTTGTCTTCTGCTAGATTGCATCATCGTCCAGCTGCTACGAGAAGTCTCGCACTATTTTATACCATCACTAAAATAGTTTGAATTGGGCTTGGGGACCAATTTTTTTTCAAACCATTAAGAGACTCCCTTGGTTAGAAAGAGATAACCATTCAAACCATTAGTTTGAAAGAGATGACAGACTAATAAACCATTCCACGAGGACGAAGTTTAGTTGGTAAACGGTCGAAAAATCGTGATGAAAATCAGCATACGAATCATACGGAAACAAACCGCGGAACATTTTGAAGTCTGTATATAGTAGGTATGGTATCTATATACCGTGGATGTCGTAAGAGAGCCTACCATAGGAAGAGCGGCAGCTGCCTTTTTCGTATTTTAACACCTCCACTGTGATCTGATCACCAATCCGTTGCTGCGCCTATGGCTAAACTACAGCAGACGTATGCGAGGACGTTAGCCTATCGACAATTTCCTACAACTTTACGGCCACCTTTCCTAGTTTAAAAAAATGAGGATAGGCGTGTAATTAAAAGTCACCTTGAAAGCAAGGCTTCTATGCAACTGAACTGTGTTACGGATCAATGTTTGGCGCGCAGCGCACGTGTAGTATGAAGTTAATGCATATGTAAGGTCGACTTTACTGAAATGTTACTTGAACACATTGTGCCTTGGGTTGTTAAAGGGGGCTTATTATACGGTCGTAAGAGTATTATTGTAATGCGATTGTACGACTGAACATGGTCGTTGAGAGTAACAAACTTATAGTGACATATTCATTGGGAATATACCCCTATTTTTGCAGAGTACCATTCATAATTTTTTGGTTTTCTGTAGTTGCACTAATAATAACTAATAAAATAACTTATACTTATTTAAACTTTACACTAAATAGCAACCTTATCCAAGTGATTATAAACAGAATCAGTAAGAAATTTTCCCATTTTCACGACACGCACTTGGTTGGTTTTATTCAATCTTGCGAGTTTGTACTAACTACTAGATTGATTTGATCGAGTCAATGACCAATTCAACTCAATCAGAGTTCGGTTCGCATGAGGACAAGATTGTCCGAATTCGACCTTCATGTTTACGTATTGACATTGGCGCTTCCCAATATTGTTAGATTTGTTAGTTCTTTACCCTTGCCTTGCAGGAAAATTGAACAGAATAATTATGATTCTGAATATTATCATCGATGATGAATCGTAGAACCGACTCGTGTAGTATTTGGTGCAGGCTTTGCTCTTTTAAGTGAATAGGTGTGTTCTAGACCTTCGTGTTACATTGTCTGCCACATCGTCACTTTCCACCATGTGGGATTGTGGTCAAATGAAGGTCTATTGACTATAAAATAAAATATCATATAAACTAGCCATTACTCGCAGCTTTGTGCAAGAACTTTCAAAGTTAGGCCAGTAGTTCCAGAGATTACCCTCCTTATAAACAAACAAATTTCAGCTCATCATATTTGTGTAGATTGCATTCTTTAAGCCTATCCATAGAAATTGTTCTTGGTTGATTGTTCTGGCTTAGCATAGCCCAGCTCACCCCAAGGCTGTCTGGAAGAGATCTATAACGATAAGTCGTCCTATCCCCCCATGTCCATGTGTCCGAGCGAAGCCTTGAACTATGCCTTGACTTGTGCTCGCTTGATCGTGACATTCATTTCGAGTGTTATGTAATGACTTGATTATGTGACCCTTCTTTCGCAATGTAACGTTTCGTAATCAAGCTGTTTTAACGTAGAAGTCCATATTTAAATGCACATTGTTGCGCTTTGCGGTAGCGGTATTGGATTAATATGCTCAAAGCTTCAAAGGGAAAACCACCACCTCCTCAGCCTAAACAGCCCATATTGGTCCACTGCGGAACGCAGGCCTCCCCCTGATAATGGCCTTATTGACTTTTATTATTAGTGGCCATAATCCCCACGCTGGGCATGCGGGTTGGGGTTCGCAGTTCGATGTTGATGAATTGTTCTGCAGGGGTCGCTGCTGCCCGCCCCCGGTGGATATCCCAAATAATTTATGAGAAAAAAATTATAAATATTGAGATAGCTTAGGCAAACAGCAGTCGGAAAATGTTAGTTTTAGTTCATAAAATAAAATAAAATTCGAAGTTTTCAGTTTTTAATCTGTTTTTAACACCATGAAATAGTAGCCGCCATGTTATTACGTCGAACAGCTGTGTAAACTGTTTTTAACACTTGTTTGCACAGCCAAACTCATGACCATATAGCAATGGCGTCCACTGCATCCAGCGTTTTCGTCAAACCACGCACGAAATTGCAAAAAAATTTATATAAATGCAATGGGTGTAATACCCTTTTGGTTAGAGATTATGATCAATGAACGATATGTATGGCAGACTGGTCAACTAATCTATCAACCCACTCAATAAGCACTTAACTAACTAGAGGTTTGGCCATTGATTAATTCACCCACACTCACTGTCCAAAAGTGCTATTTTATCTCCTTGTTTTGGATAGACCTAAATGTTCTGGTGTCGAACAAGCTTAAATGGTTGCCAATCCGCCTTCGCCGGGACGCACACCTTCTCTCGCTCTTATACTCCATCCTTTTCATCCATAATACTCCGCGTTACCTTAAGGAACGATTTGAGTACGTCCATCAAACTCATTCCCGTTCACTTCGTTCCACCGAAACCCTCTCACTGACAACCCGCTCCTGCCACGCCCACAGCTCTTCCTTCTCCGTGCGTGCCACAAAGCTGTGGAATGCTCTACCTACTAGGTACTATAAGACACGCAAAGTCTCCCTGTATTCAAGAATATGGTCTATAAACACTATCTCTCTTCAGTCATAAATTGTTACTTATTTATTTAACATCATTTTTTTTTAAGACTTGGTATGTATTATTATTATAGTATATTATTATTAGTATACTAGCTGCGCCCCGCGGCTTCGCACGTCTTGAATTTTCTTAGCTATAAACCTCACGGAGCCCGAGACCTTTCCAACGAATGCAAAACCGTGGAAATCGGTTCGTGCGTTCTGGAGTTATAGCGTCAGGAAGGAAAACCCGACTTATTTTTATATAGTAGATTGTATATTATATGTATGTATTGTATATTTAAGTAATACGCCACCGTCTTTACATGTACAACTGCTTCGTGTCCATCCCAAGGTTGTCTGGAAGAGATCGCTCTTAGCGGTACAACAGATATTATACAACTCTGTCTTTTCCTGTATTTTTATTTTGTATTTTCTTGGTGTGCAATAAAGTATTATTGTAAGGTTTTGTTATTATAGTGCGTAATCCTCGCACTCTGGATAATTTCTTATTTGTAAGAAATCGAATTATATCGCAAAAATTTTCGACTTCGACGGGACTTGAACCCGCGTATAATATTGCGATATAATTCGATTTCTTACAAATAAGTATTATTGTATTGTATGACATTGTTTCTATGTTGTCGTACAGGTACTTCCCACCAATGCCTCACCAGACGCGCGTGCCCGCGCTACCTCAGCGCGTGCGCGGTCCTATGCAAGAGCTCCACGGACCAGCCTCCGCCTCATCCGCACTCGCAGAAGGAAACTGTCAGTGCAGGTAACTAACATATCTTAGGAATGATGCTTCACGTGCATAACTCACTCCTGTGACGCGATCGACGAGGAATTTTGGCCTCCGGCACTTAACTTCTCTCTCTCCAGCCATCTCGGTCTTGTCACTCTCACCGACCACCTACTATTGTGGTCTTTGAATAATCTTCAGAACGAAAACAGAGCTCTGACTTGCCAGGCGACAATTCCTGACCAATACAAGAACTCGCAATTTTTCATATCTTTCCAGGTGTCGTAGTCGTACATGTTGCAAGGGTCTAAAGCTGTGTATGGACATGATGTCGATATACTTCATGTCATGAGGCTTTGCAGGCTCGGTGTGGCTAGTGTTAACTAAACGGAGCTTGAGCGTCGTGAAGCTCAATCGATCCCATTACCAATCCGCTCAATGCAAGCATTTACATAACAGGCAGACGCGATATCAGCCTTGCAATGTCTTTCTTCTTAATAATATGACTAATGACCTCTGTAGCGTAGCTGGCGAAGGTCCGACTGCGAAACAGGAGGTTGCGGGTTTCGATTCCCGCCTCGAGACAAATGTTTGTATGATCAACAGATATCTGTTCAGATATAGTGGTTGTGTTCGTCATATAAGGGGTGGAGGCACGCCTTATACAATCCGGCGCCATTCCTCTCGCACCGCTACCATCCTGGTACATTCATGTAGGGAACCGTTCAAGCTCTGATGTGTCGTCATCAGCCTGTACTAGTCCGCCGCTGAACAGAGGCCTCCCCTGGTAGTAATGAACGCCATATCGCCCTCTCAACAGCTTAGCGCGTCCACCACCTGCCTGCGGTCTTTCGCAGATTGTCATCCCACCTGGTCAGAGGGCGACCTACTTTACCTCAGCGGCTGTCGGTTCTACGGTAGATAGGGCCGGCCTGTGCAGCTTTGATGTATACTGACAAATCTGACAATGTCTTTACCCGGCCTAATCTCCCCAGGTTCATCATCAGGCGGCAAGAAGTCAGGCCCGGGCGTGCTGACCTGTCCTAAATGCGGCGACCCCTGCACCCACGTGGAGACTTTCGTCAGTTCTACTCGCTTCGTGAAATGCGACAAGTGTCACCACTTCTTCGTTGTGCTTAGCGAGGTTGATACCAAGAAGACCATCAAGGATAGTTCTGAGAACAAGTCTGGATTTTACAGGTAAGACTTTTAGACGGTTAAAACGTTTATTTCTCACTTGCCGATTGATTTGATGTTGTACCTGGATGAAACTTATCTTGTCGCTCAGTGGTAACGTCGCTTTAGTCGATGGAAAGGTCGAAAGCAGACAGTTGACAGTTTGGGAACTATCAATTATACGCATGTTTTCTTTTAAATGAGTGTGCCTACTGTTTAAGCTTAGCAGATTTGTTTTAGTATGATAGCGCTGTTTAGTTACTATAACATTATTAAGAACCATTTATTAAGTTTTGTAAGATTAACGCTTCATTATTATTGATCTGAACAAGCTGCGAAATCTCACTGGAAAAATCCCTTTACAAAGAAGGTGTTGGTAACATTGAAGTACGTTTTGTAGAACCTGATACTGAAATTAAAACCATCGAACAAAAATCGAAGCTAAAAATGAATGAGGATATCCAAGGAATTTAATACCAATTAATGTAATGGCATGTTTTGGATTTAATGTTTGTCATGACAAACATATTATGAATGACCGATTTAGAATAGCGTACGTAAATAACCAGATCAATCTGGTTGATGATTTGTTTTTGCAATTATGACCTCAGAAAGCAAATAAAATATGCGCAAAACATGCCTGACTTGCAAGTCAATATATTTGCACAAGTTTTTAGGAAAAAATATCAAGATAATTTTACTTTGATTGAGATGTCGTGTACGTCCAAATCAACCTATAAGTACCTAGGAGACAATAGTACATTGTACTGTACATCTAGGCGAGATAGTGCCCAATTCCTATCGAGAGAGAGTTATACATAGTGCTTTTCACTACACCTTCGAGGAAAATCATCGTTTTAGAATCTTGAAAATCACTCCAGTAAATTCAAATTGTAAACTCAAATGTAGCAATAAATACGCGCACGTGTGCGAAATACAGAAGAGATATCGATATCATTATGGCGGATTCAGATAAGCGTTTGCACGAAAGGGACTTCGATTTCTTTTCCGTCTTTCGAGTACGGTCCCTGATCACAATTCTACAGAAAAGGTACTCATATGTAGACAACGATTCGGCATAGCTAAAAAGTAAATAGAACCAAAGTTGTAGAGAATTCTATCAGCTTTCATAAAGTAGTACAACATAATTTCCTTTGACGCATAGTTTACGTAATGAAAGTTAAAAACTAAAAACGGAACCTTCTTTGAGCTCCTCCCTCCCATCTCTTTTTATCACTTACATTATTTAGATGATGGCACAGGGATATGACTCATGTATTATGATTATCGTGTGAATGTGATATTGTTCTCGGTAAATATGAATCTGTGCGTGTAGTGCAAACACAGTGTAGTGCAAACACAAAGTCAACGTACCTTTGACATTACTACAGGATAGCATAATAGTACCTAATATGGATCAGCTGATTCTCGATTCTATTTCACTAGCGCTAATTTCTATATTATATTAGTTACTAACGAAAAACTAAACATCATTTTGGTCCATCTTATTTTTTTAATAACAATTGCACTTTTGTGTAATAAATACTCGAGATTCTTACATTTTTCTATACGTCGTCATTCCGAATCGAATGAGCACATATTTGTAGGAGCTTGATCAAGAATTAACACCATTTTTAACTTGTTGACCGGACTATAGTATTTTATGTATACTCATTTTTAACGGTTGAGTGAAAAACAAAGGAACTGTCTTTGTCCTCAGTTTTTCAATAACTAACGACTTTGTTGATTTGCGCATAGCCTCGCGTAATAGCCAAAATACATTAGTCTTTCTAACTTATGTTTCTGGGCCGGGAAAAAATATATTTTAGACTAGCTTCTGCCCGCGGCTTCGCACGCGTTCTTTCTATGGAATCGTTTTGAGGTTATTCCTATCCCATGGGAACTGATTTATGGGATAAAAAGTAGCTTATGTTTGACTCCAGGGTTAGACTTACCTGCATGCAAAATTTCAGCCTGATTCGTTCAGTAGTTTTGGCGTGAAGAGGTAACAAACATCCATCCATCCAAACTTTCGCATTTCTAATACTAGTGTGATTCTTTCTTCTACGCAAAAAAATCATTTCAGCTTGTACTTCTCCGAGCGCTAAATGGCTAACAGCTGTCTCTCTGCGTTGAAATAGAGGGCACCTCTTTCCACATTATGAAAAATGAGCGAGAGTTCAGACCCAGTTAGTTGCACTAACGCACTCAAGGTGTATTCTGGCCCGCGCGGGCTCCTTATTGTATGCAATCGGTGAGAGGTTAACAACTGCTTCTGGTTTGACTCAAGTCTGCAACCCAGGAAATTCTTCATTATCATCGACTGATGATCAGCCGACCGTTGCTGCACACAGACTTTATTAATCTGCGCCATTTTCTGACTTCAAAAAGGAGAAGGTGTCAATTCGGCTGTATGTTTGTTATTGTGATTACTGTCGGTATATGTTTTAGGCTAAATTACAGTGTTCATGCAACGCGAGGTAAGTTCGTTCTTCCATTTTAAAAATTGTATGCCCAACGATAAACTTTTTGAATACTGAATATTACCTTTTGTCCCGTTAAACTTAAAAAGGCAGTAAGTATAATATTTAGGGAAAGTATAATTTCGGTTTTAACATCAAATTATCGTAAACCTCAAAAGCTCCAGTGTTTTAGTTTACTTTCTTTCTCCCCACTCGCTTCCTTTCTCACCGCTCGAACTTCGAAGCACTTTAACTTTAACAAATGCGAAAAATGCTGTCTCCTGTGGTGGATGGATGTGACCAGCTTCTCTGCAAGTAGTCTAAAGTATAATAGTCGTCAAACTTTTTGTCCTCCGGCGAACCACGCAACAATGATGCGTAGAACGCAATTCTTAGGTCAAATTGGTGGGCGGTTACCTTTTGAACAATCGCGTCGATTATTTACTGCGAGTTTTTGTTTCAAACAATGAAGAGCGAGACAGTTATACGAAGCTGTACTCTCTTTCGCCTGCTGCGTTGTCGGCGGCATGTAAAATATATGCGTGATGTGTACTGCGCAAACTTCCCATTCTCACTGCCCGTCACCGGACTTGTATGTTTGGCAGCAACTATACCAACTTATTTCGTGCTTATTATACCTACTGTTAGTAAATGTTTTAGGCTAAATTACAGTGTTCATGCAACGCGACGGAAGTTCGTTCTTACATTTTAAGTTTTTCTTTGTGCATAATCGATTGGCATAGCATAATTAGACTGTTTTGAAAAAAACTAAAAAGCTACTTCAGATTCCTTAGGTGAATAATAAAAATTTAAATTCCGCACACTTTTTTTAAAGTTTTGCTCGACAGATACCGCTCGCGAATAAATTTGTCCCTCAAATTTTATGGTAACATATTGGCATCATTCTTTCACATTAGCAAAATAATCATCAAAATCGGTCCTTAATTAACGGAGTAATCTGCGAACACACATACAGCCGAACATAAAACCTCCTTTTTTTGAAGTCGATTAAAATTATATCAGTCGAACAATATCACTGACTCCACTCGTGTTACGCAAACGTGAAAGCTGTGTAATAACAATAACTATTAGATTCGCGTGCGTACAATTTATTGTATTCATAGAAAGTTTATTTCTTGCCGCATCTAAACTATGAGATGATCTCTGCTCCCTGCTACCTCACTTCGGTAGCGGTGTTATTAAACTCTCGTTAAAATTACAGTTAAACTTGTACTGTAGGGAAAGTTATTGTCGAAATGTTGTAAAAAGTTACGTATAGATTGCTAAAGCAAAGGCGATATAAAGAAACAGCGATTTTGATGAACAAACTTAGCACAGAACATAAATTGTATAGTAACCAGTTAAACATACAGACAGTAAAGTTATTCACTTTGAAGTTAATGTAACTTGTGTAGAAATAAATGTTATTCTATTAGAGTCTACACATCAAAGTCAACGACGCGACGGGTCGCCGACAAGTTGACAGAATACTGTCGGCTGCAATATTCATACACTGAAATGTCGCACCAACCCGGCTGTGTCGCCGACTTTGGTGTGTAAACGTTTTCTATATTAGTACCATGGAAGACTAGCTCTATTCTATGGCATGTTTTATCTTGCCATAGCCCATGCTGTGTCCGATTTTGACATGACTTAACTTATTGTGTCTTAGTACCATGGAATAATAGTTCTATTCTATGGTATGTTTTACCCTGCCATAGCACATGCTGTGTCCAATTCTGTAATGGTTTTACTTATTCTGTCTTAATACCATGGAGTAATAGTTCTATTCTATGGTATGTTTTACCCTGCCATAGCACATGCTGTGTCCAATTCTGTAATGGTTTAACGTATTCTGTCTCAGAACCAGGAATAATAGTTCTATTCTATGGCATGTTTTATCTTGCCATAGCCCATGCTGTGTCCGATTTTGTAATGGTTTAAGTTATTCTGTCTTAATACCATGGAATAATAGTTCTATGCTGGGGCATGTTTTATCTTGCCATAGCCCATGCTGTGTCTGATTTTGACATGGCTTAACTTATTCTGTCTTAGAACCATGGAATAATAGTTCTATTCTATGGCATGTTTTATCTTGCCATAGCACAGATTAGATAACGTTAATAGCCTATGCCGTGTCCGGTTTTGTAATGGTTTAACATATTCCGTCTTAATACCATGGAATAATAGTTCTATTCTATTGCATGTTTTACCCTGCCATAGCCCATGCTGTGTCCGATTTTGTCATTGCTTAACTCTAGGTACGGCGTACCTACGTTTAGGTATTCGCTACCCAGAGCGGCAGTGAAGTCCGAGTGAACAAGTGAGTGATGAAGTGTATGATTGGCTTTTACGCTGTCTTTCGCACGTACCGGCGTAATTTGCATACACTTCGACGTATGAAAAGGCACTTACTGTCACTATTATACGCGGCGGAACACCGCGGACCGCAGGAAACACCGAATTAAATCCAAATTAAATATAACTATGACTATCTCCCGGTACCCGCAAATTGTAATTATCCGCCTGCTATGCGACAGACCGGGCGATGAAGTGGATAGGATATTGCTATGATTGAATACTTGAACTCTTATCTAAAATCCCATAGCGACTAATATTAGTCTAAATAAATATGTATGTATGTTTCTTATCTTTATTTTTTTGTATACTTGTGTACTTAAATAATTAAGTCGTACTATGTTGTGAAGCTTACACTACATAATATCGTAACGTCAGGGGGAGAGCAAGAGTTCCTATCGTAACACAGTATTAACTAGTACGGAGGGAAGTCACTCGACCACGGGTATCAACACCTAGAGAGAATCCTACTGCCTACTAATATTATAAACGCGAAAGTTTTTAAGTATGGATGGATGGATGTTTGTTACTCTTTCACGTAAAAAGTACTGAACGGATCGGGCTGAAATTTTGTATACAGCTTATTCTAATCCTGGAATCAAACATAGGCTACTTTTTATCCCATAAATCAGTTCCCGTGGGATATCACCTTTAAACGCGGGGCGCAGGTAGTCATGTTATAAAATACAAAAACTTTCATAATGTATTTGTATTTATTTTATTTTTTTATTCCATCGTAGGTACACTTGATGTCGTTACCTGGGGCAACCCTGTTAGCAACAGCTGTTCGCAAATGTTCCCTACGAATTTATTATAAAATAATTGTTTTTACGTAGTTTTCTAAAGCCCTTTCCGATTTCATCGCATATTTCCAACATAAAACAAGTGTAGAAATAGATAATAGGCGTATAGGTCGTGATAATAGTGTGTTTATGGCCAACGGAAAAACGTCGTTTTCGGTTAGAATTATTTTGCTGGCTTGTGTTTTTATAGGTGTTTTGTGCTTACTATGCCAATTTCTATTCTGAAGGAATACTATTTCCAATAAAGTTTACATCTATCGAGTCACGTAAGTACATACCAACCTTTTTGAAAACATAACCTAGACATTGTTCCTTCTGCCTTTCGGTACAATACCTACCTACTTACTATTTGCAAGTTGTGTGTTAGAAACTTACTGCACTAATTCGTAATGATGACTCGTAAAGCCAACACATTGAATCAGCTAAATCAGGCTTTACAAGAACTAAAGTCAGCTAAGAGGCAGATTGGACAATTAGAAGCGGAATTAGTTGATAATGAAAATATCCTTATAGAAGCCCTTGACAATAATAAAAAACTTAAAGGCGAGATGTCTGCGTTACATTCCCAGAATGTTTCTTTAACTGAGGAACGTGATAGGCTTCAGTTGATTATAGATAGGTTCGATGAAAAATGTGGCATTGAGTTCGAGTCCGTCCTGCATAGAACTTCAGTCCTGGAGAAACAACTAAATGACGCCCACCACCATATCACCCAGCTGGAGGAAGCAGCCGATAACTCTGCCACCGCGAAAATACAAAACTTATTTGATGAGTTAGTATCCGCTGAACCGTCCTCGGGCCAAGTTTCTGTTGCAGGCAGCAACTTACACACAATGCAAACAATTGACTTAACTAAAGATGACTCAGTGTGTAATGTGGAGGCTAGCAGCAGAAACAACAAACGCAATCTTAGCAAAACTAAGTCTAAAAAAATTTTTAAAATAAGTAAGTTTATAAAAAATACTCAAAATTTATTAGAAAATCAAAAAGATGAGGTATCTCGGCTTAAATGTAATAGAAAACTTGTTGAAGAATTAGAGCTCTGTACATTACAGCTAAACCATAATCAGCTGCAATATGAGGCTGAATTGCAAGAGCTGAGATGTAAACTTGGCCAGGCCGAGCACTCCCTAGGGCACTACATCAGCCTTTATGAACAAACTACACAACAGACAAGGGAACTCAATCTGGCCATGGATGCACTTCTCAGTAGCCAGCAGAGTCTGGAGGGCAGGATTCTGGAGGGCTGCGGCAGCTGTGATCCTGGCCCAGTCTGTGACCACTCAGGTCCGGACAGTACTGTGTCAATCGCATCCCTTCCGGATCTCAGCACTTCATGCTCAGGTATAAAAACAATAATGTACTGCGATGAAATTGGAATAAATATGGGCCAGTTCTTAAATATGAGTATGGAACATCCTTTTATAAATAATTGTTTTCCAAATTCCAACCTGCATAATATTATGCAAAAAATTGACAATGAAACTTTTCAAAGTAATTCAAACTTAATCATATGCCTTGGTAATAGGGGTAATGTGAACAAATCTGACTTGATTAGGTATTTGGACAAACTGTGCACATTAAATGTAAAAGAAATTGTGATGTTCACATTCCCCTACAGCGACAGCTTGCCACAATCAGAGAATAACCTTAGATATAAGCTTAATATGACGTTGCACACTATTTCATGCAACAACAATGTACATGTGATTGATACTAACAGTATTGTTGGTAAAAAATACTATTTGACTCAAGGTAATTACTACCTACCCAATTTTTATAAAAGACAGATAGCAATTTCGCTATCCTATTATTTTAAAACAACAGCCAAAAACTTGGCTAGAAAAAATGCTTCTTTTGAGCATTGCAATCATTTAAAAAACAAGACCTTGGAAGTTATTCCAAGTCATTTAAATTAGAAATAACGACAATAGAGGAAGTCTCTAGCCCTAAACAGTCTATTATTATTAATCACAAGAAAAAACAAATAAAGCAAGATTGTAAAATCAAGGCAAAGTATACTAACCTGGTACACCAAAATATTCAAGGATTGAGAAATAAATTATTAGAATTAGAATTGTACATGAACTCATTTGATATTGACATCATCTGCTTAACAGAACACTGGCTGAAAAGCTATGAGCTCATGTTTAACTTCAGTAACCACCAGGTTGGTAGTTCTTTTTGCAGATCACATGCTATTCGCAATACCGTCTTTACCATAAGGGCACACGGGGCCCGTGCCCAGGGCCCCCATTCTCAGGGGGCCCCGAAGGATCGACAATTTCTCTTACACATTTATTCTCAAAACATTTTTGTTGGGCACATTACACTTTTTTCACAGATCAGTAATCTTAACAGAAGGTATTTACCTACTACGCCATTATATCGATGACTGCGCCTATTCCTACTGTACTAATTATTAATATTTCCGAACGCATCCTACCTAATTTACTAAGTACACCATCTAGCGATCACTCACGCAATCAATCGAGATTCCAAAGTCAAGCTGCGACCATATTATGGCCGATTTTCCGATTTTTTGACGTGACAACGTCTTATAATTCGATAGAGCCGGCTGCACGCACGAAAAAACATGACGTCATGCGGCGTTACCTCGCTCTGAGGCGTTCCATGTAAGGCTTGAAGTGCAAGCGAGAGCGCTCGACATCCGTCTCTCTCCTACTTGAGTGAGCGATGCGTCTGCGTTGTCACGTTTAACTATCGTCAGTAAACCGACTTTACAGACAACCAATTTTTTTTTGTTGTTTTTTGTTTCGACAAATTTATGTACTTAGAGTCAACTTTTCAGCCATGTCAATGTCTTAAAAGTTGACTGACAGTGTCAAGCTGACGTTAAAACCATAAACTAACCAAGTATAGAAGAAATTTAAAAAAAAAATCGTATATTAAAAATTGAAATCTGACACCCACGACATTTTTTTATCGTTTTTTCTGAATTAAAATTTATTTAAATTAAATGGCTTGGAAATGTGCTCTTTTTTGTGTTAAGTGTAATAATATGATGGTAAATCTCTAAAATAAAAGTCAAACTGGACATAAAAACGGTTAAGTTTTTTTATGTTTTTTTTTAAATATTAAAATTTTACCATTTTTCCGCAATTATAATTTAATTTTAATGAACCTCATTAATTACGTTATACAACATCAGAATGTTTCCACGCTGTTTTGTAGGAAATTTTATGGAGAATCCAAATATATATAGATGTTACGAGGTGTTAGTAGATAATAATCAAGAAATCAGCGAAATAACGCATTGTGATACATTTCCGCGGATTTTCCGCGGATTTTTGCGGAAGTACCTGCCACACAACGGCGGTAGCGGGGCGCGGGGCGTGCCAGTTGAGAGGTTAATGACATTATAATTATCATACTATATTTTGATTACCTATAATAAATGGTCATAGGTACCTAGTAAAAGATGTTATATAATTCGCTTTTTTACTTTCCAAAAGGGCCGCGAATTCTTGTGTGCCCAAGGGCCCCGAATTCTTGTGTGCCCAAGGGCCCCAGCCTAGTTTAAGACGGCCCTGGCTATTCGTGGAGGCTCTTTAATATTACTAAATAAACTCATAAAGTTCAAAGAACGCAAGGACATAATATGCTTATCCGTTGAAAGCCACATCGAAGTAGCATGTGTAGAGCTGGAGCAAAGTATTGTAGTAAGCGTATACAGCCCACCATCAGCCTCCTTTGAAATATTTGAAAAAATTATGGATGATATCTTATTTAAAATATCAAAATCTAATAAAAATCTCTTGGTATGTGGAGACTTTAATATTGATCTTTTAGAACTTTACTCCCTCAGTAGTAGACTAACTAATTTATTTAACTCTTATAATCTAAGGCCATTATTTATGGAACCTACTAGAATTACTGAAACTTCAGCAAAATGTATAGATAATATATTTGTTTGCCAAAATGATAAATTTATTAGTAAAAAAATAATAAGCAATTTAAAATCAGACCACTTAGGTCAACTAATTCAATTAGACATACAAGTGAAAAATAATAATTGTAAAAAGAAAATAAAATACATACCTGTGACCACAAGTCGATTTGAACGGTTGAAATTGGATTGGGATTCTAAGCCATCACCTAATTACTCACATAACAACCCAAATGAGTCGTATTGTAGTTTTTTTTATAAATTCACCAATGCGTTCAATTCAATATTCACATCCAAATCGATTATGGTCTCAGAAAAACTTAGCTTTAGTGAGTGGGCAACAGTAGGTATACATAAGAGTAGACAAACTTTGTATGAACTATATAGTGAAAAACAATACAATTTTAGCCAGGAGTTCAAAGCAAAAGTAAAAAATTACTCAAAAATGTTCAGAAAAGTTTGTCAAATAGCAAAATCAAATTATATAAGCTCCAAAATTAGAAATAGTGAAAATGTCATAAAATCAACGTGGAAAATAATAAATAGTGAGACTGGAAAGGTCAGTACCTACGTTAATGATTACAATTTAAAGATAAATGATTGCACAATCAAAAATGACATTGAAGTAGCCCAAGCTTTTGAAAACTTTTTTACTGACATTCCAATCTCTACTACGAAGTGTCTAAACTCTTCTCAATTAATCGCTGAGTCATTACTCATAGAAAATGTACCTAAATGCGAAAATAAACTTAATTTCAACTATGTCGATGAAAAAGATATTAAAAAAGCCTTCAAACTTTTAAATATAAAGAAAACTGCAGATCTCTGGGGCATTTCCGTTAAAATTATTAAACCTTTAATTGATACGATTGCACCAGATCTAGCTTTTATATTCAATGAATCTATTGATTGTGGCGTATTTCCTGATCTAATGAAATGTAGTAAAGTAATCCCACTTTTTAAATCGGGTAGTAGGTCTGACCCCACTAACTTTAGACCAATATCAGTACTGCCAACTTTCAGCAAAGTTTTTGAAAAACTTATTTTACATCAATTGCTTAGGCATTTTAATGGCAATGACCTGCTACATGGTAAGCAATTCGGGTTTACTCGGGGCAGGTCAACTACTGATGCCGGTGTAGAGTTAGTATCGCATATTTTTGATGCTTGGGAGAAGTCGCAAGATGCTTTAGGTGTTTTTTGCGACTTGTCAAAAGCATTCGATTGCGTACACCATGAAACATTAATCAGGAAACTACATCACTATGGAATAAGAGACACCTCTTTGGATCTTCTTACATCTTACTTGAGTGATAGGATACAAAGAGTTGACATTAATGGGAAACGGTCTTCGGGGTCTGTAGTTACAATGGGTGTACCGCAGGGCTCTATCCTCGGTCCTTTCCTATTCTTAGTTTATATTAACGACCTACCACATCTTGTTAAGAATAATCACGAGATTGTGTTGTTTGCTGATGATACTTCATTAATTTTTAAAATGAAACGACAAAACATAAATTTCGACGATGTGAATAATGCAATCTCAAAAGTAGTACATTGGTTTAGTGTCAATAATCTTTTGCTTAACGAAACCAAAACAAAATGTATAAAATTTACTCTACCTAATGTAAAACAAGTTAAGGCTGATGTAAACGTAAAAGGAGAAACATTAGAAATTGTAAACAGTACAGTATTCTTAGGAATAACCTTAGATAGTAAACTTCAATGGGGCCCACACATACATAAGCTAGCAAAGAGACTTAGCTCTGCAGCGTATGCAGTCAAAAAAATCCGTCATCTTACAGACGTTGATACTTCTAGACTAGTCTATTTCAGCTACTTCCATAGTGTTATGTCTTATGGCATTCTGCTGTGGGGGAACGCTGCAGATATTAACACCGTATTTGTGCTGCAGAAGAGAGCTGTTCGTGCAATCTATAATATGGGTCCCAGAGAATCCCTGCGTGATAAATTCAAAGAAATAAACATAATGACAGTACCATGTCAATACATTTATGAAAACTTGTTGTACACTCATAGAAATATCAATCAATTCCCTAAAAATAGCGACATACATAATATAAATACTAGAAATAAGAATAAACTCGCTGTGCCCACAACTAGGCTACACAAGATAAATGCATCTTTTAAAGGGCAATGTATACGCTTCTACAACAAAACTCCAAGTGAGTTGCAAAAAATATCAATAAATAAATTCAAACAAATTGTCAAAACCTTGATGTGCAAAAAGGCTTACTATAAAATATCAGATTATCTAGAGGATAAAAAAGCTTGGGACGGGTTTTGCTCCAACTCGAAAAATAACAACTAACAGGCTAAAGGTTTCTTCGTCGCTTCTTTACTTTAGTCTACATACCGAAGCGACAGAAATCAAAAAATATCACTTTATTTCCGTGTCAGTGTTTAGTTTTATATTTTGACCTTTTCTAAGTGTACATTTATTGTATTTATGGAAATAAAGAGTTTTTGATTTTGATTTTTGATTTACATTCTATATTTATGTACTATTTTAATATTTACATGTATATGTATTTCGTTATATAACTTACCACAATTGTAACCCTCAACTTTAAAGAGTGCCATTTTACTTTTGAAAGAAACTTTTACTTTACCGCTGCCGCTCGTTTTCGCGAAAACCGCTTAGGTATGAACAGGCCCTTAAGATTTGCTTAAAGATTGTCATGCACATTTTTAGGCGAATTACTTTATTTACTTTATAGAAAGCCCCCTCCACCGCCGAAGAAGATCTTCGACTACCTGAACAAGCACGTCGTGGGCCAAGAATATGCCAAGAAGGTGCTGTCTGTAGCCGTCTACAACCACTACAAGCGAATCTACAACAACGTCACCAGCGGACCTACCGACACGCAACATCCTTTACACCATACGCATAGAGGTGAGTTTGCTTTAACAGCTGAGGTATCCAACTTAGGCATAGAAGTGGATTATACAGCTGAGGTATCCAATTTAGGCATAGAAACGAGATTGCTTCTACATCCAATACAAGCGAATCTATAACAACAACGCGGCAACGTCACCAATGGAGCTACCGACTCGCAGCATCCAGCATACTCATAGAGGTGAGTTTGCTTTAACAGCTGAGGTATCCAACTTAGGCATAGAAGTGGGATTTAATTAGCACCTGAGGTATCCAACTTAGGCATAGAAGTGGATTACACAGCTGAGGTATCCAATTTAGGCATAGAAACGAGATTGCTTCTACATCCAATACAAGCGAATCTATAACAACAACGCGGCAACGTCACCAATGCAGCTACCGACTCGCAGCATCCAGCATACGCATAGAGGTGAGTTTGCTTTAACAGCTGAGGTATCCAACTTAGGCATAGAAGTGGGATTTAATTAGCACCTGAGGTATCCAACTTAGGCATAGAAGTGGATTATACAGCTGAGGTATCCAATTTAGGCATAGAAACGAGATTGCTTCTACATCCAATACAAGCGAATCTATAACAACAACGCGGCAACGTCACCAATGGAGCTACCGACTCGCAGCATCCAGCATACGCATAGAGGTGAGTTTGCTTTAACAGCTGAGTTATCCAACTCCGGCATAGATAAGATAATTTGGCATACTGCTAGATAGATTATTTAATTTGATAGAATACAGCCCGCGTGGGTATATGTTTGTATGCAAAGAAGTCAGCATGACCGAACGGTTAAGTTAGGGGTCATCATCAGCCTATACCAGTCCACAGCTGGACACAGGGCGCTATGGCAGACTTTAAGGGATCCCATTAAGGGGCGTCTTCAGCTAGCCGCATCCAGCAATCTGTCGCAGATCGTCAACTCGACCGGAGCCCAATTCACTAACCAATCGCTTAACTATGACAATTGAATTGTCGTAATGCGTGCGGTGCTATTTGCACGAAGAGATTGATTGGTTGGTTTCAACCTTGCCACTTTGGACACTAGTCTCTGCCTCTCGTAGTTTCTTCATCTAAAATCCAAAATATGTCATTCTGTGACGATACGAGCGATTAGTTTAGCAGAATAGGACCCTATAGAGTCCTGAACTGCGTTTTCCGAGTAGCGCAAGAACACGTTTAACCCAGCGGTTGTCGATTCTTTGGCAAATACTAACAAATATGGCCGGCTCACTGCCACATCAACTTGGTAACTCTCTCAGCTATGTCGATAACTTTGTTTCATAGGGTTAAGATTACTTTAATCTACATTTTCGAATAGCAACTACTGAGGTGAGGTGCAAAAATTAGGGATTCATTGGTCATCTCAGCCCGCACCTCAGCCCGCGGGCCGAAACGTCCACCGCGAAATTTTAATTAAAAAATATATAGTCAACTCAGCCCGCGGGCCATATCGACCCCTTCGAAATGCTTTTTTTGGTATTTCGGTCAACTCAGCCCAGTGTAAATAAAATAAATAACAAATCCATAATGTAGGTACTTAAGCAAAAGTAACTCTGTTTGACTGTTGGCAGGAAGGTATACAATATCCCGGGGACGGGCATAGGCTACTTGAAAATCTTGTGCGAAGCCGCGGGCAGAATCTAGTAATGTATAATAGCAACGTCTCATCCATCACAAATCGACGCAAGAGCAACCTGAAAATTATCCACGTTTTATTTCTCACGTGAAAAAATTTCATTCATAAAAAAACTGATGGCAATGACATTGTTGCGAATAAACTACATGTTTTTATACTTTAAGGATCTCCTTAAACCTTGCTCCGTTTAAAACAAGTTTCTTTTCAATACAAAACGATAAATGTGAAGTGTATAGGTACATACTACTTGAGCTCTGAAGGTTACGGTATTTTGTATCGTACGGTATGAAATGAACGAATCCAAATGCAGTTCTTACAGTTCCGTTTTCAGCCAAAGCATTTAATATGGAATGCAGGCTATAGTGGAGTCTTCAAAGGTTTTACCATTATAGCATTTAACACCGACGTTTAATCCGAAGTATCAATTCAAATAGTAAAATGACGTCTTTATAATATCTTTGTATCGTTTTTTAGTATTAAGTGCTTTTAATTTTCAATGTTTGGATTTATTGTGGTTTAAAAGAAATAAACAAATTTCATTTCATTTCATTTTCTTTTAATCGCGTAAGTAGCGTAATCCTAAATTTTATAGTGATACTTAGCCTGTGCCTGCTAAATTTATTTTTCACCACATGCTCGAAAACGGTGAATTTGATGCTCAAAAACAGTGACTAAAACCGGGTTTTGCTCACATGTGGAATAAAGAATATTATTCAAATTGTTGAAAAAAGAAATTTGAATTCAGAACAATGCAACCTTCGTAGAAAAAAAAAATTCGTCCGTTTATGGTTCGAAAGAGGTTTGTAGAATTTTTCCCTCCAAGGTTGGTTGACCAAAATGAGTTCTGACATTCGACCTCTTTTATAACTGACTAAATATTTTCTCGCTAGTCGTAGTGAAAAGTTGTATGTATAACTCGAGAGCAAATATTTTTAGTTTCGTGCCTTTTAAATCCCTCGCTACATCGGCAGTCTACTTTAAACCCACTCGCTACGCTCGTGACTCTATTCTAGACTGCTTCGCTAGCTCGGGATTTAATATCGGCACGCTCAACAACAAAATCGGTTTACCCATTTGTTGAACAAATAACTATTTTCATCTAGGCCACTAAAGTCTTTAATGCCCATTGTACATTCAGTAAAAAAAAGTATGGATGATTTGTTTATGGTTCCAAATTTGGCACGCTCAACAAAAAATCGTTTTGCCCACTTGTTGAACAAACAACTATTAAGATCCGTTCATCCGTTAGGCGTGAAAAAGTAACAGGCAGATAATTACTTTCGAATTTATAATACTAATAGCTGCTGCCCGCGCTTTCGCACCTATTTTTCAAGTAGCCTATATCCGTCCCCGGGATACTATTTACCTCCCTGTCAAATGTCATTATCATTAAGATCCATTCAGCCGTTTAGGCGTGAGAAGGCCACAGACCATCGAGTCACAGACAGACAGAGCTTTCATAATTGACTACCTCTGTGGCGCAGCGGGCGAAGGTCCGCCTGCGACATGGAGGTTGCTGGTTCGATTCCCGCCTCGGGGCAAATGTTTGTACGATCTACAGATATTTGTTTAGGGTGTTCTGGATGTTTACTATAAATAATAAAAAAAAATATGAATTGTCCAGCATTATTTATTTATTTATAACTAGCTTCTGCCCGCGGCTTCGCTCGCGTATTATTGATATAATAAGTAGCCTATTATCTAAGTCAGACTTTGCTCTTAACATACGCCAAATTTTATCTTGTTCTGTTCAGTAGTTTTGGAGATCACCTCACCTCACCTCAACAGCCTATATTGGTCCACTGCTGAACGCATAGGAGATCATAGGATAGGTAGCAAAAATTCAGATTTCACAAACTTTCGGCTTTATAATATAAGCATGTATCATGACGAGTCAAGAATATAGTTTGAAGGTTTTCTAGTTTTCTTGAGTATGACTAAAGCCCTAAGCGTTACTAAGTATCGTCACAGAATAATGTATCCTATCATAACGCGTATCTGACATAACTCGCTGTATAAAGCGAAAGCTAGCTCGAGCGGTTTACCCGTAATTAGAAGAAAATGAAGGCTAAACCAGACAGAGCACTTTCCTCTGAAAAATAAGAAATAAGTGTAAAGTTGTGAAAGCGGATCCAATCGCGTTGCCAGGCCACGCTCAACTCGTCTCGACCTCGTCGGCTATTGTTCTTGGGCGAGTGGATTGGTCGAGTGATCACGACTTGTCGTAGTCAGTATTGTAGAGGTAGGGTTTTTAATGCGACACGAATGACAGCGATAAGCGCTTTCTGTGGTATTACTACACTTGTGTGTACTTCATTGATGTGAGTTAAATTCGGGAGATTAAATAAATAATAAATAAATAAATAATGCTGGACAATTCACACAGCATTATCTAGCCCCAAGGTAAGCAGAGCTTGTGTTATGGGTACTAGATAACTGATATACTTAATACAATACATTACATAGATAGATATTTTTTATTATACATAGAAAACATCCAGAACGCCCTGGACAAATGTCTGCAGATCGTATAAACATTTGTCCCGAGGCGGGAATCGAACCCGCAACCTCTTGCGTCGCAGGCAGACCTTCGCCCGCTGCGCCACAGAGGTCGTCAGGGAGATTGGGTTGGGTACTCAACCGCATCTTCTTATTTTGGTCGCTGGATGTAGACCTCCCCCTGATAAGCGCCTTATTGACTTTTATCACATGGGGGGTAATGCCCATGATCTCCACGCCGGGCATGCGGGTTGGGGATCGCAGTTCGGTGGTAGAATTGTTCTGCAGGGGGCGCTGCTGCTCGCCCCCGGTGGATATCCCTTAGCCGCCTCTTACGACACCTGCGGGAAGAGTTGGGTTGGTGCAAATTCTAAGCCGGCACCACACAGCTTGGATACTGGCTTGATTGGGTTTTTAACTAGATTGGGTACTAGCTTCTCCAAAGTGCAAGGCTCAAATTAGGTGCAATTAGGTCCACGCACCTCAGTCATAGTCGGACCGACAGCGCCGTCAGCGTTCGCGTTTCGCGCGCGTATTGTTGTCTCGGTTGCACTTTGGTCTAGGCACGTCTTTCTATCTTTGTTGGTCATTCATTAGGTACATTGTAAAACCATATTGCTAAAGATTGGAAAAAGCGTGTCTTTGCGTTTAGTTGTATCACAACACAGGCCATTTGTTGAGATAGCGCTGGGAGAACGTACCATATCTATAGAATTTTACTTATATCTGATAGAAAATCTATGGTGTACTTCAATAAATCAAGGTTGATGTGACCCTATAATTTAGTCGTAAAAATATACCCGTAGAACAGTTTGAAAATTAGTAGTATTTGTTTATTTACTCACACACAATATATCTCCGTCCTTCTCATTTCTGTCTATGTTAAATAGTAACACAAATGTGTAGTTTAAACACAGATATGTAGCTCTAAAACGGCAAGTTTCCTGTAACATTACAGCAGCCTTTATTACATTTAATTCATCTTCAGCATTACAAATTCACTAACATAAATTAGTTGTTATGCGAGGTTTAACAAACCGCACAAAATTAAACATGGTGGCAAATGTAAAATTGTGGTAAAAATGGTATCAGGCATTTCCTTTCTCTCAAAGCCTGCAGATCATGTAAGCTTTTAATTTTTTTGTGACCAAGCTCCTTAGTGTGACATTTAAACCCGTATGTCTACGACATAAGAATGTAAATCCGTTGCATCGCGCATCGTTCGATCGGACTTCTCGTGTGTGAATGTGAACACGAAGACATTCACCCTAGCTGTCGTAAAAATTAAGGCTGGGTATTCCAGCAGAGGCCGCGCTTTTGTGAGTTTTAAAATCATCTGACATTATAGAAAAAAGTGTTTAAAATTCTGAAAAAAAGATTCTACTAATATTATAAACGCGAAAGTTTGTAAGTATGGATGGATGGATGTTTGAACTACTGAACGGATCGGGCTGAAATATTGCATACAGGTAATTGTAATCCTGGAATCAAACATAGGCTACTTTTTATCCCATAAATCAGTTCCCGTGGGATAGAAATCACCTTTAAACGTTTCCGTAGAAACAACGCGTGCGAAGCCGCAGGGCGCAGCTAGTAATATAATAATAATTAATGATGTTGTCTCGTCAAAGTCGCATTCAGTTACAAAATCTAATGAACTTCACTCGATAGAAAAAATCCCAAAGTTACCCCGTTTAGTAATGTCTTTTCAATATTATGACTGGACTACTGATATTTAACATTCTTTTTGTACTTAACTAAAGACATTAAATATTGCTAGACAAATTCGCAGAATTTGACTTGATTAAATGATTTTGACTATGTTTAAATACCTACAAAATGCGCGATCAGTGGCGCGGCTGCTGCTGCAGGAATATTTCTGACTTGCCAGTAAACGCCTTTTAAAGAAGACTGTTCTATAAGTATGGTCGCCGATTTCTTCGTCCATTGTGGACCGATTTTGATGATACTATTGGTTTTGTATAAATGATCACGGGGTCCCATAATTTTTATCCCGAGGGATTACTATTTGCCCCGCCATGCCATTAAAAAACAGTGTAAATGTAAAGATATTTGAAGTCGGGTTATTGTTTTGTTTAAACATGAAATTATCATAGTAGTTAGTATCTGTGATTTATTTTTTTAGGTTTACTTTTTTATTTTTTGTAATGATTTAAATTTTTTAATGGTAGGATTATTTTTTGTACCGAATTTTCAAAATTGTAAATAATGTTAAGACTAGTTACTCTATTGCATTGGATATTACGCCTGTAAAAATAGAGTACCTACATGTACAGACACTATCAGCATTAAGTGACCCCCCTGCATAACATAATACTGGTTAGAATCCAATTTTTTTTATTTATTCGTTCTGTTTCTATGTTACCTAAAAATATAATTTATTTTCTACTTTTGAAACTGCTGCGATTACCAGGTTTGTATTTAAACCTGCATGTGTAATTCATCGGGGGTTACATAATTCTGACGCTGTCTGTACATTCGATGAATAAATACAAATAAAATACAAAATCACTTGCATTTAAGTGTCATTTACGACCATATTCAACAATTTTTGACTTCCACTGCCTCTGTCCCCAGATCTCCTCCACCTAAGCAACACCACCAACACCCCGGGCGCTACCGCCAGCGGCGCTGAGATCCTGGAGCGACAGAACCACGAGCTGAGGCTCGACAAGAGCAACGTTCTACTTCTGGGGCCCACTGGCTGCGGTGAGTCACTTTCCCCTATTCAATACAAACAAACAAACAATCAAATCTTACCTCTAGAATATTATAGTAAATATAGATAAATGTTTTTTTATTATTTATTTATTATTATTATTATTAGTGGGTTAAGATACACGGGGCAGTATTACCGGTACCGTTGTCAACTCCATCATCAGCCAAGGAACCAATCTCTTCATCTCTTTAAAGTTGCCATTCGCTTTGGTCCTCAGCCAATCCGTAGCATGAGCATTACTAACACTTAGTTAATACTAACTGCATAAACGACCAAAATAAGCCAAGAATACATAAAATTAAAACATCAAAAATAGTTCGCAGGCATCTTAAAAGAACAGTTAAGGCGAATAGTAGGGTGGATAGTGGCGCTACTACATATTTAATTTTATAATTACATTATACAAAGGAATTATCAAAAAAACGGACCGCGCGTAGACGATATCTATCATAAGCTTTTTTTAAATGTATCTCTAATAGTTTTGTACTGTATTATTTAGGCAGATACTTGTTTCAAGAGTTTAGTTCCTATTGGTGGCCACCAAGCTCTCCAAACAAGGTTTTTGATTAAATAACACAAAACAAAACTATTACAGATACATTTAAAAAAGCTTATGATAGATATCGTCTACGCGCGGTTCGATTTTTTGATAATTCCTTTGTATAACGTAATTATAAAATTAAATATGTAGTGGCGCCACTATCCACCCTACTATTCGCCTTAAGGCGACCAAAAAAATGTATCTTTAATAGTTTTGTACTGTATTATTTAGGTAGATACTTGTTTCAAGAGTTTAGTTCCTATTGGTGGCCACCAAGCTCTCCAAACAAGGTTTTTGATTGAATAACACAAAACAAAACTATTACAGATACATTAAATAAAAGCTTGTGATAGTTATCGTCTACCAGCAGCGGTCCGATTTTTTGATAATTCCTTTGTATAACTTAATGATTAAATTAAATATGTAGTGGCGCCACTATCCACCCTACTATTCGCCTTAACCGTTTAACCTCTGTACTGTTCGATAGTGTGCTATGCGAGTCACGCGTTTACATTTATGGACTGTAGGCTCCTCGTAAGAATTACAACAACGTTACACAATGTCTATCCTTCTTCTTTCCTTTTAAAACTATCTGTTTATTTATGCTTCACCGAAAGTGTTGGATATTTTGTCGCTACAAAACTGTTTTTAGTTGTAACCTATGTCTGTTTGTTACCAGATTTGTTAAGTTTTCATACATGTGTTTCAAACACGTCTTTGTTTACAAAAATCATTGGATTTTAGATAAATTTATATATTTATGATCCACAGGTATTACAGAGATTTTGATCCGAGTATAGATTCGAAATTAGTTTTTTATAGAACTTCGTTTGACTATGATCTCACTTGCTTTGTGTTGTTAAAGTTATCATCAAATAATTAGCTAAAATCAAAAACGATAATTAAGTTATTACTTGAGCTGAAGTAGGTAGTTTTTATCCACCTTATTAGGGTTCCGTACTTCAAAAGGAACCCTTATAGGATCACTTTGTTGTCCGTCTGTCAATCCGTCAACCCCCTTATCTCAGGATCGCGTGGAGGTATCGAGTTGAAATGAACGTCAAATACTAAAGTCCGTTACCTCTTGGAGCCGTGAAATAAATCAAACTTCTAACGCAATCAAAGGCTACAGCCGTTTATGCCCGAAAATGTTGAAATTTCCAAGGGAATCACAGGCACACAAAACCTAAAGGGTACCCGTTGACCTAGAATCATAATTTTTTTTTGGGAAAGGTTAAAATCCAAAATCAGTATATTTGTAGTCTATCATAAAAAAATACTCGCAAGGAACTATCGGGTACCTACTTCCCGTTGACCTCTAGAATCATGATATTTGGCAAAAAACATGGTCTTACAATTATACGGAACCCTCGGTGCGCGAGTCCAAATCCCACTTGACGTTTTATTCGTTGTAAAAATGCTTATCTTATCAGTTTACTAAATACTTGAATATAGTTAAGTTAAAGTCTCAAAGACATTTCCATTTCCGTGGTTAAAATGTCTTTGGATAATATACATGTCTAAAAAGGTGTAGGTACATAATTAGGTACACAGTTATCAAATTAAATTAAATAAACAGTCAAAAACAAATACAGTCAAATAAAAATTCATTAATAATACATATAGAATCTCTTGAAAATCATTGCTCTGATGACCAAACCTTCACAAAGTTTTTCTGACCTCCTAAAATTTAAATAAACTTGTAAATTTATTTCAATGAATTTAGCTAGATCTATTAAGATAACTGGTTTCTTCCAAGGTCAAAGATCCGATTTAATATAATTGTAACTTTACATAATATATTGTTTATTTCGCTCGTAAAAGTAGGTTTGGTTTAAATTGGCGTAATTCTCATTGTTTTTTATAATTGGACTACCAGTGCTTAAGAAATCAAATAATATCGCAAAAATTTTCGACTTCGACGGGACTTGAACCCGCGTCCTCCCCTCAGTTTAACTTCAATTCCTCTGGATTAACTTCAATGTTTCCCCTGTAGGTGGAGCTACCGGCGCTAGAGACCGTAGGAAGTCGCAGAGATTTTCGACTCCCACGTCACTTGACTTCGTGGTGTAGTCGGTTATCACATCCCCGTACTGAGGGGAGGACGCGGGTTCAAGTCCCGTCGAAGTCGAAAATTTTTGCGATATTATTTGATTTCTTAGAAAAATCCCTTAGTGTGGGGTTACGCACTATAATAACAAAAAACCTTACCAGTGCTTAACTTACAATGCGTTTATTTACTACTAGTACTAGTTTTTGCCCGAGGCTTCGCATGCGTTGTTTCTTTAGAAACCTTTGAAGGTTATTTCTATCCCATGGGACCTGTTTTA
The DNA here is from genome assembly GCA_963564075.1 of Eupithecia subfuscata. Lineage (NCBI taxonomy): Eukaryota > Metazoa > Arthropoda > Insecta > Lepidoptera > Geometridae > Eupithecia > Eupithecia subfuscata. Next base: position 14,449,414 of record OY751112.1, on the reverse strand, counting down.
TGGAATACTAGCTTCTGCCGGCAGCTTCGCACGCGTGTTTTCGACAATAAAAGTAGCCTATTATCTAAGTTTGGCTTTTCTCTAAACGTCACAAGTCGCACAAATATTATAAATGCGAAGTTTGGATGATACTTCTTCGCCCCAAAACTTTATTGTGTCCTACCCTCAACTGATTTGTACTTTATCTTACTTTATCACTAATAATGTATTGTTTTGCTATGTTTTTATAAGTGTAACGCCTTCAAAACTAATTACCTACTTATTTTAAAACGTGGAAGAGCGAAAACACCTAACACAAGTATTTCTATAATGCTTAAAAGGTGTTTTCATCTATGAATAAGGCTATGTATCTTTTATTATTGAATAAAAACATTATTATTAAAACTACTGAACGAGTCAGGTTGAAATTTTGCATAGATGTAGCTCTAAGCCTGGAATCAAACATAGGCTACTTTTCCCTACTAATATTATAAAGCCGAAAGTTGGTAAAATCTAAATTTTTGTTACCTAGGATCTCCAAAACTACTGAACAGATCAAGATGAAATTTGACGTACATACATTTAGAACATAGCCTAACTTAGAGAGGCTACTTATTATACCGAAAATACGCGTGAGAAGCTGCGGGCAGACGCTAGTACTAAATACACCTTAAAAAGCTCCCCCCGTAGGACTTAAGTAAAGCCATGGATAAATAAACAAAGTAACTTAAAAGGTATAAATTATCTGAGCAAGTTGGTAAAGGGAGGGGTATCTGCCTTCTTTTTGTTTTATTAAAACCAGTTCAAGGTAAACGCACTGGATCCGACCTCTGTCGCAAAGGGAACGAGATGTCTCCGATACAACAAGTTTTAAGAGTACCTAAAGCCTTTTTCTGAAAGCACTTTATGTCTGGTCAGTTTCATTAATTTATTACCAACCGAACCGACAATCGCTGGGGTAAACGTATTCTTGAGTGGAGACCGCGACTGGGCAAACGTAGTGTAAGACGCCCTCCGGCCAGGTGGGATGACGATCTGCGAAAGACTGCAGGCAGATGCTGGATGCGGCAAGCTGAAGAAACTGTACAGATGGAGGGACACTCGTCAAAAGTGTCAAGGCAGAATTTCATGACTTTTAACAGGAGTAATTCGACACTGTAACAAAATTAGAGAACGAATAGATTGCAAGATAAAAACCTTTCTAGTGGAGATTCTCTCCGTACAAATAGCACCGCAATATCTAGCTAAAATTTCTTCGATCTAAGGATTCTACGTGACGATTCTGTGACGATGGTCATAGATAAATGCTCGAGTGACGTTTATGCAAAGACATTTTAACCATTTTGGTTAAATTGTCCTACTGTTTATGCTAAAAAAGCGTTATTCAAGCATAAATCGATGCCTGAGCAAACTTTCATAATACGGGCCTTAATGATCAAATTAACAAACTCAGGTCGGTCCATTGTTGCGTGTTGCCGAACGCTGTTAAACAATAAATTAATATGCTCGTCCCGTCTTCATGAGATATTTTAAATTTATTGTCTTATTCCGTTTTATTTACTACCATCACGTGAGATGTACCAGTTTCGGGGTTATCGTAAAGAATATTTAATTTAAATTCACTGAATCGTCTGTTTGCTTTCCCCAAGGGTTGGACAGTTACAGAAATACCAAAATACTTTTCTTTGAATCGAAATAACGCAATTAATTTATATGCAGTGGAAACCAGACGTTGCGTGTTTTGAATCATCTTCAGATTATCTTACTTTACAACGATCATATTTCTTTCTGTTTTCACTACTCAGTAACAAGGTTGGACAATAGTACCTAAATTACTTGTTACGGCGGGTTACGTAAATTATCGTTGGACGATTATCGTTTCTAGCTGTTCCCATCGGACGAACACTCATCGTGACACCATTTTACGGTTCACGGTAGTCACCTTGTTGTTTGCACACCACAACAACGACATAATATGAATAGTGGCGTGTTTTATCTCTTTACGACTGTCATGCTAACTGTTCCCATTATAACGACAATCTATGGTTACGACAAAAGAAACCCTAGACGACAGTTAATGACATTAACGTTTGGTCGGTTGAAAGTTTGGTGGTGGAAAGTTTTCAGTCTGGTCGAACTATTCATTGTTATTCAAACTCAGGTCACATTTCTTGGCTTCATTTAAATTTCTATCATAATAATACATCAATCAAATTAACCACACTTAAATCACTAAAGTTATGATACCAGGGAAGAATATAAATCAGTACTTAAAATAGTATCTATGTCAACGAATAAACAAGTCTTCATTCTTACCTCACTACCACTATCAATGGTTTCCCTATCTATACATCTTACTTAAAACCTTCACGAAACCTAACCTGCATACAAACCTTCATAAACCGTGCTTAGAATACTTGCAACCAATTACTTTTGTACTCGTATTATCAGCTTTATAGGAAATCCATTACATTATAATTTTGGACTTGACAAACAATTAATAAATGCCTACTAGAATTAGAAAGCTCATTGACGTTCCGGTAATCTTCCATCCTCAAAAGCTTATTAAAGATATTTCCAGTTATAAGCAGAACAGTTAGTAAAGACTCTGAACTCGTCAAAACTAGACAAGACAACTACATGCACAATCTATTGACGGTAGATTTTAGTTACAGTAGAATTAAATACCAACCAAATAATTCGCGCCTAAAGACTAACAATAAGAATGAAACAATTAGGTTCACCCCGGTCAGCCACCTTCTTTCCTTATTAAGTTCTTACCACATAAATCACCTACCAGTATTTCCCCCTGCATTTCTCCAAAATCCTCCGCGTTACCTGGTTGGCATACAAACGCACTCGTGTCGGGCATACAACGTCCACTTGCTTTGTATTCCAATAGTCCAGCGCAAATTGGCAGGACATGCAATTACGAGATAAGGTAACAGATGCGGGCAATGTTGCAATGTTGGGGAAATTTGCAAGTCTGGTTGTGTTTATTACGTTTGGACATTCAAATTCTTTTTTTTACTGCAAATGGTCGAGCTTATGGCCGCCATATCGCTAAAATAAGTAAAGATTTGGCCTCAGATGGAGCAGGCTTTCCCATAAGGTACGTCTTATCCGCTCAGGATTTGAAGACTCCGAGATTGTACTCTACCGGGAAAACAGACGAAACAGGAATTGAAGCCCAACCGAAAATATGGCCTTTTCTATAAAATCCTTCAAAATAAGATATACTGTCCCGATACCAAGCTGTAAAAAATCTTACATTAAGCTTGTAATGAGACAATTATAAAATACTAATTTGTATTCAAAGCGTACGCCACAGTTATTAAATGATAAATTATCTGTTATTAATGTATTCATAAACGTCTTCTTGATTCACCGAAAAACAGCCCGTACCTTACCACGCTCTTTACTCCGTGCGTTGAATTACAATTCAGTCCTGAATAAACGAAATGAAACAAGTTTGGGTCTTCTTCTCCACATTTTAAGGTTCCTTTTCGTGTATCTATAATCTGTAATTACCGCGAAATGCCAGGTGCTTCGACGGTTATTTTTAGCATGTTATTATATCTCGGTATTGCATTGTTTTTAAATGCCATAACATTGCATGCCCATCATTTTTGCAACAAAGCCAGGTAAATTCGGGTTATTCACGCCATGCATACTAATTTTCACACGGTGAAAGGGTAAATGACAGTCAGTGAATGATAATGATGGAATCGGTAGGTAAAAGTTGATAGTTTTGTTTTCATAAGCTTCAATCAATTAAATAAAATAAATAAATAAATAATACTGGACAATCCACACAGCATCATCTAGCCCCAAGCTAAGCAGAGCTTGTGCTATGGGTACTAGATGACTGATATACATAATATAATACATTTTTATAATACATAATATAAATGATACAAAACACCATTTTACTAAATAATGTCAATGATTATGAAGAAATCGGTAGGTAAAATTGATAGTTTTGTTCATCAAATGATACAAAACACCATTTTACTAAAGAATGATAATGGTTGTCGGTGATAATTATATCATGGAAATAAAATGTGTTGAATGTTTTTGCTTGTTCTGCAACTTTCAGAACTAGTTCCATAGATTCCATTAAAAGAACTAAAAAAAATATACATCTTTATAGGCTAAGACGTTAATCCTATCCTACTTCTATACTAATATTATAAAGAGGAAAGATTTGATTGTTTGTTTGTATTGAATAAGCCCCGAAACTACTGGACCGAATTGAAAAATTCATTCACCGTTAGGAAGTTTACTTTTCAGGGAGTGATATGTCACTCCTAGGCTAGGCTAGGCTATATTTCATGCCGGAATTCCCACGGGAACGGGAACTACACGGGTGAAACCGCGAGGCGATCGTCTAGTATACTATAAATGCGAAAGTTTGTGTGAATGTTTGTTACCACATATCTCCGTAACTACTTAACCGATTTAGATGAAATTTTGTATGCTTAGGGTTCTAGAATAACATGGGCAATCTAATTAACCTCTGAGAGGGTTAAAAAGGGTGGTAAAGTTTATATGGAAAAATATTATTCCTTGGTTCGATTCACTCAAAACTCGGTATAAATAAACTATAAAGTAAATAACAAAACTACCCCTTGGGGGTGTGCTATAAATTTCTAAAACTTCCACACGGACGTATTTTATATATTAGTGTGATTAATATTCGTGTTCTTTGTACAGGCAAGACCCTCCTAGCTCAAACAATAGCGCAATGCCTGGACGTCCCCTTCGCGATCTGCGACTGCACAACCCTCACACAGGCTGGCTACGTCGGCGAAGACATCGAGAGCGTTATCGCGAAGCTCCTACAGGACGCCAACTTCAAGTAAGTCTGCATCACCGTTGCAAGCTCCTTCTAGCTCTTGTAGCCAAAATACATTAATCTTTCTGGCCTATCTTTCGCGGCCGGGAATAAATACATTTTAGATTCGAGTTTCATCGCAAAAATAGTTATTTGTTATACAAGAGTGCAAAGTTGTTTTTTAACCGCGTGCTCAATTTTGATGACCGAGCAAGCGAAGGATTCTCAAATTGAATCACGAGAGTAGCGAGTGATTCCTGAACGTGATGAATACTGAGCGTTAGCGAGGGAATCAAAAGAGCATGAGGTAAAAAGTCTTTGCACTCGAGTGCAACACGTAACTTTTCATCCCACCAGCGAGGAAATGACTAAATGCAGAAAAAGAAAATGGCGCGCGCATAGCAAATTCAATAAAAAGTACACCAAGAAGGTCCGGAGTCTTGAGTTTTTAACAAATTAAAAAAGGTTGTATGATAAATTCGGCACCATGGAGGTTGAAGTAAATAGGTTGACTCACAAACGTAGTGCACACGATGTTCTAAATTCAATTTTACTTTATCCTCTAGCGGATAAAAACGGCTTTTGCACTCAGATATCGAAGACCGAAAACGCTCTTTCCGAGATGGGGGATGAAAAGATTATTTTACCTTGTGCTTCTCCATCAGACCGCTAAATGGCTAACAGCTAAAATAGAGGACACCTCTTTCTACACTATGCAAAATGAGCGAGACTTCAGACCCAGTTAGTTGCACTAACGCGCTCAAGGTGTAACCTTAACTTTTTTTTTTACTGTCAATGGCAAAGCGTTTCACCACCATCACTCTTAAGAAAGTGACGATGTGGCCTAAGATGAGGCACGCTTTCCCAGAACTCATTCACTCGGGATGTGTAGACTCCGAGATTGTACTCTCCCGGAAAAATGGACGTAGGCAGTTCCTTCCACTCTTTACCGGTACATTAACGAAAGTAGAGCGGAAACGTTTGATTCGGCATTGTGGGATGTCGACCAGGTATGGGTGGTAGTTACTAGTGCGTCTGCTTGTCCGGTGGTGAAAGGGGGAGGGGGGATAAGGTCATGTAAATCCTGAGCGCAATCACCAAAGCTGTAGAACACGCCACCGTCTATACATGTTCTTCCATTTCCTGTCCATCCAAAGGTTGCCTGGAAGAGATCGCTCATAGCGATAAGGCCGCCCATTGTGCATTGCTATGTGTTTGTCTTTTCCTGTCCCGTGTTTCTGTTTTATTTGGTGTGCAATAAAGAGTACTTGTATTGTATTGTATTGTGGTATAATAAGCGGCACGAGTCGTGAGCACAGATGGGCAGTAGTGGGGGTAAGCTCGCGCATGTACGAATGACATGAATGTAGCCGAATGACACGCGAGCCTCCAATAGACGATCTGCATTGACTGAGGAACCAATTGCGTGCAGTTCGGCACCCCGCCCCGCCCCCATTAATTACTGCGCAGGTGTCAGTTTGTGCTCACGACTCATGCCGGTCACTATACTTGTAGAACACTGACAATGTGGCAACGCGGCGTCTATGTTCGAGGCTGTGCACTTACTCCTGGGCTTTTAACCTCTGCCACGAGACTTCTCCAGGGATGTCTGTATGAGCTTTCTCTCGTTAGCAGCACGGAGATCAACTTCCCATTGATTGCTATTGTAAGGTCAATACTATAAAATATCAAGCTCCCTGAAATCTTCTAACTAGTGAGTCAGCATACCCTGCCTCAGAAGATAAAATCTTCTTAGCACAAAGTTTTATTCCTTCGCTATTGTTTTGCAGTGTGGAGCGAGCGCAAACCGGCATCGTGTTTCTCGACGAGGTGGATAAAATTGGCGCGGTGCCTGGCATTCACCAGTTGAGGGATGTAGGAGGTAAGATGTTCAATACAACTTGGAGAGATCACAATATTGGTTTATTAAATGACCCTGCTGCTGTGCGGTGCCGGCTTATAATTTGCACCACCCCAACTCTTCCTGCGGTTGTCCTAAGAGGCGACTAAGGGATATCCACCGGGCCATCCGGTGGATATCCCTTAGTCGCCTCTTGGGCCTCTTGGGGAGCAGCGCCCCCTGCAGACCAATTCTAACACCGAACCCCAACTCGCATTACCATATGAGGGAGATAAAATCCACTAAGGTGCTTATCAGGGGGAGGCCTGCGTCCAGCAGTGGACCAATATAGGCTGTTGAGGTGAGGAAATGACCTTGTGTTAATAAGGCCATATTTTGCAACCGGACCTAGGGGTCGTTTATTATAAAGTGATGTTTTTGTGCCAAGACGATCTAGATTCCGTTGATGCCCTGCGATGACAAAACTTGCAAATCTCAAATCAAATCAAAAACTCTTTATTATATCCATAAATACAATAAATGTACACTTAGAAAAGGTGGAATCATAAAACTAAACACTGACACGGAAATAAAGTGATATTATTAATTTCTGTCGCTTCGGTATGTAGACTAACGTAAAGAAGCGACGAAGAAACCTTTAGCCTGTTAGTTTTCGAGTTGGAGCAAAACCCGTCCCAAGCCTTTTAAATCTAAACTACCTATTGAGTACGTCAAAATGTTTACCATCACTTAGTATCTGTATTTTTTGTGTGATTCCAGGCGAAGGAGTTCAACAAGGCATGCTCAAGATGTTGGAAGGCGCAGTGGTCTCGGTTCCCGAGCGGAATTCCCGCAAACTGCGCGGCGATGCGGTGCAAGTTGACACGACCAATATACTCTTCGTGGCCAGCGGCGCCTATAACGGACTAGATAGGTGAGCTTTACTTGGATTTTTGTGAAGCTTTTGAATCTATGCTGGACCATTTTCAAATATGGTATTCAAGTGTATATATTACTCAAAAAAAAAATTACGAAATTCGCTTTCTGAGAATTATTAGAATTACTTTTTTAGCACATAGAAAATTACATTAACAGAATAAAACAATTACAACTACTACACTTATATCTATTTCTTAAAAATCTAAGCCGTCACGAGAAGGCAGAGTGCCCAGAATGCTGGCAGCATTGCCACGTTAAATGGCTACTGATAACTTACAAATTAAACTTAGTCTAAATATTGTGCCCTAATGCGTAGTATGCTTATAACTAAAATGATAAAAAAGTAACGTAAAACTTTAGACAAGTTGACAACAAAATATGTACTTTCTATTATGACTTCTGATTGGAGAATTAGAGAGAGTAGAGGGATCAAGTCCCGTAGAAGTCGAAAAAAAATTTGGGATGTTATTTAAAGCTGCGCTGCGCCCGCACGGAAATTGATGAAAAATGATTTACTTTATAGTTTATTTATACCGAGTTTTGTGTGAATCGAACCAAGGAATAAAAAAATTCTATAGCAACTTAACCACCCTTTTTAACCCCCTCAAAAGCTTCTTCAAAAGAAAATTAGATAAGCATATTATGTGTTATTGTAGAACCTAAACTATCTACACACCAATTTTCATCCAAATCGGTTAAGTAGTTACGGAGGTACGTGGTAACAAACATTCACACAAACGTATCGCATTTATAATTATAGGTTATACTTTTCAGCAAACTAGTCGTTATCAAAACTACTGGTGTACCTCAAGGCTTTCTGTCTGGTCCTCCCCTCTTTCTTACTTGTATCCTTATGGTCTAGATATTGCAACGTTATCATTTGAAGATTTTTTATAATATTTTGGTCTTCAAAACTTCAACGTTATTATTTCGGAATGTCGATGTTTCCAGACTGGTACAACGTCGCAACAACGAGAAATACCTCGGCTTCGGCGCGTGGGACAACAAGTCGGGGCGACGCGCGGCGCTGGCGGCCGCCACGGCAGACGCCAGCCCGCTGGAGTCCGCCGCCGCCGAGAGCGAGGAGCGCGACGCCTGGCTCCGGAAGGTGCAGGCGAGGGACCTCATCGACTTCGGCATGATCCCGGTAACTACTCAAATAAATAATTAAATAATTCTGGGCAATTCACACAGCATCATCTAGCCACACGCTAAGCAGAGCTTGTGTTATGGGTGCTAGATGACTGATATAGTTAATAACGGATATACTTAAATTTGACGACCTCTGTGGCGCAGCGGGCGAAGGTCTGCCTGCGACGTAGGAGGTTGCGGGTTCGATTCCCGCCTCGGGACAAATGTTTGTACGATCTGCAGACATTTGTCCAGGGCGTTCTGGATGTTTTCTATGTATAATAATAAATATATCTATGTAGTGTATTGTATTAAGTATATCAGTTATCTAGTACCCATACAACAAGCTCTGCTTAGCTTGGGGCTAGATAATGCTGTGTGAATTATCCAGCATTATTTATTAATTATTTATTTATTTAATACAATAATATTACTTACTAAGGTAGATACAAGACGTGCTTCAAAATCGCGGCTGTTTGGCGTTAGGAGGCTTTAGGAGAATCATTTTCAAGAGCTCATATTAAATTTGTTTGTTTGCAGGAGTTTGTCGGCAGATTCCCTGTGCTAGTGCCGTTCCACAGTTTGAACCAAGACCTGCTCGTAAGGATACTCACTGAACCTAAAAACGCTATGGTAAGTAAACTGAACATAGTTAAGCCTGGCTAAGAAGGCAGGTCAGAGTTCGTTACACTTTTTATTGAACGAATTCAGTCATAGAGCGATTTTTTCGTAACGTAGACAAAATATATAATATAATTATGTTGATTGAGTGAACTCAGTCAGAGAGCTGTTTTTAGGGTAGATGACAAAATTAATTCATCTTCCGGACCTTATCCCACGCTAGGGTTGTCTCAACCAGGGCTTGGAATAGCGGTATTTTCACATACCGGTTCGACCATAGAGCAAGTACAGAGAGGAGATGTTCTAATTAGATTTCCCTAAGAAACAACGCGTGACACTTTGCGGGATGAGGGGGGGTTAGATCCCGCCCACTTTATTGTTTTCCATCTACCGGTGAGAAGCAAAACTGCTCGCTTCGTTCTGTGTTGATGTTACTACGTAGTTTAACTACCTCACACTAGATGTCACTAAGTGTAGGATGTAACAGGGACGTACTCAGAATTTTCGTACCATTACCTATTATGTAAACAAGTACCTAATACTTGCCTAAATCAAAAGTCGCGTGATGCGAATGAAGCTTGATACTTAACATAAGTCTTTTGACATGGTCAAGTAATATTAATTTCAGAGACAGAACAAATAATAAACAAATTAAGTATATTGAAAAAAAATTATTTACAAACACTGTTAAGTAGGAACGTAGGAATACGTGCAGTGCTATTTGCGCGGAGCGCCGTGTACCGAAAACATACTTTCAATAATGTAGATAGAATATTGAATTTAAAGCAGGCTTTATTTTTATTTCCTGCGTATTAAATATTTTATTAAAAATACTTTCCATTGACGAAGCATAGCCGTGGGACACTCGGTAAAATAACTGGATTCTAATTACGACCCTGTCTTTTTGTTCAATTCATGGTTGATGTTCATAGATGACGATAGATGGCGGCATGTTTAATAAATGATTATAAATTAATAAAATTAATATTTAGGCGACTAAAAAGTCCTTAGGAATGTCAGTAGAACTAATTTCCGTACGTATGAATATTAAAATATATTAATACTGCTCTACTTCCCTTTTTATTTTTAGTTCCCATGACACTAGGTGTCGCCATCTATTGTCAAGTAGAAGAAGTATATTTGGAGACGCCGATACGATGAGATATTTTTCTAGAACTATTCTTAAATTACGCATAAAATTACTTACACATGAAATGTGATGCCATTCATAGCATCAGAACGTCTGTCCGAGTAGTTTTTACAAGTTAAAACACAACACTTCATCCTTTTCTACTTAGTTACATGAAAATTACACGAAATTCCACCGTTCACAAAGTTGTGCACTGGACGAACGACGACAGTACACTGACTAAGGCCACGCCCACTGTGATGACGTCAGGACCTAGTTGAGAATCACAGTGCACAGTTGCTTAGGCCCCCTCCTCTCTGTACTTGCTCTATGGGTTCGACTGACCTTGATCGTGGTACCGATACATCTTTGGTATCGATATAATTACCGATATTATGCACGTACACTATCAACAATTCAATTCAAAAGCGAGAGAGAAAACTTATTTACCGGTACTTACCGGTATTTTGGGCAAAGAATCGATACTTCAAAAGTATGCATTATGACAAGAACAATGTCGTCCACGAACAGCACGCACCAGGTATAAAATACGTAATGAATTAATGACGTCTATCGCATAATACGTAAAATATTTGAAATACTTTCCTTCAACTTCAATAATTTACGCATTGAATGTCATTTTTGTCTACCTGTTTGTGCTACCGGCACTGAGATGTGCTAGGTACGTATCAAATCCATCGAAGATTGCTCGATTACGATTATGAATGTTTGGTTTCAGGTGGCTCAATACAAGCTTCTGTTCGCGATGGACAAGTGCGACCTGTCATTCAGCACGGAAGCTCTTCGCGCCGTCGCGTCGCTCGCCATGGAACGTAAGACGGGCGCCAGGGGACTGCGTGCCATCATGGTAAGTTCATTAAACTGTACTTCTTACAGTACCTACGTATTTAGTTGTCATTTGGAATGTTTGACTTGTTCAATTCAAATGTTGTTAATATTACCACAGACTAATTAAACACAACGTTTGAATGGGTACTATCATAGACTAACAAAACACACTTGCGTTTTATTAGTCTATGATATTACCCATTCAAACCTGGACAGTCTTCTCGAAACCATCGCCAAATTGGGGGCATCCCGTAAGGATGCATACTATCCCCGACGCAGTTTTTACTTCACATAAATGAAATGAAAAAATGAACGTCGCGAAACGTACTGACATCCGTCACGTTCTTTGCAGGAGAACCTGCTGCTAGAAGTAATGTTCGAAATCCCCGGGTCCGACATCGCGGGCGTGCACATCCACGCAGGCTGCGTGCAGACCGGCGAGGCGCCGCGCATGTCGCGCCGCACCGCCTCCCCGTCCGCCCCTCGCGCCGAGCCCGCGCACCCGCCAATCGACGACTGGCACGGAGTGCGTCTGCACAACTGTACGTCACTCCACAGTCATTCACTACACAACGCACCACCTCCCCTTCCCCCTCCTCCCCCCACCCGAGCAAACGCACCCGCCGAGCCCGCGCACCCACCGCTCAACGACTGGCACGGTGGTCCATCCAGATGTTGGCCCAGTTATCGCAAACATCATTGCGATGACAGTTTTGACAGTCTCTTCATGCCTAGGTTCACCGTACCCTAACTAAACGCCACATCACGACTTTGAACACGTTTAAGTACTGACAAACACATCTCAGCTGAAGTACACGTCCACTGCAGAACATAGACATCACCCAAAGGTCAATGTTTGGAGCGGTTTGCGATAATCGCCACTCTTGGCAGGCGGGTAGACGATCGCAGTTCGGTGGTGGGTCTGTTCTGCAGAGTCGCTACAAAATGAATTTCAATGATTTACTTGTTTTCCCCATTGAAGCGTCTTTCAATGACGAAAGCAGGTTCCATTAATATCTGTGTTGGCAGACCGAGACCGAGCCATGCGAAGGCCCTCGTTGCTCGTCCGCCTGCAGAGTGTGGCGCTTAAAGCGGCGGCGCGGATCCCTCGCGAGTGCCGCCCGCTCTAGAGTAGATCGACGCACAAGCATGCCATGTATGTCGTGCCTCTATCTCCTCTCACTAGTAGACCGAACACCCATATAGAATCATTAGAACGCCCGCTTTGCTCGTCCGCCTGCAAAGCGTGGCACTCTGTTCCACATTACCCCTGCGACTAGCCCTGATTTTTTGACCCTTTCCGAGGTCGTCCTTTTGCCGTCTCGGGGGTCGATCTTGTTATCTTTGGCTCCACTCGTCATAACCTTTTATCATATGTCCTGCCCATTGCCATTTGAGTCTTCTGAGTTTTTATGTTACGTCTGTCGTTTTGTTTTGTTTCTGACGAGTCGATTTTTCCGTCTCTCTGATTTCTTCACATGCAGCATGCTCCTTGCCATTGCATGGTGACAAGTTGCGAGTTTGCTTGTCATTTCTTGACTTAAAGCCCATGATTGGCAGCCATAAGTGAGAATAGTAGTATGCAGGTGCTAAATAGAACTCCAAGATCACTTCCCGATCGTTATTCTCCTCTTGACTTGTTCCAGTACCGCCGAGAACAGTTTTGGAGAAAGCAGATCTCCCTGTCCAACGCTAAATGAAACACCTTTCTTTTCAAATTTGATCCTCGCTGGGCTATGATTGTATATGTTTTTTATTAATGTAATGTACTTGTGATCAACTCCTTGTTCCAGTAGCGCTTCCCATATTCCTCCTTTCGATTCTCATCCGTGCAGAAGTGAATCGAATGCTTTACTGTAGTCTATAAATGCAATATATAAAATACAATACCTATGTATTGTATAATAGGTGTCTTAGACATAGTGTAATAAATAATATGTAGTAGTCTATAAATTATGTAGTTAAGTAGGTCATCTTTTTCTCTAAGAAATTATGCACTGTGTAAAAAATGGGAAATTATGTACCCACATAACTTTGTCTCTCTCTCCCAATAAGGTTTGCTGGAAGAGAACTCTTTTTAGGGGCTCGCCTTTGCCATTCCTTCTCTAGTTTTATGTTTTATGTGTACCTATGTTTTATTTAGTGCAATAAAGAGTTAAGAATATAGTATGTAATTTGGGATTCATTGTACTTTTCTAGCACTTGGCTATATGAATGTGATCTATCAGCGAGTATCTTCGATTTCGATCTTTTCGAAATCCGGCTTGCTATTGAAAAAGCAATGAGTTAATGTTCAATGTTTATCTAGTGTTATTTCAATCAGTTTTAAGATTATCTTAGCCAAAATCTTATAAATGTTAGACATAGGCTAATAAGGCGGTAGTTGCCGATATCGCGGTTAAGTTATACAGGGTGCCTAAAAAAAGTTTACTAAGCCGACAGGGGGTGATTCTGGACGCCGAGAAGATCAACTTTAGCTCAATTTTACGATTTACGATTTTTTTGAATTCCGAACAATTTTTTACTTTTTTCAAAAAATTAGAGACTTCTAGGATCTTGCGTCAGAAATAACAGTAATTCTTACACTGTTTTGACAACGTTAACATTAAAACAAGTTTAATATATTGTTTGTAGGTTATGTAGGTATTATAGTATGTAGTGTAAGTATTGTTTTCTTTTTTTCGAGTGCCACCGTCTATTTTGTTCTCACATGTTGCGATAAGGCCGCCTTTCTACTCCTAGCATTTATTTCTGTATTGTTATCTGCCTTTGTGTGGTACAATAAAGTATTATCTATTTAAAATATTTGTTTGTTTCTCAGAGCTTGCTGTCCTCGGAGCTTCGATTCCCTGCGCGGCCGGGCGCCCGTATGGTGGTGACGAACTAGCGTATCAACCGACGCTCCGGTAGGTCAAACGATTATATAGAAATATTTCCAAATTCCTTGTTAAATCTCATCTCGGCACCTCCAGTTATAGCAAGTACAGTGACGTTATCGATAAGTATCCCCTTACAGGTTCCAAGTCTTCGTAATTACATTTATTTTGGTATGGTAGTATTGATTTTTTTATTTTATTTCGAACATTTAATGCAGAGTACACATATAACTAGGAACATTACTTGCTAATAAATCGCGTAGATAAAGATTGGGATTGAAAATTACCGCCCCCTCTCATTTTACTCCAAGTCCCAATTAGATCACATTTGACAGCTTAAGAGAGGCTGTCGCTTTCGATCCCAATTTTCAGGGTGCCACGAATCTTGTGTACTTAGCCGAAAAGGGGCGACTGAATCACCCCCTTTCGGCCCCGAGGTGATTCAATTCAATGAATTTATTCATACTATAGATTCACAGGGTACACTTTGACAAGTCAAACAGATTCAATACATTTTAAAACACAAAACAAAACTCAAAATATACAGATAAAATACAATAACACAACAAGCTTCGCGGCTGCAATAGCATTGTCAAAATGTAATCAACTTTTGTTCTACGTTTGCAAATTTCGTACATCTCTTTGCATTAAGTATTTAAATTTTTTTATTGTTTGGAAATTTCAAAGGATTTACATAATTTTTTGTAACAATTTCATGACAAAACAGTGGTTTACTGAAAAAACAAGCAAAACAGCTTTTGTGAAATATTTAATAATGCAAGAGTGTGTATAAGACAACACGAAAGAAAAAAAACTTAATTAAAAAAACGGTTAAAAAATGTTCGGAATTAAAAAAATCGTTATTCTGGACTATATTCTGGACACCAAGGGGATCAACTTGTAGTTGATCCCCTCGGTGTCCAGAATCACCACCTTACACTTGGTCCCCATAGCAGGCAAACCTACGTCGCGGAAGACCTGATTACACAGTTGAGTTTTTCGGTAACAGCTTGCTACCTTCATTTTTCCAAAAGATTTTAAAATATTTCTGCTTCATAGAAATTGAGTTCAACCTTAACAGGGGGGGCTACCTATCGATGAACGTCACTGTACTTAGAAAAACACAAAAATACACAAAAAAATTCAAGCACAATAAGATATAAGAAAACCGATTGTCTTCAATTAGTAAATTCATATGTAAATATGACTTAATACTCCCGAATCTGTGTTAATTCTGTACGTTTTGACCCTGAAGTTATAATTTTAGTGAGTAACGTAGCATTTGAATGTGCCAACTGCCAGTCGATTCGGTGCGTAAGAAAATTATGTGAAACGTTCTGCCTATTAACTGTATCTATAATAATGGAATTAAATAAATTCATCGTCTTTCCGTATTATACTCTCGTGGTAGATAACTGTAAATGTGGGTAGTTGCAAAAAGTCCTTACCTAGTTCCTTGTGCCGCTTTCATATAACGCCATTGGTCGACAGATTTTAGCAAGCTTCGTATTGGTCGATCCTTTGAGCAACTGACCAATGAAACTTATTTATTTTTCTAGACTATTGGCGTTATGTGCAAGATATTCGCATTAGTTTTTACTCGGTGTTGTATCACCACCATACAGCATTGCTATTGTGATGTAAATTACTGTAAATATAAATAAATAAATTAAATAGAAAGTGTTTTTATATTAAGGCTATATTTAGGGTCCCTAGTATGTCCGTAATAAGTTGTAAGTACGAAAAATATTCAGAAATATTAGGTCACTGCTGGCACTACTTTCAAATATTACATTTTGACATTTTTGTTAGTATAATTTTACATAATTATTATCTAATTTATAAACAGGCTGTGATGTGATTAAGAATGATAAAATCTCAGAGGAAATTGTTCTAACACAATAATATTCGTTCAATCGTTCTAAATCTAGAAATTATGAATGTGTGATACAGGAAATTGTGATCACATCATCGCTGTACCCATAGTTTAAGCCAATTTTGAATTTAAAATATAAAAGTAAACCACATATTTTTGTTTTATTCATCTAGGAAGTTCCTTTATTAAAACACTTTCTTAAACTTCTTACTTAAATAAACATTAAAGACTGATTGCTTCTAAAGAAGTAACCACTTTCAAACAACTAAGGCCCTTTTAAAGCTAAACTCCTTATAACCTTCGGTCTTCACGATATCCCGCAAAATATTCACCAAATGATATACGTCCTCGTAACTAGTGTACAAAGCGACCGGCGTGAAGCGAATCACATTCGGTTCTCGGAAGTCCGCCACCACCCCTCGGGCCTTCAACGCCAGGCTGACCCGGTACGCTTCGCCATGCTCCGCGCAAACATGGCCGCCTCTCTTGTCATCCTCCTTACAGTTTCCTATCACAAAACCACAACCGAGCTTCTCAATCAGATACATCATATACCTCGTGATATGAAGCGATTTCCTCCGTACATTCACTATACCAGCTTCATTGAAAATCTTCAGTGAACCTTCCAAAGCTGCCATTGATAATATACAAGGTGATCCTATTTGCCACCCGCTAGCGGTTTGCTGGTGGTCGAAATCTTGTTGCAGCAAGAACTGCGTCTCTTTCCTGTTCCCGTACCAACCGGCCATTCCTGGTAGCTTTTTGAAGTGTTTTCGATTGATGTACATAGCTGCGGCCGAGCCTGGTCCACCGTTCAAGTATTTATAAGTACACCAGATTGCAAAATCTACTTCGATTGCTTCGAGGTCGATCTCCACAGCGCCGATGGCGTGGCAGAGATCCCAACCCATGACGATCCCTCTTTCTTTCGCGGCTTTGCTTATTCGCTTCATGTCTAGCAGCTGTGCGCTTCGGTACAGAACTGTAGATAGAAGCGCTATTGCTACATCGTCCGTCATGGCGTTGATAATGTCGTCTTCATCCAGAAATCTTCCATCACGACTCTCGATTACTTTGACTGCGTCTTTTGGTTCATATCCTTTTAGCCTAACCTGACTATCCACTGCGTATTTGTCGGTTGGAAAGTTGAGGTTGTCAACGAGAATTTTGTATCTGGTTTTATCTGGTTTATAAAACGTACTGATAGCCTGGTGTATGTTGGCAGTTGTACACCCAGTGACGACCACTTCGTCCGGCGCGGCGTTGACTAGCGGCGCCATGAGTCCCGCGAGGACATTGGAGTACAGATAGTACTTGCTGTCCTCACAGTTCCATATCTTCACTCCCTCACTCTTCCAATAATTTAACGCCTTTAATATTGACTGTTCTGCATCTTTAGAACAAAGTCCTAGTGAATTCCCGCACAGGTAAATGGTCCCCTGCTTGATGTAGAATCTCCGACGGAAATGTCCTAGTTGGTCGTTGTTGTCTAGGAATTTGGGGTAATCTGGTCCTTCTTCAAATTTATTAAAGTCCATTTTATTTACTCCTTCCAAATTTCAAGGGTAGTGCAGTGTAAAGGGGGGTCAAATCGCTACGGTTGCGCGTAGGGTCTTGGCTGTACAGAAGTAGGTGATCAACTAAAACGTTTTCAGGTTGGTGGTGTTTAAATAGAGTGCTCTCGTAAACATCTCAGGATCGATAACAGAGCAAGAGGAGGTTTTGTAGGGCGACCATTGTTCTTGAATTTTAAATAATTTTAATTGTATGTTTTTGTATATTTATTCGTATAAGATTTTTAATGCTTTACAATTTGTATACGAAACCAAATCGATTGTATTTTATGTAGTAGTAAAGCGTGTTTTAAATTTAAATAAGAATGAATACGTATTTTTTAAAAGATTGTTAGCCAACAAAACTGAGTGCACCACTTAATTGCAAATCTTTAGAAATCAAATTGGTTCAGCTTTTCATTTGTGCTTGGCTAACTTTACATAATAATTAAATTACCGCCTAAAAGTCTGCATATGTGTAGGTAAGAATCAAATTAATGATTATTTATTATTGAGAATCAAATGGTCAAAACGATTCTGTGTATAATTCTTAATTCAATTATAGAAAAGTGAATGTCAGTTCTGGCACTATATCAAACCAACCAACCAACATTCATCAGCCAGCTTTTGGTAAACCATATAATTTTTCTAAATCTACGTAAGAATAAAGGGATCGGTGTTATTTTTTTGAATTTTATTCTAAAAACTGGAACATGGCCACCATGTTAATGTGTCAGGGAAGGTCAATTGAGATAGTTCCATGAAATTTATGAATTTGATTCAGAAAATCTAGTTTCTTACCTTTTATTTAATGGTTTCGTGTTCATTGTTTCCCAGTGGTCTACGAGTATAATTGATAAAATCACGCAATCTCTCAAGGCTTTCGCTAAACTTTGTCGTAAATGGGCAATTCTGGACATTCGTCACGATTTACAGAGAAATAGAGCAAAAAAATAAACAAGTCCCTACGTCTTGATTGTTTGACTAGGTAGGTACATTTTGTCACGAAAAGTGAAGGAAGAGATGAGCAGCGGTGGATAATTAGTAAATATTTGAAGGTAATCACGTTTTTAGCCATGTCACTAGGGAAGTCCACGGTACAAATCAGAGGACAGGATTGTCCTTTTGATGCAAAATTTGTTGTCACATTTTCCAACACGGAAAACAATAGGAAAATAATAGAGAAGTGATAGAGAACATAACCTAATATTGAAACATCGTAAAACTCTGTGTTTAAGCTGTGTAACTCTATGTTATTAGACAATAAAAGTGACAGGAGGTTCAAATTTCGAAAGCAGCTCGAAGTGACAACACGTGTTATGCTAAGGATCTGAAGAAAAAAATGTACTATCGAGAGATGGGCTAAGCTTGCAACATAGTGGACTTTAAGTCACTGTACACTGCGGCGTCGAGGCTGGCCAAGGAAGCGCTACGCGATGACTTGGACCGATACCATAACGGCTGGCAGGAGATAACATAGGACCGAGAGAGAGTTCATGCAGATCCTTTGCCCAGAAGTGGGAATAAGGAAGGGGAGAAATCTCGGTGGTACCTACGTTTCGCAAATGCCAGAACCCATTCAAAGTAAATTATTTAGTAACGAATTACATGGTTGTAGTAACTGTTGGAATTCGATGATGCAAAACAATTTTAAGTAAAACTGAGTCGCAGACACCATCGCCCTCCTCACAGACAGGTTGTTCAATTAAATATTTTTATATAATACTAGCTGCGCCCCGCGGCTTCGCACGCGTTGTTTCTATGGAAACGTTTAAAGGTGTTTTCTATCGCACGGGAACTGATTTATGGGATAAAAAGTCGCCTATGTTTTATTCCAGGGTTAGACTTACCTGTATGCCAAATTTCAGCCTGATACGTTCAGTAGTTTTGGCGTAAAAAGGTAACAAACATCCATCCATCTATACATCCATCCAAACTTTCGCATTTATAATATTAGTGTGATTAAACTATTAAATAGGTACCTATGATTAATGAAAAGATGTCTATCTTTACCCATAAGATAGGTACAAAAAATTGCAAAATATTAATTTTCCGCCACTCGCGAAAACCTCTGGGTCGAAATCTCCCCACTACTGTAAATAATAGATTCAGGCGTTACTTTGCGGAAATCCATTGTATAATATTATGATAAAACAATATTTAGTAACAATTCCGCGCAAAACCTTATCTGATAAGATCCTACAAAATGTAATCCGTGTGTACCGCCCGCCCTCCCACAAATTGATCCTACTTAAAATTAGAGAAGGTAATCAATAGACTTATGTAATATAAAATAACCTAATTAAATTACCTACCCACCTCCTTAAATTGATCCTACTTAGAATTTAGAGAATGTGAACAACAGACTTATGTAATATAAAATAACCTAATTAAATTACCTACCTACCTCCTTAAATTCATCCTACTTAAAATTTAGAGAAAGTAAACAATAGACTTAAGTAATATAAAATTGCCTAAGTAAATTACCTTCCTACCTCCTTAAATTGATCCTACTTAAAATTTAGAGAAAGTAAACAACAGCTTATGTAATAAATAATTACCTAAGTAAATTACCTTCCTACCTCCTTAAATAGATCCTACTTACATTTAGAGAAGTTAAACAACAGACTTATGTTGGTAATATAAAATTGCCTAAGTAAATTACCTTCCTACCTCATTAAATTGAACCTACTTATAATTAGAGAAAGTAAACAACAGACTTATGTAATCTAAAATTGCCTAAGTAAATTACCTTCCTAACCTTTAAGCCCGAATATAACTTAATTTGTGAAAGAAAAGACCACACTAATTACAAAATGAAAAAACTCATCAAAAATAAGTCGACTAGTTTCGTCTCTCCACGAGACATCATCAGGACGCTATAACAATACTCGACTTTGGCACTGAGACCGTCAAGCAACAACGACAGAGTCCTGCCAGTGATGTTGCCTCTCTGAGCTCCCTGCGTAAAGTGAAGCCTTGTTCGCAACACCCCCACTTATATAGTCACGAATGGCGTGACACAGCACGTGTTCAGTGTTGCCACCCTTGTCTGTGTTGCCACTACCGCTGCTCGTATTACCCAATCAACAATGTATTTTTTATTATTATGAATATGAATTATTTGCCCAGCAGTGGGATAAATTTGGCTAATAATAATAATATGAAAATGAATGTAGTTACTGCTGGCGCAGCACGTGCGCAGTACCATTACCATCACCTGTGCTGTCGCTACCGCCAGTGTTGTCATTTGAGAAGATTCGCAATAATGGTGACCTAGGTAAACCTATACTAAGTTCATTTAACAATGTGTTACCACTACACTTTGTAATTTCTAAATTTTCCAAGACTGACAACCTAAACCCTTTATCACAAGTATGTAAAATAGAAAAACAATGGTTATCATTTAACGAATGACCCGATTCTAATAAATGTTTTGCAAAGTTTGACTTTTCTGGATAATTGTTTCTATAACAAATTTATTAAAACAAATTTGTAACGGTAAAGATAAATTAGATAAAAATAAAAAATCAGGCGTTTACAAGCTGGTTTGTGACGAATGTAATGGTATTTATGTAGGTCAAACAGGTCGCAGTTTTCAGGTTAGGTATAAAGAACATTTAGCCGCTTATAGAAACAATTATCCAGAAAAGTCAAACTTTGCAAAACATTTATTAGAATCGGGTCATTCGTTAAATGATAACCATTGTTTTTCTATTTTACATACTTGTGATAAAGGGTTTAGGTTGTCAGTCTTGGAAAATTTAGAAATTACAAAGTGTAGTGGTAACACATTGTTAAATGAACTTAGTATAGGTTTACCTAGGTCACCATTATTGCGAATCTTCTCAAATGACAACACTGGCGGTAGCGACAGCACAGGTGATGGTAATGGTACTGCGCACGTGCTGCGCCAGCAGTAACTACATTCATTTTCATATTATTATTATTAGCCAAATTTATCCCACTGCTGGGCAAATAATTCATATTCATAATAATAAAAAATACATTGTTGATTGGGTAATACGAGCAGCGGTAGTGGCAACACAGACAAGGGTGGCAACACTGAACACGTGCTGTGTCACGCCATTCGTGACTATATAAGTGGGGGTGTTGCGAACAAGGCTTCACTTTACGCAGGGAGCTCAGAGAGGCAACATCACTGGCAGGACTCTGTCGTTGTTGCTTGACGGTCTCAGTGCCAAAGTCGAGTATTGTTATAGCGTCCTGATGATGTCTCGTGGAGAGACGAAACTAGTCGACTTATTTTTGATGAGTTTTTTCATTTTGTAATTAGTGTGGTCTTTTCTTTCACAAATTAAGTTATATTCGGGCTTAAAGGTTAGGAAGGTAATTTACTTAGGCAATTTTAGATTACATAAGTCTGTTGTTTACTTTCTCTAATTATAAGTAGGTTCAATTTAATGAGGTAGGAAGGTAATTTACTTAGGCAATTTTATATTACCAACATAAGTCTGTTGTTTAACTTCTCTAAATGTAAGTAGGATCTATTTAAGGAGGTAGGAAGGTAATTTACTTAGGTAATTATTTATTACATAAGCTGTTGTTTACTTTCTCTAAATTTTAAGTAGGATCAATTTAAGGAGGTAGGAAGGTAATTTACTTAGGCAATTTTATATTACTTAAGTCTATTGTTTACTTTCTCTAAATTTTAAGTAGGATGAATTTAAGGAGGTAGGTAGGTAATTTAATTAGGTTATTTTATATTACATAAGTCTGTTGTTCACATTCTCTAAATTCTAAGTAGGATCAATTTAAGGAGGTGGGTAGGTAATTTAATTAGGTTATTTTATATTACATAAGTCTATTGATTACCTTCTCTAATTTTAAGTAGGATCAATTTGTGGGAGGGCGGGCGGTACACACGGATTACATTTTGTAGGATCTTATCAGATAAGGTTTTGCGCGGAATTGTTACTAAATATTGTTTTATCATAATATTATACAATGGATTTCCGCAAAGTAACGCCTGAATCTATTATTTATCTTAGATCAGCAGGTACAGCTGAACAGGCAAAAATATACATCAAACTCACTCAGTCACATCGTATTGCAGCTCAAAATGTATGGTTCAATCAACAGTGTAAACATTTAGGGGTTATTCCATCCTATATTAAAATAACAAATCACACAAATAGTAGGGCAGCTAATATTGCTTTAAGGAGGGCTAGAAATACCTGGTTAAATGAGGAAATAAAACATTGGTTTACGATTAGAGACAACTATAAAACTCATTTGGGAGTTTTACACATGGAGTTAGCTTATTCATTACACAACATTCATTACACAACATCGAATTTGATTTACTCGATAATAAAGCTAGGGAGTACGCTGCTGAGTTAGCTCATAGAAAGTACCTAGTTCAGACAGGAAAATTAGATCGATTGGTTAGGGAAAAACAGAGGTTAGATCAACAAAGAGGTTATCGAAATAATATACAACAACCATGTCCTCATACTTTCTATCAACGCGTAGAAAATCATAGTAACGTTCAGTTCACAAGTTCAGAACTATCACTCTTAGAAAAGGGTCTAAAATACAATTTACAACCAGTTTTGAATAGGAAAACTTTAGAGATATTGGCCGTAGATTCAGAAATAGCAACAGTTAGAGGAAGAGCAGAGGAAGGTGTCAAACATGAGGTAGCCGCTATGATAAAGAAACCAATTAGTTCTGCTTTAGTTCCAAGTATACCAAGAGAGTTAAGTGTTTTTAAATCTTTAAGGAATAAAGTCGACCAAAATAATTTAGTGATTACAAAAGCAGACAAGGGTAATACTGTAGTTATCTTAGAAAAGGGTAGTTATGTACAGAAGGTTAATGAGGTCATACAGGGCAATGATTTTGAATTACTGAATTCTGACCCTACAAAAGTTTTCGTAAACGGTAAAGATAAATTAGATAAAAATAAAAAATCAGGCGTTTACAAGCTGGTTTGTGACGAATGTAATGGTATTTATGTAGGTCAAACAGGTCGCAGTTTTCAGGTTAGGTATAAAGAACATTTAGCCGCTTATAGAAACAATTATCCAGAAAAGTCAAACTTTGCAAAACATTTATTAGAATCGGGTCATTCGTTAAATGATAACCATTGTTTTTCTATTTTACATACTTGTGATAAAGGGTTTAGGTTGTCAGTCTTGGAAAATTTAGAAATTACAAAGTGTAGTGGTAACACATTGTTAAATGAACTTAGTATAGGTTTACCTAGGTCACCATTATTGCGAATCTTCTCAAATGACAACACTGGCGGTAGCGACAGCACAGGTGATGGTAATGGTACTGCGCACGTGCTGCGCCAGCAGTAACTACATTCATTTTCATATTATTATTATTAGCCAAATTTATCCCACTGCTGGGCAAATAATTCATATTCATAATAATAAAAAATACATTGTTGATTGGGTAATACGAGCAGCGGTAGTGGCAACACAGACAAGGGTGGCAACACTGAACACGTGCTGTGTCACGCCATTCGTGACTATATAAGTGGGGGTGTTGCGAACAAGGCTTCACTTTACGCAGGGAGCTCAGAGAGGCAACATCACTGGCAGGACTCTGTCGTTGTTGCTTGACGGTCTCAGTGCCAAAGTCGAGTATTGTTATAGCGTCCTGATGATGTCTCGTGGAGAGACGAAACTAGTCGACTTATTTTTGATGAGTTTTTTCATTTTGTAATTAGTGTGGTCTTTTCTTTCACAAATTAAGTTATATTCGGGCTTAAAGGTTAGGAAGGTAATTTACTTAGGCAATTTTAGATTACATAAGTCTGTTGTTTACTTTCTCTAATTATAAGTAGGTTCAATTTAATGAGGTAGGAAGGTAATTTACTTAGGCAATTTTATATTACCAACATAAGTCTGTTGTTTAACTTCTCTAAATGTAAGTAGGATCTATTTAAGGAGGTAGGAAGGTAATTTACTTAGGTAATTATTTATTACATAAGCTGTTGTTTACTTTCTCTAAATTTTAAGTAGGATCAATTTAAGGAGGTAGGAAGGTAATTTACTTAGGCAATTTTATATTACTTAAGTCTATTGTTTACTTTCTCTAAATTTTAAGTAGGATGAATTTAAGGAGGTAGGTAGGTAATTTAATTAGGTTATTTTATATTACATAAGTCTGTTGTTCACATTCTCTAAATTCTAAGTAGGATCAATTTAAGGAGGTGGGTAGGTAATTTAATTAGGTTATTTTATATTACATAAGTCTATTGATTACCTTCTCTAATTTTAAGTAGGATCAATTTGTGGGAGGGCGGGCGGTACACACGGATTACATTTTGTAGGATCTTATCAGATAAGGTTTTGCGCGGAATTGTTACTAAATATTGTTTTATCATAATATCCCCACTACTGGTTGGTGCCTTAGTGCCGAACGCAAGTCTATAAAACTTAACATAAAATATATTTATTTGCAGCAAAAACAATCATTTTACAACTAAGCACGTAGAGTTAACATTATAATATAATTATGATTAAGGCCTATTAAAACCGATAGAAGAAATTATTGCTGAGGGCTTGGAGACTATGATTTTACCGAAGGATCTGACACTAGGCCGAGCCTGTATCGTGAGGTCCAGGCTGATGATTCTTACAAACACGAGAAGGTACTTTGTCTCGGTGTGTGGTAGTTATTATCTTATCTAGTGATTAAATACGCAAGTGAGTAATTCTAACAATACTTATTTAAGACCAGCTTCTGCCCGCGGCTTTGCACGCGTATTTTCGGTACAATATGTAGCCTATTATCTATGTTAGACTTTGCTCTAAACGTACGCCAAATTTCATCTTGATCTGTTTAGGTGTTTTCGAGATCTTAGGTAACAAAAATTCAGATTTCACAAACTCTCGGCTTTATAATATTAGTAGGAAGTATAAAATAAATGACATTTTGTTTTATTTGGTGATTAAAGGTTTATAGAGAAAAAGGTCATTGATTCTTACTTTGAACCAATTGGAAATGTACATAATAGAAGACAAAAACAACTTATACTTATATAGGTAGTTAACTTATGATTTTGAGAATAACCTCAGTGTCCGTGTAATTTAAAGTTATAACCCAGTTGAATAATGTTTTTTAGCTTCACGGACTGACATCTCTAATATTACAAATTTTAACTACCTTATTAGTTATTATATAGGTACATATGATCGTATGAATAAAGGATCTTCGTTGGTAGAAAAGCGTTTTTTTCGAAAACCCATGTAGTGAATTCGTCTTGGCCATTTGCGATGGTCGTGCGAAACCCCGGGCCGTACCTAGTAGTGGATAATTTCTAAAAGTAAGTACAAATGCGAGCTCAATGGGTAAAAGGTACCCCCTGTAACCTACTCAACCTTCAAGGCTCGCCAAGGCCAGGGTTATCTTATTATTGCAGGCACATGGTTATGTAGATGTTTACTCATAATTACGGAATTCAATAATACTCACGTATGTAGGTAATAACGCTTGTAGGTACCTACCTAAGTAATTGTGACTTCTTGCACACAACCATGGTACAAATAAACAGGGTATGCTACTCCGAGAAATAGCGGTCACGTGGCTTTTCCCAAGCGTACGTCATATCCGCTACGGTGGTTATCAAACTTTTTAGTTTTGGGAGATTCGAGATGTAGATCTAGGTTTTAGGTTTTCCATAAAAAATTTCAAACATAGTTTCCATAATTTCAGTAAGCTTAAGTGAGCTCTGCACATGGATAAATCACTTTTTCCCTTGAAATGAAATTTATCTAATCGCAGGAACACTTTTCAGCCACAGATTCTCTTTTCGGGAATTTAGAGGACTTTATTGTACCGCCCTTCACACTTACAGTTACGGATAGACTACTAACCGCCCATTTTATTTTAAAGATTTATCCGATCTAAAACGCGAGTGAATCACCGGCGTCAATAAAAGTTTGATAGTCACCGGCAAAAGAACGTAACCCCCATTTTTGTGGCAATTGGACAGTGACGTAGGCTTGGGAAGATCTCGGAGTAGCATACCTTGTTTATTTGTACCATGCACACAACAATTATGGGAATGACATGCGATGGGTACCTTACCTATCTATTGAGTGGGCGCTCACCTAAGTAAGTGATAGGTACATATTGAACATGGCAACTACACTTGCGAGCTTTAAACTGGAATCGCTTCAAGGGTTGTTCAAGACTAATTTTTACAATTTCTTTGCAGTGAACTATGAGTTAAGTTATGTTTTCCCTTACGCAGGATTTATTGGCGACGATAAATTTTGATTTAATGCACGATAATGTCCGCTGCCACACCGCAGCAGTGACTAGACAGTACCGACAGACGTCTTCCATGTCGGCATTCCCACACTAGACTGGCCAGCCCTTATTCCTGACTTGAACCCAATCTGGCATATGTGGGACGAGCTAAAACAGCGGATACGAGGGAGAAATCCAGCTCCGGCGCCGATAGAAGCCGATAGATGCAACTTCGACCTATTGCAATAATTCCCAAAATTTAGGTAGCCAATTTAATTAATTTTAAATCTTCTTGATATCACTTGAAAGGTAACAAAATTACCTTTCAAATGATATACCACAATCTATAGTTCATTGTACATAAATTGTAAAAAAATTGTTTTGATCAACTCGCGATGAAAGCGATTCCATTTTAAAGCTCGCAAGTGTACAACATTCACCATCACCATCCGCAACCCATCAACTATTGCTGGGAACAGGCCTCCAAATCTCTTGTGCCACTACACGGTCTTGCGTAGAGCGTTACTGCCTTACGAATCTTAAGTAGTTATGGGTGCATGTCTACGTTGGATTTAGATCCGTCCAGACAAATCAGGTTAAACCTCGTAGCTCTGCGCATTTTGTAGTGGAGAGAGAATGACATTGAAGCCAATAAATCAGGGGCTTCATGGATACAGTTAATTAAATTACAAAGAAACACTTAAGTATTAAAATATCAAGCATGAGTCTTCGATCAGCTAACGTAGAGGTCCCAAAATGCGCTAGTCTGTCCTCATAGCTCAACAGTGATTTGCGCTGATTGCGAGAGTAGAAGGAGTCAAGAGGGCACAACATAAAAATTTCTGAAGAAAAGAAATTTTACACTACAATTACCTTGTGCCGCACAAGGTTAAAATTGTAGAGTAAATTTTTTGTAGACAGGGATTTGAAATGTCTACTGTAGGTACTATTTCCCTAAACGAAACAAGGATACTTAATTACTTGAGTACATAAATTTAATGTATGGTTTTAATTGGTATCACATATATATAATTTGTATAGTACGTAGGTACTTATTGTGTGTAAAATGCGCAAAAGATTATGCTTCTGTGGGCAAGATCTTCTATTTTATTAAAATGTGTAGTTTAGGTAGAGTTACGTTTTAATTTCTAAGAAATCAAATAATATCGCAAAAATTTTCGACTTCGACGGGACTTGAACCCGCATCCTTCCCTCAGTACGGGAATGTGATAACCGACTACACCACGATATTATTTGATTTCTTAGAAATTAGAAATTAGCCAGAGTGCGAGGCTTACGCACTATAATGACAAAAACCTTAGAGTTACGTTTTGTTCAAATAGATAGTTAGACAGACCCACTACGTTAAAAACATGGAGCTATGTGTTCAGTTTTAACGCAACGCAACCTCCCTTCACTTGCCCTTCACCGATAAAAAACCTTCAAAAACCTAATGTCAACTCTATAACTTTGATTCTACTGACAACGCCAAACCAGTCAGAATTTTTGTACTATTTACAAACAAACCTCTACCCCATAGCGCAAAATCTTCCAAAATGAGCGTCCTAAAGCCGAAAATATTATCGCAAGTACGAAAGCTGTCGGGCACAGGAGTGGGCCGTGGTATATGTGCACCACTATACGGTCCTCTGGATCTGCAGCAGTCTGTCCTGATGAACGGTGTCAGGGTGGCTGGTCTCAAGCCACTGGGCGCGCAGATATCCGCATGCACTATTATGTTCCAGGTACCGTATTCATCATCACCCAGTGTTGTGTGGGTGTGTACTGGGTATTGGTCTTCTTAAATCTTTACCCGCCTTGTCTCTCTTGTAGCTTCCGCATGCAGTTATGCCCAGCGGCTTTTGCAATGTCCTCGACCCAACACGCTTTCGGATGTCCACGACTTCTGTGGCTTATTAGTTGTTAGCCACCACGGTTTCAGATAGGTAGGTATTATCTCCTAGAAACTTTATTCTACTAAGGCCCTTTTTCATATGCAAACGGGAAAGGCTTCTTGCTGCAATAGCAATCTTGCTTGAGCAAGTGAGCGTTTGCTTTTCCATAATTTTTTTTATTTATAAATACTTTAATAAATTCAAGAGGAGGATCCAACTGAGCTGGGCAGCGTTTGAAAACTACCTCGCGTATTCTCGTCATCCTTACAGCAATGATTGAAAACTAAGAGTCTAAAGAGTCTTACTTAGCCGTCATGACCTACGGAGCTAAGACGTGGACACTCACGCTAGGGTTGGTCCACCAGTTCAATCAAAGTCGCTCAGCGAGCTATGGAAAGAGCTATACTCGGTGTTTCTCTAAAGGATAGGATTCGTAACAAATACATCCGACAGAGAACCAAACCTTGAGTGGAGAACGCAACTCGGCAAACGTAGTGTAGGACGCCCTCCGGCAAGGTGAGATGACGACCTGCGAAAGACTGCAGGCAGATGCTGGATTCGACAAGTTGAAGACAGGGCGCTACGACGCTCATTTTGGGAGGCACGTGTCCAACAGTGAACTAAAATAAGTTGATTGTGATGATGATGTTAGAATGTGTCTCAAGGTGGGATCCCGTCACGAGATAGACAGTCGAATCGGCGCGACTCACTTCCTGCGCTCTATTTCATCTGGCACTGGCTGCGCTTACTCCGGCTACTCCAAGACTCGTGTGCTGCAGCAATACGGGGCCAGCCTGACTTGCACCTCGGATCGCCAGCGCGTGGCCTACACCCTGCGCTGTCCTCGCCCAGTCTTCAGGACCCTATCGTCATATCTTCTGGACACGGCTGCCAGGTATCAGCATGGCCAGCATGGCGTGGTTGCCAGGTATCATACTTAATCATCCTCTTATCGACGCAGCTGCCAGGCGGAAATCAAAGCTTATAGACGAAATCAAAGTTTCTGATTGATTTTCGTGTCACATAAGAGTCGGTTTTGCACTTCGTTTTTACACGACATCGAAAAAGAAATTTCGATTTTCCTTTTCGGAGTATGCCCCCAGGTATCATGTGATAAACGTTGTTTATATTTGTAGTGGATGTCGTAAGAAGGGTAGCTTACTTCTATGTATTTTTAACAGCTCTACTGCACACCTTGATCACAAATTGTTTTAGAATTAACCGATACCGTTACCAAATTTTTTTGATAAAAAGCTCAAAACCGCCGCCATCTTCCTAGACCTCTCAAAGGCTTTCGTTTCGTTCGACACTGTCTCGGTACGGTGCCTACCTTACTGAAGCTCGAACACATTGGCATCAGAACTATTGCTCTTGAAATGTTCCGTAGCTAACCTCACGCGGACAATACGAAATTATCGATGGTTTTACATGTACCTGCGAAAATATTTCGTTTGGCGTGCCGCGAGGTAGTGTCCTTGGACTTACACTGTTTTTGTTTTATATTGACTAGGTATCTCTGCAACTTAACACTCACAAACTGTAAAATTATTGTAAACTAGACGATCGCCTCACGGTTTCACCCGCGTAGTTCCCGTTCCCGTGGTATTTCCGGGATAAAATATAGCCTATGTCATTCCCTGAACAGTAAGCTTCCTAACGGTGAAAGAATTTTTCAAATTTACAACTATAGTTTTAGAATAATTACATGACGCGAGACAGTTCCTCGATCCATTAGGTACTTACAGCTAAGGAATGAATCTTCGTTCTACCCGCATATAAAATGACAGATTATCAGCAACGTCTAACTAAGCGATTCCCAAAGCTGGGGTACCCGCATTTTGGTCTGCATATATAAAAATAGTCAAACGGTAATAAAAACCCTTAAAACTGACAATCAATTTCCAGCATCGTTAATAAATAGGTAATTGATGCCCGGATGGATTAATATGCCTGTGCGTGAAATTATTATGTTGTGATGTGAGGCAACCAAAAATCACTTACCTTCAACTCATCTAAAGCAAGTTTGTTCGAGTTTTCTGTCCATATTTATCGACTCGGAATCGACTTGATAGATGTGGTCAGACCATAGAAATCTAATTATTTAGATTTCTATGGGTCAGACCCTGACCTTGCAGCTGAAACCTTTACCTAAAACTTACAGATCCTGTTTCGTGCCTTGGGAGTTGGAAGATCGCAAGGACAACATCCGCAAAGATCTCATACGCCTCACACCAGAAGCACGTGTTTTAGACATGGTAATTATTAACCATTTTTTTTACCCCCGACCATCGATCAAGTATGCGGCCTCCCCCGTAGATACCTAGAACCTTACAAGAATGACACTCAAAAGTGTCCACGTTTTGTTTTGACGCAGACAGTTTGCGCAGAGCCTGTCAAGTTTTTTGCATGCGGAACAAGAGATTAGTGGAGTCGAATTTATTTTATTTTATTTTGTAAGTAGGTAGGAAGGTACCTAAAAATAATTTATACACTGTTTATTTTTATAAGGATAAAAATTAAATACTAAGTTGATTAAATCTAATACTTTTGGTAATCTTTCTTTTATTAGAGAGTCCACGCAAATAAAATTGAGGGCGGGTCAGCTAGTTATTTTATAAACCTCAACCAGTTATTTTAAATGTCTTTTCATGAAAAAATTTTTATCACTTACAACTTACCACAAATAAATAAAAAAAAATTAAAAACAATAGCCGCTCCATTCATCAACTTAGAACAAAATAAATATTTTTACATAGGCAAACCCAACAACAATATTTAATGCTGATTTCTCAAGTATATAAGGCTCAATTGGCTCATATCACAATACATAGGTAAAAATTACATGAAAACTTACTGAAAATAAGAAATTCCATCCTTTTTCTGTTGCTTGGTCGGTCGATTATTGCATTTTTTATACGAGCACTTGACCGTGCTTTCGGTCCGAGAGCTAAAATGACACTAGTTGAAAAGGTATCCCAAAATGCCAAATGGGATACCTTTTGATACTGACGTTTTCAGGGCGCGCATTGTGCATCTAAGGGGGGCCGGCCGGAAATTTTTGATCGATGCCCCCGTCGCAAAAAGAGAGGGGTGTTATAAGTTTAACGTGTCTGTCTGTGTATCTATCTGTGGTATCGTAACTCCCAAACGGATGATCCGATTTTCGTTTAGTTTTTTTTTGTATCATAGATAATTTTATACCGAGTGTTCTTAGCCATGTTTCATGAAAATCTGTCGGGGGGGGTTTTTTAAATTTTTAATTTTGTTCTTTACCGTATATTTTAACATATTTTACACTTATTGACGGAAGGTTTTCTTATACTACTACTACACTAGAGTCCCATTTGAGGTTCAAATGGTGAGCTCCACGGATCCACTATCCAACTTTATGTACTACTTAAAATACTTGCTCGGTATTGTATGCCGGACATACAGCTGGTTCTCTAGCAATAACTTCCTTTATACCAAGGAATAGAGTCTTATTTGATTCGCTTCCCCCAACAATAGATCCAATCCAAACCGGCCAGCCCAGCATGCTTTCCTTCGACTGTACCTAACTACCTACCTACTCACAAATTTCAGCCCTAAATAGGTAAGGTACTACCTACTAGGAAATAGGGTGCTATTTAATTCCCTTGGCCCAATAGATCCAAACGGCCAGTTTCGCGGGCCCGCTGTCTAACTCCATCTACTGCTTGGAGGATCGCGTGGCTGGTATGTCGGATAGTGAGCTGTCTGGCTTTGTTAACGACTACTACCTTTCGAGCGTATGTTCGGTGGCCAGCTACGGACTGCCATTTGAGGAGACTTTGGATTTGGCTGAGAAGGTGCAGATCCGTCGGGTAAGTTTATCTTAGAGTCAAAATTGACAATTTTCCAATTAATTTGATTTCGGGGTTGCGAACTTGCGAATCGAAGCCGACATGTATGTAACGTAGAGGGCTTTATAATTCATTCATTACATCCCATTCACTTACAGTAGGTACCGTAAAACGGGGTCACATTGATTAATTTTGAAATGAAAATGTATGCTACTTCTTTAATTTCAATCGTATAAATGTAGAAAAATTTAGAACAATGGGCATACTAAATTTTTTTTTCAGCCATTACTGTCCCACTGCTGGACTAAATATTTTAATATAAAAAAAAAAATCCAATAACTTTTGGCAAAAAAAGAAAACCTCGTGATCAAACTTATATTGAATTTGGGGTTACTTTAATTCCACCCGTTTTTAACGAATATAGATGATACCACAACCAGGAAAAAAATCAAGAAAAATAAATAAATTGAGACATCGTTTTCGAAAAATGATTTTTAATGTTTTTAATCATAAGCACAGATATTATAATACTATACTAGTATCATAAGTAAAAGTCAGATAATGAAATAAAAGCCTAAGTAGGTATCATGAACTTTTTTAACACAATATATAAACTTCACCTAAAAAATAACCAGCTATCAAATTAGTCCTTTTTTGCTAATAATGTAGACAAAATATTGATGCAATTTCTATTTTATGAAAGATTTAAAGATAATTTTATAAAAGAGCAAAAGAGAATTCACCCTCATCAGTTTTTCCCTAATGCGCCACAATAGGTAGGTATAATTAAATAAAGTTGTAGGGGCGAAATTAACTTTTACTACTTAGATAAACAAAACATTTTAAAAATACTGTGGCGAGATTGATAGTTATCAATGTAGCCCCGGTTTACAAAAGTACTCATTAAAATGAAAATGGTGACCGCAACTCAATGACGGCAAAATATTACATAAAGAAACATAATATAACTAATACTGTGTGAACTTTTCAAAATTTCTTGCGTTTTTCACAACTAAATGTAAATAGAAGAAATTAGAAATTAGCCAGAGTGTGAGGCTTACGCACATTTTACATTTAAGGTTTTTGTTATTATAAACAAAAACCTTAAATGTAAATAATTATTTGACACTTTGGAAAATGATAGCCAGAATGTCAGTCTTGCCAATACAAAACAATATACAAATATATATTAAAAAACAAGATTCATTGCGTTTCGTTTTACGGAGAAAATTTAAAACAAGCAAAAACTTTGAGTTATCATCAAAGTCACTCCGGTTCTCAAAGACACCCCGTTTTACGATACTTTACCTTTTGTTTTCATAAATCATAATGTGGGTAGACCCATCATAGTTATTCCATGCCTTTAAGTACGTTAGGCCTTCAGGTCTACAAGAAATTGTGTATGACTGAGCTCACTTTTAATTTCAACTCTTCGTTCTTAGTTTGTAAGCCTTGTAATGAATGAGGAGGCTTCGAGCAGCGCCTACGACCTGATGGCACTCAGCTCGTTGACTTGACGGAGTGCCTCAATTTCTTCAAACCCGTCGTCTGTCTGACCTCCTCTGTGGGCGTCAGTGTACCATGTTTGACGCGTGACGTGTCCATCCACTGAGAGTAGGTACTTACTAATATTGAAGTTCTGGCTCGGAACTGTCGGATTCGCCAAGGATAATCATATTAAAGTATGATGCAGGAGATGCTAATACCATGCTGTGAGATGATCTCCAAGCCGCGCGGAGGGTTCGAGCTGTATGACCTGGGCAGTGGCAGCGACACCTGGATCGCCGTTGCCGTGCCTGGCACAGGGACATCCAATCCAACGTGAGTATGACGCAGGATCTCTGCCTCTTTGGCTATGTACCTACCTATCTTGCACTTCATCCACCTTAAAAACAATCTTCCTTGGTCCTTACGTCAAGCTTTAAAAACTATTCTTCCTTTTACCAGGTGCCTGTTACAACACGGCATTCTTGCAGCTGCTTCTGGCTTCGGTAATTTACAAGTTAGTGTCACATACATATCTCACGTGGGAACTTTTAAATTGCAAGTAAGATTCAATAGATTCAGTATGAGGAGACCACCACCAGGCCACAGCAGCAATAGGCTATGCTGATGATGATTGATGAGGAGCTTGAAATCAAAATCAAAAATCAAAAACTCTTTATTTCCATAAATACAATAAGTAAATGTACACTTAGAAAAGGTCAAAATATAAAACTAAACACTGACACGGAAATAAAGTGATATATGACAGGATTTAATAATTGTAACGGAAATGCCCCAGAGATCTGCAGTTTTCTTTATATTTACAAGTTTAAAGGCTTTTTTAATATCTTTTTCATCAACATGGATGAAATTAAATTTATTTTTGCATTCAGATACATTTTCTATCAGTAATGACTCGGCAATTACTTGAGAAGAGTTTAATTAAACACTTTGTAGTAGAGATTGGAATTTCAGTAAAAAAGTTTTCAAATGCTTGGGCTACTTCGACCAGGGGCGGTCGCAGCCCAAGACTTTGGGGGGGGTCACACCTGGTGCGGGCCGTAGCACCAAATGTACTTGTAGGCGGTTGCAGACCTCACTGAAAACCACTAAACTTTATCGGCGAGCGGAGCGAGCCGCGGAAAATTTATACTCAACTCCCAACAATAGTAGGTATAAGTTATGGCGAGCGAAGCGAGCCTCGAAATTTTTGAGATGTTTTCTGAAGTTTAGGCAAAAGTAAGCAAGAGTAGGTCCACTTGCTTACTCTCGCCCGCATCATGTATTTTGTTGTTGATGATCTAGAAAAAATAAATGATAGCGAGCGTAGCAAGCCCCGAAAATTTTAGAGACTTTGCGATATAAATTCAGATATAAATTCTAAATAGGAGCGAGCGGAGCAGCCCTTGCTCCGCTCGCTCCTATTTAGAATCAACAAAAAATTGGAAATACAAAAAAGACATGGAAACAATGTAACGGCGAGCGGAGCGAGCCGCCGAAATTTTTGTTACTTTTTCGGGTAACTACCCGTGCAAAATGATGTTAAACAAGTGTCAAGCACTGGACCAAATACAGAGAAGGACAAAATACTATCGGCGAGCGGAGCGAGCCGCAAAATGCAGTGTTTTGCATATTGGCCGCAAACAGTCAAATCGGGGCGAGCGGAGTAAAGGAGATTAACAAAAATTTAGAAATAAAAAAAAGACACCGAAACAGATGTAGCGGCGAGCGGAGCGAGCCGCCGAAATGTTTGTTCCCTTTTTCGGGTTGTCACAAACTGGTTCAGAAAATAAATAACAGTGAGTGGAGCGAGCTCTGAATGAGCCGCAGCCTTTTTTGAAATTGGTGAGGTAGCGTCCATGCAAGACAAGGAAGCTAAATTATGAGCTATTAGCTTCTGCCCGCGACTTCGCACGCGTTCTTTTTATGGAAACGTTCAAAGGTAATTTATATCCCATGGGAACTGATTTACGGGATAAAAAGTAGCCTATGTTTGATTCCAGGCTCAGAGCTACACTGATGCTAAATTTCAGCTCAATCTGTTCAGTAGTTTTGGTGTGAAGAAACAAACATCCATCCATCCAAACTTTCGCATTTATAATATTAGTGAGATTGTGAAGAACAATTTAAAAGTTTGTCGAATAACAACCAAATATGCGGACAACAGACTAGACATCATATAGAATCAACGGCGAGCGAAGCGAGCCGCGAAAATTTTTATGATCTGGCTGTGCGTGTGAGTTGTTTGGTATTAGAAATTTTGCAGTTGCAAACTCGCCTGAAACGGAGAAGGAGTCCTGGACTAGAACAAGCTAGAAGCTTATCAAAACACAGCAGAAAGTTATCAGAGGCAAGCAGAGCATGCTGCGATAATTTAGTGGTTTCGTTAGATTTTTGGAGTGTTTGTAAAACTGACCTCAAACGAGGGATAAGCCCATGACCAGAGGCAGACACTTTAAAGTTGCCGGCTAGGTTAAGCGAGCTGCGACAACTTTTGATTTTTGTTAGATTTTGGGCAACTTTTTAGAAAATTTGGCAAAGTGACCTAAAGCGGGGCGGGTTTTGAGCTTTGGATCACAGTCAAATGTTATCAGCGACCAGACCAAAACGCGAAAATTTTGTTGTCTACTAATTTTTTGTACTGGTTGACAAAGTGACCTCGCAGAACATAGAGCACAAATAACAGTAATATCGGCGAGCGGAGCGAGCCGCGATTTTTTATTTTGCTGCCGTTGCACATACGGGTATTTTGCCGATCTACGCGGCCAAAATTAAAATTTACAAAATGTTTAAAATGTTGAAAAGGACGGCTACCTAGCTAGGGCACAGTTCCAGGTACAATAACCCGCCCTTCCCGCTTCGCCACGTGCACTAGTCGCGTCATAAATTTAGTCGGAATTCGATCTTTCAACTTGTTGTTTGTGTCTGTTCTCGGCGTTCGTGTAAAAACATTAACTTTGCAGTAAAATATTAAATATTCTACGTTATCTTATGAAGTGTTTGTGATGGATCCTGATTTAGCAGGTAATAGTGCTGTACTTTAGTATGTTTTTTTGTTGTTTTCATAATAACAAAGTTTAGATATAATATTATGAAAGTATCCACATGTTAGGTAGATTATTTTTTGCAAATATTTTATTAAATCGTTTATTTGTTATACTATCCAGTCAGATCCTGCTATAATTCTTTATATAAATGAAAATTTGAAGCTTTGAGTAGTAAAAAATAAAAAAAACTGCCGCGGATAAGCGCGGATTAGTAATGTTTTGGTACTTTGAACTTATTATGAGTAATATACAAAAAAAAATTCTCTATGTTTTAGGTTCACAAGATACTTCGGGAGTAAGACTAGTGACCCGTAAATATTTGTTTGATCGTGTGCAGAGCTATAATTCGCCTAATTTAGAAGAAGAACTCGAATCCTTGAGAGGTCATCTATTGTCGTGTGAAGGTCGTGTTATTAGTTGTATGAGAAGCTTAAAAAAAAGAAAAATGCAGTGTTTTTTGCAAGACACAATCGCGCTTCTCATGCCTGGGAAACCCAATGCTGATTCATCAGAGAGCGAGGAAGAAGAATAATAATAATGAAAAATAAAACTCAACTGTTAAATATTTTTTTACACATTAGTCCTGAAAAATATTATATAGTACTTATTTTAGAATAAAACCGCTTTATAAATTACAAGATGTATTTTTCTACCAAGTTATATCCTTTAGATAAGAATAAGAACATAAAATAATTTTGGCCGCGTAGATCGGCAAAATACCCGTATGTGCGTTGGTAACCATAATCAATGTAACGGAAGTAAACAGGACAATATAATCATTAAGCTGTGGGTTGCAATTTTTTAAGTACCTAAACTAAGATTTTGGGGGGGGTCATGACCCCCGTGACCCCCCCCCTGGGACCGCGCCTGACTTCGACATCGTTTTTGATTGAGCAATCATTAATTTTTGAATTGTAATCATTAATGTTTGTACTGACCTTTCCAGTCTCACTTTTTATTATTTTCAAAGTTGCTTTTATTACATTTTCACTATTTCTAATTTTCGAGCTAATATAATTTGATTTTGTTATATGACAAACTTTTCTAAATATTTTTGAGTAACTTTTTACTTTTTCTTTGAATTCCTGGCTAAAATTGTATTTCTTTTCATTATACAGTTCATACAACTTTTGTCTACTTTTATGTATACCCACTGTTGCCCATTCACTAAAGCTAAGTTTTTCTGAGACCATAATCGATTTGGGTGTGAATATTTAATTGAACGCATTGGTAAATTAGTTAAAAAAATGCAATATGACTCATTTGGGTTGTTATGTGTGTGATTCGTTGATGGTTTGGAATCCCAATCCAATTTAAACCGTTCAAATCGACTGGTGGTCACAGGTATGTAAGTTAATCTCTTTTTACAATTATTATTTTTTACTTGAATTTCTAGTTTTATTAGTTGACCTAAGTGGTCTGATTTTAAATTACTTATTATTTTCTTAGTAACAATTTTTTCACTTTGGCAAATAAATACATTATCACATATTATATTATATACATTTTGCTGAGGTTTCAGTTATTCTAGTAGGTTCCATAAATAATGGCCTTAGATTATAAGAATTAAATAAATTAGTCAATCTAGTACTGAGGGAGTAAACTTCTAAAAGGTCAACATTAAAATCTCCACATACCATTATAGTTTTATTTGATTTTGATAATTTAAATAAAATGTCCTCCATAACATTTTCAAAAATTTCAAAAGAAGCTGATGGTGGGCTGTATACGCTTACAACAATAATTTGATCCAACTCTACACATGCTACTTCAATGTGGCTGTCAACGGATAAGCATATTATGCCCTTACGGTCTTTTAATTTCATTAATTTATTTATTAATATTAATGAGCCTCCACGAATAGCATGTGATCTGCAAAAAGAGCTACCAACCTGGTGGTTACTGAAATTGAACATGAGCTCATAGCTTTTCAGCCAGTGTTCTGTTAAGCAGACGATATCAATATGTTGATATCATCTGCTTAACAGAACACACATCAATATGTTGATTACCTACTCTTGTAGATCAACTACCCTTTATGTAGGTACGTATGTTACTACGGCATCTTATCTATCAAACTAAATTAGACTCGACTAGATGTCGCCACTACAAGAATTTGAAGTCGTTTTATAGTTTTTTAGAATCACTCTGGAACTCAGCATTGTGCTGGATACACACTGACATATCCACCCAGTGCTGGTTTTCAGCGGAGACCAGAAGAATCGTGTTACCACGTCACGACCTTCTAGATAGAGGTGCCTAAAAATAAGTAATAGTACCTATCTAAATACAAAGTAATGAGGAACTACCCCAACTCTTCCCGCAGGTGTCGTAAGAGGCGACTAAAGGATATCCACCAGGGGCGAGCAGCAGCGCCCCCTGTAGAACAATTCTACCAACGAACTGTGATCCCGAACCCGCATGCCCAGCGTGCGGATTATGGGTATTATGAGATAAAATCCAATAAGGCGCTTTTAAGGGGGAGCCCTGCGTCCAGCAGTGGACCAATATAGGCTGTCGCGGTGAGGTGAGGATGAGGAGCTAGAGAGAATAATCGTGACATTACTTCCAGGATGGTCAGCATTACCAGGACCGACAACCGATGGCGCCCCTGGGCGCGCTAGCGGGTGATGATATATACACCAGCTATCGCGCGTTCAACATCTCCTACAAAGAGACTGGCTTGTTTGGTTAGTGCCACTTGCCACTTCGCTCAGGTCATATCAAGCTCAAGAAGGTTGTAGTAATGTCCTTAGATAAATACTTGACTTTGTTTGTTACCGCAAAACTCATGATTTAGTTTAGAAAGAAAAAAAGAAAATCCAGTTATTTGGCCCAAACATACACACACACAATAATAAAGTTTAGAGTAAGGCCCAGTAGGTACCTTCTCCTACTTTACCCCAAAATACTCAAACGCAACTCAGATTTAAGTAGTACATCTCAAGATGCGATTGTTTAACAGTTTTATGTGAAATTCTTTCAAAAATTCGTCATTTGAGACGTGCTTTGCTTATATACCTATCTGAGTTGCGTTTCAGTATTCGGTGGTTAGTCTTTAATTTTTGAAAGCTGTAGACTAAGCACGGTGATGATTGTCTATGGTAGAATAAAAAAAGTTACGTCACTTTGTCATCGAATGCGTAAATTATTAAAATTTATTTCTCAACTTTAATAACATACCTACGCAATGTATGACGACGCGATGTCATTATTGTCATTATTGCAATTAGGTTCGTTCGTTAGGGAGCTACGATGCCACGAAGAAGACACCTGTCAAACATAAACACCCCTTCCTTTTTGTCGGGGATTAAAAACTGATTCACTCATAGATACCTACATAAGTAAAATTCTGTGGTGGCGTGCTGGGTAAGCGCTGGGATGGGACAACGTACCATACGTTGTCCCAGCAACTCGACAAATGGCCTGTGTTGTGTTTCAACTAAACGCAAAGACACGCTATTTCGCTTTTTTACATCGATGGCTATTTCTAATCTTTTGCACTATAAGTACCTACCTAATGAAATGAATAACTTAGATGGAATATGAATGACCTGAGGAGGGTGAATCTAATGGAACCTAAGTAATTTGAGCGTTCCACTTTCAAGAAGCTAATACCTACCTACCCAATCTCCCAAATTTTACTTACATCCATGCTGAAACTGAACCAGGGGCGGTCGCAGCCCAAGACTTTGGGGGGGGTCACACCTGGTGCGGGCCGTAGCACCAAATGTACTTGTAGGCGGTTGCAGACCTCACTGAAAACCACTAAACTTTATCGGCGAGCGGAGCGAGCCGCGGAAAATTTATACTCAACTCCCAACAATAGTAGGTATAAGTTATGGCGAGCGAAGCGAGCCTCGAAATTTTTGAGATGTTTTCTGAAGTTTAGGCAAAAGTAAGCAAGAGTAGGTCCACTTGCTTACTCTCGCCCGCATCATGTATTTTGTTGTTGATGATCTAGAAAAAATAAATG
Source organism: Eupithecia subfuscata (assembly GCA_963564075.1). Taxonomy (NCBI): domain Eukaryota; kingdom Metazoa; phylum Arthropoda; class Insecta; order Lepidoptera; family Geometridae; genus Eupithecia; species Eupithecia subfuscata. The sequence goes on along the minus strand of OY751112.1, from coordinate 14,408,326 downwards.
ATAGCGAGCGTAGCAAGCCCCGAAAATTTTAGAGACTTTGCGATATAAATTCAGATATAAATTCTAAATAGGAGCGAGCGGAGCAGCCCTTGCTCCGCTCGCTCCTATTTAGAATCAACAAAAAATTGGAAATACAAAAAAGACATGGAAACAATGTAACGGCGAGCGGAGCGAGCCGCCGAAATTTTTGTTACTTTTTCGGGTAACTACCCGTGCAAAATGATGTTAAACAAGTGTCAAGCACTGGACCAAATACAGAGAAGGACAAAATACTATCGGCGAGCGGAGCGAGCCGCAAAATGCAGTGTTTTGCATATTGGCCGCAAACAGTCAAATCGGGGCGAGCGGAGTAAAGGAGATTAACAAAAATTTAGAAATAAAAAAAAGACACCGAAACAGATGTAGCGGCGAGCGGAGCGAGCCGCCGAAATGTTTGTTCCCTTTTTCGGGTTGTCACAAACTGGTTCAGAAAATAAATAACAGTGAGTGGAGCGAGCTCTGAATGAGCCGCAGCCTTTTTTGAAATTGGTGAGGTAGCGTCCATGCAAGACAAGGAAGCTAAATTATGAGCTATTAGCTTCTGCCCGCGACTTCGCACGCGTTCTTTTTATGGAAACGTTCAAAGGTAATTTATATCCCATGGGAACTGATTTACGGGATAAAAAGTAGCCTATGTTTGATTCCAGGCTCAGAGCTACACTGATGCTAAATTTCAGCTCAATCTGTTCAGTAGTTTTGGTGTGAAGAAACAAACATCCATCCATCCAAACTTTCGCATTTATAATATTAGTGAGATTGTGAAGAACAATTTAAAAGTTTGTCGAATAACAACCAAATATGCGGACAACAGACTAGACATCATATAGAATCAACGGCGAGCGAAGCGAGCCGCGAAAATTTTTATGATCTGGCTGTGCGTGTGAGTTGTTTGGTATTAGAAATTTTGCAGTTGCAAACTCGCCTGAAACGGAGAAGGAGTCCTGGACTAGAACAAGCTAGAAGCTTATCAAAACACAGCAGAAAGTTATCAGAGGCAAGCAGAGCATGCTGCGATAATTTAGTGGTTTCGTTAGATTTTTGGAGTGTTTGTAAAACTGACCTCAAACGAGGGATAAGCCCATGACCAGAGGCAGACACTTTAAAGTTGCCGGCTAGGTTAAGCGAGCTGCGACAACTTTTGATTTTTGTTAGATTTTGGGCAACTTTTTAGAAAATTTGGCAAAGTGACCTAAAGCGGGGCGGGTTTTGAGCTTTGGATCACAGTCAAATGTTATCAGCGACCAGACCAAAACGCGAAAATTTTGTTGTCTACTAATTTTTTGTACTGGTTGACAAAGTGACCTCGCAGAACATAGAGCACAAATAACAGTAATATCGGCGAGCGGAGCGAGCCGCGATTTTTTATTTTGCTGCCGTTGCACATACGGGTATTTTGCCGATCTACGCGGCCAAAATTAAAATTTACAAAATGTTTAAAATGTTGAAAAGGACGGCTACCTAGCTAGGGCACAGTTCCAGGTACAATAACCCGCCCTTCCCGCTTCGCCACGTGCACTAGTCGCGTCATAAATTTAGTCGGAATTCGATCTTTCAACTTGTTGTTTGTGTCTGTTCTCGGCGTTCGTGTAAAAACATTAACTTTGCAGTAAAATATTAAATATTCTACGTTATCTTATGAAGTGTTTGTGATGGATCCTGATTTAGCAGGTAATAGTGCTGTACTTTAGTATGTTTTTTTGTTGTTTTCATAATAACAAAGTTTAGATATAATATTATGAAAGTATCCACATGTTAGGTAGATTATTTTTTGCAAATATTTTATTAAATCGTTTATTTGTTATACTATCCAGTCAGATCCTGCTATAATTCTTTATATAAATGAAAATTTGAAGCTTTGAGTAGTAAAAAATAAAAAAAACTGCCGCGGATAAGCGCGGATTAGTAATGTTTTGGTACTTTGAACTTATTATGAGTAATATACAAAAAAAAATTCTCTATGTTTTAGGTTCACAAGATACTTCGGGAGTAAGACTAGTGACCCGTAAATATTTGTTTGATCGTGTGCAGAGCTATAATTCGCCTAATTTAGAAGAAGAACTCGAATCCTTGAGAGGTCATCTATTGTCGTGTGAAGGTCGTGTTATTAGTTGTATGAGAAGCTTAAAAAAAAGAAAAATGCAGTGTTTTTTGCAAGACACAATCGCGCTTCTCATGCCTGGGAAACCCAATGCTGATTCATCAGAGAGCGAGGAAGAAGAATAATAATAATGAAAAATAAAACTCAACTGTTAAATATTTTTTTACACATTAGTCCTGAAAAATATTATATAGTACTTATTTTAGAATAAAACCGCTTTATAAATTACAAGATGTATTTTTCTACCAAGTTATATCCTTTAGATAAGAATAAGAACATAAAATAATTTTGGCCGCGTAGATCGGCAAAATACCCGTATGTGCGTTGGTAACCATAATCAATGTAACGGAAGTAAACAGGACAATATAATCATTAAGCTGTGGGTTGCAATTTTTTAAGTACCTAAACTAAGATTTTGGGGGGGGTCATGACCCCCGTGACCCCCCCCCTGGGACCGCGCCTGAACTGAACTAAAACGAACATAGGTGGATACCTAAATAAGTAGGTACATAAACCAAACTGAACTTTCACAGGCATCCTGGTAAAGACAAAAGCGAAGACAGCGTGGAACGCCGCCGTCTCGGCCGCCAAGTTCCTCACCAAAATCGAATGTCTTTCTTGCTGCCAACTTGACCTTGGGAGGACCAGGCTAAGTGAGCTTATTGAGATGTTTCACTACCTTATTTCAACGGGGGGCCTTATGATGAATAAGTACCTACGTTTCCATTATAAATATAAGCGGGTTAACTACGAACTTAGTTTGTGTTGGAAGAACACCAACATTCATAATGAATTTGTCTAACTACGAAAGTATTTATTGTAAAATATCCATTGATCAAGGCAGGGATCAATGGATCCTGGGATATGGATAAGTATCTACAGACAAATTGAGTTTTGCACTTATCGGGGTAAGTATGAAAGTAGCGCCCATCCATGTAGCACCAGTGACAGAACAGAGAAGATTAGGAATGTTTATACTTACTCCATCCAGATGAACACTTGGATACTTTCAGGGATTTCCAAATAATACAATTAGATCAAGCTAATAACTTTATGTTCGTGTGAAAGAACTAGTTTTTAAATAACAACTATACTTTTAGAATCATTACATGAGGCGAGCCAGTTTCTCGATCAGTTACAGCTAAGGAATCAATCCTCGTTCTACCCGCAAATACAATGACAGATTATCAGCAACGTCTAAGCGATTCCCAAAGCTGGGGTATATACCCTTAAAAACTGACAATGAATTTCCAGCATCGCTAATAGATAGATGGGTACCTTGCTAGCAGACAAGACAGACTTCTAAGAAATCGAATTATATCGCAAAAATTTTCGACTTCGACGGGACTTGAACCCGCGTCCTCCCCTCAAGGGTTCAAGTCCCGTCGAAGTCGAAAATTTTTGCGATATACTTAATTCGATTTCTTAGAAATTAGAAATTATCCAGAGTGCGAGGATTACGCACTACAATAACAAAACCCAAGACAGACTTGTGTGGTATAGGAAGTGGATACCTATATGGGGAGAGGAGAACCAAAACTGAAATGGAATAGATGGTGAAAAAGATGGCATGTAGGTACAGTAGTGGTCAGAAGTGATAACCTCCATTGTGTAAAGACATTGTCGTGGAGCCATTCTTGGTGCTTACGACCTTTTTAAACAGATAAAAGATAAGAAAATTTAAATCAATAATGTACAGGAGAGCCTTATTCGTGTAAAAAAATCAAAAATCTAAGACTTAATTTTCAGGCGGCGCACCGGGAAGGTAGTTTACAAAAAACTTGCGTTTTTGGTCCTAATTTCTAGCAAAATTAAGTAATTTTGTAACTAATACTACTTTTACTTTGTTCTTGGCATATAAACGTATTAGTTTAAAGATTAAAGAATCTGAGTAGGTACATCGTTCATCTTCTGATTGATTTTGGGAAGGCTCCTACACAGGCGCGGTCGCAGCCCAAGACTTTGGGGGGGGTCACACTTGGTGCGGGCCGTAGCACCAAATGTACTTGTAGGCGGTTGCAGACCCCACCGATAAGCACTAAACTTTATCGGCGAGTGGAGCGAGCCGCGGAAAATGTATACTCAACTCCCAACAATAGTAGGTAGGTATAAGTTATAGCGAGCGAAGCGAGCCTCGAAATTTTTTAGATGTTTTCTGAAGTTTGGGCAAAAGTAAGCAAGAGTAGGTCCACTTGCTTACTCTCGCCCGCATCATTTATTTTGTTGTTGATAGGTATCTATAAAAAAATAAATGATAGCGAGCGTAGCAAGCCCAGAAAATCTTAGAGACTTGCGGTAGTAGGTATAAAGCTATGAATATAAATAGGGGCGAGCAGAGCAAGGGCATTAACAAAAAATCAGAAATACAAAAATGTAACGGCAAAAGACATTGATAAAATGTAACGGCGAGCGGAGCGAGCCGCCGAATTTTTTTTTACTTTTTTGGGTAGCACTGGACCAAATACAGAGAAGGACAAAATACTATCGGCGAGCGGAGCGAGCCGCTAAATGCAGTGTTTTGCATATTGGCCGCAAACATGACATCCCTTCCCCCAACTCCCAACCCAACAATAGGAAGTATAAGTAATGGCGAGCGAAACGAGCCTCAAAAATGTTGGATTTTTTCTGATGTTCGGGGAAAAGTAAGACTATGACAAAATAAAGTGAGCGAAACCTGCCCCGAAAATTTTAAAAAGTTTGCGGTATATAAACCTATGAATATAAATCGAGGCGAGCGGAGCAAAGGAGATTAACAAAAAATTAGAAATACAAAAAACATCGAAAAAGCTGTAGCGGCGAGCGGAGCGAGCCGCCAAAATTTTTGTTCCCTTTTTCGGGTTGTCACAAACTGGTTCAGAAAATAAATAACAGCGAGTAGAGCGAGCTCTGAACGAGCTGCAGCCTTTCGAATCAACGGCGAGCGAAGCGAGCCGCGAATATTTTTATGATCTGGCTGTACGTGTGAGTGGTTTGGTATTAGATATTTTGCAGTTGCAAACTCGCCTGAAACGGAGAAGAAGTCCTGAACTAGAGCAAGCCAGAAGCTTATCAAAACAGCAGAATGTTATCAGAGGCAAACAGAGCGTGCTGCGATAATTTAGTGGTTTCGTTAGATTTTTGGAGTGTTTGGAAAACTGACCTCAAACGAGGGATGAGCCCATGACAAGAGGCAGACAGTGTAAGGTTGCCGGCAAGTTGTGCGGGCTGCGACAATTTTTGGCTTTTGTTAGATTTTGGGCAACTTTTTAGAAAATTTGGCAAAGTGACCTAAAGCGGGTCGGGTTTTGAGCTTTGGATCATAGTCAGATGGAACAAATGTTATCAGCGACCAGACCAAAACGCGAAAATTTTGTTGTCTAATTTTTTGTACTGGTTGACAAAGTGACCTCGCAGATTGTTTGTTATATTTTGTGCTTTTTATTGTGGTGGTTGGATTGATTGATACAAACTGACAATAGCGGACCAGCCAAACCAATAAAATTGGGAACGTTGCCTCTGTGCTAATCAAAACACAGAGCACAAATAACAGTAATATCGGCGAGCGGAGCGAGCCGCGATTTTTTTTAATGCTGCAGTCGGTAACCATAATCAATGTAACGGAAGTAAACAGGACAATATAATCATCAAGCTGTGGGTTGCAATTTTTTAAGTACCTAAACTAAGATTTTGGGGGGGGTCATGACCCCCGTGACCCCCCCCCTGGGACCGCGCCTGCTCCTACAATTAAGAAGAATAGTAATCGACTTTCTTGAAATGACATTCGAATTTCATTGTGGTGGCAATTTGCTGCAATGGCATCGCTGTAAACACGGGACACAAAAATGACTCCATGTAAACTTTACAGCGATGCCATTGCAAAATTAAAGTCAATGGAATGTTTTACTATATAAAACGTCAAGTGCGAGTCTGGCTCGCGCACTAAGGGTTCCGTAAGACCTTGTGTCTGTCTAAATTATCATGATTCTAGGTCAACGGCATGTAGGTACCTACCCTCTACATTTTGGTCCATAGAGAGAATCCAATTTTTTTCGTGAATGAACTACATATTTACTGTTTCTGGATTTTTCCCTTTATTACAAGACACGCTACAAGATCTTGCTTCTTACTAAATTTTGGGTATCATTTAAACGATCAGCAGATTAAAGAGGTTTTGGGCAGCCGAAAAATTGATTTTGCAAGCAGAAAAAATATTTTGAGCCGCAGCTAGTGGTCGGCAAAAATGACTGAATTGATCAGCAGCTAATGTGACAGTGGGCAGCCTAAAAATTTATGTCGCAGTAAATTAAATATTTGTGCAGCAATATACTAGTGAAGCAGCAGCAAATCGTGATTCGGATTTAATGAAATTTTGGCATGCCTTTAAAATGATATTGCAGCAATATATGAATGAAAAAGATCAGCAAATCCTGGTTCGGATTTTATAATGTTTTGGCGAGCTGTCAAATTAATTTTGGTTTGCTAATCTTAATACACCCACCTACCTTTATTACTATAAACTTCTGTAGCTACCTATCTACATGTGTATGTCTTGAGCTCCTCCTCAACGGCTGGACCGATTTTGATGACATTTAATTTAATGGTGTGTTTGAGTGGGTCACTGGATGGTCTAGATTTACAACTTGACCCAACTTGAGGGTTCTAGGATTTTTGACTGGTAGGTCATAGATAATGTTCCTAACGGCTCTGCTCGCTGAGAGAGGCGGCTCGCTCAAAACCACCCATGCCCTGCTACCTCTGGAGTCCCCTGGCCGCCGCCGCCGCCTTGCCGCCGCCGCCGCGACGGCGTCGCGGAATCGGTAGAAAGGAGGAGGTTGTGGGTTCGATTCCCGCCAAGAGACAAATGTTTGTACGATTTATCTAGGTACATAGCTAGATAAATCGTACTTAGGTATAAATAGGACATAGGTATCTTTAACGATATAAATCTTTGGGAGTACTTAACTCGTTAAAAACTGGTTATAGAAATGAAATGGAAAGAAATAAAAACCTACCTACCCCGGTAGGTATCTACCTATAAGTACCTTCCTAATGCTGGACAATTCACACAGCATTATCTAGCATCAAGCAAAGCAGAGCTTGTATTATAGGTAGGTAGGTACGGTACGGCTAGATAAAGGATTTACTTAAGTACTTACTTACTTAAGTAAATATGTGCGAACTTTTGTGAAAAACAAATGTACTAATAGGTAGGTACTCACCCTGAAATCCAGAATGTCTGAATGAGTGAGTCAAAATGCCGACGACACCCGCAAACTACCTACCTACCTACCTACCCAATGAGTCGTGAAAAATAGTGTTATTGCTTGCCAAATTGTTTTATGTAGGTACTGATGGTGCAATAAAGTACCTATAGTAATCAATCTACCTATCTAATTCTTATTATTTTCATTTATTGTGTAATCAAATTGAATTGACTTTTGTGAAAAATTAAAGGTATGTAGGTAAGGTAAGACCTTACTTACATACCTATTACTTACCTATCTTATACGTTCGTTTGTACGTACCTATGCCACTACCGGTGTCACACACGGACATATATATGACCAATAACAATCAAGGGTTCCTTCAGTTGCTAACAACAAAACAACGCGAGGTAAGGTAGGTACCTACCTACCTATCTCCTACGTGCGTTTGTATGTCACTGTCGTGCTGGTGTTACAAATACAGGACAGACATGACCAACAACGAACAAGGGTCCTCAGCACCTTGATACATTCTTACAAAAGCAACAATGCTCGGTAAGGTAGAAATAGGTACCTTACCTACCTACCTCCTACGTGCCTCTGTATCGAATCGAATATCAAAACCCCATCTTCTTTAACGCATTCACCGCCCAGCCGCGGCGGTGCGACTCGCAGGGGCGCGCCGCGCCGCCGCCGCCGCCGCCTCCGCCACACGAGGGTCGAGAGGCTCGTCTGCGTCTTAGGCCATGAAAGTGTTAACCGACTAATGCTCTTTTTCAATAAAATCGCGGTAATATAAATTTTTAGTTGACCATACATTTAAAAGCAAACCCATTGATTATGGCTTATACCTATTTTTTTCAGCTTAACGATTTTCTTATTCGGCTGACCAAAACATTAATTTAGCTGCTCAGTAAATCACTTTTTGGCTGATCAAAATAATTGTATAATCCTGCCGATCATATAATTAATTCTGCTGATCAAAACATTAATTTCGCCGATCATACAGCTATTTATTTTCTGACCAAAAATAATTTAGTTGCCGACCAAGTGTTGCTGGTGGTTTTTATTTTACAGCCGATCAAAACTTAAAATGCTGCTCAAGTAGTTTTTAAGCTGACTTTTCCAGCTGATCAAATATTTAAAATAAATACCAATAAATTTACTCCCCTAAATTTTATGATTCTGGGTCAACGGGAAGTACCCTTTAGGTTTTGGTCTATAGCAAGATACAAAAGTATTTTTTTGTGAATACGCTACAATTTACAGTTTTCGGATGTTTCCCTTTACTTATGCTATAAGGCCTTGCTTCTTGCCAAATTTCATAATTCTAGGTCTACGGGAAGTACCCTACAGGTTTTGTGTGCATGTGATTCCCTTGGAAATTTCAAAATATTCGGACATAAACGGCTGTAACTTTTGTGTGCGTTGACTTAGAAGTTTAATTTATATCACGGCTTCAAGAAGTTACCGACTACTAAGGGAGCTGGCTGTCCAGAGAGTTTAAAAGGCAAGAAATCCGTGCAAAGGGAAGAAAGTTCGCGAATCCAATTTCCTGAACTTAGGTTGATGCGCTTAGTTATTATGATTTGATGATTGGGAGAAAAAAGATAACTGAACCTCCAATAAAGAACTATAAAATACACCAACGCTGAAATTTCAAACATTTCCTTAGGAGGTACCTACTTGCATTTCCTCAGGAGGTACCTACTTGCTTGAAATTTAAAAGTATCCTTGCCACACGCAGGCCGTAGAAAGGTGTGTGAAACTCGTAACAGAGTTTCATTATTTGTTTGTGGACTAGAAGCAAGATGTGGTTTTATTCGTACAAGGATAATAATGAAATCTGGGCATGACATTCCACTTTTCGCCACGAAATCTCAGAATTTTGGTGAAAAAGATGGTGATGGATCATCCGATTTAGGATATTTTATAGTTATTTTTAATGGTGTTATTGTACGTATTAATCATTCGATTTTATTTCTTTATTGATTTTAATTTACAATATACTAGTTTAGATAGACATAGTCGTAAATAAAGTTCTATTTGACAGGCGAAAATTCATTTTATTCTAAAATTCAAACTGAATGCGCTGCGCCACCCACCTTAAGATATTGACTTAGGCAGCTGAAATTTTGCATGAACAGTTCTAATACTACGTATCATCGATTAATTATACAGCGGTCTGAAAATAAAAAAAATGTTTTTCACTCCACCCTACTGTACATGCGTGACGTTCAGGTGCGAGTACAGAGGGCGTGTTCTTATGCTTCGAGAGAGAGAGAAAGATTATATAATGTGCCGGCTCTGCCCAGATAGGACTCATCTACCTAGTTCCCATTACCTAGTTCAGGCTAATTTGTTATACTTAGCTGTATTTATTTGTTTAGTGCACATAATGTATTGTCTATTTACGAGTTTCTTTGAATAAATTTTATTTTATTATTTTATTATTATTTTTTATCTACATCATCCACCACCATTATCATCTTATTCTTGCCCATAGGCAAGTATCAGAATGTAAGTTTGCAATCCGCAGAGCTAGCGATGACTCAGCACTTCGAAGACCCGGTGCGGATAACAGAAGGACTTGCGCTCTCATTATTTAACAACGACGATATCGGAGACGCCTGCCACATAAACTCTCTCATTGACTGCATCTGTCCGGACGAAGTCGCTGCGACGGCTCAACAAATCTCCTCTAAATGTAAGTCATGTACTACTTCTCTTCTAAATATATGGGGGATGCCCCGCCTTGTCAACACTCATCGACTGCGTCTGTCCAAACGAAGTCTCACAGCTTAAGTATCTACTCTCTTCTAAATGTAAGTCTTGGACTACCTCTCTTTTAAATGTGGGAGGTGGGGGACGCCAGGACGCCACATTGTCAACTCTCTCATCGAATGCGTCCGTCCGAACCATCGGCTCAAATTCTCTCAAAATATTAATTTTACTGCTCAAAAAATCACTTTTTGGCTATATTCTTAATTCCGCTGATAAAACATTATTTTTTTCCGACCAAACAGCTTTTTATTTTCTGATCAAAAATAATTTAGTTGCCGACCAAGTGTTGCTAGTGGTTTTTATTTCACAGCCGATCAAAACTTAAAATGCTGTCCAGGTGGTTTTTAAGCTGACTTTTCCAGCTGATCAAATATTTAAATAAATACCAATAAATTTACTCCCAATTTAAATGCACCCTGTTGGATAGGGTAGTTATGGCAACAGATCTAAAGATAAATTCGAAAGATTAAATTTACGAAAGTCTGCTGACAGGTTACTGATTTGGCTGAAGGAAGACAGGGCGCTATGGCCTGCGTCGACCTGTGGACTACCATAAGGTGATGATGACAATGTAATGTAATATTCTTCAGGTAAATTGCTGTCATTAGCTGTGGTTGGTGACATCGGAGCGGTCCCCAGCGACGCAGAGCTGGTCTGCAGCAGCCTTTGTGATATGTGAATAGATATCTACGTCTTTATTGATTAAATGTTTTATATTGCAATCTTTGTTATTTGCCTCGAAATTGAGTCCACCCTCAGATTTCGAGTAGATACCTAAGTATTTTGAAAGTCCAACTAAAGTAAGGAAAGTACCTAGGTAGATAGGTACCGCAGAAATATATCGACAAGGTACCTATAAATATACCCTAGCCAAACTCGATGTGGAACGTTTGTAAACAAGTCACGACACAAAAAAACTAAAATTCACTTGCGTCGAGTTTCAGAAACCACACACAGACAGTGGTGTTCATTGTTAGCGGACCCGTTTGTTACGTTTGATTGAAGTCAATCTCTAAGAATACAGAACTATTTAAAACTAGATTCTTTCCTATAAATGAAGATAGCAAGTCGCTTTTTAAAGGAACAACAACTAAGGTGTTATGAAAGTTGTCAACGTTCAGCAATTTATGGTGCTAACTGTACCCATGGACCTATTCCATACTAATTAATAATGCACAATGCGTAAGTAACTAGGTATATTTATATTAATATCTCTAAAAAAATCATAATCTATATTAAAATTAAATTAATTAAAAATTGTTTAACATAAAAGTACATGACACTTATTTAGAGCTCTCATTTCATTAGGTACCAAATACAAGCTATTCTGAAAATAGCTTGTACCTACTTTGGTAGTGAGTGCTTCCCCTTACAATAATTACGATGGTTATTGTACAAGACTTAGGTGTACGTCTTAAATAATAAAAATAAAAATAATTAATATCATCATAAATAATATCTAAAAGTCATAATAGCAATGACTGCTGATAGGTGTGTTAATTTTAGTGTTTTAATTTATACAATGTGTAATTTTTTCCTGTGTATTTTACACATGAGTATCAAATTTTTCTCGCTATATGGACTGTATAGGTAGGTATACAAACTGTGCTGTCTGAAATAAATGTCATTTGATTTGATATTCTCAACGAACGTACAGCTATTCCCTAGGAGTGAATATCAGCGAGAGTTTCTCAGTAGGCATGTAGAACATTCCGTTTTTCTCAAACTCCACGTTTTCGACGGGAGTCGCGCCGGGCGGGGGTCGCATCTCGAAGTTCAGGGCGACCGCGGCCAGCCCGAAGCGGAGAGTCTGCTGGGCGAAGCGGCGACCTGGATGACATACAAGCGGATCTTAGGAAAAGGTTAGTTAAGATAGTTGTAGATATTGTATTGTATTTATTTAATGGTCTTAGGTATAAAAGTCATAAGGTCTACATTATGTATTAAATTAAATACACAACTTAAAACTGTACAAGCTACCCGTCTACGGAATGCTCTCCCCCTGGACATCAGACGTGCCAAATCACTCCCTCTCTTTAAAAAATGCTCTCCCCCTGGACATCAGACGTGCCAAATCACTCCCTCTCTTTAAAAAACTGCTTCATCAGCATTATCTGTCCTTGCAAAGTTAAACAACTTTATTTTATGTTTATGTAAGTGTATTATATTGTTTGTAGGCTATATGTAGGTATTATAGTATGTAGTGTAAGTATTATTATTATTATTTTCGCGTGCCACCGTCTATTTTGTTCTTACATGTCCAGTCCATCCCAAGGTTGCTTGGAAGAGATCGCTCATAGCGATAAGGCCGCCTTTGTACTTCGTCTACTCTTAGCATTTATTTCTGTATTGTTATCTGTCATTGTGTGGTACAATAAAGTATTATCTATTATCTATCTATCTAAAACTTAGTCATTAAATAACCCGCCCCTGACCATTCCCGGTGCAAAGGTGCCCATAATGCTTGCAGCATTACCTCGCTGAATAGCGATGGCAATGCTTTGCACCAAGAACGACCCGGAGCGGGTGTCTCCTGTCACTTCGCTAATTTTTCGTCCTAATTCTCCCACTAAACACTTCGCATCCACACTCCAACTGCCCAAGGTCTCCACTGCTACAGGTGCAAAATGGTAAAGCTACTCCAAGGATGCGTACTTATATTATACATATACAGGGTTATTGGTAATTAGACCGGATCCTTTTAGGGAGTGATGGGGGAGGCCATTTGCAACTATTTTGACCCTATATCGTATTATGCAAAAGTTAACCATTTTTGAGATATTCGCAAATTCTTAATTTTTTGGGAAAACCCTGATTTACGTCTTCAAAATTAAATTTAAAAAAAAGTGATCATCCAATTCAAATTTTAGTGACTGATTTAGATAGCCTGAAGTCTAATTATTAATAACCACTAACACAATCGTATGAATCTGTACCCATATGGAAGCTAAAGGACATGTTTATAAAAACAAAGTTTATTTTTTTTGTAAAGTCCTTACAAAAACCCCATTTAAAAAAAAATACTCCAGTGAATTTGGTCGGCATGTTATTTAAAAAACATCTACACATCTTTAGCTATCCAAAGAGGTATAAATCAATGTTGCTGCGTAGCATAGGGGAAGGGCGGGCAAGATGGATATAGTTAGAAGAAACGCATGTAACATAGATAATCTGTGTATTAAGCTTCAACACTTTACTTAGAACAATCATTAACTTATTAAACTATCATTGGCAACAATGAGATTAATTAAATCTTAAACAAATATTGTGTAACTCTTACATTTATAAAAAAGTGGAAATTATCCATCTTGCCCGCCCAGGGTGAGTAAGATGGATAACCTAGGAGGGCAAGATGGATCATAGATTATAAGTAGTGTTCTACTCATCACACTCATCGCAAAAGTACGAGCCATAACCCATATAGGTAGGGTTGCCACCTTTTTTTTGAGCAAATAGAGTACATTTACCTTGCAATGGGTAAAAAAAAGGACAGCTTGTAAATATATAGTACTATTTATTAACTTTTTTATATACAAATTTTTATTGCTTTTAGCAATATTTACCAGTACAAATATTTATCAGTGCTGAATACTTTCAAAGCATCTGCGAAATCTATGTCCAGATTAAGGTATATAATAAGTTCGTTTTTAATTAAATTTAGTGAAGCTTTGTTTCTTTCGTCCCGCCACTTAGCATTCATCAGAGAAAAAACTCGCTCTGTAAATGCTGAAGTGGCAGGAACGGAAAGTAGAAATGAGACAATTTTATACACATTGGTAAACTCATTAGTACTAAGTATTTTTTGCCATTTCTGTGACGTTGACAATATAGAAATTTCGTTACAGTTTCTGAAATGTGCAAGTATCTCATTTACAGAATTTATTTCTTCATATAGGTCATTCATGTTTACATTTAGTTTCAGCAGTTTTCAACTATATGAACAAAATTATCATACACTGTCTTTTAAATTTATATTACTTAATGGATATAGCCAATTGGTCTCACTGTAATCAAACCATTTATCCAAGTATGTTATGGCCTTTTCCAGAAATAATGTGAAATTTCTTTTAATTTTATTACTTACTTCCGGTGCAGAAAGATCAATTTCTTTAATTGTTTTACTTGTTTCATATCCAAAGAAGAGATCTTCTTTTCGTTTGGTTAAATCGTTTTTGAAGTTATTCATCCATCATAATTCACCACCAAACAGAGCAAAGAACAAGTTAAGTTACACAAATTCCCAACTACAAAAACAAAAAGAACGCGCGCGGTTTCAAGTTGACTGACTGAGAGAGATGACAATGACATTTGACGTTGTATGTTGCGTTCAAAAACGCAATGAGACTCATAGATGCGATCCGTTCCGTTACACTCAAAAGTTTCTTATGTTTATTGAAGTGAACATTGAAATAAAAAGTTGAAAAGCCAAATATAGTATTTTTGCGTACTTTATTGTGCTCATAAAGTATATAGTACGTTACCCCGAAATATAGTACAATACTATATTATATAGTACGGGTGGCAACCCTACATATAGGTGGTCATTAGGTAGAGATGCCGCGGGAGGAGTACACTGCCTAGGTTCTGGAGCTGGAATCAAATTGGATGGTGATGTTGAGAGTTCGTCCGTCGAGCAGGCATTTGATTCCGAGGGAGTGCATTGTGTAGGTTCTTGGACTGGAATTATAATAGATGATGATGCTGAGAGACAATTTAACTGATCATTAGCATCTGGTTCTGGAGGAGCCAATGAAGCTGCAGCGAACATTTCATCCCCAAAAATATTCCTGTTATAAGGAAAAATCTCACTTGCTTCGAATCCTTTTATCGTGTTCAATGGCGAAAACAATCTGAAAAAACAATAACATAAACATAATAATCAAAAAACAATAACAAAAACCATCTGAAAAGACAATAACATACATTAAATTAGGTTTTACAAATGGGCGGGCAAGATGGATATATCATAAATAACGTGATCCATCTTGCCCACTCGGCTTATGATGAACGAAAATGAAAATATGTCATCAAATAAAACTAGTAGACAATAATCCATTCCAAGCAAGCATGGTCAATGGTAAACAATGTAAAATAACAACAACACATATCAATTTACAAGAAAACAATAGAAATATTCAACTTTACTTACTTTCAAAACATCGAAACCTTGGAACACAAAACATAAACACACTCCTCCAACGACCGCCGCGCGCGGGAGACGGGCGGGCACTGAGCGGGGGGACGCGGCCGGCGGCGCCTAGGCACGCTGTTGTTATGCCGCGATCGTAAAATTTCGCTGCGTCTTCGGGATAGGTATTTCGAGTATCCATCTTGCCCGCCCTATCCATGTTACCCGCCCTTCCCCTACTTTCCAGCAGAGCCACTAAGAATATGTATTCGGGAAAGATAATAGTAGGTGGAAAGTGGGGAAGTAAAATCATTAATTTGTTGCACGAGGGTTTGAAAAAATGACCATGCAATAACAACTTTCCGGCTACTCTACTCTCAATTAATCACATTAGGTTAGGTACACTAATATTGTAAATGCGAAAGTTAGGATGTACGAGTATATTTAAATGTTACCTATTCACGCGGTGCCATAACGAATGAATGAACCGATAGGGCTAAAATTTTGCATAGATGTAGCTCTAAACCTGAAATCAATCATAGGCACACATAACTTAGGCTTGTAAACTAGTTTATGCCTGCGGCTTCGCACGCGTTGTTTCTATGGAAACGTTAACGGTTATTTCTGCCATGGGATGGAACTGATTTATGGGATAAAAAGTAGCCTATGTTTTATTCGAAGCCTAGAACTGAATGCAAAATTTCAGCCCGATCCGAACAGATCTGAACAGGTAACTCAACATTCGGAGTGGGAGCCTGGTGACCTGTAATTCAAATCAAATTCAAATACAAATCATTTTATTTCGGTTATTCACCATAAATGTTAGTACAACTACCTATATACATACTATGTTAGTTACCATAAAAAGAGATTTCAATAATAATTCATGTCACATAAAAACCAGAATACACTCAATAAATTATCATTAGGTAGGTACCACAGAAATCTGAATAACAAGGCACTAGAAATCGTAAGCGTGCGTGACCTTGTCGCCGCTCAGGTGACTCTCACGCCACCAGTGCGTTCGTTGCTGTTCAGTTGCTCTCGAAACGTGCGTGTGTAAAAATGGTGTGTAGCAGCATTTCCCATTGCGGAAATTCTTCCACAAGTTGTAATTATATTAATAAAGGAATAACTTTTCATCGGTAAGTATTGTTTTTTCTAAATAATGCCGTTTTTCCTTAAAATTATAGAATCTTTAAAAGTAATACGAACGTCACAGTCGACCGTTCTTATTATCACGTTTAACTATACATTGCCTCTTATTTTTGTCAACATCGGGCAGGTACCTCATTACAAAAAGCAATGTACTGCACAGTGAACGATAACGTTGCGCGCTCGATTTCCTATCGTGGTACGGCCGCAGAACTCGGTCGCGAGCTAGTGTTGTGACACGGTAATATTATCCTTGGTTGTGATTTGTAAAACAACTTTGCATAATTTAGCATAGTATTTTAGGAATACGATGTTATATTAAAATTGTTTATTTATGATTTATTATCATAATAACTAACTATCTATAAAGCTCGATTACCACTGACTGACTGACTGACATAATTGTTCTCCTTGATGGTGGAGGGGGAGGTATGTTTTTTTTGCAGAATCATGTAGGGGGTGTCCGGGGGACCTAGGAAAAATTCCTACTTTTTGAGATTTGCCCCCCGGAACCACCGCCCCCCAGGGGGGCGCCAAGCAGAGTCACACTGATGAAAAATTTTTAGGGGGTTGTATAGAGGGGGTCATATGATTTCGATTCCAAAAAAAATTTTACGAGGCGATTTTAAGCAGTACAGCATTAATCCTTATCCAATTAAGTAACTTAGATACATTGTGCATTTAAAGATTAATATTGCCCTTTACAGCATGTAATTTGAATGAATATTTTCGAAGATACCTATTACAGATTTAAAATGACAGGGACATAGCGATTGCGGTATCGGCCGGAGTACCAATTCTGCAGTAGGTATATTTAGTAAAGCATTGCACCCGTGCGAAGCCGGGGCGGGTCGCTAGTTAATAATAAATGAATATTGAAGTACAAACTATATTTTTATTTTATTAGTACAATGCCCTAGTCATAGAATAACAGTACGATAGGTACGTGACCTGATATTTCGTGCCCAGCACTAGTGTAGATTACATTAAAATGACGTCATAACGACAACAAATGCAAACTTGTCACTAATGTGTGAGTAAGCGAACGTATGCAACTACGCATAAGGCTTAATTTGGTTTGCACTGCATTTTTGGATGGGCGTAGCCGTAATTCCGTAGTTATTGTCTGTGTATGTAGTGGTAAGGTAGTAGAGGGGGCGAGCCGGCGACACGCATTCCCGATAGATCGGATGGTACTCAGCATTTCTAGTGCTTTGTTATTAAGATTTCTGTGGTAGGTACAAAATTAAATTAAAATCATTAACTCTAACTAGATTAAATTTAAGTATGTAAATGTCATAATATTAAGCAATTCAAATCAATTTATGTATGTAAAAGTCAACAAATGAATAAATATTAACCTACTGAATAATAATAATTTTAATTATATTTTATTTTGCACAACGCATTGCGTTACAGGGCAGCACATGCGTCTCGGTCCAGTGTCTGAGTATAGGGCCATCCACCCGCTCAGCTATTGTGACCAGGAGGCTGTTGGGGCTGTCGCGCACCCGCCGCATCAAGGAGGCGACACGCTTGCGCATGATGGCGTGAAAATCATCCACTCGCGCCTCTGCGAACATACCTGATGCGCTGCAGTAGCGCGGCAGCCCCACCAGCATCCGGAACGCGTTATTGTATTGTACACGGAGTGCGTTGTACGCCGCTCGAGTAACGTTGATCCACAGGCTGCAGGTGTAAAACGATTGGCAGAAGGCCCTGAACAATGTAATTTTCACCTTTTCGGAGCATTTTGCAAACCTACGGATCAACATGTTACTCCTCACAGCCAACGCCCTGTAATGTAACACAGGTTTTTTACAAACCTAGCGCAGGCACCAGCCAGTCTCACGCAATGTTGCTTTATAGTTATACTAACTATTCTAGTTTTAAAGGTGAGCTCATTGTGTGAAGAGAACAATAAATGGTTATTATTATTATTCATCCAAACTTACGCATTTATAATATTAGTGTGATATCATCGTGGTAAAATTGGCAAAAAGTTATTAATAAATTGGTTCGGAAAGCAGTTAGAACGCGCCATGGCATCACATAAAATCTGGTGCTACGAATAGGCGTTTTTTCATTAGCCGATATCGTTATCAGTGGAAGCATACCACCTTAGCCTATTCTATGAAATTGAAGGTACATGTCGGTCAAAGTCGTTGGGCCGAGCCAATAGAATTATGCGTCCACTGAACTCGATGACGCGTCTTTTGAGTGGCAAACCTGATGGCCAAAGACTCCCTGGAAGACCGAAACTCAGACGGCTTGATAGAATCCAACCTAAAGGCAATTGGAGTGACCGGCTGGCAGTAAATAGTAGAATCAAATGGAATTTACTCAACCAGACCAAGACCTGCCCGTGGTTTCAGCCCCCGGAGAATGCAGTCAGGATTATGATGATAAACTCGATGTTGGTGCCGGTGTCGAGTTGGGTTAGGTTAGTTTTTTCGGCGAATTAAGAATCACCCAACTGGTAATATTTTGAGCTACGATTAAGACCAGTCGTGTTGATTTATTACTTCCCGTGTAATGACTGTAGATACATACCTATACAAGTCCTCGGGCCATCTCCAAACGGCAGATAGGTAAAAGGCTTGATATCGGCCTCGTTCTCTGGCAGGAATCTCTCAGGCCGAAACACATCGGGCTCCGGGAAAAACTCCGGGTCGAAATGCATGCCTATTGCGTTCACGTAGATGATCGTCTTTGCGGGAATGGTGAGCGAATCGTCCACCTTAAATGCCGAAAAACAGTGTCATGAAAACTATTGTAGTTTGACGAATTCATCGTAAATGTGAGCGGGTTGACAACGATCCTTGTTTGTGTTGAACCCACCTAGATCCGCACACAGTAACCCAATTCTGTTGTACCAATCCTTCATTTAACTCCTAAACTTGCAGGAGCCCGCCGGCGGGCTCGCTAAGAATGTAACGGAAAAGGCATTGACTTGCGCGAGCCCGCCGGCGGGCCGGCTCGCCCGGACGATTGTAAACCGATTTTTCATCGTGTTAGAGACTATGTTTGTTTGAACAACTTTTGACAGGGTCAAAGGATAGTTATTATTCTACCTATTGCAACACTAAAAGGCTGGCCAAGAGTCATTCGAGTCAAGTGTGCGCACTTTGTCCCTTGACAGCTCACTGTGCATTTGATAGATGATGATGTGTGTATTGTCCAGCATTATTCATTTTATTTACCTTGTAGTCGTGTTCCGCGATCCGGTCCAGCCAGCCCATCGGCGGGTATTTCCTCAGGGATTCTGCGATACAAGTACAAAAGGTTCTGAGTTATCATCATCAACACTATAGCAGCCCAAACACCATTGCTGGAGATAGGCCTCTGCATACAACGCCAAAAGTCCTCCATCCACTGACTTCTTGCGACCGGTGTAATGACGTCGTCGGTCCATCGAGTGTATGGGTCCCCCAACACTCCGTTTCGCGTTGCATCGCGGTCATCACACAAGAACTGTTACCCCAGTAGAGTAAAGTTATTCAATACCATTAAATAAGTAGATACTCTTACTGCACAATCAAATCTATTTCTTCTCTAATATCTAATATTAATCTAAATCTATTAAATAATATTATCGAGAAGACTCCACCTCACCTCAGTGTCATATTTTGGGCATAGGACAATATTTGAGTAAGTTTTACATAGTAGACGGTTACCTTTCAAAACAGCGTTCAGGTACGGTAGTTCAGTGAGCTGGCTGTCATCAAAATCAGCATTTTCTAGCTCTGCTTTTTTCTCCCGTATTTCGTTGTAGAGCTTTTCCTGAAATATAATATTGTAGGTAAATCATTGTACCATTCACTAATTGGAGTCTTCGCATCTGTCATATCCTTGCGGAAGGTTGCGTAGTCCAGATTGTGGTCAACGTTAAATATAAATAAGACTGTTTAAGTCACCTGCTCGACGGGATGGTGTGCCAGCTCGTACAAGGTCATGGTCAGTGTGGCTCCTGATGTGTCAAACCCTCCTAGAAGAAGTACGGCCGCTTGAGCCAGGAGTAAGTCTTCGCTCATCTCTGGAAACGAAATTGTAATACTTTCAATGAAGACGATGATTATCGATTACTCAAACTCTGTCAATTAAACACGAAATTCCCTGATATATGTCCAAACATGCCTCATTCACGTTTAAATTGCATATTTATTACGTTGCAATCCACCAAAATCCTGGTAAAGTTCGTTAAATCTGGACAGAATCAGGGTGTTTTTCCACCAGATTAGTATAAACTAGTAGTTCTACGAACAGTAGACCTCGTGAACACTAACTTTTTTCAACAATTAATTTACTATCACTAAAGTTATTTAAAACGGGATATTTGGGTAGGTAGGAAAGACCATGTTTTTTGTAATTCATGCTTGCCAGTTTGTGCAAGTAAATCAATTTTATAGATTGCGTACTACGTAGTAGGTAAACAAGTAGGTACAAAGTGTTACAAAGTTGTTCTAATAGGTGGCGCTGTACTGTTAATATTCAGTATAATGATACTGCATTTTGCGGAGCTATTCTGGTCGTCATGCAAAAAATCCTGATCAGATCTTTACCAAATGTTTTTGAGAAGAATTATTAACAACAACCTTTCAATTAAAAATATAATCATCGTAATCATATGTCATAAAGCCGAGATATTCTAAAGCCCCCTTTTTGCATTTTTTTAAAGGAAGTTCACCTTTAATCAAAAAACCCCGACAACAAAAAAATTCTATAAAATCGTTGAATCTGTACACCAAGTTTCGTACCGATATCGGTTGTAAAATACGACTTATAGAGGAGTACGGACATACTGACAGAAACGCTATTTTGGCCAGACTTAAAACGAAGACTTTCGTTCACTTCGTTCACGACGTCAATGAGATAAGATACGGTAAAATCCTTCTACGTAGTGACGCGGCTTTCATGTGGCTATTAAAATCCAGTGACGTGACACCACTAGCTGGTGACGTTTCTGGTGGAGGAGCCCGGAGTTTTTGTCCAGTAGACGCCTCTTGATAACTTGGTGGATGAAAAAGAGTTCTATGTATTTTAAATATTCAGTAGGTACCTTCGCCTTCAGCAGCAGCGTCTTGCTTCATCTTGATAAGTGCGTCGAGCAAATCCCTGGGCTCAGTGACCTTGCCTCGCTGCTCCAGCATGGCTCGGAACAACTGTCGCATGTAACGGATCGTGTGTTTCGGGAAAAAGGTCAACATGCCTCTGGAGAAGAGAGAAAAAGGTAAGTGTTTAAATGACACAATAAAGTGCAGGAGAATGAAAGGGGAAACATTTCGTACCTACCAAATGATTCTTTATATGGGTAAAGGCAGGGAAAAATTGTTGGCAAATTTTACTACTCCGTCCAACACCCATAACATCAGGCTCCTGAAAGACGACCACGTCCTAGAAGGCGCAGTGTGGGTAGGGTACCCACGCGGTGGACCGACAACCTGGTCGACCTGAAGGTCGTGGATAATCGCGGTAAATTGGCAGTGCAAAATCGGTTATTGTGGAGATCTTTCGCATAACAAAATTTTTAAGATTGAACCTGTTGAGCCAATTCAGTCGTGCCTACGGAGTCTACCGACGGACTGAATAACTATACAGTACACATTTTAGAAACTCCTATCCTATTTTTACCACCTATACCTATCTACACTCATCTAGTCCAAAGCATAGCGAAGCTTGGGACAGAATTATCAATATTCATAGCGAGTTTTTCCTCTTTGGATACGACAGATAGATTATCTTCTCTTGCAAGCTCACCTAGACAAATCCACCAACTCAGGCAGAAAGAAGATGCTAGACCAGGACAGTCCCCGGAGCATGTTGAACTCCATGAAGTCCCGGGTCACTTTCCGGATGATGCTGTCTCCTGTCTTCACGGCCTCGGACTTGACTCCGAATGCGGACTCGCCTATGACGTCCGTCGAAAAGTCCGTTAGAAGTACCTGTAAGAAAATGAAGGATCGTTTAGTTCGCTATTCTTCGCTTCACAAGGGGTCGTCCATTAATCACGTAAGGTCCGCAAGGGGGCGAGGGAGTTCGGAAAAAATCACAAAATATCACACACACAAATATTTTACCGGTACAATGATGTTATATATAAACTCATTGTACCGGTAAGTCTAAAACCTCACCACGTAAACCATGGGTACGGAAGTGTTACCTACCCATCCATGTACTTAAAGTATATGTAGGTAGGTATATTATAATGTTATGTATGTAGTATATTTTAAGCGTAGTATTATATTAAAAGTATTTATTTATAAAACCTTCAAGAGCACACAGAACCCCTAATACTATCCAATGATCCTATCCATCCACGGTTGTCTGGTAGAGATCGCTCTTGAGCGATAAGACCGCCACTTGTCACTTAGTTTTTAAGCTGTTTTGCTGTATTGTTTCTATCTTTATGTGTGCAATAAAGAATTTTCTATCTATCTATCTATCTACATTTATCTGGAATTAATAAATGAAATGAATTTGAATTTGTTAAAAAGTTGCGTAATCAATGGAGGACCCCCAACCTGTAATAAGAAACATTGTCGTCCTTTGTTAATTATAGATTAAGTGCCAGTGGCATTTCGCATGGTTAATAAATACTAAAACATTAGCAGATTAGTGTGCGCAAGAACGCAGAAGGGGCCGACGAAAACCGCCCTGATGAAGTCCCTTGATAAAGGATGAAAAGTTGGTGTTCTTCCAACACCAACTAGATTCGTAGCTAACCCGCTTACATTCTTAATGAATTTGTAAAACCACGAAACTTTTTATAGTATAACGTTGAATCGGCAAGTTTGAATAGCTAAGCGATTTACAAAACGGCGCTATTCAGATAAATTATGTAGGTACCTAATACATATTTATAAATCAATTAGAATTATTGATTGGTTGATTGATAACGGATTACTCGTACCTGGTATTTGATGGCATGCCTTATCATCATTATGGAAAATTGCAGATTGTAAGTATGTATCTAGGTAGAGTAGATAAGTACGTACCTACTTGCTCATCAAAATTAATTAGAATGAGTGGGGTAATGTAATAATTACTTAATTCGTTAGACATAATAATAACAATTATCAGGATTTTATAGTTGTGTCATTTATGCTGTTATTAGTACAAGATCAAACAAGATAACGAGGGTTTTAATTGACACTGATTATGAAAAAGCAAACTCATTTAGTTCGGCATTTAGCTAAGTGATAGGTCTAACTCATATTTAATTCGTCATTAGCTAAGTGACAGTTCAAATTCTATTTATATAAGTACCTCGTGTGATAAATAATAATGTTTTAAATAAATAAATAATGCTGGACAATCCACACAGCATCATCTAGCCCCAAGCTAAGCTGAGCTTGTGTTATGGGTACTAGATGATTGATATACATAATATAATAAATTACATAGATAGATATTTTTTATTATAGATAGAAACGACCAGAACGCCTGGAACAAATATTTGTAGATCGTACAAATATTAGTCCCAAGGCGGGAATCGAACCCGCAACCTCCTGCGCCGCAGGCGGACCTTCGCCCCCCGCGCCACCGAGGTCGTCCTTTTCTTCGGTCTTTTTTGGTCGTATTTTTTTTGGTCGGTCGTTTTCTTTCTTTTATAAACTTATTATAATAATTGGTACAGTCCGCAACGAAAGTGACTGTATGCATTTTTTTAAAATAATACCTGGAAAATATTATCAGGGTAGGCGCACTCCGCGCACGTGTCAAACTCTACAAGCAGGTAAGAAGATTATAGTATAATATGTAGGACCTAGTAAGTAGGCTGATTAAAGTTGGCAAATCAAAATTAATTTTGCGTGAGATTTTCTAAAATCAGAATCACGATTAGTTGCTGCTTTACTATTATATTGCTGCAGATATATGTAATAGGCTGCCCAATGTTACTTGCTGACCAATTAAGTCATTTTTGCCATTATGCCGCTCTACCTATTCATTTTTTGATGGTAAACTTCATTTTTCAGCTGATCAAAACTTCTTTAATTTGCTGACCGTATCAGTGATAGCCTTTTTTAGTAAACATAGAAAACACCCAGAACACCCGAATCAAATATCTACAGAGCGTACAAACATTTGTCCCAAGGCGGGAACCGAGCCCGCAATCTCCTGCGTCGCAGGCGGACCTTCACCCGCTGCGCCTCAAACTTCGTCATACTAGCTTCTGCCCGCGGCTTCGCACGCATATTTTCGGTATAATGAGTAGCCTACTATCTAAGTTAGGCTTTGCTCTAAGCGTTCGCCAAATTTCATTTTGATCTGTTCTGTAGTTTTGGAGATCCTAGGTAACATAAATTCAGATCTCACAAATTTTCGGCTTTTTAATAATAGGGGTTAAAGTATGAAATCTAAATAATATTATAGTAGAATTAGTAGGTTATTAGAGTAGGATACATTTGACGCGAAGATCAATACATTGCTCTTACAGTAAAAAAAAAATTTATGACAACGATTTAAATCTTTGTCTTACAACGTTTTTGCGACTCATAGAGGACGTTTCACTCCCATGACGAATCGCTTTTCGAACGTTTTTCTACTGAGCTTTTTGCTCTAAGGACGAACCACTCCCTAGGTGCCTATTATTTTTTTTCTCTAAAAGTGCAGTTTCCCCGAAACATAGAACACACATGTTGATGACATGAACTAAATTGGTCGCAAAAGGATTGCGTCCCTGATGCGCCGCACCTGCGCCAGCACCCACAGCTTACTTGCAATGGTAACTGATAGTTTTAATTTCAATTCTGGCATCATGAGTCGATGGGTTGTATATCAGCATCGGCCGCTCGCCCCACTAGTAACCCAATAACTGTTCACAGACTGTTCACACAGACATTTCAATATTATTAATACGTACATGACATCATAATTGAAATTATTATTATTGATTGATTTATTTGTTTTGTAATTATACTAACCATGCTCAATTTTAATTATACTTGTATTACTAACAAAATGGTCGATTATTGTCTGAATAAATGAATTTTCAATTTCAATTCAATTTTAATAATGCGGTAACGTAATTTAGAAGAAACGTACCTAGCTGTGCAAAACCGTTTTTAGAGCATCTAAACGAGTCCGTCTCGATGCGCTGAAAACCGCTCAGATCGTATTCAAACAGATCAGGGCCCGTACCAAAGTAACGTTATCTAATCTGTGCCCGTACTCTTAAAATGAAATCGAAGTTTCCGATTCGTTTTTGTGCAAACGCTAATCTTATCCAAGCGACATATGAGTTGGTTTTGCACAAAAACGAAAATTCGATTTTCCTTTTCCGAGCAGAGCCCCCGACATAATGAGAGATGACGTCATTCTCAATCCAGCAAAGTAGAGTCTTACCCTCAGATTGAAGGTCTCCTTATTGTCAGTCCCTCGGCGGATGCGCTCCACCAGGTCAGCAGTCTTGCCGCGCACCATGCCTTGGAAGGAGCGGAGCTTGGCTGCCGTGAACACAGGCGTCATTCGCTTCCTCACGTTCGTCCAAAGGGGGTCCTAGGGTGTTAATAAATAAATAAATACAATAAATAAATAATGCTGGACAATTCACACAGCATTATCTAGCCCCAAGCTAAGCAGAGCTTGTGTTATGGGTACTATGATATACTTAAGGCGAATAGTAGGGTGGATAGTGGCGCCACTACATATTTAATTAAATCATTAAGTTATACAAAGGATTTATCAAAAAACCGGACCGCTGGTAGACGATAACTATCACAAGCCTTTATTTAATGTATCTGTAATAGTTTTGTTTTGTGTTATTCAATCAAAAACCTTGTTTGGAGAGCTTGGTGGCCACCAGTAGGAACTAAACTCTTGAAACAAGTATCTGCCTAAATAATACAGTACAAAACTATTAAAGATACATTTAAAAAAAGCTTATGATAGATATCGTCTACGCGCGGTCCGATTTTTTGATAATTCCTTTGTATAACGTAATTATAAAATTAAATATGTAGTGGCGCCACTATCCACCCTACTGTTCGCCTTAATACAATACACTTCATAGATAGATAATCTTTATTATTATAATAGATAATGCTCTATTAGTTAACTTAGAGACACCGACTCACACTAGCTCTGCCTCTAATTATACCTACCGGCTAATAGTACCTTATTGAGGGGCATCCATATTAACGTGCGGTGATTTTGGCGATAAATCGACCCCCGAACAACGGAGAAGTAGGTACCTAATTTGCTGCAAATAGTAAGTAAATGATTTCCTATTACAAATGCGAATCTAGCGCCAAAACGAAACAACCAACGATAAGTTTAAACTTAAACTGCTAAAAGTGGAAAAAAATTACATAATATTTACCCTCTTCCCCTCGTGACATTGGGTAAAAAATTTGGCTCGAAATATACCTACCTATACCTATACATTTAAATTTCTGTGATATAGGTCTAGTCTTCCTCTCTCTCTTTCCTTTGCTTCTCTCATTCAAATGTTTCCTACGACTTTGACGATATTGTCAACGTAGCACAAATTTTGCCTAATGAATAAGCGGCTGTATACGAGTACCTACCTACTTATCTTCCTAGGAGAGCCTATAAACACGGTAATATTATATAGGATAATATTACCGTGCTATAAATATCGACGATTACTAGGTAGATAAGTACTTAAATAAATAATAAATAAATAAATAATAATGCTGGACAATTCACACAGCATTATCTAGCCCCAAGCTAAGCAGAGCTTGTGTTATGGGTACTAGATAACTGATATACATAATACAATACACTACATAGATAGATATTTTTTTATTATACATAGAAAAACATCCAGAACCCCTGAACAAATATCTGCAGATCGTACAAACATTTGTCCCGAGGCGGGAATCGAACCCGCAACCTTGATAACTTGATAAGTACTTGTGAAGGAGAACCGGTGATTTCTATGTATTAAGTATGTGAAACTTGTTTTGCACATACCATAGAGTTACTTACACACGAGTAGGTAGATACCTTTACTTGTGTAAGTTGTTCTAAAATTAGCATAATAGGTACCTACTTAAGTAATTACAGTCTTACCTCAGTAGATAATATAGTTATCTATTGTGTTCTTACTCGAAGTGACCAAGTGCAGCTAATCTAACTAGTCATGCCAGTCGTGTTGTTGAGGATGATAACATTGATAACGAGCTTCAAATGTACATCATAAACTTAAAAACAAATCGTACGGTTTTACTTTTTTTTTTTCATCATGACTAGGTATTCCATTTAAACGTGAACTGATTGCATATAAAACTAGTATATATATCTGAGATTAATTCAAAAAATTGTCAGGCAATTATATCTCGTATTTAATGCACAAGTAATAATGACTTAAACTCAATCTGGAATTCGTACTAATCTGCCCCACGTGAGGTGTACTTTCATACAGTATCCTGGGTACCTTCGGACACTATGCTATGGGGTAGTTTCGTACGAGCGTTTAATACTGCAAATATAATCAAAATAATATTATTTGGAAATAAAATAATATTCATAAAATTTATTAAAATAAATGACTTTTCTTCTAGTCAACAAAAGTTATGCGTTTTATCTTGTAGTTAATAAAAAACTAAGACTTTTTCCTTGTCTAAAAAACTAAATTATTCATATTCTACTCAATAAAAACTTCTACAAAAAAATAAATTATTTGTACCTTCCAAAATTCTAAACATAATATTCTATAAACAAAAATACAAGAATGAAATTACAAGATCGATTCTCGTAATTACATTCTCTCGAGATCGAGAAATACGATTACAGCGCCGTTAGCGATTACAACGTTATTTGGCGTTCCAAATTAGTTAGCATGATATCGACAGTTGAGTACCATCGTCAATTCGGAACACTTGTGAACGCGCTCACGGTCACGAGCACGTGTCAAATGTCATTGTACGTAGAGTAATATTGTAATACTCGTAGTATTATTCTGCGAATGAAAGTGTGAGTTCTGACAGAGTAAACGTCAGTTTTGATAGAGCGCTCTCGATTTCAGTTTGCGGGATGGTCGGTGATATCGCAAAATGGCGCATGTAATCTATTACGTCACACGGGACATCGTTGTCGCGCTCACAGTAATTTGGAACGCTTGTGAGCGCGTTATTATCGATGTTAGCGTAACTCGGAATGCATAGTATACATTTCACATTATAATAGAGACAACTAATAAGACAAAATAAATAATTACAGTAACACAAAACAAAGCAATAAATACCTACCTACCTATATGTATCTGCAGTAAATGGGCATTATCAATAATTAAGTTAAACAGAATAATTATAAAATTAATTAGGTACCTACTAGAGCTACTGTAAAAGTATTAAGTATGTAGGTATGGTCAAGACAAGACTGTTGTACGTGAACATGATCCAAGGAATGAGATTACTGGAAGAAAGGATCGAATCCGGCAAAATAATTGTTCTGCGCTGCGCGCTCCTTACAGAACAATTCTACCACTAAACTGCGATCCCAGCCCGCATGCCCTTATTTATTTATTTATTTAAGGACTCCCAACAGAAAAATCACTTCACACACCAGAAATAAAGTGGTCTTAGTGTAGTGTTTTTCTAAATAAATAAAGGATGCCACAGCATGAGCAAATTATCGGTCGACTAAATACATATATTACAAATATTAGACTGATACAATACAAAGTTATCGGTCAAAATAATAGGAATTAAGTGGTAAAATATTAAAGAGGAAACTTATAAACTATACAGAAACAACTGAAATCACATCACATCACACTAATATTACCTATAAATGCGAAAGTTTGGATGGATGGATGGATAGATGGGTGGATGGATGGATGGATGTTTGTTACCTCTTCACGCCAAAACTACTGAACGGATCAGGCTGAAATTATTGCATACAGGTAAGTCTAACCCTGGAATCAAACAAAGGCTACTTTTTATCCCACAAATCAGTTCCCATGCGCTAGAAATAACCTCAAAACGTTTCCATAGAAACAACGAGCGAAGCCGCGGGCAGAAGCTAGTTATAAAGGTTTTAAGGTTGTTGGCACTAGTTGGCAGCATACGAAGTTTCTTGAATTTAGGTAGCTTGTTATAACGTATCAGTTATGTGGAGGTTTACATTTTTTATGGTGCTTAGTCGCTTGAGAAACTCAGCAGCGAACAGTGTTTACCGAGGTTGGTACTAAAGCCCCTATGAGACAATAAGGCGGTTATCACGAGGAGGCCTGCGACCAATGTCAACAGCCTGTATTGGTCCAGCTGTGGACCAATACAGGCTGTTGAGGTAAGGACGCTGAACGTGAGCGTTATGTACGCTCGAAAGAGTAGATTTTGTAGACCGAAAACTATATTTAAGACCTGATGTATAACTTACCACAATCACAATGAATAAATTGTTTCAATGGTCTCAATGGTTTCAATGGTGCTCCATCAAACAATGAGGGTTTTGCCACAATCCCCACGCTTGGCAGGCGGATTATTAATAGCAGTAGAGGTGTTAAAATACATTCCTCATTCCTCTGATAGGTTCCCTTAGTCGGCACTTACGACTTCCACGGGGTTGGTCAGAGTAGTTGATTCATACCGCGACCGCCACGACGGCTAACAGAACTAAGTACTTACATTAGAAGTGAACATGTTAAGGCTGCCGATGGGATCCGTCTTCCCAGAGCTGAGGTAGTGGTTGCGGAAGTTATCAGCGTCTTTGACGAGCACCCGTCGCGCCAGGTCTGGGCTGTTCACGACCAGAGCTGGTCGCCAGAACACCCACATGCCCGCGTACGGCCGTCCCAGTGTTGTGTACAAGCGCCGGAACCATAACGCCTGGAATTTGTTGACATTAGAAAGAAGTAAGTAGGTACCTTCCTTACCAGAATATTTAGTAGGTACCTACTGAGAGTGAAGAAACGCAGGTACGTGCAGTAAGTTAGGGACAAATAGTGTAGATTAGATTATCGAGATCAAATAATATCAGATTAAGAGGGAGCGCTACACCCCAAGGGTATGTACTTGAAGACCCCAAGTTATTGGACACTTGCGCGAGTGGTAATTTTCGTGAATGACACTTGCGCGAGGGACATTTAATTTTGCGCGAATGGACACTTGCACAAAAAAATCACAAAACTCCTAATATGTCTCGAAAGTCGAAATACACGTTTTGCGAATTTCACGAGTTGCGGATTTCACCACTGTGTAGGTAATTTTTCTTTTTTTCGTGTGATATATTATACTTTTTCCTACCCCTCGCACTTCTTTCCCAATATCGAAAAAAACTACTTTTACGTAGACGTTCGTAGCACGAGCTACGATGCTAGGAGGGCATCATAAAACTAATAATATCTCTCGAAATAGTCGTTGCAGAGAGTTACAGATTTCACCACGGTGCGGGGTGTAGGGAATTTTATTTTATTGAATTTTTTTTCTTGTAATATATGTAATTTTCCTCTGCCTCTCCCACTTTCTTTCCCATAACGTGAAACATACTCTGACGTAGACCTTCGTAGCAAGTTCTACGATGCTACGAGGGCTCGGCGTAGCATACAAAAGACTTCAACGCGCACGCACCTTCCTTCTACACAAAAATGTAATTTCGTAGACCAACGTAGCAAGTGCTACGATGGTTACGGGTGGCCTAGCGGCGCGGCCACATGCAGAGCTGCCAAGGAGTATTCAGTACATTGGTGACTGGTCTTCTTTTAGATCTCTTTTCTTGAACAACGAGTAAGTGGAGTTAGCATTCACTCCATAATTCACTTTAGATATCTAGGTACATACAAGAAAATGTCTTATGCAGTTTTGATTTTTTCATAAATTGAACCCATGACTCCTTTCACGACTTTTCTTTACCTTACGATTTCAGATTAGGCCATCCTATTTCAAAAAGCCATAGCTATTTCAAAAAGCCACCCGATATATCAGAGAAATACTTGTATTTGTCGCATTCTTTGTACCTCAGCAAGATAGAATTTGAAGTCTATTGAGCTCTCGAAAGTCTATTGAGAGAAAATTAAGTTTAGTGTAGTAAACATACTGAAACTATTTTTGAAAACAATCAGGAGCTGTTTATAATGACATTACCATGCAAAGGCTTATAGATACACAAATTTTCTTCGGTACCTAAAAAAACTCTGCCACGCGAAGTTAGCAGAGCATGTTCTGTTCTGTGCACAAAACTAGCTACAAGAATTACTGGGACAAAAGTGGTCCCAGTAGTTCTGTAGCTTTAAAGAATATGCGATTTCGTAATCTACACCCTAGAGCTAGTTAAAAGCGACTAAGCTTTTATTTTTGTAAAACCTATCTCAATGGTAGTCATTCGGTTGACTCGCTAATAACACTCCCTTACAAACCTCTGTGGTTTACTCAGTGTTATAATAATAAACTTCATGTAATATTAGTTTAAGTTGGTAAATAAATAAATAATAAAAAAATAAGTACAGTACATAAATCCAGTTTTCAATTGAGTCGAAAACAATTTTGAAAGCAAAGAAATCACCTAAAATTTCAAAGATTAGAAGTAAACAAGAAGACCGTGTCACCTCTACTGTGTACGACCGACAGCTCTGAATGGGTCACAGACTACACACATGAATACGTGAAGACTAGTAAGTCAGCTTATACCGCCAATTCACCCGTAGCGACGATGCTACGAAACATATTTTCGTAGTAAGGAGGTGCGTGCGCGTTGAAGTCTTTTATATGCTACGCCGAACTCTCGTAGCATCGTAGAACTTGCTACGAAGGTCTACGTTAAAGTATGTTTTTCGGTATGGGGAAGAAAGTGGGAGAGGTAGGGAAAAGTTACATATATTACGAGAAAGAGAGTTAAATTCCCTAAACAGTGGTGAAATCTGCAACTCTCTGCAACTACTCTTTCGAGAGATAATATTAGTGTTGTGATTCCCACCTAGCATCGTAGCACGTGCTACGAACGTCTACTTAAAAGTAGGTTTCTCGTTATTGGGAAGGAAGTCGGAGGGGTAGGGGAAAGTGAAATATATCACAAGAAAGAAAGCAAAATTACCTACACACTGGCGAAATCTGCAACTCTCTGCGACGTCTATTTCGAGAGACTTTAGGAGTTTTGTGATTTTTTCGCGCAAGTGTCCATTCGCGAAAATGCCCATTCGCGCAAATGTCCTTCGCGCTAGTGTTTTTCGCGAAAGTGTCTTGATACCCAAGTTATTAGGTGTTATTAGTAAGAAACAAATGCGGTGGCTACAGGTGGGTGCTAAAACTAAAATAAATACCTATAAAACTAAAAACCAACTTCAAATTCCTAAACGCATTCACTGCCCAGCCAGTGCGGTGCGTGCAACCCGCCCGCCGCCCCGCCGCCGAACCGCCGCCGCGCCGCCGCCGCCGCCCGCCGCACCGCCACGCACTGGTCTAGACGGACATCTGCGTCTTGGACATAGGTTCCTTTCCTACATCTGTGATCTTGGGCCATAAAACTATTAATAGGCTGCACAGCATGTATACACTTCTAAGGTTTAACTTTTATTTCACTCGGACAAGGTAATATTATAGGATAATATTACCGTGACTCGGAACTTTTTAAATAAAAGGACATGCAAACGTTTTTCGTACAAAGTAGTCATCGTACTTCGTCAGAATACGGTAGGTACATAAATTATCACAATTACTATACACTTACTATTTAGTCAAATTGAATACTTGGGAGTGTATACATACTTATGCAGCCGACTGTACCTAGGTGTCTATTTACTGCACTGTCTTATAAGGTCTGCGGGACAAATTACTAAACTCTCGAAATAAAAAAATTATGGGAACATCTCGCTCGGGATTATTCTGTTTATACAATAGCAAATTATTAATATAGGTCAACAATTGATGAAGAAATCGACGAACATATTGATAAAAAAAACATCCTAGGTCTATCCAGCTAATTATGACCTCGTTTTTTTAATTCTGTTAAAGGTCAGTGAGACAAGATAAAAGTACGTTACCTAAGTAATTCACTTCTGTAGAAAATGATCCCGAGATATTTATTTTTATTGTTTCGCAAAACCTAACAAAAACAGTTTAAAATTAAGGGATTCGAAATTGGTTATTAGTTTTTTTAAAAAGTCAAATTTAGGTATATATCTTAGCTAAGGTAGCTGAAAATACAATACAAATATTCTTTATTGCACACCAAGATAGAAAAAAAAAACATAAAAGAAAAAACAAACACAAAAATAGTTGCACAATGGGCGGCCTTATCGCTAAAAGCGATTTCTTCCAGGCAACCTTTGGATGGACACGGAACTATTGTACAGGTATAGACGGTGGCGTATTACAGACTACTATACTATACTAAGCTACCTACTACCGAACTACGCATAACTTTAACTTACGGGATTCTCCTTCTGCAAAAACGTGAGACTTCCAAACACAGGGTGTGGGGGGTAGTGCGGCACTCCCCTCTCTTCCCAGAACTTCCTCACTCTGGCCCAGCGTATGGCCAGCCACACCGCTACTCCACAAACCACCGAGAACAGAAGCACGAGCAGCATCGTACACTTTGAGATATCTTGTGAACCCCTTACGAACGTACATTGCTTATATCAAGCTTTTATCTGCTAACCTTTGCATGTCATGCTCAAATCGTCACCTCCCCGTAGATATTATACCTAAGTAGGTACCTATTTATGGTTATCATCATAACAACATAATTAGACAACTTGCCTTACACAATATGCATTACTTGACAAAATTGTACTTAAGTAGGTAGGTAGGAAACTAGGTACTTACTTATGTTATTTATTACTTAGGTAGAGATAAGCCATTCTAAAAATGAACGCCTATTGTAGTATGAAGTTTAGTGGCGTGCATTTTGGCGTACATTTTTAGAATGGTTTATCTCTACCTCACCAATTAACTCTATCTGTCGTTGTAGGGTTTCGAAATCGGAGATCAGTTTCGAAACCCTTATGGTCTCGCTTTGTGTGTCCTTTTTTTCTCTCTTTACTATCTCAGCAACTACCGCAGCCATTAACTTGAAATTTAAAATAATAATACATTTCGTGTGCCTGTACAGATCTAAAGAAAAAAAAATTGAAAATTTTCCATGCAAATTGTGATGCTGAAATTTTATAAGAGACCTACAAAGTCAAAAGGGGTGTCAAATTTAAGTTATTGGTTTGTACATTTCAAGATAGTTTTTGAAATTTCTATAGGATTTATAGGTAAGTACCTACTTTTTGAAAAATTCAAAAAAAGTCGAAAAACCCTTCTTTCCCCCCCGCTAAAAATAGCATAAAAAATTTAATTTTAATACAAAAATTAAACTTTAAGTCACGATTGCCGCTCGTTTGTGAGTTATATTTTGTTACTTTATCGTCATTATCACATATCTGACATGATAAATATGATAATGGTTTTTTTAAATAAAATAGACCCACTACTTTGGAAGAAATAATTTTTTTAGTAAATAGAGTCATTAGTGAGTAATAAAAAATTTAATTCATTACGAAAATTTAAAGATTTTTTGACGTGATAACGTCTTTAAAATCGTTTTAGTCGGGTGACATGTTCAGAAACTTGTGTCACACCAAAACCTCACGAGCGCGTGATGTCATGCAATAAGACGTTATCA
The DNA here is from genome assembly GCA_963564075.1 of Eupithecia subfuscata. Lineage (NCBI taxonomy): Eukaryota > Metazoa > Arthropoda > Insecta > Lepidoptera > Geometridae > Eupithecia > Eupithecia subfuscata. The sequence continues at coordinate 14,373,366 of OY751112.1, read as the reverse complement.
CGTAAACATCTCGATCGTAAACCTACTTTACAAACAACCAATTTTTTTTTTTAAATTGGTTTTTCTATTTTATTGTCGATAATTTTTGATCTATTTTCACTCCTTTCGCGGTTGCACTTTATCCAGGGACACACTGTATTTTACAGGAAAAATATAGAGAAGTCTGTAAAAAGAACACTTTCGGGAAAATGATCAAAAAGGGAGGAATAATTTTCAAGGAGCGAGCCTAACCCACCGAGGGGTATTAACCCACTTCCCTATTCCCCGGAGAGGATTTCTTTCTTTGGGTTAGCTTAGACTTTTGGGGTGGGCTGTACCTACCTAATACCTACCTACCTACTATTATTATGACTACTCGATCCCATGTACTAACTAGATACCGTTTATAATATTGTAGGCCACATTCGTTTTTCCTTCCGAGATCCAGGTGGATGGATCGACTTACATAATATATCGCGCGGGAGCGTAGCACGCGCGGGAAAGTATTTTTAAGTCATACACACTACATAAACCATCTATGAACCCAGGGATACAAATTATTTACTTCGATTTAATTCAGTGATACTACATTAGTACTACAGTTAGGACTCATCATCATCAGCTAAGGAGAGCTTGCGAGGAACAATTCACTTCTGTACCTACTCGTATGTACTTTATGAATGTAGATGTCCAAAGTCCAAATATCTCTTAAGGGTCAGTTCACACCGAGACGCGACGCGGCGCGACGCTGCGCGCACATTTTTCATAGAGCGACTCAGAATATACTTTATTCACTACACGAAAAGATACACATTACATTGTGAGAATTCAGATTACGTTGCACCACGCAGCACTGCGCCTCGAGGTGCCTCGCGGCGTAGCGCGACGTATCGTGACGCAGCGGTGCATCGCCGGTACGCGCGGCGTGCAAGAGCGGTGCTGCGTCTCACGGTGCCGCGCGACGCCGCGCGACGCCGCGCGACGCCGCGAGGCGCAGCCTGAGGCCGCTGTGGCGACTTCTCTACTATTTCCGTTCAGACTTCGTTTAGAATTGATGCAGTTCGGTCGAGTGCTCGATTGAAAATATAATGATAGACTGGGATCTTGTTATAATCGGACTTCTTGCAGAAGATGAAGAGGAAGAAGTTTACAAAAATAAAATTAAAAAGAAGACATCACACCGCCGCGCGGCGCCCGCGGCTAGTAGATACGTTCCGCTGCGCCTCGCGGCATCTCGCTGCGCAGCGAGGCGTCGTCCTGCTACGATTTTAAGATGCGCCTCGCGACGTCGCGATGCGTCTCGCGACGACGCGCGGCGTAGCGCGAAATCATTGGCCTCTTTGAGTATCGTCGCGTCGCGTCGCGTCTCGGTGTGAATTGACCCTAACCCGTCAGATTACGCCTCATGGAAGCGTAAATGTGGGAGTATTTAATTTCGCACACACGCGCACCGCGCTCAGCGCAAATTACGTCACACTTCAGATAAATGCTCATATAAAAATAACTAGATATTCTATCTAAGTTCTGTAAACAGTATTAGTTTCTCAAATAATTTATCTTCGTGTATTTATTTTCTATGCAAGCTAACTTCTACAAACAACTACACGAAAACGAAATAAATGTGGATACTACCAATTAGAAAAACACGAACAAAATGTATGGGGAAAGTACGCGCTAAAATTTTGACTGATTCAAAGACAAATGTCATCTTCTTCTTGGTTATTGGCCAGCCTTTTAGTGTTGCAATAGGTAGAATAATAACTATCCTTTGACCCTGTCAAAAGTTGTTCAAACAAACATAGTCTCTAATACGATGAAAAATCGGTTTACAATCGTCCGGGCGAGCCGGCCCGCCGGCGGGCTCGCGCAAGCCAACGCCTTTTCCGTTAAATACCTATCGAGCCCGCCGGCGGGCTCCGGCAAGTTTAGGACAGAGAGGTCTATTTCTGAGCTTTGCAGGAGAACTATATAGGTACCCTAAGGCACAGTTAATTGGCATAGTTCATAATGATTCATATCTTCTTATTTTATATTTGGCTCTGCGTCATAGTTTGTCACAATTCTGCCAATAACAGTTTTATCTGGCTGTAGATTCGTCGAAATCAGCGGGGCTGCCAGCTTGACGTCAAGATAGCAGCCACAGTGAAAGACCTAAATATCTCCTAAAGTACTGGGGCACTATTTATTTTACTTAGGGCATCGGGGGCACTGTTTCAGGATACATTTATTGGCATAGTTGAAACCACCAAATTCCATCAGGGGGCTGCTAACTTGACGGACACCAAAATTTTAAGATCTAGGTTCGTAAAGCCCCGGCCTCTTTGGCAACTAAATTTCACAACCAGTTATTAAAAAAGAAGTATTCGTCTTGCTTCGCAACTAGTTGCCTTTAAAGAAATTCTGTTCCTGTTTCAAAACTAGCGTAGGTTACAGTTAAATTTCGCAACCAGTAGACAAAGAAGAATAAAAAATCTCTATCTGGTTACCGACTAAAATTCTAAATTCTCGTTTCAAGTTTCACGTGATACCTACAGGGTGTTTTAAGTTGTTCTTACTTGAGTTAACCCGACCTGTAGGCGTCCCACCCCCGCGAAGCGGGGGGGGCGGGTTCGTGGCGACTCTGTGACTGAAAGTGTGTGTATATGTACAATTGCACCCAGAGCCCTCATGTCAACACACGTTTGGGGGTAAAGGTGGATTTCCCCCAAATAGGAACAGAGGGAGATCTCCTCTGAACCGGGCCCGACCCATCTGGTCCACTGAGCCCGGTGGTCTTTCGACCGACAGTTGATGTCGGAAACTCCTATATGGTCAATTGTAACTGAATCCAGCGTTTGCGCGATCTAGGAATGGTCACTTTTTGCATCTTTCTTAACGACATCTAGCGGTCACTCATTGAAGCGCTTAGTCAGGGTTTACTAACTTCAGTTTTATCGGTGATAGCGCCTCTATTGACACGTTAGCCTTGTAGTTCGGCCGTTGTCGCCTAGAGGTCGCCTACATCACTCCCTTTCCAGACCGAAGGTCGATATAGCTCTTGATACCAGCATATCCTGTGTCCAGCTTAGCTCATCGTAGTCTTCAGTGAGTCGAGACTGGTGCGATGAGCAGGTTGAGGGACGGGAGAGCGCTTGTCATTTGCGGTGAGTCGAGATGTGTCCCAGTGAGTCGGGACGAAGCGCGGCGCTTGTAGTCTGCGGTGAGTCGAGACGGTCCACGGTGAGTCGGGACGAAGCGCGGTGCGGTGCTCCAGGTGAGTCTACGGTGGGTTGAGACTGTTTGCCCAGATGATGCCGCTAGAGAACTCCACGAAGCGTTATCGAGGAGGGGAAAAGCTTGCAGAACCAGGAAGTCAGCGCGGCTGCGATGGAACTGCAGAGGCTGATGGATGGTGCTGGTGCGGTGCGAAGTTGCTGGTCCGGAAGGTAGCTTGAGGGAGAGAGAAGAGTCGAAGGTAGATGTCTGCTACTGATGATGATGATGATGATGATCGTCATTGATGGCTGGAGTGCTGCGCTGCTTGTTGAAGGAATCGTATTCAGGAATCCAGTCGTCGGGTTTCGGCAGGAGTCGTCCGAGGTAGTCGACGGCTGGCACGACGGAGGTCACCAGTTTGGGGGTAAAGGTGGATTTCCCCCAAATAGGTACAGAGGGAGATCTCCTCTGAACCGGGCCCGACCCATCTGGTCCACTGAGCCCGGTGGTCTTTCGACCGGTCGTTGTTGTCGGAAACTCCTATATGGTCAATTGTAACTGAATCCAGCGTTTGCGCGATCTAGGAATGGTCACTTTTTGCATCTTTCTTAACGACATCTAGCGGTCACTCATTGAAGCGCTTAGTCAGGGTTTACTAACTTCAGTTTTATCGGTGATAGCGCCTCTATTGACACGTTAGCCTTGTAGTTCGGCCGTTGTCGCCTAGAGGTCGCCTACACACGTGTTAGCAAAAACTAACGTTTTCCCAAAAAAGTTCGGTGACCTTGAGGTCAAAGGTCATTGGTCTCAAAACTCGATAATTAACTTTCGGTCGGCAAAATTCAACGTTTTCCCAAAAAAAGGATTATTACTAACTACTTCTCTCTTTTGAGATCTTTTTATGAATTATTGGTTTGCAACTGGATGCGTGACATGAATAGAAAATCTTTTTGGGTAATTAGTTGCCCAGCAAGATAAATACTTCTTTTTTAACAACTGGATGTGAAATTCAGTTGCCAAAGCGGCCGGAGCGAAAAATCGATCTTATTGTTCTTGATGTGACACTCCTACACAGACACTGGCAGAGTCGTAGCGAAATGCAAGCGGCGCCATTAAGAAAGAAGTTGAAGTTGATTTTGTTTTTTTTTTTATTTGACATTTGTTTGATTGATTTTGATTTGATTGATTGATGGAGGGGAGGAATCAAAAGTCCTATGTTGTGATTGTGGGACAAAATTATCTTTTTTTCATTAAAATATACACAGAAATATCAAGATAATGATAGCTTCCACATGCTAGAGATAAGGTTTATTCGCCAAAATGATGAACTCTGTACAAAATACAGCTAAATGTAAGTAGACACATTTTGAGGTTACCTACCACAAATCAAATCTTGTGTAATAATATTTATATATTTTCAGTTCTTCGATATATCAACATCAAAAGTATATTACAAGCTCCTAAAACATGTGCACCAGCTGTAGTTGCAAGTATGAAAGTGCCTGCGGGTCCGGCGGCAGTGTTTTCTCCACGGAGTATCGGTGTAGAGATCGGTGAAAAGCCAATCATTGCCAGGATCCAGCAGGAGCCGATCAAATACGTGCCGATCGTCAACCCGCGCTCCATCCTGCCGTTGCTTGAAAACGAGTGGCAGCGACAGGAAGTTGGTCTGCCTTCACAAAAGAATGAAGAAATTCAGGTTTGTAAATCTGTCCAGCTCTCTTTACATCATCAAAGTCTTCAGTAATTAATTAACATTTACGAGAACTTGAACTGAACGTCTTTTCTGTCCTGTGTTTCTGTTTTATTTGGTGTGCAATAAAGAGTACTTGTATTGTATTGTATTGTGAACTCTTACATAGTCAAAGTTTTCAGTAATTAGCTAACAAATACGTAAACTTACAGGCTGCTCGTTTGATTGTGATCCGGAAACATAAAATGAAGAAACACCAGCGACGAAAGCTTTGGAAGAAGATGAGGCATCGTTGGGCTAGGGTGAGTTCTGTTTACAACAATACAGTCTCACTAATGTGACTAGGGTGAACCCTCTTGACTTGGAGTCAAATATATGTTATTTATCTTGAGATTCTACTTCATTGAATTTTAAAACAAACTAAATACGTATTCTATTTCCAGGTGAAGCAGCGCCGTCGCATAACCAAAGAGAAGATTTTCCAAAGTGAGCTTCTTTCCATGTTAAAAGCAGCAAATGATTTTTCTGCTGAGGACTATGTAAGGAGCAAAATCGAGAAGGCGAACCACAGGCCTCTGCCGACTCACTGGCGACACAAGCGATTGCCAGAATTCATCATCAGGCAACTACTCGGCATAGACAAGAAGATCAACTATAAGCATACAGATACTTACAAAGCTTAGCTGAATGATTGTAAAGATGATGTATAAAATAAAGTAGTCTTATGTATCAGAGTGGCTTGTTTTATTCTGCTGAAGTAAAAAATACTTTTTTCATGAACTAATTTACGTTATCGCCTGCCCTGCCAGACTATTTTTTTTTTTTATATAAATAACTTACTATTACTACTACTATTAAAATGCCTTATTAATTTGCTACTACTATTAAAATGCATAATTTTATTTGATGTTCTAAAAACATTAACCCTTTCCCCCCGGGGTAGTGATTTTTAACGAATTTCTGCTTTTTAAGTTTATTATCATAATAAGGTAGTTAAAAGGAAACGCACAGATTTTTTTTAGATTTTTATTATACCTAGAAGTACTATTTCCAAGACCTAGACTTATAAGTACCGTCAGGAACTTCATGTTATCACAAGCTTAGGAACTTTGATAGAAACTACAAAAGTAATGAGATCCAATTTTGACTTAGTAATAAATAAATTAATAGATTTTTAATTATAGATTAGCCTCGTAGTATTCAACAAAACAATTTTTATTTTCATTTACACACAATAACACGTTGCAGTGAGAACATTTACTCTAGGGTTTCGACTGAATCTTCTTCAAACTACAAGCCTCACACCTTCCCCTGTTCTCTACGAACGTAGGCCAATGGATGCCTCTGTTACCCAAGCCACAGATATTATAATACTAAGCGTACGTCTTTTATAGTGGAACTAGCTTCTGCCCGCGACTTCGCACGCGTATTTCGGTATAATAAGTAGCCTATTATCTAAGTTAGGCTTTCCTCTAAACGTCAAATTTCATCTTGATCCGTTCAGTCGTTTTGGAGAGTATAAGTAACAAAAATTCAGATTTCACAAAATTTCGTCTTTATAATATTAGTAGGATAGTCAGATTTGCGCCTTTTGGAAGGGCGGCCTTTCGCATTATTATCATTATAAGTCTTTCTTTTCTGACTAGCATCTTTCATTGTCATCAAGCCTTGAGTTACAGAGCGTCGAAAATCTTTTACGGTAGGTAGTCTGTTCCATTGTAAGTCCATGAATGACATGTGAATTGACAAATGCGATGTCCAGAAGACCCCAAAACAACCTGTGCCACCATTTGGTATAAAATATTGTCAATAATATCTTCAATCAATACTAAAAATATATCAGTCGGTGTGGTACAGTGAGCAAAACCGTCTTCTACTACTCCAGTTTCTGCAATGTATTCCGGTAAAATTGTATCTAGGTCCCTCTTTTTCCATTTACGGTTTGGTTCGGGTAATCGCTGGTTAGTTCTGTGTGAAGACGTTTTTGCAGACGGTAGATCAGTCAGAACAACCAGACGGTAGATCCAGGTATTGCAGATGTGGGTACCTGATTTATAGGGCACTCCATACATCTTCATTTGACGGCGACGATGGTGGAACTTCGGCAAAAACACTATCTAGAGCTCTTTCAAAAACCTCATCGAAGCCTCTTGGTGAGGGTAGTTGAAGATTTTCCACTTTATCATCGGACACACCTGCATCAGACTCTTCGTCGCAGTCCGGAAGCTCTTCTTATAAAAGGGCTTCAATTAGAGCTGTAGGGGAACCTGGGGAGACTTGATCACCACTTTACATTTTACTAAATAGTTCAAAATGTATAAGGTTATATAAACTATTTCTTTATTAATTTTATAAAACCTTTATTGGGTAATCAATTGCTACTGTCAATTACCAATCACTTACAGCTATTGTTTAGTTAGTGTATTTTTTTTAAAATTCGGCAAAAGGATCAAATCTCCCCTATTAAGGGAGACTTGTTTACGCAGTAGGGTAGACTTGATCATGGAGGATCAAGTATCCCTACTCGTTTTAGGGAAGATTTGTTTTTAATACATCATATTTAAAGTGATGCATGCTGTGTTTTGAGAAATATAAAAACTATTTTCAGATATAAAACTTTTATTAAACTTTACTTATAAGCTACAATATATATGTTTTAGTTGAATTTTAAACGGATATAGACTAAAATAATACTTGAACCAGTCTCGCAATTTACCAAACCATGAGATCAATCATTAGAATCTACAAAATGATTTATACCTACTAATCAGTCTAAAATTTTCAGGGACGTAGCTTAGCAACTAAGAATAAAAATTAAATCACTGAAATTATAATATGAAATAACATCCTTTTGTAAATAAGCGGCAAGTAACTCTTCTTCCGTCGTAGTAAAGACTTTCGCTTGCGCGTAATCTGGTTTATAACTAATTTCTTCATTTTCTTGGCGTTTTCGAACGTATCTTTTTAATGTCATTATATTCAAATCAAAACTTTTTGCGGTTCCTTTAATTGTGTTACCTTTTAAGATATGTTCAACAGCTTGTTTGAGTTTTATAGAATTAACAGGTTTCTCGACTCCTTCTTTTCTCTTGTAAATCCTCGGCATTGTACGTTGAAAATAGCCTGTAACATAAAAACAGTAACATTAAATTATAGGGTAGACTTGATCCCCGGGATCTAGTCTCCCCGAACAGATAAGGAACAAATCTCCCCGTCCCTAGTAATTTTAATAAAAAAAGAAAAGTTTACAATACAAAACATTTACTCAGAACAAACTTAGACCATACTTTCTTACCTTAATCTGTAAGCGACTTTTAAATCCAAACAAGAATTATCACAGCAAAAACCGTTCAAAAAAGCAAAATAAATACTCACGAAAAAATAATATCTGTCTGCAAAACCGCCTGTCACTGAATGCTCTGAAGTTGGCTGTATAAGATTGTCAGTTTCACGTTCAACGTTCCAAACCATCACAGAGCTACAATGTTGCCAACTCGGAATTTAAAAAACTAATGTAGTTTTCGATATTTATGGGGGTGATCATGTCTCCCCAGTGATCTAGTCTCCCCAGGTTCCCCTATTGTTTGTAACATCCATCTCAATGGCTAAAACAATAAGAAAATAGATCAGAACATTATTAAAAATAAAAATAAAACATTCATTTATGATAAAACAAATACCCACTTCATCAGTCGTGTATTTTATAAACCCATAATTTTTGAGACTAAAATCACCTGACGGTACTTTTAAGTCCACATCAGTTTTTATCAAATATTCATATAAAATAATATTATAATACATTATAACAGGTTTTAGAAATGTAGTCAATGATATAAACAACGTAAATAGTAAAAAAAATAGCACTTACCTATGATATTCTATTTATAAAACATTTCCAATTACACCGCACAGCGAAGTGACAAAATGTTCGACAGGTTGAATTTCGCGGTTCAAATTCTTCGGCAACATCACGCGGTAATTCAAATAACGCGCTGTGATTGGCTTACGGAAACGGTACTCTAAAGGATCGTCAGTTGTAGTTAACATAAAGTGTTTTCGTACTCAAGATATTCGACGAAAAATGTGGAGGTACTTCTAAGTACCGTAAGGAGGGAAAGGGTTAATGTTGTACATAGAACCATTTAAAAATAGTATTCATTCATTTAGGCATGGAATGGAACGTCTGTCTGAGTTGTAGCGAACGCATGACGTTCCATTCTTGGAACAATTCCTATTATTAATATTATTTTTTATTAATGGTCTTCTATATTTATTTGGAGCCTCTTAGATCTCCTTTAATGACATTTATTTTTACCCAAAAGATTCGAAATACGGTAAAGGGTTAACGTAGGCTGCCTAATCATAAATTCTATTAAATAGTAGCCAGTAACGGAACGTAGGTACGTTCTTTTACCATTCCATTCCCAAACTTACTCTGCATCCAATGGCTATTTCCTAGTAAAGTTTACAGTGGTGGGGTGGGACGGTTTTTTCAACCGAACGTTACGTTACGTTGAAATAACTTAAGCCAGCGAGTGAAAATGGAAAACAGTGTTTTCCACACACAATAGATTAATTACTTAACTCTATGAAAACAACTTCAATAAATTTATATTTTAATTATTCTTCCTCGGATTCGATATTATTTTATTCTTTGATCGAACCGAAACAATTCCGGCCAGGCGTCGCGCTTCAAAGAAAATAATTACTTCTGCTTTGACAAGCCCAGCCCAACATTTGATATCCATGTCCAGCCTAGATTTGATCTGAAGCACTAGCGAGAGCCTAGTTTCCAGCGTAACTGGAGCGTTTACATTCAATTTGAATGAGTGCGGAGTCGCCCTGCTAAAGGCTCTGATGAGGAGCAATCTGTATAAAGCCAGCCAATAATGCATGCCTGCCGATATTATCGACCAATAAAAACGTGTAGTGGAGAGGCTTTATCCAAAGAGTGGACTATCTGTTAAAAAGAGTGCATAAATCACGAAGAAACTTGGAAAATAGTTCCTATTTTCTCTATTAATATTGTCAATACAAATACCTAACCACATAGGTACCAAGACTGCTTAGGTACTCTTTTACCTCTATTCCACTTTTTTGTGAGATCATGATGCATTCCTCAGTGTGTAGAGTGTGTTTATGTATCAAGATGAAAATGCATTACATCGGAAACACCTATCTTCAAGAAGCCTATGAGAGATTTACTGGGAACATGGTAGGTGTTTGTAGTCCTATTTCTTTTGTGTAAAGTTATGGTGTATTTTTTGTTGGTGGTTCATTAAAATAGATGACCACTTGTTTGGGAGCATTACCTACATGGTAACTTCATGTAATTTTATTTTGGTTTCAGATAAATAAAGGGCAGCCTATTTCTGTCTGCTACATCTGCTGTGCAAACTTACAAAGATGTCTGAAGTTCTATAATATGTGTCAGAAATCAGAAAAAATCTACAGAGATCTTTGCCAAAACAATCTTCAGGTAAACAACATACTGACATAACATCTCCACAACTCTTTACCAAAGAAAATTACAGCTAAATAATAGAAGATGCAAATTAGAACTGAACTAGTATTTACAACTGAAACAGTTGAGCTAACTGCAGACAGTTGCAAAAGATCTAATGGCAATAATAATAATAATGAGCCTTTAGTCAGACAAGACAGTATTTCTTTGTTGTTCTTATTATCTCTTTTGTTTCATTTTTGTATGTGTTTGCCAGGTGGCAAAAGCCTCCTCCAATCTTCTCCATTCTGGCTTTTCTATGGCCACTCTACCCTATGTAATTCCCGCGACTTGTCTAATGTTGTCATCCCACCTTCTCTTTGGTAGGCAGACCACTTTCTTTTTCCAACCCTTGGGTACCATTGTTTTGTCTTCTTATTTTCAGAGTTATATCCTGGACCTTAATCTTATTTCTGATGCTGCTATTTCTTACACTGTCCATTCTTTTGATCCCTATCATACTTCTTTCCATGGCATGTTAGCATATAAATAAATAATAAGAAATAAATAATATGGAGTTTGTTTAGCCCATGTTTCGCTCCCATATGCCAATACCAGTAGTAGCTTAATTAAATTCAACTTAACCAGCAATAAATTATAAAGTAAGTAATTTTTATAAAATATGCAACTAACTTAAGTTATGGTTTTTGTTAATATAGTGCGTAAGCCTCGCACTCTGGCTAATTTCATGTTTCCCCTGTAGGTGGAGGTAACGCCGCTTGAGTCCGTAGAAAGTCGCAAAGATTTTCGACTCCCACGTCACTTGACTTCGTGGTGTAGTTGGTTATCACCTTCCCGTACTGAGGGGAGGACGCGGGTTCAAGTCACGTCGAAGTCGAAAATTTTTGCGATATTATTTAACTTAAGTTATGTTGGCAGAGAATATTGGTGGAACACAACTATAGTAAGATACCTACTTCTGATAGTTATCTTATCATAATCTAAACATAGTGCCCAACTTACTAACATTGTTTCAACAAAATCTACAGCCCAAATCTAGACAATTCAAACCAAATTTAATAACATAAAGATTTACATTTTAAAAATAAACTTTCAAAAGACTCAAACACAAGGACAGTCAAATACCAATAAACAACAACTTACATAAGTACATAAAACATGTTTTGAATGTTGAATCAATTTTCAAATGTATGTTTCAGATTACTGAAAAAACCATTGCTGAGCACAACCTAGGATGGCTACACAACTTGTCAATGTCTCCTGTGAAAACCCTGTCCACATATGAAGAGGTCACAAACAACGTTGAAATAATCTTCAAGGAAGAGAGAACATCAGATGATGAATCCTTCATGCTAGACAGCTTTGAGACATTTGTTGATGTTATCAAAATGGAAGCCAGTTCACATGAGGAAAAGCCTAATTCCAAGGAAGACAAATTTAATCCTACACATAACAATATGGACTGTAATTTTCCTATTTCCTGTGAAAAATGCAAAAAAACATTTGAAACTGAAGCTAGGCTTGAGAAGCATAAATTAACACACAGTAAAGTAAAGTCTTACAACTGTGAGTTTTGTATCAAAGTATTTCCCAAGAAGAAACTGTTAAAAGTACACACAATAAAGAATCATACTGGAGACAAGCCCTACGCCTGTGAAAGCTGTGACAAAAAATTTAACCGTAAACGACTCCTGATTGAGCACAGCAGGATCCACAGTGGAGAAAAGCCGTATAATTGTGAAGTTTGCAACAAGTCATTTGCCCAAAGCTCCACTCTGAGATGCCACATGAGGGTACATACAGGTGAAAAGCCGCACACATGCAACATTTGCAAAGAGTCATTTACCCGAAAACATTCCTTGAACAAGCACCTGCGCTCTCACAGTGGGGAGAAACCTTACACCTGCAATACTTGCAACAAGAGCTTCGCAGCTAAAAGTGTCTTGACAGTACACATGCAACGGCACACAGGAAAGAAACCAATAACATGCAAAGTTTGCAACAAAACATTTGCAGTGAAAGATGGCTGGCTGGCACACATGCGGATTCATAATGGGGACAAGCCATTTATCTGCAGTACATGTGGTAAAAGCTTTCTTCGTAAAAATCAACTGATTTTTCACATGAGAGTACATTCTGGAGAAAGGCCGCACAGTTGCAACATTTGCAATAAGTCGTTTACACATCCTTCGACTTTGACAAGTCATATGCGGACTCACACTGGAGAAAAGCCATACAGTTGCACTATATGTAAAAAGTCATATAAGCATAGCGGAACCCTAGCTTGCCACATGCAACAGCATTCTGGTGAAAAGCCTTTTAAATGTTCTATATGCAATAGATTATTTGCTATAAAACCACTTTTGAGGCAGCACATGGCAACCCACACGAATGAAAAGCCTCATGTATGCGACATTTGCGATAAACCTTTCATGCGCAGCACTTCTCTCAAGCGGCATATTAAAATTCACACTGGAGAAAAGCCATATAACTGTAATTTATGTGAGAAAAAGTTTCCTCGCAAAGATTTCTTAAAGCAGCATATGAAAACACACTGTGGGGGAAGATTGTACTATACATAAGCAGAACATGAAAGCCTTATTATAAAACTACTTTTTAAAATTACCTATGGTTTTGCTGTGCCTCATCATCATTACAATGGTTCTTTCTAGCTAGATAACAAGTGAATAAGTATACACATAAAAAGCAATGTGGTAAACCAGCAACACATTCCTTAGGGTCAATTCACACCGAGACGCGACGCGACGCGACGAAACTCAAAGAGGCCAATGATTTCGCGCTACGCCGCGCGTCGTCGCGAGACGTATCGCAACGTCGCGAGGCGCATCTTAAAATCGTAGCAGGACGACGCCTCGCTGCGCAGCGAGATGCCGCGAGGCGCAGCGGAACGTATCTACTAGCCGCGGGCGCCGCGCGGCCCCGCCCGCGCCCTCCCGCAGTCTACCACTGGCAAGCGCACGAGAACGACGTATATTTGGCGGGTGCGTGCATTATGGAGATCGAGGAGAAGTTATTTTTTTTTGTGCAGCGCTACGAGTGTTTGTATAATAAAATACTCCTGTGTGATGTCTTCTTTTTAATTTTATTTTTGTAAACTTCTTCCTCTTCATCTTCTGCAAGAAGTCCGATTATAACAAGATCCCAGTCTATCATTATATTTTCAATCGAGCACTCGACCGAACTGCATCAATTCTAAACGAAGTCTGAACGGAAATAGTAGAGAAGTCGCCACAGCGGCCTCAGGCTGCGCCTCGCGGCGTCGCGCGGCACCGTGAGACGCAGCACCGCTCTTGCACGCCGCGCGTACCGGCGATGCACCGCTGCGTCACGATACGTCGCGCTACGCCGCGAGGCACCTCGAGGCGCAGTGCTGCGTGGTGCAACGTAATCTGAATTCTCACAATGTAATGTGTATCTTTTCGTGTAGTGAATAAAGTATATTCTGAGTCGCTCTATGAAAAATGTGCGCGCAGCGTCGCGCCGCGTCGCGTCTCGGTGTGAACTGACCCTTACGCTCTACTTAGATGCGATGTGGAAATGCTTTTTCGTCAGTTTACAAGGTCTTTCCTATTAAATGATACCTATTCAGATAACGTTGACCTACCTACCTCATTGACTTAGAATCCTAACCTATATTTTTAAGATGCCTACTTAAAAAAATACTCATGGTGTTGGGGCTAGAACGGAAAGGATGTGGGTAGGTATTTAGGGGTTCCATAGGAACATAACATAGAGATTTTCGGTGATTCTGATTCGGTCTCGCATTCCACCCTAGAACTATTACAAAATATTTCGACATACCATAAAATCTACCTTAAGTGAAATTTAATTTGTAACTTTGTTTTGTAAATATGTACATATCAATTCAATTTGTGTGTATAAAATGTTAAACATACTCTGTAGTTATGAATGTTAAACATACTCTGTAGTTATGTCTGTAGTTATGTTTAGAAACTATAATAAACAACAAACAGACAAAATATAATAGGTATAATACGTAGTACAATTAGCTCAATTGTTTCAATTGTAAATACTAGTATAATTTTCTTTGTGAATAAATGTCTCACTTGTATGGTACATTGATAAAAAAATATATAATCAAAAATCGTAGTACCTATTATAACGAAAGACGAGGTAGTATGGCCATATTGGCTTTAGCCTAGTTAGTCCGAAACATTAAAAAAAATTGTCAATTGATTTTGACAGTCTCTGCCAATTGCCATTGTCAAATTATTTCATGATTCCGATGTTGGCAAAATTGTGTTTTTCTGCTTTCTGATCTCAGATTAAATATAGGTAGATCTTCAGCACGGTAATATTATCCAACAGTATTTGGACTCGGCCGTATCTTTAAAATAAATGCCTACAGCCGCGCGGTAGGTAAACATGCGATAGGGCTGCCCGCCTCCACCATTTTAATTACATTTGCCTACTTTGTGTTTCCATTTAGTTTTGTGATTTTAAATATAGGAAGGTACTTTTTTTATATAAACAAATAAAATACTTTGTGAATTGAATGGGAAGTGTTCAATAAAAATGCGTGTTGTTTTTTGATTGGTAGATTTAATTAAAAAACCTGTTTATGTTTGAATAACAAATCGGTTTTATAAATTTGCGACCGAAAAATATTTGCGCCTCGACTGAGACGTACCTACAAAATGCTTTATTATTAAATTTTAGAAGATTTTTTTGGAGAAAAAGTAATATCTTTTACTTGGTTATAGATACCTGCAGCTACTTTATTAAATATGTACCTGAACTTATGTTTAGAGAAAAAATCGCGCGGTTATTATTAAAAAAACATCACACCATCCGTTCGTCACTGCGGCACAGCCGCGACTGTCTGCATGCTGAGCGCATGCCGAGATCGAGGCGCGTAGGTATAGCTCGTGTTTCGCCCGTTTGTATGAAGTCGGATTACTTATAGGATAATATTACCTTGTCTTCAGCGAGCATGCCCCAGAGCAAGACAAAGTATACGAGGTGGTGGGGGAAAAGTGTTGCCATGCAATTTTCTTACCCCGATTTTAGGTTCCTTATTTCATGTCTTGGTTGGTAGATCGGAATTGCGATTTTCCAGTTAATAAATTTAAAAAATTAAATTATCTGAGCGTCTGGTCGAAGCGAAGCGTGACCCGAGAGCTGGTGAGTATCAGGCACAGCGCATCACATCAGCATTGCCATACAACGTGGTAATGCAGCCAGCGTCTTGGGGACGCTTCCGACTGGTATTGATATTGATCAGTTGAGCTACCTGCAATAGTCTGAAGATATCTCAATTGTTTCAATTGTAAATACAAGTATAATTTTCTATTTTGTGAATAAAGGCTATTACTAGGTCATTATAATTATAAAAGTAAGTATCACAATGTGAACCCTGTTTGGCGTTACAAGTGGAAGGCAGACCGAGGTTGTTTTTGGTAGGTAAATATAATTATGAAGGTATTAAGGTGAGTAGTACAGATAGAGAAACAAGTGTTTTTGTTTTAAAATAATCAATATTTATTACAATAATTAACGTTTATAAATTTTACAGTTTTAATCAGTCTTCAACATTTAGTTTTATTACTACTTAATCATAAAATCACAGTTTAATTATAAATGTCTTAGTTATATTACCTATACAATAACATTTACATAAATTAATAACACTTTAAAAAAAATGGTTACTTACGAACGTAACATCGTATATTTGCTAAAAAAATAGTAATGTTGCTATATAAAAAGTACTTAACTTTCATTGTACTTGCGTATAGGTACTTATACCTAGTTAGTCACAGCATTTTTTTTTATTAAAAAATACACACGCATTTACACAGAAGCATTTAAAATATCGCAGAATCATTATAAAAATCACAGAATCATTTTCAAATTAGCATACCAATTTCTACAAGAACCTATACTTAAGATATTTTTTTCGTATTTATATGGGACAGTTAGATTAGATTTGGACAGTTGAATTAGATTAAGTACAAAAATCACAGAATCATTACAAAAACTTTTATTACGAAGATTTTTTAGGTTCCCAATCTTTGCGACCCGTTGCTTTGATCCAATGCAAACGTAATTCTTTATCTTCGGGAAATCTGTAACAAATAAAAACACTAATATTATAAATGCGAAAGTGTGGATGAATGGATGGATGTTTGTTATAGTTGTTCTATCAAATCAAATCAAATCAAATCGTTTATTTGCAAGAATACAAAATTATACAATATGTCAGGTCTTATAACTAGTTTAGTCAATGTATTCAGCCTGCACGCAGGCGTGCAAATATTATGCGAGTCATATTATTAATAGGTAATTATATTAAATTATATTACTTAGTCATGTTAGTAACAATTCAAATTTCCAAATATTCGTTCACCGTATCTCACGAAGTCCGATGGGCTATGTGTGTCATAGCAACAACTTACATATTACCTCTTCACGCCAAAACTACTGAACGGATCGGGATGAAATTTTGTATACAGGTAAGTAATTCTAATCCTGGAATCTAGCATCTATGTTAGATTCCAGGATTTATATCAAATCAGTTGCTATGGGATAGAAATGGCCTTTAAACGTTTCCATAGAAACAACGCGTGCGAAGCCGCGGGCATAAACTATTTTGCTATGCATAGCGAGCTACATTATCTATAAACTAGCTATGTAGGTACCTATTAAAAAATATTTCAATGCGCCATTCGGGGAATTTTATCATCGGGTGCAGGCAACCCTAAATTTTCACAATTACAAGTTAGATGAACTAAAAATAGCATAAAACATAATGTTTGAGCCTTGTGTGTACGTAAATCTATGAAACTGTAAATTTTGAACCTTTTTGTAGTCAAAAGAACTTGTACTTACGAGTGGAATGATATATTCGGCACTTTTTCTTCACTATCACTTCTACATGCAAAAACGCTGCACCGCACCATATTTGTCTCTCATTTTTATTGTTTTTAGCTGCGGGAATGTCCACATAAACACATTGATCACATTCAAACATAAAAAACAAAAGTTTAGAACTTTTAAAACTTTTTTCACCAGTCTCGTGTCGAGCTCCGTCGATGACAAAGGAAATTTGTTTAGCACATGGAGGTGCTAAACAATGCAAAAACCGGCACGCTGGATGAGATAGAGAGCTAATTGTCCTATTTCATTTCTTCTTAGGCTTTAGGCATAAGTCGTTCTCTCTTTAGTGTGAATGCGATGGCAATTGCGCGAGTTCTATAGGTTTCTCTTTCTACGTTTCTGATCATATTTTTTTGTAACCGGTCATATTATTATTTTCGAAGTTTACGCCACTCCTTACTGACACTGGCAGAGCCGTAGCGAAAAGCAAGCGGTGCCATTATATAAGAAGTTGAAGTTGTGTCAAACCAGACGCAAGAAGTTGAAGTTAATAATTTTTCTGTCGGCTCAGATCTGTCGGTGTCGGCCTGGCCTGCCGTTCTATCGATTTTACAAAATAGAAAGAAAATGATTGTTTTGGTTAAAAATCAGAAAGAAATTGATTAAAAGGAATAATATTGGAAGAAGCCAGATCGCTGTTTGTGCCAGAACAGCCTTTCAGTAAATGGTGCATAGATTGAAACTTCTTACACCCTTTTTGTGTAAACAATTACAAACGTGTAAGAAACCGATAAAAACTAAAGCTTTTACAATGGTAGCTGTAAAAACTATGAGCGAGCTGGGCTATATCTTTAATTCAGGTAAGCAAATAATATCTATACCCCAACAAATACCCAAGTTTTGTAGAAAATTTTCGACCTTCAGTTTGTTTGTACTAAACTTATCAGTTACCCATTACTATTGCTAACACTTACCAACTCTATTATTGTGGTTAAAATTAGATAGGTAGTCTGCTCTAGCAATTTGTTTACTTTATGTTGATAGGTAGAGCACATCTGGAGCTCAAACCAACTGTTTTTGTTCTATTTACATTCCACTACTCTTTCAATTTCAGAAGGCCAGCTCAGAAGAATAAAAAACGATGGTCAACCAGGGGATGAGCCGTTCCAGTTCAACATCAGTGCACAGCATCAGGAGTGTCAATCTCATTATGAAGAGCTGGGAGAAGCAATTACCAACTATGTGTACCACTTATTGGAATCTCAAGTACACTTGACAAAGTTGCCGGTGCCTAAAGAGTCCACTGATGGCACTTTTATATTTGTTTCAAAGGATTACGACAAGAAGAATACACTGCTTGTGTTGATTCATGGCTCTGGGGCAGTAAGAGCTGGGCAGTGGGCAAGATCGTAAGTAAATAAGGCTTAGAGAAATGTTGAAACTGTCTATAATAACTACCACCCAATAAAATGTTGGGAAGGCTTCTGCCTTACAGTGAAATGCTATATACCTAACTAGGGAAAAATAAATAAAGTTGTGTTGCTAGAAGACTTAACTACCATCTTGTTCAATTTCAGGCTAATCATTAATGAAAATTTAGATATGGGCACACAAATACCATACATAAAGAAAGCAATAGCCAAAGACTATGGAATAATGGTGTTGAACACCAATGAAAACTGCACAAATGATGGAAAAAAGATCAAAAACAGTGGCAGTGCAGAGGAACATGCGCTTTACGTCTGGGAGACTTATGTCTCTAATAGCAAAGCAGAAAATGTAGTGATAGTAGCCCACAGTTATGGTGGAGTGGTGACTGTCACACTGGCTGATAAAATTAAGGACTTTGCATCGAGAGTAAAAGCGATTGCATTTACTGATTCGGTACATGGGTACTCCAATATCAAAATATCAGATTTTCTTAAACAGGTAATTGATATGATAATGTTATCCTTGGGGGAAGATTTTCCTATCTTTTGGACTTGCTGTTACTCTACATTTGTCTTTGTAATTATTCCAGGTAACAAGAAATTGGATATCAAGTTCCGACCCTCTGGACACCCCTATGAAAACTCCTGAATTTGATGTCACCAGAGTTTCAGCAGGTAATAACAATTTGGCAAACAATATTCAAGTATGTATTATGATATTTATGATGCATGCATAACATGACCATACATCCAGCTTTGGGCGGAACAGTCCCGCTTTCACAAACTGACCAAATGATAATTGAATTTACAATTATTAAAAATCTACATGATAAGAGGTACAGGATTATTGATCACGTGAGAATTTATTTGTAAGAATCAGGACACCAACATTTATGATGAGTTTTTGCTTATTTCTAGCTTTACAACAACCAAACACTCACTAACTGGAATGCTGAGAATTTGACTGCTGAAAACCATAGGGTGGAATTATTCCACTATTAGCACTTTCGTGCAAACAATATCTAGTTAACAAACTTTTCTATAATTATTGAGTATGTCTTGTCCTGGAATATATCTGTCGAAAGAGTCGTTTCTCAAATGAACAAAATATGGTCAAGTGAAATAACACAGTTGAGCGTCTCACTCAGTATTGAAAGCCATTGTGATTACAAAGATTAACATGAATAAATGGTGTTCTGAGGTCTATTCGTACCTAAAAACAAATCAAGGTTTTAAAAAAGATTTGTTCGTACGACAAATATAATTAAAAACAAAAAAAATCGTAAAACAACAAAACTTTTTTTACATAATTCCACAACAGACGCTTTGACAAAAAAAAATATGGTCATGTTGCGTGCAGCATCAATGCAGATCCAGAATAATGTAAATCTAGAGTGAATGTTCCTTCTGGGAAAGTGTGCTTCATCTTAAGCCACATCCTTAATTTCTTAAGTAAGATAATTTCTTTACCATTTACAATTTAAAAAAAGCATGCTGGTTGTTGCCAAAAATATTAGATATCACCCTGATTATAAATGGGATTAAATATACAGGGTGGAATTTTGTAATGCCACCTGGAGGGAAAGTACTCCTAATACTGTACATAGAAAATTTTACTCAAAGAAAACATTCCTTTAATTTTGAAAAGAAAGGAAACTGCATTCAAAGATTTTCGAAAATTCGCTTGCCACACCCGGGAATCGAACCGACTAAAATCTGTAAAAATTACACCCTGTACTTTTATTGCATATATCGTTATGGTCAATAATAAGGATGAAATCTCTCTAACAAACTTAATAAATTAAATGAAAGGAAAACCATGAAATCTTAAATTATTTTTATTATTTACAATAAAAATTCAACTAACTAATTAGTTGCTCAAACAAAATGGGCTCCATTTTCTTGGATACACTTATTCCTCTAACGAATTCATTTCTAGTAACTTTTAATAACGTGTTGTGGTGAATATTATAAATCGTATTCTGAACTTCAACTCTCTACTCGTTTACATTCGCATAATATTTCATGTAAATCAGATTTTTTACATATCCCCACAAAAAAAAATCTAAAGGGGTCAGATCTGGTGATCTCGCTGGCCATCTGATTGTGCCGTTGGGAGGTACCAATCCAGGTATTAAAATGGTTATTAATGTAGGCAGTAGTGATTCTGCTGGTAGGCAAGCTTCAATTAAATCAAATTGTTCTTGATAAGCCATTTTTACCGTGAGACAAATATGAAATAATTTGTAAAAACAATCAAATGTGAATAACAAATGACAATCTATTTTCAAATGTAACATTCCATATTTAAACTACCTCATACACGCAGTTATGTTGCATCTAAAAAAGGAGTCAGCATTAGGTACAAACACGTGCAAATTTCAATCGTCTTATCGAAATATTAATTCGTCATTTTAATGGATAAATGACGTCAATGATAATTATTACTGACACAAGTAAACAGATGGATCTTTAGGTTAACGCATTCACTGCCCAGCCTCGGCGGTGCGACCCGCAGGGGCGCGCCGCCGCCGGCCGCCACACAAGGATCGAGAGTCTCGTCTGCGTCTTGGGCCATGAACGGGTTAGTTTAAAGTGCCCCATTCAATTTATAACTTAAGATTTCATGGTTTTCCTTTCATTTAATTTATTAAGTTTGTTAGAGAGATTTCATCCTTATTATTGACCTTAACGATCTATGCAATAAAAGTACAGGGTGTAATTTTTACAGATTTTAGTCGGTTAGATTCCCGGGTGTGGCAAGCTAATTTTCGAAAATCTTTGAATGCAGTTTTATTTCTTTTCAAAAATAAAGGAATGTTTTCTTTTAGTAAAATTTTCTATCTACAGTAATAAGAGTACTTTCCCTCCAGGTAGCATTACAAAATTCCACCCTGTATAGTATAATCTTTTTTTTTTTCAGGTCATCAAAAACATGAGATGACTTCATACTCCTGCATAGAATCGGTCTTCAAATTCATTGAAGAAAAAGTTGACAAAAAGTAATAATTGAGAATATTATGTTATTCATTAATTGTAATAGGCATCTACTAATAATAATTGTGAGTCATAATAATAATGCATTTAACAGTGATTATAAAACTGTATTAAATAAAATAGAATCTATTTTTATGTACACAAGTATTTCATTTTTTTCCTTTGATGGGATGTTTCATCATATATTTTATATCTTGTTTGTTAGCCCGGAAACCTAAAACTGCTGACTTGGAGTTGACATCCTTCATGACAAAGGGAGAGAATCCAGCTGTGTAGTCAGGGTCTAAAGCATTAGTTTTGTTTCTGGCCATTTTGGAAGCATACCTTTTATGTATGTGTTGGTCTTCTGTCAGAATTGGATACTGAAAGTGTTGGCCTCCTCTTGGTGTTGGTAGACTGAATTTCTTGCCTCTGGCTGTGAGGGGCTTCCTTCCATTGATGTGTATGTGTTGGTTTCCCTGATCATCAATGCTTACACCAACTTTCTTCAGTGTTGAATGACCACATTTGGGACAAAACACTTTAGTCATGACACTAGTGGTTTTGAAGCAGGTTGTGCAGCGAAAAATGAATGTTCGGAGTTGTCTAATGATTCTGCCATCTATTGAGGTTACATTCAGACCTATTTGTTTGAGAACATTCTGCATAGCGAAGTCTGAAGTGATACAGGCTACTTCTACACATTTGTCTTCAAATTCTCCTTGTTCCATTTCTTTCTTCTTCACAGCTAAATTACCAGGAGTGATCCATTCTCCACCATCACTGTCGGAGTCGGATTCATCCTCTGCGGACTCTTCTTCATCATCTGACACTTTGACTATAAGATCATCAACTTCTTTCCCATCTTTCAAATCCATGTTTTGTATCTGCTCAGCTATTTCCTTTGCCAGTTTATCATCTTCGTCACTTTCATTGTCTATTTCTACAATTTTGATTTCTAGGTCATTTGCAGGTTTGGAATCACTCAATGCATCACCTGTGTCATTCACCTTGGTATTAGCCTCATCAGATGTTTCTTGGTTCTCGTTCCCAGGTTGGCTGCCTGGTTTTTCATCTGGGTGCAAATTGAACCCAGTGAGTCCTGTCACCTTGACTGTCTTCTGCACAGTAGGTTCACTTTTCAGATGTTCTGTGGTTCCCATCTTCTCTTTCTCCAGCTGATAGGCCAGTGCCATAACCTTGATGTCTGTTGCAGACAGGCTCGTGTAATCACCGGTTTTCTTGGAGAATTCTGTGATGAATTTTATGTTCTCAGTGAATACATCTTTTACAGCCAGGTCGTAAGGGAGCACCACAAGCTTTTTCCTTTGCCTGTCGTTGGTTATTTCATCTATTACCTCTTGAATAGTGTAAACGTTTTCAGCTATATCTTGGAGGTTACCAGCTTTTATGAATGCAGAGGTGTCAACAACCAAATGCTTTATGTTTTTAGGCATTTTGATACGGATTCTGAGCTAAGAATTGCAAGATATTCGATTTTAAGTCCAGGAAAATAACAAAAACACACTTCACGTGTCGGTGTCGCACATTTTCTTGAATGAAATGAATGAGTGAGAATGAACGAAACGAACATACGTGAACGGTTGGTTTCATTCTTCAAAATCATAGATAAATAATAATTTAAGTTGAGTGTCGAAAACTCAGATTAAACTTTCTACGGTCGAAAATATATTAGATTTTGCCAGTTTGGCCAACAAAACAATACTAATCGAACCGCACGATGCAATGATAGATCGGAATGGAATCGATTTCGTAGAGCAAACACCACTTCACTCACATGACATCACTAAACTAAATCCATAAAAAAAACTTTTCTTAAAAAAAAAACATTGTCTGTCTTGTCTGTCTTTGTAAAAATATTTGGGTGTTCTGTTCTGTTGTTGGTTTTGCGTTGAGGATTCTACTTTCGACTTTCACCAACGCAAAATACCATCTGTTATGCTGGCTCATTTTGAGTGAAGACTACACCATGAGTTCCAAAAAAGGGAAGCGTCACACGGCGAACAAAGTGTTTCCTGTGCCGGAATCTGTGAGCATTGCGCTAAAGATCCAACTGGACAAGTTTTTGTGTGATGATAAGGAGACAGAGCTGAAGTTTCCGACGTTCCTGTCGGCTCAGGAGCGCGGGTTCATCCACGCAAGGGTTGCTCAGCTCGGCCTCAAATCCAAGTCGCGCGGCAAAGGTACCTACTTATAAACAACAAAAACAATACGAAACTGAAGAATACAATACTTTCTGCTCGCTGCCTTTAGTATTTTCCTCTAATTCTTTATTCATTCAGGAAGCAAGGAAACAAAATTTTTTTAAATATTACTTATCTAAATTTAGTAGATTTTGCATGTCCATTTCCTAAACTTATGCAATATTAATGAGGTGCTGTTATAGCTACTTACTTTGATTGTGCAATAAACGTTAAAATCGCAAACCCAATAGGCTAATAATCTTCTGCAGTGCATGGCTTCACCAGGACCTCATAATAACCACAATCACTCTGCTAAAATTTAAGAAATGCATCTGGGAGATGATTAATATTCTAACTGATCTCTCACATTGCAGGTGTCAACCGCTTCATAACCATCTACAAGCGTTTAGGCTCCTCAATAGTCCAGAATGATGCCAAACTCATCCTGGACTCCAACATGCGCTGTACCATCACGGAGCTGTTTAATGCGTTCCCGATCACCACCAAGGAGAAGGAGGATCTCAGCAGTTGTCCTGAGAAGGAGAGAAGTCCTCAGCTAGCTCACAAGGCTATGGGACAGCTTAATAATGGAGTAGCACAAGTAATATAGTAGTTTAAAATAGTGTACTTTTCTCTGAATCTGGTAGTCTTATGGTAGTAATGTGTTATGAATGATTATTTAAACTGTATTAAAGTTGCAAGGCCTACTTGGATGCGAGAAGCACAAGACAGAAGGAGGCCTATAGCTGTTAGTGTGTTGAATGAGATGAGAAAATAATGATAATCATGATAGCACCCTATCTACCAAAACAAATCTATTCTGCTAGCAAGTATGCACTGCTGGTTTTAGACTTAAATTGTGTCTATAAAAATTAAACCAAAATCCGGTGTCTAAATCTAAATGTATGAATGCTTTCAGGTTCCCAACACAACCTACAACCCAGATGTTCAGAAGTTCAGGGAGAAACTACCAATTTATGAACAAAGACATGATCTTATTGATGCCATTACACATAATCAGGTATTGCTCCCCTTATAAAGACAATTTATTTCATATCTATTTACTAAGTCTATTTACTATCAGTGGATACTACTATTTGTTCAACCGCTAACAAATTTAGGTACTTAGACTCAGTATGTTTATGATAACATGTTTATCTATAACAGACAAATTTTTTCTGCCTTTATTATTATATTTTCGACCTTATTGTGTCTTGTAAATAAGAATAGTATACTTTTTTGATTATTATAGGAACACAATACAATACCTGTCAACATCCTGGAAATGTCCATTGTATTACCATATAAGTGTGGTGTGCCGATGTTTAAAAAAAATCCGAATAGAATTACCTGTTCCGTAGAAAAGAGCAAACCTAAAAAAGTTATTTCAGTGCACTAATACTTTTTTGAATAATTTATAGCTACATTTCAATTCCATATGAATTCTAGCTTGCAGTCGGGCTCATGCTGCTATAATGTTTTGTTATGATTGTCTTCTTGTATGGGCAACTCACTCCCTACTAAGACCATCCCAACTAAACTTCAACTTCTTGTCTGATGGCTTCTGCATTCTGGTGTCTTCACAGACTTTACAGAAAAATTACCCTTAGTGTGGGGTTACGCACTATATTAACAAAAAAAAAAAACCTTTACAGAGACTGCTGATACTAATTCAATTTTTTTTATATTCTTTAACTTTATTGGCAGACACCGATGTGGTCCATAGACAAAATAACAGACAAACAAATACCATAAAATTAAACATAGTAAATAAGTATCTTGTTTTGGACTTGTTTCCACAATAAGGACAGTGGGCCCTTTTTTGGTCCCACCTGGCTGCTAAACTAGCCATGACCAATAACTAGTATCATCACTTCTTGTGGGGCTAGATGATGCTGTGTGAATGGTCCAGCATTTTTATTTATTTATTTCTCTCAGGTTATAATAGTAGCGGGGGCGACGGGCTGCGGCAAGACGACCCAGCTACCACAACTAGTGCTGGAGCACTGTCAGGAAAACAAGCAACCTGCTAGAATCTACTGCACGCAGCCACGGAGAATCTCCGCTGTCTCGGTGGCTGAGAGGGTAAGGGATGACTAGGTATTAAACCTTGAGCGGAGACTGCGACTCGGCAAACGTAGTGTAGGACGCCCTTCGTCCAGGTGGGATGATGAACTGCGAAATCTGCAGGCAGATGCTGGATGCGGCAAGCAGAAGACAGGGTGCTATGGTGCTGAGTAGGGGAGGCCTATGTCCAGCTGTGGACTAATATGTGCTGATAATGATGATGAAAGAAAAGGCATTAAACCGCTCATCTATAAGACTGTGCACACGCCATTTGTAAATAACCATTTCAAACAATCTATGAATTATAATGGGCTTGCGCTAGCCACATCTTGCTTTGTCTCTTGACTTCGATCTTGAAAAACAGCGTTAGCATTTAAACATATGGGATGTTTAAATGCTAACGCTGTTTTTCAAGATGGCGGTAGAAATTGTTTCATGCGAAGTCTCAAAATACGTAGACGCCATTTTTGAAACGGGGCGACAGGTAACCACTTTATCTATGGACCCAATTTTAAGGGAGCCAATTGCAGTCTTTACTCACTTCTCGCACAAAGGTGTATTGTGCATTATCCACTTAGTTATCCAGGCTAGGGATTTTAATTGATATCTTATTTCTTCAACAGGTGGCCTATGAACGCAATGAAAAGATAGGCCAATCCATCGGTTATCAGATTCGTCTAGAGTCCCGCGTCAGTCCTCGCACTGTGCTTACCTACTGCACCAACGGGATCCTACTGAGGACGCTGATGCAGGGAGACAGCTCGCTCACTGGTCAGTAGTCTACATCACAGGCTAGTCTATAAGATAGGCCAGTCCATCGGCAACCATTATTTATTTTTTCATTTAAATAAATAAATAATGCTGGACAATTCGCACAGCATATTCAAATGTCTGACTCCCAGCTTTTCCCCACCGAGGCTGGATTGAAGTCCTCACTCTTGACAGAGTGGTTGTGGTCGTCATATCAGGGAAGGTGGCACCCTTCACAATCCGGCGCTATCCTTCTCTCACCGCTGCTTTCCTGGTACATTCATGTAGGGAACCGTTTAGTGCTGTGCTGTCCACCTTCCTTACTTTCTTACCACAAGCCGTTCCACAGACGCGTCTCCTCAAAGACGCACAATAAAAGTGTACCAACTAAGCCTTGGCTAAGACTATAGAGTCTTAGCCTAGGCTTAGTTGGTACACATATGTTTGTAGAAAAGATTTATTGCGGCTGAGAGTTCTGACCGAGTGTCCAGGCCGTGTCCATAATCTACTTTTGCATGGATGGCAGTGAGCTAAGGTGTCCTGTCATTAAACAATATCATCATCATCATGAGCCTATGTTAGTCCGCTGCTGGACATAGGCCTCCCCTAATGAGCGCCATAGCTTCTTGTCTTCAGCTTGCCACATCCGGCATCTGTCTGCAGTCTTTCGCGGCATCCCACCTGGCCGGAGGGCGTCCTATATTACGTTTGGCGAGTCGCGGTCTTCATTCAAAAATACGTTTACCCTAGCGGTCGTCAGTTCTCTGCGAGATATGGCCGCCCCACTGCCACTTCAGCTTGATAATTTGCTACCACCTCACCTCAACCTCAACAGCCTGTATTGGTCCAGTACTGGACGCAGGCCTGCCCCAGATAAGCGCCTTATTGGCTTTTATCACGTGGGGGTAAGGCCCATTATCCCCACCACAATACACACAATACACACAATATAAATTAAACAGTATTCATAACATTGCAGGAGTGACACACATATTCGTGGACGAGGTGCACGAGCGCGACAAGTTCTCCGACTTCCTGCTGATCGCGCTGCGGGACGCCCTGCCGCGCTGCAAGGACCTCAAGCTGGTGCTCATGTCCGCTACGGCTGATACGCAGATCTTCTCCAGGTATGTAGCTTTTATCACCTTTAGTATTTATTAGTCAAAGTTGGTATTTGTAATTATTATACCAGCCAGCGAGAAAATCCTACATTAGATTTTTATGCAAAAGAATATAAATCATTCAGATTTTATAACGTTTATTTCCATGAACTCACAACATTTGAAACTAAATATTACACTTGTATTGTAGTTGCGAAAGTTTGTATGTTTGGATGGATGAATGTTGGTTACCTCTTCATGCCAAAACTACTGAATGGATCAGGCTGAAATTTTAGTTCTAGGCCTGAAATAATACTTTGTCTACTTTTTATCCCAAAAATCAGTTGCCATGGTGGGATACAAATAACCTACAAAGGTTTCCATAGAAACAACGCGTGCGAAGCCGCGGGCAGAAACTACTATTAAATAATACAAGTACTTGTTTTATTGTGCCAATGATTATCGAACTGGCCTGTCCTATTTTCGGTTATATCGAGTAACTGGCAGGACAGATATAATATATCTGTCAGATATTATCTACCGGTGAAATTACATTGTCAAGTTACATCTCCTACCCGTCTGGCTCCTGATTAGTTAGCCTCAGTGTGAACACACCCTCTCAGGTCCTCACCTCCTCACCTCAACAGCCTATATTGGTCCACTGTTGGACCAAGGCTGTCCCCTGATAAGCATGTTATTGGCATTTCTCTCATTGGGGGGTAATGCCCATAATCCCCACGCTGGGCACGTGTTAGGGATCGTAGGTAGAATTGTTCTGCAGAAGGCGCTGCTGCCCGCCCCCGGTGGATATCCCTTAGTGGCCTCTCACGACACCCGCGGGAAGAGTTGGGGTGGTGCAAATTCTAGGCCGACACCATAAGCAAGCCTCATTTTATGTGTCTGTAAATTCACCAGCGTATCATACTTATCCTAAACATTTACTCTGGTTGGCGGTAAAAACAGGAGTTACGGTTGATAGCCAAGTTGGTATTAAGTCCAACTCCATATTGTATTGTGTCGCGCACTGGGTTTTATAAGAACAATTTTTTTGTAGCTTTACATTGGACTATAAATGATATTCTCTTCTAAGGTTTTTGTTATTATAGTGCGTAAGGCTAATTTCTAATTTCTAAGAAATCAAATAATATCGCAAAAATTTTCGACTTCGACGGGACTTGAACCCGCATCTTTCCCTCAGTACGGGAATGTGCTAACCAACTACACCACGAGCTCAAGTGACGTAGGAGTCGAAGGTCTTTGCGATTTTCTACGAACTCAAGCGCCGTTAGCTCCACCTACATGGGATACATTGAAGTTTATCCAATCCTGTTCAAAGACTAAAGTTACGTTTAGTTCGTTTGACGAGAGGTGTCGCGTTGCTCTAAATCTAAGGTTTTTGTTATTATAGTGCGTAAGCCTTGCACTCTGGCTAATTTCCAATTTTAAGATCAAGGTTCAAGTCCCGTCGAAGTCGAAATATTTGCGATATTATTTGATTTCTTAGGAATTAGATATTCTCTTCTATTCTAGTACTTTCTTGGACGATCCTTTCCACAAGAGCCTTCTCTTAAACGTATTACATTCATTTATTTATTACATCCACAGATACTTTAACAACTGCCCAGTAGTAACGATCCCCGGCCGGCTATTCGATGTGCAAAGATATTTCCTCGAAGACGTGCTCAAGATAACTCAGTACAAGACCAAGAAGATGCACCAGACAGAGAGAGAACTCAAACACAAGCTGAAGACTGGACAGAGCTACTGGTCGCAGCTTGAAGGTAGGCTTTTTAAAGTGGTACGGTAATTCTGAACTAGCCTCATGTTCAACCTTAATTAACCCCGGAATAGTCCACCAAAGTGGAGATTTGTGGAGATGTCCGAAACGGAGACAAGAAGAGACATTTTTCAGCTAGGTTGTTTCCACCAAAGCTCTGTGGAGATGCGTACTGGCTAGATTGGAGAGGAGATGTGTGCTGGCTAGAGCGGGAATGTGTGCTGGTTAGAGCGGAGATGTCTGCTGGCTAGAGCGGGGATGTGTGCTGGCTAGAGCGTAGATGCGTGCTGGCTAGAGCGGAGATGTGTGCTGGCTCGAGCGGAGATGTGTGCTGGCTAGAGCGGAGATGTGTGCTGGCTAGAGCGGAGATGTGTGCTGGTTATAGCGGAGATGTGTGCTGGGTAGAGCGGAGATCTGTGCTGGCTAGAGCGGAGATGGGTGCTGGCTAGAGCGATGTGTACTGGCTCTAGCTCTAGCGGAGATGTGTGCTAGCTAGACCGAGTTGAATTCACTAGCGGCGCCGCTCACTGCACGCCTTTCACATCTCTTCTCGGCCCAGCGGCGTGCCGTTTATCTCCGCTCGGTGGTTTTTACCCACCACTATTTATTTTATGGAAAATCATCAGCTAGCTAACTAATGACATTTATTTCTCGAACACTGAGAATTTTCGATTTTTTGTTGAGGCTTGTTTAAGAATATTCGACCACTTCGAGAGAAAGCTCGACTCAAATAGCACCTTTTGTTATAGCTAGTCCATGTTTTGTTTTTCTACCTCTGTTTAGTGTCTACTTTTTTCGAAAGAAATATTATACTATTCATATTCCCGCAGGATCTAAGACCGGTCCAGCTGTGGCAGAGGAAAGCAGCAGTAAAGACGTGAACGAGAACAAACCCGAGCAGGTCATCGACCCCGCGCTGCAGGCCGATATGGACGAGTTTATTGAGGACTGCTTCACTGAAGGCAGCTGGGTAACACGCGGTCTTAATTGTTAATGTTACATAGATCGTACAAATGACCCCTGGCTATCCAATAAAACAAACCTCTGTTCTCCAGGACTCATTCTGCCAGCTCCTCTACATGTACCTCTCTGAAGGTGTGTACGCGGACGCGGCGCAGGCGCGCGCGAGGCGCACCGGCCTCATGGCGGCCGCGAGGCACGGCCACGCGGATACCGTCAGGCAGATACTACAGCTCGGTGAGTAATACTTATTTACTGGATTCTGGGGGTCTACTCGAAAAGGAAAATCGAAGTTTCATTTTCGTTGTCGTGCAAAACCAACTCATACGTCGCTTGCATAAGATAAGCGTTTGCACGAAAACGAATCAGGAATTTGGATTTCGTTTTTAAGACCGCACCTTAACACGCTCTATTCTTGTTTAAATGTAGCCTATGTCCACCCGGGATATAATCTACCGTCTTGCCAAGTTTCGGCTTAGATAGCGCAAGCGACCAGATTTAACAAAATAAATCATCACCATCATCCGCAACCCGACTACCCACTGCTGGGTACATACCTCCGAATTCTTGTGCTACTCCACACGGTCCGGCGCCAATCACACCCAGGAGAAAAATAAATATCAACCTATTATTTCTTCCTCAGGTGCCGACCCCACACTAAAGGACGCAACCGGCAAAACAGCGCTCGACTACGCAACAGAACACAACCACGCCGAATGCATCGCGCTTCTCTCCAACGACAACAAGGCAGAGGAATCCAAAGACGCGACGGAAGAAGACGCCGCAGACAACTTCTTATTAGACGTCTACCACCACACCGCCTCCGAGGAAAACATTGACCACGATCTGATGCTCGGGCTGATCAAACACATACACGTCAATCTCCCTAAAGGCAGCATTCTCATTTTCCTGCCCGGTTATGAAGATATAGTAAACTTGAGGGATAAAATCCTAGCATGTACTGAAATGAACAACCCGAAATACCAGATCTTCACGCTACACAGTAATATGCAGACTTTGGATCAGAAGAAAGTCTTCAATCCGTTACCGAGTGCGAGGAAAATCATACTTTCTACTAACATCGCTGAGACGTCGATAACTATTGACGATGTGGTGTACGTAGTGGACTCTTGCAAGGTTAAAGAGAAGTATTACGAGTCGAATGGTGGAGTGTGTTCGTTGCAATGTGTGTGGACTTCCCGCGCTTGTTGTCAGCAAAGGGCGGGTCGCGCTGGCAGGACCAAGCCCGGTCACTGCTTCCATATGTGCTCGAAGCGAAGATTCAAGACTTTGCCGCTTAATTCTGTCCCGGAGATCCTCAGAGTACCGCTGTCTGAGTTGTGTCTCCATACGAAGCTACTAGCAGCTGGCAACACGCCCATAGCGGACTTCTTGACCAAAGCATTAGAACCCCCGTCGTTCCTATCAGTTCGGAACGCTGTGACGCTTCTGAAAACCATCGGAGCGCTGACCCCGATGGAAGATTTGACGGAGATCGGTCAGCATTTACTGGATCTGACCGTAGAACCGAAGTTGGGCAAGATGTTGCTCTACGCGTGTGTGATGAAATGCCTCGACCCGATCTTGACTATCGTCTGCAGTTTAGCGAATAAGGAACCGTTCCAGATATCTATGAACCCGGAGAATAGAAAGAAAGGGCATACGGCGAGGAAGGAGCTAGCTTCTGAGAGTTTTTCGGATCACATGGCGTTGCTCAGAGCTTTCCAAGCGTGGCAGCAAGCGCGCGCGAACGGGACCGAACGGGCTTTCTGCGCGAAGCATCTCATCTGCGGCGCGACCATGGAAATGATCGTCGCGTACCGCTCACAACTGCTAGCCCAGCTGCGGGCGCTTTGTCTCGTCAAGGCGCGGGGCTCCGGAGACATCAAAGACGTGAACCTCAACTCTGAAAAATGGCATGTCGTGAAAGCTGTCCTAACCGCGGGGTTGTACCCGTCCATTGCCCGCGTGGATCGCATGACATCTACGTTACGGACGTCTAAGGAATGTCGCGTCGCTTTCCATCCAAAGTCGACGTTACATAACGGGGGACCCGGAAGAAGCGCAATGCAGACGAGCGTAACAACCTTACCTACTGACTGGGTCGTTTTCGAAGAGATCTCACGCTCGGGAAGGTTTTGCTTCATACGCTGCTGTACGCTCGTGACCCCTCTGACCGTAGCTTTATTTAGCGGACCTATCAGATTAAGCAGTACGGCGTTAACCCAACGAGCGAATCCCCCCGGCTTGTCGAGTGATTCGGACAGCGAGGCAGACGAAAATAACTCTTCTCCGGACACCGCAGGGATCACATTAGATGACTGGATGCAGTTCACGGCTGATGCGTCAGATGCTATAAGCGTTTTCTATCTCAGACAGAAGCTTTGCGCTCTCGTTATTCGCAGAATGTCGAACCCTGGCAAGCCTATGACGCCATTAGACGAACAGATACTCAACACTGTGGTTCACGTATTAGGCGCGGAGGAAAAGAACGTAGGGTTGATACAACCGAGTGGAATAGGTCAACGACCGAAACCGCTCACCGTTGACTCACCCAACTGGAGAATGAGGGTCGAAGATGAATACAGACAGTACAACAGCCAGCCACAGTACAACCAAGACTACCAGAACTACTACCAACAGAACTATCCCGCCGCCGCGGGGTATAGGAACGGACAAGGCAGATCGAACTGGCAAGGACCACCTCAGAATTTCTCCCCTCAGGCGTTCAACGGGCCGAAAAGTCCCATGTCTCCAAACGGGAAGACTTTATTGGCTAATATAGAGAAGTATGCGGAAGTGCCGGATAATAATAGATATATGGTGGTGAAAGCGGATGATGTAATGAGCGTTGAAGTCGCGCAAACGACAGGGGCTTACCCGTTCACTCAGAATGTGCAGAAGAAACTGCAGAAGTTTAATCAGGTAACTTTCTTGAATGCTATTTTATCACTCCCTAGCTATATATGGGTATAGGTACCTACATGTTCGAGACAGTAAAGTAGAGGACAGCAAGAACCAAAGCCCATTAATATTATTAAAAGACTTCAAAAAAGGAGGTTCTCAATTTGTTTTTATGTCTTTAAACCTTTATGGACTGGGATGAGGCTAGAACAGGACTGATTAGAATACAATATAATTTATTATAGACCGCAAAATAATATTCACTCTCGCTCGAAAACGGTGAGAACAAAAAATCGTTTTGCCCACTTGTTGAACAAATAACTATTTTATTGACCTTTTCTTAGTGTACATTTATTGTGAATGTAAGCGGGTTAACTACGAACCTATTTTGTGTTGGAAGAACACCAACGTTTCATCCCTTAACGAGGGACTTCATCAGGACTTCATCATTCATTCATAATGAATTCGTCAAACTACGGAAGTTTTTATAGTAAAATACATTTATTGTATTTATGGAAATAAAGAGTGTTTGATTTGATTTCGACCATAAATAAGTAAGTTCATTTTGCAGGAGGGCGTTCGCGTGAACCTAATATTTTCGTGCGCCAACGCCGCGAAGTTCATCGGCGTGGCCGCGGTAGATCCAACGGGAAACATCGAATGGATCAACAATAACCATCTGCCCTTCCATATGGTCAGGTGAGTACCATGGTATGATGGCGAGGTACGCCAGGCGTGGCATTCCGAGACGCAACAGTCACGTGGGTGACACAGTTTAGGCACATGAGTAGATAAACGGAACAGAGACAAAGCTTCTTAAGAACGTGCAAAATTGTCACCTATTTAAGTAGGGTTGTCACAATAGGTGAAGACAAATTAAACAAAACATTTGTTAAAAGTTTTGTTATTCAGTATGATAGAATACCTTACAAATTACTTAATTGCAACAGTCTGCAGTTATCAATTGTTGCAATTGTAACTACCAGTTCTTATTGGTTTCTATTAATGGATTATAATTTTCTTTGTATAAATGTTATTTATTAATCTATCTTGTTCCAGACACATCTGCAACGGCGGCGGCGGTCGCGTCTGCTACGTGCGCGATGGCGCCGAGCTGTGCCCCGCGGCCGGCCGCGCGCTGCTGGCCGCCGCACGCCGCCGGACCAACAACCACGCGCGACCCATACAGAAGCACAACGAACACTGACCAAATACTTGCAACTAGGATAGACCGAGACATCATTGAAAGCCTCGAAGATTGTTGTACGCACAGAAACATTACGATAAGAGACCCATCTTGAAATTATTTAAAAGCCTTTTGCACGTTATAACGACACTGACACAAGCAACTGTCAGTGAACGAATAGATCTAGCAATTAAGGCCACGGCTTGCCGTTGTCAACTCAACAAGAAAGACTTTCATGCGTCGACGTAAAGTACAGAAATATTGCAATCCTGTATACCGAAAACTAACTAAATCCGACCAACCAACTAATCTATCAAAGGCTAGCTCGGAGACAGGGACATATTAGAAGTCTGGGGAACGCTGTACGCGCCAACTCTTAAAGAACATATCGAATACTGACCAACAATTTGCAACTAAACTTAAAGAGACTAGTCCGATATGCCATGCTCGCCGCTGCATTACAGACGAATAACCACGCGCGTCGCAACAGAAGCACAACACCTCACCTCAACAGCCTATATTGGTCCACTGCTGGACGCAGGCCTCTCCTGATAAGCGGCTTTTATCTCATGGGGGTAAAGCCCATAATCCCCACGCTAAGCATGCGGGTAGAATTGTTCTGCAGGGGGCGCTGCTACCCGCCCCCGGTGGATATCCCTTAGTCGCCCCTTACGACACCCGCGGGAAGAGTTGAGCCGGCACCACACGGTTAGAAGCACAAACACTGACTAGCTACTCTTGCAACTTAGGATCGGCCGAGACACCGTTGAAAGCCACGAAGACTTGTACGCACCAGCTAGTTCAAGAAATGTGAACACGAACAGTGACCTACTAATACCTCTTGTAACTACGGCTAATCGTAGTTTCACACTACAAGTGCGTCTGTCTATCTGTGAAGTCTCAATTAGTTTGCATAGTGTAGAAAGAGGTGCCCTCTATTTCAACGCAGAAAGACAGCTATTAGCCATTTAGCGCTAACCGAAAAGTACAAGCTGAAATAAACTTTATTTCGTTACAGTTAGAATCTAAATAGATTTTTTCCTGGGCATCTTTAGAATCCATCTAGAGACATCTTAAGAAGTCTGGGTAGAACGCGTATACAAAAATATAACGAATACTAACCAATGACTCTCAGTTAAAAATTGGCCGATCTTTGAATACCTTCAAAAAATGTTTCACGCGCCAATGCTCAACATTTTCATGGCCCACGCACATGTCAGTCAGCGCCGCCTCGTGGCGGCTACTCTTGTAGCCGCCACGCAATATTTCTTCATGCATTCACTGCTCAGCCTCTTGGGTGAGCAGTGAATGCATGAAGAAATATTGCAAACACTGACCAACTAATATATCAATTATTGATCAGACTGGACCGTAGCTGCTATAAATGGACGCGGTTAAAGGGTTCATCGTAACTGCACAAGTATGACTGTAAAATGTATTACCGTACAATGTATTACTGTAAAATGTATTACCGTACAATGTATGACTGTACAATGTATTACCGTACTATGTATTACTGTACAATGTATTACTATACAACTTAACTGTCCCCATACAATGAAATATAAAACTACCCCACGTCCATCAACTTTTATTTTCTGTTAGGCTGAATAACATTCAGATTATCTTAAAAAAATATTTTATGAAAATATCTATTCTATTGTTTTCATTACTATTATTATCTTTTTCTGACTCATGGACGTGGGATATAAAAAATTATTTCCCAATCGCATTAACAAATGAGTCGCAGATGACTCGTGGACTTATTCTCGTGACTCACGATGAACTTTGGACAGTTAAGTTGTTAAAACACGAATGGTCTCCATCTAACTTAAAAACATGGCAAAGCACTGTTTTGCTTATTCTGGCTTATGTCAAAGGAAGAAACCGAAACAAAGTTCCTAACTAAGGTAGTAGAACTTTACATGTCCACAAATCCATGGCAGCTTCGTATAATTAGTTCGACTATACACTAGCCAAACTCGAAGTAGAATGTTTGTAAACGAACCGCCCATACTTAACCTAAATTTCACTCTGTTACCGCGGCTTTTTTACGCAATTTACATTACTTTGTCGATTTAAGATCTTTCAATAAATATTCCTTACCTATCTATAAACTACTTTATTATTACCTATCTATAAATCTGAATCTCTACGCCAAGCAAGTTGTTTTTTGTGTCGTGGTTTGTTTACGAAAATTCTACATCGTGTTTACCTAGTTTATAGTATTTTTGAAACGTTGTTAGCTAAGGTATCGCTAGTTAGATAGGAAAACACAGACCCCAAAACGTTGATCGTAAAACATGTGATGTTGATTGACACAGTTATCGAATTACGAAATAGATATATACAATGTGATATTATTAACTCCAATAAAAAAGTACACCAATTTTAGAATATTTAAAGTGCT
Organism: Eupithecia subfuscata; assembly: GCA_963564075.1. Taxonomy (NCBI): domain Eukaryota; kingdom Metazoa; phylum Arthropoda; class Insecta; order Lepidoptera; family Geometridae; genus Eupithecia; species Eupithecia subfuscata. The sequence goes on along the minus strand of OY751112.1, from coordinate 14,336,413 downwards.
CCTCTTTAACTCATTGGTGTCTGGATATTCAGATGTCGCCAAAGCTAAAATAATTTGACAGCACGAAAAATAATGCCATCCTTTTTAATTCGAGTTTTGCAAATTTTATAGTGCTATCAAATGCTGCGTTCCGTTTATAAAAATCTATTTCAGCGCTAACAGCGCTCAAAGCCATTCCGATTTCTTTGAGCGCGATATCGACAGAGTGACAGATCGTTCACAGCGACCATACTCGTGAGCGTTGTGAGTGCAAAAATGGCGCCGGTTATGACGTCATCTATGACGTTTCGTTAACAACTGTAGACGCAATTTAATCCGATGATTAACGGACCGCTTTGTGAGCACTCAAATCGATTTTGTCTATCAACGGAACGCATCAATATTAGTTAACTTTAGTTGTGGTGACATTTGAATCGACGCCATTGTTGCTTCAACTATAACTTACGTACATAAAGACTGATTGATAATGACGTCATCTCATGCTGTCCTGCTCAGATCGAGTTCAATCTGGGCATGCCCAGAGAATACTTATTAATACGTATAGAAGCCCCCACCCCGCCGTCCCCTAGTCGAGTTCGGTTCGAGTTCCAAATGCACGGGATGTATGGTGCACTCACGGGACGTAGATGGCATGTAATGATTTTGACAGACGACGCCGATGGTGTTCGATGTTTTTATTTGTTTGATCATGGAAATATGAAATTTCTTTTGAGGTTGAATTTCACTTTTTGTGAGAGGAAAATAAAAAGTCTGAGTTTTCGCAACTGTCTCACTCGCACGATATAAATATTCATGAAGTGACCCAAGAAGTCGCACACACAGTTGCGCATCTATGTGCCGAGATGTGACTTTTGTAGGGAGAAATCGACGAGTGTCCGGGGCATCGTTACCATTCTTTATGTACGCAGGTTATAATGTTTTTTCCATTTTGATGTTTAAAGTTTAGATCATAGAAGTATTTATAGGAATAGGAAACACATGTTACTTTATAATAAAGCACAGTTTTGAACTTACAGATTTTATATTCTAACTGTACTTTGAAATAAATATTGAATAAGCTGTGAAGCAGAATTATATAACTATTTTGATTGTTCTCAGTTTTAGGCCGCGCTCACTTTGGGTACGTTTTCGTGCGAATTTGATTTGTGCGGAGACGTACGAATAATCTCGAGCTTCCGAGTGCTATGTACGCGCTACTAAGCACTTGCTGCAACTTCGTGAGTTTAGTTACGACCGAAAACCATCCGAACTTGTATTTTACTACACTTTCGTGCGTTGAACGCAATAGCACCGGAACACTGCCTATTTGACGGAGAAAAACGTATTCAATGTGCGCACTCAATTATAACAAACAGTGTTCATACGCGATTTGTTAACATAGTTAATGATTAAATCGGGTATTTATCGCGTACCTTTTGTTTTAAAACAAACGAAAAACAAAAGGTACGCGATAAATACCCGATATAATCATTAACTAGTGTTCATACGTTTACGTACAATACAAATAGGCATACAATGTGCGCGCGGCCTATATTGTTTGAACCATGCTCATGCAAAGTACTGATAGCCAATAATATTTTAGCTAATAGATTATCTAGGACTATTTTTTCATGTTGCTACTAGGTATACTTAGCTGAACTTAGACCAAAATATGTAGGGTAAAGTCCGGATAGTCGCCTCAGTGGTAGAGACGTGCCCTCTCCCAAAAACCGTTACTTCGGAAAATCGCTATCAAGTATTAATTGGGTCAACATTTTATTCTCTAGGCTACATAATTAACCAATCAAAATTGGATTGCGATTTTCGAAAGTTGGATTTCGGCAGTTGGCATGAATCCCTCCTGGGGCATCAATCTGGGCTTTACGCCCGGAATCCACCAAAGCGGAGATGTGCTGAGATATCCGAAGCGGAGACGAGAAGAGACGTTTTTCAGATAGGGTGTATCCACCGGAGATGTGTACTGGCTAGACTGGAGCGGAGATGTGTGCTGGCTAGAGCGGAGAAGTGTGCTGGCTAGAGTTGAATGCACTAGCGGCGCCGCTCACATCTCTTGTCATCTCCGCTGCGTGCCGTCGCCAGCTTGCGAGGCACAGCTCACATCTCGGCTTCGATCGCGCCATACAAATATGATACATCTCCGGGTGAGCGGAAACGAGATGTGTGAATAACGACGTTCTATTGGTTATTTAAAACACATCTCTTTCTCGTCTCGTCTCCGCTTTAGTGGAGTCCGGTCATTACCCTATGACTCATTGATCTTGAATAGATCTCCTACAAGGTAGCAAAGTAAGTTGGATTTAGTACAAAACTGCACCACTAGTTGGTGTGTAAGTGTGGGCCAGATTCGTTCTAGTTTCCTAGTAGGTAAGGATTAAGGTTGACGCAGATCAGAGGCGCAATGCTGGCGTACAGCACAAAAATATGCATTTAAATATGGGCTTTAACTCGTAACATTTAGTTGCATTTCATATTGACGGGCTCGGATGACAGACGACTCGCGGACCACTCACTCTTTTGATGATTGTAGGAAGCCACTGTAAAATGTATCTAAAGATAACGTGTTAAAGCCCGAATGCACATTTTTGTGCTCTGCGGTAGTGGCGTTGGATTGATGAGCGCAGAGCTTTATATCGATAATCTAACGTCGTTTTTGAACATGTTATGTTTGTTTAGTGTAAGCCGATAGTTTTAGTATAGCTTCCTGCATTTTAGTGTGATTTTAGGTACCTAAGTTTAACGTCCTTGATGAAATATAGATTTTGATTGTTCCTCGAAATTTTAATAGTAAATGAACTTGTATGTAAATTATCTCAATTGTTTGGTTGTTGTATGTGAAAAATATAATTATTTTTAGCTTCTATTGCGTTTGATTGCTTTACCCATTTAGTCGGACCTACAAATGACTTTTCTTACTGGGGTGTTATTTAAAAAAATATTAAGAAGGACCTCTCCCCGGTCGTGTCGGTCTGCCGTCCCATTGGATTATGAGTGAGCGAATAGAGCGTGCACCTGTGTTTGCGCACACACTTGTGCTCTTTATTATGTCCTGCGCACCTGGCTAGTCTCCGATGAGACTGGCCGCCGCGGTCGGAATTCGGCTAGGAGGACATCATCATTTAAAGAAAAAATATTTTCTTAAAGAATGTTTATTCTTACTTCTTACTACAAAACATAAACCTACTTTTCATAATTCGTCGTTGTTATAGCAGTTATCCTTTATAAAAGGCTGCGCCAGCAACTTTAGTAATTGTACCTGAATTTAGCTCCTTTTCTACAGCAAAATATACATCCATAGTTTTAGTCACCAACACTATTGTTATTTTACGCTGACAATAGTACCGATAACTTAAATTTTCGAAGTTATTTCCGAAAAGTGAACACTTGTTCAGGTGCTGTTTCACTGAACAATGAACGAAATTGAACCGTCACGGTCGGATCAGTTACGCTGAATACTCTGCTCCAGTTGGCAGTTTTTTTCCTCACATCTTCATTTTGTTCTATTTTTGTATAACTTGTTTCTCGATCTTGTCTTGTTGTTCCTGAGACTGCAGCTGCTGTAGCGTTAGAAGTGAAACTCCGAGTTGATCCTCCCGCGTGAAAGGCTGCGCCATTTGTCTGAGCCAGCGCTTGCAGATCTGAAATGTATGATAATGGTCATGTTCTTAAATGTACTTAAATATAGAATGTAACGACATCAATTGTACCTATGATGGAATAAATAAACACGATGGTTAATTCATTATGAATGTAAGCGGGTTAACTACGAACCTATTTTGTGTTGGAAGAACACCAATTATTAACCACCAAGAATTCGTCAAACTACGAAAGTTTTTATACGATGGTTAATTTTAAACTGGCTAGGATACTGTTTTGAAGATTTAAACTTCAATAATTTGCACGTTTTTTTCTAGCATTTTTTACATTCTAGCCTTGGCAAAATCTTGTCAAAGCATAGCCCTGAGTTTCATCGCATCATCTAGCCCTAAGATAAGCAGAGCTTGTGTTATGGGTGGAAGACTATTATACTTAATACATTACTACATAGGTAGATACTGCAGAAAACACCCAGAACAAATATCTGCAAACACATTGGTCCCGACGGGGGAATCGAACTTACAACCTTCTGAGTCGCAGGCGTCCCTTCGCCCGCTGCGACACCTCTTTGGCGTCATAACTACAGAAGATTGCGGGTTCCCGCCTCGGAACAAATATTTGTACAATCTGCAGATAATTATACCGAGTGTACTAGGTGTTTTCTTTACATAATAAAAATAAATCTATCTACATTATGTATGTAATGTATTAAATATATCAGTCATCTAGTACCCATAACACAAGCTCTGCTTTCTTTAGGGCTAGCGTCACCTAGCCCTAAAGAAAGCAGAGCTGTGTGTATTTTCCAGCATTATTAATTAATTTACCTGAACCGCCTCCTCCGTGCTCAGGTTGCAGAGCGAGTCCTTGAGGTGCTCCTGTATCCAGCGCGGCAGCTTGGTGCGCTTGTCGGCGCGGCTGAACCGCTTGTCCGCGAATATCATTATACCGTAGTCGGTCTTACCACTGGAATCGAAAGTAAACGTGTTATTACTTAGAAATAACAAAAATACAACTGCGTAGATTTTCCTGTAGTATCTCAACCTCAACAGCCTGTATTGGTCCACTACTGGACACAGGCCTCCCCCTGATAAGCGCCTTAGTGGCTTTTGTCACATGGGGGGTAATGTAGTATCTACCAATCATTAATTATATTGTACCTTTTGTTATTATTTTCCCAACGTTTAACAAATAAACCGCCAAGTGCGAGTCGACTCGGACACAAAGGGTTTCGTTCCGTAAAAATCAGACGACTTTTTCAAAGAACATCCAATTTTCACGTAAAAACTTTCGCATTTATAATTTTAGTGCGATAGCTTCCTAGGCTTACCCCGCACAGCGGAATCTGACCGCGCGATTTTTTTATTCGCGGATTATAATCCGCGTAGGTACTGGATCGTAACTTACGCGGATTTTTCCCGCAAGTGCGTGATATATGATATATACATCATATAGACATATGATGCAGAATCCTGCGGGAATAATCACGTAAAATATAATAAATAATAAATAAACAATCACGTGGCTAAATTTCGCAGTGCGGGGTAAGCCTTACAACAGCCATATTGGATTCATTATGAATGTAAGCGGGTTAACTACGAACCTAGTTTGTGTTGGAAGAACACCAACGTTTCATCCCTTAACGAGGGACTTCATCAGGGCGAGTATTACATATTTGATTTATTTAAATCGAACGACACCTGATTTGTAGAAATCCGACAAGTCGTTTGGGTAACAGCGACAGCCAACGTAATTTACATAGCCACATAAGCATAAGATGGTCGTCTTATGCATGCATGTGGCTCTCGGATAAATCTGACTCTGCGAGAGTCAGAGAACAATTTTTCCGATTAAACATGAATAAAACTCAGTCATAACTTTTAACAATTTTTCAGAGAGTTTAATAATTCTAGTAATATTGAAAAGAATGTTACCAACCGTAAGGCTCTGCCTACACATTGAGCTGCGTGTCGCATAGCGTCGAATGTGAGAAAGTCGTTTTCACGGATCTGGAAAGAAAATAAAACACTGTACGTGTCTGTTATGTCCCTCACATCTTCACCTTTTCTTTAGCAAGCACAAGCGGTTTTACGTAGGTACTCTACGGTGGTTGCTTCTCTGTAGGTACGCTTAGTACCGGTGTGTATAATTTCATTAAGAAAAAAGTTTTTGAGAGTTCGATGGACTTTTAACTTTTATCTCGCTTACACATATAAAAAATAATGAGACAAATACAATATTAAATTAAATAGCCTCTGTCAAATCTTTCAAAACCATTCAAAAACTTTGATCGAGTTCGTTTGAAACAAACAACCTACGAGCAGAGAATATAATATTAACGTATAGAATGGATCTTCGCCCCCCACCTGACAGAGCTTCCTCATCCCACCGCCAGTCCTATGCGAATTTTATTGCGGTCCGAATGCAATGGACGGACGCCACATTCACGGGGCGTAGATGTCAGGGTAATGATTTTGACAGACGACGGCGATGGTTTTCGATATATTGTTTGTTTGGTCATGGAAATACGAAATTTCGTTTGTGGCCCTATGATTTCTATACTATCTCACCTGGAACTGGTCCCGTAGATAGTCGAGGCGCGCCTTCAGGATGCGGCTCTGCGTGTACACGTAAGGGATCCCGAACATGAGCACGGCTCGCCCCAGGTGGTGCTCGAAGTCCACCCCCTCGGAGACTTTCCCTCGCGCCACGGAGAGGAGGACCGCGCCACGCCCGCTCTCACACGCCTACACGGACAAATGGTTACTACTATTAGCACAGATTATGTTACTCTGCCCCAGGGATTAAAAAAACTAGGTATTAAATAAAGGATGTTCCAGGGATAGACGTAATATACCTACGAATAAATCATTAATTTGCAGGAATGTCGGTGCAATAGATCTTAATAATAAAGTAATAGCTCCAATACATTCTGCCTCGATATGTAGCAATTTTTTTTTTTTAATCCGAGCGCCTTAAAAGTTCCCGATCTTAAATCAGTTTCTATGACATATAAAATATACATGATTTATAAAACAAGTTTCTTGTGAATGATATGATGAATGATGCTCAAAAAATGGGAACAAAATCGGTTCTAACTTTATTCATAAAAAATCGCTGACATTCGTAGGGTCAAATAAGCTATAGACCTACTCTATATTGCGCTATTCCTTGCAATTCTCTTTTTTTGTGAACTTCATAATTCTGAGCAGGATTGGACTCACTCCTGGGTTATAGTAAAGGCCTCTCGAAGGTTGTATTGTACCTTCACGGTTGAAACTTACCTTGATATAATTTATGAGCGCGAAGCTGGTCTCCGCCGAGTCCTGCGTTTCGATGAACAGTAGCTTGTGCCTCTGTAAGCTAGCAACCACTCCTGAAACAACAGAAATGGATTATAAAGTTCTTAGCTCAAAGAAATGATGCAATTAAATGATTTAATAACATTAAACGTCACAAATTATAAATATAACGACCTCCGTGGCGCAGCGGGCGAAGGTCCGACTGCGACGCAGGAGGTTGCGGGTTCGATTTCCGCCTCGGGACAAATGTTTGTACGATCTGCAGATATTTTTTTCAGGGTGTTCTGGGTGTTTACTATGTATCATAAAGAATATCTATCTATGTAGTGTATTGTATTAAGTTTATCAGTTATCTAGTACCCATAACACAAGCTCTGCTTAGCTTGGGACTAAATGATGTTGTGTGAATTGTCCAGCATTATTTATTTTATTTATTTATTTATAACTACTATGTAGGTACACAATATTCTTAAATTATACAAATAATAATACCTTAATTATACAATAATATTGTAATCAATTAAATTAATTCATAAAATTTAATGATCCTTTTGCTAATTTATCCAAATCAAAGTCGTAGGGTGATTGCTCAATCAACCACTTTTTGAGCTCTCCTTCAAATACAGGATTGCGTGGAGGTGGCACCTCTTACATTATCTGGCAGTATCCACTTGTCTGGCAGTCTGCTGTAGACGGTGGGAGCCGTCACGTGCACTAGCCTCGATGTCTTTCCCAGCCGCTGCGAAATAGCACTCAATTGCTGTGGTTACGGCTTTGCGCGTGTTATATATATGGCTATCCCTAGTCTTGCGAAAGTAGCTAGGTACTCTCCTGCGTAGTCCTCCTGGAAGATTACCATCGCGGGGAACGTGAGTATTCCTAGGGATTTGAAGGAGGACCAGGGGATGTTATACGAATATCCAACGAGGGCGGGCAGCAGCACCCCCTGCAGAATACTTCTATCACCGAACTGCGATCCTCAACCCGCAAGTCCAGCGTGGAGATTATGGGCATTACTCCCATGAGATAAACCCCAATAAGGCGCTTATCATGGGAAAGCCTGCGTCCAGCAATTCAATTCATTTATTCCACCCACCGTAGGTACATATTTATAACCTTGATGTCGTTGAAATTTAATTTACTATTATTGCTAATTAAACATAATATTCAATTATGACACACACAAGATTTTTGAGAGGGAAGAAAACATCATAAGGGATTTTAAGCAGAACAATAGCGAAGAAAAAAAAACAGACAGACAGTGATTCCTACCTAAACACATAATTATAAAATAACAAATGGTTGGCTGTAAAAGGGGCTGCAATTAATAATGATGTCATATATAAAATAAGTAATGGAAATATGCTGAGATCGGTGCCAAGTGTACCTATTGCGCTATCAGAAGAGGTTCATGCTTTACAGGACAATATATATATATATATATATATAAAATTATAAAATTAAGATGTTGTCAACAAATGTCAATAAAAAAAGCAACTGTATAAGGGCTTTGCAGTGGACCAATATATGCTGTTGAGGAGGTGAAGTGAAGTGAGTAACAAACAGAGAAATCAATTTTTTTTTAATTTTAAAATTTTGTACACAGTTTGGTGGCCTCAGACACATGCCATTTGAAACGTTGTTTACCTTGATCGTACCACGCCCCAACCACGTTCTCCAAATACATGTAGGACGTGAAGAAACACACCACGCCGTCGGGCACGCACGCTGCGATCTGCAACAATATTTAAATTGGGGTTTTTCTTATTGATATTTGATATAGAGATGTTCGCGAAGGCCTTCACTGATGAATAACAAATAACAGGCTAAAGGTTTCTTTGTCGCTTCTTTACTTTAATTTTTTAAATCAAAAATATCACTTTATTTCCGTGTCAGTGTTTAGTTTTATAATTTGACCTTTTCTAAGTGTACATTTATTTTATTTATGGAAATAAAGAGTTTTTGATTTTGATGGCTTCGTGGCAATAGGCTACTTGACTCATCAAATTTGCCGTAATAAATAAATATTTTCTGTAGTATTTGACTTTATAAACCAATAATGATGTATTTATGTTATTAAAACTGTAAGATGACATATTTTCAATTCAGATATTGATTGATTTATTTAATTTTGAACTCTGAAAACGCTGTCGGCCATGTCGTGACGTCATAGGCCTCTAAGCAAACTTCATGTCGGATCTTAAGGCGAATAGTAGGGTGGATCACTATCCACCCTACTATTCGCCTTTATGGAAACCACAGACATAAGCTGCGCCTAAAAACAAACCTGACCCTAGCAAACGTCCATCACTGTAAAATATAGACAGACTACACAACGAATTTCACTCTTGAAGGCGAATAGTAGGGGTGATAGTGGCGCCACTACATATTTAATTTTATAATTACGTTATACAAAGGAATTATCAAAAAATCGGACCGCGCGTAGACGATATCTATCATAAGCTTTTTTTAAATGTATCTTTAATAGTTTTGTACTGTATTATTTAGGCAGATACTTGTTTCAAGAGTTTAGTTCCTATTGGTGGCCACCAAGCTCTCCAAACAAGGTTTTTGATTGAATAACACAAAACAAAACTATTACAGATACATTAAATAAAAGCTTGTGATAGGTATCATCTACCAGCGGTCCGATTTTTTGATAATTCCTTTGTATAACTTAATGATTAAATTAAATATGTGGTGGCGCCACTATCACCCCTACTATTCGCCTTAAGGGGGTACCTACCCTCAAATTGCTTATTTTCAACTCCGTCGGACCTCCATATCTTCCAAACTACTGAATATTTAACTTTGAAATTTATATATGGTAAAGTTCAGGACTTATTCTATCGATCATATGTTTCGAAAACACGATTCCATAAAATTTTCTCGATAGAAAAAAATCGCAAAGTTACCTCTAATTTTTTACTAAAACCCTAATTTCTCAATAAATACAGATGATACGATCTTGAGATTAAGCATAGTGATTGAGCTAAGTATAAAGAACATTTTATATGTTGCCTTTTTTTCAATTAACTATTCTAATGTTTGTGGGGAGCAAATAACTACTAAAAACTTGATTTTTGGGCTTACGCCGCTTTGCTCTGTCCCGCTCCTGTGAACGCGAAATCCTATGCCTATCCTCTTCACACAATAACGAGGTAGGGTACCGCCTTAAAGAGTGAAATTCGTTGTGTAGTCTGTCTACATTTTACAGTGATGGACGTATGCTAGGGTCAAGTTTGTTTTTAGGCGCAGCTTATGTCTGTGGTTTCCTACACGTATGACGTCACAGCACAGATCAATATGGCTGAGAGCGTTTTCGCCTGTTTATAAAACTTTCTTTACCTAAAAGTAGACTTTCAAAATAAAGTTTTGCGGTTTTAGAGGTCCTAAAAAAATATGGTTATACTTTTTCCCTCTAATCGGACAATAATAAATAATTTAAGACCTACTTTAAAAAAGAGTCAATCTATTGTGCGAAAGCGAGTGACATCATTCTTGATCAGAGCGAGAGGTAGTAACAACAGCATCCTGAAAGTCATACCTCACAAGTATGACTGAAAAAATACTTTTGATTCTCGCTTAGGACCAAAACCTATAGGGTACTTTTTAACATTATTTTATGACATTTTTTATTTTGGTTAATGATTATATCGGGTATTTATCGCGTACCTTTTGTTTTATTTCCCCTACGTTTCTACCGCGTTACAGCGATCGTGGTCACGGGGCGACTGAACAAAAGGTACGCGATAAATACCCGATATAATCATTAACTATGTTAACAAATCGCGAAAGTTTAAAAAGTTTCATTTTTTATTTGTTTTAATGTCGTCATCGATCAAAAATTTCCGGCCGGCCCCCCTTAGATGCACAATGCGCGCCCTGAAAACGTCAGTATCAAAAGGTATCCCATTTGGCATTTTGGGATACCTTTTCAACTAGTGTCATTTTAGCTCTCGGACCGAAAGCATGGTCAAGTGATCGTATAAAAAATGCAATAATCGACCGACCAAGCAGAAAAAGGATGGAATTTCTTATTTTCAGTAAGTTTAAATGTAATTTTTACCTGTGTATTGTGATATGAGCCAATTGAGCTTTATATACTTGAGAAATCAGCATTAAATATTGTTGTTGGGTTTGCCTATGTAAAAATATTTATTTTGTTCTAAGTTGATGAATGGAGCGGCTATTGTTTCTAATTTTTTCTTTTATTTATTTGTGGTAAGTTGTAAGTGATAATTTTTTTTTTCATGAAAAGACGTTTAAAATAACTTTTTGAGGTTTATAAAATAACTAGCTGACCCGCATAAAGTACCTGCCTGAAATTGTATTTTAGGTTTATTTCACTAGCTTTTGTTAACTTATTTATATTATTGTATGTCCGAAATGACCCTTTTGTTTGTTGACTGTTGCGTCGCTAATTTATAGTTGTATCAATAAATGATTCGTTATCTTTACCTGAATTCTGTTGATTTTATAATCCTTATAAAAATAAACAGTGTATAAATTATTTTTAGGTTCCTACCTACTTACAAAATAAAATAAAATAAATTCGACTCCACTAATCTCTTGTTCCGCATGCAAAAACTTGACAGGCTCTGCGCAAACTGTCTGCGTCAAAACAAAACGTGGACACTTTTGAGTGTCATTCTTGTAAGGTTCTAGGTATCTACGGGGGAGGCCGCATACTTGATCGATGAATGTCGTCTATCCAAATTAATAAATTCTATTGTGCGAGGCGATTTAAAAAAAAAAACAAAATGGTGACCGATGTTAGGGCAATATCTTCAAACCCCTTTGGCAAGCACCACTTGCACCACTGAGTGAAATTAGTTATAACCTAGATATAGTTATTTTCTATTTATTTTAGGTTATCTGTTGTAATTATAATAATAATAATAATAATGCTGGACAATTCACACAGCATTATCTAGCCCCAAGGTAAGCAGAGCTTGTGTTATGGGTACTAGATAAGATAACTGATATACTTAATACAATACACTAAATAGATAGATATTGTATGTTGTCTGTAATTTTGTGTTACCTTTGTTGTCTGGAAAAAAAGATTTTGATATTGTCTTGCAAAATATCGTGGTTTTTATCGCGACATTTTCTAGTGCGTGCCAGCAAGACTGGGAGTAGTAAGAACAGGACCAAAGTGCTTACCTACGGGAGCTTAGCCAGCATTATGCTGAGTTAGGGCCTTTTTATAGCAACTTTATGTACCTATACCCCATAAGTGTGTTTTTTCACTGTACTTACCTACTGTTGTTATAAATAAATGTCTTTTCTTTCTTTCTTTCTTCTTTTCTTACCTCAACCAGCAGCTGCCCGTAGTTCCGGATCACCGCGACGTCCTCCCTCGACTCGTACCGAGACGATATCGCCACTTGGTCACTACCTTTCGATACTATCTGAAAACATCATCTGTGTTAGTTGGAATAAAGCTTATTTCTGCCTTTAAATGCTCCTTTAATGAATTTTTGACTGATAAATTGTAGGTATATAACGTTGACACTGTATTATTATTATTATTTCTTTATTTGTCTGTGAATTTTATGTATTATTTTCTTTAGAATTGTATTAGCATTTATTTTATATTTTATATTTTTAGACATTGCACGCCCAATAGGGCAGAATACATTGTGACATGCCATGACATTATAATAACAACTTCTATAACATGTATTTCATGCAATAAATAAATTTGATTTGAAATTTGATTTGATTTGATTTGCCAAGCAGTATTATTGTTCCGAAAGGCACAGTTGCGACACTAGACGACTGTAAAACTTCGAACTGTAAAACTTAGTCGAGTTTACATTTTTTATTTTTTTAGGTAAAGCTTGACCCATTTTGGCTTGACCGATTTTTTATATCTGAGTTGCAGTTTAAAAATCGTACATTAGGAATTAAGAAGGTTATAATATAAAAATGAATCGCAAAATGTGTTGGTAAGCGCATAACTCAACAACGCCTGGACCGATTTCGCTAATTCTTTCTTTGTTGTGTTTGTTATTGTCAGGAGAAGGTTCTTATGAAAGAAAAAATTAAGAAAGTTGGAAACATAAATTTCCACGGGGCGAAGCCGCGGGGCGCAGCTAGTCTTATATATAAAAATGAAACCCGTTTCGCGTTGTCACGGCATCACGCGTGAACGGCTGGACCGATTTCGCTAATTCTTTCTTTGTTGTGTTTGTTATTGTCAGGAGAAGGTTCTTATGAAAGAAAAAATTAAGAAAGTTGGAAACATAAATTTCCACGGGGGCGAAGCCGCGGGGCGCAGCTAGTAATTTATAAATTTTAATATAACTAGTATCCACGTTATTCTTTATGACATTAGATTGATATATCTTTTTAAATTATCGAAATCGGACCATTACGTACGAAGTTATGACTAAATTACTAGCGAAGTTTACTGAGTGACCGCCGCGGATGCGTGTGACGTCACTTGCTCGGTCGCCGCCCTTTAACCGTAGGCAGATGTCAGTTTTTAGTGATTTACTCCGAAACTATAAGTTTAGGGAAAATAATTACAAAACCAAATAGACTCAGTTCTGATCTTGTTTGACCCATCGAATAATAAAAAAATAATAAACAAATTAAAAAAATCCATTAGATTCTAGATACACACACACATTAGGTCCTAGATAATAATAGAGAATATTATGACATCAACCTATTTTATGAATACGCAGACTTCTTATCCTGATTGACTCACCATCGGTAATATACAGGGCCGGGCCAAGGTCATGGTGAAGGAACTCATGACCACCGGATTGAAGTCTAGAATCTTCGGATACATGTCCAGCGGAGACAGCGTTCCGGAAGTTATGATCACAGATTGGAACCGAGAGAATACCGGCCGCATCGCTATAGAAGAGTCCATGCATCTGGGAATGAAGCAACTCTTGTAACGGAATCTCTCTGAATGGTAATCTAATTTTTCTTAAACATGCGCGGAAATACTGTCATTACTTTTGAATAAAGAACACGCGAAGTATCATATTTACGTCGACTGAAAAACCAAAATCACTTCTCGGCGCGTTCTTTGAATTTGGAACGAAGAGCGCGCCGGCAATGTTGTATGAAACGGTGTGCTGTTTGAATTTAGAACTCTTTCATCTATCGTACACATTGCGTTCTCGTGGCTGTATAGCAGATGCCACAGATGCGTTTACCTTTCGGCACAAACTGTAAAATAAAAAGTCCTGAAAGGTCTGAAGAAAATAAAGGACTTTGACTTTTGAATTTAAGTACTTACGAAAAATGCAGTACTGGATTAGAAACCGTCGGCGTCTTATCATCAAACGGCTCAATTATAATAATGAATCCCTTCGTGTAGGTGGACACCAGCGTGGCCAGGTGCGTGATCAGCGTGAGCGCCCCGAAGTTGTGCGGATCCGTGATCTGCAGCGTCTTCATGAGCGAGTTGAGGCGGGACGCGCAGAAGCGGAGCGGCTTGCGTTCTATGCACACGCGAGACGCGCAGTCTTTGAGGAAACCTGGCGAAATTAATAATGTATATAAATGCGAAAGTTTGGATAGATGGATGTTTGTTCCCTTTCACGTCAAAACTACTGAACGGATCGGGCTGAAAAAATTAGTGACGGAACCGTGGTCCCACTGCGATGGGGGGGGGGGGGGGGGGGGTTCGTGGCGACTCTGTGACTGAAAGGTTGTGTATATATATAATTGCACCCAGAGCCATATGTTGAACGCAGTGGGACCACGGTTCCGGAGTGAAAAATTTTACTAAATAAATTTGAATTTGAATAAAAAACATACATAGGTACAACCGAACATAGAACCTCCCCTTTTTCCCCGAAATCGATAAAAAAACTAGAACTAGGTAACGTCAGTAGTGATTTACCAGCAGGGGACTCCTGCACCACGTGTTGTATCCTGAGCCGCGTCTTCAGATACTCGATGAACCGCTTCAGGAAGGACAGGAAATGTTCCGCGTTACGGATGTTCCCGGGGACCACCTCTGAAACAGGAGGACTCTTTTGAACCAACCTGTTAGTAATGCCGTCAAATTGGTTTAGTTACAGGAACAAAACTTTGCACGGTCAATCCAACCATGTTTTCTTATTGGTAGATCTGCTATTAGTTGGTTGCTCCCAGTTCGATTTACTAGGAACAATGAAGTATTATATTATATTATGTTTACTATTTTTAAATCGACTGTTTCCGATGCAAAGGGCGTAAAGACCATTTTAAGGAACACGACTTTTTGATGCATCCTTACATAATTTATGTAAAAAGCGATGTAAAAACCGATATTTAATAATTAGTTTTTTGCTTATTGCCACAAGTAGGTGATTTGGAGTTACGCCCTTTGTATCGGGATTCGGGAACAGTCGATATATTAGTTTAAAGGTGTTTAGTATCAATATTTTATAGGTTTATCAATATTTTCGCAACAACCGACTTTACCTCATTGTTGTACTTTGACGTATAAATGACATTGAACTCTGAGGCAGATTTCAGCCATGTCAGTTTTATGTTCATAAAGTTGAACCAAAATAAAGCCTTTGCTAATAGTTCAATGTGGTGCCGTTTGACCGTGCTCTCTGTTTCCACCAGAAATGTAGGTACTGTACTTTGTTACACTTGCGTTGGAATTCCGCAATCCTTAAGTACGAAAATCAAGCGATCCTATAAGTTGAGTTCATCACATCATCTACTTGTCTAGTGGTGGAAAGCACTCTTAACAAACCCGATTAACAAATTAAATAACAAATTAATTAACAAATCAATCTGTTCCTTAAAGAACGTGCCAAGAACTATACAAACCGTTCAGCACTTCATCCGGCAGTATAGGGTTCCCGAGTATCATATCAGTGTCTCTCGCGACGGCCGCTTCTCTTAACCCTTCCACCATTATCTCGTACTCGGAAGTCAGTCGGGCAGCATCTTCTTCGCGAATACTGAAATAAATAAATGGTGCTGGACAACTGACACATCATCTAGCCCCAATATAAGGAGATTAGCAGAGCTTGCGTTTAGGGTACTAGATATTTTTTTATAAAAATTACCCAGTGGAGCCCCGACAGCGTAAGGCGCCGCGGCAGACCGAGAAACCGATGGCGTGACGAACTGGACACCTTTGACGAAGCTTGGGGCCGGTAGGCTCAGAACTGAGATGCGTCGAGGATCAGGCAAAGGCCTCCCTCCTTTGCCCAAAAGTTAGACACAACAGGCAAACTATCATTATTATATAATCTATAGAAACACAAAACACTTGTTATAAATATCTGCAGATCGTACAAACATTAATTGTCCCGAGGCGAGCAACGAAATTTTGGTGCGCCGCGTGATCTTGACGATGGGTGAGTCGAGTCACACATTGTCAATGTAACTTACTGTGAGACAGTCTTCTCCAACGACTGCAGCGCCTGTATACTCCTATCCACTGTGCGCCGCGTGACCTTAACGCTGAGTGAGTCGATGCACACATTGTCAATGTTGTGCGCCTCGTCGAACACCACCACAGCCTCCTTTTGAAGCTCCTTGGAGACCACTTCAGCTATCTTGGGATCCAGGAGGTAGTGGTAGGAGTATACAACTATTTCTGCATGGACAATCTGAAAATAAGGGAGCATTGGAAGTACAAATCGCATTCTTGTAAAGTTAATAAAGCGTTTTCGTTTTCTAATCGTTTATATCGGGAATCGGGATAGGTATCTACCATGATTCAAAAGTTTTATCGTTTCCTTTTAGACATTTAAGCCCTCAGGATATTTTCCCTTACCACTAATGCAGAGAGGAGTAGAGTCGATCAATTAGGAACTTGCGGTAGCCTGTACTTTTTGGTACTTTTACCGTGTCATACTTACTGCAAACCTAGCCAGGAAGTAAGGGCACCAGTTCCGATCAGCTCCGTACTGTTTCAGATCATCCATCGTGTAAACACCATACGGCAGCATGGATTCCTTGCCTTCACGGTTAAAGCCTTCATAAAACTGACCTGGAATTTAGAATCAAGCTTAATGTTATCTAACACGCTAACCCCAGAATACTCAAAAGGTGAGTATAGACTAGAGCATTTGCTGGAGCGTTCCAATGTTACCTTCTTACGAATGGTACAATATACCAACTACGAAAATGCAGCCAAGGTAGGTTGACATCTACACAGATGATTTACAGACAAATACTTAAGTTACTAATGCATTTTCATGTAATGTAGCATTCTTGCGAACGCTCAACGCTGTGTTCGATGTCATGCTCATGATCGCTGTAACGCGGTAGAAACGTAGGGGAAATAATAACAAAAGGTACGCGATAAATACCCGATGAAATCATTAATTACCCAAGGTATTAATCATCATCATTATCAGCTTGTATTGACGTCCTCGTAGCCGAATTTCGACCACGGCGGCCTGTCTCACCGGAGACTAGCCATATTATAGTGCACAAGTGTGTGAGCAAACACAGGTGCAGTATCTATTGCCTCACTTTCATAATTCGATGGGACGACAGACCGAAATGATTGGAAAGAGGTCAGGCGAAGAACCAACGTGCTTTCTGAGGCACAGGGGTGTAACACCGCCAACTTTCTAACTCCGGGCTGGTACTGTGAATGTTTCTTGCTAGTAAAACTCCAATAGCAACTATTTGCCCGACCCGGGATTCTAACCCTGGACCTCATAAATCATTGGTTGAACAAGCTGACCGATAGACCAACGAGGTGGACTATCAGCTGGACATAGACCTCCCCTAATGAGAGCCATAACGCCCTGTCTTCAGCTGGCCGCATCCAAAATTAATTAATGAATCCTCTTTTATTTCATGGCACAGCCATAAACATAAGTTCAGTTTATTAATATATATAGCAACTATAGCATTTTCAAACTACTCCTAGATTAACCCATTTACGCCTACCGTGCCCAAACGAGTACGCATATAAAACTACTCATATTTTTTTTAATTTAATTGCACAGTCAGCTTCAATAATGGATATCCAAAGCTCGATAGTGACTGTTTATGTGTCGCGATTAATAATTTCATTTTCATTGTGAAAAAGTGTTTTTATAAGCAGTTTTGTGGAACATAAGTGACGGTAACAACTTGAGAAAAGTAAGTATAGAATTTCGAATATATTTTTCAAGATTTTCTAGTCATTTCTTACCACCAGTTATAGTTTAGTATGTTGTCTATATAATGAACCTAAATAGTATGTAAAAAATTCTAACCATTTATTTACAATAGGAAAAATATAATGTCGTCCCCAAATGGGGACATTGGGCACATTGATGATATATTATTCGTTTTTGTTTGTTTTAGGATCTTTTTTCCAGCAATAGTGCGAAACACTTTCGGTCACCACAATGACTACCATGGGCTTCAGGAGGCTTTGGAGGCTATCATGGAGGAAGAAGACCCAGGTGCGATGGTTGATTTCGTGGCGCTACCTTCAGATCCAAGTTACGTGACTGACGAAGAAGAAGGCAATGAAGATAACGTTCAACGGAGTGAGTTTCCACGGGATATACCAGGTCGCGTTGCGGTAATTTGTAGAGAGACACGATGAATGGGATAGTAGCGATGAGGAACCATTAGCTTCAACTGAATAAAATACCTAGAATATGTTACTTGGCCTAGTAATGATTCAGTCAACCAGATTCTCTTTGTTCGATGGCTCGACAATAATGTCTGCACCATGGGCTCAAACTATGACAGCGTTCTCCCATTAGGGAAAGTGAAGCAGTGGAGCACTGCTAATATGCAGAAAATCGACCAAGGCATCCCGCATCAAAATTACAATAAGGGTATGGGCGGGGTAGATCAACCTGATCAATCGATCTCTCTGTATCGTACAGCTATTGGTGGCAAAAAGTGGTGGTGGGTTTTGTTCACATATCTACATGCTGGATTTAGCAGTGGCTAATGCATGGCGTTTACACCTCCTGGCCAATGATACACAGCTTGATCAGCTTCAATACCGTCGACATAAACCCGCAACCACTTGAGACAGACCAACGCCTCTAGAGAACTCCCTACAGCCTCCTTGGTTCCAAGTATGCAGCATGATGGTGTCTGTCATTACCCTCAAAAGCTTGGCAAACAACTATAATGTGCAGTTTGTCATAATAAAGCTCGCTGGCAATGCAAAAAGTACCTGAAAACATTGTGCGTTGTGAAGCAATGTTTTGAAATTTTTCACACTGCTTAGGCCCGTTGTCCCCATTTGAGGACGGCTTTTTTTTTCAGGGAAGAAAACTTTATTTTCAATTTTTTTTTTCATTTTGTGTTAGAATAGGTATTTCTTGAGCTAATAATAAAGTAAAAATTTAAATAACACTGCCTGGTTTCATTTGGGCGTAAATGGGTTAACTTACATGTAGCGACAGAGTCATCCGTCTCATGCTTTTCTCTCACATAGCTTGCTGTCAGAGAATGACATTTGCCATCAACTAACTTTCCTTCTCGTTCTCTTGACACCTAGAATACAAAAAGTGACTTAGAATTTCTAAAGAATTTTCTTTTGAAGTACTCCAAACACTGGTAATGTTCCAATACAATCATGGTTGGTAGTTAACCGGTGAAGCATCATGAGGCCGGAGCGGGCTGAAATATTTTTTATACCATCAGGGATTACACGGCCCGCTCCGGGCCCGATGCCTCACGCCAATATAAACTTTATTCAAATAATAAGGGTCACATAGGCTTGAAGTCTATAATTAATTTGATTCGGAATATACAATTACTTAGTTTTAATGGTTTTCTCAACAGTTATGCAATAAAACATGTGTACAATCCATGGAATAGGAATAATTACGAAAAAAAAATTATGCATTAACAGTCAGAAAGAGGTGCGCGCGCTCCCCTAATCCTTGAGAAATGAAAGCTATTATGAGTAAGAATCCTTCACAGATTAACCTGCTCAAATTCATAATAAATTTGTTTAACTGTGATAGTTTTTATAGTAAAATCATAACTCTTGTATTAAGGGGGTACCTACCCTCAAATTGCTTATTTTCAACTCCGTCGGACCTCCATATCTTCCAAATTACTGAATATTTAACTTTGAAATTTATATAATGGTAAAGTTCAGGACTTATTCTATCGATCATATGTTTCGAAAACACGATTCCATAAAATTTCAATAGAAAATCTCAATAGAAAAAAATCGCAAAGTTACCTCTAATTTTTTACTAAAACCCTAATTTCTCAATAAATACAGATGATACGATCTTGAGATTAAGCATAGTAATTGAGCTAAGTATAAAGAACATTTTATATGTTGCCTTTTTTTCAATTAACTATTCTAATGTTTGTGGGGAGCAAATAACTACTAAAAACTTGATTTTTGGGCTAACGCCGCTTTGCTCTGTCCCGCTCCTGTGAACGCGAAATCCTATGCCTATCCTCTTCACACAATAACGAGGTAGGGTACCGCCTTAAGTATCTATCTATGTAAAACGAATGTGCACCGACCGATGTATGAGGGTAGGTTGCCTGGCCACCTCAGTTGATTGTAGGCCATTAATGAATTCATATGTTCACCTGTGTCAATCCTACTCATAAACTACTAATATTATAAATGCGAAACTTTGTGAAATGTTAAATTTTCGTTACCCAGGATCTCCAAAACTACTGATTAGATCAAGATGTAATTTGGCATACACTTAGACCGTAGCCTGAGTTAAACAATAGGCTACTTATTATAGCGTAAATATGTGTGTGAAGCCGTGGGCAGAAGCTATTTTATGATATTCCTTGAATTACGAAATACTACGTAATGTATTCTATTAAGTACATATATCAGTTATCTACATGTAACACAAGCTTTGCTTAGCTTGGGCCTAGATAATGCTGTGTGAATTGTTCAGCAATATTATATTATTATTATTATATTAAATTATTATTACCTCAGGATGAATACACAGGTTCTTCCTTGAGCTGAGAACTAGCCCTGTAAGACTAGGTTTCTCCCCCTGGCTTTTCTCATAGTACTTTATTAGATTTTTGAGTTCTTCTAGTACCTTCTCTATTTCAGGAACAGTTCGTGAACAGTAGATTAATTTTCTAGAAGATGGAAAGAATAGGTAAGTGAGCGGTCAAATTTGAATTCATTCTTCATACAACTTGCATAAATCATTATGATAAATATAGGTAGTGTTTCATCGACAGATGAATAGTATAAATATATGGTGAAATATTTATACCTGACTTGATGGGGATTCTGTATCATGTAAGCAACAATGAGAGACAACAAAGATATCGTTTTCCCGGTTCCTGAAGGCATTTCAAGTAATCCATGACCCTGAAATCATAGAGATAGATTACATGAAAACTGAATATCAAAATAACCTACAAATAGTAGCAGCGGCTTAAGTTTGGTAATTAATAATTTGTTGAGTACCTTGGCGTCTAGAGCGCGTTTTAGCTCTAGCATATACGCGTATTGCTCTGGATAAATGTAATCATAGGGGAAATAAACCAGCAAACCATCTACAGTTAACCTAAAACAATAAAAACGGTTAGAAATCGGCTTCTTTTAGATTATGTAACAGAAGGATGTCTAGACGAGGCAGGACTCACTTCATCTTGAAAAATTCGTAAGGTTTTGGAGAAATTCACAAATATTATCCGTTTTGAGACTCCAACAACTTCCAAACAAAAACAAAACAAAACAAGTTTGATTGATTTGATTGAATTGATTTGATTGACTTGACTGATGGATGGAAGCAGTTTATTTGTTTTGCTTGATTCTATTGGACTTGCGTTGCGTTCAACTTTTTATTGTAATTCGAGCATGATTGCAGGAGAGAAAGAGAAAACGCTTACAAATATTCACTCATTAGAAAGAGACCAAATCATCCACCTAAATCAGCTGATTCAATCTTCTCGTTTTTGTTTGGATGGTTTGGTTTGGTTTGCTTGCTTGCAAATTGCAAAAGATTGTGCAAAAAAATTGTGTTGTGTTGTGTTTGTTTGTTTTGATTTGCCGTGTGTGTACGTGTGTCTTCCTCTTCTGTCGTCTGCGTCTTTCAAGTATATCGTTCTTGCATTCGAGTAGTAAATCTTCAAAGAAATGATAAGACGAGGTAATACTCATTGATTACCTACTTTATTGATTGAATACTTTTAACAAAATGAGTGAAACTACGACCGACGCAACGCATCCGCGATTTTCGTCGAGACGCGCTATAAATATTGGCGGTATAGTATTTTAGATTACTCCTCTTACGTTAGGTAATAAAGACGAAATAGCGAATCACATAAGTTTACTTTAATTATGACTTGATAACCTTATTTCTGATAATACGTAAACCGTAATGTAATTTGGACTCTTTGCCATTGTTATAACGTCTACTATTTGATGGTAACCCAAGTTTGATAGGAATGCGACCTGCCTATTGTACTACTTTTTAAAGCGGGGTCTATTTCCCTGTTATTTACATTGGTTGGTTATACTAGCATAAACCAAAATCTCAAACAACAATGAGTAAAATATTTTACTTTGTTTTAAATCATAGTTTCCTAGTTCTTTTAACTGTGTATTTGTTGTATTTTCTCAACCAAATGTACATTTTATTACAATTCCAGGTTTAAAGATAGCCTTGGTCCAGTTGTCTGTGGGTGCTGACAAGTCAAAGAACATAGCGGAGGCTGTGAAAGAGATCCACCGGGCCAAACAAGGGGGGGCCCAGTTGGTTGCCTTGCCAGAGTGCTTCAATTCTCCGTACGGAACTGGTAAGTCTAGACATTCTCCTGTACTTTAGTTAGGCTTGTTGTCCAAGCTAGAAGTATTTAAAACTGGATCTTTGCATTATATATCTCTTTTAATTTGGTCACCACTTTGTTAGACCACAATATTTTGGAATGGGTTGCTTCTTCATTCTTATTACAAAATTAGGTAGGTACTTAAATGTTGAGTTGGAGAGAGCATCTTTAATGATCATCTGGTAACTATAAGACAAGGCCTGCCTGATAAAAAAAAATGCTGGACAATATAAGGGCAGCCTTGTCAAAATAAAATATCCCGAATACTTTTATTTTTGTACAGTACATTTCTACAAATTTAAACAGTTGTTGTGAAACCTATTTAACTGATGTCTCTAGGTTTCTTCAAACAGTACGCTGAAGAAGTCCCTTCAGGCGAGACATGCCTCGCGCTCTCAAAGGCGGCTGCGGAGGCTGGCGTCTGCGTGGTCGGAGGCACCGTGCCGGAGCGCTGTGGAGACTCCGTGTATAACACTTGCACAGTGTGGGGAAGTAGTGGGAAACTACTGGCACAGCATAGGAAGGTATGTTATTGTAAGGGACGTGCCTTGCGCTCGCTCAAGCGGCGGAGGCGTGTGCGTTGTCGGAGGTACCCACCGTGCCGGAGCGCTGCGGGAACCGCTCAAACATTTTTAGCGACGAAACCCACAACGAAATATTTGACGGGGCCCCTAAATAAGTTAGTTGCCTAAATGAATAAAAAAATGGACAGCGGAGCGAACCTCGAAAATTTGAAAGACTGTTCAGAGAGTTTTGGGAAAATTGAAAGAGAAAAGACTGAATAAAACGGCGAGCATAAAGAGCCTATTTTTTAGCGACTATTGGGAAATTTGTGAGAGAAAATGAAGAAAAGACGATATAAAAACACCGAGCGGAGCGAGCCTCGAAAATTTAAAAGACTAGCGACGATTAGGAAATTTGTGTCAGAAATGACCATACTTATAAAATAGGCGAGGTGGAGCTAGTCTCGAAATTTTCAAAGATTTTTAGCGATGATTAGAAATTTTAAGAGAGAAAAGGCCGAAGACAATATAAAAACTTAGCGACGACTGGGTAATTTGTGAGCGAAAAAGACAAACTTTTTTGAAAAAAAATTGTAAAAATTGGTGAACAAAATGCCATACGCCAAACAGAAAATATTTTTATGGCGTCCCTCCGGCGTCTTCCGCACTGGATCGGTTAAATTATCGATCGAATTATCGGCGCACAGCCACAGGCGTGGATTGCTTAGGGCATCAAGTAGTCTTAATCTGGCACTGGGGATAATGCACAAACACTCCCATGCGAGATGTCCGCGCAGATCTCAGTTTCCCCACTTAGAATTAGAATTAGAAGGGGTATAGTAAGAATACCACAGGATGAGTTTGCGCGGCTGTATTTTGAGTTCTGAGGGGAACATCAACGCCAAAATCAACGCCCGTCCTGTTCATATACCAGGCGGCGCTGTATATGCGACAAATATGCAAGGTGCGGAGACGGTCATAGACACAACACGGAGCACGCGCACCGGTTGAGAGAGAGCTCTTCCACGACGACCGGCGAAGACGTTCAACGCACGTGATGGGGCTGTTTACAACCGCATTCCAACCTCTATCACCAGCACACAATCCACACAGTCTTTTGGTCAAGTTGAAAATGTGGCCGATATGTGATGATAACCCAATCTACATTTACACATTTATGATGTTAACGATTTTAAAATGTGTGATTAAGGTATTTAATTTTTAATTGATTTATTTTCATTTAAATTTAATAATTTATGTAAGTATTATTTACATGATTCATAATACCTTTAATTGAAAAATTTTGCATAACGATATTTTTTTTTATAATCGTACAATGAGATTGAAAATTTATTTAAAAATATGTATAATTTCCCAAGACCATTTTTCGGTGGGGACAGGTTAAGGTAAAACACCCCTTACCTTATTGCCCTGTCCAAAACATCCACCCTGTATAAGACGGTTAATGTCTTTCGTCGTCAAATGCACAAATGTAAGTCCTTCTAAGGACTAAAAAATTGTTCCATGACTTTGGCGCTATTATCAGCTAGCTTTACATCCGACCCAGATTTTCATCTATAGAACACCCTAAGATTTAGTGAATCTTTAGACAATTGTAAGCCATTAGGAAAATTTTCATACAACCAAATATTGCTTAAAGGGTACTCGAAACCCTGTATGTTTAATTTTATAAGTTATCAAAATAAACATTTATTTTATTATAATTTTATTTTTTTAAAACCCTCATTGAAATTCGCTCACGTTACAGATGCATCTCTTCGACATTGACATTCCCGGCAAGATAACCTTCAAGGAGTCAGACATACTGTCCGCCGGCAATCAGCTGACGATGTTCGAGTACTTGGGAGTAAAGGTGGGTCTCGGGATCTGCTACGATCTGCGGTTTCAAGAGATGGCGCAGGTTATGGCGAAGAGGGGTAAGTGAGTTAATGTAAGAAATATCATATAGGTACTTACCCAAACATAAAGGGGTTTGAAGATTTGACCCTAACATCGGTCACTATTTTGATCTGTGAATATCTCGGCAACCTGACGCTTTAGGACATTATTTTAATAGACATTTTTTATTTGTTTTAGTGTTTTCTATCCATTAATGGGCGCGGCAATTTCGAATCAAAAAAATTATGGCCACCCTCCATCCAAAAATCTTCAAATAGCAGTGAGCTAAACACAGAGCTTAGAGAAATCTAAGTCCACAAAAAATTGAAGTGAAGAAAAAATCAATTACACCGTATTTCTTGATAATTTAAAGCTTTTATAGTATAGTATAAAATTTGACTTGTCTGGTGCGTATTTTGTAAGACTAAATATTTTTATATTCCAATTTTACAACCTTTTAACAATGTCGGTTGATTAAGTAACTTAAACAAAAATTTCAAAACTTGCCGACGTTTATTGGCTGAACAGATTTTCATGAAACATGGCTAAGAACAATCGGGATAAAATTATCTATGACACAAAAAATCGGTTCATCCGTTTGGGAGCTACGATACCACAGACAGACACGTTAAACTTATAACACCCCTCCCTTTTTGCGTCCAGGGCTATAAAGTAAATAACAATATTTAACAAAATTCAAAATTTATACCAGATTTTTTGACTTGACAGATTTTCATGAAACCTTACCATATACTTTCAATATCATTGAAAAAACACGGTACCAAATTTCAAATCGATCGGACATAAGGAAATTAGTTAGATCCTCTCATCAACTAGAATAGAGCTGATGATCTTCAAACAGCTGAACAAATTTAATGAATAATGGCTAAGAACACTCGGGATAAAAGTATCTATGACACAAAAAAAACTAAACGAAAATCGGTTAATTCGTTTGGTAGCTACGATACCACAGACAGATACACAGACAGACACGTTAAACTTATGATATAACAGCCCTCTCGTTTTGCGTCGGGGGTTAAAAAGAACACATGAACAAAACAAAATTAATCTATAAGAAAATTAATTGAAATCTGAAACCTAAATTATGTATGAGTGGGTCTCGTCTAAAGCGATTTAACGCTGATGGGATCTCCGGTTCGAAGATGGCGCAGGTTATGGCGAAACAGGTGGTGTTTTTAACTAGTCAACACGTTATAAGTGCTGTCTTTTCCTATTGCACTTTTCACATACATATTGTACATTACACACTTTCAACTTGGCACGAAACGGGGCGCTCCGTGCGCGTTACCGCAAACTTGCCGTTGCCGTGTTCATGTGAAAAAGACCTTAGCGGTATTGGCTAATCTAAATCGTGAAGATCTCAGACTTTGCGTTGCACTGTTCTTACCTTTGTATGAATTATCATTATCCTAAATAATAAAAATAAATAAATAATGCTGGACAATTCACACAGCATTATCTAGCCCTAAGGTAAGCAGAGCTGTGTTATGGGTACTAATATTTTTTATTATACATGGTAAACAATCAGAACACCCTGAACAAATATCTGCAGATCGTACAAACATTTGTCCCGAGGCGGAAATCGAACCCGCAACCTTCTGCGTCGCAGGCAGACCTTCGCCCGCTGCGCCACAGGGGTCGTCAAAAAAAACTGGAGCTGAGTAAATCAGGAATTTATTTTCCTCAGAATTGACAAATTTGTCTTTAACTATTGACTATTATGAACCGTCGTTTTCGTGAAAGTAATAGAATTTAATAGAGGCCTATCACCATCGCTTCTTTCCTTACAGGCTGTGACCTCCTAATCTATCCCGGAGCATTCAACATGACCACGGGTCCTAAACACTGGGAGCTGTTAGGCCGCGCGCGCGCCACCGACCAGCAACTTTGGGTGGCGCTAGTGTCGCCGGCCAGGGACGAATCAGCTAACTATATCGCGTGGGGGCACTCCACGCTCATCGACCCTTGGGGTCAAGTCGTGCAGAAGTTGGATGAGAAACCTGCGACGTTAATAGCAGATATTGGTAAGTTGACCGTCATCTTGAGGAATGGCTGTTTGATTCAAAAGTTTTATTGTTATATCAAATTAAAGGGACTTTGTCGCTTACTACCACATCGCCCTATGGAGATAACAGGAAATTATTTATCAACTAACTTACGTACGTAATTAAACAACAACAGAACTTAAACTTTGGTGTAGTGTCGTTGGCGGCGAATCCCCGGAATATCTCGCGTGAATGAGAAACTTAGGACTTTAATTGCAGGTTGGTTTTAATAGGGATAGTTTTAGAACCAGATTTTGCGCTTAACCATCATTGAATGGATTTAAAAAAAAAAAAAAAATTATTTGATGGGTCTCTCAAAACTGAGTCTATTTGGTTCTGTAATTTATTTTTCCCAAACTTAAAGTTTCGGAGTAAATCACTAAAAACTGATATCTGCCTACGGTTAAAGGGCGGCGACCGACCCAGTGACGTCACACGCACCCGCGGCGGTCACTCAGTGAACTTCGCTAGTAATTTGGTCATAACTTCGTCAATTTTTGTCGTAGAACAATAATTTTTGCACTGTGTGTTATGGATTTCTTAGTTCTATAAATCTGCATTCTCAACTAGAAACGTTACGGATCCTCATTGGCCTTATCGCTTAGAAGTGATCTCTTATATGCAAAATTAGATCTTTCTATCTCTCTTTTTCAGATCTACAGACAGTGGAGGAAGTGAGAAACCAAATACCGATTAGAAACCAAAGAAGAACGGACATTTACGATGTAATCGTCAATGATGGATTAAAATAAGAAAATATTTGGAGGTACTATTACTAATTTTTATGTTATCATGGTGATTGTATATATATTGGTACCTATAAAATACTAGATAGTCATAAATTGTGTTTTGTAAATGGGGATTTTCTAAAGAAATTTTAGGAGATCAATGAATACTTTTTCACACTCTATGCTCGTTAAACGCACTTTATCCGTCATGTATCTATAACCGAAAGCAAGTTATTATAGCCCTTAGCTTGAAAAAGGTGAAGGTTTCACCAAATTCAAACAAATCAAACGAGTCTCCTTGGTCAACATATTTTGAGGTTCCATATTGAAACTCATAACTCCCTTGGGAATAATGACGTTGAATTTGGAACATCAGAATATGTGAAAATGTTTACTAAGAAGATCCGTACAGTGAGATCTTTGAAATTTAAACTGACCTCTGTTCAGAAGGCGGAATAACAAATTAATGGTGCGAAACACGTAACCAAACTTTTACTATTTACTCGCAGAAAGTGTGAAAAGTACAGTAGTAGTAAGTAATACAGTAGTAGTTGGTAGTACTTCTCTTGGTGCATAAAGCTGTCCTCGTCTTGGCCGTGATTAAATCCCTCTCACACTCAGAATTCTAGTAACTCGCTTCGCTCGTGAGTTATACTAGAATCCGGAGTTGCACTCGGCATACAATAACGCCCGTGACGCATGACACTGCTTTGATTGAGCCCTCGGTGCATAATCTTCTACTATACTGTATTAAAAAAGTCAAATATTTTACAGAAAACTTTATTATAAAATATCAAATAGATTATACACAATTTAAGAGACATTATACTCAAAAATGTTATGTTACGTTGTTTCTATAAAACTTTATAAATATTATTTTTTATTAAAGTTTACACACGTTATGAATGTAGTGTTTGTCTAATAGTTGTAAGACATCTGTCGCACATCCCCAGAAGAGAGTAAGACCGCTTCCCCCTGAAATAAAAATAATTAGGGATTTAGGAATATTCATGAATCAACATCAACCTAAAACAGTCTACGTGGTGTTAGAAAAACGCTACGTTTTCACTATAGAGCACATGGACGCGTTGGCGCCCAGCTACGAAACTTTCCTAACGTTACTAGAGGTCAAGAGAGATTATTTTATTTATACTACACCTGCTCATAAAGTTGCTTATTTCTTTTCCAAACATAAGGTAGAATGTTCGTCATCGCATGCGTTCTAAAATGCGGACGGAAAACTATGGAATTTCATTTCTCACGCGTTTAGCGGAAGAGAAAGAGTATGGAAATCTATTTCTAACATGGTATTTTTTAAATTTTCTGAAATATCAGCGGGTAGCTGTGATTATTTTCATAATAGGTCAAACGACAAAAAGTTTTTACTCCGAATCCGCCATATGATATCGGCCTCTTCCGTATTCGAAACAATAATTTAAAAAAAGAACCATATGATAATCGCACGTGCGCGTATTTATCGCTACATTTGAGTTTACAATTTGACTTTGAAAATTATTTTACTATTGTATAGTTGTTTGAGTAGTGATCCCAAAGCGGTCCCATAATTTTTTTTAAATTTATTCATTAGTATGTACCTACTAACCCGCAAAACTGAGTGAAAATTGCCCAGCATTATTTATTATTTACAATTAATTACAATTAAATTAAGGTTCAACAACTTACCATGGCCGTAGTTATGAATGAAGAGTTTCCCCCCTCTCCTCTCAGCCTCCAGTCTGACCTCATCTCGGGCTGGTCTGAGGCCGACCCACTGCGCGTATAGTTTCGCATGCTGGAAAATTTTAAGTTAAAAAAAGAATTCACTATCCGTCTTATTACTTATATCTAGAAATATTTGATGAAA
This sequence comes from Eupithecia subfuscata, assembly GCA_963564075.1. Taxonomy (NCBI): domain Eukaryota; kingdom Metazoa; phylum Arthropoda; class Insecta; order Lepidoptera; family Geometridae; genus Eupithecia; species Eupithecia subfuscata. The sequence goes on along the minus strand of OY751112.1, from coordinate 14,306,719 downwards.
AGTCCAATAAAGCAAATTAACTGTTTGTTTGCCCAACAATAGCTTTATTTTTGATGTAATTGTATTAAGTATATCAGTCATCTAGTACCCATACCAACAGCTCAGGGCCCGTAGGTACTCTTAAAAACGAAATCGAAGTTTCTGATTCGTTTTCGTCCAAACGCTAATCTTATGCAAGCGGCAGAAGAGTTGGTTTTGCACGACAACGAAAACGAAACTTCGATTTTTCTTTTCGCAGTAGGTTTTCTGCTTAGCCTGTTGCTAGATGATGCTTTGTGGATTATCCAGCATTATTTATTTCATTTTAAAGTAGTGTCATGTATATCATTCATCTAAACCCTGAGTTCGGTTTGACCATATTATAGACATATCGGGGCGTCTCATTTTGACGTGACAACGTCTTATAATTCGATAGAGCCGGCTGCACGCACGAAAAAACATGACGTCATGCGGCGTTACCTCGTCATGCGGTGTTACCTCGCTCTGAGGCGTTCCATGTAAGGCTTGAAGTGCAAGCGAGAGCGCTCGACATCCGTCTCTCTCCTACTTGAGTGAGCGATGCGCCTGCGTTGTCACGTTCAACTATCGTCAGTAAACCGACTTTACAGACAACCAATTATTTATTTTTGTATGGGTTTTGGGTAGTTCGATGTCCGCACGATAGAGGCGCAGCGCCAAATCCCATACAAAAATGAGACGTCACCAGACCAGAACGTTTCGATAGTACCTATCGTTAAATCGAATTCAGGGATCTGGTTCCCTTCACAGGTGAAATGTGAGAATGCCCAGCATACAATGCCCATTTACAGCAGATACCTATAGATATTAATATATATTTTTTTTATTTATTTGGAAGACAGACAGTACATAGATATATAACGAGATACAATAAGAATTTTCTTAGACCAGTAAAGTCTCCACTATAAACAAATGTACATATAAAAACTGGTGAACAGACTTATATTAACAAAGATAGAACACTATTTCAAACAAAAGCAAAAAGGAGGAAAAGACTAAAGGCAAAATAAAGTAAAATAATTTAATAATTTCTTTGTTTTGTGTTACCTACTTACTATAATTATTTAATTTGTTTTATTAGTTATCCCTATTGACTTAACCAAGTGTGCCTTATGCTCCTACGGCGAATAAATTTATGAGTATGAGTATATTTTTTTAATGTATTGGTTTTTGATCGTTTAACAGTGGAGTCCGTTCATGATAGCACAAATACTAAACTACTAAGGGTGCACTCCGAAATACGATTACAGCGCTGTTAGCGATCTCAACGTTATTATGCGTTCCAAATTAGAAAACACGATAGTGACAGTTGAGTGCTATCATTAATTCGGAACACTCATGAACGCGCTTACGGTCAGGAGTCGCGGTGTTAAATCTGAGTCAGGTACAAGTAAACGAAAAAAAAAGAGAAAGCAATACTATGATGAATGTTAATTGTCAGTTATGACAGAGCGCTCACAGTGATAGGATGGTCGGTGATTTTGCAAAATGTAATGACGTCACACGAGACATCGTTGTCGCGCTCACAGTAATTTGGAACGCTTGTAAGCGAGCTAATATCGATTTAAGCGTAATTCCGAATGCACCCCTATACTACTAATTTGATAGCACTAAAATAAGTACCTTTCTTATCGATCGACATAAATAGGAAAGCATTATTTTAGTGCTGTCCAAATAAGTTTAGTTTTGTGACACCGGAAGTGACCCCAAATGTTTAAAACAGCAAGTATTTTAAGTCAACTTACTCTCAATGTTGGCATAATTTTCTGGCATCCCTTCATCACGAACTCTGTATCTCTATCATCTAGATTCTTGTTGTAATCATTGACCTGGTGCGTTCCTCCTAGCACGCAAGTGTGTTCGCTGTTGACAAGGAAACCGCTTGTTTAAAAACGTTTTTTATGAGTATAAACTTCACAAAAAAAATCCTATTTTTCAAAACGTCAGACTTTCAAATGGTCAGATTTTCAAAAGTCAAGGCACTTAAATGTCTGCCGAATGTCCAGCGACTTGTGGGCAAAGACCACGACAGAGTGGAGCCCACCCAACGCTAGGAGGCGACGTGGAAGACCCAGGATGAGATGGCGAGACGAGCTTGACGCACACCATCCATCATGGCCTGTGACAGCGTTAAATCGCGAGGAGTGGAAGGAGAAAAGAGAGGCTTTTGCCCAGCAGTGGGACAGTAATGGCTGAAAAAAAAAAAAAAAAAAAAAAGGCACTTAAAAGTTACAGCCGTTTGTTTATGTGCGAATTTTTTGAAATTTCCAATGGAATCACATGCCCACAAAACCTATTGGGTACTTCCCGAAGACCTATGTAGAATCATGCAATTCGGAAAGAAGGAAGGCCTTATAGCACAAGTAAAGGAAAAAATCCGAAAACAGTAGTTTATTCACAAAAAAATACTTTGATATAGACCAAAACCCTTTAAGGTCGGTACTTCCCGTTGACCTAGAATCATGATAATTTGGCAAGATTCAAAGTCTTACGGAACCCTTAGTGCACGAATCCGACTCGCACTTGACGTTTTATTTATCCTCTAGATACCTAACCTGATACATATATTATATTAAGCCTTTTAAACACCGCAAGGTTTCATTATGAATGTAAGCGGGCTAACTACGAACCTAATTTGTGTTAGAAGAACACCTTCCAACGGTTACGTTCATAATGAATTCGTCAAACTAGGAAATGTTTTATTATTTATGGAAAACTACTTCGTCTGGTAGTTCAATTTCTCGTAGAACGCAGAAAATATTTAAAACCGCTAAAATATTTGAATTTCGCGCGAATCTGTGTCAGATTCCGAGTCGATGACGGTAGCGGAGAGTCTGAATAGCCCTAGAGATCACGGTGTATTCACATAGGTACTTACTTCGGTAAGATATAATGTCCTGCTCCATCGAACACGCATGCGTTGATCCACGGTGCTACCACCTAAAACAACGAAAAACATTACCTCAACTGTACAAAACCTAACTGTCATGAAGAACTTAAATGCGCTAGGTTCCAGAACAGCCTGTATGCAAACGATTTGTTTACCTCTCCTCAACCGCCTTTATTGGTCCACTGCTGGACGCAGTTCTCCCCCTGATAAGGGCCTTATTGGCTTTTATCTCATGGGGGTAATGCCAATAATCCCCACGCTTGGCATGCGGGTTGGGGAGCGCAGTTCGGTGGTATAATTGTTCTGCAGGGGGCGCTGCTGCCCGATCCCGGTGGATATCCCTTAGTCGCCTCATACGACACCCGCAGGAAGAGTTGGGGTAGTGCTAATTATAACCCGGCACCACACGGTGTTTACCTCTCGTCCAGTTTTAAACCTGAAGGAACCCCGTGGGCGTGACTCTGTTTCACATGTTTTAACTTTATTTTCGGCGTAAATTCTGCGCAATGAAAATAAAATAGAAGTTAACGCGTTCAATGCCACCACGATTTTCATAATGTATTGCCGGATGCCGGGAACATTTCACGGTGGACGCGGTAGGGGAGTCACCGGCACTGGAATAAGAATTACGTGAACTCGCGAGGGGAGTCAGTGGCACTGGACGTGTTAAAACATGTAAAAATGAACCCAGCGCATTTTAGCTTAAGAAGCTTTTATTACAGGGCATCCCACGGCCATGCGACATGGAGGCAAAGTATTTTACATATAGTAGATAGAAAATTTTACTGAAAGGAGACTTCATTTTGATTTTAAAAACAATTTGGCTTAGTGGCTTAGAATTTACACCAGCACCCTAATTCTTCTCGCGGGTGTCGTAAGAGGCGACTAGTGGATATCAACCAGGAGCGGGCAGCAGCGCCCCCTGCAGAACATGCTACCACCGAACTGGAATCCCCGACCCGCATGCCCAGCGTAGGGATTATGGGCATGACCCCCCCATGAGATAAAAGTCAATAAGGCGCATATCAGGGGGGAGGCTGGGTCCAGCAGTGAACCAATATAGGCTGTTGAGGTGAGCTGTGAGGAGGTGAGGTGAAGACTGAATAGGTACTTGATACTTACCCTAGACACCTGCCCTCTAATCGCATGTACCCTGTCGTCAGGGACCACATCCTTCGCTCCAAGCCCCATGCAGTTCACAACGATATCGAAACCGTCCAAAATATGGTCGTCCAGAGATCTCACGGTGGCCTGCAGCATGATCCCGTTTAAACTCTTGAACTGGTTCGTGAGTTGAGTTAAGAAGGGGGTTGTTGTAGTGACAAAGCTTGAGAAGGCTTGGCCGGCTCTGAAACACAACTTTATTGATATAGCTGCACTGTAGTATCATCATCTACAGCCTATACTGGTCTACTTTTTACCTTTGTTTTTAACCCCCGACGCAAAAAGAGAGGTGTTATAAGTTTGACGTGTCTGTCTGTGGTATCGTAGCTCCCAAACGGATGAACCGATATTCGTTTAGTTTTTTTGTGTCATAGATTTACCTTTGTACCTTATGGTGTTTCCTACAACAAAGTACCTATGTGTGTTATTTTATTATTATAATAGTACCTATACCTATATAGAATGTAACGACATCAAGTGTACCTACGATAGAATAAATAAATACAAATACTGCTGGACGCAGGCCTCCCCTGCCTTATTGCTTTCATACTATGGGGTAATGCCCATAATCCCCACATTGGGCATGCGGTTTGGTGATCGCAGTTCAGTGCTAAAATTGTGAGGCGCTGCTGCCCCCGCCGGATATCCCTTCTCTTACGACACCCGCAGGAAGAGTTGGGGTGGCACAAGTGGCATCATTTATTTATTTATTTGTTTACATCGTGGTTTACATGTTGTTAAATAGGCCTTGGGTAATAAAAATAAAGTGCCAAACATGTACCACGTTGCGTTGGGGCGCTTCAAAATTGTGAAAAAAGTGCGCGAGGCCATAGGAAATTCGATGAGTGCGGCGCGGGCAGGTGCGAGGTTACCATTATAAAGTAAGAAAGGCGCTACTTACTCAAATTTAGTGTTGTACAATTCGCTAAGAAACTTCAAATACTCCTCATCCAGCACCCTAAAGCTGAACACAGCATCAGACCAGCTCGGCTTCCGATAGTTCTTGGCGTCTGCGTAGAGGTTGAAGCAAGGCACGAAGCAAATGCCGTAGCCTCCTTCGAGCCACAGCTTGTGTAGCAGGGTGTATGTTTCTGCGCCCCATTTACTGAAACATGCGATTGACTAGTAAGTAGGTACCGAAGTAGTAAAACTGTTAAGCGTAATGCAACCTATTTGTATACAGGGTGTAATTTTGTAATGCCACCTGAAGGGAAAGTATTCTTAATGCTGTAGATAGAAAATGATAATCAAAGAAAACATTTCTTTATTTTTGAAAATAAAGAAAACTGCATTCAAAGATTCTCAAAAATTCGCTTGCCACAACACCCGGGAATCGAACCGACTAAAATCTGTAAAAATTACACCCTGTACTTTTATTGCATCGATCGTTAGGGTCAATTATAAGGATTAAATCTCTATAACAGACTTGATAAATTACATGAAAGGAAAACCATGAAATCTGGACTTATAAATTCAATGGGTCAAGTTAAAGCACTTTTACTAAAAGATCCTGTTTACTTCTGTTAGTAATTAATCATTATCATTGACGTCATTTATCCATTAAAATGACGAAATACTATTTAGATAAGACGATAGTAATTAGCACGTGTTTGTAATGCAGACTCCTTTCTTAGACGCGACATAACTTTTTTTTGTTGGGATATGTAAAAAATCAAATTTACATTAAATCTTATGCGAATGTAAACGAGTTGAGAGTTGAAGTTCAGATACGATTTATAATATTCACCTCAACACGTTATTAAGGGTTATTAGAAATGAATTCGTTAGAAGAATAAATTTGTTAGTGATGTTAGTAAAAGTAAAAAAAGTCTAAAGTACTACATACTAAACTGTATATTCCTTTTAAAGCTATTTTAGTAATTAATATTGGTAATTACTAATTACCTAATAAGTACTGCACATATACTTATACAGGGTGCTTTTCCTTTCATTTAATTTATCAAGTTTGTTAGAGAGATTTAGTTCTCATAATTGACCCTAACGATCGATACAATAAAAGTACAGGGTGTAATTTTTACAGATTTTAGTCGATTCGATTCTCGGGTGTGGCAAGCAAATTTTCGAAAATCTTTGAATGCAAACTGCATCTTTTTTCTTTTCAAAAATAAAGGAATGTTTTCTTTGAGTAAAATTTTCTATCTACTGTATTACGAGTAGTTACTTTCCCTTCATGTGGCATTACAAAATTCCATCCTGTAAAATAAGTGTTTCAATTAGGATCTATTTGAATAATTATTAATTATTACTGTTTCAATAATGACAATGTCAGTCACATGTCAGTTAGAAAACGGATTTCGAATCTCTTATTTTACACAGTTTTTAAGTGAGGCGGGACAAATACGACTCCTTCGGGAATACAATGAACTTTATTTTATGGGACCACCTCGCGATCATTCTCTATAGGTAGGTACAATAGCAAACAATTTTCGAAATCGGTCCATAAAATTGACGGAGAAAACGACGAACATACATACAGCCGAACATAGAACCATGAATCACGCACTAATATTATAAATGCGAAAGTTTGGATGGATGGATGTTTGTTACCTTTTCACGCCAAAACTACTGAACGGATCGGGCATTTTGTATACAGTTAATTATAATCCTGGAATCAAACATAGGCTACTTTTTATCCCATAAATCAGTTCCCGTGGGATAGAAATCACCTTTTAACGTTTCCATAGAAACAACGCGTGCGAAGCCGCGGGCGGCAGCTAGTCTTTAGATATAGGTTCATGCATAGAACCTCCTCCTTTTTTCAAAGTCGGTTAAAAAATCGTCGCTGGGCATTTAGCCCAGCGAATTAAATCCCATTTTTGATCTCATGTTCTTTATAGGAAAAAACATTATTATATAGGATAACAGCGATTAATTGCTGATAACAGCGAACGAGTTATCAGCTTTTATCGTACCTACTATTTACCTCGAGAAATGTTTACGGAACTACATAATATAACTTTGGAAAACTGACTTCAAAATCATAAAGTTCAACACGTTTGAACCTAAAGTTTATGGGACAAAAATGTCACTTGATTTCAATTAAAATTTGTCGCGCCCGTGAAGCCTTTGTTTATAATAGGTATCTAATGTGCCTGTAATTTCTCAACCATCCCCTACAAACAGCAATGCTACTTGACGCAGAAAAGGGCCCGAGGTTAGTAGGTTTTAAAAAAGGTTATTCAAACACTCACGCTAACAGGTGTTCAGATGTGTTCCCCAGTAGATAGGGGTACCATAGCCCCCCCGAGCCATCTGCTGTGGTGTCCGGACAGAATTCTCTCGCGATTATCACCACCTGCAATAGAGGTGCTCGTATTTTGCAGAATTAGTTGGTTATATTATAAGTTATCACTTTGGAGCGGTCCATAGGCGACCGTACGTAGGTTTTTTTTCAGCTTATTTCGTCCCACTGCTAGGCAAAGGCATGCCCCATACACTACGTAGGTATAAATAAAATAAAAATCCTTTGTTTCAGACCAGTAGTCCTTAAAAAACTACTATCAAAATAACTACACTACACACAGTTAAGTTAATAAATAATAAGTTAATAAATAAACTAAAAAAAACAAACTGTACAACTTTGTTGTTTACACGGGCAGGTATATGGTTTAATAGGTGTACCTACCTATAGACAAAGTAGGGTAAGATTACCGCCTCGTTTGGGTAGCAGCGCTCCCTGCAAAACAGATCCACCAACTGCGATCCCCAACCCGCATGCCCAGCGTGGGGATTATGTCATCATCCCCTAATGATATGAGCCAATAAGACGGCTATCAGGGGAGTAGGTACTATGTCCGCCAGTGGACTGCTAAAGGATGATGTAATGCGAGGTCAATGAAAGAAAACTACCTTACCTATTTAAAAAGACTGACAACGAAACTATTAATTCCTAGAAAACATTAAGCGCATTTACCTGATAGTCTTTGTAACGTTCCTTGATCCTCAAAGCGCAGGCGAGGCCATTGATCCCGGCGCCCAACACGGCTATTTTCACGACCATTTCTTTCAACAAACCTGATACAACTACAGGGATAGTAACTGTAACTCTAGTGGAGTCTATACACCAAAGTCGGCCGCCGACAAGTTGACAAATCACTGTCGACTGCCTACAATAGGTCTACCTACACAATACAATAGGTAACCTATTCATACTAAGTATGTATATAAATCAACTTGGAGATTAGTCAAACATTTTCACTTTGCAAATCCAGCAATGTACTTACCGTAAAAAAAGGTCCTCAATGGGCGAAACTAGTTATTTTTAGGGTTTCGAGATCGGTTTCGAAACCCTTATGGTCTCGCTTTGTGTCGTTTTTTAATAACTCAAAGAGGGAAAAAGGACAGACTGTGGTAGTTGCTGAGTTATCTATCAGCAACTACCACAACTATTAACTGATTTAAAGAAAAAACCGTACAATTGTGATGACGAAATTTTAAGAGACCTACAAGGTCAGGGTATCAAATGAAAGGTAATCAGTTTGCACATTTCAAAAGAGTTTTTGAAATTCCTGTAAGTTACATACTTTTTGGAATATCTTGAAAAAATTCGAAAAATTTACCATTACCTACCGGGGGGTATTACCGAAGTATGCAGACAGATCCATCTGAAATGTAGGTTGGTACCTACTATTTTTAGGTATTCTTGAAGTCTCTTCGGTACCTTTAGTACATATATGTATAATGGAAACGTTCGAAACCCTCGGCGCGCGAGTTACACTCGCACTTGACGGATCTTGTTTATAGTATCATTCCGCCCAACGACACTACACCAACCCCCCGCCGCCCCGCCGGACTGTGTCGGCGGGTTCGGTGTATAGAGTCCATTAAACAGTTTTTTTGGATCTTATCGCAGGTTCATATGTTAGTTCAATTAACAAAACATATGATAACTCCAATAAAACAAACAAAGGCTACATTATACCTAGTCTTTCATCTAAATACCTATTACTGTATTGGCTGATAATGATAAAACACCAATCTATTGTAGTTTTTAAGCCTGTAATTTATTTCGTCATTAAATGTGTACCTAACTATTTGTAGGTTGTACAAAAAACTACTTAGTATAAGCAAAATAGATTTTATTCGTTTAAATTCATTTACTTATCTAATAAAAATATTAAAATCATTGCCTTTAAAAATACCACTATTTTACCTAATAATATAACATCACAACTGAAAAATGCAGATATAGGAATGCTTTAATAATAATAATACATTTATTTCAGACAACATTAGAACAAGTATAGATCTTATTAACTTATTCTACGGTCCATATAAATATACACCTTAAATCTAACATACATAAAAATATAAAAACTTATTTTAAAATTGCACACGTTCTAAATTCCATTAAATTAAATGCTTTACTAGGTAAACTTAAAACAAAATTCTTACAGCATATTTTATGGCTGTGTTATTTATTTATTCACTTTAAATAAGCTTCTAGTTGATTGGTTCAAAAATAAACATTCAATTTACTTAACTACTGTGAACAAGACCTATTTTAATATCTACTAGTATAAGGTCGTCTGTGCTATGCTATCAGTCTGTCTAGGTACTGTTCATTGTATTTCTAGATACTTACCTATTACTAGCTTCTGTCCGCGACTTAGCACGCAGTTTAGCGGGATAAAAAGTAGCCTATGTCCGTCCGTGGGATACCGTCTACCTCCCTGACAAATCTCATTAAGACCCGTTCAGCCGTTTAGGCAAAGGTGACAGACAGACAGAGTTACTTTCGAATTTATAATATTAGTACCGATGCTATACATACATAATTCAATATTAGAATAGAATATACTTTATTGCACAAAAGTTGTACATGGGCGAGCGTAATGCTAGATAGCATTCTCTACCTGCTAACCTTTGGGTAGTGTGGACAACAATTTAGTAGGTAGTGCTTGATTAAAAGATTTACAGAAAAAAAAAGAAAATAATAATAATGCGTACAATTAATAATTCGTGTCTTTACCATTAACATAAATAAATACACATACAAACTATATAATATATACTATATTATTGGTTGGTTTGGTAATATCACAGCCTACCTATATGTACAGTCGTTCGACGAAGGCATTTTGACGTGGTTTTGACAGGGCAATCGTGCGGCGGGCAAGGGACGGGACGGGACGGGGGAGGGACGGTCCCGAGTTGCATACATCACCGCCTTAGTAACTCGGGAGCGTCCACCCCCCGACCCGTCCCTTGGCCCCCGCACGATTGCCCTGTCAAAACGCCTTCGTCGAACGACTATATGCATTAGGTAGGCTGTGGTGATAGGTACCTGGCCAATAATTTTTTTGAACATTCAAATAACGCAGTTCTTAGATCTTGGCTAACTTGAGGCGCAGGTAACGTTTACCACACTTTACTAGTTACATATTAGGACTTGTATCAATCGTGGGTATCGGGTAACCATAACACAAGCTCTGCTTACCTCTGGGCACCAGAGTCTGGGGCCATATGATGCCGTGTGAAATGTTCAGTATTATTTGTTTGTGTCAGGCTTGCGTTTGCGGGTAAAAGACGGTCCAGATCCCCGGTCCTTATCTGTGTTAGACTTTAGAAGACCCTTTTAGATAGAGTTATTGTCTATAACTTGCTACTGAGATCTGTGTCTTGATGCGTTTGTGGGTAGAAAACAGTCCCTGGTCGTTATCTGGGTCAGACTTTAGAAGATATATTGGTTTGAGTTTTCTTCGAGTACTTAAGTTCTGTGTCAGATTTCATGCGTCTGCGGGTAGAAGACAGTCCCCTGGTTGCCCTTGCGTCGCTCTCACGTCCGACTGACGTACGGCGCGGGTTGTTTGAGGTGCGCGGTACGCAGCTGGAGTTTACTGGTAGAAGACAGTCGCCTCCTTATATGTGTCAGACTTGGTGCGTTTGCGAATAGAAGACAGTCCCCTGGTTGCCCTTGCGTCGTTCTCGCGTCCGACTGACGTACGGCGCGGGTTGTTTGAGGTGCACGGTACGCAGCTGGAGTTTACTAGTAGAAGACAGTCGCCTCCTTATATGTGTCAGACTTGGTGCGTTTGCGAATAGAAGACAGTCCCCTGGTTGCCCTTGCGTCGTTCTCGCGTCCGACTAACGTACGGCGCGGGTTGTTTGAGGTGCACGGTACGCAGTTGTAGTTTACTGGTAGAAGACAGTCGCCTCCTTATATGTGTCAGACTTGGTGCGTCTGCGGGTAGTAGACAGTCCCCTGGTTGCCCTTGCGTCGCTCTCGCGTCCGACTGACGTACGGCGCGGGTTGTTTGAGGTGCGCGGTACGCAGTTGTAGTTTACTGGTAGAAGACAGTCGCCTCCTTATATGTGTCAGACTTGGTGCGTCTGCGGGTAGTAGACAGTCCCCTGGTTGCCCTTGCGTCGCTCTCGCGTCTGACTGACGTACGGCGCGGGTTGTTTGAGGTGCGCGGTACGCAGTTGTAGTTTACTGGTAGAAGACAGTCGCCTCCTTATATGTGTCAGACTTGGTGCGTCTGCGGGTAGTAGACAGTCCCCTGGTTGCCCTTGCGTCGCTCTCGCGTCCGACTGACGTACGGCGCGGGATGTTTGAGGTGCGCGGTACGCAGTTGGAGTTTACTGGTAGAAGACAGTCGCCTCCTTATATGTGTCAGACTTGGTGCGTCTGCGGGTAGTAGACAGTCCCCTGGTTGCCCTTGCGTCGCTCTCGCGTCCGACTGACGTACGGCGCGGGTTGTTTGAGGTGCGTGGTACGCAGTTGTAGTTTACTGGTAGAAGACAGTCGCCTCCTTATATGTGTCAGACTTGGTGCGTCTGCGGGTAGTAGACAGTCCCCTGGTTGCCCTTGCGTCGCTCTCGCGTTCGACTGACGTACGGCGCGGGTTGTTTGAGGTGCGCGGTACGCAGTTGGAGTTTACTGGTAGAAGACAGTCGCCTCCTTATATGTGTCAGACTTGGTGCGTCTGCTGATAGAAGACAGTCCCCTGGTTGCCCTTGCGTCGCTCTCGCGTCCGACTGACGTACGGCGCGGGTTGTTTGAGGTGCACGGTACGCAGTTGGAGTTTACTGGTAGAAGACAGTCGACTCCTTATATGTGTCAGACTTGGTGCGTCTGCTGATAGAAGACAGTCCCCTGGTTGCCCTTGCGTCGCTCTCGCGTCCGACTGACGTACGGCGCGGGTTGTTTGAGATGCACGGTTCGCACGTGGAGCTTCCGACTGTTTGACTGACCGAAGCCTTTGCCGCAGATTTCGCATTCGTAAGGCTTGACTCCGGTGTGGCTCTGGAAGGATAAGTTGTTGTTAATTATGACGTCACAGATTTTATGCGCTTTTATTGCCCCTAATTAATAAATGTCAAACGAACAACACACGCGTATTTTTCAGTTCGCATCATCCCTACAAAATCATCGTAAGATCAAGCCTAGCTCCCAACATAATGGTCCTTCGAGCCGGATTACCTAGTGCAGCGCGCGGATCACGGAGAAATAGCGTTCTAGATTACTAGATCTCGTATCAATCGCTCACGGAAACATAACCCCTAAAAAACCAACTTGTGGTGATTTTCTTATTGAACTTTTACGAACAAATCATACGTAACAGTGGATAAAACAGTGATTATTGGACAAATAAAAACATTTCGTGAACTTGTAAAAACTCACAATCAAAGTGAAAAACTGGACATTTGCAATAAGTAAAACTTTCGATTGCGTCAACACGTGGAAAAATGGCGCCTACGTTGGAACAAGCCCAGCTACTCATGGTGCTCGAAGATTGTGCCAAAAACTTCCAAGCACAACAGACAAACCTAAAAAAATGTCCGAAAACTAGGCTGACGAGAGGTTATATTGAGGCTCGGTTACAGATCATTGAAGATCATTGGCAACGTTTCAAATCTTGTCATCAAGAACTGGTAAAGATAACGCCGAAGGAAATCAAAGGAACCTTACCATACTTCCTAAATGAAGAGTTCTACATATATGAAGACCTTTACAATGTGTTACAAGGAGATTTGAAAGATATGCTCTTAAAAATCAAAGAAGGTTCTGCAATCGAAACCAGTTCATCAAACTCAAGTGGCAATGACAGTCACTGTGCCTCGATGCAAGTGCATCTACCAAAGATTATTCTCCCCAGCTTCAATGGAACGTATGAAGGATGGCCAACATTCAGTGACTTGTTCGGTTCATTGGTGCACAACAACGCAAGTCTCAGCGAAGTACAAAAATTACATTACCTCAAAACAAGTGTCACCGGAGAGGCTGAAACGTTATTGAAAAACATACAAATTACATCCAATAATTACCAAAGTGCATGGATCATATTGAAAGAAAGGTACGGTAACAAACGTTTGATTATCAACAACACTATGAAAAGATTATTTAATCAAAAGAAGTTAAATTCCCAATCTGCAGTGCATCTGAAAGGCTTATTAGATACCACTAGTGAATGCCTGAATACACTAAACAATTTTGAAATAAATACAATCTCATGGGACCCTCTGATTATACATTTACTAAGTCAAAAGCTGGACCCAGAGACTCACAGATGCTGGGAAGAATACTCATACAAAGATGAAATGGAAGCTTTGCCTACTTGGTCTCAGTTCAAGAAGTTTATTGAATCTAAGTTCCGAACACTAGAAATGATCTCAACAAATACTACGACCAGGGATACAAAATCAAACACTCAACGCTCCTATCATGTTACCACACCTACTACAAGAACATGCATCATGTGCAAAGACAATCATACACTCAGCCACTGCAAAGAATTCAGCAAATTGGAACCTATTGAACGAAGCAAGTTTGCAACAAACAATTGCCTTTGTTTCAACTGTCTAGTACCAGGACATGCAGCTAACACATGTCGTCTGCCTGTCTCCTGTAGAATATGCAAGCGTCGTCACCATTCTCTACTACACAATAATAAGAAACTGGAACCAGCGGATACAACCAGAACATCACAAACACCCCTGGCTTCACAACATGCGGTAGAAGAAGAAGAAGAAAAGGAAATTCAAGTCAATACAACGACAGCATCACAACACAATACTGGACAGTCACTATTAGCAACAGCAGTCGTGGAAGGCATTAGCGAACAAGGACACATCATTCCACTACGGGCACTAATAGATCATGGGTCCCAAGCCACATTTATTAGCGAGAAGGCAAGTCAACTCCTTCAACTCAAGAAACAACCTATGAAGGGAACAATTGTAGGAGTGGGTTCTACAAAAACAGAAATAAAGCATGTGGTGCAGCTCAAGATAAGATCACAGTGGAACTCGAAATTTTGCATACCAATCGGAGCCTACGTTATGTCAAAACAACTGACCACAAAGATACCCACTAAAACAATACCAACACAACAATGGCCTCACCTCAAAGGCCTACAGCTAGCAGATCCAACCTACTTCACTCCTGGGTCGGTTGATCTACTACTTGGAGTTAAAGAGATAACACAAATTTTAGAAAACAATTACATCAAGGGTCCACCAGGCACACCATGCGCCCAGAAAACCAGCCTTGGTTGGATTTTGTTTGGAGAAGTATGTTCAAGATCACAAGACAACACTTATGTAGTAATGCACCACAATTTAGAAATGAATGACATGCTGAAAGCACTGTGGGAAATAGACACAATTGATAAAAGAAACCTAACTGAAGAAGAAAAGCATTGCGAACATATCTATGACACAACTCACAAAAGAACTGAAGATGGAAGATACATACTAAAATTACCTTTCAGAACCAGAGAACCCAAATCACCAGAAGGAAATACAAAGGAAATGGCAAAACATAGATTACTTCAGTTAGAAAGAAGGTTCAAAAGAAACCCACAGCTTAAAGAAGACTACACGAAAGTTATGGAAGAATACTTAACACTTGGACATATGGAAGAAATAACTAATAATGAAACAAAGAAAGAAAGAGCAGTGTACTTACCGCACCATGCCGTAGTGCGTGAAGACAAAGACACCTCGAAGACACGCATTGTATTCGATGCCTCAGCCAAAGGTACCAATCAAGTTTCCCTCAACGATGAACTGCTTGTTGGCCCTCAACTCCAAGACGACCTCAGAAATATCATCATGCGATGGCGAGTGAAAAGAATATGTTATGCAAGTGACATAAAGATGATGTACCGACAATGCCTTGTCTTAGAGGAAGACGCTGACAAATATCAACGTATTCTGTGGCGATCAAACGAAACTGAAGATATCAAGGAATACCGCATGCTTCGAGTCACATTCGGCACAGCGTCAGCACCTTATCTCGCTGTAAAAACTCTTTTTCAGGTTGCTGACGACGAAGGGCAGAATCATCCAGAATCTGCAAAGATAATAAAAGAAGACTTTTACATGGATGACCTGCTTTCCGGTAATGACACTACAGAAGAAGCAATAGTCAGAGCCCGAGAAGTAACTGACATACTAAAAAGAGGCGGCTTCAAACTTTCAAAATGGGTTTCCAACTGCCCAGACTTTATGAGATCAATTGAAGAAAAAGAAAGATCCAGCCATGCACACTTAGATTTCAAACTAGATGGAATGATAAAAGCATTAGGAGTGACATGGAATATAGGAACAGATCAATTTCAATACCAACTGAACCTACCAAAGATCACAAACAACATCACGAAGAGAACAATTTTATCTGAAATCCAAAAACTATTTGATCCACTGGGATGGATTGCTCCAAGTCTAATTCTAGCAAAGATATTGATCCAAAAACTTTGGTTAGAGAAGGTCAGTTGGGACGAAGCAATAAGCAAATCTGTAGAACAACAATGGAAGACAATTAGAGAAGACTTCAAGAATGTTAACAAAATTCAAATCGACCGATGGCTTGGCACGGAAGATAACAAAATGAAGAATATAGAAATCCATGGCTTCAGCGACGCATCAATGCAAGCCTATGCAGCAGTAGCCTACTTAAGAGTAGAGAATGCAGATGGCATTATAACAACAAAGCTTATAGCTTCAAGAACAAGAGTTGCACCAATACGGACAGTATCCCTTCCACGTCTTGAACTGTCAGGAGCTCTGCTGTTGTCGAGGCTTCTAAAACAAATAGAACAAGCCATGAGAATACCAACAGCCAAAATGTATGCCTGGTGTGACTCAACAATCGTCATAGCCTGGCTATCTGGAGAACCGCACCGGTGGAAGACGTTCGTAGCCAATCGAGTGGTAGAAATCCTTGAAACTATACACAACAACAGGTGGTACCATGTCCCGTCGGAAGAAAACCCCGCAGATATAGCATCCAGGGGCATGCTACTTACTGATCTCAAAGACACAAATCTATGGTGGAAGGGTCCCGCCTGGTTATCTGAAAAGGAAATAAAATTAGAACAAAAGAACTACTCTACAGAACAAGAGATGAAAAAGGAAAAAATACAAGTCAATCTAAAACTAGAGAATGAAGAAACAACAAAACATAATCTAACATCAAAATTTGATCAACTGGAGAACCTAGAGGAACTTGTCAAGGTTATAGCAATAAGCAAAAGATTTCTAAACTTCAAAAATGCAAACATGCATGAGAACAACTTAACTACAATAGAATTGAGCAATGCCCTAATGACCTGCATTATACTAGTACAAGAAGAAGAATATAGTGATGAGATAAACAGAATAAAGAAAAATAAAGCTATGAAGAAGGATAGTAACATAAAAACACTCAATCCTTACTTGGACAA
Source organism: Eupithecia subfuscata (assembly GCA_963564075.1). Classification (NCBI taxonomy): domain Eukaryota; kingdom Metazoa; phylum Arthropoda; class Insecta; order Lepidoptera; family Geometridae; genus Eupithecia; species Eupithecia subfuscata. The sequence goes on along the minus strand of OY751112.1, from coordinate 14,289,955 downwards.
CGACAATATCCTCAGGGTGGGCGGTCGCCTGCGACATGCAAACTTAGATGAAGACAAGAAGCACCCTATAATACTAGGAAACAAAAACAAACTAGTTACAATGATTATCGCAGATGCTCACATTCATACACTACATGGAGGCGTTCAGCTGATGTTGTGCTACTTACGTACAAAATACTGGATCATTAAAGCTAAAGGATTGGTAAAAAAATGCATTCACAAATGCTTAGTGTGTGCTAAACAAAGAGGCGTCACTAGAACTCAGATAATGGGAGATCTGATTAGAGAAAGAGTAAATCCAACAAGAGCCTTCTTACACAGTGGAGTCGACTTTGCTGGCCCGTTTCATGTAAACATGTCGAAAGGAAGAGGATGTAAAACACATAAAGCATACATATCTGTATTTGTCTGCATGTCTACCAAAGCTATACATCTGGAACTTGTTGGAGATCTCACTTCAGAAGCATTCATCGCTGCTTTCAAAAGATTTGTTTCCAGAAGAGGAAAATGTAGCCATATATGGAGTGATCAAGGAAGGAACTTTGTAGGAGCAGAGAAAGAATTAAAAACAGCATGGGAAGAAGCTAATTTAAACCTCGAAACTGATATAAAAAACAAATTAGCACTAGAAGGAACACAATGGCACTTCATCCCTGCCTATTCACCAAACTTTGGAGGACTTTGGGAGGCCGGTGTGAAGTCTGTCAAACACCACTTGAAGCGAATACTAACTACCAATCTTACCTTCGAAGAAATGACGACTGTGCTATGCCAAATTGAAGCTTGTCTCAATTCCAGACCACTGTGTCCAGTAGATGATTCAGACCCAGATCAGCTGGAACCACTAACACCTGGACATTTTCTCATCGGAGAAGCCCCTATAGTTGTCCCTTCACCAGACTTCAAAGAGGTAAAAATGAACTCTCTATCCCGCTGGCAATATACACAAAAGCTACTTGGAGACTTCTGGCGACGTTGGCAACAGGAATACCTTTCAAGGCTACAACAACGCCCCAAATGGCTTAAGAAAATAGAAGAGTTCAACATTAATGACATTGTCCTGATCAAGACAGACGGCTTACCACCAGGAAAATGGTCTCTAGGCCGTATTGTTGACAAGCATCCTGGAGCTGATTCTCACACAAGAGTATACAGTGTGCGGAGTGGTGGTAGTGTAGTTAAAAGGTCAATTTCCAAGTTGTGTCCACTTCCTATTGAAACTAATTGATGATTGGGTATAGATTTAAATAAATTCATTTTCTATTTACAGTCCACTATTATGTCCAAAATTTAATGAATCTATTCTCTAATTTAAAACTTGGTTTTGAAGCTAACTTAAAATATTATGATGTAAGTTCTAGCATGTTCCAAATGATTCACCTATTATTGTTCAAGTAGCAAGCATGTTAAGACTTAAAACTAACTTCATTTAAATACTATTTTATAGTCTCGCAACATTTTGAAACTCAAAATATTTATTGAGACTGTATATTAATTAATTTTATATCAATTTGCCTAACCTACCTGTGTATGAATTTTGATTGTATAAGTTCATGTATATTCTTATAATGTTATGTAAGAATCAGCCTACAAATTGAATAAGTATGTACTTGGCTTGCATTCAATTTAATATTAAATGTTTAGTTCATTTTTCTATTAATGTTAGGAAAAGGACTAGTGCCCTTTTGGTGGGCGGAATGTTATGTCTACTTAGCTTGTTCCCGAGTTCATGTAGATATCCATAGGTAGGTAGGTCTGTCAGTCGCTAAATAAATGTCAAACGAACAACACACGCGTATTTTTCAGTTCGCATCATCCCTACAAAATCATCGTAAGATCAAGCCTAGCTCCCAACAGGAGGTAATGCCCATATTCCCCACACTGGGCATGAGGGTTGGGGAACGCAGTTCGGTGGTAGAATTGTTCTGCAGGTGGCGCTGCTGCCCGCCTCCCGGTGGATATCCCTTAGTCGCATCTTACGACACCCGCGGGAAGAGTTGGGGTGGTGCTAATTCTAAGCCGGCACCACAAAGCTCATCACAGCGTACGAATCGACCCCTCCTAAAGCCCGTGGTTTTCGTAAGAGGCGACTAAGGGAACCTACGAGCGTAAGGGCCTTCTGCGTTTAACACTTCCACTGCGATCAGTAATCCGCCTCCCAAGCGCAGTTTATGGCATAACCCCACCTGTTTAAGGAGCCACGTTCAGGGTTGCGATCACGGTGTACTAAGTGTAGTGACCTATTGACATTACGCCTCAAGCGTTAGCAGTTGAAACGTTAACTACTGTGAAACTGAGGAATTGCTTAAAACTTCGTCTTAAATTAACTGTCCCCCCCCCCCCCTCATCCTTCTCCCCTCCCTCCTACTCCTGTGGTCTATTCGGTTGCCTAGACTCTTACGAGACTAGTGACCTCGGGAGAGACCACAAATCAACCATTCCATACTACCTACCAACACATCGTCTTATACCATACTTGTTGTACCATATTCTAGTGTTTGTTCCAACTTGATTTTTTGCACGAAAGAGGCTAGCTACCCACAACACAGGTTATCCTAGGGTGGGAGCTAGCGCTATTTACAAATTGAATTAGCAATCCTAAAGTAAAGTTAAAAGGTAAATTAATTATGTAAATTGTAACCTAATTATAGGTATATAAATGTAACCTATTTATAGGAACTAGCTTAGCTATTATGTTTGAGAAATGTTACTTTAGGATAATAGGATTGTAATAATAAATACTTTTTTATACTTACCCTGTAATGTCTGTCCAGCGCGCCCTTGCACTTGAAAGCCTTGAAGCACACGTCGCAGGGATAGGGCCGCGATTCGGAGTGCGTCTTCATGTGCATGCTGAGATTGGTTCGATTGAAGAAGGATTTCCCGCATTCGGAGCACGAGTACTTGCGCTCGCTTGTGTGGGTCCGCTTGTGGTATGTTAGGAAGGCGTTACCCTAGTACAGAAAAAAATTATACAGCCAAATTGAAAACATCATACATTTTTTGAAATCTACTATACAGGGTGGAAGGTTGCCTGTCCTAAGCCAGGAAAAGTATGAAGGGAAAGATCCATCACAAGTTGTAGGTACCTACGATTCGATACCTACACCACCGGCCGGCTACAGGCGAGAGCGGGCGGCGCGGCGTGATAAGGTCACTAGGGTGTCCATGAAATCACGTAGGATAGCAGAGAAATGAATTATGAAATTCCATCGAAACTAATTGACTTTTATTTTTAAAAATAACTTGTATCGTCCTATTTTAGGGGTGTACATACGTGGTTTCAAGGACAAGACTGTTTACGCTAACACCCTGTATAAAAATAAGTCGGGTTTTCCTTCCTGACGCTATAACTCCAGAACGCACGAACCGATTTCCACGGTTTTGCATTCGTTGGAAAGGTCTCGGGCTCCGTGAGGTTTATAGCAAAGAAAAAATTAAGAAAGTGGGAAACATAAATTTCCACGCGAGCGAAGCCGCGGGGCGCAGCTAGTCGGTTAATAAATAAGCTATCGTCGTAACGTTTAAAATCAATCATAGTAAAACAGACAATATTAATATTTAAGGCGAATAGTAGGGTGGATAGTGGCGCCACTACATATTTAATTTTATAATTACGTTATACAAAGGAATTATCAAAAAATCGGACCGCGCGTAGACGATACCTATCACAAGCTTTTATTTAATGTATCTGTAATAGTTTTGTTTTGTGTTATTCAATCAAACACCTTGTTTGGAGAGCTTGGTGGCCACCAATAGGAACTAAACTCTTGAAACAAGTATCTGCCTAAATAATACAGTTGTTTAGACGATTTTTGTAGAATATCTATTTAGTACCGTCGGAAATAAACTAGATGTCGCTACTAAAAGTGACCGACGGCTAGATCGCGCTGACGAGAACGAGCGGGTTCTCCCTATAAGGTTGAACCGAATTTTTGTTCGTGAGCTCATTTAGAACGGTAAGGTGTCTTTTACTTTGCAATAAAGTACCATTGCGATTTACAAAGCGCCGTTTTATTTGTGTGGGTTCCATCATTTGGTCCTACGAGCCGAATCTTTGCCGCCTCCTCTGGAGTAGCGGAAGCGAGTTCTTTCCGGGAGCCCACTGATAAGGGTGCCGGGTGGGATCGGATAGTGCACGTTTAGTGTACTCAGCACGTCGCTGCGGCCGCTGGATTGCTTGCCAGCAAGAGGTCAGCGCGCGTGCTTTGGAGGTGCGCTAGAGGGCGCCACCGTACCCGGAACGTTGCTGGCGTGCTGCTGCCTGCCGGGTGCTGGGCCATCACCGCCGCAGCCGGGTCACTGCGCACGCAGCCAAGGTGTTCTACGGAGGCGCTAGATGGCGCCACCAGTGGTTTGTGAAGTTTAATTGTGAGTACATTTTGTTTATTTGAAGTGAGTGCTTAGAAAAAAGAAGATAGAAGATAGACATTTTTTGCAAATTTTGGACTTTTAACTTTTACTGTTTCATTGACTTAGAATAATTGTGTTAGGACTTGTATTATTTGTGTGCATGTTAGTTAAGTCACAAACTCTGTCGAGACGGGGAACCTATGCCCGATTTTTGAATTTAGTGTAAGTTCTTTCAAACACTTGTAAAAATTTCAATTTAATCTTTGGACTTAGAAAAATTTGATAATAAATTCACTTGCAAAATGGAATCTTTGTACAGTCTTCAGTACGATGCTAGGTCACGTATTGAAAAGGCTATAACTAACTTTAAAAAATCGCCTAAACCTAGATTAACGTCATCATACATTCAAGCAAGGTTGGAGACATTGGAAAGCACTTGGACCAGTTTTACTAAGGTCCATGATGAGATTGTTAAAAAAAAGACTGATTCTAATGTCAAAGATAATTACTTTTCGGATGATTTTTTTGAGACAACTGAAGAACTATACATTGATTACAAAAGTGAATTAAAAGAAATTATGATTTCATTTAGCACCAAAGTCTCTACAGAGAGTCCTGTTGAAAATGTCAATGTTAGCAGTAAATATAACTATTTCAAGTTACCAAAAATTTCCATTCCTGCCTTCACGGGCGAGTACGCTCAATGGCCGACGTTCAAGGATATGTTTATGTCGGTCATTCACCGCAATGAAGGTCTGGAAGATGTGCAAAAGATGCACTACTTAAAAGGGTTGTTGTCGGGTGAAGCGGAGCTGCTGGTGAGAAACCTTGCCATCACATCCGCCAATTATGCGGAGTGTTGGAAAGCGTTGTGTGGTCGATTCGATAATAAAAGGTTTACATCAAATTGTTTGCTGAAGCGATTGATGACGCAAAATAATGTCGCGGAAAACTCAAGTGCCATTAAGGGTCTTTTGGATACTACGATGGAATGTCTGAATGGTCTTAAAAATCTCGGTGTCGATGTTCAGTCATGGGATCTCATAGTAATCTACATCGTCAGTTCAAAACTGGATATTGAATCCCGGAAACTATGGGAAACAAAAATTAGTTCACACGATCAGTTGCCCGCACTTATTGAGTTTAGAGAGTTTTTAGAAGCGAGATCTCGGGCATTAGAATTTTTAGATGTTAAGCCTAAAGCTAAGGTTAATGTGAATAAAGCTAAGGTTCACCACACAGCCGCCGCCTCCGCCGACAACAATACAGGGAAAGTTTCGTGTCCGTATTGTAAGGAAACCCACAAGATTGCAAACTGTAAGCAATTTGCAAAGGAAGGTTACAAATCTCGTCATGACTTTGTCCAAACCAAGCGTTTATGTTTTAATTGTCTGGGTTCTAACCACTCTGTGAAGTATTGCCGTCAGTATCCTTGTTGTCATCTTTGCAAGCGTAAACACCATTCGTTGTTGCATCCCGATAATTCTAGCTCCAGTTCAGCCGTGTCAGAGTCCACGGCCACGGCCGAAATCAAATCAGCGGTATCTGCCGTCAAGGCAGCGTTATCAGAGGGCGAATCATCAGCTTCGCCAAAATTAGCGTCACATTTTTCTCAAAGGTCAATACCAACACAGGTTTTGTTGGCTACAGCTCTTGTCGAAGCACAGACAAGGCACGGGTCATCACAATTGCTTAGAGTTTTATTGGATCAGGGATCTCAGGCTTCGTTCATAACGGAGTCGGCGGTTCAACTACTTGGACTGAAGAAGATGTCGGCCAAAACGGTCATTTCAGGGGTAGGTGGCGAGAAGAGCAGCTTTGCTTCCAGGTTCACAGTCACGCTGACTATTCATTCGCGCATCGATCCTAGATTTAGTGTCCAAGTAGAAGCATATGTGTTAGGTACGATCACTTCGCTCATACCTTCAGAGAAAATTGTAGAGTTTGTCTGGCCAGAGCTACAGCTTACTTTAGCGGACCCAGAATATCACACCCCGAACAAGATTGATATTTTACTGGGTGCTGAAGTATACGGTCAAGTTTTGAAAGAAGGGCTTACTCAAGGTCCTTCAGGTTATCCTGTTGCTCAAAATACAGCATTAGGCTGGGTTTTGTTTGGTCGAATCCCATCGAGCGTAGACTCGAACATTCATTGTCATCATGCCGCTATCAGTGTGGAAGAAGAGGCAGATGACAACGCTCTCCTGAAGCAGTTTTGGGAGATTGAATCCACTATTCCTGGATCTCCGAAGATCCTTTCCGAAGATGAGCAGCGTTGCGAAGATATCTACTCGCAAACCACATCTAGAGATGATGATGGTAGGTATGTTGTTCAGCTCCCATTTCGTAGTGATGATCCTCAGTGTCAGTACGGCAGAACGAGAGATTATGCTGTTAAAAGATTTCTTCTTCTTGAATCTAAATTCAAGAAACATCCAGAAGTAAAGCGTAGATATTCCGAGGTTTTCCACGAATACATCGACCTTGGTCATATGAAACTCGTACACAGTGATGACCAGACAAGAACTACAGCGGTATACTTACCTCACCACGCTGTTATACGAGAAGACAAGACGACGACCAAGGTTCGAATTGTGTTCGATGCCTCCATGAAAGGGATGAACGGCTTCTCTCTGAACGACGACTTGCTGGTTGGTCCCACAATACAACCACCGCTACGGCACATCATCATGAAGTGGAGAATGCATCCTATAAGCATTTGTGCTGATGTCATTAAAATGTATAGACAAGTGAAAGTCTTACCTGAACACGCAGATTTCCAGAGGGTAGTTTGGCGCGACGATCCCACAGATGAAATTCAAGACTTTAGCATGCTGAGAGTTACCTTCGGTACGTCGTCGGCTCCTTACCTCGCTGTGAAGACACTCCAGCAGGTCGCAGAAGATGAATGCTCCTCACGTTATCCTGATGTCGCTGAAAAAATAAATCATGAGTTTTACGTCGACGATCTGATGACAGGGTGTCAAACAGTAAACGAAGGAGTAAAGCTGAAGAAGGAAATGACAGAAGTACTTACCAAAGGCGGCTTCCAGTTGCAGAAGTGGGTCAGTAGCTGCGATGAATTGAACAAGTTAATTTCTGAAAATGATAAAGATCTGGAAATGGAAAAGGATCAGGGAACGAAGGAAAAGGATATCAAAATGGATGAAGTTATGAAAATTTTGGGAATCTCATGGAATCGAGAGAGTGATGAGTTTCGATACTCAGTTAAACTCTCCTCTCAGGAGCCTCCTATCACAAAGCGGCGTGTGATATCGGACATCTCCCGCCTATTCGACCCGTTGGGATGGGCAGCACCTTGTGTTGTCACATCAAAAATATTTATTCAAAAGCTTTGGCTTTCAGGGATAGGCTGGGATGATGAACTGCCGCAAGAGCTGTTGATAGAGTGGCAAACTTACCGAGAAAATCTTGCAGAAACGTGCAAATTCAGTATTCCGAGATGGCTGGATACGTCAGCTGACAACTTCTGTGTCGAGTTGCACGGCTTCTCTGACGCTTCCGTAGCTGCATACGCGGCAGTTGTTTATGTCAGGGTTGTTAGCGCGGACAAGTCCATAAGAACAGGTTTAGTCACAGCTCGCACTAAGGTTTCCCCTGTTAAACAGCAATCGATACCTCGGCTTGAGTTGATGGGTGCTGCACTGCTGGCAGATTTATTATCGGAAGTGTCTGTTGTCATGAAGATTCCATCAATCCATGTTCACGCATGGACTGATTCGTCAGTGGTTTTGGCGTGGCTTAGCAGCCATCCTAGCCGCTGGAACACGTTCGTTGCAAATAGGGTTTCTGCTATTCTCTCTCTGTTCGACAATTCACACTGGGCACACGTCCAGACCTCTCAAAACCCAGCAGACATTGCGTCACGTGGGTTGACTCCACATGAGCTTTCTTGCAGTGTCTTGTGGACTCAGGGTGCGCCTTGGTTACGTGATGAAGTCATTGAATACACGAGACCAAAGGCCATATCCACAAACATGGAGCAAAAATCAGTTAAGGCTCATGTTATCACTGAGACGGATGATTCCTTTTGGACGAAGTACTCAACACTGCAGAAGTTAGTAAGAGTAGTAGCGTATTGTCGAAGAGTCTTGAGATGGAGAAAACTAAAAGATGGTAGTAACAGATATGAAGAGTATTTGACGCAGGATGAGATAGCAGAAGCAACGAAGGTTTGTGTAAGACACGCGCAGAAGCAAGGATTCAGCGAAGAGATGGAAGATTTACGCAAATCTGGGAGAGTTAAAGCAAGAAGCAAGCTGAAATCTCTTTGCCCCATGGTAGATAGTGATGGCATCTTGCGCGTTAGTGGTCGGATCCAGAACGCCAAGTTAGACGCAGACACGATTCATCCCATCATTCTACCAAGGGACAATCACTTCACACTTCTTGTGATTGCAGAATCCCACAGGAAAACATTGCACGGAGGTCCCACTTTGGTTCTGAACCATTTGCGCACTAAGTATTGGGTACTTTCGGCCAAGGATTTAGTTAAAAGGTACGTTCGCAACTGTGTTACGTGTAAGCGATATTCTGTAACGGCTCAAACTCAGTTAATGGGTCAGTTACCGTCTAGTAGGGTGACACCGGCGAGAGTGTTCAAGCATAGCGGTGTTGACTTTGCTGGCCCTATAAGTATTCGCACCTCAAAAGGCCGTGGTCATCAGTCGTATAAAGGGTATATTTGTTTGTTTGTCTGTATGGTCACTAAGGCCATACACTTAGAAGTGGTAAGTGACTTATCAGCACAAGGTTTCATCGCTGGTTTCAAAAGGTTTGTAGGACGTCGGGGCGCCGTAACTGATATCTGGAGTGATAACGGCACAAATTTTGTTGGTGCAGCTAAGGAACTTCGGCATCTTGTAGCGGCAGAGAAGTCTTCGGTGGCCGTTGACATCAAGGAGTGGTTGGGTAGCAACGGCACTACGTGGCACTTCATTCCTCCTCATGCGCCAAATTTTGGTGGGTTGTGGGAGGCAGGAGTGAAGTCCACTAAGTTTCACCTAAAGCGGGTGATAGGAAACTCCACTCTTACGTTCGAAGAGATGTCTACTTTGCTAGTCCAAGTCGAAGCATGCTTGAATTCCCGACCGTTGTCAACGACGCCCGACAATCTTGATGATCCAACCCCCTTAACACCCGGTCATTTCCTCATAGGCGAGCCTCTGATAACGGTGCCTGATCGAAACTATTTAGAGAGTAAAGTTAGTTCACTAAAACGATGGCAGCTGGCTCAGCGAATGTTGCAGGAATTCTGGCGGCGATGGTCTGACGAATATTTGGTACATTTAACTCAACGACACAGGTGGAATAAAAGGCTTCCCGAACCAAACATCGGAGATGTTGTTTTGGTAAAGGAAGACCATTTACCTCCCGCACGCTGGTTGTTGGGAAGAATAGTAGAGAAACACGCTGGTTCGGACAAGGTCACACGAGTTGTAACCCTCAAGTGCAACGGTTCACTATGTAAACGTCCTGTTTCAAAGTTATGTGTTTTACCTGTAACAGAGTAGTGATAAGGTAACGTATGTATCATTGTGTTTAACACTTTTAGAAGTTAAGTCTTTTGTTTGTCACTTAGAAGTTTATGTTTTGGTGTTATACTTTGAGTTTTGTTATGTAATGAGTTTGTGATTTTAAATTGTATACAGTCCACATCGTGTTAGTTTAAGTATAGAAGCTATCATTGTCACATTTTGCTATGTATAATTTTGCGAGTTCACCGTGTTGCTAGTTCTCTTATGATGAACATAAACAGATGTTCATGGCGGGCGATATGTTTAGACGATTTTTGTAGAATATCTATTTAGTACCGTCGGAAATAAACTAGATGTCGCTACTAAAAGTGACCGACGGCTAGATCGCGCTGACGAGAACGAGCGGGTTCTCCCTATAAGGTTGAACCGAATTTTTGTTCGTGAGCTCATTTAGAACGGTAAGGTGTCTTTTACTTTGCAATAAAGTACCATTGCGATTTACAAAGCGCCGTTTTATTTGTGTGGGTTCCATCAACAGTACAAAACTATTAAAGATACATTTAAAAAAAGCTTATGATAGATATCGTCTACGCGCGGTTCGATTTTTTGATAATTCCTTTGTATAACGTAATTATAAAATTAAATATGTAGTGGCGCCACTATCCACCCTACTATTCGCCTTAAGGCTAGGTTAGATACAGTCGAATTGAAAACTTCCTCCATTTTTTGAAGTCGGGTAATAATAAGCGAGTCTAGTAAAGAATTCCAAGACAATTTATAATTGTAAAAATTAGCGTTGTGGGTTATTTACTCGCAACATTCAGCTGAGCATGGACCTTTTCTATTAGCACCGATCAAAACACATTTCTATTGTTTATTTTTAAGAAAAGCATGATAAGTAAATAAATAATGCTGGACAATTCACACAGCATTATCTAGCCCCAAGCTAAGCAGAGCTTGTGTTATGGGTACTAGATAACTGATATACATAATACTACATAGATAGATATTTTTTATTATACATAGAAAAACATCCAGAACACTCTGAACAAATATCTGCAGATCGTACAAACATTTGTCCCGAGGCGGGAATCGAACCTGCAACCTCCTGCGTCGCAAGCGGACCTTCGCCCGCTGCGCCACAGAGTTAGATAGTTATAATTATAGTTAGATAGTTTTTACGTTGTCCTCGTTTTTTGATTTCTGTTAATTTATTTGTATAACATCTAAGCTACCTACTTGTTTTCATATTGTGCAGGTACTGTTATATCAGAATATGCGTATTTCATCCATTGTGTAAGAGTTAATTTATATTTCTTTATTATTCAACTTTTTGTAAAAAGTAATATGAATTCGGAACAATGCAACTGTTATACAAAAACATATTTCGTCCGTTCGTGGTTTGAAAGAGGTTTGTAGCATTTTTACCCTCCAAGGTTGCTGACCAAAATGAGACATTCGACATTTCTCGCTAGTCGTGGTAAAAATTTGTATGCTTTACCTCGAGGGCAAAATTAAATATTTTTCATTTCGTGCCTATTAAATCCCTCGTTACCTCAGCAGTCTACTTTAGAGCCACTCGCTACGCTCATGACTCTATTCTAGACTGTTTCGCTGGCTCGGGATTTAATGTCGGCATCGGCACGTTCCACAAAAAAACGTTTTGTCGACTTGTTGAACTAATTACTATTGTTTAAAGTTACAAAAATGTTACTTTAATATTTATTAGAGGCCGAACCTAGTGGGTTTGCTTGTCGAACTAGGGCTAGATCTCAGTACTCACGGGATCCCCGTGGTAAAAAACTAGAATTACATAAAATTCAACATTTTTTCTTCGGTTCCTTAATTGTGAAAACACGATTGAGAAAAATTATTCATAAAAAATCATGAAAGTGCACTGTTTTGAACGTAATTTGGTCGAGAACTAAGGAACCCTGCGGTCTATAGAACAGATTTTTGTTTTGATTCGTAGGTACTGTTGTTCGGTTCGGTTAAAATTCTTTGGTTCCTTAAGCCGCCACCCCGACCCAAATCAGCGCCACCACCTATTTTATTTAATTATTATGTTAAACGAAGGAAAGGAATAAAACTTTTACAGGGGTATCAAAAAAAAGCTTATGATGGAAATCACAAACTGGCCAATAGATTTTTTTAAATTCCTTCGTTTAACATAATTGACGTCGTGAAAGAATTGAACGAAAGTCTTCGTTTCAGGTCTGGACAAATAGCGTTTTTGTCAGTATGTCCGTACTCCTCTACAGGTCGTATTTTACAACCGATCGGTACGAAACTTTGTGTACAGATTCTATGATTTTATAGAATTTTATTGTCGTCGGGATTTTTTGATTAAAGGCGTACTTCTTCCACAATAAGGCAAAAAGGCGGATTTGGAATATCTCCGCTATAAGAGATCTGATTTTGATGATTGTATTTTTAATTGAAAGGTAATAACTTTAAACTGTTCTTATAAAAATTTGGTAAAGATCGGATGAGGATTTTCGGCATGACGAGCAGAATAGCTCCGCAAAATGCAGTAATATGCAAGAGAGCATTTACAGTACAGCGCCACCTATTAGAATATCTTTGTAACACTTCGAGAGTTATATGAAATAGCGCGGCCGCATACACCGTCGTCGTCGGTTAAATAATAACAACAACTTTGCGCTGATGGATCAACGCCATCTATTGATACCTAGGTACAGAATTTCGAGCTTTGCTGAGGAACGTAACTTAGGTACTTTGTATGGACAATTGGTATAATGGTTGATGTGTTTGTGCAACATTTCGTTCAAAAATTCAATGCACACCACACTAGCGTAAACCAATATTTAGGTACCTACCTACTTATAAGGGTTTTTCTGATTTTTGGATATACCTACCTGGGTATCTACTTAGGTAGGTAAAGTGTAGATACACTACCTACCTACCCATAGGATTTTTCTTACAACGCGTCAAAAAGTAAGAGGCACCGATAATTACATAGAAATTAGGTACTTACCTATAATACTTATGACAAGATTAGCACCATTATAGGAAGGCTGGTGCCTACCTATGCTGGTGCTTATTCTGATAAGTAAGCACTTTTACATAAGATGCTTTCATACTGGCATGGCGATTTGCAAGGAGTCACCGCCAAAAAACATGGTTGAAAGGGTAACCATTTCGACTATTTTCAAAATATACCTACCTACCAAAATATCCCGTTTTAAATTACTTTAGTGCATTAATAAATTAATTAATTGTTGAAAAAAGTTTGTGTTCGCGACGTCTACTGTTGTGGTTGTTACTGAACTACTAGTAATTAAATAAAATAGGTGGTGGCGCTGATTTGGGTCGGGGTAGCGTCTTAATACAGTTACTTCATAAGTTGTGTAGTTTTCTTGTATGTGAGCAAAAAAACATTATTTTTGCGCTTAGTTGTTCCGAAAACGTACGCACGGAGCGTACGTTTTCGGAACGGCTATAAACGCCGGTCCTATAAACGCGAAATCCTATGCCTATCCTTATCACAAAATGGAGCGCAATGCGCCCTTTTAAAGTGGTTTGATAATACTGTAACAAAACCGGGTTCGTCCACGAATAGCAGCAGTTATGTTGTCACTATTTTTAGATTACTAGTAATCAAATTTTGAGTACATTACGAACCAGTTTTTTCAGTGTGATAATAGTGATTAAACGAACTTACCCGGAAGCTCTTCCCGCAGATATCACAAATGTAATCCCTCTTTATCGGGTAAGTCTTGTCTGGGTGCGAGCGGCGGAAGTGCGTCCAGTATTCACGTGCGCTGTTTATCTCCAACGGACACTGGACAAGTAAAAACATGATATTAGAGTAGTTTCCTGGGCAAAAAAAATATTATTCTATTGGTCTGTGTTCATTCATCACCTATATTAGTCCACAACTGGACATAGACCTCCCCTAATGAGCGCCATAGCGCCCTGTCTTCAGCTTGCCGCATCCAGCATCTGCCTGCAGTATTTCGCAGATCGTCATCCCACCTGGCCGGAGGGCGTCCTACACTACGTTTGCCGAGTCGTGGTCTCCACTCAAGAACACGTTTACCCCAGCGGTTGTCGGTTTTTCGCGAGATATGGCCGGCCCACTGCCACTTCAGCTTGCTAATTCTTTGTGCTGTCGATAACTTTGGTTATCTGTCGGATGTATTTGTTACGAATTCTATCTTTCAGAAATACTCCGAGCATAGCTCTTTCCATAGCTCGCTGAGCGACTGGTGGTGGACCAGCCCTACCGTGAGTGTCCACGTCTCAGCTCCGTAGGTCATGACGGGTAGGACGCATTGATTGAAAACTTTTGTTTTCAAGCATTGCGGTATGGATGACGAGATGGTCTGTGTTCACTTCAATAGATAATCGGATAGTTAGGCTGCTTCGTCGGTTAACGTTAACGTTTAATGTATGAAAACTTGTATCAAAAACGTTAAAACAACTGTTTGAAATTTAACCATCTCTTAGTGAACTCGGGTAATCCGTCAATTAGAATATCAGAAGATATTGAACACATGTTCTTTTGTCAATCACACAAAAAATGACAAAAATAAAGCGCGTCAAAGTTTGGGAGTGGGGCTAGTGACGTCACACCTTGCTATTAGTGTCACAAGGTGTGACGTCACGCGGAATTTTAACTGGCTATATCTTCATATTTTTTTGTTTAATCGACAAAAGAAAAAATACGTGTCCAATATCTTCTGATAATCTAACCGACGGACTAATTAGATTTAGGACACTAGCCTATTGGGGGAGGTCTATGTACAGCAGTACAATGCCAGCATGTACAGTCAGCTGCACAGACATGTATACACTTCCAAGGTTTAACTTTTATTTTACTCGGGACTTTTCAAATAAAAGGACATGCAAACGTTTTTCGTACAAAGTAGTCATCGTACTTCGCCAGAATGCGATAGATAAATTATCACAATTACTATACACTTACTATTTAGTCAAATTGAAAACTTGGGAGTGTATACATATTTTTGCAGCCGACTGTACAGCAGTAATAATGACCTGTTCGCACTTGGTGGGCCAGGAGTCAACACCGTTTACAAGCTGCTTCTTGCCGTAGTTCTTGGGCCGCTTCCTGGCGTGCTCGCGGCGGTGGTGTATCCGCATCTCCTCCGGGTCCGGGATAGATATGCCGCAGACGCGACATCCGGTCCTGTTAGGGGTAATTCCATCATCATTCTCTTGCCCTTTTCCCACTTGCTGTGTGGTGCCGGCTTAGAATTTGTGCCACCCCAACTCTTCCCGTGGGTGCCGGATAAGGAATGATAGAAGCGAAAGGGAGAAGAAAACCTGATGTGTAGTGTAGACCCCACCTAAGTGGGAAACCTCAACCTCAACAGCCTAAATGGTCTACTGCTGGACGCAGGCCTCCCCCTGATGCCTGATGGATTTGGGTGCTAATTGGTAGCACCCGAACTTAGAGAGATCTTCGGGCGCGAGGCCTGGGGAAAGGCCTCTGCCGCTCGAAGAGGAGAGGGGTCGTCGCCGTATCAGTGTCCCGGCACGGCGGCGCCATGAGGAGGGATAGATGTGACGACGTATGAGAGGGCCATGTAGCCATAAGGTTGTGTGAAAGTGAAAGGTGACGGATGGCACGAGACTCGCGGGACGTAACCTGCGATACTCGTGCACAGGTGTGGGACACGCGGCGCAGTGATGCGCGCGCTTGCTTTAGCTGAGTGTGCGCGGTGCTGTGCCCGCGTGACTAGAACAAATGGTTTGAGTACACACTATGTGAGTGTTTGTGTGTGTAAATGTATGACCCACACCTGGTAGTAGTATGGGGCGACAATGCCCATCTGGGCACAGAGGTGGACATTCGCGGTTCCAACTGTGTCTGTCCTATCTGTGTCCTAATCGGGGGGATGAAAGGTGATGGAAGAATGGGGTCGGCGAGTGTGTGGATCGGTGGGCTCGCCGGCCATGTATAGGAGGAAGAGGGGACGCCAGTCGGGCCGCGGATGTTTAAATGTTCCCGTGGTTCGGCGAAAATGGCGAGAGAGGGACACCGGAGAGGTTTTAGTGGGTATTACGTCCTTTTCAGGGCGTCGAGTCCCACATAATTCTGGTCCCCCCCAGACCAGTTTATTCGTGAACGAATTTCCTCGACGAGACAAAAAAAAAAAAAAAAGGCCTCCCCCTGATAAGCACCTTATTGGCTTTTATCTCATGGGGGTAATGCCCGTAATCCCCATGCTGAGCATGCGGGTTGGGGATCGCAGTTTGGAGGTAGAATTGTTCTGCAGGTGGCGCTGCTGCCCGCCCCCGGTAGATATCCCTTAGTCGCCTCTTACGACTGCCTCGGGAAGAGTTGGGGTGATGCAAATCCTGCAAATGCTTTGCACTAGTGTATATTAAATCACAGGTATGATACACAGAGGAATGGCATCTCAAGAGTTCAATGGTGTCAATTCCGAATTCCATCCATTGCCGAAACTAAACTAATTACCAGCACTAAAATTGTTGCCGTCCCTTTTATAACGATCGAATTGAAAAGGATGGCTTGTTTTAGTTTATCTGACAGCTCAAATTAGTTAAGTTTTGGCGACATCTGGATGGACATTTTTACTGTAGAATAGTTTCATAATATTTTATTTTCTATAGTCAGAAATGTATTTTATAAACGAGATTTAAGAACAAATATAATAATGGTAAACAATTCAAACAGCATCTATAGGTCTAAATGTAAATGGACTCTCAAAGAAGTGAAAGCTTAGAAAAATAGCGTCCAAATGCTGACCTCTAAATTTTCAAACAGCACTTGCTTATTGACATTACAGTGAATATTATTTATCATAGTGTTGAGTGTTGTTATTTACTAAATAATAATGAGTGTTTGTTTGCGCACATGTACACTGTATTAAATTAATAAATATATAAATAAATAATACTGGACGATTCACACAGCGTTATCTAGCCTCAAGCTAAGCAGAGCTTGTGTTATGGGTACTAGATAACTGATATACTTAATACAATACACTACATACATAGATATATATTTTTTTATTATACATAGATATGCGTCGCAGGCGGACCTTCGCCCGCTGCGCCACAGAGGTCGGTGATAATATATCGCAAGTCTCCGTTGAGACTGGCCGCCATTGCCGAAATTCGGCTAGGAGGACATCGTCAGTGTAACCAACTAGCGAATTGTTCTACTCACTCACCCCGTGTCGTCGCTGTGGTTAACCGACGTGATGCGGTGTCGGTTGTAGGCCTCCGCCGTGAGGAAATGCACGTCGCATTCCTTGCAGTACTCCCCTGTCTGCGCGTCTACCGTGTTCTCCTGTAAAAATATACTTTTTAAAATAACACATAATGTTAACTATCCCAGCGCATTGACCTTGAAGTGGGTCTTGTCCTCTGACACAATATTAATTTATTTATTACAAGGATAACCATTAGGCCTAGCACGGGGATAGTTGTCTAGGGTAGAATAGAGAGGAATGACATTGCATTGTCATACATTGCGTAAATTATTGAAGTTGAAGGAATGAGTTTCAAACATAACACGCATTCGATGACGATGCGACGTAATTTTTCTCTATTTTACCGTAGACAACAATCCCCGGGCTAGGCCTACTGCACCTATATACAAATTATACAGGGTTAGTCAAATTAGTGCACCATACACATCGATCAAAAATTTCCGGCCGGGGGAGGCCGCATACTTGATCGATGACCATACATGACCATACTAAAGGAGGTCATTCACCTGCTACCACAGATTAATATTCAGTGAACAAACCAAGCCGCGACTTGATTTTCTTCAGTGTTTATGTAAGTAGCTCTACCGCAAAAAACAGGATGCAAACAACCAATGATTTTTATTTATTTCGGTTGTTCACCATAAATGTTAGTAGAATTACCTATATACTATGTTAGTTATCATAAAAACAGATTTTAATAATTCATGTCACATAAACACCAGAATACATTCAATTAATTATCATGGGTACAAAATTTAATTAAATTCACTAACTCTAACTAGGTTAAATTTAAGTATGTAAATGTCAACAATGGTGTCGATTCTGTTGTTTTAGGATTCCTAACTTAAATTTTAGGATATCTAAATTTTCTAAGTTAGGTTGATCTAAAAATTATGTTTTTCTCTGTACCTACTGATCCTATAAATACCTAATTAGAACGTGTTTGAAAAATAGTATCAAACAGCAGGTTTGTACAACTTTTCTGTACACCAATGTTTTTATCCATAGGTAAAATGTAAAGAGAAGAATATGGATATAGCTATTTTAACTAAGTTGAGTTGTTTTAGATCTGTCAACCTAATTTTACAGCTATCAGTCTAATTTTTAAACATAGAATAGCTTTCGTCTATTTGACTTTCCTAAATCCTAATTTTAGCTAATTCTAAAACAACAGAATCGATACCAATATTAAGCAATTCAGATTAATTTATGTATGTAAAAGTCAACAAATGAATAAATAGTAACCTACTGACATTGATATAAGTAAAATTCTATAGATATGGTACGTCTTCCCAGCGCTATCACAACAAATGGCCTGTGTTGTGTTACCTACAACTAAACGCAAAGACACGCTATTTCCAATCTATTGAAATATACCTAACTATTGTGGAAAGGTGATCAACAATGATGGAAAGACGTATCTAGACCGAAGTGCGATCGAGACATCAATACACGCGAAACACGTACGCCGGCAGCGCCGGTCCGGCTGTGACTGAGGTGGGTGGACCTAATTGGACTCAATTTGAGCGTTCCACTTTTGAGAAGCGAGTGCCCAATCTTCTGAATTTTACTTACATCGATGCCTACTGAACAATAATTTTAATTCTATTTAATTTTGCACAACGCAATGAGTTACATTTTTGCGGGATCCAGTAAAAAACCGTTCTTGCAGAACTAGACGGCCGAGAGAAAGGGCCCTTATGCGCCCGCCACACTATGCTCCTCCTCATGCTCCTCGCGCTGCCGCATCGCTGCCGCGATGTTGCCCTGTCTGTCCACACACTGCTCTACTCGCGCAATTAATCGCTACGCGCCGCACTTGTCTATTCGTCGTTGCTACACAATGGACGTTGAAACTGTGGTGGCAGCGAGTGCGTGTATTTGTAGTATAGCTAATTATATCAATAAATAAATAAATAAATAATGCTGGACAATTCACACAGCATTATCTAGCCCCAAGCTAAGCAGAGCTTGTGTTATGGGTACTAGATAACTGATATACATAATACAATACACTACATATATAGATATTTTTTAATTATACATAGAAAACATCCAGAACGCCCTGGACAAATGTCTGCAGATCGTACAAACATTTGTCCCGAGGCGGGAATCGAACCCGCAACCTCCTGCGTCGCAGGCAGACCTTCGCCCAATCAATGTTATGCTACAAAGCAATATACATCGTCGACGTCGTCGGCGTCCTCGCCAACGGAGATGGTGGATGACATCTATTCATCGCAATAGAACGATGGAAGTACCTAACATATTAATATAAACCGAAAACAAAGACGTGCGTCTCGCGTGAGCGCTCGGCACGAACTGCGGCCGCGCGAGTATGTGGACAGTCACTCGCGCTCGTATTGCCGGTCCTTTGACTCGCGGTCCAAAAACCGACAAAATAGGGAGCGATGGGCAGGACGAAGAGCATGACGAGTGGCATGACGAGTAACGTTGCCACACTACGTCTCTGCCTACTTTCCTCGCTACTTCCCACGCCACTCGTCGAGTGTGTGGCAGGCCCATTAGAGGTAGGTATTTCAGTATTTTATTTATTGCATTCATACAGTACCCGGCGATAAATAATGCACATCGATCTGTGGAAAGAGACAATCGGTTAATTTCGGCTTCGTAGAGCGTTATCTCTGTCGCACACTACCTATACGACTGACGAAACATCACTGTCAGTCGTTGTTCAAGTGCGGTAGAGAACGGTCGCGTCCAATTCAAAATATATATTGAGAGTTGGTAACACCCCCAAATTTAAAATTTGAGAATTAGAATTATTATTATTTTTATTACAATGTCTCATTTTAACAATAGGTATAATGGTGTTTATTATGTACACTGCAGCTGTAATTTTTCAAAATAATTAAATACGTAAACATAATGTGAATATGTATAATTTTATGTTTTGTAATATGGGTCCTTAACTTTGTGCCTGAAATAAACTGTTTTTTTTTTTTATTAATGTTTTTTTTAATTTATTTTACTTCAACCTAAGCCAACACTTATAGAAAAATTGGTGTATTTTATACAAAGAATTATCAAAAGAAGCAAATCACAATTGTTTCAACAGCTCCTAATAGATACCGGACTGTTTGTATTTCGTGCGACAGAGATAACGCTCTATGAAGCCGAAATTAGCCGATTGTCTCTTTCCAAAGGTCGATGTGCATTATTTATCGCCGGGTACTGTACAGTCAGGTCTTAGTGATTACGTGAGTTTAAGTTAAGTTCACAGTATGTACCCATTTAGGTAGGGTATTAACCCAGGTCTATTTTAAAAGCTAGCATATCACGCTTAGCAGAATCCTTAAAGCATAGTCTCGGTCTACCGACGGGTCTTTTGGCGTCAGCTACCACCCCCAGTAGAGTTTGACGGGGCAAACTAGATGGTGGCATACGGATGCCAAGACTGCGGCCGCATCTGCATCCCGTATAGACCTTACAAGTCATCTTCGTAAGTGCCGAAAAACTAACACTACATAAACTATCCTTCGTGGATGTAAAGGCCATTGATGATGATGATTTACCCAGGTAGGAGGTTGGACATTTCTTACCTTCTCCTTAACGTTCTTGTGCATCATGGAGCGGTGCATGTTGAGGCCCAGCTGGCTGACGAAGGAGTACCCGCAGACGGAGCACACGAACGACGACGGGTGTTTCATGCGCACGTGCGATAGGTACGACGTCCATTTACTGGAACGGAATGGTCCATTTACTGGAGTGGAATCACACTACTATTATAAATGCGAAAATTTGGATGTTTAGATGGATGGATGTTTGTTACCTCTTCACGCCAAAACTACTGCACGAATCGGGCTGAAATTTGGTATACATGTAGTTCGAGGTCTCGAATAAAACAAAGGCTACTTTTATCTTATAAATAAGTTCCTATAGGATAGATTTTGCCACAAGCCTGGAATCAAATATAGGATTTTTTATCCCATAAAACAGTTCACATGGGATATAAATAACATTTATGCCATCGAATATGCCTTTATGCGAAGCCACGGACAGAAACTAGTCATAACAATAACTAAAGAAGGGCTGCACCAATTTTCATAAAATATCATAGCTATATTTATCTAGAACTTACTTGGAAACTTCGTCACAGTACTCGCACGTATATGTCACTCCTTTATGCCATCTCTGATGTTGTTTTGCTTGAGTTCTGCAATAACAAAGGTATTTAGTAGTTTATCCATAAACTTAAAGTATGATAGCTAAAACTTTTTACACTAAGGTAGTGCTCAAATCTGGATTGCTTTTGAGTATTCGGGCGTAAATCACTCTTAAGTACGTCGTAGCAAGCACGCGTAACACGAACGCCGCCGCCGGTCCGACTATGGCTGAGGTGGGTGTACCTAATTTGACCTAATTGGAAACTTTCGAGAAGTTCATCATCCTCATCCCCCCTTCTTTAATTAGATCGATGAGGTAGTTACGGTATCTCGGTGCCGGTGTGGCGCCGGCTTAGAATTTGCAACACCCCAACTCTTCCCGCGGCGGGTGTCGTAAGAGGCGATTAAGGGATATCCACCGGGGGCGGGCAGCAGCGCCCCCTGTAGAGCAATTCTACCACCGAACTGCGATCCCCAACCCGCATGCTCAGCGTGGGGATTATGGGCCCTCTATGAGATAACACACAGCTCCTGGCGTTTTGGAATATTTATTTGCGAGAAATGCCGGTATTCTAAATTAGGGATACTATTCCATATTTGGCTACTTTCCTCTAACACTAAATGAATACTCACGTAGTTTTAGAGACATAATCGCAGGAGGTGCAAGCATATTTCTTCTCGTGGTTGACGGCATGTTTCTGCAGCGCCCGGCGCGACGGGAACCGGAATTTGCACACGGGACATTCTACGTCTCCCGCGCTCTGGGGAAGGTGCTAGCTTTTAGATAAAGACACATCGTTAATTCGCTAAAGTAATAGCACAGTGACGATACATAGGTTCACAACAAAAATGTAGTAACCTATATTCCGTAGGTTCACAAATCATCCTTGTATAGTGGTAGGTATGTGTAACTGGTTCTCACCAGATCATGTTTCCCGACGTGATGTTTCCATGCATTGGCGTCTATGAACCCCTTGAAGCACAGGTTGCAGCGGAAGGCAGCGTTCTTGTAGTTGTCGCTCGATGCTCGCTTTTTTATCTCCTCTATTTGTTCCTCCAGCTGAAATTATAATTGTCATTTTGTATAAATACCAGTAGGACACCATTAAGTTTTAATTTTTGACCCTAAAGCTCTGCGCTCATTAATACAATACCACCGCTACCACAGAGCACAAAAACGTGCATTCAAATATAGGCTTAAAACCATCTCGAGATACATTTTAGTGACAAAATGGCATCCCACAAGCTTCAAACGAGTGGCCCGCGAGCTGTCTGTCATCTGATCTGATGTCGTCTATATAAAATTCATCTAAATGTTACGAGTTAGAGCCAATATTTCAATGCATTTTGTTGTGATGTGCTGCAGTGCAGCGGTTCTTTCCAGGTTTGCGACGAAGTTAATTCTTCCATCCCCTTCAAGATGGATTTTTCAGGATCTAATTTAACTCCGGCAGAAAATTAAAATTGCACTTTGTGGCCATTAGAGTAATTCTATATTTTCTACTTAAAACTAAACAAAACTTATTAAAAAATTAGCATTAAAAATCCATACTAATATTATCAATTCGAAAGTATGTCTGTCTGTTACTTTTTAACGCCTAAACGACTGAACAAATCTTAATGAAATTTGGTATGGAGCTGGTATCCCGGGGACGGACATAGGCTACTTTCTATCCCGGAAAAAAGCGTGCGAAGCCGCGAGCATCAGCTAGTAGCTTATAATAGGTATCACCTTCGCTGATAAACAGACAGACGCGGAGAGTGACCTTTATTTGTTTTATTTGATACTAGTTTACCCGCGGCTTTGCAAGCGTTGATTCTATGGAAACGTTTAAAGGTCATTGGGGGGAACTGATTTATGGGGTAAAAGTAGCCTATGTTTGATTCCAGGATTAGAATTACCAATATGCAAAATTTCAGCCCGATTCTTTCAGTAGTTTTAGCGTGAAGAGGTAACAAACATCCATCCATCCAAACTTTCGCATTTATATTATTAGTGTGAAGTGTGACTAGCTTCTGCCCTCGGCTTCGCACGCGTAGTTTCTTTCTATGGAAACGTTTTGAGGTTATTTCTATCGCATAGGAACTGATTTATGGGATAAAAAGTCGCCATGTTTGATTCCAGGGTTAAATTTACCTGTATGCAAAATTTCAGCCTAATCCGTTTAGTGGTTTAGGCGTGAAGAGGTAACAAACATCCATCCATCCATCCATCTATCCATCCATCCATCCAAACATTCGCATGTATAATATTAGTATGAAGGGTGATGTGAAGTGTGTTAAAGGGTATTTAATACCTATGGAATATAGGTGTTTGAAAAACATACCGTAAGCCGTATCACAGTGACATAGTCCTCCAAGTAGAAATCATCTATCTTAACCCCTCCGGTGTTCTTGGTCCTTCGCACTGCCACTAGACTCCTGAGCCGGCTGCTCTTGCGCGGTCCTTCTATATCTATGTCCGCGTCTACTTCTTCTTTTATATCCATTTCGGGCCCTTCTTCGTCTTGTTGGTCTATCTGAAAGAAAGTAAAGATTTTAATTTATGAGTATTTTAGTAGTAATGATGACCTCTGTGGCGCAGCTGGCGAAGGTCCGCCTGCGACGCAGGAGGTTGCGGGTTCGATTCCCGCCTCGGGACAAAATTTTTGTACGATGTACAGACATTTGTCCAGGGCGTTCTGGATGGTTCTGTGTATAAAAAAAATATCTATAAAATATAAATAAATAAATAAAAAAATAGTCGTTTGGCGTGAAGAGGTAAAACAAACATCCATCAATCCATACATCGAAACATCCAAACTTTCGCATTTATAATATTAGTGTGATTTATCAACTTACAATGTCGGCTAGTTGTAAAACATGATCACCCCCTTGTTGGTCAATCTGAAAAATAATGAAGATAACATTGATGAATCAAATATCATCTAAGTGCTTTATTTCCTTTAGGCAAATTACTTTAGTTTAGTTTTGGTGACATATGAATTAACACCAGTGTAATGTGAATTAAAAGTAACTAACTTAATCTAATAAGCAGGACCGTGTGGAGTGGCACAAAAGTTTGGAGACCTATACCCAGCAGTGGGTGAAGTCGGGTTGCGGATGATGATGATGATGAACTTAATCTACTATGCAAACATGTGCCATTATCTTTTTAAGTTAATTTATGTTCTCTTTTCTTATAATGTCAAGATCTGCAAGTTTTATAATGTAAGTAGGTATTTAGGTATGTTTCTGTGCAATAAAGAATTATTATAAAAATTTAAAATCCAACTTACTACGCCTTCCAGGAACTCATGATCGTCGACGTCATTATCACTTTTTACTTCTACTTCTGGAACTTCTTTCTTCTTTCTGCCTCTTTTCTTTTCTTTTTTCTTCTTCTCTTTAGGTTCTACTGGTTGTACAACAGTCGACCTTGGCTTTGCCTAGAAACAACACAAAGATATAGATATATTTTTTCGCGATTTTTTAGTTTAGTTGTTGGTTAGTTGAATATATTTATTTAGCACATAGAACATTACATTAACAGAATAAAACAATAACAACTAGTATATACAAGTAAGTATATCTATTTCTTAAAAATCTAAGCCGTCACCAGAAGGCAGAGTGCCCAGAATGCTAGCAGCATTGCCACGATGAATGGCAATGCTAATTCGTTGACCGAATGTTAGTTTATTTTAAATTGGTTCAATTGTTTTTTTTTTTATCATTTATTTAGGGTTTGTTCAATTATTTGAACATGCCTTCAAGTTATGTTATTACGTGATAGGTATAACAATCGCCAATCTTCTTGACCTCTGGCGAACCACGAGACAAAGATGTGCATTCGTAGATCCAAATTAGCGGGTAGTTACCTTCTGGACAGTCGCGTCGATTCTTCACCGAGTTTTTGTTTCAAACAATGAAAGAGCGAGACAGACCTATACTAAGCTGTACCTATCCCTTTCGCCTGCTGCGTTGTCGGCGAGATATCCTACTAATCCGACTAATATTATAAATGCGAAAGTTTGTGAAATGTGAAATTTTTGTTACCTAGGATCTCCAAAACTACTGAACAGATCAAGATGAAAGGGCATTGGGTAAAAGTGGCGTTGTTTTTGATGGTCCGCGGCCAGTTAAAAAACTATTGCCATTAATTAGTACTCTCAAAAATGAGCAACTTTCATTACTACAGCCACTATCTAAAATATATCGGAAGCGAGATATCGAATGGCAAAAAATCATAAAATGATCGTCTAGGTAAATCAAAATCAAAATCAAAATCAAAATCAAAAACTCTTTATTTCCATAAATACAATAAATGTACACTTAGAAAAGGTCAAAATAAAAAACTAAACACTGACACGGAAATAAAGTGATATTTTTTGATTTCTGTCGCTTCGGTATGTAGACTAAAGTAAAGAAGCGACGAAGAAACCTTTAGCCTGTTAGTTGTTATTTTTCGAGTTGGAGCAAAACCCGTCCCAAGCTTTTTTGTCCTCTAGATAATCTGATATTTTATAGTAAGCCTTTTTGCACAGCAAGGTTTTGACAATTTGTTTGAATTTATTTACTGATAATTTTTGCAACTCACTAGGAGTTTTGTTGTAGAAGCGTATACATTGTCCTTTAAAAGATACATTTATTTTGTGTAGCCTAGTTGTGGGCACAGCGAGTTTATGTTTATTTCTGGTATTAAAAATATGTTTATCGCTATTTTTAGGGAACCGATTTATATTTTTATGAGTGTACAATAAGTTTTCATAGATATATTGACATGGTACTGTCATTATGTTTATTTCTTTGAATTTATCACGTAGAGATTCTCTAGGACCCATGTTATAGATAGCCCGAACAGCCCTCTTCTGCAGCACAAATACGGTGTTAATATCTGCAGCGTTCCCCCACAGCAGTATACCATAAGACATAATACTATGGAAGTAGCTGAAATAAACAAGTCTAGATGTATCCACGTCTGTAAGATGACGGATTTTTTTGACTGCATACGCTGCAGAACTGAGTCTCTTCGATAGCTTATCTATGTGTGGGCCCCATTGAAGTTTATTATCTAAGGTGATTCCTAAGAATACGGCACTTTCTACTATTTCTAAAGTTTCTCCTTTAACGTTTACATCAGCCTTCACTTGTTTAACATTAGGTAGAATAAATCTAATACATTTTGTTTTGGTTTCGTTTAGCAAAAGATTATTGACACTAAACCAATGAACTACTTTTGAGATTGCATTATTCACATCGTCGAAATTTGTGTTTTGTCGCATCATTTTAAAAATTAATGAAGTATCATCAGCAAACAATACAATCTCGTGATTATTCTTGACAAGATGAGGCAGGTCGTTAATATAAACTAAGAATAGGAAAGGACCGAGGATAGAACCCTGCGGTACACCCATTGTAACTACAGACCCCGAAGACCGTTTCCCATTAATGTCAACTCTTTGTATCCTATCACTCAAATAAGATGTAAGAAGATCCAAAGAGGTGTTTCTTATTCCATAGTGATGTAGTTTCCTGATTAATGTTTCATGGTGTACGCAATCGAACGCTTTTGACAAGTCGCAAAAAACGCCTAAAGCGTCTTGCGACTTCTCCCAAGCATCAAAAATATGCGATACTAACTCTACACCGGCATCAGTAGTTGACCTGCCCCGAGTAAACCCGAATTGCTTACCATGTAGCAGGTCATTGCCATTAAAATGCCTAAGCAATTGATGTAAAATAAGTTTTTCAAAAACTTTGCTGAAAGTTGGCAGTACTGATATTGGTCTAAAGTTAGTGGGGTCAGACCTACTACCCGATTTAAATAGTGGGATTACTTTACTACATTTCATTAGATCAGGAAATACGCCACAATCAATAGATTCATTGAATATAAAAGCTAGATCTGGTGCAATCGTATCAATTAAAGGTTTAATAATTTTAACGGAAATGCCCCAGAGATCTGCAGTTTTCTTTATATTTAAAAGTTTGAAGGCTTTTTTAATATCTTTTTCATCGACATAGTTGAAATTAAGTTTATTTTCGCATTTAGGTACATTTTCTATGAGTAATGACTCAGCGATTAATTGAGAAGAGTTTAGACACTTCGTAGTAGAGATTGGAATGTCAGTAAAAAAGTTTTCAAAAGCTTGGGCTACTTCAATGTCATTTTTGATTGTGCAATCATTTATCTTTAAATTGTAATCATTAACGTAGGTACTGACCTTTCCAGTCTCACTATTTATTATTTTCCACGTTGATTTTATGACATTTTCACTATTTCTAATTTTGGAGCTTAAATAATTTGATTTTGCGATTTGACAAACTTTTCTAAACATTTTTGAGTAATTTTTTACTTTTTTTTTGAACTCCTGGCTAAAATTGTATTGTTTTTCACTATATAGTTCATACAAAGTTTCTCTACTCTTATGTATACCTACTGTTGCCCACTCACTAAAGCTAAGTTTTTCTGAGACCATAATCGATTTGGATGTGAATATTGAATTGAACGCATTGGTGAATTTATAAAAAAAACTACAATACGACTCATTTGGGTTGTTATGTGAGTAATTAGGTGATGGCTTAGAATCCCAATCCAATTTCAACCGTTCAAATCGACTGGTGGTCACAGGTATGTAAGTTAATCTCTTTTTACAATTATTGTTTTTTACTTGAATTTCTAGTTTTATTAGTTGACCTAAGTGGTCTGATTTTAAATTACTTATTATTTTCTTAGTAACAATTTTTTCACTTTGGCAAACAAATACATTATCTATACATTTTGCTGAGGTTTCAGTTATTCTAGTAGGTTCCATAAATAATGGCCTTAGATTATAAGAATTAAATAAATTAGTCAATCTAGTACTGAGGGAATAAACTACTAAAAGGTCAACATTAAAATCTCCACATACCAGTATAGTTTTATTTGATTTTGATAATTTAAATAAAATGTCCTCCATGACATTTTCAAAAATTTCAAAAGAAGCTGATGGTGGGCTGTATACGCTTACTACAATAATTTGCTCCAACTCTACACATGCTACTTCAATGTGGCTTTCAACGGATAAGCATATTATGTCCTTACGGTCTTTGAATTTCATTAATTTGTTTATTAATATTAATGAGCCTCCACGAATAGCATGTGATCTGCAAAAAGAGCTACCAACCTGGTGGTTACTGAAATTGAACATGAGCTCATAGCTTTTCAGCCAGTGTTCTGTTAAGCAGATGATATCAATATGAAAAGCGTTCATGTACAATTCCAACTCTAGTAATTTACTTTTTAATCCTTGAATATTTTGATGCACCAAGTTAGTGAACTTTGCATTTATTTTACAGGTTTGGTTTCTTTGACTTTTTATGTAACCAATATTATTTGACTGTTTATGGCTAGAGACTTCCTCTATTGTCGTTAAATCTAATTTAAATGGCTTGGAAGAAGTTCCAAGGTCTTGGTTGTAAATTTATTACAATGCTCAAAAGAAGCATCTTGTTTAGCCAAATTTTTGGCTGTAATAGTAAAGTAATAGGATAGCGACACAGCTATTTGTTTTTTGTAATAATTTGAAAGGTAGTAATTACCTTTTTTAGTCAAGCAATATTTTTTACTAACAGTATTGTTAGTGTCAATCACATGTATATTATTATTGCATGAAATAGTATGCAATGTCATATTTAGCTTATATCTAATGTTATTTTCTATATTTGGCAAGCTGTTGCTGTAGGGGAATGTGAACATTACAATTTTATTTAATTTTAAGGAACATAATTTGTCCATATATTTAATTAAGTCCAATTTGTTCACATTACCCCTATTTCCAAGTAAAATTATCAAGTTTGAGTTAATGTCAAATCTTTCATTATCAATTCTGTGCATAATATCATGAAGATTGCAGTTAGGTAAGCAATTATTTATAGAGTGCTCCATACTCATGTTTAAAAACTGGCCCATATTTTTTCAATTTCATCGCAGTACATTATGGTTTTATTACCTGAGCATGAAGTGCTGAGGTCCAGGTGGGATGCGGCTGAGACAGTACTGTCCGGACTTAAGTTGTGACCGACCAAATTAGGTCCACAGCACCCGCAGCCCTCCAGAATCCTGCCCTCCAGACTCGCCTGGCTACCGAGGAGCGCATCCATGGCCAGGTGGAGTTCCCTTGTCTGTTCAGTAGTTCTCTCATAAAGGCTGATGTAGTGCCCTAGGGAGTGCTCGGCCTGGCCAAGTTTACACCTCAGCTCTTGCAATTCTGCCTCATATTGCAGCTGATTTTGATTTAGCTTTATTGTACATAGCTCTAGTTCATCAACAAGTTTTCTATTACATTTGATTTCAGATACTTTATGTTTTTGATTTTCTAATAAATTTTGCGTTTTTTTTATGAACTTACTTATTTTAAAAATTTTTTTAAACTTATTTTTGCTTAGCTTGTGTTGGTTTTTGCTGCTAGCTTCCACATTACACACTGAGTCATCTTTTGTTAAGTCAATATTATGCAATGTGTGTATGCTGCAGCCGGCAACAGAAACATGGCCCAATGGTGAGTTAGCCGATACTAGCTCATCGAATAGTGTTTGTGTTTTCGCGGTGGCAGAGTTCTGGGCCGCTTCTTCTAGCTGGGTGATGTGGTGGTGTGCATCACACAATTCCTTTTGCAGGATTGAAGTTCTGTGCAGGGCCGTTTCAAACTCAATGCCACATCGTTCATCGAAGGTATTTATTATAGTCTGAAGCCTATCCCGTTCCTCAATAATAGAATTGTTCTCGCAAAATAACGTGGTCATCTCATTTTTTAATTTTTTGTTATTATCTAGCGCTTCTAAGAGAATGTTTTCATTATCATCTCGTTCTAATTCTAACTGTGCAATCTGTCTCTTTGCTGACTTGAGCTCTAATAAAGCCTGGTTTAATTTGATTTCTGCCTGACGCAACAAGGCGCTTCTTGTATTCATTTTGAATGGTTGAATCGTTTTTTACCGTAACGAGCTCAAGACAGAAAATACAATGTCAATAGGTTATGTGTCTGAAAATGCTGTAAGTACTTACGTGTCAGTAAAAGATGTTAGCTATGTTGGAAATAGTATTCCTACGTATAAGAAATGCACTCACGTAAACTCGAGCTTCCTCAGAACACACAAACAAGCCAAATTTCTCAGGAATCCTAACCGAAAAAGAACCGGTATCCCGAGGGCCAAACACATTAATCATACAACTTTTATACGGTTATAACTATTTGTACACTTATTTTATCTTATAAATATACGATGAAATCGAAATAGGGACTAGAATACTACGTAAAAATAATTATTTTGTGAAATAATGATATGGAGCACCAAAGCGAACAGCTGTTGCTAGGGTTGCCAACACCCAAAATAAACAAATAACAAGACTTCCCTACAGTTTTTAGTAACCATTGCATTTCATAGAAGTAGTAGAATGAAATTAAACATAACGAGCTCGATTGTAAACCGGCGCAGAGCTGGGTTCAGTTATGCCTAGTATAGTATTATAATATCTGTGGTTATGCTAACCAATCACAACGCTCTATTCGTTTACCTGCGTGACGCTATCGCTCAACTCGACAACCGACCCTTTCTTTACTCACCATGTGACTAAAAAAAAAAGTAAAAAAATAATAATTAAAAAAAATTATATACAATATTATTGATGGGATACATGTTTTTTATTCATAACTTACTCGTTCCATACGTAAAATAATGGTATTTTTGAAATTAAAGTGCATTTTATCACTAACTTAGATGATATTGTTCTCAACTTCAAAGTCAAATATTTCGGCTCCGATATAAGTTACGGCGTATTTTGTTTTTTATAATGAATATACAGGTGTATTACTTAAATTCAACACAAATTCCATCAGTGGCCGCATAAAAAAAAACAACGCCACGACTCCATACAAACTTACCCAATGCCCTTTGGCATACACTTAGAACGTAACCTTATTTAAACAATAGGCTACTTATTATACAGAAAATACGCGTGCGAAGCCGCGGGCAGAAGCTAGTAAATTATATGTGTAAGTACCTGCGCAAACTACCCACTCTCGCTGCCCGTCACCGGACAAGTGGTTTGGCGGCAACTATACTATAGTATAGAATTTTTAATTAGTGATTTACTGAACGATGTTCGCGCGCGTTATTCCGAGATAAAATGATGTTATTGCAGACCTAGCACTATATTTTGCAATATGTGTTTGTTTTGACTATCAAAACCAACTTACCACCTTTTGATTTGACAGCGGCTCATCATCACTGGTGGTCTCTGGCAGCTCCTCATTCTCAACCGCTGAAGGAACATCCTCTTGCTTTATGTCGACGGTGACCTTTAAATCACACTAATATTATAAATGCGAAAGTTTGGATCGATGGATGGATGGATGTTTGTTACCTCTTCACGTCAAAACTACTGAACGGATCAGGCTGAAATTTGGCATACAGGTAAGTCTAACCCTGGAATCAAACATAGGCTACTTTTATCCCATATTATATCATTATCCCGATTTTTATCCCATAAATCAGTTCCCATGGGATATAAATAACCTTAAAACGTTTTCATAGAAACAACGCGTGCGAAGCCGCGGGCAGAAGCTAGTTACAAATATGTCAGCTAATAGTCATTTTATTGGTAAAATCATTTACAAGTCAAATCTAATTAAAATTGGTACTTACTAACAAATTAAATAAAAAAATTACATACTAAAATAATGATTAATTGTCAGTGTCAATGTACCTAAGAAATAAATTAAATTCATTACAAGAGAGACCCAGTTTAGCGTTGTTTTAGTGAGTATTACGTCCTTCTCAGGGCGTCGTCGAGTGCCACATAATTCTGGCCCCCAGAACAGTTCCAGTTCCTCGCCGAAAAAAAAAAGTTTTGACGAATTTACTACGGATGATGTAAGCGGGTTAACTACGAACCTTATTTTTTTTGTTTTTCCATCACAAAATAAGGGTCGTAGTCGCCTATATCCGTAATGAAAAAAAGGTTTTTAAATCTCTACGTTAAATTAATGTGTCCGTTTGTAATGTCAACATCAGCAACACCTTTTTAATACGCCGATAAGATATATTTTAAGACTAATTTATCCTCGCGTCAGTTAAAGAAAAGTTTAAAAATTATATAGAAAAATTATAAAAGAAAAGTTTAAAAATTATATATATAACATGGAAACTGATTTATGGGTAAAACGTAACCTATGTTTTATTCCAGGCCTTATTATACCGAAAATACGCGTGCGAAGCCGCGGGCAGAAGCTAGTAAATAAATACATAAATTATTATGATGATGTTTTTCACCTCAAACTCATTGAAGACCGTCTGTTCCTCTTTAACCTCCTGCAGCAACTTGCCTTCTTCAGAGTAGAATGTGTTCTCGCTTACGGTGTGGTTACTGATTCGGGATGTTAGGTTTGACTTCTTTCGGTCGATCTTGTTTATCTCTTTTTCTGTTACCTGTAATTGAGTTTTAAGAAATCTCATTAATATTATAATCCTGCTCAAGACTGGAGCCACAGACAGTAGCCTATGTCGCGGCTGCTTCCAGGAAGAAGAGAATGTGGAACATGCAGTGGTTCACTGCACGGCCACAGAGGAGGCCAGACGGGTAACGGGATTAAAGACTCTCATAGAGGGATCTAACCCATCCTCACCCACAGAAAAGCTGAAACGAAGCTGTCAATCGCCAAAAGTCCTACTCCGGTACTTCAAGGAGCTGGGCTGGTTAGGGCCTGGTTAGGCAGGGGGACAATGCACAATACACTCCTAAGCGAGATGTCAGTGCAGATCCCAGTTCCCCCACTCAGAATTAGAATTATAATCCGAAGTCATCACTCAAGGTATCCGCCGGCCCCCCATAGATTCATAATGCGTAGGTACCCTGAAACCGTCTGTATCTTTTCTTTTGTCTGATTTAATTTTAATTGAAATACTATTTAGACATAAGGCACTCTTGTAATTTATTGACTTAACTAAGTGCTCCTTTGCATTCCTATAGTTGAAAATAAATTAAATCAAAAGAAATTCCTTTTTATATTTTGGTAAACCATTTCAAAAAGTGTGATTTTAGTGCTTAAACAGGAAGCATGCCTAGCAAAATTAAAGAAGAAACCAAATTATTTAAATATAAGTACTTGGTAACGCCACAGATATTTTCAGGTATTACAGGGTGTCTCATGCAACCTGTACTAGTGAAGGTCTGTGGTCAGGGGACACCAATACCTATCGATTGGACCCCCATTTATGTTCCACGATTTTTTGTAGTCGTCGAGAGAGAAAAGTCATTTCAAATGCATGAAATAAGTTGCAGTATTTTCAACTGTATCAACTTTAGACTCTGTTTTAGCATAAAAATGCCATATAAAGTACCAACTTTTTGTGTTATTTTGAGATCTACGGAACCCATAAAGTTTTTAAAATTAGAACTTATTCAGTCTGGGTTACGTAATTTTTTTTAAAGTAGATTCAAGTAAAATTTATCTCCAAAAGAAATTTTAATTTATTGATTAAAATATGAGCTACTATTAATTATAATTCTGGTGATTAGTGTTTTTACAGACGAACACACATGAAATATAGCTAACAGAAAATAAAATATAGCTTAAACTGTCCAAAATATAAAAAAAACAGTAAAAAAAATCGCGGAACATACATGGGGGGTCCAATAGATAGGTATTGGTGTCCCATAACCACCACATACCTTCGCTGGTACAGGTTGCATGGCACACCCTGTATATTCAGCGTTTATTATTTTAACTTTTTATTAAATAAAATAAATTCGACTCCACTTGTTCTGTTCACAGAATTTGGCACGGCTCTCCTCTTTATTATTCCCTCAGTACGGGAATGTGCTAACCAACTACACCACAAGGTCAAGTGACGTAGGAGTCGAAAATCTCTGGAACTTCCTACATGTTTTTGGGATTTAATTTGATTTCTTAGAAATATTTACAGATCGTTTAAATATTTGTCTCACTGCGGAAATCAAACCAGCAACCTCCTGCATCGCAGGCGGACCTTCACCCACCGCGCCACATGTGTCATCGATAACATAGTTTAAGATTTAACAAACCTGCTACTCAAGCTAAGAGATATGTTTACCTTTCCAGAGTTCTGCAAAATCCCATACAAAGCAGCTTGGCCAGTTAGACACCGCTCCCGAAAGGATGAGAATTTCTTCACCAGCGTTGCACACTCATAGCACAGGAACGGAGGCAGGTCCATTGTACTTATTACCTGGAATAAGGATAGATACATAACTTCAAACAAACACAAAATACAATACTGAAGGAAATGCTGAGAATCAAAGGGTGGCTTTATTGCTAGAGTTATTAGTAGATTGCTCCAAGTGCGTAAAGCAGTATTTTACCGAGCAGGTGTCATTGAATCTTGAGTGAAAAGTAAACTATTTTCCTCATGCATAAAGCTGTCTTTGTCTTGGGTGTGATTAAATCAGGATTCTATTAAATCCCTCCCTTAGCTTGTGAGTTATTCTACAATGCTGTGTTGCACTTGGGATTTAATCACACCCTTGTCATAAGACACTGCTTTGTGCCCTCAGATAAGTATTATGTATAAAACTTTATTTTATCAAAGAGTCTAGTCAATGCTATTCGAGAGCTTTAATGTACCTGGCGCAGCCCATCAGCATTGCCAAACAGGGAGGGCAATGCAGCCAGTAAATAAATAAATATTTTACTATAAAACTTTCGTAGTTTGACGAATTCATTATGAATGTGAGCGCGATAACTACGAACCTAGTTTGTGTTGGAAGAACACCAATGTCTCATCCCTTAACGAGGGACTTCATCAGGGTAAGTGTGGTCCGCGTCGCGCCTGTACTGCGTCCTTGCGCGCACTACTGGTGTTTGTTGGTGTTCTTCCAACACAAACTAGGTTCGTAGTTAACCCGCTTACATTCAATGAAATAATTTTTTTATTTTGATTGGATATTTTACTGAAAAGAAATATTTCTCTATCTTAAACATTGTATATATTGTATAGGTACTGTAATTTTCATTGTTATGTTATGTGTTATTTATTTCATAAAACTGAAATTATGAAAAAACATTGTAAGTAATTAAGTGTGAAATTATTATTTGAATAAGTTAGTGTTTTTAGAAAGAATATGTTAAAACTTTAATGAACTGAAGAAGCAAGGCAGCAAACTTATCATTGGGGGAACCTACATAAAACAGAAGTCTTAGATCTTGTGTTCCCATTTGTAGTATGCTGGTTACCGTCTCAAGATTTTAGTTTAAGCACAAGGGCTGAAAATCATAAATCTAATCAAACAAGGGTTTTAATTTCACAATTCAAAAACTCAGAAAAACTTACCGGCACACCAATAATATATTCAAAGTCCGATTCCAGTGGATAACTCTGCACGTCATACATCTTCACATCACGAATGAGGCAAACACGACATACTCTCACATTCTCAGAATCTTCTGACATTACAATATTCATTTTTTAAAACTTTATTTCTTTCAAGAGTTTGAGCAAATTTAGATTTCTATGTTTCGCGGGGATAATAGAGCTAAAAAGCATTAGAACTTCTGACCCAAACTACACTTTTCCCATTGCAAATATACGCGAATCACGGACGTTTACGACCAATAATAGAATATTTGTCTGATCAAAAATAAATTATTCAGCACTTTATTTGTTTCATTTGCTGGTTTATTTTATTATTTTAGAATGATACGAACGTAAAAGAATGTCTATTCGACGCCAACGCCATTTTTCAATTAAAATTTCATTCATTTACGTTTCGTTACCTTACCTACATGAAAGCCGACAGTGGCTGACAGTTTTTTTTTATGCACACCTAAATAAATAACCGCTTGTTTCGTTGAAAAGTGTCAAAAAAAGAAGGCGAGTGTCGATTTGTGATTGATTAGGCTTGTTCTTGCTCGGCCAGTAAAGGGATCGCTGCTCCTTCCTTAATGCAATCGTACTTTGTAATCATTCCGTTATTGCTTATGTACACTACACACTTCGATCAGAAAGTGATAAAATGGAACGCTTTAAGCCTTTACCCCACAGCCGCGATTGAAACGCGTCTTGTGTCGAGCTGGGCGTCTAAAAATCGCGCTCACAATAACGCAGCTGTGGGGTAGGTAGGTATAGAGGCTTTAGGAGGCAAATCTAAAAGCCTCCCCACACTCGCGCGCGGATCGCGGCGTGAGTGTTGTTGCGGCGCGGATCGCATCGTGAACCACGGCAAAACTGCCACTGTTCCACACTCGCAAAGTTCGCGCCTGATTCTTAATATACCTCGGTTAACCTTTTAACCGGCGTGGCGCCCACTGCGCCCGGTCAAAAGTCCGGTAACGCTGTCATGGCCATCTGCGGTCAACAGCACCAGCAGTTTAGTCCTTTCGAAAAAAAAAGATGAGTATGGACGTCGAAACTACTACTGCGGAACTACTTAGCGCTGTGGCAATTTACAATTACGATTATATAAAAAATACAAAAGAATATAAAATAAATATAAAAAAATTAAATAGATTTTTTTTTTCATTTTGCGCTGATGTAGCGCGTGAAATCCGAAACAAAAACACAACCATCCGCGTGGCTTGCTAAAAGGTAACTGAACCGCCCGCGAATGAGGAGAGGAGCCTTGTCGTGTTCGCGTTCCGCGGGACCAAAAAACCCACAACAAACGGGAATGAGGCGTGAACCCGACGCGACGAAGCCGCCGCCGCGACGAATATGGGAATGGGATCCACACTCATGGTTCGCGGGTTGTTCGTGGCTTCGCGCGCGATCCATGAGTATGGATCCCATTCGTATATTCGTCGGATGGTTGTGTTTTTGTTTCGGATTTTACGCGCTAACTCAGTGCAAAATGAAAAATTAATCTATTGGATTGCTTTTATATTTATTTTATAAGCTTTTGTATTTTTTATATAATCGTAATTGTAAATTGCCACAGCGTTAGTTAGCTCCGCAGTAGCAGTTTCGACATCCATACTCATTCAGCGCCCGAGGTATACTAAGAATCAGGCGCGAATTTTGCGAGTGTGGAACAGTGGCAGTTTTGCCATGGTTGACGCATCGATCCGCGCGCGAGTGTGGAGAGGCTTTATAAGCCTCTCCACACTTGCTCGCGTAATTCAAATCATTCAGTATTTTTTTAAGGCGAATAGTAGGGGTGATAGTGGCGCCACTACATATTTAATTTTATAAGTACGTTATACAAAGGAATTATCAAAAAATCGGACCGCGCGTAGACGATATCTATCATAAGCTTTTTTAAAATGTATCTTTAATAGTTTTGTACTGTATTATTTAGGCAGATACTTGTTTCAAGAGTTTAGTTCCTATTGGTGGCCACCAAGCTCTCCAAACAAGGTTTTTGATTGAATAGCACAAAACAAAACTATTACGAATACATTAATTAAAAGCTTGTGATAGGTATCGTCTACCAGCGGTCCGATTTTTTGAAAATTCCTTTGTATAACTTAATGATTAAATCAAATATGTAGTGGCGCCACTATCACCCCTACTATTCGCCTTAAATAAATAATTTAAGTAAGTACATTATAATACAAAAAGCAACTTATCTCTTTTATATAATACATACTCATGCTTATATAGGTACTCTGCGAAATTCGTTTTTATCATTGCGTTGGCACTTTTACTAAATATGACTGGTTGACCTGAAAACCCTACAGATGACTAGCGAATGACACTTTTTGGACACAAATTTCGTACCGTTGGAAAGGTGACGAACCAGAGCATTAACTTAGGGTAGATTATATAATTCAAACACCGTAGTTTTTTTATTATTTTAGGATACATTTTTCCATAAAGTTATTTTTTAAAGCGTAATATTAATATCTTATTTTTCGATCCTAGTTTGAGGGAAGTTCTGACGTATTTTAATCACAAACACACAGTTTATGACTACCAACAAATATTAAAAAAATACTGCATTGAAAAGAAAATAAATGTTACGGATGCTTGAAGGTCAAATTTTGGAAAAATCTCAATAAAGTATAAAAATTTACATAAGTACATAATATTCACCAAAACTATAAAACTTAAGTAAGGGAAAGGAAGATCCAATAATTAGCAAATGACCTTCTCTATTTGCGAACTTGCTATGGCGGGTTGAGCTTGAGTCCAGTCACCCTGTCTGTATAGACTAGATAATAGGTAGGTAGTTAGACTTTCTTTCTACACTCCCTTTTCTCTTCAAGTTCAACTCCTATTGGCTGTACCAAGAAGAAAAACCAACCTCCTGAATAAGCACCTATAACGCGCTGCATCCACACGCTCAATCTGGTAGCGGAGAGTCGATCTTTTTACTGCTCCTGAGCGAATGTCATAGGACTCTGTTTTATTAATTACTAGCTGCGCCCCGCGGCTTCGCCCCCGTGGAAATTTATGTTTCCAACTTTCTTAATTTTTTCTTTCATAAGAACCTTCTCCTGACAATAACAAACACAACAAAGGAAGAATTAACAAAATCGGTCCAGCCGTTCACGCGTGATGCCGTGACCAAGGAAAACGGGTTTCATTTTTATATATATAGATTTGATTTTTGATTGACGAATTTTTATATTTTATTAGTTTTGACATTAATAACTCACAGCACAATACTCTTTTTTTTTATTGCTAACGGTTAAGCGTTTGACCACCAACTCACTTATAGTAAGTGAAGATGTGGCCTAAGATGGAGCACGCTTTCCCAGAAGGAACTTATTTAGTACTCTAGTACCAACCTCGATAAACACTGTTCGCTGCTGAGATTCTCAAGCGAATAAGCTCTATATCGCTCTATCAATGAATGTAAGCCTCCACTTATCTGACACGTTACAAGCTACCTCATCATCATCATCAGCACTTTATTAGTCCACTGCTGGACATCATATTACGATGATGATGGCATGGCACTCACCTCAACAGTAGCGCCCCCTGCACTTTGCATGAGCCATTTGCCTGTCTTTCGAACCCTTCAAAGTTCGAATCTCATAATCTCGTTCTTGGTTACACGGCAATACCATAGATGGCGTTAGTAGTATACGAAATAGCGTTAATTTTTCACTAGACGGTCTAAGTTTACTTGAGATAGGTTCACTTGGTGAATACATACCTACCTTCTTGATCGATGCATAATCTCGTACGGAACCCTATCAAGTCAGCCTAGGCCATCTAAGCCCATGGTTAAATAATACAAGGTATGCTACTCCGAGATCTTCCCAAGCCTACGTCACTGTCCACTTGCCACAAAAATGGGAGGTTAGGTACGATAATTTTCCGGTGACTATCAAACTTTTATTGACGCCGAAGGTGAATCACTCGCGTTATTGGATAAATCTTTAAAATAAAATATGTTATGTGTACGTGCGTAGGTAGGACATGAAAGTGAATGAAAGTGGCGATTATTCTGCTACCTCTAAGGACGAATAGACACCAGATAATGGGAGTGCTTTCGAAAATAATGTACCCGTAAATTTGAACATCGAACAGCCATCTTCGCCAGTTGATACGTTAGCACCAATAGATTCTCCTCAACTACCCTCATCTTCTGGCATTACACAGCGCGGCACTCGAAACAGCTGCAGCTTGGTGCTCCGGACGCCTGTACTGGTAGGACACCACAAAACTTTCGCTGTAAAAGCCACTTGGCTATGGAACAGTCTTCCCATCGAATATCGCGAGGCAGGCAACCTCAATAAATGTCTTCAGATCTAGAGTCTATAAACACTTTCTTTCGCTAGAATAATTCGGTACGTAAAATATATATGTATTATTGTGTATGTATCTACTAAGTATTAATGTGACTAGTATTTATATTTTATGATGTTTGTATGTGTATTTATTATTTGTGGTAATGGCAAAGACACGAATTATTAATTGTAAGTACATATTATTATTTTCTTGTTTTTCTGTAAAAAAAATTAATCAAGCACTACCTACTAAATTGTTGTCCACACTACCCAACCAAAGGCAGATAGAGAATACTATCTAGCATTATGCTCGCCCATGTACAACTTTTGTGCATTATACATAGTATATTCTATTCTACACCAAAACGCATGAAGAGGTAAATCAGAGTTTGATCAGAGTTTGCTCAGAGTTTATGAAAGGTGATGGTCACCCTTTCGAAACTGTTTCCGAGTACGCAAGGGGAAGAGTTTCGAGAAGGAAGCCTAGAGGGGGATCCACCTAGGCTGGGCAGTTTTTGGAAACAACGTCGAGTCTTCTTGTCTTCCACAGCGCAATCCTTGAAAACGAAAGTTTTTAATCAGTGTATCCTACCCGTCACTACACTCACGGTAGGGCTGGTCCACCAGTTCAAAGTCGCTTAGCAAACTATGGAAAGAGCTATGCTCTGAGTTTCTCTGAAGGATAGGATTCGTAACGAAAGAATACATCTGACAGAGAACCGAAATTATCGTTATAGCTGTAAGAATTAGCAAGATGAAGTGGCAGTGGGCCGGCCATATCTGGCAAAGAACCGAAAACCGCTGGGGTAAATGAATTATGGAGTGGAGGCAGCGATTCGGTAAACGTATTGTAGGACGCCATCCGGCCACGTGGAATGACGATCTGCGAAAGACTGCAGGCGAATGTTGGATGCGGCAAACTGTAGACAAGGCGCTATGGTGCTCATTAGGAGAGGCCTATGTCCAGCAGTGGACTATTATAGATTGATGATGATGATGAATGGTGAAGATTTTAAGCTGTTTTTATTATATAAGGTCGGTTGCAGCAGATTAGTCAATGAAACGCCAGATGACTGCTACGAAAGCGGTTGCCTGTTCCGGTTGTAGTCTGTTCCTGAATAGGAAATATATTTTCATGAGAATTTATTTAATGGAACTCGGGACCCCTTAACTGCAGAATTCGATTCTGAAGATGGAAGTGGAATGATAGGCTGATTTTGTATGAACGATGTAATGGGTACTGAAGTAGGTACTGAAGTAATATTCCTACGTCCCCTATTTATCACTCTAATATCGCTAAGTCCGGCGATTAGAAATAAGTAAGTCTAAATTTTTTGATATTTTATAGTGAGCCCTTGTTACGTTGTTACCCATAATCGTTTTGATTTTTCCATTAAATAAAACTACTCAGTTTGCGCTGTAATGTATTTTTAAATTGATTTTTAGGGTTTCGAAGATCGGTTTCGAAACCCTTATGGTCTCGCTTTGTCTGTCCTTTTTTCCCTCCTTAATAACTCAGCAACTACAGCAGCTATCAACTTGAAATTTAAAATGATAATACATTTCGTGCGCCTGTACAGATTTTAAGAAAAAAAATGAAAAGAAATGAAAATGAAAATGAACACTTTCCATACAAATTGAGATGTCAAAATTTTAAAAGAGACCTACAGAGTCAAGTGGGGTATCAAATGAAAGGTATTAGTTTGTACATTTCAAAATAGTTTTTGAAATTTCGGTAGGTTTCATACTTTTTGAAATATTTTGAAAATAGTCGAAAAAATACCCATTCCC
Source organism: Eupithecia subfuscata (assembly GCA_963564075.1). NCBI lineage: Eukaryota > Metazoa > Arthropoda > Insecta > Lepidoptera > Geometridae > Eupithecia > Eupithecia subfuscata. Next base: position 14,248,283 of record OY751112.1, on the reverse strand, counting down.
CCCCTTATCTCCGAAGTTTGCAGAGCGATCCATTCAAAATGTATGGAGCGTTTGTAGATATAGATCTACATTTTACAGGAAAAATATAGAGAAGTCTGAAAAACGAACACTTTTTGAAAAATGGTCAAAAAAGGGGGGAATTATTTTCAAAAGGGGAGGCCACCCCACCGAGTTGGGTATCATATGAAAGGTATCGGTTTGTACACTTCAAAACAGTTTTTAAAATTTCGGTAGGTTTCATACTTTTTGAAATATTTTGAAAATAGTCGAAAAAATACCCATTCCCCCCCCCCCCCCCCCCCCCCCCCCCCTTATCTCCGAAGTTTGCAGAGCGATCCATTCAAAATGTATGGAGCGTTTGTAGATATAGATCTATATTTTACAGGAAAAATATAGAAAAGTCTGTAAAATGAACCCTTTTTGAAAAATGGTCAAAAAGAGGGGGGATAATTTTCAAAAAGGGGGGTTACCCCAATGGGTGGGGTATCATATGAAAGGTATCGGTTTGTACATTTCAAAACAGTTTTTTAAATTTCTGCTGGTTCAATACTTTTCGAAATATCTTGAAAAAAGTCGAAAAATTTACCGCTACACCCTGTCACCGAAGCATGCAGAGAGATCCATCTGAAATGTAGGTTGGTACCTACTAGTTTTAGGTCTTCATTAAATTTCGGAGTTTCTAACCGGTACCTTTAGTACATACCTACTTGTTCACAAACGTTCAAAACCCTCGGCGCGCGAGTTACACTCGCACTTGACGGGTCTTGTTTTAACCAACGCATGGCTTCTCCACCGTCGATAACCTTCATGCTTACCCTTAATCAAATAATAGAAAAATATTCAGAATTTCATAAGCCACTTTACTTAGCAATTGTGGATTTTACTAAAGCATTTGACAGTCTAAAACATTCAGCGACAATAAAAGTATTAAAAAACCAACATAATGATGCAGTTTACATAAATCTTATTAAAATCATTTATTCCAACAGTTATGCTACCTAATATAAAGTTAAATTGCAATGGACCAATTTTTCAAATCAGAAAAGGAGTGAAACAGGGAGATCCCCTTTCTCCTATACTTTTTACAAGCACTCTAGAAGAAGTATTTCGAACACTTTCACCTTCTCGTGGACAAATAAGGGCATTGTCGTCGGAACCAAACGTAGAAAGAGAAACCTATAGAACTCGCGCAATTGCCATCGCATTCACACTAAAGAGAGAACGACTTATGCCTAAAGCCTAAGAAGAAATGAAATAGGACGATTAGCTCACTATCTCATCCAGCGTGCCGGTTTTTGCATTGTTTAGCACCTCCATGTGCTAAACAAATTTCCTTTGTCATCGACGGAGCTCGACACGAGACTGGTGAAATAAGTTTTAAAAGTTCTAAACTTTTGTTTTTTATGTTTGAATGTGATCAATGTGTTTATGTGGACATTCCCGCAGCTAAAAACAATAAAAAAGAGAGACAAATATGGTGCGGTGCAGCGTTTTTGCATGTAGAAGTGATAGTGAAGAAAAAGTGCCGAATATATCATTCCACTGGTAAGTACAAGTTCTTTTGACTACAAAAAGGTTCAAAATTTACAGTTTCATAGATTTACATACACACAAGGCTCAAACATTATGTTTTACGCTATTTTTAGTTCATCTAACATGTAATTGTGAAAATTTAGGGTTGCCTGCACCCGATGATAAAATTCCCCGAATGGCGCATTGAAATATTTTTTAATAGGTACCTACATAGCTAGTTTACAGATAATGTAGCTCGCTATGCATAGCCAAATAGTTTATGCCCGCGGCTTCGCACGCGTTGTTTCTATGGAAACGTTTAAAGGCCATTTCTATCCCATAGCAACTGATAATTATGTGGGATAAAAAGCCTATAGGCTTTTTATATAAATCCTGGAATCCTGGATATAAATCCTAACATAGATGTTAGATTCCAGGATTAGAATTACTTACCTGTATACAAAATTTCATCCCGATCCGTTCAGTAGTTTTGGCGTGAAGAGGTAATATGTAAGTTGTTGCTATGACACACATAGCCCATCGGACTTCGTGAGATAGAACAACTATAACAAACATCCATCCATTCATCCACACTTTCGCATTTATAATATTAGTGTTTTTATTTGTTACAGATTTCCCGAAGATAAAGAATTACGTTTACATTGGATCAAAGCAACGGGTCGCAAAGATTGGGAACCTAAAAAATCTTCGTTATAAAAAAATTTGTAATGATTCTGTGATATTTTAAATGATTCTGTGATTTTTGTACTTAATCTAATTCAACTGTCCAAATCTAATCTAACTGTCCCATATAAATAAGAAAAAAATATCTTAAGTAGGTTCTTGTAGAAATTGGTATGCTAATTTTAAAATGATTCTGTGATTTTTATAATGATTCTGCGATATTTTAAATGCTTCTGTGTAAATGCGTGTGTATTTTTTAATTAAAAAAAAATGCTGTGACTAACTAGGCATAAGTACCTATACGCAAGTACAATGAAAGTTAAGTACTTTTTAGATAGCAACATTACTATTTTTTAGCAAATATACGATGTTACGTTCGTAAGTAACCATTTTTTTTAAAGTGTTATTAATTTATGTAAATGTTATTGTATAGGCAATATAACAAATACATTTATAATTAAACTGTGATTTTATGATTAAGTAGTAATAAAACGAAATGTTGAAGACTGATTTAAACTGTAAAATTTATAAACGTTAATTATTGTAATAAATATTGATTATTTTAAAACAAAAACACTTGTTTCTCTATCTGTACTACTCACCTTAATACCTTCATAATTATATTTACCTACCAAAAACAACCTCGGTCTGCCTTCCACTTGTAACGCCAAACAGGGTTCACATTGTGATACTTACTTGTATAATTATAATGACCTAGCAATAGCCTTTATTCACAAAATAGAAAATTATAGTAGTTTTACAATTGAAACAATTGAGCTATCTTCAGACTATTGCAGGTAGCTCAACTGATCAATGTCAATACCAGTCGGAAGCGTCCCCAAGACGCTGGCTGCATTGCCACGCTGTATGGCAATGCTGATGCGCAGTGCCTGATACTCACCAGCTCTCGGGTCACGCTTCGCTTCGACCAGACGCTCAGATAATTTAATTTGTTAAATTTATTAACTGGAAAATCGCAAATCCGATCTACCAACTAAGACATGAAATAAGGAACCTAAAATCGGGGTAAGAAAATTGCATGGCAACACTTTCCCCCCACCACCTCGTATACTTTGTCTTGCTCTGGGGCATGCTCGCTGAAGATCTACCTATATTTAATCTGAGGAACCAAACGTCTCACCAATCTACGATTTGCGGACGACATTGTCCTTTTTGCACCAACGTCTCTACTCTAGAGCTGCAACAAATGCTCGAGGATCTGACTGAGCGCAGCGAGTCTTGAAGTTAGGCTTCAAATGAACCAGTCCAAGACAAAGATTATGTCTAACTAACAGCACGAAACGTAAGGTAGACGGACAGGTTATACAATATGTTGATGAGTACCTACTTGGGCCAGATTGCATACTTCGATAACAGGCATGATAAGGAAATCGAACGTCGTATCGAGAATGCCTGGAAGAGCTTCTGGTCCATGAAGGAGCAAATGAAGGGCGACCTTCCGTCACCTTCCACTCACACTAAAGCGCCAACTCATCGACATGTGTATCCTGCCTGTCCTAACCTACGGTGCAGAGACATGGTCACTGACTGAAGCACAGAAGTCCAAGCTCAAGATTTGCCAAAGGGCGATGGAGCGTAGCATTCTAGGCTTCAAACGGATTGACCGAGTGCCGAATACAATGCTACGTAAGCTACGTTCACTAACAGGCACTAAAAGACCGCCGGGTTAAAGTGGGATTGGGCCGGCCACGTCGGTCATAGGCACAAGGAGAGATGGGCCCATGTTATAACACCCTGGCGGCCAAAAGATGGGAGGCGACGACGCATCGGCCACGTAAAAGGTTGCGGGACGATCTAGTAGCTTTTGACCCGGAGTGGTGGGAGTCTGCAAAAGACCGAGAAGTTCGGGAGGGTGCGGGCGGGGGAGGCCTTTGCCTAGCAGTGGGACGAAATAGGCTAAATAAGAAAATAAAAAAAAAACCAACGCATGTTATTTCAGCTGACATTTCAACTTCAACTTCGTGTTTTGATGGCTCGCTGTGGCTGTGCTGCCACAATTCTGCCAGTGTCCGTGTCAAAAGAGTCATAAACTTTTGTAGAGTTTTATAAAACGGTAGAATTTTCTATTTAAAAAAAAAAGACAAACAAATAACTCTTTTTGAATAGTACCTTAGAACATTAAATTATGATTATCTCAAAAGTCACTTTTAGCTTAGGACTTGGTGATTTCTTGAATTGGGCCACCCATTTGAGTTTTATCAATTAGGCAAAGTTGAAGCATTTTACGTTATACCTACCTACCTACCAACCAATGAGGTTTTACCAATAGAGACGTCATACTCATTAGAAAAAAATAAACCATGGCGATATTTTACTATAGCTACCTGCATAGGACTATGGAACTTTATTTATATCACTGAGTAGTTTAAAAGATCACAGAGATATATAGGACCCCGTTGTCAAAAAGAGATGAACTTACTGTTCACACTTCACACGAGCGGCCAGTGGGCTGACGGCCAATGACAGCCTATGACGTCATCGGCTAAGGAACGAACTAGGGGAAACGGGCGTAACGAGGGAGCACTAAGAAAATAAACAGTAAATTTTTTAAATAAATATTTTTATTCACAAATTATAATATTACGTACCTAGTATAGGTATACATTTATGTAATCAAATTACACTAATAAAGAAATACTTTTACTTAACTTAGTTAATAAATTTTTATTATAGAAATTAGTAGGTGTAGTACCTACTAAGTACATAAAAATTTATTAATGTTTGTTTGTTGAAAGTTGTGTGTTGAATGAAAGTCAAATACATCTTTATATTATCCTACTATGAAAAATAATTGGATAGCAGTGGTGAAAAATAATATTGTTGCATTGCTTGATCATATTTATTACCTATATTACCCTAACCTCCCTTAGCAACGGTCGAACCGACAACACCGTTATCTCGTTCTCTCTGTCACTCATGAATGCAACGCACTACGTCTTGTCTCGTTCGTGTAAATGGCAAAGCGGCAACAGCCGCGGGCTGTGATTTTTTGATATAAAATTAATAATTTTCCATTTTAAATAGACTAAACAGTAATTATCAATGAAAAGATACATCCTGCCTGTTTTTCACAGCCGTCCCAGTACACGTATAGCATTTTTGAAACACACAACATGGCATTTTAGTTTTTATTTCTTTCCTCCAAAATCTCGCAACGTACCTACGTTCGTATCGCGGCGCGACGCAGAACGGACTGAGTTCACTCTAGGATTGTGTCGTTCATGAACGAACGGCTCATATGATCCGGATCACGGGCCGCTCGTGATTGTTCCGAACAGTCTCGACGAAAAGACCCGTTCATTTCTACGTTCGGTTCATTGTGAACGACTGAGACGCGCGCCGCGACATAACGCAAAGATCCGCTGCGTCTTGCTCTCGCGAGGCCGTAAGTGGTGCGTGCGAGTAGGATAGGACACATTCTGTGGCTTGTATCATCTACTCACAGCCTGATTAAAAGTAGATACCTTAAGGTAACGTAATAGAGTCTGTTGTCGCAGTATGGTACTTAGGTATTCATTCCTTTATTCCTTACCAAACATTACGTAGGTATAACACGCAGAAGTTAACTAGGCACCTCGTGCCTAGAAGTTTACTTGGCACCAGGTGCCAAGTTGATTTCTGCGTGTTGTACACAACTGTTTTCTTCCTATAATAGTAAAAATATTACTACTGATACTTGATACTTTTGTTCCAATTTACTTGAAACTTTAAAGACCTTCCTTACAAATAAATGTTTTAACTATTTACCAAAATACCTATTTACATTCCATACGAAAACCAGTTAGCAACCAAATCGATTTTATACTGACAGACGAATAATAATCATAATCGATTTACCCGATAGCACAAGTTCATAAAAATATCAAGCATAGGTAGGTAGGTATTAAATCAAAGTGAAATGAAAGCTGATTGAAATGGTCTAGCAATAGTCGGATAAGCTTTGTAAAGTTTTGGTAAGTACCTACCTAGGTAGGTAGGTAGTCCTTAGGTATTATTTCTAAATTAGCTTTCCTCAAAGTCGTCGCATCAATCAATCCATTTTTTAGTAGCCTTGGGATCCTTTAGGAAGATAAAATTTATAAGAAAAGCATCAGACGAACGAAGGTGTTATTGTAGGTACCTAGGTAGGTAACTAGGTATTAGCATTCGACACAGACAAACCTCACCTCAAATTAATAAGCTTAGCTACTACCTATTCAATTGCCTAAATTAAATTCTCATTCAATTCAATAGGTAGTAGCCGTGGTAGTAGGTAGGTACCCAGGTACCTAATTGAGTACCTAGGTACCTACCTAAGGAGTTATATATTTTTCTGTCGGACAACATTACCTACTTGCTTGAGTTTTTTTATAGCTCAGTATCTAGTACCTACCTACCTAGTAGGTATCTCGCAATTTGACCATTTTAGACGCACCTACAGGTAATAAAACGACGGTTGTTGGAGGCACGCAAGATAGGTAGGTAACTATTTACACATCTTTCTACCTCCTGTGAGGAAGATATACTAACGAAGATATAGGTACCTACCTACTAGAAGAATCTAACTTGAGACGTTATAAGTAGGTAAGTACCTATCTCAATTCAGGTCAATAAATATCTACCTACCCAGCAGCAAGTTTTTACTCTATGTACCTACCATAATTTAATGATAATTGGATCATGAATGATATACCTAGACCGAGAATTCGAAAAGATCCACCACAGAACCAAATCAGTAACGAAACGACGCGACGACACGCAACGAAACGAACCGATCTCGCACAGGCTCAGATCAGTCAGTCACAAAATCGAAAAGATCCGCCGGCAAAAACAATCATTCAAATGAACGGATCATATGAACCGGATCATTTTCTTAACGGGTCGTGACTGATATGGATCTTTGTGAATGAACGAACGACACACGCCTAGTTCACTCAAACTCAAGATAATTATCTTGTGTTGGTCTTGCCGCGCAGACCTCGGTAAAACGCATCTACCTCAGTTTATATATAACATCACTGGTACCTACCTACTTTATTTTGATTTGATAAATAGGTACCTACCTACTTAATCCCTTGGGAATAACATTTTTATGGGACCAATTCGGGATCATTATCTATTCTCTCGTCTAATTACCTAAACATAATGTTTGCCTACCTAGCCTAGCCATTCTTTGATAGGTACCTACGTACCTACCTACGATACCGATACCACGGCCGATACCACGATACCTACATACCTAGAGGCTAGAGGTTATAGGTACCCACATGGTACCCACGGAATTAAATCTATTTCCGTGGTACCTAAAACCTACCTATCACGAAATAGATTTTACGTGGGTAATATACTTACCTACCTACTATATAGGTATGTACCTACATACTTAGGTGTAGGTATTATATTACGTTAAAACATAGGTAAGTACCTATTAGGTATACTACTTACCTACCCATCATGACGTGACGTGGTGACTCCTTGGTACCACAATACATAAAATCTATTGTGTTGGTACTCTATATCAATAGGTACGAAAAGGTATGTAGTACTAGTACATAAGTAGGTTGTGTACCTAAACATTTGACATTCATTACTTTTTATGCCTTACTTACCTATTTCTGTCTCGTTCACTCTTGCACGGGACTTATTTTGTTCGTGGAATGCGCGCGTCGACTAGTCTCGCTACATCAGTACGTAAAGCTCACAATAGCAATTTTTGCTCAAAGTGTAAACCTTGTTGACCATATAAATAAAGTTGATATTCGCGGCAACCGTCAAATGAGGACGTCCAAAGAGCAGTGAAAATGCGCCACTGACACGAGACTACCAACAGAGACTACTTTGTGGAGTAGGTAGGTAAATTCATAATTAGTTTATCTAAGTATTTCCAACTTTTTGTAAGTACTAAAATTATGTTATGCGCTGTCTTTTACACAAAATGTAACAAAGCGGATGTGATTTGTTAGAAAATCCAGGCGATGCAATTGCTTCTAAAAATAGCACGTTCAAAATTAGACCAAAAATAAAAAGTCCTTGAGAACTAGTCTCGTGGGGAGTGCCTGGCTACGTCATCGGAGAGTAGGTATGACGGCCAGACGAGGCCTGATTGGCCAACAAAGCCTTGTCAGCGGCCATTTTGTGCGGTGCTGAGTCACCAAAAGGTGAAAAATGTACACGAGATGTGAACTCCCCACGAGACTACTCAACCAACGGTATTGGGAATTTCACAAATTTTGGGTTTCATGTTCCTCGCCTACCTCAGAGAGGGAAAAATTCAGCAAAAATACAATTTCTACAAAAAAATATTTACCATCGGTCAAAAACTTGATACGGCACTGCCGAGTGAGTTGCCGCGAAAACTGTTTTGAAAACTTTTTGAGCTAAGTGTGCAAACTCTATTATCCTATCAAACCACCTCGGGAGACGTCGTCGATTGTCCTCCATCACATGGAAGGATTTCAAGTGCCCTGTTTGTGCGTGTGTGTTAATTCCTGGAGAATACGTCTACAATGCAACAGCATTATCAGCTGTCAAATCTATAGATAGAAGTGCCAATCGAGTGCGCATCTTGTTTTGTGATTGTTTACATATTTTTGACTGAAACTTCATCAATGTGGCAGTGCATCATGTAGCCTTGCGCTCGGGCTACACTCAGGCATAATAGTTTACGTGATATCTTCGAAGATAACGTTAGTTTTACTCTCATAAGATAGAAGGAAATCCGGAAGCAATCGAGATGGATCCCGCGGTCAAAGTGAAGACGGAGAGGCCCGATGAGGCGGAAATCCGGGATATGGCCGCGAAAATGGTGGAGGCCAACAAGGCGAAGGCGCTGGCGGCATCCGTGGCGGCCGCGCGGCCCATGCCGGGCGGCGTGGCGGGTGGCGCGGCCCCGGGCCCCGGCGGACAGTTGGGCATCCTCAACTTCCTGACGCGCAAGCAGCCGCCCGGCGCTGGTGAGCCCGCGCGCCCGCAACCCGACGCTGAGAAAAAGACACCCGCGCCCGACGAGGCGAGCTGGAAAGGCCACTTCGGCTGGGACATGCTTGGAAAGTGCCACATCCCCTACATCTACCGCTCCGGTGAGAAATACGTTGCCGTGCGGATGGTGGAGATCAAACTCCTCAACAAGTACCTGAACTACCTTCACGCTGATATCTACTCGTGCACCTGCATCCGAAGCTACTACATCACCGAGATCGAGGCCCGGCTGCTGAATGAGATCAACAACAGGCATTGCGATGGACAGTTTGGTCGAGAACCCTTCACTCAGAAAGATCTAGTGGTCCGACTCTCCGATGCCTATGAGTTCTATAGCTTCCTAGATGTGTGTTACAATAAGCTGCTGCAGAACGGCCCGGCGCGTACCGACAAGTGCGGTTTTATCAGAATAAACAAGGAATCTGTAGTTCCATATACAGTGAGAGACGATCAAAAATTTGTGCCGTTGTTTTACTTTGAGGGGGAGACGGACAATCTTAAGTTGAAAGCGGACCAGTTGAAGGGATGGGACTTGTCTTATCTTAAGTTCTGTTGCAAAGTGCAGGGGATCAGAAACGAATTGTTTGCCAGTGAGACATGTTCTGTGATTAGTTTGTCAGACATTAAAAGTTACTTTCCACCGGGAACGGAGTTTGAGGAGTACTGGCCTCACAAAGTTGTAGATTCACAGCTACTCATATCAGCAAAGGGTAAGCAACTTTTCTATACTTACAATATATGCTATAAAAGTTGCAGCAAATGTATTTATTTGCTTTTTCTTGTTTGTATCAAAGTACCTAACTATTTCTTAAATAATTTACTTATATGTATTTTAGTTTGGTATTTGCAATCGAGAAGGGTCCATAAGAGGCGACTAGGGATATCCACCGGGGCGGGCAGCAGCGCCCCCTGCAGAACCATTCTACCACCAAACTGCGATCCCTAACCCGCAAGCCCAGCATGGGGATTATGGGCATTTCCCCCCATGTGATAAAAGCCAATAAGGCGCTTATCAGGGGGAGGGCTTCGTCCAGTAGTGGACTATTACAGGCTGTTGAGGTTTAGGAGAAGGGCCACAAAATCTGTCCTTATGTTAGTTGTAGGGTAGCTAACCCTACTTTAATACCGATCTACTATATTTAAGCTCCGCCTACTATATGTATTTCTGGGGAAAAATATGGTAGGCGAAAGTACAAAGTATATTATTTTTGTGGCCTTTTATTGGTCAAAATGGCTAATCTAAAATCAAATGCATACATCACTTATAATGTTTTTTTTGGGATCGCTGCGCTCGCCTTTCTTTTTTTATCGCTATCTTTTCATTAGGTATAATTAAAAGCCTCAGCAAAAAAGCCAAGAAACTCTCTTTAGTAAAAGTTTAACATAGGTACTAATATTATACCAATCATTCTAATTATTTACTCTCGTTATAAGTCGCAAAACTAACGCTATTTTAAGTGATTAAAATGTGCTAAAAAAAAGGCAAAGGCTTGCTCCGCTCGCCGATGATAGTGTCACAATGTCTAGTGTGACAATGTCTTTTTTCGGTATTCTCTAGAGCTCAACGACTTCCTAAAGACTCGACAAAACATAACTCAGCAACTCGCTACGCTAGCCGATTCTTGTCTTTTAGCAGGTGTGTAATATCCGGCTCCTACCTACCTTCCCAAGGAGTTACCAACAAAATCGCCAAAAAACCGCGGTTCGCTTCGCTCGCCGGTAACATTCTTCGTTTTTCCTTGTTTGTCCTAGCTAGATCAACGCTAGACTCCTTCAAGCCTCATGCTACGGCTCCGCGTTAATTAAGGCGCTAAAAATGCACCTTGGCTACACAACGCCGCCGTCAAGAGTTAATTCCTAGTGAAGTAGGATTAGCGTCTAATGCCATTAGTAGTGCCGTTAATAATAAACACTTGGCCACATCTGCGTAACGCCCAAATTAACGCGTTAGGACGCAGGTACCGTAGCATCATAAAATTATTACCCTAATTGGCCACTTGTGACGAGAGTTCAAGTCTCCCCAAAGCTTTGCCAGCTGAGCCTGCCAGGCAGGCCACCAAGTAATATTAGCCACGTGCCCCCCCCTTCCTGTTATTGTTACAAAGTAGAGTTTTGTCAAAATGTAATATTTATTACTATATTGAACAAAAACGACTCTAATTTTTTTAGATTTTCCTATTCTACTATATTTTTACGAGCAAGCTTCCTAAACCTACTATAATCGAACCAAGATACCTAAGTTGGCAACCAAATGTTCTACAAGAAAGGTGGAGCGGTGGAGCTTATTATGGGCCCGGATGGGGAAATAGCCCCATTTCTAGCAGTAAGAACCCAACGAAAACATCAAATAAATATCGTCGAGCGGAGCGAGCCCCAAAAAAACTGGGTTCTGTTGATTTTGGTGGTTATCTGAAGTGGGTCACGTTCGAGACTATAGGAAAAACGAGTGTTTGTCATTGGCAAGTAGATCGCTCCGCTAGAACATTAGCGTTATGTAGTGGATATGTAGCGTTATGTAGTGGATATGTAGCGTTATGTAGTGGATATGTAGCGTTATGTAGTGAAAACTGACTAATGGGGGTCGGTCGAGCACTGACCATAGAACATACCCAGAAGGACAAGATATATTATCGGCGAGCGCTGCAAGCCTCGAAAATGTTGTGGTTTTGTTAGATTTTACAGCGTTTTGCATCATCATCAGCCTGTTTTAGTCCACTTCTGGACATAGGCTGGTGTTTTGTATACTGAGCTCTAACTAGCGATAAGCCCAGACCACAAGCAGAAGGCAAAAATGTCACCTGCGAGCAGAGTGAGCTGCGACTGTTTTGTTTTCGTTTTATTTTTGTAAATTTTTTGCGAATTTGAATAGCGGTGGGTCGAAACCCCGCCTACATCCAGAAGCATTAAATTTAATAGGCGAGAGGAGCGAGCCGCGCAAGTCTTGTGGTGATTTAGGTTAGTTCTTGCTCTGCAAACTTACCAAAAACAAGGGATGACACCAGAAAAGGGCAAAAACGATGTTAGCGAGTGGAGCGAGCCGCGACAATTTTAGCAAATTTGGTAAAGTGATCTAAAGCAGGGGTCGAGCTCTGGACCATAGCCAGAAAGAAGGAACAAATGTTATCGGCGAGGGGATGAATTGCGCAAATTTAGTGGTCTGATCTTGTTAGATTTTTTTGCGGTGGTTGGCAATGTGACTGCAGATTATTTGTTTTGTTAAATTTTTGTGTTATTTCTTGCGGGGACACTCAAAATAGGTTACGTTGCTTGTGCCCTGAATATAAAACTGGCAAAAATATTGGTAATAATATCGGCGAGTGGAGTGAACCGCATTTTTCTTTTGCCGCAGAGGATAACCATAATCCAAATAAACATTAACAGTAATGTAATAAATAATTACCAAGCTGGGTTGGCTAAACATTTGTGGGGGGTTTTGTTTGTGATTGAACCCGTAAGTCCCCTACGGCCATGCCAGCAGGCTGATGATGATGTCAAGGTACCAAAACCTTCAGTTAGGGTGACATGATCACTCTGATCAAACCCTCCTTAATAAATAAAGATTAAAAAAAAAAAAAAAACCTTCAGTTAACTTTCTTAAACTAGTCAGAAGGTCAGACCTTCAACAATACCTTGACATGTAAAAAATAATTAACATGACGGCGGCTGTGTAGAATAATAAGCTTCTCCTTTATCATTTATTTTAAAAGCTGTGTCATTTATTAATACCTAATGGTTACCTAATTTTCTTTCTAATTAGGTACTATTTCTATAATAAAGTAGTTCATGGGTATTATCAAGGGTCCGGCGACGGATGAATTTCCGTACAAACGTACCAAAATGATTTGTAATTTGAGAATATTTTCACCATGGTTTGCTATTATTTGTATTAGAATAGTATTTATTTAGGTTCCTGCCACAAGCTTTTTTCAAAAAACCGTTCTGAAATGAAATTAAGTTAACCTAATATCTTAACAAACGTCATAATTTTTAAATTCAAAAATTATGACGTTTGTTAAGATATTTCGTTTGTATGGGAAATTCATCCGTCATCAATCATCATAATAGAAATAAAACATACATAATGAGTCGTAAAAAATATATATTTTAAGGTAATCAGTCGCCCTACAAGTTACAACCTAGGAAGGAAGGCCTAGTAATATCCAGCAGTGGATATTTGTGATATTATGTTATTAATTTAGCTATCATTCAGAACAGAACAGATGCTGCATAGGTATTCATTTTATTATGATAAGAAGGTAACTTGACAGTCCCTCCCTATCAGAATTGTACCTCGGTTGAAAATATTTTTCGTAGTCCAGATAACTGGACCAGCTATTTTTTTGTTGGAACGAAGAGTGGATTTAGTATTTACGCGCGCATTTTTATAACCTCAAATCATAATAGACGTTTTTGTTTGGTGTCATTAATTACGCAAATCAGTCTACTTCACTTACGAAAAAAAATTCGGTGGTCCAGTCAACAGGACCAGCTTAATGAAACCACGGGCAATCGATAGGTTGTCCTAAAATATTGACACCAATCCAAACCGGTACTCCATTTTAGGTTATATTAGGTTAAAAATTTAGGCGCGTTATGAAATCCACCCTTCGTTTACCCACAAAACATTGGCTGTCTGTAAAGTCGGTTTACTGACGATAGTTGATCGTGACAACGTCTTAAGAAAATACTGATGGAATGGTAGCATTTCATACTCGATCAAAACTTCAAGCCTTACATGGAACGCCTCAGAGCGAGGTAACGCCGCATGACGTCATGTTTTTTCGTGCGTGCAGCCGGCTCTATCGAATTATAAGACGTTGTCACGTCAATAATAAGTACCTAGGTAGAGAAATAGCCAGTTATTTATAGACAAGTTTCGTACTAATGAACCTACACTAGCACATTACGCCCTGACCATGCCCTGTGTACTAATATATAAATCTTAAATCTAAGTAATAGCTTGAAATAGCTCTAGGTGACCTCATTCTTAGCCTCTTAGGATAACCTTCACTGACGACTACTTTACCTCGCTATTCGATTCACAAAGAATACCTAACTTGCCGTTACTATTGTTACAAAGATAGATTCAGATCGGTTACATTACAAAAGATAATAAGTCAGATCGGTTACATTACAAAAGATAATAAGTCCCTGTCAAGAAAAGATTGAAAAGATTTACGTCTACACCAAAACTTATTACCACCTCTACCGTACGTAAAATAAAATACCCAAACGAAAAATCTCTACTTAAGTAAAACAAGTCCTTATAGATCCCTTTTAAACCCAATTCTCCTACACACGTTGATAACACCAACATCACTTACCAGGCGCCGTGCAAGGCGGCGGGCAATGGACCAGGGCGCCGCCCGCGCCGCCCCCAGGCGTCGGCGGCGTGAACGTAGGTGCAAACGCTGGAGTCAACTTCAACTCAGTCGGCAACACCTCGAACCGAGGCCGACGGGCTGGCGGCCAACAGAGGCACACGCAGTCGTCGTCGGCCATGCAGATGCCCCATGCTGGCCTCTCCGCGGCGGCAGTGCAAGCCCTGGCAAACGGCTGGACTCTACCTGGAACGCTCACGCAAGTTCAGACGCAGCAAGTGTTAAGGCTGGCACAGGTTGGTGGATGTTGATGATGCTTCTTTATTAGGTGCGTGCGAGTAACTGACAATCATGCGCAGTGATAATATGTCTACTAACCACCAGTAGGCGGATTGTAGACAAATACCTACTACACTATTGTCACTGCGCATCTCTGTTGGAAAAGCAGAATAACAGTAAGATGCGAAATATTGAAGTAATAGAAGAGAGAATCTCTTTCGACTCAGAGGTGATAGGTAAAAGGTTTTGTTCCGATCACTAGCGAAGCCTACTTTCTAGAAATATCATCTAGACCGAGCAGTTCAGCTTCCGCGATAATGGAAACCTGCACTTTATTTATGCAGGAAGTAAAATCTGGCCAGGGCACAATTTAAATCAAAAATAAACGAAATTATCTCAAAGGCTTTAAGCAGGTTGGGATTTACCAGCTCAATTCCGTTATAGTTTAGTTATCTTATCAACGAGATCATAGGATTAGTTAATATAATAACGTCACGGAATTTTTTTATTCGTGCACAGAATGAATGCGTTGCTTTAATCTACAGGGTGGTACAGAAGTTTAGGCTCTTGCGGGAAAGCTTGCGGTATTCCAACGGTATTCAATAACTGTCCATGGTTTCTTGAACTTGTTGTCGTTATTTTATTTTGTCCATAACGCTCTTGTTCTACCGCCTATCTGCAATGTTATTTTTTAGAAGAGGTGGTAAAAGATAAGGCTTTTGTCACTGTTTGTGTCAAGTTATCACAGTTTAGTGCTTCGTAGAGCATACAGTAATGTATCAAAATCTGTGGTGGAACAGAAGAGTCACGTTGGTTTCGTCTTCAAGTAGTACAAAAAAACGTCTTAATACTAAGCCGAAAGGGGGGTGAATCTGGACCCCAAGGGGATCAACTTTAATTCTACGATTTTTTGGATTTAGAACTTTTTTATTTATATGGAAAAGAATACACGATAAATAGCTGGCCCCCTGTATATTATGTATAGATTTTTTTGGTAAAAAACTTTAATTTGCTTAGTACAAGACAAAATTCCAAAAATCGCTAAACAGACGAATGTTTCTATTCGTGTACACGTCAAACATAAGGATATCGATGGTTGTCCACATTCAGCATTTTTTTACGGATACATTTACATTACAGTCGCGTAGCTTCCGTCACAGCAACATTGACATTAATATAATAATTTCTAACCGCCCCGGAAATCAACTAAACACTGTTCGTGGGTAGAAGGAATAGCAGTCCACGCCCTAAATGCATGTGTCGTTTGCCGACTTCCGGTTTATAGCTCGTTGGCCTAGTTGCCATTTTAAACCGGCCCCCGATTTTCCCAATAGACATCGATACAGTGTGTCAGCGAAGTGGGAATATCTAAAAATAGCCTCTATTACCCCCTGACCCCATATAACTTAATGTATTTGGGGTTCCTCTGACATAAAAGTTTTGTGAAGTAATAAAAGCATAACCCCACATTTTCTGACGTCGGACTTCGTCGCGTCGCCTTTCTTTTGGTATTTTTATTGGAACTCTGAAACGAGAATAGGGTACAATGTCTTATTCCTTTCAAGACCTTCCAAAGATTTTTGAAGAATTTTGAAGAAATTTTACAAGTGTCTTGGGGTTGCCCTATGGGGTTGCCCAAAACGCTTGTGCATTTTAAAAAAAGCCAGAAATTTTATACTCTCGATCGAGCATAATTAATAAATATACATAATATTTATCCCTGCCAGCCTTCTTCCCAGGACAAATTAGTTTTTTTTTGTAAGAATCACCGCAGCAAAGCAAAGCCATGATTGATTTGCCATCGTTTTTAATAACATAAAAAATCAAACGAGGACGAGGCTAGTGACGCTCGAAAAAAAGTTTTTTTTACTATTTTCTAAGTTCTACAAGTAATTTAGATAGCGAATAAGAAGTTTTGCGCGCATTGTAAGCCATTCGCAATGAATCTGTGCTGTAACAAGCTTTGAATCAATTGTAAGTCTTAAGAATATTTTATTGTAAAAATTGAGCCGCGGGGCGCAGCTAGTCATACATACATAAGTAAGGGTCTTAAATTCAATTAAAGTAGGTATAAACAAACGTATCCATTTCGGACATATAATAATACTAGCTTCTGCCTGCGGCTTCGCACACGTTATTTCTACGGAAACGTTCAAAGGAAATTTCTATCCCATGGGAACTGATTTATGGGATAAAAAGTAGCCTGTGTTTGATTCCAGGCATAGAGCTACACCGGTGCAAAATTTCAGCTCAATCTGTTCAGTAGTTTTGGCGTGAAGACGTAACCAACATCCATCCATATACATCCATTCATCCAAACTTTTGCATTTATAATATTAGTGTGATAGTGTGATGTGATGATGTGATTTTAACGATTCAATTAATGTATAGTTTTGATTTTACTAAAAAATCTCATAATGCGATAGACTCCAAAACGATAATTGATTCGTAATATACTAAGTTTAGCGTGGGTTCATAGCAGATGGTTTACCATCTGCGCAAAACTTCTCAGCTGCTATCTAAATTACTTGTAAAACCTAGAAAATAGGAAAAACCCGATTATTTTTTCGAGCGTCATTAACCACTAAGGTTTACTCGTACGAAATTAAAACTAGAGCTGTAAGATATGAGTACAAAGACTGACGAGGTTGATGTCCACAGGCGCAAGTGGCAGCACAGGCCGCGGCTCGCTACAACAACGCGGCCATCGCAGCCGCGTCGCAGCTCCCGCAGCATAGGTCGCAGCATCAGAGGAATGTGCAGGTATGCTTACTTCTCTAAGCCTCCACCACACAGCCGCGATTTTGAAACGCCCCCGCCGCTGTCTCCGGCTACCGCTCGCCCCCCGTAAAATCGCAACAAAATCGCGGCTGGTGGTGGTGGCGGTGGAGGCTTTAGCCTCGTAGATATTATACACTAGCCAAACTCGTTCAGATATTGTAAGCAATATTTATTGAAGGAAGGATCTCTCCTTCAAATTTATTTTCTAGACAAACTAAAATACACCTCTCCATCATCATTGTTCAGTTCATTTTCCTTGAACCATGCATGATTTCTCCTTCACATTATCTTTGCAATAACAATAACTTCCATTTACCTAAAAGCTATTTATGAGATCATCAACCAAATTAATTACAGGTAGGTATTGTGTAGCTGATTCCCAAATATCGTCATGCATATTCTGCAATCCAAATACTAAAATTTTAAAATTAGTTCTAGATTTTAGTTTGGAATTAATAAAAATAGTATGGGCTGTCTTACTGAGCTTATTACAATTTGCCTACCTGTAGTTAACTAGACTTGAGACCATATCACGAAAAACTGTCGTATCGTTACATTTGGTAGTATCATCAATCGACGTCTGCTAAATGCCAGACTTAAAAAGACCTTCATAATAATGTTTCATCAATTCATCATAATTTAAAGTGTATGCCTTCCCCAAACAAGCTGGGTTTTTGCCAATATCACCACGCGCCTGGCTGATGGATTGGTTTGCTTGGTGACCACTCGTTTCGAGGGAGTCATGTTCAGTGGATGATGATGCTGTGCTGATGAATATTAAATGTAAAATACGATACGATACACGTTTTCATGATACAGTCAGGCTATTTTCAATCTGCTGCATACAGTTTATTTGGTAAAGCACATAGAACAGTATAATTACCATTTGTGATTTGCATTTTATTTTGCTTGCCTTTCCAACGTGAAAATATGTTGTTATCGTTTATTTCAGTTTCCAAACAATGCGATATCAATGGCGATGGGCCAGCAAGCGCCTCCCCCTTTAGTGAGGAGCTCGGCCAACACAACAACTATGAAGTGAGCAATTGTCACATTGTCTTGTTCCTACGTTGAATTTCCGTTCTGAAGTTAGCCATAAACATCATCAGTTTATTGTCTATCCATCATTAAACAAAACTCTCGAATATAACAGTCATATCCATACCTTATTCATGATCTGTTGAGTGCCAAACATGCTTACCTTTCAAAGCTTTTAATAGATTTTCGAGTCTTGTCTCCAAGTTGTAAATGAACAGTATCGTTATGTTAAGTGATTTGTGATAGGGTAGTTAATAGGACTGATGATGATTATGACAATCAAGGCGGATTTAAATTGAAGAGAACATCTAGTCTTTGTAATTTGTACAGGGTACCGGTCTTGTGGTGATTGTACTAATAATAATAATGTTGTTTGTTGTGTTAACATTCACATGTTCTGTTTCATTAAATACTTGACAACAGAATAGTTTTTTTCATTATGGCGATGCAAAACAAAACCCAAAAAACGAGATATTTTTATTTGTATATCTTTTATCTGTTAGTTGGTTGTACTTTTGCTAAAGTCAAAAAGGTCACATTGACTTTGAAATGCAAAAATAGCTACCTACCTATCTTTAGTCTCGTTAAAATTATAATGAAACAACAAAAGATGGGTAGATTTTATCGTGGTCCAATCACTTGTTAATATTGCTCCAAATTTGTAATAGTGATCTAGTTAACTTTTTATAGTGGTCCATGTATGGCATACTGGGTGTTTCTCGTATAGAAGAATTTGTGTAATCCGTTCGCCATTGTCATGTCACTGTAAATATCTTTTTCATGTTACTTTTGTTTTGCTTGTTGCTGTCTTTTTTTCTTTTATTAAATTTCCATCTGCTTTTTGCATGCGTGTCATGGTTGGATAAATGTTTGCAAGTTTATGTTACCTATGTCTGTGTTTTGACTGAGGTTTCATAAACGTATTCCGTGTCTTAACGAAATACTCAAAATCAACAAATACTCAGATTTAACTTCTAACGCGAAACGTAATTGGGAAATTACGCGGCGAAAATCCAAAAGTGGCCACATACCTAAGTTTGTGGCCGCTATTGGTTTTTCGCCGCGTATAAAGTAGGTATAATGAATGAGATAAGTAAGTACTGATACTTACCTATGCATTCCCAAACCATACTTTTCAGTTTGCATGTTACAACGGGTACTTAGTAGCAACAATACTTTTTTGTAGAAGTTTGCCTTTTTGGGTGCATTCAAGCAACTTTGAACCTTATTTGTAAGTGTTTTGTATTGTCAACAGTGTTCCGCCTCAAGTGACTGGTTCAATGAATGGCCACTCAACCTCTCACTCCGCGGAAACCCGCAAAAGGCTCACCCCTATTCCAGACGTCAATATAACCACTGGCAACCATACACCGTATAAGGTAAGTTATCAGTTACTAAGGTGATGAGATCTAGACAAATCCATCTGAAGGCTAATAGAAAAAACATTTACGGCTACCACCAAGGGACCCATGGACCAAGGCCCATGGCGCTGCCTTGTGGGACACCAGCACGTATTATTATTATTATTCATAATAATACTCGGTCTTTCCTCTATTTGCTTAACATTATAATTGTCTCTTACACGAGTAAATATTGGGGAAATTTGTTAGTAAAAGGCAAAGTTTTCTAGATTTTATGAAAACTGCTTTCATACCAGCCAGACTCTGTTAATAGCCTCGTTTATATCCAACAAAGCAGCCCATTTGTATTTTAGTTCAAATTCCTCCTTACTATTTTTCCGATTTGCAGGTTCAAAAAGCTTTAGTAGAGAACACAATGGTCCCCTGCATCAACGCCAAGCCTTACCAATACACAGAGCTGTTAATGACGTTACCCGACCTCGCGAGCCATTTCTTCCCGCGCGTGTCTCTCGCGACCTGCCGTGCTATGCTCGACGCGCTGGGAATTACGCTGTTCCGACCTAACTCGTGAGTACACTGTAAATTGTACCTTACTGTCAGGGACACAGCTGCTAATGCAGCTTAGCTGAAGTGGTCGCGGCATAGCCTAACTAATTCTGCAAGATAAGAACGTGACTATGGAAGCCGTTCGGCATACAAGTTGTCCACTCCGTCGTGCCACCTTCCTCAACCTTAACAGCCTCTATTGATCCACTGCTGGCGCAGGCCTCCCCTTGATATGCGCCTGGCTTATTGGCTTTTATCTCAGGGGGGGCATGTAGTGCCCATAATCCCCACGCTGGGCATGTGGGGATCGCAGTTCGGTGGTAGAATTGTTCTCTGGGTGGCGCTGGTGCCCGGTGGATAAATTAATAAATAATGCTAGACAATTCACACAGCATTATCTAGCCCCAACCTAAGCAGATATCCCTTAGTCGCCTCTTACGACACTCGCAGGAAGAGTCGGGATGGTGCAAATTCTAAGCCAGCACCACATAGTGACGTGCCGCCTTATGTGCCTGTAATTATACAATGTGTCTGGTCACCGGTGTCGGAGACTTTGGGGGGGGGGGGGTGAAATACGGTAAATTTTATCGACAAATCACTATTCCTATTTTTTTTCTCTCTCCATGGTAAAATGGCAGCCATTTTGTTTTCTGTTGCCTCGAATCACAACTTCTAAACTATCTTACTTAGGGCTAAGATGCAAGACTTATTTTGAAGCATACATTCTGTACTATCGTTCAAAAACAAAAAACATGTAGCTTGACAGTTTCGATTTTATGAAAAAGCTAATAATTTCAAAAAAAATGTTAAGAAAATATTTTTTTTTGTTCTTCAAATTCTCAAAAAAAAAAAAAAATCTCTTTCCTTTTATTATAAAATAGAAATTGCAACAATGTTATCATTGCTTTATTGTCTACATTATTGGCTATCAAATGAGTCCTCTATCGTTTTCCTAAGACCTCTACATGGGTAGCTATACTTTAATGAGTACAAGCACCCGTGCTTCGAGACAACAAAAAACAAAATGGCTGCCATTTTATCATGGAGAGTGAAAAACAAAATAGGGATAGTGATTTGTCGATAAAATTTACCATATTTCACCCCACCAAAGTCTCCGACACCTGCGTACATTGTATAGACAAAAATACTCAAAAATAAATAAACCGAAATAGCAGTTCTGTTTAAACACAAAACCTTAAATGAAGTACCATTCACGATAATCTTGCTGAAACAGTGCTCTTAAGAGGTCCAATAATCTAGTATTACAAAAGCTACAATCCATTCCTTTCTAATCAAAAAAAAAATCGTCCACAGAACCCAACTGCAAGTCCTCCGCAACTCTGGCAAGTGCAAGTCCGCGGCAGCCGGTGAGAACGGCATGGCGCTCGTACAGATCCGTGACGTCATGCAGCACATGATCCAATTCAAGTACATGCTGCGGTCAGGCATGGCGGCCGACGAGCCTCCGCACCAGGCGCCGAGGCCCGCGCACGCGCCCCAGCCGAGCCACCAGGCTAAACGGGCGAGAGCTAACTGAGAACTAGACAATTGTGTATATAGAGACATAGTGAATGCAAAGCGGTTATGACAGTGTTGTTGGCGCAGCCGGATAGCTAGTTATGATGATGTTGGCGTAGCCGGGATTGAATCTTTTAGATTTAATTCTGAAGTTTAGTGATTCAGTTCGAATCCTGACCCGTATGCCATCTCAAATACCTTATACACTAACCTAAACGAAGGCATGTGCTGTATAAAATGATTATTTTTACGATTGTCTTCCTAAATGACTGCCACTAGCATAATGATGTCAAGTATCATTCAAAAACAAGGACGCGGGATGCGTTTACATTAAAACTTTGAGGGAGAACATTGACTCTAGTGATTTTAGTTTGTGTTGTGATCAGGGGACTTAAAAGTTGCAAAGTGACAAAACAGATGGACAGAGCTGGAGTGCCTAAGATTTGATTGATGGGCTTAAAACGCACATGAACTCTATGAGTGGTAGTTTTAGATAATGAACACCTAGACAGTGCATAGATTTTGAATACGTCAATTTTCTTAAAATGTGTACAAATTGTAAGATAATAAATAGTAAATCAAAGGATCTTATTTATAACGATCTATGTAACTATTTAATAGAAGACTGAGAATTTTATTTTATAATTTCCTATAAACTAAAAGCTAAAGTTGTGAAAATAGAGTTTCAGTTGAGAATTATTATTTTCTATTAAAGAGTGTATGGTTCATATTTGAATTTTGTATGTTTTGCTTATTATTTTGTAAATACGATTTAGATTAAAGTTGGGATTGAATTTCTGAAGATTATTGCAGAATTCGTGAAATTCGCAATGTATGTTAATGATGTAGTTGTATGTAAATTACCTTGACTTGTTCATGGTTGTTGTGCTAGAAATGGGAATATTTTTACTTCCATGTAAATCATGCATCTATTAACAGGATGTTGTTTACGCTTGCCTTAGTCGAGTTCAAATCGACAACACAAAAGCAATAATTATTAGGGATATTATAAAAAAATTCTGTTATTTTACGATTGCTCTAAATTTTGCTAAACGCTTATTGATCAAAATATCATCACAAAATACCCAAATTCACAATGTCATTTTGATCTTGCTATCGGAAATTGACGATTCATTAGTGTAAGTTGATCTAAAGGCAGGATATTAAATACCTGTCATTTTTTTTATTATTACATGTCATGCGTGTTTTTTTGCATGCATGCATGCTTCCATGTTTTAGGAATCATTTGATTATTGTCAAGATAATTTTAACAGCAAGTGAAGTGATCACTATAACACCAAAATCTTAGTAATTTAGTTTCAACAAAGGTGTCTATTCTGATGTCTCAAAACTAAAATAGACTAATTTCACTGAACTAAAAATGTTGCTGTCCCTTTTTCAGCTCACACTGATAGCCATTATGTTAGCTTTAGTTAATAATAAGGAATAAATTAGGATGGCATCATTTTTAGTGCTGCAAATTAGTTTAGGCAACATCTAAGTGTCCGTCAAGGTAGCGTACACATAATCGATATCACGTTTGTTGATATGCCAATAAACTCTGCATAAACAGTGTAGAATTAGTGCAAAAGTAAAATAAATACTGCCTCTTTGGTTTAAGAAATAATGACCATTCTTAGTGGGTACGCTAGCTTGACGTCAAGGCAGCGTACCCATTAAAAAACGAAATAATTCCTATAGAAAACGAGCTTTTCTTATTATAAATGCTATATGTAAAAATACTGCGAGAAATACTGCTTCTGCCTGTGGTCATACTTTATGCAATTTCGTAGTGCAACAATATAAAAAATTGATGTGAAGTGCTAGGAACAAATGCATTTTGGTACAGTCGCACACAACAAATAATAAACACCAATGCAAAATCCGGATAATATGCATTTCATCATTCACAAATCCGGATATTAATTCGAATAAAATTTCAAATTTAAACAACATCTTTTAACTAGCTCTTGTTAGCGGTTTCGGACGCAATTTCTTAAGTGTCAGTATATTGGTATAGCGTGTACCAGTTTAGACATTTGGCATTACAGTGTATCTGGCTATTCAACTAGTCTTCAACTACTTTCAACTAGGCTATTTACTTGAAGAAGGCAGTTCCACGAAGTAGCGTTTGAACCTTTTGAACCCACCGAAAACTCATTGAACGACTACCTGAACAGAAATGTGCGCGGGAGACGCGGTGTATGGTGTGGCACGGGGCTACCCCCGTCGTATTTATGCTTAATGCCTACGCAGGCATTAAGCATAAATACAATACGATATATAGGTACCTATGTACGTAGCCGTGCAGCAAAACTGGAGTAACCGGAATAACACGAAGAAAAGTTAAAAATCTAATTAAAACTTATTAACGAGCTCTATTATTTTTGCCTTAAACAATAATATTATGAGTATTATTACAGTTATCTACTATGAGTATTATTACAGTTATCAGAATTATCGTAGCATAGTTAGGCAAATAAAAAGTAGGTACTTACCTGTAGAGATTAATTAAAGAGTAGATAATTAAAATCATAATGACTTATAATACCTACTTACGTAGGTAAGTATAGATCCTAGGTAGGTATATGTCTAGCCTCTATTATACCTACACAGCAGTAGGTAAGGTACAGAACAGACATGATTATACTTACATAGGTAGGTATGTATAACAATAGCATGTACGATCTACCAATAACTTAAGCACGGTAATATTAACTATATAATATACATACCTACCTACCGTAACAAAGGCATTCAATTCTAAGATAAAATAGGTACCTACCTACTAATCCAGCTCACTCACGCACGTGTGGTTTTACATCGCGTTGTCCCTCACGCACCATGCGCATACCGGTTTGTTTTTTATGTTCACTGTTTCTGTGATCTATTTTTGTTTGGGTTTATGTAGAGATTGCAATCCGGATTATTCGAAATCAGAATTATTCCGAAAAATTGCCATTTTTATTTATACGGATATATGCATCTACATCTACCAAATACATTACTGAAAGAAATATTAGTGCAACAAACTTTGTCCCGAGTCAACAAACTTTGTTGCCAGGTAACGATCTGTTAAAGATAACGATCTGTTAAAGAGTGTTGGCATCTGCCGCTGCTGGAGAAGGCCAGCTAAGGACAAGGTGCCTAGCCAGATACACTGTAATGCCGAGTGTCTAAACTGGTACACGCTATCTTAAGAAATTGCGTGCGAAACCGCAAACAAGAGCTAGTTAAAAGATGCTATTTAAATTAGACATTTCATTCGAATTAATATCCGGATTTGTGAATGATGAAATGCGTATTATCCGGATTTTGCATTGATGTTTATTATTTGTTGTGTGCGACTGTACCAAAATGCATTTGTTCCTAGCACTTCACATCAATTTTTTATATTGTTGCACTACGAAATTGCATAAAGTATGACCACAGGCAGATGCAGTATTTCTCGCAGTATTTTTACATATAGGATTTATAATAAGAAAAGCTCGTTTTCTATAGGAATTATTTCGTTTTTTAATGGGTACGCTGCCTTGACGTCAAGCTAGCGTACCCACTAAGAATGTTCATTATTTCTTAAACCAAAGAGGCAGTATTTATTTTACTTTTGCACTAATTCTACACTGTTTATGCAGAGTTTATTGGCATATCAACAAACGTGATATCGATTATGTGTACGCTACCTTGACGGACACAACATCTAAGTCGACACCGATAGTGAAAACCAGTGTATGATAATAATTATAAAGAAAATTAACCTAACCTCTAACAGAATGTAACGTAAGAGCATTGCACCATCTAAGGATACTGTTCCTTTAGTTTATTCTAGCTAGAATAATTTATTTCAAAAGTTGAATGTTACTTTTATGTTACCTTTTCTTCTGTTTTTGCTACATATTTTTTATCTTCCCATGATAAATTATTGTTTTAGAGCAAGTACAATATTAAGTAATTTTAACTGAAGTCAAGTACTAAATATTAGGCTTGCTTCGAATTCTCATCACAAAATGTATTTATTCATAGGCTTAACAAGTTATTACTAGATTTTTTAATGTTTAAAACTATCAGAGCTGTGTATATCTTTGGCTAATTTATTTATGAGTAGGTGAGGTGAATATGGTAGGAGTTGTAAAAAAATGGAAATCACTATAAAGTGCAGTCTTTGATTCTTTATTCAAGAAAATAAAAAGATACTTTTAAAAATGTTCTTGTTTCCTTGATCCTGTTTCCCTAAACCCGCGTCTTCGCCTCTTTTATCCCCAATAAAACATAGCCCCCCTATTTTTTGGGTTCCGTACCTTAAAAGGAAAAAAGAAAACCTACGATCACTTTGTTGTCCGTCTGTCTGTCTGTCAACCCCCTTTTCTCAGGAAAGCAGAGTTCAAATTAAAATTAAATAAGTCCGTAACCTCTTGAAGCCCTCGATATAAATAAAAACATCTAAGTCAACGTAACCAAAAGTTAACGCCGTTTATGTTCCAATATTTTAAAATTTCCAAGGGAATCACATGCATACAAAACCTATAGAATACTTCCCATAGATAGACCTTACTAGAAACATGAAATTTGTCAAGAAGCAAAGCACTAGTAAAGCGAAAAATCCGAATTTTTTTTATTTTTATTTTTGAAAAGTTATTAACTTGCAAAAAAAATTACCTACTTTTGATTCTCGCCGCATGGACCAAAACCTATAATACAGGCATACCTATTTTGACGAAAAGCAATTTTAACCAAGAATATTTGACTGCACGCATCTTTGGCAAAAATGGTATTTAGACGAAAAGCAGTTTTGACTAAAAGGTAATTGACAAAACGCACCTACGGCAAAAATTGGGTAATGATAATGATGAAAAGCAGTTTTGACGATACGCATAAAACTCAGGTTCCTACCTACCTGTGAACTACTTCCCGTTGAAGTAGGTAGGTAGGTACCCTGAGTTTTATGCGTATCGTCAAAACTGCTTTTCATCATTACCCAATTTTTGCCGAAGGTGTGTTTTAGAATTATGATATTTGGCAAGAAAACAAGGTCTTACAAGAGTTACAAGTATACGGAACCCTTGGTGCGCGAGCCCGACTCGCATTAGACGGTTAAATTTTATTATGTTCATGTTTATTTTGATCTGCTTAGTTAGTAGTTTTGAGAAATAGAGGCGATTGATTCATACGGGGATTCACCAATAGCGCCGATTCATTCAAGGGTGGGGTAGCTACATCCTTAGAATAAATCTAATTAAGGCGAATAGTAGGGGTGATAGTGGCGCCACTACATATTTAATTTAGTCATTAAGTTATACAAAGGAATTATCAAAAAAATCGGACCGCTGGTAGACGATACCTATCACAAGCTTTTATTTAATGTAGTAAGTATCTGTAATAGTTTTGTTTTGTGTTATTCAATCAAAAACCTTGTTTGGAGAGCTTGGTGGCCACCAATAGGAACTAAACTCTTGAAACAAGTATCTGCCTAAATAATACAGAACAAA
Source organism: Eupithecia subfuscata (assembly GCA_963564075.1). Taxonomy (NCBI): domain Eukaryota; kingdom Metazoa; phylum Arthropoda; class Insecta; order Lepidoptera; family Geometridae; genus Eupithecia; species Eupithecia subfuscata. The sequence continues at coordinate 14,220,779 of OY751112.1, read as the reverse complement.
ACTTTTAAAGTTACATTTAAAACAAGACCCGTCAAGTGCGAGTGTAACTCGCGCGCCGAGGGTTTCGAATGTTTGTGAACAAGTAGGTATGTACTGAAGGTACCGGTTAGAGACTCTGAAATTTAATGAATAGGTACCTAAAACTAGTAGGTACCTACATTTCAGACGGATCTCTCTGCATGCTTCGTTGATAGGGGGTAGCGGTAAATTTTTCGACTATTTTCAAAGCATTTCAAAAATTATGAGACCTACAGAAAATTTAAAAACTGTTTTGAAATGTACAAACCGTTACCTTTCATTTGATACCCCATTCAGAGGGGTAGCCTCCCCTTTTGAATTTTTTTTTTACTTTTTTCAAAATATTTCAAAAAATATGAAACCTACAGAAATTCGAAAAACGGTTTTGAAATGTGCAAACCAATTCCTTTCATATGATACCCCACTTAGTGGGGTAGCCCTCCCTTTTGAAAATTATCCCCCCCCCTTTATTGACCATTTTTCGAAAGTTGTTCATTTTTTAGACTTCTCTATATATTTCCTGTAAAATATAGATCTATATCTACAAACGCTCCATACATTTTAAATGGATCACTCTGTAAACTTCGGACATAGAGGGGGGGGGGGGGGGAACGGGTAAAATTTCGACTTTTTTCAAAATATTTCAAAAAGTATGAAACCTACAGAAATTTAAAAAACGGTTTTGAAATGTACAAGTCAATACCTTTCATAAGATACCCCACTCAGTGGGGTAGTCCCCCCTTTTGAAAATTATCCCCCCCTTTTTTTGACCATTTTTTAAAAAGCGTTCGTTTTACAGACTTCTCTATATTTTTCCTGTGAAATATAGATTTATATCTACAAACGCTCCATACATTTTGAATGGATCACTCTGCAAACTTCGGAGATAAGGGGGGGGGGGGGGGGGGGAAGGGTATTTTTTCGACTATTTTCAAAATATTTCATAAAGTATGAAACCCACAGAAATTTGAAAAACTGTTTTAAAATTTACAAATTGATGCCTTTCATATAATACCCCACTCAGTGGGGTCGCCTCCCATTTTGAAAATTATCCCCCCCTTTTTTGACCATATTTCAAAAAGTGTTATATTTGCAAGCTTCTCTATATTTTTCCTGTAAAATATAGATCTATATCTACAAACGCTCCATACATTTTGAATGGATCGCTCTGCAAACTTCGGAGATAAGGGGGGGGAATGGGTATTTGTTCGACTATTTTCACAATATTTCAAAAAGTATGAAACCTACAGAAATTTAAAAACGATTTTAAAATGTACAAACCGATACCTTTCATATGATACCCCACTCAGTGGGGTAGCCCCCCCTTTTGAAAATTATCCCCCCCTTTTTTGACCATTTTTCAAAAAGTGTTAGTTTTTCAGACTTTTCTACATTTTTCCTGTAAAATATAGATCTATATCTACAAACGCTCCATACATTTTGAATGGATCGCTCTGCAAACTTCGGAGATAAGGGAGGGAATGGGTATTTTTTCGACTATTTTCAAAATATTTCAAAAAGTATGACACCTACAGAAATTTCAAAAACTTTTTTGAAATGTCTAAACCATTACCTTTCATTTGATACCCCACTTGACTTTGTAGGTCTCTTTTAAAATTTCGACATCTCAATTTGTATGGAAAATGTTCAATTTCATTTTTCATTTATTTTCATATTTTTTTCTTAAAATCTGTACAGGCGCACGAATTGTCTTATTATTTTAAATTTCAAGTTGATCGCTGCGGTAGTTGCTGAGTTATTAAGGAGGGAAAAAAGGACAGACAAAGCGAGACCATAAGGGTTTCGAAACCGATCTTCGAAACCCTAAAAAGCTTATGATAGATATCGTCTACGCGCGGTCTGATTTTTTGATAATTCCTTTGTATAACGTAGTTAATTATAAAATTAAATATGTAGTGGCGCCACTATCAACCCTACTATTCGCCTTGACTACCTACGGGTAGGTACATCATTGAGTGAGTAACGCACACGCTAAAGTCACAGTAGATAAACTAAAGTTGTCATTCTGCTGAGCGCAAAAATATGATATGTAGGTACTTACCTACCAATCACAGATGTAGGTACCAATACCAATTAACATTGCAGGTTGCTGCTCGGTTCTCACTCAATGACGTAAGTACCTACCCGACGACGTAGTAGATAGATTTATTCTTAGGATGTACCTAACCTACCCTTGAATGAATCGGTGCCATTGGCGAATCCCGGTAGCAATCGATCAATTGACTCTATAATCTCCAAACTTTGACTGCCAGAACAAAATGATACGTCTACCAGAATGTTCAAAATCGATCGTCAACGTTTATCGTGGTTTGTTCGAACGAATCTGTTGTAACAGAACATTATACTACCTACTCTTTCGAGGTGTCGTCGTAATCAGAATCTGACCTATAAGGGGCTCTGCCCCTCGTCACCCGCGGCGTCTGTCTCGCCATGTAATTATTTATTGACACCACCAGCCACGCGACCACGCGCCACCAACCAAGGTAACTAAGTAATCTCAAAGAAAAAAGAAAACTCCACATTTAGGTACCTACTCTTTAGTCCATCTACGCTACTCTATTATAGTAGCTGGTGGTATGGTAGCTGTATGTATGTTGAGAATCTTTATCAAAGTAAATTTGTAAAAAGAAAATACCAAGTCGCCATTTTTTTGAGATTATGAATATCCCCGCTGATTCCGCTCTGTGAGTTGATTGGCCGAAGAAATGTCAAAAGATCAGTGACCGTTCTTCCATCACTGTCATTATTTTTGTTACAATTGTTTTTACATTGCATATTTTCAGCATAACCTACGAAGCTATCGAAGCTAAAGTCAACATGAGGAACAGAGATAGAAAATATAATTCGGCTCGGCGGCATGCTAAAATGATGTACTGCTTGCTTTGCTTCGAATGAAACACAACACAAACACAACCAAAACAGCGTTGCCACCTTGGTGATTTTATCACTAGATTTAGTAATTTTTTGGAGTACGTTAGTGATATTCTGAAGAAAATATCACTCAAAATATATTTGATGATTTTAAGTGATATTTATCGAATCTCGAAAAATTTTGAAAATACCTACATTCTTATTAGCAACAAATTCCCTAATTTATGTGAAAATAGCACTATGTTTTTCTTAGAAAGCCAAAACGTAATCAAACCATGAATCTTTATAGGTGTGATAAGATAACCAAACAAAAACGCTTAATTCATGATTAAACGTTTTTGTTTGGTTATGCAAACCTACCTTGGGGAATCCCCGACTACTGATGAGAACCTATCACGTACCTACTTATTTGAGTGTGTATGTAGTTAGTTGCTTGCTAAGTTGCTACTGTTTCTAGGCAGTTCTTGCTAGACTTTGTTCGCGAAAGTAAGTGAGCACATCAAAATCATTCGAGCAAGTTTTGTGAAGTACTTCTTATTTACCTATTACGCATTACTATGGAAGTGCCAGTAAACAAAAAATATTCACAAAAATATCGAAAAGATTGGGAATCCTAAGAACTCATGATGTGGTTACGGCCTATAGCAAACGATACCTACTACAACCTTTTGTACTTTTTATCAAAAAGAAAGATTTACAAGTTATGAAATACAGAGTTATAAAAACACAAAAATATATATATATCTATCTAGCTTAGTGTCCAAAAATTTTGCTTTTTGATATTAGTAGGGGAAAGTGGGGTAAGACCGGGACCCTAAGGAAAATAAAAAATAAAAAAGAAGTCCTAGGATACACGAATCAACTTTATTTAGAACTGGGAACGTAGGTTTATCTTAACAGTCACATAATTGAAATATTTTTATAGCCTTATTACTAAATATAAATATCTAAGAACCAATTGGAAAAAAGTTTATTTTTACGGTTTTGCCCAAAACGTCCAGAAAACAATAAATCCTATTTATTATTCACAGAACGCAGTGGCCGCTTCAAACTTTGGTTGACAAGCTGATCAGGTTAGCCAGCCAACATTAGCAAACAAAAGCGCGTGTAACATGAAAAAGTGATTTATGAATGCGGACGGGTCCTTGTTTTACCCCGATATCCGGTTTTGTACTAATCTTCCCTATTTGTGTTTTTTTGTTAATTATTTTCACAAATGCATTATTTTGTAGTACTTGCCGTGTAATTTCATTTTAAATTATTCAGTGAATTCTAGTGTTTTTTTTTGTTACAAATATGCCGAAATCTTTAGTAGTGAGTTTTGCGACCAACCAAACCTAGTGAATTTTTTTTCTGCAAGGTGGCATGGCAACACTGAACCAAAATGGAGATTTTTGATGAATAAAAATCTACGTGAAGTGAACTCAACTCACTATTTTTGTGTTAATTCGTGAAAATAAATACATTGAAAGAAAGCCTTCGTATCTCGTGAATTTGGATCAATAAAGCGCTGTAATCTACAGCCATGGGTGCCACCGCTACTGGAAAAAGCTTTGGTCATTCCATTGTTTAAAACAGTGTCTTGCTCTAGATTTAGATGGATTTAGGATCAAATTTAGGATTTCTTGTTAGATCTTTAGTTAGAGGATTTTAGGGTACTCTACTGAGTATATCTTTTTTAGCTAGGTTTTGTTACTAACTTAGGTATTTTTATGTATGCACAGTTTCAGTACTTCGGTCGGTTTTAGTCGCCCCACAATGATTCAAGTATGCAGGGATACTTCAGACGCTGCGGCGTTGTACCTGCCTCAGCGTTTGTATCTAAAACCATTCGCAAAACTAAATATTTCTGTCCAGCTCCCCCCAAGCAAGGTACACGGCAAGTCCCTGTCCAACTGGGAACTCATGGAGAAAATAAGGAAAATAGCCGAACCTGAAAGTTTTTCCGTGCTAAAAGTGACGAAGCACAGTTCTGAAGTGATACGATTCGAAGCTGAGATGGAGAATCAGGATAAAGTAGAATGTGTGATACAGCGGCTCAATGACCGGGTTGTGCAGCTGACAAACTATCCTGATCCGCTCAAGTTGAAAGTGACGGAAGCTAAGTCAGACTTCCCGAGTCGCCACGCGTGGGACTCGTTCTTCCGCGACGCGACGGACATGGACGAGATGAAGCCGGGTGAACGACCCGACACCGTCCACATCTGCAACCTGCCCATTCGTTGGTTTTTGCATGATCGGGACAAAGATGAGGACTCGACACCATCAGAGAGTCTGTTCAAGAAGATATTTGAGAAATTTGGTTCTATCCGTCAAGTAGATCTACCTGTCGCTGATCCTTATAGAATGCAAATGAAGTCAACAATGAGGGGGATTACGACGCCTCCTCAAGATTTAGCCTTGTACTTCGAAGGCTACATTCAGTTCAGTGAATACGTTGGCTTTGTACGGTGCATGGATGCTCTGAGAGGGAAGAAGTTGCTGCGTAAACGTGACAGCTTGGCGGAGTGGTGCCCTCTCAAAGTAGATTTTGACAGGACTAAGCACTTGACAGATGCTGCTGTGAAGCGCAGAAGCATTGTCCGAGAGAGACTCACATCTCAACAGAGATCTAAACTTGATGCTGAGAAAGATGCTAAAGATAAAATTAATAGAAAAGAATCAAGAGAAAGGTAACTATTAATAACTAGTATTCCTTTAATTTTAAATCTCTTTGCTTTTATCAAAGCTATAAAGGAAATTTATTATATGAATGCTTGAATGTTTAGTAAGATGTTTTGATGGATGTTGTTATCTCTTCACACAAAAACTACTGAACAGATCAGCTGGAATATTGCCTAAACAAAGTTTTATAGACCTGGGCATTCAGCTCGCACTTTATCCCAAAACATACTAGATATTAAGTGAAGTATTATACATTTTCTGTCTGAGGGTACAACATAGCTTATTTAATTGCATGTAATATCTGTATTTTGTTAAGTTGCAATCAACTCTGAATAAGTTGTGTCAGAATACAGCCCTCCATTCCAGACAAAAGGAGGTATGCTCACGTTTAATCTGTCATTCTTTAAGAAAAAAGTATGAGCGAGCGGAGCAAGACAAACTCGATAAGATGAGGGAAAGGGAAGAACGGAGGAAGAAGAAGAATTTGGCCAAGCTGATGCAGCGAGATGACGTGGACCTGTATGCAAAGGTGGCTGAGGAACAAAAGAAATTGATGAAGGCTCAGAAGAAGCTTCAAGCTGTCAGACTGATTGAGGAGTTGTTTAAGAGGATAGAGGTAAGATTTTATTTTTAGTATCACTAATCACAGTATATCACACTAATATTATGAATGCGAAAGTTTGGATGGATGGATGTATGGATGGATTTTTGTTACCTCTTCACGCCAAAACTACTGAACGGATCAGGCTGAAATTTTGCATACAGGTAAGTCTAACCCTGGAATCAAATATAGGCGACTTTTTATCCCATAAATCAGTTCCCATGGGATAGAAATAACCTCAAAACGTTTCCATAGAAACAACGCGTGCGAAACCGCGGGCAGAAGCTAGTAATATTATAAATGCGAAAGTTTGGATGGATGGATGGATGGATGTTTGTTACCTCTTCATGACAAAACTACTGAACGTATCGCTAGAAATTTGTGTTTTTTTCAAATCTACTGATTTTTTCTTCAAGCTACTGATATTTTACTTGATTTTCTACTGATTTTGTCAAATTCCATCTGGCAACACTGGTATCTTTATCTCTATCTTTAGCTACGTCCAGAACTGCAAAGCAACAGTCATAGCCGCGGCCGGTACTACGATGTGGGCGAGCGCGGCGCGCGGGCTCGCATCGTGGAGCGCTTCAAACGACAGCAGCAGGCGGCCGTGGACGACCAGCGGAACCAGCTCAAATGTGCTCAGGATGGTAAGATTATAAACTGTGGAAAGTACTTGCCGTGGCGTAGAATCGACCAACTGACTCCTACTCGACTGATGACTGACGACCTCTGTGGCGCAGCGGGCGAAGGTCTGCCTGCGACGCAGGAGGTTGCGGGTTCGATTCCCGCCTCGGGACAAATGTTTGTACGATCTGCAGACACTTGTCCAGGGCGTTCTGGATGTTTTCTATGTATTATAAAAAATATCTATCTATGTAGTGTATTGTATTAAGTATATCAGTTATCTAGTACCCATAACACAAGCACTCCTTAGCTTGGGGCTAGATAATGCTGTGTGAATTGTCCAGCATTATTTATATATTTATTTACTCAGCCCGCAAGTGTCGTCGTGTGCAGAACTTCGCAAAGGAACATTTCTATACTATTTTGAAACCAAACTAAGGGCTCAGATAGTACTTACATTTGTCCCGCGGCGAAAATCTAACCCGTAACCTTCTGCGTCTCACACGCCACTCTCCACCGAGGTCACGTCACGTTCAACCATTATCAAAGAATCGAAGAACGTTTTTAAATAATTTTATTTTAAGCCTTATGAACCCATTTCATTTATCCACTACTTGACTGTACCATGTTTACTCTATAGTAAAAGTAAAACCCTCTCTTCCAGGTCGCATTGTAATCCGTTCAGCTCTAGAAACAAAGAAAGCCAAGCGCGCCTCGTCAGCCACCTCGATATCCTCCGATGAGCAGAGACATAGGGACTACAAAAGGATTAAGAGCGAAAGACTCACTACTCCGGACCGGGAGATGGAGTTTAACAAGGCGGCTGCTGGTAAGTAAGACTTCATATCTGATGATGATATCCTCCTAGCCGAATTTCGGCCACGGCGGCCAGTCTCAACAGAGACTAGCCATGTGCGCAGGACATTATTATAGTGCACAAGTGTGTAGGAACATAGAATTTACAAATTTCGCGTACCGAGAACTTGAGAATTAAGCCTAAGAATTCATATTCCCCTCCAAAGATAGGAAAACCACAAACACTCGGCTCAAGATGAGCCGCGAGGACCTAAGAACAATAGTGGGTGTCATCACAGTTCACTGAACTGAGCCATCATCTTCTCAAAACTGGTCACAGACAGTAGCCTGTGTCGCACAACCTTATCCCATCTTCTACCTTCCACCATAGGACAAGAAGATCACTTATGAGATGGTTGACCATTAACAATAAAAAAAGTTCTGTTTTAATTCCAGGATTGTACGGGATGCCAGCACCGTACCAATTTGGATACCCTTTCGGAATGCCGCAGCCTGCCTACCCCTTCCCCCCGCAAAGTATGAGTATCTTTACTAATATTTACGTTTTTAATCAAAAACAACTGGGAAACAACAAAATTAAGGCCTCTTCAGATCTACTTGGTATTCGCTACCCAGAGCGGTCCGCAGTATTCCGTCGAGTATTTTATTGAGAGGATTATCACATACTCTGATTTCACAACCGCTTTGGGTAGCGAACACCATGTGAAGAGGTCTTAATTTTGTTCTCTCCCAGTTGTTTTTTCCTTTAGTTGGGGCAATATGATTCACGCAGTCAAAAGTACATTTTAAACACTGCCCAAATAACGTGAATTTTTATTTTAATTCGCGGTTATTTGTGCGAAAAGTTCCACCATAATTATGGTTCCTTATTTGGCCTCTTATTATCTGTGGATTGTTCCAGAATATGACCACACAGCCATCTTCTAAATACACCAAGTACACTCTCAGATGTAATTATTGATACGTTTTATTGAAAACGGCCGGTCAATAGTTCGACACATCAATGTTTGGCAATTTAAAAGAACTATCGATTGGCCTGCAATAAGCACCTTGATTCTTCAACTTTGTCCATAATATATTTTGAATGGTGTATTTTGAATTTTAGTAAACTCTCTTTGAATTTTAATATCTAAGGCTGATATGGTCTCCTCACCTCCTCACCTCAACACCCTATATTGGTCTATTGGTGGTGGACGCAGGCCTCCCCCTGATAACCGCCTTATTGGTTTTTATCTCAAGGGGGTAATACCCATAATCCCCACGCTGGGCATGCGCGTTGGGGATCGCAGTTCGGTGGTAGAATTGTTCAGCAGCGCCTGCTGCCCGCCCCCGGTGAATATTCCTTAGTCGCCTCTTACGACACCCGCGGGAAGAGTTAGACAGTAAATGACGACTAAGGGATATCCACCGCGGGCGGGCTGCAGCGCCCCCAGCAGAACAATTCTACCATCGAACTGCGATCCCCAACCTGCATGCCCAGGTTTGGGATTAAGGGCATTACCCCCCCATTAGATAAAAGCCAATAAGGCGCTTATCAGGGGAAGACCTGCCTGCAGCAGTGGACCGATAAAGACTGTTCAGATGAGGTTACTCTAATCTGGGTAGTTACTACAGTTTTTCAGGGAACTTGAAAATCACCGTAAGACGTTTAGAGCGTTACTCTTTTACCCGAGGCGCGGGTTATGTTTTTGACGTGACAACGTCTTATAATTCGATAGAGCCGGCTGCACGCACGAAAAAACATGGCAGCGTTCGACATCCGTCTCTCTCCTACTTGAGTGAGCGATGCGTCTGCGTGGACAGCTGCTATACTATAGTACATTTACATGTTTTGATCGAGTATCAAATGCTACCATTCCATCAGTATTTTCTTAAGACGTTGTCACGTTCAACTATCGTCAGTAAACCGACTTTACAGACAACCAATTTTTTTTTGTGTTTCTCTTTCATTGACCAACATTCTTTATTACCTCGAAGCATCAAAACGGTTTCGATTTTGGTGAATGATGTATAAAAACACTCTTCTAAATTCCGGCGGATGTTGACCTATGTTTTTTATTGCATTCACTTTTTTTGCAAAGCAAAAGGCACCGCGTCAGTTTTTTATTTTTTTTAAATAATTAGATTAATTAGGTACCTACTTGTTCCTATTTTGCTTGGTTGTTAAAGCCTTGATTGTCTAATTATTGCTCTTTTAGGATTGTGTGCGCTGTGCTTTCACGTGCTACGGTGGTTCACATAAAGTTGAGATTTTTTTGTGGTTTTTAATATTTTATGCTTTCTAAAAGCAATAAATCTAGCGTAAAGTAATTTGCTACAAATCTGAGAAATATTGCATTCTTTAATTAAAGCTGATTCTTAATCTGATAGGTTATATTATACTTCCCAGATCAAATGTACTACCCGGTCCGAGGCGCGTACTACCCTCCCCCGGAGAATTATATGCGGGGGCGGGGTCGCGGGAGGGGGCGCGGGCGCGGCCGGTCCCACATGCCGTACTTCGACGGACCTGATGCCAGCCATCAGTATTATAAGTATGTCATTACCCTGTACTTATTACTACCAAACCAGTATTACTAGTACCTACAAGGTACTATTCTCTACAGGAACCAAAGTTGGTCTAGCTCGACGCGCGTGTCGCAAAACCCGCGATTGAAACTAGTTCCGATTTAACTAGCCCCTAGCAGGGCTATTCTAGCTGTGTGGTGCCGGCTTAGAATTTGCACCACCCGAACTCTTCCCGCGAGTGTCGTAAGATACCACTAAGGGATATCTACCGGAGACGGGCAGCAGCGCCCCCTGCAGAACAATTTACCACCGAACTGCGATTCCCAACAAAAGAAAAAGAAAAGAAAAAGAAAACTAATTTTATTTACCTTAAATTTACTACACAATATATTAGCTAACTAAACACTAAATAAATCTTACATCGAATTTTTTTGCGTAGCAGGTTTTGGGCAAATATGGCCTGCAGGCCATATTTGCAGCATTGTGCTGGGTAATGCTGATGCAAGGGTAGCTCTGTAAGAAAATAATCACAACCTCGTCTATTCCAGATACTTCAAAAAACTTTCAGAGACTGAATCTCGCAACGAGCACGACGACCGGCGGTCGCGGTCTCGGTCGCGGCGCCGGTCGTACAGCCGGTCGCGGTCGCGGCGGCGCGAGCACAGCCGGTCGCGGTCGCGGTCGCGGTCGAGGTCGCGGTCGCGCCGCCGGAGTCGCAGCCGCAGCCGCCGCAGCCGCAGCCGCAGCCGCAGCCGGCGGTCGCGGTCGAGGAGTCGCAGATCTAGGTACGTCTGGAAAATATATATCAGCTGGTAGTCTCGCTTAAAATAAACATGTAGGGCGCGAGTGTACGGCGTCACGTGTTGCCTAAAGGACAGTTGTTTGCCACTGGCTCTAATTGGCAGTACAAACACGTTATAACATAAAATGCTGACCTGCGGGAACATGCAACGTACAGACAAGTTTAACATCGTGTAGTGTGGACTTCTGTCCGTCAAAAGAAGGAGAACCATCTAGGCGTGGACAACGCCACGGCTATGTACAAAATAAAAAAAATAAAAACAATTTATTTAGAATAGGGTACATAATAGATGATTAGGATTACGAATGAACGATGAGACAGCAAAAGTTTTAAACTGTGGAGCTGCCGCATCACGCGTCTCCTTGGCACAACATAAATAAATTATAGGAGTAGATAGATAGATAGATAGAAAACAACAGAGAAAATGCTTCGAAAAAAAAGGAAGTATAAAGGGCGGCCTTATCGCTGAAAACGATCTCTTCCAGGCAACCTTGGGATGGACTGGAAATTAAAGAACAAAAAAAGACGGTGGCACTGAATAAATATATAGATACCTATTTAAAGAAAACGAAACAAATACTTACACTACATATCTACAAAGATTAATAATAAGCTTACATAAACATAAAATAAGGTTGTCTAACTCTTTACAAGGATATACTCGTATAATGCTGATGAAGCAGTTTTTTGAAGATAGGAAGTGATTTTGCACGTCTGATGTCCGGAGTATACATTTTAAATGATTTTAAAGTTAAGTACTCTTATGTATAGGTATAGCTGCATCGACGAGCTAGAGCCGATATCCGAAAACTGGACGCTACTTGGGGTCCCAACCGAACTGCCGCCGTCCTGTTAGTACGGTTAGTCGGTGGAGCTCCCAAGTCTTGTGAGACCGGAGCTCAGAGCCGAGATGCCTGGAAAAGTCTTGTGTTGAATGATCTAGAGTTGCTAGACCATAGAATAATTTTACATGAAATTTTCTATAAGAAACAGTTCACTAAAACTAAAAATAAAATAAAGTGGAAAATTTAGGGGATTCTTCAAACAGTTGGTGTTTTTAAAGTTTCGTTTGAGAAATAGGTTTGAACGATGGGACTAAACCCTCCGTGTGCGTGTAGGTATACTCGCACTTGGCCGGTTCATTTATTTTATTAATTTATAATGCGGGTGGTTAGCAAACGTATAGCAAAAGGAAAACTACCAAAAATTTGCTCATGAATGTATTTATTTATAATGCGGGTGGTTAGCAAACGTCATAGAGCAAATACAAACGTATAGCAAAAGGAAAACTGCCAAAAATCTGCTCATAATTCATTTGCCCATCGAAAATGTACCTACTCTAAATTATCTTAATAGAGAACGAGCAGCCTAATCCACGCCCCCTTTTGAACTTCTTCAATCTATCTCCTTTCTCTTTTATCTCTCAGGTCTCACTCTCACCACAGCCGGTCTCGCTCGCGCTCGCGCCGCCGCTCGAAGTCACATCGTCGTTCCAAATCCAAAACACCGCAACGGACACCGCAACGGTCACCTCGTGAAAATAGCCCCGGAAAACAAAATGGCGTCGCAACAAATATACCTAAGCCTAGAGAGAGATCAAAAAGCTGGGACCTTCCTAAAAACGGAGAGGGTAGTAGGAAGTCCTGGTCTAAGAGCCCTAAGAATTAAATTATTATTTGATTAAGTGGTTGTTTGATTGCAGCTCCTGACCTGACTATTTCAAGACATGACATGTAGGTACTTGGCGCTAAGAGCTGTTAGAATCGTTAGGCCACTGGAGGTTGGAGATTCTGATCTCATGCTGTCCCCTCATCAACAATCTTGGACTCAATTATTCGGCGCTAGCTTTACCCGCGCGCAAAGAAGTATGACATCTAGAATTCTCGGGCTTACACTACAGTCTATATCGGTTCAATGATTGACGCAGGCCTCCTCCTGATAAGAGCTTTAACGGCTTTCAGTATATAGGGGGTAATGCCCATAATCCACACGCTGGGCAATCTGGGCATGGGTTGGTTGGGGATGCAGTTCGGTGGTAGAATTGTTCTGCAGAAGGCGCTGCTACTCGCTCCCAGTCGATATCCCTTAGTCGCCTTTTACAACACCCGCGGGAAGAGTTAGGGTGGTGCAAATTCTAAGCCGGCGGCGCCACACGGCCAGAAAGTCACTTTCAAGGCTGGCTAACCCAGATATTCAACTAATTTTCTACCTATGTACGAATATCGTGTCATTAGCCTGAATTGGGTTGTCATACATTCTTTTCAGCAAATATTGCCATAGCAGTCTCGAGGATGAAAGCCTCAATCTCACGTGACGTCATCGGAAGGCACTCTTTTTTTGTGTCAAAAAACATAGCGTGCGTTCGTTTTAAAATTCCCATAAGCTGAAACTTGTACTTGCTGAATGACGTACTGAACTTCAGGGACTTTCAGAAAGTTCCTGAAGTTCAAAATGTCACGTACGATCTAGAATTCTCGGGTCTAGAAATCCTGGGTCCTGACTTTATGCCCGACAATTCTAGATCGCGACGATCGCTATTTTCTTCGACACAAAATTGGGCTTTCCGATGACGAGTCACATGGAATTGGAATGAAGCTATCGTCCCGAGACTGCTACAGCAAAATTTGCTGACAAGAATGTGTGAAAACCCAATTTAGGCTTTGGACATGATATTCGTACGTAATTAGTTGTATATCTGGATTAACCAGCCTATCTTTTGATTAATCTTGAATTATCTGCGGCCTAAGATATAATGCTAATTGTAATCGCCGATAAGGTGGTAATTATAATAATTCTTAGTTAATTGGTGTTCTTAGTTTGTTGGAGTGCTTTGAAGATGAAGGTCCTGGCAATTGTTCTGTTATGCGCTTTCGCCGCCGCTCAGGTGAGTTTTAACATTTCTCTGTACTAAATTAGAATTGCTCTATATGACACAAAAACACAAATTAAATCTATACTATAGGTTGTTTTTGAAGTGTTTCTATCAAACTAGCTTATGCTCCTGGGTTTGGCCACGTTGAAGTACCTACCTCCTAGTCCTATAATATCGCGAACTAATTTTGTCACTAAAGTCATTAAAAATGGGATATTTACCATGATTTGTGTTATTTTGAGTTTTCCAATATTTCGGCATAGTTGCATGCGCCATTATTAATGACTAGTGTTCATTTATTAACCATGGTATTTTTCAAAGTTTAACCTAATTTAGTATCCCTTCCTACTGTAGCTACTAAAACGTTTCTCCTTTGAGTCCATTTTCATAATATGATATTCAACTGAATCCAGAATAAAACGATTTAACTTCATATTAGGTACTCATTCGCAAAAACGCGTTAAATTAGTGAAATTAAACCAAATCGATCCTTCTTGGAACAAATGAGAAATGTATACCTACTATAGTAGAATATAAAAAACACAATTTCTTGGATTATCTCCTAATCTCCTACTTTTTGAAATCACTTTAACCTTGTTATATTATTTGATAATCCGTAGGTAATATCAATTTTAAGTTATCTTACTAACATGAATGTACCGTTATCTTTTTAATTAACAGAAATTAACTTAAAACTCTACATTTTGATAGGATATCATAATCTGCCTTTTGTTATCAGATAAGTAAAGGAAGTGAGTAGGTAATTAATAATTATCGATTCTGATATAATTATGGTACCTAGGTACTGGCAATTCATATGTCGCCAATACTAAACTAAACTAATGGTAATGTGACAGCACTAGAAATGACGCCATCTATTTTAACCGAGTTCGGAAAAAGGAGGTTCTAGGTTCGGCTGTATGTGTTTTTAACCCCCGACGTAAAAAGAAAGGTGTGTTATAAGTTTAACGTGTCTGTCTGTGTATCTGTCTGTGGTATCGTAGCTCCCAAACAGACGAACCGATTTTCTTTTAGTTTTTTTTTTATCCCGACTGTTCTTAGGACTGATTTAAATCGATGTCGCATAGAGAGAAATGTTCCCGAGGTGATCCCAAAAACTCATTTTATTACCGAGGAATATTAGTATTTATCCCGAAAACAAAAAAAAGCAAAGAGAAAAGAGAAGAAGAAATCAAAACTTAAAAAATAGAAAACTGAAGTATTCAGTCGGTTTTTACTTTTATAAAAACGATTAAATTATATTATTTGATTGTTATGAAGGGACGTTCAGATTTTAAGTGCTGTCTAATTAGTTTAGGTTAGATTTTGCAACATCAGAATTGTCAATTTCCAAATTTTGAGTTGGATTAGGAGTTGATATAAGCACTTAGGTAGATAAATAAACATTGCATCCATTGATTGTGGTTCGATTTGTACCTACCATATAATCACGCACTTACATTTATTTTGATTTCCATATCTGATTTTGTTTTTGTTAACTTCTAGGGCCGCAGCGCTGTTAAGGTTGTCGACAGTAAGTACCTTCCCTTTACTGAAACCGTATCGGAGGAAAAATAATAAAATTAATCAATCCGGCGAATGGGACCGCGGTCCCCATACCTAGCGGTCCCAATCGACGGAAACCTCTTTATTTTATAAAATAACCAAATAGTCACCGCTTCAAAGGGCTATCACACTAATAATAAAAATGCGAAATTTTGGATGGATGGATGTTTGTTACCTCTTGACGCCAAAACTACTGAATGGATCAGGCTGAAATTTTGCATACCGGTACTTAAGTCTAACCCTGGATTCAAACATACGCGACTTATCCCATAAATCAGTTCCCATGGGATAGAAATAACCTCAAAACGTGTACTCGAGTACACGGGCTTTTGGAGTCTTTATATGTACCTACTAGCTTTTGCCCGCGGCTTCGCACGCGTTGTTTCTATGGAAACGTTTTGAGGTTATTTCTATCCCATGCGAACTGATTTATGGGATAAATTGTTTGATTCCAGGGTTAGACTTATCTGTATGCAAAATTTCAGCCTGATCCTTTCAGTAGTTTTGGCGTCAAGAGGTAACAAACATCATGGCCTTTCCATTGACGTGGAGCGAGGCAGCAGAGCGGAGCGAGTTATGCGGAGCGGAGTTGCGGACTGTATCTGTCCATTGATGCGGAACTCCCCGCTTTTGTATTGATTCCGCTCCGCTTCCCGGTTTTGTATGAATTTTTAAACTATGAATTTTTAAACCTTTAAACCTCGCCGATAAACCCAAGCCAATGTATGCATATTTCACAAAGTTCAAGATCAGTAAGGCATAGGCCAAACAAGACCTTAATGCTCTACAAGGGCGGATCCAGGATCTCATTTTGGGGGGGGCCATTTTGACAAAGATTGGAGAAAGGGTTAAAATTACAGGTAAACAAAAAATAAAGTTTTTATGCTAATAAAAACTTTATTTAATAACAAAATATTCTATAAAATATAATATAATATTTTTTTTTACAAAATAAATCATCGAGTCACGCGCTGGCGGCGCGGGAGGAGAGACGGCAGTGCGGCGTTGCGCCGAAAAAAAATCATTCTATGAGATAGCGGTTCTTAAACCTTTTGGACATCGAAATATTTGACAGAGACCTAAAATTAAGTTCGTTGCCTAAATGAAAAAAATGAAGAGCTTCGAAAATCTTAAGGACTTTTTAGCGACTTATATTAGTAAAAGAAACGATGAAACATATAAAATAGGCGAGCGGAGCGAGCCTCGAAATTTTTAAAGATATTTTAGTGACGATTGGAAAATTTTTGAGAAAAAGGGAAGAAAAGACGATATAATAACGGCGAATGAAGCGAGCCTCGGAAATTTTTAAAGTCTTAGCGACGATTGGGAAATTTGCGAAAGAAAAGATTAGGAATTTAGGAAATTTCTTAGTGAAAATGTAGAAAAGACGATATAAAAACGGTGCGGCGAGCGAAGCGAGCCTCAAAAATTTGAGAATTTAAGCGCCGATTGGGACACTTGTGAAAGTAAAGAGTATACATACAAAATAGGCAAGCGGAGCGACCCTCGAAATTTTCATGTTTTTTTCAGCGACGATTGCAAAATTTGTGAGAGAAACGAAAGCAGAGATGGCATAAAAACGGCGAGCGGAGCGAGCCGCGAAAATTTTAAAGACTTTTTAGAGACGATTGGGAAATTTGTGAAAGCAAAGAAAGCAAATACGATTTAACAGCGCCGACGAGTGGTGCGAGCTGCGACAATTATTAAGACTCTAGCGGCGGTTGGAAAAAATTGTGGAAGAGAAGAAAGCCAAGGCAAAAATATCGGCGAGCGTAGCGAGCCGCTAAAATTTTGCGTCATTAATAGCGACTGTTGGGAAAAGAGAACGTATCAACACTAATAGGTGTTTATACGTTCTTTTTTTTCACGCCTAAACGGCTAAACGGGTCTTAATGAAATTTGGCAGGGAGCTAAACGAACGGTATCCCGTACATGGCTACCTGAAAAGCGTGTGCGAAGCCGTGGGCTGAAGCTATCTATAAATACACGAAATTAATTCTAAAATAATTAATATATCTGGTTTGACAGTCGCACTGGGCATTTGTCCTTCCGCACTTATTGAATTTATTTCTCTTCCTAGGAACAAGTAAGAAGGTATTCTAGCACTCACCTGCGCCAATCCCCCTCTACAGAAAATTAAAAGGTAGTAGAGAAGTAGTTTGGTTCCGTGCGTGGACCACAACGCGCCTTGCAGTTCGAGTTATAAAGATTGTCTACTTAAAATTGATATGATTATTGACTGTCATATAACTTAATATAATATTATATAATGTATAATTATCTCCACAACCATGTTTAGGTACTGAACCTTTATTTTTTTTATATGACCAGTTATTGTCGCGGAGCCCCCACAGAGGCCCGGAGCACACTTTGAGAATAGCTGCTCTAAGGGCATAAAATAGTAGTTTCTAGTTTAGTTCTCGATTTAACTTGAAGTTAAACCAGTAAAATTTGATACCTAGGGATTTTAGGTATTTAGTTTTTCGGTCGGTAAATAAATAAGACGTGCTTCAGTATTTTTGTAAATTTATCGTTTGTAGTACTTATAGGAATTCCGTTACTCAGAAACATGAAAATTGGTAGGTATTTTGCCTATTGCTTGATGGAAAATTACGTGTTCAGCTTTTTAGAAATTCAACCCAAGAATGTAAAAGTTTACATTTTTAAGTATTTCTGTTGCTGGTGCAAGTGGACGTGGTAGTACTGACAAGTAAAAATTCAGGATATATTTCTGTTTCCTAATAAAGGTACATTACATACCTAGCTAACCTACCGATGAGTAGGTATGTGTAAACCTAAACCTAAATTGCACCTAAATTGACTCGAAAAATAGAGTCGAAAGTATAGAATTCCCAGGTCTTTTGGGGGGGGCCATGGCCCCCCCCTGTATCCGCCAATGATGCTCTATGTTCTTCCATACAAAGTTACAGATGAAATGAGCTCTATGTTGAAAGTTAAATATTTGATACTAAGATAAGTACAGCGGCTGGACATAATCTTTAAGTTATTTCCTGACCAGTTCGAATTTAGGTATAGTTCTCTCATTTTGTTGGAGTCCTTGTAAGGGCGTTGCAGCATTTTGAGTTCATGCATTTTAATTATTTTCATTGAGCATAACGTCAGTGGGGACAACGGGAATAGATCGTTAATTATCCGTTTTCCACAGACAGCTCGTCTGAAGTCGCGCTGGAGACCAAACCATGGGTCGTGCACCTTCGCTTCACCACCAGGACCAGTGGGTTGCTAGAGACTGTAACTGGATCCCTCATCTCCGTCCGCTATGTCGTTACCACGAGCGCAATTAATGAGTAAGTATACGGCGGTCAGTCTAAGCACCATACCTACCATGATTTGCAATATTTCGGCACAGTTTCATGCGCCATGATATTGATAGCGGAATAACTGACTATCATGGCGCATGAAACTGTGCCGAAATATTGGAAAGCTCAAAATACAAATCATGGTAAATATCCCGTTGTAAATGACTTTAGTGTTAATAACCATGATGTATTTAAAACATCAGAAATATAAAATCAATTCAATTAAGTCCCCGATTCTGTGCTTAGGTACATTATTGTGAATTTAGGCAAGTAGGTAAACCTACCTACATTACTACGAATGTACCTAAGCGTAATAACTAGGTAGCATTCCTTTACTTTAGTTTTTAATACATTTACGGTTTATCGTTTTGCTCTAGATGTTTTGCTCGTAATCAGGCGCGGTCCCAGGGGGGGGGTCACGGGGGTCATGACCCCCCCCAAAATCTTAGTCTAAACTAAGATTTTGGGGGGGGTCATGACCCCCGTGACCTAAGTACTTAAAAAATTGCAACCCACGGCTTGATGATTATATTGTCCTGTTTACTTCCGTTACATTGATTATGGTTACCAACGGCAGCAAAATAAAAAATCGCGGCTCGCTCCGCTCGTCGATATTACTGTTATTTGTGCTCTGTGTTTTGATTAGCACAGAGGCCACGTTCCCAATTTTATTGGTCTGGCTGGTCCGCTATTGTCAGTTTCTACCAATCCAACCACCACAGTAAAAAGCACAAAATATAACAAATAATCTGCGAGGTCACTTTGTCAACCAGTACAAAAAAATAGTAGACAACAAAATTTTCGCGTTTTGGTCTGGTTGCTGATAACATTTGTTCCTTCTGACTGTGATCCTAAGCTCAAAACCCGCCCCGCTTTAGGTCACTTTGCCAAATTTTCTAAAAAGTTGCCCAAAATCTAACAAAAATCAAAAATTATCGCAGCTCGCTTAACCTAGCCGGCAACTTTAAACTGTCTGCCTCTGGTCATGGGCTCATCCCTCGTTTGAGGTCAGTTTTCCAAACACTCCAAAAATCTAACGAAACCACTAAATTATCGCAGCATGCTCTGCTTGCCTCTGATAACTTTCTGCTGTTTTGATAAGCTTTTGGCTTGCTCTAGTCCAGGACTCCTTCTCCGTTTCGTCGAGTTTGCAACTGCAAAATATCTAATACCAAACAATTCACACGCACAGCCAGATCATAAAAATTTTCGCGGCTCGCTTCGCTCGCCGTTTATTCTATATGGTGTCTCGTCTGTTGTCCGCATATTTGGTTGTTATTCGACAAACTTTTAAATTGTTCTTCACAATCACACTAATATTATAAATGCAAAAGTTTGGATGGATAGATGGATGGATGGATGTTTGTTACGTCTTCACACCAAAACTACTGAACAGATTGAGCTGAAATTTTGCATCAATGTAGCTCTGAGCCTGGAATCAAACATAAAGCTACTTTTTATCCCATAAATCAGTTCCCATGCGAAATAAATTACCTTTGAACGTTTCCATAGAAAGAACGCGTGCGAAGTCGCGGGCAGAACCTAATAGCTCATAATTTAGCTTCCTTGTCTTGCATGGACGCATACCTCACCAATTTCAAAAAAGGCTGCGGCTCATTGAGAGCTAGCTTCACTCGCTGTTATTTATTTTCTGAACCAGTTTGTGACAACTCGAAAAAGGGAACAAAAATTTCGGCGGCTCGCTCCGCTCGCCGCTACATCTGTTTCGATGTATTTTTTGTATTTCTAAATTTTTGTTAATCTCCTTTACTCCGCTCGCCCCGATTTATATTCATAGCTTTATATCTACCACCGCAAAGTATTTAAAATTTTCGGGGCAGGTTTCGCTCACTTTATTTTGTCATGGGCTCTGGCTTACTTTTCCCCAAACATCAGAAAAAATCTCCAACATTTTTGAGGCTCGTTTCGCTCGCCATTACTTATACTTCCTATTGTTGGGTTGGGAGTTGGGGGAAGGGATGTCCTGTTTGCGGCCAATATGCAAAACACTGCATTTTGCGGCTCGCTCCGCTCGCCGATAGTATTTTGTCCTTCTCTGTATTTGGTCCAGTGCTTGACACTTGTTTAACATCATTTTGCTCGGGTAGTTACCCGAAAAAGTTACAAAAATTTCGGCGGCTCGCTCCGCTCGCCGTTACATTTTTTCCATGTGTTTTTTGTATTTCCAATTTTTTGTTGATGATCTTGCTCCGCTCGCCCCTATTTAGAATTTATATCTACTACCGCAGTCTCTAAAATTTTCGGAGCTTGCTACGCTCGCTATCATTTATTTTTTATAGATCATCAACAACAAAATAAAAGATGCGGGCGAGAGTAAGCAAGTGGACCTACTCTTGCTTACTTTTGCCTAAACTTCAGAAAACATCTCAAAAATTTCGAGGCTCGCTATAACTTATACCTACTATTGTTGGGAGTTGAGTATAAATTTTCCGCGGCTCGCTCCGCTCGCCGATAAAGTTTAGTCGTTTTCGGTGGGGTCTGCAACTGCCTACAAGTACATTTGGTGCTACGGCCCGCACCACGTGTGACCCCCCCCAAAGTCTTGGGCTGCGACCGCGCCTGCTCGTAATAGGTATTAGATTTGTTTTTCTGTACTTACGCACATTGGTTGTGCTACAATCAAGTTTTAAACCTGCATTATTATACGATTGTTAGGTACTTTTCATTTGCAGCGCCATCCTTTGATCTTCTCTTTTCCTAGCTTTGCAAGAAATCTCCTTAGGCAATAAAGCTCTGCGCATATTTATCCAACGCAAATTTCATTCAAACAACTCCTTGGGCCCGATTCCCTATGACCCAAGAGATAACATGCCCAAAACGTGTGACGTCACAACGCGTTCTAAACACAAACGCGTTTCAAACGAGCCTATGTGTGGAATCGAAAAATGGTATTCTGCATGCCACAAGACTGGTTGTCTATGCCCCGTGTTTTGTTTTACGATTATTTCACACGCTTCGTTCAAAATCTTACATCCGGTCTATTCGGAAATTTTACGGTTTTATTAAAAATTATTTTTTGTTTCCAATAATAAATATTTTGAATTATAAGCTTGCTCAACCATTAAATTGTTGAGCTTACACTACTATAATGTGATTTGAAAATTTAGAGCCCAAAAATAATGATTTGTATAAACATTCAAGTCACTCATTACTAGTTTCGGAACGAATAAGTAGTTTTCATTGATTGTTTGTTTTGAACAACATAACCTAAAAATCTACCAATTATTCTAATAAATAAAGCTAGATTACCACTGACTGACTGACTCATTCTATTATATAAGGATATTATTCTAAGGAGACGACGCGTAAGACGCTGGCACCAGCAAAGTACGACTATAAACAGGAGGTTACCCAGGGGTTCTGCGGACCCTCTTTCAATGGACCCTAAATTGTTTGTGAGGTGCTAAAGGGTTAGCAAAGAACTGTAAGGTCAACCAGTCTAAATGCGTCTATGGGGAAAATGCGTCTTTTTGAATTTATTCGAAAACTGTTCAACATACGTTGACTTCTGCCATCTAGTTAGATTTGTTTGAACTAAATACTGAACATGTAGTTCGTGCGGATGGTGTTGCAGTTCACATATTCGAGTATTTGGCCATTTTGAAAATTGCACGTGGCTGAACAACTTGTGACTGCGGGAGGTGAGTTACTAAATCCATGTTAATCATTAGTTTTCTTCAATTAACTGATTTTATTCAATAATAATTGTAAGGAATAGCCTATGGGCTACCTACACAGACAGTTATTTTTAGTGAAATAGCTTTATTTAAAGAAATAATAATGTCTCCATTTATAAGGTTAGGATTAATTTCTTGGGGTAAATGCGTCTGCTGTTATGGGGCAATTGCGACTATGGGACGCATTTGCCCCCAAAACATATATCATCAACCTTTTTATGTCGGCACATTTTAATACGAAAATCAAGTGCTCATATCAATGTATCAGATAAGTCCGTAATTTAATTTAATAATGCTGGACAATCCACACCGCATCATCTAGCCCTAATCCAAGTAGAGCTTGTGTTATGGGTCAGTCATCTAGACTAATATACTTAATACAATTCATTATATATGTAGATATATACAGGTTATATGTAATATAATACAGGGTGTATGGTGCATTGTTTGATAAAATATAATGGCGTTGATATCTTCTGAACCCCCTCAAAAAATTTCTGTGCCATATTTTTATGTGAGTACTTTATGATTTAACTGTCTCATGTGTTTTTCTACATTCAAATTGATCTCGTAATTTTGAAACTCACTGGCTCATGACTCATTTAATTTTAATAAAGATTTATATTACTTTCCAGATTTTTTTTCACAACTGTCACCACTAATAACTACACTGGTCATCATAAAAATCGGCCCACCTGTACTTTTGTCGGAATATTCGTTTTTTTAATTGTGAATGAAACAAGTTGTTTTGAAATAATATTTTTTTCGTAAAATAGTTTATTTTTAACATTTTAAAGTAAAAGTTATGTATACATTTTTGAAAACTTGCACATTATGAGAAAAAATGGAAGATCTTTAATTTTACCCAATTTTTAGGTTTATATTGAACAAGCTGTAATTTTACACCCTTTGCACTTAAGCCGATGAATCCTTGAAATCAATATTTGGTATTTCCTCCTCTTGCTTTAATTGTAGCCTGCATTCTCCTTTTTAAAGACCTTATTAAAACTGCAATGGCTCCTTGAGGGACTCGCTCCCATTCTTCTTTGATGGCGGTTTCCAATTCTCTAATGGTGGTAGGGGCAGGATTTCGAGCTCTAACCTTTTGTTTTAGGGTGTCCCAAATGTGCTCTATAGGATTGAGGTCAGGACTCCTTGCTGGCCACGGCATAACCTGTATACCAACCTCTTCCAGGTACTGAGTCACGATGCGCGCTACGTGTGGCCGTGCGTTGTCTTGCATTAACTGGAAGTGTTCTCCGATATAACCCGCAAAGGGCATCACGTGATCTTCTAAGATCTCTGTTATGTAACGTACAGCAGTTAGTGAACCCCTCCTGATGAATACCAGTTCCGTGCGCGCTGTCAAAGAAATCCCACCCCAAAACATTACAGAGCCTCCACCATAACTGACTGTTTCGCTCATGCAGCATTGGGCATAACGCTCACCTGGCCGTCTCATGACGTTACGGCGCCCGTCTGAACCGTATAACGTCATTCGGCTTTCATCACTAAAAAGAACTGACGCCCATTGGTCCATAGTCCAGTTCAGGTGATTTCGCGCAAATTGTAGTCTTGCTTGGCGATGAGCTGCGGTCAGTTGTGGTCCCGTTGCTGGCTTGTGAGGTCTTAAATCTTGTTCACGGAGTCTCCTTCTCACTGTACTGTCACTTATAGCCACACCCCGCACTTCTTGTAAGCGTCGCTGAAGATCAACCCCAGAAAGGTGCCGATTTCTTAAAGCTGAGGTCACAATAAAGCGGTCATCTCGTTCAGATGTGACCCTTTGTCTTCCAGATCCTGATCTTCTTCGATACTCTCCAGTCTCCAGAAACCTCTGGTAAACTCTTCTGACCGCAGATCGACTGAGATTCAATCTTCGCGCCACAACACGTTGACTGAAACCTTGTTGCAGCAAGGCTACAACTTGGGCTGCCTCTGCCTCAGTAGTGTCCATAATTTCAGATGAAATCTTGCAAAACTACAGCCTTAGTGAATAAAGATAGCGTTAATTATCGAGCGCACTGTTTAAATGTTCCGTTTCACAAAGGGAATTGGGTTCAACTGAATCTCGACGTAAACAATGAAATCGACACGAATCAGTGTAAGCGTTAAAAATTTTGTTAAGTACCCTCAAGTAGGCCGTAATTTATGGTAGACAGATGTCAAACATCATAACAAATCCTTGTAATAAAAAAAACAATTCAAAACCACTCATCTCCGAAGTTATAAAAAAGAATAGTGAAAAAAGAGGGTGGGCCGATTTTTTTGATGACCAGTGTATATACATAACTATAAAACTATAACAGGTACAATACCTGTTTACTAGTACAGTATAGGTGGTAAGCGAGAGCCACCCCAAGTAAAATGTTGACAGCATCTGCATTTGATAAGGGGCTAATGCGTCTATCAAAATATAGGCGCATTTGCCCCATTTTTACTAAATTGTCTCTAAATGCGTCAATTATTCTTTTTGACTAGTTTAACTATCATACTATTGCAAAGAAATTTGAACCAAAAAGTAGTACCTAGTTATTATCACGAAAAGCTTACCAATTAAGTTTTCATTCAATAAAGACGCATTTACCCCAAGCGGGGCAAATGCATCTAAAATTCCAATTTAAAATAAATAGCCAATTTGAAACATCTGTAAAGCTCCGGCGAATATATCGCTGCTTGAACTTTGTGCAGAAATAGCCATAATATCGGACTACAGTTTCAAAAAGTGGATAATGCCATACATTTGATCACAATGACGCGATAACTTGAAGTGATCGAGAAATATGACGCATTTGCCCCGGTTGACCTTATTCTTTTCTATGTGGGATCCTTAAAAGCAGAGATGGAGTGACTCCTCAAAGGTGCACAAGTATAACACCAGAAATCAAAGTAAGTGCATCATTAAAATTAGTAATAGGTACTGGTACTTAGGTACATGAGATAAAAACCAATAAGGTGCTTATCACGGGGAGGCCTGCGTCCAGCTATGGACTGTTGTTAAAGTTCCTTATAGGCTGTTCGGGGAGGTGGCTGTACTTACCTACCTACACTGTAATACTACCTTTATTCTAACCCTACTTTTTAATACAAATAATTACTTTTATTTTTTTAGATACAACACTCAATTTCCTGGCCGCCGGTAGCTATCAAAAGCCAGTGGGGCAGGACTGGTTAGAGCCCCTCAGCCAGCCGTCTGTAAGTCGCTGTGTAGAGGAAGTTGTTCATGCCCTCAATGAACTGCTTCCAAGCTATGTGAAATTTCCTACCACAAAACAAGAGAGGAATGTAATCAAACAAAGGGTATGTATACATTATATTTATTAAATTTTGTTTGAAATCTCCACAAGGGCATTGCAAACTTGTAAAAAATTGATTTGTTTCAACATTGTGTGGATAAAGTCCAGAATTTTGACACAATAGTAACACAAAATGTTATGCAACGGCACTACAAAAGTCGCACACCTTTTTGCGCTACCGTAACACGATGGTGTTACAAAGTGGTAGCGCAAAACTATAAAGTTGAGGTTACATGAAAAGCTAAAATAACACATGAAATTAACGAAAATAACATGATTTTATTTTTACATTGTGAGAAGACCAACACATATCAGTGCATAGTTGCATTTCACCAATAATGATGTCTGCAAAATCCTCCAAGGGAGGAAGATGGTACCTTCCTATTTATTCCTATTTAAATAATAAAAAATATTTCTGCCTTGTTTCAGATATGCGACAGCGATTAAAAATTACACAGAAGTGGAAAAATTGAGTGATTACTAGGGGACTCTGGCTATCCCCAAAAACCATGGCTTATGTTGCCTGTGCTCCACGCAGCTGATCATACTCCAGAAGCCTACTACACTAATATGCAATATAATAAACAATCAATGCCTCATTATGCGAGTCTATTGTGATGAATTATTGAATGATTACCCTTCCCTAACGTTTTTCACGCCTATAAAAACACCATGTAATTATTTATTTATTTATTAAAGACGAGCAGCCTGTGGCTGATGTGTCTTTAACACACAGTGTTGAATAAGTCATTGCGTCACTTTTTTTAGTTTGTTTTTGTCGTCTGGTAATCAGTTGTCAAGTTTATTCTTGAAGGTGTTTGTTTGTTGTGAACCACTCTATTGCTTATAAAATGGTGCGCTGCAAGGGCTTGAGTAGAGTCACGGGCCAATCTAAGGTGGTGTCCACGGGTTGAACGTCCTTCTTTCTTTATGTAGATGTCTTGTAGGGATGGCAGGTTGTATTGGTGAGTATCTTGTAGGTTTCAATGAGGTCACCTCGAAGACGTCGTTCTTCTAGAGTAGTGAGGCGTAGTGCGCGTAACCTATCTTCATAGGATTTCCGTCGTAAAGACCATGGGATCTTGGTAGCCTTTCTCTGAACACTTTCAAGCAGGTTTATGTCTTTATGAAAGTAGGGGCACCGCTTGGCAGCTTGGAATCCATATTCGAGCAGTGGTCTGATGTATTGTATATCTTCCGGAAGACTTCCACTGCTTATTGTAGGAATTCTATTTGTAAAACACAATCTTTCAAGGTACGGGTAATATAATTGTCACATCTAGAGCGGGAACCGTAACCGTAGTAGATATTTTAATTTATTTATAGGTAACTTACGGGTTCCTATAAAAGAAATGATTTTATTTACATAATGTTTGTTATTATTTTAGTATAACCTCCAAAGACGAACGACGAAACGAGCCGTACTAACTATTGCAGGAACACGCTAATCTGTGCCTTAACACGCTATGAACGAGCTCGTTTAGTTGACAGTTCAAATCGTGCCGTGCCGTGTTATGGAATGACTGCTAGGGCATGCGGAATACGGTTTTGTCCGATTCCACGCCGTTGTCGTGTCGTAGGTGTGTAACACGCTTGCATTGGTCATAGGGAATAGCCGCCCTTATCTTTCGATATATTTTACAGTGACAAACAGCTTCCCACAAGCTTTAAATTAAACAAGTGACCCGCGAGCTGTCTGTCATCTGATGCCGTCAATATGAAATGCATCTAAACGTTACGACTTCAAACCAATATTTTAATACACGTTTTTGTGCTCTGCAGTAGCAGCGCGCTCCTGATAAGCGACAACCTTCAGGCCGCCAATTATTTTACCTTTTACCAATCTGTTTTAGATATAACTTTTCTGAATGATACATGATAAATGAATTGATAAATGAATTTTATTGCTGTTCAGTTCATTCAGTGAATGAAGTATTATCTATCTATCTATTTACCTAAGAACCCTGACATTGTTATATAAAGTCATGTCATGACTTTATATGACATGTCAACAAGTTCAAAATGGTGTTAATTCTCGATCAAGAATCAACACCATTTTGACCTTGTTGGCTGGACTAATTTATTTTTGTGTTAACTCTAGTTGATAATCCTAATAAATGAATAAATTAGTATTCTTTTTTCTGTTTCAGCGCCCCATATATCTGGGTCCGTTTTGGAGTTTTGAATGTGATCAACCCCGCCCTGGTCCGTGAGACCACCGCAACCCAGGCTCAGGGAGCTGTGGCACTCGTCAACATGATCAGAGACATTCTAATCTCCGGTAAGTTATAGTGGTTTTACACTACAAGTGCGTCTGCTATCTTTCAGGGTCTTATTCTCTCTCAGTTTGCATAGTGTAGAAAGAGATGGGACCGAAATACAGAAATACAGATTTTATTCATTACTTCTGGTAACATGTCAATAAAAAAATTATAATTAATTATAATTTGAAAATTAATTATTAAATAATAATTTATATAAAAATAAAACTTAAATAGGCGGTAATTCTAAGTACTCTTGCACATCATAGAATACCGCCTCAGTTAAATATTTTTTTAGTCTGTGTTTAAATATCGGCGTGGAAGGTGCGTCACGTATCTTCACTGGCAATCGGTTATAGATGGAAGGTCCGTTGGCGACGAGTTTCAGATATAATTCGTTCTTCGTTGTACCTAGTTGTTAAGGCGAATAGTAGGGGTGACAGTGGTGCCACTACAGTCATATTTAATTTTATAATTACGTTATACAAAGGAATTATAAAAAAATCGGATCATAAGCTTTTTTTAAATGTATCTTTAATAGTCCAAATTGAAAAACAGCGCTGCTTGCATATTAATGCATTACAGCAAAATGCTGAATTTACTCCTTTTGCCTGTCTATTTGTTTTTATTAAGTAGTTTAGGTATAGTTTTATGTTGTGTATTTTCTGCATTAAGGCAAAAAATGATCTTCTATTCTACCTTTCCTACGGAAGAAAGGTTCAAGATAAACGCATCCACACTTCCTGGTTTATCAGTTATCATCATCATCAGCCGTATATGTCCACTTCTGAACATAGGCCTCCCCCAAACGACGCCACAAATAGCGGTCCTGGGCCGCCTCCAACCACCGCCTCCCTGCGACCGCTACCATGTCGTCGGTCCATCGAGAGAGAGGTCTTCCCACACTCCGTGTTGCATTGCATCGCGGTCGTCGCTCGAGAACCTTTACCCCCCAACGGTTATCGGTTCTGCGAGCTATTTGGCCTGCCCATCGGCACTTCAGCCTATCAGTTATCAGTAATCTTTATTATCTCACGAAAACCGGTCATTAAATTCGAAGTTGGCAGCTTCAACTGCACTGGAGTGTTGAAAACTCTCGAAAACACTCGAAACTTTGGCGCCGTCGACTCTTGTTCCCCGCTGTTCATTAGCAACAGACTTTTAGCAGTTTTTCGGAAAAATCACGGAATCAAAGGCATTTGCTAAATACCTATTTGGCCAAGTTTATTTTAATCGAGATGTTTTTTGTGGATTTGTTTATTTGTAAATAATTTTGTTATTTGCTCGGCGTCCACCAATGATTGATTGAATCTATACACTGGCCAAACTCGATGTAAAATGTTTGTTAACAAACCGCCCGCATACCGACTTAACTTAAAATTCACTCTGTTGCCGCGTCTATTTATACGCAATTAAGATTACTTGTAGATTTAAGATCCTAAATATAAATGGCTCACGATTCAAATATAATGAAAATTGCTTACAATTCAAATCAAATTAAAAGCTCTTTACTACCATAAATACAATAAATGTAGGTAAGTATACTTAGAAAAGGTGGAATTATGAAATTATACACTGACACGGAAATAAATGATATTTTTGATTTCTGTCGCTTCGGTATGTACTCGTAGACTAAAGTAAAGAAGTGACGAAGAAACCTTTAGCCTGCTGCATTCTCGTGCTATTTATCGAGCAACTTTTCGAATAAAAGCTCTCGATAAATATCGAATGGCAGATTTTGAGAATACCTACGCTTGTTTCCTACGAAGAAGCAATCACTCGATATTTTAACAGTTCTTGTCATTTACCTATGTCTGCGAGACTTGCCTTTCAGAACTTTGTCCTTTTTCGTGGTTTAAAAAATAACATTTTCATCTTCCTTTTTTTAATTTTCATATAATTATTGGATTATCAGTTATCTAGTACTCTTAACAGAAGCTCTGCTTAGCTTGGGCCTAGATAATGCTGTATGAACTGTCCAACATTATTAATTTATTTATTACTAGTTTATGCCCGCGGCTTCGCACGCGTTGTTTCTATGGAAACGTTTTGAGGTTATTTTTATCCCAGGGGAACTGATTTATGGGATAAAAAGTAGCCTATATTTGATTCCAGGATTAGACTTACCTGTATGCAAAATTTCAATTTCAGCCCGATCTGTTCAGTAGTTTTGGCGTGAAGAGGTAACAGACATCCATCCATCCATCTATACATCCATCCAAACTTTCGCATTTATAATATTAGTGTGATTTCAGATTTAATAGCACCTATCGGCTTGACTCAATCGACCGGAGGAGTTAATGGCGAGAGCTGCGGCTTTGGTCTCTCTGCGCTCAGTGGTAAGAAAACATCACCTAAGTACTAGTATAGTATTATAATATCTGTGACCTAAGTGTTATACATTCACACCAAGACAAGATGTACAATGTACATCTAGGCGAGAAAGCGCCCAATTCCTTTCGAGTGTGTCATTTGAGGCCTTAAAACACACAAGGTAGGAAACGCACTTTCTCCCGAGTTACATAGTGCTTTATAATACTATCGTTTTAGAATCGTCAATATCTCTCGAGTAAATTCAAATTGTAAACTCAAATGTAGCAATAAATATGCGTACCTACGTGCGATTTACACATGGTTCTATTTTTGAATTGTTGTTCCGAATACGGAAGAGGCCAATATCGTATGGCGGATTCGGAGTAAAGACTTTTTGTCGTCTGGCCTATTATGAAAATAACCCAAGCTACCGGCAGATATTACAGAAAATTAAAAATAACAACACGTTGGAAATCGTAAACCGAGAATCTAGATTCTCAGTCTACTTTAGAAATGGATTTCCATACACTTTTCTCTCCCGCTAAACGCGTGAGAAATTAAATTCCATAGAGTTTTCTGTCTCGCATTTTATTACGCTTGCAATGACGTAGGTACTTTCAAACTTATGTTTGGAAACGGAATAAGCAACTTTCTGAGCAGGTGAAGTATAAAGTAAGTAGGTACCTTTCGTTCTTATAAGAATCATCAGTTTGGACCTCACGACACAGGCATGGCCTAGTGCCGATTCATTGGTAAAAATTCGTAGTCTCTAAGACTTCGGCAATAACTTTTTCATCCCATCTATTCGAAAAGGACGAGTTGGTTCGCCTTTAAGTGCACCCAAAGGGATGTTTTCTAAAAGAAACTTTTAGCGGGCAGTAATGAGTTTTTAATCCTCTTTATAAAGTGCGCTGCAATTATCTGTGCCGCGCACTTTTTGAATTTGGAACATCTTAGTGTTCAGCGCCAAAGAAATCGAACGCAAATATTATTTGAATAAATACTGGCTGGTACGACGGCCCATAGTCACACCGCCGCCGCCGCCGCCGGTATAATCTACAGCAATGTCTATTTCTGATAAAACTGTAACAATAAATTTTCATAATGTCGAAAATGTCTCAAATGTAAATATAAGTTTATAGTTGTTTTATTATTAGATAATATTTAATTTCAATTTAGTTGTTACTCTATGTTTTATTAAACAATAATATTACAATAAAGTATGAGGCGCCTTCTATTTCATACTTTGAATCCCTCGCTACGTTCAGGATTCTACTAAAGATCTACTCTAGAATCCCTCACTTCGCTCTGGATTCAAAAAAGCATCCCTCGCCGTAAAAATATTATTTTGCTCCCTTATTATGATACAATCTACTATTTTATCCGTTTTTATAGGCCATATATTGTAATGCATCTTAAATATCCTATCTATGCTGCAATTTTGTTGTTTATGCTGCAGATATAGGTAGTTTGTTTTATTTTTTTATTTTACTCAGGACTAGAACCCACCTTTACCTTTAGTTAATACCTAACCATGGTACTATGTGAAAATAATACTGCCTACTCCTTAATAATTCATGTACGTACATTGTACTTAAGCCTTTTTTGGAAAATATAACTTTTACTATTATTATTATAATAGTTTAAACGACGTTAGGTATATGACATATGATAGTTTAACGACAGATGTGGCGCGGCGGGGGAAACGCGAATTTTACAATTGTACCTATTTACACACAACATGAAAAGTTACTTAGCTTTAGCATACTAAGGCAATAAACAAAAAAAAAATAACAACATTCAATAGAACAGTCATCTAGTACCCACAACACAAGCTCTGCTTAGCGGGGGACTAGACGATGCTGTGTGGCAATCCACACAGCATCGTCTAGTCCCCCACTAAGCAGAGCTGGACAATTCCAGCAGTATTTGTTTATTTGTATTTATTGCAGGTCCCGGTGAAAACTTGCAGTGCTCCAACATCGAAGTAGAAGAGTCTGAAGACGGCCTACTGGTTGGAGCTAGCAAAATCCATAACGAGGTAAAGAAACCGTCACAAGACTCGCTTCAATGTTAAAGCCCAATTCACCAAACAGAAAGCACAGCATATTAAAATCACTAAAGTTTCCGATTTAACAGTTCAATTTAACAGGTCTTAACTTTCTTTATATTTTTTCACCTTTTAAACCTTTCCTACAAATATTTCAAAACAGAAATTAGCGAAATCGTTCCAGTCATTCTCGAGTTGTAGCGAGACAAACAAACAGCAATTCATTTTTATATACATATGTACATAGAAGATAGATAGATACTAGAACCGGGTGTAAATTGTATTTATTTTCAGTTCGACTTGGGAGCTGCCTTGGTGAACGAAGACGGTCTGCAGGTCGCTGTGCTGGTAGCCGTTGATGGTCAAGATGCAAGTAAGTTATCATTATACTACCAAAATAATCAAGAATTACAATCACACTAAATTATAAATGCGAAAGTTTGGATGTTTAGACAAATAAATTTTTAGGTTATCCATAAATCCAAATATCCATACCTACATCTAAACATCCAAACTTTCGCATTTATATTATTAGCATGATTTATGCCATATTATGACCGAAAATTTTAAATGTCCAAGGGAATCACATGCACACAAAACCTGGTGCTTTCCGTAGACCTAGAATCATGAAATTTGGTGAGCAGCAAGGTCTTATAGCACAAGAAAAGGAAAAAAAATTGGTTGTCTGTAAAGTCGGTTTACTGACGATAGTTGAACGTGACAACGTCTTATGAAAATACTGATGGAATGGTAGCATTTGATACTCGATCAAAACATGTAAATGTACTATAGTATAGCAGCTGTCCACGCAGACGCATCGCTCACTCAAGTAGGAGAGAGACGGATGTCGAGCGCTCTCGCTTGCACTTCAAGCCTTACATGGAACGCCTCAGAGCGAGGTAACGCCGCATGACGTCATGTTTTTTCTTGCGTGCAGCCGGCTCTATCGAATTATAAGACGTTGTCACGTCAAAAACCGATAACGGTTTTGTAGTTTATTCACAAAAAAAAAAAAACTTTTGATTCTCGCCATGGACCAAAACCTATGGGGTACTTCCCGTTGACGTAGAATCATAAAATTAGGCAAAAGCAAGGTCATATAGCACAAGTAAAGGAAAAAATCCTAAAACCGTAAATTTGTAGTTTATTCACAAAAAAATACTTTGATTCTTGCTATAGACCAAAACCTATAGGGTACTTCCCGTTTACCTAGAATCATAAAATTTAGTAACAAGCAAGGTCTTATAGCACTAATAAAGTGAAAAATCCAGAAAACGTAAATTTGTAGTTTATTCACAAAAAAATAAGAATTTTTGATTCTCACAATGGACCAAAAACTACAGGTTACCTACCTACTTCCCGTTGAATCATGAACATGATAATTTGACAAGACACAAGATCGTACGGAACCCTTAGTGCGCGAGTCTGACTCGCACTTGACGTTTTATTATTTCCCAGGACACTACCCTATTGTTTTAATTTTCCCAGAATACGCCCCGCTAGACGATAACCTGCTTAAGTGGGTGTCAGATGTGGCCGGTGTGCCCCTCCCGGCCCCTCCACCGCAGCCAGAGTCTTCATAGTCCGACTCCAGCTCCTCAGAGTCCGACTCCAGCTCCTCAGAGTCCGAGGAAGGGTCCAGAGTCAACTTTGTTGGATTCTAATTACATAAATACAAGGAATTCATGAAGCATTGAATAAACATCGACAATGCTAGTTTTGAATTTTATTTTTACCTACACCTTAGACATAGTGCTTAGCACAAGTATAAAGGAAAAAATCATAAAACCGTAAATTTGTAGTTTATTCACAAAAAAATACTTTGATTCTTGCTATAGACCAAAACCTATAGGGTACTTCCCGTTGACCTAGAATCATAAAATTTAGTAGCAAGCATGGTCTTATAGCACTAATAAAGGGAAAAATCCAGAAAACGTAAATTTGTAGTTAATCACAAAAAAAGTGCCCCTCCCGCCCCCTCCACCGCAGCCAGAGTCTTCAGAGTCCGACTCCAACTCCTCAGAGTCCGACTCCAACTCCTCAGAGTCCGACTCCAACTCCTCAGAGTCCGACTCCAACTCCTCAGAGTCCGAGGAAGGGTCCAGAGTCAACATTGTTGAATTCTAATTATATAAATACAAGGAATTCATGAAGCATTGAATAAACATCGACAATGCTAGTTTTCAATTTTATTTTTACCCACACCTTAGGGTCAATTTATACTAGCGCAGAGTCGAAGCGCATCGAAGCGTTTATCCAAAACTGAACATAACAAATTC
The DNA here is from genome assembly GCA_963564075.1 of Eupithecia subfuscata. Lineage (NCBI taxonomy): Eukaryota > Metazoa > Arthropoda > Insecta > Lepidoptera > Geometridae > Eupithecia > Eupithecia subfuscata. The sequence goes on along the minus strand of OY751112.1, from coordinate 14,186,196 downwards.
AACCTTAACTCCACAGCGTAACGCACACATTACTTCTGAGATTTTAACACGTCCAGTGCCACTGACTCCCCTCGCGTGTTCACGTAATTTGTATTCCAGTGCCGGTGACTCCCGAACTACGCTGATTCGCATTCGTGCGGCTTCGCTTTAGTTGTAAAGAATTTGACGTTTCGATGCGCTTCGATTCTGCGCTAGTATAAATTGACCCTTAGAGAAGTGTTAAAACGTTTGGGTTATCCAGTTATGGAACACATTATCGTATTAAATGTTTTTATACATATTTCTTATTTTTCTAATCTGTGTTAAAAATTTGTTAAAACCGTGTACTTATAAACTTTTGTAACTGCCTTTATATGGACCACAACACGGTCTGAAATAAATGATGTTTAATTATATATTTTATTGACTATTAATAAATAATAATGCTGGACAACCTACACAGCATCATCTAGCCCCAAAGAAGCAGAGCTTGTGGTATGGGTAGGGTAGGTACAGGCAGCGTCAGAATTCAGTAACCCCTCTGCATAACATAACACATGCAGGTTCAAATCTAAACCTGTTAATCGTAAGAGTTTTAAAAGTCGACAATTAATTATATTTTTTTATTTAGGTAACATAAAAACAGAACGAACTGATAAAAAAATAAATAAAAAATCGGGTTCTAACCTGTATTGTGTTAAGGAAACCCCCCTGGTTTCCTTAATTCTGACGCTGTCTGTACTTAAGGGTTATTCCAGTTTTCCCCCTTGAAATCCCCCCTTAAGGGGGAAAACTGGACTTCAAAAACCTAACTACCTACTAGATAACTGCTAGGTAAAGAAAACAAATATTTTTATTTACCAAAACTGCTACACAAAACTAAAACTTATGGTAGGGTACTAAAAACTATGTAAGTACATTTTCTTTGTTGTGTGCGCAGCGGAGTCTGTGGCAGACATGGCCTCCACTCAGGGTTGTGCTCGATGATCACTGTTCTGTCCACCCAGCGCTGGTTTTCAGTGAAGGCCATGCCGTGCATTACATGGATATTTTTATTATACCTACATAGAAAAAACCCAGAACAAATATCTGCAGATCGTAAAAACATTTGTCCCGAGGCTGGAATAGAACCCTTGCGTCGTCGTAAGCGGACTATCACCCGCTACACCAAAGAATAAAAGTATGGGTTAAAGACATAGATCTAAGTGAAATCTGGTTATGGGATCTTAATTCTCAGTAGTAGACCGTACCTAAGTGTCAACGGGTTGCGAGATGGATGTTACGATGTTAGCAGCATAGAATAGATATAAGTAAAATTATGTAGATATGGTACGTTCTCCCAGCGCTAACTCAACAAATGGCCTGTGTTAGTGTTTTAAATAAACGCAAAGACGCGCTATTTCCAATCTTTTGCAAATATACCTACCTAATGAACAACAAAGATGCAAATAAAGACGCCCTAGACCGAAGTGCGACCGAGACATCAATACGCATGCGAAACAAGAACGCCGGCTGCGTCCGACTATGACTGAGGTCTTAATTGGACCTAATTTGAGCGTTACACTTTCGAGAAGCTAGGACCCAGTTTTACTAACATCGATGGTAAGCAGTCCTAAATCCAAGATAGAATGCAACTACACTGTGGAAGATTACATAATAAGTAACTCTCCTTGCGCAGTCGGGTAAAAGCAAACAATACCAAGTAGGTAGGTACCTACCTAATACCTACTTGTTCATTGACATACTGAGTGGCAAACTTTTGCATAATCTAAACATTTTACACAATGAATTTTCAACATTACTTATGCTCTGAATAATGTACCTAAGTAGGTAGGTAGCATTCATAATCGAAATTATAAGTTTCTGCAATACTAGATGTTTAATTTAAACATTGTCATATATACCGTCTTCGTAGGTAGGTAGGATATTTTGACCTTATTCACTTTACATAGATGTACCTATGTATTGTAGATGTACATAAGAAGGTAATTTTAAATTTATATATTTTACTAATGGTCAGAATTCACCATAATAGTGCTTTTACTCGTACACTGCAAGCGCGTTAGCTATCTTTCCAGGTCTGAAGACACGCTCAGTTTGCGTAATGTAGAAAGAGATGCCCTCTATTTCACCGCAGAAAGAGCTGTTAGCCATTTGGCGCTCCGACGGAGAAGTGGAAGATAGAATCTAACATGTATTTTTCAACACACTTGCTCATCTTTAAGGTCATGCATGACACCCATAATCAAACTGTGACTTTTTCATTGCTATAACTCACTAGTACCTAAGTTATAGATTTTTTTTTAAATTTTATGGTTGAGTTGGTTTGTTCTTTAAAAAGTTTTTATTCAAAAAAAAGATCGTGTTCAATAGAACAAATAAGTTAATGTTGCTCATTTCATGCAACTTCTTATTTATATAGATAATTTTAACTCGTACGTGTTTAAAAAATAAAACTTTCACTCAAATACTTATAACTTTTGTTTTCTCTGTAATAAAAGAAAACTTTAATTTCCCCATTTTGTACGTGGCAGAATAGGCGCAAACCCTATGCGCGGAAAATAAAAAAAAAACTTATCCCTTTAGTCTGTGGCCGATCGCAATGAGTTTTTATTGTTATTTTATTCACAAGTATGTTGAAAAACATCGTATGATACACGTGTGTATTGATTGATGATTACCGTCCTCGGCTCTCTTAAGACCCTCGATGGCGCAGGCGGGGCGCCTCGGCGGTAATCACCAATGTTACACACTAGTACCATAATGTCCTATTTTGGGCCAGAAAGACTTACGTATTTTGGCTATTTTATGAATTACATCATTGATTAAAATGCCTATGTTAGAGGGCGTCAAAAGCAGCTATGCTATGCATAACGAAATACCTACCTATCTCAATTTTTATTTTAATTAATTATTTAAGATGTACACCTAAGTCTTGTACATTAACCAGACGTAATTATTTTAAGAAAAAGCACTCACTACAAAACCACAAGCTATTTTCAGAATAGCTTATCTTGGTTATGAGAGCCCTAAATTAGTGGCATGTGCTTTTTATGCAATAAACAATTTTTAATTTTTCTATCTGACTTATAATTTTACTCTGATCTAAGTATGGCGGACTCTATAGACCACGCTCGATCGGAATATCCCAGAACGGAACTTTTTTTTTCTCATTTAAATAGGGACTTTGAGTCTAAACAATGACTAAGTCAGTCCCATAGGACATCTTAGTAACTACACTTGCGAGCTTTAAAATGGAATCGCTTTCATCGCGAGTTGATCAAAACAATTTTTTTACAATTTATGTACAATGAACTATAGATTGTGGTATATCATTTGAAAGGTAATTTTGTTACCTTTCAAGTGATATCAAGAAGATTTAAAATTAATTAAATTGGCTACCTAAATTTTGGGAATTATTGCAATAGGTCGAAGTTGCATCTATCGGCTTCTATCGGCGCCGGAGCTGGATGAGCTGGATTTCTCCCTCGTATCCGCTGTTTTAGCTCGTCCCACATATGCCAGATTGGGTTCAAGTCAGGAATAAGGGCTGGCCAGTCTAGTGTGGGAATGCCGACATGGAAGACGTCTGTCGGTACTGTCTAGTCACTGCTGCGGTGTGGCAGCGGACATTATCGTGCATTAAATCAAAATTTATCGTCGCCAATAAATCCTGCGTAAGGGAAAACATATCTTAACTCATAGTTCACTGCAAAGAAATTGTAAAAATTAGTCTTGAACAACCCTTGAAGCGATTCCAGTTTAAAGCTCGCAAGTGTAGTTAATCAATATTTAGTATTCGGACTTATACGAACAGAACCTTCTCAAAGTAAATGTCCGACTGCTTTTGTTTCAGCTCGAAATAATAATGTAGTTCCTTCCCGTTCTGCGTAGGTACCTAAGTACTCAAACTATGAAGGAAGGTAACCTACCTACCTACGTGACTAGTTATTGGTTACCCACTGACCCGCTATGGGCTATCCGATTCGATGAGCACGCAGTCAATGATTCCATGTACCTACTTTACCTACTACATTATTTTCAGTAGGTTTTTAGTTATTAAAGTGCGTAACCCCACACTCAGGGTAATTTCTAAGAAATCAAATAATATCGCAAAAATTTCAACTTCGACGGGACTTGAACCTGCATCCTTTCTTCAGTACAGGAATGTGCTAACCAACTACACCACGAGGTCAAGTGACGTAAGAGTCGAAAATCTTTGCGACTTCCTACGGTCTCTGGCGCCGTTAGCTCCACCTACAAGGGAAACATTGAAGTTTATCCAATCCTGTCCAAAGACTAAAGTTACATTTAGTTCGTTTGACGAGAGGTTTCGCGTTGCTTAATTCTAAGGTTTTTTGTTATTATAGTGCGTAACAACAAAAAACCTTAAAATTACCCTGAGTGTGGGCTTACGCACTATAATAACAAAAAATCTTAAAATTACCCTGAGTGTGGGCTTACGCACTATAATAACTGTGAGATACAGTGTAATATTAAAGGGATTACGCCCGAGGTACCCTCACGTCGCGGCAGTCCGCACGCGGCGATGTGCGCGTGCGGTGGTCTCGAGTGCGATCCATTAAAACATATTCGCGTGTTTCTGTTCCCAGTTCCCTCCCTATAGGAGTGACTGAATCCCACATTGGCGACGAGGACAAAAACAGTATGTACTAAGTAGTTACCAAATCGAAGTTCTCCCACCAACTTATTTTCGTAAAAGGGGAAGGGTAGACGCGTGATTGAGGTAAGTTTGCTGGAAAAAGTACTCCTTGCGTTAGGATTTCGCTAACGATGTTATTTAGGTATTGTTTTAGTTCAAGTACAATTGATTTTGTTTAGTGCTAGGGTAGAAAGATAAACTATCTCCATACCTTATCCTACACTTTTAAGAAATTGAATACTCTTTCACTAATTGCCTACGATTACGTGTCTACCGCAACCTTAGCATTTTCTCGTGGTGGTTATTACAATCGAGCTCGAGGGGTAACGAAAACGACATAATATGTTGAAGATAAAAGGCATAATGTACCTGTCCATAGCAATAATTTACAAACTGTAAAAATATTTCTGGTAGCTGTACTTATGACGGAATAAGTATAAACTGTATCATTGCTATGGACCAACTCCAGGGAATGGACACAAGTTTTTACACGCCTTGATAATTATGTTCCACAATGAGTCAAAAACAAAGTCGGGTAAATTAATTAGATACACATACAATGTATGTTAAGTATCTAAGTACCTACCTACTTATGAAGTCTGTCGGTTCCTACTCATTGTAACTGTGCCACGTATTACTATACGTTACTTTGCCATATTCCAAAGATTCATTGGGAAAATAATCTACATTACCAAGGTACGTAAGTATCTAATCTATTGGTTTCTTCTCATTTAAATTTTGCCAGGTATTTAATCAAATAAAGACTCTCTACTTTGCCGTATTCCGATGTTATAAAGCTAATAAGACCTATAAAATATTTGGGTGCTGATTGCACCTACATACCTAACTTGGTGGTAAGTAGACGCTATAGGTGAGTGAGTACTCCACCACCGAAGTCCCGTCTCAAAGCCGATCTCTGTTCATTAGAGACATCGGGTCGGGACAAGAATAAAAAGGGCTATAGAGATTTTTGTTGGTTTAAAGTGTAAAATGTATATATAAAACAACGAGCTACCTTACAACATTTCCGTGTCAGTGTTTAGTTTCATATTTTGACCTTTTCTAAGTGTACATTTGTTGCATTTGTGGAAATGAAGAGTTTTTGATTTTGAACACTGAAGTAGGCTAAAACTACAGAAATATATTGCAATATTCCGGGTTCACTTTGAGCCTCAGTACCAAGCTACTAATAAACGGAATATTTTTCGTGGAAAGTAACGCGTAGTGGTCCTCCAGGCGGCGGCGCGGCGGCGCGCCCTGCGGGTTGCATTGCACCGCCGCCGAGGCTGGCCAGTTGCGTTAAGCTCATAAAACAAGATCGATAAAAAAAAACGATAAGTTTGTATTTAGACTGCGGCATCAAAGTAGCAAATGCAACTTTTCAAATGAGAATGAGAACCAAATAGACCAAATAATCGAAAATGTACTTCGACAAAACTATCTTACAGAAATTCTGTATGGTTGACAATGTTGACCTAGACAAAATTTTAACGAAAAAGTGAAAAGATTTAAGCGAACGCGCTTGAAGTTGTTGAAAAAATTACTTAAGTACCTTTTTCAAAGGCAAATCAATGGGCTGCAACCCAAGTGAGTGAAATTGAGGTCAAAAAGAAGAAATCAAACTGATTTAATTGCAATAGTTGATTGCAATAAATATGGTAGCAAAAATCGTAAGTCTGATTCTAATCCAAAGCTTGCCCCGCTTTAGATAGAATGTTGGAAATTGATGTGGCTACCGGGGACATTTCCATAGACACTGTCTACTAGATTATTATCTAAGAAAAATACTTTGGTTTCATATCAAACGAAAACTGTAATAAACTAAAACTTAAACTTAAAAACCTAATTCGAATTTTAGTACCTATCAAAGGGTGAAAATATAATTATAGTAAGTAGGTACTTATTCCATTTCAAATGTTAGCACTGGAAATTCAGTAGAAAAACCTAAAACTTTGGTGGTTTATTTATTTTCCATCTAGACTATTCTAGACGATGACGCTGTGCCGAAGTAAACTGAGATTGATCGAGGGTCTCTAAAAATGCTCAGATTCGGGAAGTTTATTCAAAAGTTCTTGATAGTGTGTTTATTTGACGTACGTGTTCAAATTGGATCAGAATGGCAAACTGCCATATTCAATTTTGTTGGATATGGTATACTTACGAAATTAGGTAAGTACCTACAAAATTAATGATTAGGTATAATGTGCATAAATAATTGGTAAAAACATGACTGGCTTTGAATGTCTTGAAATAACTGTGTTACCGGTACCTCTAAATATTCCAAGGAGAAGATGTTCTCACCATGTGAGGGTGTTGTAAATTTTTAGTTATTTCTGGGAAAATGACGAATAACACCGCGCACAACTTAAACAGGTATCAAGTCCAAGTTTTAGAAGATAATGACGTTCTTCTGTTATTCTTAAAGATAATAAATGTATTTTTCACGCTAAACAGGTCCAATTTCTTGGACATGATCAGTCAACAATGGCGTTTAGCCCATCATCAAAATTATTGATGGAATTAAGTCGTTCCTAGAACTGTAGATAAAGTTCAGAGATTCTTAGAACTACCGACTAATATTGGCAATTGAGCCCCAAATCTATCAACTTTGACCAAATTTAACAGAAAAGTAGACAATTCGCACGCTGATTCGAGTTATTGGGGCAGAGTGTAGCAGTCTGCGTGGGTCGGTGGCAGTCAAAGTGTTAAACCTAAATAACATCAACTAAGAGATGTTAAGGCCCTGGGCCATAACGATCCGGGTTATAAAACAATGGCTGATTCGAGCCTTGTTATATTTGGTTTACCTAGTGTACAGATATTAAAATAATATACTACTAGTGCAAGAAGACAGATCGTCCGATAGTAATTTTATTGGTAAAATTGAATTATGTTAGGATGCACCTACCCTTGCGGCGAAGAGTTCGAAATAATCGCGGACCACAAACCTTAAAATTCATAACAAACCTTAAAATACCTTAAAAGTCATAATATTGGGCCCACGATCAAAAGCCCCAGTAAATTGACCGGTGAGTAGTTGGTTCCAAGGTTATAAACCGATTTAAGCTGGTACCGTGCCGAGGGCAAAATATTAGGCCGGTCATCTATCTGAACTGTGTGAAAGTGAAAACTGAAGATGGCTGTGACGCAAATCATTATATTACTTAAAATATCCTCGAGCAGTCACGGTAGGTAACTCTTAACTAATGAAGATCAAGTAAATAATAATTGTTTTAAAGGAATCGTTTCAAAATGATTGTTTTCACTATAAATTGTTTGAGCAAGAACTCCAAAATCGTGGTAAAATTCCTGTAAAATTACGACACAGAATTTTATGAACTGCTCACGAAGGCCATCCCGAATTTGGTCGGCATGAAATCTTGACTAGGGACTCTTGTATGGCTTACAAGTTTAGTGGCCCAAAATTGATGAGGAATATCGGGTCCATCTAGCTTAGTAAAAAGGTCCATATTTTCATCACAATTTCTGTGGATATTGCGATGCATTTTCTTGTTCTACCTACACTACCAAGTAACCCTGTTGGTGGCTCTCTGTTGGTTCCTAGTTGTTAGTAGTTAATATAGTAGATTTTATTAAATAAAATCATGAAATGAACATTTAAGCAAACTTAACCGCAGAATTAAAGAAAATACTTTCAAGACTGAGAATTCCTACCAACACCACGCTCATAATGGAAGATAATTTGGATGAGTTAAAATAATTTTGTCTAATCTGCATTAGGCACAGCAGAACGGAAAAGTAGAACGTCAGAACCAAGAAAACTGACTGGAAAAACTAAAAGCTACCTACTAGAATATTTAAATATCTAAAATAGCAAATTAACAAATTCTCCAGGCAAACTACTCTTCAACAAACCATTTAGGACAAAGATACAAGCAGTTGCTAAAAAGAAAAAAAAAACAGAAGAATAAGGTCGTGGATAGAGACTGTGTTATGAATACCTAGGAAAGAAAAAGGAAAATACATGAACATAAAAAGAAAAGCAAAAGAACCTGAATTAAGGGTCGAAGAGAAGGTTTATAACACGATTAGAGAAACTAAAGTCGGAATATCGTTAAAACGTTAAACGGTAAAAGGCCATCATCATCATCAGCCTATGTAAGTCCACTGCTGGACATAGGCCTCCCCTAATGAGCACCATAGAGCTTCAGCTTGCCGCATCCAGCATCTGCCTGCAGTTTTTCGCAGGTCGTCGTCCCACCTAGCCGGAAGGCGTCCTACACTACGTTTGCCGAGTCGTGATCTCCACTCAAGAACACGATTTCGCGAGATATGGCGAAACATTCCATGGTAGTTGAATGTAATTGAATTCCTAAATGCATTCCTAAAAGCAGAAGAAGAGATGGTATTAACTTAATATAAGATTAATTTGACTAAATTATGTATGACCGGTTAGATTGATTTTGTGATAATCTATGAGATTATAGCTAGCCACTTTAACCAGTCTATTTTATTTTGTAGCAATTCGATTTGGTTTGGAACTTATAGCCTACTGTTTAAGTAACATATATACTACATATATTTATTGAAATATATAACATATGTACTTCAATAAAATTGCAACTAATAGAGACGAATTACGTCTAGTAAGTATTCACACTTATGTAACTTTATATCCTACTTACTTACAATTATTGTAAAACTATTTACTTCGGGTGAATCGTTTAAGTTATCATTCAATTTTGTAAAAGGAAGAGATGTGAGATACAGTGTAATATTAAAGGGATTACGCCCGAGGTACCCTCACGTCGCGGCAGTCCGCACGCGGCGATGTGCGCGTGCGGTGGTCTCGAGTGCGATCCATTAAAACATATTCGCGTGTTTCTGTTCCCAGTTCCCTCCCTATAGGAGTGACTGAATCCCACAATAACAAAAAACCTTAGAATGCAAGTCCCGTCGAAGTCGAAAATTTTTGCGATATTATTTGATTTCTTAGATTATTTTCAGTAGTCTAGCCCTCATACAAATATCCCATATATTTGTATGAGGGCTAGACTACTTAAAAACGTTCTTTGAATCTCACGATCGTGAAATGCATCTAAATGTTACGAGCTAAAGCCCGTTTTTGAATGAACATTTTGTGCTGTAGCGGAACTTTTCAGGTGTGTAACAAGCTTTAGCCTCTCTTATTTTGAGTCTGATAATCCAGAGACCGGATAGGATCCGGCAGACCGACACGACCGGGGAGAGGTCAGGCGCAGGACCACGAGCTTAACGTACTTGCCGAGGCAGGGGGTTGCGATACCGCTTCCTGATTCCGGGTGAGAGAATGGAGAGTGCACCTGTGTTTACACACACACTTGAGCACTAATGTCCAGCTACCTTATCTCCGTTGAGAGAAAAATTCAGCGTAGCAGCCTGTAGCCATGAAGTTGACAGTGTTACACCTCCGTGCCTCGGGAAGCACGTTATGCCGTTTGTGATACGCCTGACCTCTCCCCGGTCGTCTGATTAGAGAGTGAAAGAATATAGAGTACCTACCTACACCTGTGTTTGCGGACACAATTTTGCACCATACGCCATGGTTCGTCTCCGTTCATTGATAATGGATGCCGCCGCCGCTATGGCCAAAATTCGGCTAGGAGGCAGCTATGTGCGCAGGACATATGGTGCACAAGTGTGTTTGCAAACACAGGTAAACTCTCTATTCCCTCACTTTCATAATCAGATGGGAGGGCAGACCGACACGACCGGGGAGAGGTCAGGCGTAGGACCAACGGCCTAACGTGCTTTAACGGGAGGTAACGATTATTATTATTAGACCAATTTTGTAGGCATTTCGTAGCTATGGGGGCGAGTTGAAGTCTTTTCTATTATGTAGACCTGAAAAAAGCCGAAAAATTGGATTATTCCAGTTTTCCCCCTTGAAATCCCCCTTGAGGGGGAAAACAAATTGACCTAATATCCGAACTATGCAGAGCGATCCATAGGTATACAATGTAGTTTGGTACTACTATTTTTAGGTAAAATGTAGTAGGTAAATAGCGAAGTCTCTAAGGGCCGGTACCCTTTCCATATTACTCAACAGATCAAGATGAAATTTGGCATACACTCAGAACATAGCATAACTCAGATAATACTACTAATTATTATACCGAAAATACGCGGGCGAAGCCACGGATAGGAGCTAGTAATTTATAAGTCCCAAAAAAGTCATATCTCTGTGTTGGTGAAACCATACAAATCCACCAAAATAATCCTGATAATGACCAAAGTCGTTAGGTATCATATCAGTTAGGTATCATAATTATGTCAGTCAGTAGGTTTATGCCTCCACCACGGGTGCGGGTTCGAATCCGATGATTGATCACAATCTAATTAGCATGTCTGGTTGCATTCCAATTTCCTATCGAGCTCATGAAATAATGTTTATTCGATTTCGGTGCTACCACAGTTAGTGCTTACTTACTGTAGATATGTGTAGTAGGTGTACCTACTATGAATTCTTCTAAAATTATCCTTCCGAGTATGAACACAAAATGCAGTCCACTAAACCACAAAGATTATAACCGAAAAACGTCCACTGCTGGACATAAGCCACCCAAAGATGACCACAATGACTGGTCACTGGTCATTTATTGGTTTAACAAAATCTACAGCCCTTAATTAATATAACTATCGTCATCATCATCAGCCTATATTAGTCCACTGCTGGACATAGGCCTCCCCTAATAAGCGCCATAGCGCCCTGTCTTCAGCTTGCCGCATCCAGCATTTGCCTGCAGTCTTTCGCAAATCGTCATCCCACCTGGCCGGAGGGCGTCTTACACTACGTTTGTCGAGTTGCGGTCTCCACTCAAGAACACGTTTACTCCAGCGCGGTTGTCGGTTCTTCGCGAGATATGGCCGGCCCACTGCCACTTCAGCTTGTAAATTCTTTGAGCTATGTCGATATTGTTTGTTCTATATCGGATGAATGTAAAGCTATCAAAATTACCTTAACCTACTAATCAAAACTTACGGTCAAAAACAGTGTTACTTTTTATGCAATGCTTTAGTAGAAAAATGCCAGTCTTGTATTTTAGAGATATTTTTGACGATATTTGTAAAATTAGGTCTATTGAACTTGGGACGTAGGTCGCGTGCGCTGCGCTCTCAGCAGGCGACCGCGCTTGTGATAGCCACTAAAATTCCACGCTAAGCGCAGTTCTTTGTGTTCATGTTGCTCGCTATTTATATTATCCTTCTACCCTCGACTATTTTGAATAAAAAACAATGTCCAACCACTCCTAGCAAATATTAATCGGTATAATGATTTAATGAAAAACAATTTGTAATAAGCCCAGCACTAAAACCTTATTTTATCCTTATCGCTGATAATGTCCCTTTTGTATACATTTGTAATTAAAAATGTAATCTAGACTTAAAGATTACATAAACCCCAGAGTAGTATGGAAGTAGAATCTTGTCGATAGCCCTAAAAAATGTGAAATACTAAATTGCAAGTTAATTGCTTAAAAGTTTTAAGAAGCCTATGGCTTAGAAAACGCTGTAATTGTTTTTATGATGTATTTTTTCTAGGTATTTAAACTCACACTGGAAATGTACCGTCTACTATTTTTATTTAATAAAGAACTTTTAAAATTGAATTGTAAAATTAGGTCAGGGTTTGAGAAACAATAGCTTTGCCACCTACAAACCATGTCGTCAGAATAAATATTTGCCCAAATCGAATAATTAGAAATCGCGAAATCTCCAAACTGGATACCCAAACTATGACACAAAAACTATCCATAATTATGCTATATTGCCAAAACTATTATGTATATCGTGCAACGTTCAATGGATTACCATAAGTTGGGTAAGTCCCACGGTCACCATGTCAGGCGTACGCAGATCCGGCCCTGGTGTAACTTTCTCTCTTACAGCATCGGTTGCGCGTACGCAACTCTTAATGTTACCGTCCGCGCAGACGTTATGACGCGTCGCGGCGAACATACAACAACTGAACCACGATTTTGCCGAAAAAACTAGTTAAAGTAGTAAAATTAAAGGCATATAATTAATTTGACAGATCATTTTAGAAACAGTGAAAGTGAAAATATGTCGAAGTTATTTACTAGCCTAATTAAACCGATATTTTAAATATCGGTCACAAGTGAGGTAAAGGTCAAAAGGTTAATTTTGGTGAATTGAACCTTTTAAGTTAATGAAGAAGTGAATCTAAGTTCAAAGTTTAAGGAATAAGTGGTTCAGAAGTGAATCGTGCGGAAAATGTTCAAGTGCTCCCCGTCGTGATTGTGAGTGATGGATTGCAGTTTTTGGATTATTCTGGACTAGCTGATGACCTGGACTTCGTACTTTCCTTACTGTAGGGGTTCAGAAGACCGATAATATAGGTACAGAATTAGGGATACACCAGCTCGCCAGTGCCAAGGTATATTTTCCGAGCTTTACCTCACCCACGAGCATCTTCTGTTCAACTGATTCCCGCTATCTCGGCTATGTCCGTGTGACAGGTGACAGTGACAGCTTGATTAACTACACCTCGACAATCGAGATGACGTATGTAGATCATGGTTTCATGGTTTTTTATTATATCACCTGGACATACACTACACCAACCCATTCCTTATAATATAAAGCTGGACCTAAATATATAGAGCTAAACGCATAGGTATCAAAGGTATCTGCTATCGGTGTAAGCTAAACGCTCCCAGGGGATGAAGGCAACCTAAAAAATATTAAATTCTGACGCTGACAAGTGTGCGAATTTTCATACGATTTCTTTACGATTCTTTCGGCTCCTTAATGGCGCGGTTGTCTCAAAAAGGTCCACATTTAGATTTATCCATTTTAACCCTCTAGCTCCCAATTCGTTTCAAAGTGTCTTTATTTAGATGGAATACGTAGAATAAGGAAGGTGGGGTACGTAGATTAGTTATACTGTATCTACTCGGTTCTGGAATCCTAGATATTTTTGTAAACAATTGAGTTGCAAAATAAAAACATACCTACATTCGAATTGTGAACCTCCTCCTTTTTTGTAGTCGGTTCACAAGATAAATAATAAAGAAAACTATTTTATAACACTTGTATCAATGGAGCAAATCGCAGTTCGCAAAAAATGATGATTTTTCATTCGTTTTAAGAAACATTTCAAACATTAATTGACACCTTTTAAGTTTTAAGTGCGCGTTTGCAAGGTTTTTGAAGTTTTTGTTTTAGTTTTAACGGTCGCCTTGCTGTTACCTCACCAAACTTATGTACCTACCACTTATATATTTATTGGATATTCAGGGATCGCTAGCATAGCCATTGGTATTTTGTCATTGATGAAGAAATGTTTCGACATCGAAAAAGAAACGAATATCTCCACCTAACTCAAGTTTATAGGAAACTAGTTTTAGCCTGAGGCTTCGCACGCGTGTTTCCATGGAAACGTTCAAAGGTTTTTTCTATCCCATGGGAACTGGTTTATGGGATGAAAAGTCTATGTTTTATTCCTGGCCTAGAACTACGTCTGTACCAAATTTCCGTTCAGTAGTTTTGGCAAGAAGTAACAAACGTCCAGACATCCAAACTTTCCCTCTTATAAATCAAAAATCGAAATCAAAATCAAAAACTCTTTATTTAAATAAATACAATAAATGTACACTTAGAAAAGGTCAAATTATAAAACTAAGCACTGACACGGAAATAAAGTGATATTTTTCATTTCTGTCGCTTCGGTATGTAGACTAAAGTAAAGAAGCGACGAAGAAACCTTTAGCCTGTTAGTTGTTATTTTTCGAGTTGGAGCAAAACCCGTCCCAAGCTTTTTTATCCTCTAGAATCTAGAGGATAAATCTAGAGTCTAGATAATCTGATATTTTATAGTAAGCCTTTTTGCACAGCAAGGTTTTGACAATTTGTTTGAATTTATTTATTGATAATTTTTGCAACTCACTAGGAGTTTTGTTGTAGAAGCGTATACATTGCCCTTTAAAAGATACATTAATTTTGTGTAGCCTAGTTGTGGGCACAGCGATCTTATGTTTGTTTCTGGTATTCAAATTATGTTTATCGCTATTTTTAGGGAACCAATTTATATTTTTATGAGTGTACAATAAGTTTTCATAAATATATTGACATGGTACTGTCATTATGTTTATTTCTTTGAATTTATCACGCAGGGATTCTCTGTATTATATAATATTAGCACATATTAGTGTGATTAGCTCCTGCTTGGGAATTGACAGGCTTTTTCTAGCTCTAATTCCAATTAGGTCTTGATACTTCAGCTGTGGTGCTGTCACGCTGAGCGTACCTCCCCCAAGCGTGGGTTAGGCCATATTAGAGTTAGCTAAAAATCTATAACAGAACTAACACAAGATATTGGACACGTATATTTTCTTTTGTAGATTAAACAAAAAATGAATTCTCTAAAATAATGACCTAACTAAAGCGTCAGGTTATTCTACTACTGAGACATGAAAAAAAATCATCAGAGCAATAATATTTCGACAGAGTCTACACATTTGCTCCCTTGGAGTCGAGACCCTAGGTCCGTGGGGTACCGCGGCTCTTCGGGTTTTCATAAAATTATCTGAGCGTCTGGTCGAAACGACGCGTGACCCGAGAGTTGGTGAGTATCTGGCACAGCGCATCAGCATTGCCATACAGCGTGGCAATGCAGCCAGCGTCTTAGGGACGCTTCCGACTGGTGTTGATATGGATCAGTTGAGCTATCTGTAGACTGTTTGCAACAGTCAGCAGTTAGCTCAATTGTTTCAATTGTAAATACTAGTATAATTTTCTTTGTGAATAAAGACTATAAAATTAAAAAATATATAAAAGAAAATAACTTTATTCACAAACAAAATTATACTAGTATTTACAATTGAAACAATTGAGCTAACTGCTGACTGTTGCAAACAGTCTACAGATAGCTCAACTGATCCATATCAACACCAGTCGGAAGCGTCCCCAAGACGCTGGCTGCATTGTCACACTGTATGGCAATGCTGATACGCTGTGCCAGATATTCACCAGCTCTCGGGTCACGGCGCTCAGATAGTTTTTTGAAAACCCGAAGAGCCTCGGTACCCCACGGACCTAGGGTCTCGACTCCAAGGGGAGCAAATGTGTAGGCTCTGTCGAGACCTGCATATTTGCGCCTCTTGAGATCTTCGGCCAAATCTGCCGCCGCAAAAAAATATATATATTTTCATCTGTGAATATCTCAGAAACCGGACGCTTTAGGACCTTATGATACGGGTCATTTTCATTTGTATAGGCGTCCTCTATCCAGATATATAACGTTAATTGTGCACCGCCGCGATTTTGAAAAAGAAAAAACAGCGTGGTAGCCGATGCTAGGGCCTAGGCCCTGACCTTCCACACAAAAATCTTCTAAACCCTTTCCCGGTTTTCTTCTGGGAAAGCCACGGCATAGGTAAGCTAGTTCTATATAACATACAGGTATATGAAATAATGAGAAAGAAAATAATTTAATTAACCTTAAATCTACCATACAAAAATTTCGACATTAATTTAATCCTAGGCTCAGAGCTTGTTTTTGTGCGTTAAGGGCAAGGGTTTAGGGCAAATATTGCCTACTCAGCATTGTGCTGGAGCACACTGGTGTGTCCACCCAGCGCTGGTTTTCAGTGCAGGCCAAGACGTACACAGGGTGTTCGGCACAACGTTTGTCGAATGTAAACTGGGCGTAGGTGGAACCAAATGCAATAGTTTGGCTTTTTTAACCCTGAAACGCCTGTCAGCTATTTAAAGATATTTTTTTCGATTTTTTTCCCAGATTTGAACTATTTATCGCTTTTATCATATTTAGCGCTTTAAAATTATATAGAACTAGATGATCACCTCGCGGTTTTACCCGCGTAGTTCCCGTTCCCGTGGGAATTCCGGGATAAAATAAGGCTTATGTCACTCCCTGAAAAGTAGGCTTCCTAACGGTGAAAGAATTTTTGAAATCGGCCCCGTAGTTTCGGAGCCTATTCAATACAAACAAACAAATAGACGATTGATAATAATATGGCTTACAATTATTTTTTTATTACATCATCTGTTAGGATTAAAATCAATATTTACGTGAGATACTACGTAGGTAAAGGTAAAATAAAGCAGGGCATGCAAAATGTTGAAACGTGAAAATTTCAAATAAAAAGCTTAACTTCGGAATTAATAAAAAAAAAACTAAGCGTGACTCCGATCTTTCAATTCTCTGAAACGTATCTAGTTTATGGTCATTTCAACGGTAAGCCACCAAGCTATTGCGTTTGTTTCCACCTACCTCTAGTTTTCATATAACAAACGTTGTGTCGAACAACCATTTTTTTTATTCGGCGAGGAAGTTCGCTTAAGAATAATGGTCTGGGAGGAACCAGAATTATGTGGGACTTGGCGCCCTGAGAAGGAAGTAATACCCACTAAAACCTCTCCGGTCTCTCGCCATTTTCGCCGAACCACGGGAACATTTAAAACCTCCGCGGCCCGACTGGCGTCCCCTCTTCCTCCTATACATGGCCGGCGAGCCCACCGATCCACACACTCGCCGATCCCATTCTTCCGTCACGTTTCCTCTGGGCCGAACATCCTGTATAAGACAAACATCTAGGTATCTTTGTTCAAGTTTTCCAACTCACACTCGTAGTATTACATGATAAGACATAATGGCTTTCTATCCGTTTGTTTTCCTCAATCACATAATAATGGAGATTATGGCATAGTTCATTGACCGAGAAATTGAGAATGATTGAGTATTGATAGAAGTCTTGTAATTTCAGTTTTTTGGGAAAATAGTTCGGTTTATTTTCATTTATTTTAGGTTTATTGAGTTTCAATCCGAGTAATAATGTCCTGCCCGTCATGAGGTCATGACCTACGGAACTGAGACGTGGACACTCACGGTAGGGCTGGTCCACCGGTTCAAGGTCGCTCAGCGAGCTATGGAAAGAGCTATGCACGAAGTTTTGGATATATCCGACATCGGATGTATCCGACAGAGAACCAAAGTTATAGACATAGCCCAAAGAATTAGTAAGCTGAAGTGGCAGTGGGCCGGCCATATCTCGCGAAGAACCGACCACCGCTGGGGTAAACGTGTTCTTGAGTGGAGACCGCGACTAGGCAAACGTAGGACGTAGGACGCCCTCCAGCCTGGTGGGATGACGACCTGCGAAAGACTGCAGGCAGATGCTGTAGACAGGGCGCTATGGCGCTCATTAGGTGAGGCCTGTCCAGCAGTGGACTAATATAGGTTGATGATGATGAGTTTGATTTGTATAACATCGGCACTAAGTGGGTACTTTTAATTTAAATTTAATTATGGACGAAACGTTCTCTCTCGTCACTAACGTCAGAGAATATTAATAATAATCTCACGTAGTAGGTACGAATAGTATTTTGAAAATTTGTTCAAAACAGCTTTCTTTTAAAAACTGCAGTTGCAGCTCAATTGTTTCAATTGTAAATACTAGTTGTAATATATTTATATTATTTGATTGTAATTTTCTTTGTGAATAAAGATTTAAAAAACTAGGTATGACTTGTAATCTAAATTTTTTATAATTCGTAACATTGGTCATTCCGTGACCTGGATCGCTGCAACGCGACGGAAAGATTAAAATTTTACTAAAATTCGATAACTTCCGAAGAATCCTCTTTCCTGTGGTGGAAAGTGTTTTGTTCTCTCGCCTCAGAAGTTGGAATTGGCCAAACTACTTTAAAATTAAATTGTGTACTTCCTGCACTTAACCACCCTAGCTAGTTTATGGAAAAACTTGGGCTCTCGAGAAAACTGTTTCAATCCAAGTGTCCAAAGAGTTATCTTTCATCTACTAAAGTTTACAGCTGGCTATGCGTTAAATCTTGCTCTCAACAGACTTGGTTAAAGTACTTTAGTTAGTACTTACCTTAATTTTTTGTAGCAAAAGACAAAGGATGAGGGTATATCGGTATATCTGCCAATAAAAAATCACTCGCAATGACCTCAGTTGCTATTCTGTGATGAAGGCGTATGCAACTGTCCCGAAATATTGGAAAAATCGAAATAACATACCACAAATAATGGTAAATATCCCATATAAATACTTCTTTTAACTTATTTTAGTGTTAATAGCCATGATAATGTTTTACTGTTATTGTATATAAGTGGTAAAAAGTATAAAATTTGGTATCATAATCCTAGGTAAGTAGGTAATTATCATTTTCAATTCATTTTAGTCTCCCCAAAAAAACACTTATGGCCACATTCTAAATCGGAGATGCAGGTAAATTACTCTCATTGTTGACAAAGAAAATTACCATCAAATAATAAAAATAAATTAGAACTAGTATTTACATTTGAAACAATTGAGCTAACTGCAGACTGTTACAAACAATCTACAGTTAGCTCAACTGAACCATTGTTCCAGTTGGAAGCGTCCCCAAGACGCTAGCTGCATTGCCCCGCTGTATGGCAATGCTGATGCGCTGCGCCAGATACTCACCAGCTCTCGGGTCATGCGTCGCTTCGAGCAAACGCTCAGATAATTTTTTAAAAAGTATTTATTTAGGGTCACAAAAATTACAAGTAAGGTTAAACGAACAAGTAAAAGTATTAATCATCCTGTGACCATGACAGCGTGTAAACCTGTTGAAACGTCGGGAAAAATAGGTGAATAAACGCGAAAAATACCCGTTAAATAATACTAATAATAATGATGTGGCTTATCTTGAGATCCTTTCCAATTTCACTTTGGAATGACTAAAGTAAGGACATACACTCGGGTCTAGAATCAAAGATATTTTATGTAAACACAAACATTTATGTATGAAAGCTTAATAAACTGATAACAATAATAGAAAACTAAGAGGTCAGCGTAAGGTAACTGAAAACAATAACAAAAACTTCAACAATTTCTAATTGCACATGCGCAGCGATAAAGTTACTAACTCAAGTAAAAAACGGTTAAAAAATATTCATTAATGAAAGCTGGCAAAACCAAATACTGTTTTGAGCTTCATGTGTAGGTACATATTGTAAGTAAAATTCAGGAGATTGGGTAGGTACTAAGCTTCTTGAAAGTGGAACGCTCAAATTAAGTCCAATTAGGTCGACCCACTTCAGTCATACGGCACCGCCGGCGTTCGTGTTTCGCGTGCGTATTGTTGTCTCGGTCGCCCTTCGGTCTAGGTACCGAAGTGCGTCTTTGTTGTTTGTTTAGTAGGCAGGTATAATGCAAAAGATTGGAAATAGCGTGTCTTTGCGTTTAGTTTTAACACAACAGAGGCCTTGTTGAGTAAACGCTGCCGCGCTGGGAGAACGTACGATATCTACAACATTTTACTTAAGTAGGTACTTATTAGGTAGGTTTGTATTATATTGGAACACAAAACAGAGGATGAAACAATGTTTCATCAACAAAGTAGTCAAGTCATACCAGTGTCGTGAAATATTTTCTAGTAATTTTCGTTGTTTTACAATTCTCTTTTTAATCGACTTCAAAAATTCACAAAAGGAGGAGGTTCTATGTCTAGCTGTATTTATATATGTATATTTTGTATGTTCGTCGATTTCTCCGTCAATTATACACCGATTATGAAAATTCTTTCGCTATTGTCTAGATAATGATCCCGAATTGGTCCCATAAAATTGTTATTCCCCAGGGGTTGGTATAGTAGGCAATATTTGCAGCTGTGTGGTGCCGGCTTAGAATTTGCACCACCCCAACTGTTCCCGCGGGTTTCGTGAGAGGCGACTAAGGGATATCCACCGGGGGCGGGCAGCAGCGCCCCCTGCAGAACAATTCCATCACTGAACTGCGATCCCCAACCCGCATGCCCAGCGTGGGGATTATAGGCATTACCCCCATGAGATAAAAGCCAACAAGGCGCTTATCAGGAGGAGGCCTGCGTCCAGCAGTGGACCAATACAGGCTGTTGAGGTTGAGGTTGAGGTAGTATTTATAATAACAACCCGTTCTAGGTTCCCGTCAACCCAAACCATGCTGAGCTGATCCAAAATGTTCGGCTTCAAGCGGTCCATGGTCCAAGCAGTGACCATCATCTCCTGGACTCTAAACTACTACACCTTCGACAACCCCATCCTCTGGTCTCTCTTCACCACATTGTTGGTGGCTGCTGTGCTTCTCGCAATCACAACTTATGACCATGACTACTGGAAGGATAGGGGGGTGTTCTCTCCTCCAGGCTGGCCGGTGGTCGGGCATATCCTCTCCGTGGTGAGGTTCAAGGAGCAAGGGGGAATGTGCTTCAAGAGGATCTATGAGACGTACAGGAATGTACGGTTTGTAGGTAAGTTTTGCTGCCTTAAGATATCATTTTAATTTCTTATTATGATTAAGTGATAGTGTTCGTTCCATAAGAAAAAATCTATTTGTCTGTTAGACATTGAATATGCAAAGCAATGTTTTCATGGTGTTGGCGTTTTATAAATACTTAATCACAAACTCCGTCTTTGCGATATGATTTCACAAAAAAAATATATGATAAAAACGAATGAGATTCTACAGCAATCTTCTATCTAAGACCTCAAAGGGCCGTATTTTACCCTTCGGCCGCGTACGGAACCGGACTTTCGTAACCAGTTGCGATTAAAAACTTTTTGTACTTGTACGAAACCAGTTGCGATTACGAAATGCTTTTTTGTATTTTTACGAAACCGCTGTTATCAATTCATAACTGGTGACGAGCAAAGAACCCATTTTAGAAAAGTATCTCAATTAGATTCAAGTATAGTGCTAATGAACCACTAAATAATTAACAAAAATTTTATTCAGTGCCATGCATTTAGATTTTGAAATTTCAAATTTCGCGTATAATTTGAAGAAACGCTAGACGCAGTGTGGTCATGACGTCAGTTGGCTGTGTAAATAAATGCAGTGATACTTTGTATGTTAAAGGTACGCTGATAGTTGATAGTAATACTTCTAAGTTTACTTAGCCGTATGGCGTAATAACATGGCGACTACCATGGTGTACCTAACGAAACAGATTAAAAAAGCTGAAACCTTTAAATTTAATTTTAAAATTTAGTTTGCTATTTTATTAACTATAACTAACGTATTCCGACTGCTTTTTAATAATATACATAAACATATTTTAAGCTATCTCAATAATATATTTTTAGATTTTTCTCATATAGGTAGAGTATAATACCCTATTTGTATACCTTGTACGATAATAGTTCCAAACAAGAGATTATTGGGGTTAATCCAGTTTTCCCCCTTGACAAAGGAATGTCAAAAAATGTATTTCAGTTTTCCCCCTTGAGAAAATAGAGCGTCAAACCATGTTTTATCTATGTATGTATGTTCTGCCTTGGACATTAAAATCTGTTATAATGGTGGTTAATGAAGCTCGAAAAAAACGGGGTTTTACTATTTTCGAAATTCTTATCTTCTATTTAAATTAAACGTAGAACGTGTATTTTGTGCACATTGTAAGCAGTTTGCTATGAATCTTTGCTAAAAGAAACTTTGAATCAATTGTTGCTATGGGGTCTTATCGGAATAATGTTGTCTCGAAAACGACAATCAACGTAGATTCTTTAGCGAGGGTGGAGACAAAAGCTCTCATCTGCTATATTAATGACTTGTAGAACCTAAAAAATAGTAAAACCCGACTTTGTTTTCGAGCGTGATTAACATTAAATACGAATTTAGTACGGAGTGGGTACCTCATAGCCGCAAGAGGCTCAACTTAGCGATAATTGACAGTTCATCAATCCTCATTATAGCCGATATGAGATCCCTCAATCAAGCTGTGTTTGCATCGCTTTGTTCTGAGAAAAAGCACCTAAAATGTGCTAACAGGAAATTCTCTCACCCTTCCAGGCACCCACCAGTTCTACCAGCGCACCCTCGTGATCTGCGACCCAGAGCTGATCAAGAGGATCTGCGTGAACGACTTCCAGCACTTCGTGGACCGAGGGTTCTTCTTCAACAAGGATGTGGACCCTCTGGCCGGGTCGGTGCTGTTTCTCCGAGGGAACGAGTGGAGGAAGCTGAGAGCTAAAATCTCGCCCATCTTCTCGTAAGTATATCTGCTACTATTGGTATTTTAGGCTGTTGGTTGTCTTTTCCATCAGCTGCATACATTACAGGTCATAAATCATCATCATCATCAACCTATTTAGCTTTCCTATAGCTTGCCGCATCCAGCATCTGCCTGCAGTCTTTCGCAGGTCGTTATCCCTGGCTGAAGGGCGTCCTACACCACGTTTGCTTAGTCGCGGTCTCCACTCAAGAACACGTTTACCCCATCGGTTGTTGGTTCTTCGCAAGACATGGCTGGCCGACTGCCACTTCAGCTTGCTAATTCTTTGGGCTATGTCGATAACTTTAGTTCTCTGTCGGATGTATTCGTTACAATCCTATCCTTCAGATAAACTCTGAGCATAGCACTTTCCGTTTCTCGCTGAGCGACTCAAAACAGGTCATACATTGCACTATAATAGTTATGTTCCGCAACCATGGCTTGACTCCTTGGAGACGAGCCATGTGGGGGGATCCAGTGGAATCAAATTGAAGATAACATGGTTTACCCGCCTCTATAGTTTTTAGTGGGCAGCGTAGCGAAAGCGAATTTTTGCCCAATTAATTGTTATAAAATTAAATATTCTTAGCCTAGGTATTAATACTAACTTATTAATGGGCGAAGAAGGCTTATATTTTCCATTGACTACTTCAATTGACAACCTCAGTGGTCGATTTGACGACCTCAGTGGCGCAGCGGGCGAAGGTCCGCCTGCGACGCAGGAGGTTGCGGGTTCGATTCCCGCCTCGGGACAAATGTTTGTACGATCTGCAGATATTTGTTCAGGGGTTCTGGATGTTTTTCTATGTATAATAAAAAATATCTATCTATGTCGTGTACTGTATTAAGTATATCAGTTATGTAGTACCCATAACACAAGCTCTGCTTAGCTTGGGGCTAGATAATGATGTGTGAATTGTCCAGCATTATTTATTATTATTACCTATTATTAATAGGTCGTGCTGGCCACAGCAACCGCTCAGTTGCAGACGTAATAGCTTCTATTGAAGTTTTAGTCCTCTGAGATCTCACTAACAAAGTAGTATGTAGAAGTCAAATCCAACTCAGGAAGTCCGCACGCTGCATTTTCTGGTATCACATAAAGATTCAAGATCTCAATTACCCTGATTTCCTTACAAGTCGGTGGTTCATACAGGTATCGTCAACACAAAATAATCGGATGTTTATATAATAAATTTAAAAAAAGTTTGTTTATACAGACGTTACCCATAAATTACACATTAAGAAGGTTCACTGAATATTAAAAACTATAATTTCGATAAATAATACTACTTCCAGACGATACGATTTGATTGTACCTAGCTAAGTTAGATTGACATGTAAGAAAAATTTCTTATAAATAAATAACTGAACTGAACTGATTGCCAATTGAATTGAATACAATATGATTGTCCATCGTCCACACGTACAAAAGAAGATCGCCAATTTTAATTTTATTTTGTTGCCTCTGCTGAATGGACTAGTGTCAAGTGGTCAAGTCAAGGCGGCTCCTAACAAGCAGCAAACATTTGGGTTGATTTTGGCGCTATCTAATTACAAAGTAGGTACATAGTTGAAAAAAAAGAAATAGAAGACTACGGACAAATCAATGGTTGTTAAAAAAAGGAGCTGAGTCACGTAAATATAGTTGAAGAACTGGACAATGTCAATTCAGAAATTTTACGAGAATGGATCGTGATCCATTCTCATACATGGTTTCGAGTAATCATTCAAGAATTATTGAATTTAGTTAAAAATGGTACAACTAGCGTCCAAGCCACCCGATTTCATTGAACACAATCGAGTTGAGCAGTACCGACTAACCAATGACTTTGGATTTCTTATTTATACTCACACCACAAACTTCGATTGTCAAATTGGTCGTAAAATTGTATCGTGTGGAAGCTCTTTAGCTGTAGTTAAGTCCAAACACTTGTCCACCTCAGTTTTCAGTAGGTACCTACTCTTTTTGAAAAGGTTTTTCTTTGGCAATTTCCAGCGTTGACTGTACCTTACCTACTTATCACGGAGACACGACATGACATGCATAATAATCTCATATTACGGAAGCACAGAATCCCCAGTCCGGAAAATCAAACAAATATCTAACTTTGAAACTTAACCTAACATGTGAAATGTGAAGTAATATCCAATTATGTCTGCAATTACTTTCGATATATCGTGAGAGAATCTTATCGACTCGTTTTTATTGGTTACTAGCTTCTGTCCTCGGCTCTGCACGCGTTTTTTCGGGATTAAAGTAGCTTATGTCCTTCCTGAAGTACCTACCTACCTACATCTATCTTCTGGCCAATTTCATTATGATTCGTTCAGGCGTTAAAGCGTGAAATGGTACCAGACAGACATAGCGAAGAAGAAAGAAGAAAATTAATTTATTAGTTCACTAGTACCTACAGCTTGCAACTATTACAATTACTTATACATATATAACATAAACACTTACTACAGGAGTCGAAACCCAAAAACGTTCTCGTTGAGGGTTTACAAAAATAATACATCGTTCTACAATCCAATCACCAGGATGTGTCGTCAATATAACGAGTTGGCAGCTAATAATAATGCAATAGATATATTTAACTCTAACCTCAATAAATTTCGCAAAGATATTTCGACCATACTGAGCAATAATATGTAATATAATATAAAGTTAAAACCGTATTTTCTATTTTAAATAATATGTATTAGTTTAAATATAACAGTAATTTTTAGGTACATTTTTAGGGAAATTGTTTGGTTATGTTTGCAACACTTTTCTAATCTTGTTATGTTTACATCTAGGTTTACAATCTGGTTCACTACTGTAACTATATTTTAGAGTATATAAATTTGATTGTAAACTGCTTTGTGAACTTATTATAATAAATAAATAAATAAATAAATATAAGAATATTACAATAAAAATTACCTTGTTAATAATAATAATAGCAGCAAGTAACGCAGCAAACCAAAAGGTCCCGTCTCAGCATAGGTTTTAGCATAATGTTGCTCTACAAAAAGTAGAGTAACGCTGGTTCTCTGAAAGGACCTTTGGCTCGTGTCAACACGGGTGGCAGACCACAGACAAAAAATATCAAAGAATTATTACAATCTACAGCTTGACTTGACAGCGGGTTGAGTTGTCTACACAATACAAAAAAGTTATTGTTTATGATACAAAGTGACTCACTTTCGCATTTATAATAATGAGTACGGATTTACAAAACGTTTTTAATATAAGTAGCGATCCTCACATCACACTAATATTATAAATGCGAAAGTTTGGATGGATGGATGTTTGTTACCTCTTCACGCCAAAACTACTGAACGGATCAGGCTGAAATTTTGCATACAGGTAAGTTTAACCCTGGAATCAAACATAGGCGACTTTTCATCCCATAAATCAGTTCCCATGGGATAGCAATAACCTCAAAACGTTTCCATAGAAACAACGCGTGCGAAGCCGCGGGCAGAAGCTAGTAAATAATAAATTGTGACTAGTGATTAGGTAGAGCGAAACCCTTAGTAAAGTTTTATACTTAGGTATTCATCATCGTCATATCCATTACAACATGTCAGTACACGTAGGTATGGGCCTCCACCAGCCTGCAGCCGGGTTTCCACCGCAAAAGGGTAATGAGCGGAAGATGGAAGACGGAAGGACGGTGTAGATTTCCACCAACAAAGAGTTTTGTCTGTTGATTTCCACTGTAGAGTGAGCGTATTTCATTTCAACGCTTTATGCTCATTCGGTCATTTCCGCTCGACTATTTCGACGACCTCTGTGGCGCAGCGGGCGAAGGTCCGCCTGCGACGCAAGAGGTTGCGGGTTCGATTCCCGCCTCGGGACAAATGTTTGTACGATCTGCAGATATTTGTTCAGGGGTTCTGGATGTTTTCCTATGTATAATAAAAATATCCATCTATGTAAGTAGTGTATTGTATTATGTATATCAGTTATCTAGTACCCATAACACCAGCTCTGCTTAGCTTGGGGCTAGATAATGCTGTGTGAATTGTCCAGCATTATTTATTTATTTATTTGTTGGCATAGATATATAGGAATCGTTTTGTTGGTGGAAATACAAATACATACTTATACAGTTTACTCTTTACGCAGGACCAACGGCTTAACGTGCCTCGGAAAGCACGTTAGCTGCTGGTCTTGCGCTTGACCTCTCCCCGGTCGTGTCGGTCTGCCGTCCCATCGGATTAGAGAGTGAGGGAATAGGGAGTGCACCTGTGTTTGCGCACACACTTCTGCACTATATGATATGTCCTTCACATCTGGCTAGCCTCCGATGGGACTGGCCGCCGTGGTCGAAATTCGGCTAGGAGGACATTATTATTTATTACTCTTGCGAGTTGAATGGGTCTGCTCCGCTCAGGTAGAAACCGGACTTGACAGTCAGTAGATATCATTGCAGCGGTGATTTCTACTCCGCTTGACAAGTCGTAGTCCCTGACAAAAGTCTGACAAACAAAACTAAAACAAATCCCGTCAAGTGCGAGTGTAACGCGAGCGCTGAGGGTTTCGAACGTTTGTCAACAAATAGGTAGTACCGGTTAGAGACTTCGAAATTTAATGAATACCTAAAACTAGTAGGTACCAACCTACATTTCAGATGCATCTCTCTGCATGCTTCGGTGATAAGGGGTAGCGGTAAATTATTCGACTTTTTTCAAAATATTTCGAAAAGTATCAAACCTACAGAAATTTCAAAAACTGTTTTGAAATGTACAAACCGATACCTTTCATAATGACACCCCACTTGACTTTGTAGGTCTCTTTTAAAATTTTTACATCTACCTAAATGAACATTTTCATTTTTCATCATTTTTTAATTAAAAAAAAAATCTTAAAATCTGTACAGGCGCACGAAATGTATTATTATATTAAATTTCAAGTTGATAGCTGTTGTAGTTGCTGAGTTATTAAGGAGGGAAAAAAGGACAGACAAAGCGAGACCATAAGGGTTTCGAAACCGATCTTCGAAACCCTAGAAAACGTTCAATAACTTTAAAGGCATAACTCGATTTAGTGCCGGCAGTAAAGTTAGCTTAGGTTTACATTCTTGAGCACGTGTCCCGGCCTCGAATCCAGTTTGTGTGAAGTTTGTAGACCGACACGGGCGGCGGAGCGAGAGACACGTGAGAATCGATTAGGTGCTCGTGTTTGATATGCTGCAAGCTACCCTTGTTCCGTACTGTCGATATTAGATAGATAGATTTACAGCGATACCTAATTCGACCAATTCTTTTGTACAAACTAAAACTAACACTAAACTTAGTTCTATCAAGAACACTTAACTTAGTTCTTGATAGAACTAAGTTAGTTCTTCACCAATTCTTTTGTACAAACTAAAACTAACACTAACCTTAGTTCTATTAAGAACTAAGTTTAGTGTTTTTGATAGAACTAAGTTAAGTGTTAGTTTTTAACCTCCGACGCAAAAAAGAGGGGTGTTCTAAGTTTAACGTGTCTGTCTGTGTGTGGTATCGTAGCTCCCAAACGGATTTATCATCTCTTTTCCATTATGGTGGAAATCGGCTGTTGGTCATATAATTGTTCTTTTTAATAACATGAAATGTATTTTTATTTCAGGCCAATAAAACTACGCGGCATGTTCCCCCTTATAGACAATACAGCGAAGGATTTCGTTGTAAGAATCAAGGAGCTGATTGTTGCAAAACACAAAGAAAATTCCAAAGAAAACGGCTTATATAACGTAGAAAACAATAGTTTTAGTAATGGAATAGTCGATAGCAACGCAAATCGTAATTTAACAAAAGGAAATGATAGTCATAGCAGAGAAGATGACAATAGAAAAGAAAATAAAAAAATTAACGAGACAAATAGTGCACCAGTCACAAAACAAACGATAGATGGTAAAATACTAACAGAAATTGATAGAAATATCGATACCAATCTGATATCTAAAAGAAATGCACCTACACAACATACAGGTGAACACATAACTGATAAATTTATAGAAGAACACAACGCAGAAAATAAAGAGAACACTACAAACGAAATCAAAAATACTACAGAGAAAATACGTGAAGTTATTGCTGCAAAAATGGCCAATATAAATATCGAAGCTAATAAAGACGAGATATCAGCAGATGTGGATTCAGAGAAGCTGGTAGGCGGATACACGGCGGACGCCATCGTGCCGTGTGCTTTCGGCCTGAAGAGCAGTGTCATGTACAACGATGATGATCCTTTCGCTGTGGCACTGCAAGCCTTCTACGAGATGTCTTTCTTCAATATATTTGAAAAGTAAGTAGCTACCAAACCATTTTTAAAACCAGAGAAAATCTGTGGGTTTGACCAAAAGAAATAACGCACGACGGCAATGTTCCATTAAAAATTGTTGCATATGCTGATGTGGTCTGGTAGACACCGAAAAAACAACCTAAATATTATAAAAACGCATGTTTGTAATGTTAAATTTCGCAACTCACATTGAGTTGCTAAATTTTCGCAACGCGTGAAACCTTGAAAACTCCAAACGCGGTCAAAAACCTTCATGTACACCTAAAAGAGTAGGTATAATTTATGACTTGTTTCCCAGTCACTTTGTTTATAGCCGATATTGCTAAATCCAAATTATTCTTGTGCAATGAGTACATAATAGGTTCAAATTATGTGTAAATTATGTCGCATTTTAAGTTTATTGCAATATGATTTAAGACCTTTTATTCGGGTGGTTTATTAGATCTTTCCTTTGAATTTAATTACATTACTTACACAGCAAATAACAACATAAAGTACTTACAAGTACTTTAATGTTATTTGTTACTTGTTGCTGGGCAATGCAGCCAACGTCTTGCGAACGCTTCCGACTGGTATTGATATGGATCAGTTGAGCTACCAATAAATTGTATTTCTTACAAGTACCCACCTATTTCTTACCAAAATGTATATGAAATAGTTGGGCGATCTGCAAACTGTTGCTAACAATCTAGCGTTATAGGAACTGATCCTTTGTTTTATATCTTCTGCTTGTTGGGCATATTTTAAAATCAAATCAAATTCTTTATTGCTACCATGTTGTAAACAGGGGTCTTAAATCTTAAATGATTAAATAACACTGTTGTACCTACAACAAATTATAAAGATTTAAGAAATAGGTAAGTATAACACTCTAATAAAAATAAATTATTGTACTTGAAAACATTTAAACAGATACACGGTAAACTAATTTCCAATATTAGAGTAGGTAATTTTAAGCAACATTTTTAAGTAGGTTTATTATATTTTTCAGGACAATGAGACAGTTCTGGCCAGCTTTTGTACTATTCTTCAGGATGAGAATAATACCAAAGAAGACACACGATTTCTTCTACAATATAGTGACGAGCGTTCTGAGAGCCAGAGAAAGAAGTAAGACTTTTCACCTACTTAGATGCTTAGCATTTCATTTTTCTCATGGAAAAAACAACTAGGTATGTGTTAAGGTTGGCGCTCACACATCCAACACTGCCGCACAACACAAAAATTTGCATTCTTATATAAGCCTAAACTCTTAGATACATTTTACTGTGACGGCATAAAAGTACTATAAATATACACTTGCGAGCTTTAAAATGGAATCGCTTTCGTCGCGAGTTGATCAAAACATTTTTTTTACAATTTATGTACAATGAGCTATAGATTGTGGTATATCATTTGAAAGGTAATTTTGTTACCTTTCAAGTGATATCAAGAAGATTTAAAATTAATTAAATTGGCTACCTAAATTTTGGGAATTAATTTTGCAATAGCAATAGGTCGAAGTTGCATCTATCGGCTTCTATCGGCGCCGGAGCTGGATGAGCTGGATTTCTCCCTCGTATCCGCTGTTTTAGCTCGTCCCACATAAACCAGATTGGGTTCAAGTCAGGAATAAGGGCTGGCCAGTCTAGTGTGGGAATGCCGACATGGAAGACGTCTGTCGGTACTGTCTAGTCACTGCTGCGGTGTGGCAGCGGACATTATCGTGCATTAAATCAAAATTTATCGTCGCCAATAAATCCTGCGTAAGGGAAAACATAACTTAACTCATAGTTCACTGCAAAGAAATTGTAAAAATTAGTCTTGAACAACCGTTGAAGCGATTCCAGTTTAAAGCTCGCAAGTGTACATAAAACAATTGTACCTAACCAAAGTGCGGCTTGAAGTTTGCGGTAAGCAAGTATGTCCCTGTAAAATTAATCCCCTTAATTGTTACAAGTGCCCATAATATTTGAGTGCTATTTTTTTGTGTTTTCCGGGTTGGACGTGTGAGCGACAACTCGTTTTCGTTGAAAGCTAGCCAGTCACCTCCTGGAATAGTCAGTAAAATACTGGCAGCTAAGAAAAACAATATTTCCTCGCCAGTTTACGAACTCACACTCGAACTTGCATTTAATTCTCGTAATCTGGCGAAAATTTCCAGTATTCCTTTCACTTCCTCCTCCTTCACGCTTCTCTCAAAATTTAACCTTTAAGTGTCTGTAAGCCGATCCTTTGTTTTTTTATGAGAACGTCTGTAACGATTGCTTGTTGCTATCCACCAGGAGCGCAAGAGAAGCGAGGTGACTTCATCGATATGATGATGGCACTGCGGTCCGATGACTCCAACAACAACTGCAAGACGGACGCGGACGTTGAAATCAGTAAGTACATGGTGGTAGTACTTAGCCGATAGTTCTATAGCATCTCTGCCTTGCGAGCGAGGTAAGTGCGCAGCGAGCACGGCGCGACGACGACGCGGGCAAGCAGAGAGCTCGCTGTGCACTAGCCTTAAAATTGCTCGAAAATCGCCAGTGTGATAGATAAGGCTCATAGGAACATCCTAGGCTCTGTCTCATAAGAAAATCGCAGTGCGTAAATACAGAAATACTTACAGAAATACAGATTTTATTCATTACTCCTAGTAACATGTCAATAAAAAATTATAATTAATTATAATTTGAAAATTAATTATTAAATAATAATTTATATAAAAATAAAACTTAAATAGGCGGTAATTCTAAGTACTGTTGCACATCATAGAATACCGACTCAGTTAGATATTTTTCTAGTCTGTGTTTAAATATCGGCGTGGAAGGTGCGTCACGTATCTTCACTGGCAATCGGTTATAGATGGAAGGTCATATGACATAGACCGATCGATGACATTTTTGAAGTCTGTGTTTAGGTGTTACCAGGCGGTGCGAGTAACTGTTGCTCCGCATCTCGCGGGTCGTGTTCACCCCACGACGCTGGAACAAGTCCAAATGCAGGTGCGTGAACAGGGCTACCTGGTATATGAGCTCAGATGGTAGAGTCATTATATTTAATTTTTTGAACAGTTCCCTGCACGAGACATCACTTGGGACACCAACTATAGCGCGCACGGCTCGTTTTTGCATAATAAATGCTCGCTGGCGGTCGGCGGCTCGCGCCCACAGCTCCACGCCGTAGGTCAGGGTGCTATGTACTGTTGCGTAATAACACGCCCGAACCACGTCTCGTGAAGCTGTGCCCGCCAGCCTCCGTAGTGCAAAGCAGGCACTACCTAGCCTAGCGCACAGCTTGTCTATATGGGTATCCCACACGAGGGAACTGTCCAGGTGAAACTCTAGCAGTTTCGTAAACTGTTACAGTTTACGCACTGCGATTTTCTTATTATTGTGTGTTGTTGTTATGTTGATAAAGTGAATTTAAAATATTCTGGTAGACTCTGTCTTACATTGATGACATTTTTTATAATTTTTTAAACTTTCGCAAAACATCCTTTTGTAGTACTGGCGTTCACGGGATCGATGGGAAATATGTAATAACAAAAGGTATGCGATAAGCACTTGATAAAATCATTATATATATATTTTTTTTCAACTATTTCTAGACATAATCTCGGTGGTGGTAGTAGCCAGACTAGCGCCACCACCTATGTTT
Source organism: Eupithecia subfuscata (assembly GCA_963564075.1). Classification (NCBI taxonomy): domain Eukaryota; kingdom Metazoa; phylum Arthropoda; class Insecta; order Lepidoptera; family Geometridae; genus Eupithecia; species Eupithecia subfuscata. The sequence goes on along the minus strand of OY751112.1, from coordinate 14,153,647 downwards.
TCTTATCGTTTACAATAGCTGCACTTAGCTTTTTTAAGCGAAGATGCGTACTGGCTAGAGTTTAGCGAGTACGCATCTTCGCTTAAAAAAAGCTGGAGCGGAGATGTTTTATTTTATTTTATTTTAATTTATTTGGGAACCATACAGTTATTATAAACTTAAAAAAAATATACTTAACTAACACTTAAACCAGCAAAGTTTCCATTAAATGAACAATAACAAATAACAGACAGTTCAGAGATCAATGTGCAACTAAGAAATAAAAAAATGCTATCTCAAATTTATTTATTTATTTATTTGGCACACAAAACAGAATACAATCAAATATTATACAAATAGAAGAACACAATAATAAGAGCTAGACTGTATCCCTAAATATGTGTACACAGCATGATTAAAAAACAGTTCTATGTAAGCAGATAGGTACCTATTATAAATTAATTTATGAGTAATATAATAAGCATGCATTACTAAATAAAATTACGAGAATTACATAAACATTAATATAAGATAAATCATTAATAAAAAGAAAATTACTGAATTAAGGACCACTCTCCTTGAGAGTGGTTTCAACATCTTTTTTAAATTTAAATAGTCTTCTGTTAAAAATGTCAATATTGTCACTGTTATTAACTAAAATATCATTGTACTGACGACACATTCTGACCATAGGGTTGTAATAAGAAGTATTATTGGTATGGACCTGTAGGGCGAAAGTTTTCTGGAAGGGATAGCGAGATCTCGTTCTGGTATTAAAACTAATGGTAGAGAGTAAGTTAGGGGAGTCGATTTCAGAGTGAATGATTTTGAAAAAAGTAACCATATTCAGGTATTGGCGACGGGTTTCTAGAGACATGAGTTTGAATCGACTAAGTTTCTCCTCATATGATGGTAGAGTTCGATTTATGCCACACCTGTATCCCAATATTTTGACAAACCTTCTCTGGATTCTTTCAAGGCGTTCAATATGCACCTTGTAGAAAGGAGACCAAATCACTGAATTATATTCAATAACACTGCGAACAAGTGACTGGTAGAGGCAGATGAGGCTCCGAGGGTTTTTGAAGTCTACTGTGGATCTTGATATAAAAATAAAAGAAGAAGAATTAATCTAAGTAACATAAAAGGGCAAGCAAAATAAAAATTACTTATGAACGATGTGTGCTTAAATTAGACTGATTTTTTGAAAAAACCTACTTCCTACGCAGTGTCTTCAAATTTTTTATAATATCTCTTTTAAAAGCAAGTTTTAACATTATAATTAAAACTATTTCTGCTGCAACCGCTTTATCTGCATTATGTTTCACTTTGAAAGATTGCTTTCAAGGTAAAATTCGCAGGTAAACTTTTAACAGTCACAAATTACAGAGTAATTTTTCTCCAAGGAAAAATGGCCATGAAAACCTAATTCCAACTTTGTCTTTAACGTTTAAGTTTGAATACGATAAGAAATTTAAGCAGTTAAGTTTTAAAACTAAGTTATTCTTATCCTTTTATTACTTCGTACTTATTATCTTTAATTTTTAATAGCACAAAATTCCGCTGAAACATTGTTTTAGTTACGAACAGAAACTAAATTAGTTTCTGTCGTGGAATATTTTATCAAGAAATAATCACTGAAATTTGAACTTCTGAGTAAAGGAATTCCATAAATTTTTTACAACAGACAACAGGAGCAGGTGCTATGTTCGGCTGTATGTATGTTTTTTAAAACTTTTTTTATATCTTTTTATGTACGTTCGTCAATTTCTCCGTTAATTAACTACCGATGTTGAAAATTCTTTTGCTATTGTATTGAGAATGATGCCGTGGTCTCAACAAATTTTATACCCGAGGGAATAGTATTTGTCCTTGGCCCACAAAGTTTTAAAAACAGTAAGTTTTTTCAAAGGAATCAAACTATCATTCACGTTGACTTTGAATCCATAATTATTCATGCCAACCCCTTGCAATAATAATTGTGACATGGTGATATCTGCGAAAGCGTTTGTTCTTCCTGGGGTTACTTCTGTCTCTAGATACGACTTTGCCTTTGACTCTGACTCTACCTTCAACTATGAATCTGACTCTGCTTTCACCTCCATATACGATTTTAAAAATCATATATGGAGGTGAAGGCAGAGTCTTACGAGTGCTTACGAGAGACTTACTTTCCTATCATCTAACATGTAATCTCTGCCATCTGACGAGGATGTTGATGTTCTTGCAGCTTTTTCTCACTCAATAGGCCGTTATACATTACGTTTTTTTTTTTTGTTGTACGCTCTGTCGGAAGTAAAGCTGAAATCAACTTTATTGCGTTCTACTTATGAAAAGTCCCGAGAAAGTTAGAAAAAAATGCCCTCTATTTCAAATATATAGAATATATATAGAGGGCATCCTTTTCTACACTCTACAAACTGAGGGAGACTTCAGACCGAGATAGATAGATAGCGCACTGCAAGTGCTACCTACATTATCGTTAAGTACATCTGCATACACTTACGTATCATTCCAGCTGACATGGTGATATCAGCAAACGCGTTCATCATTTTCCTCGGCGGTTTTGAAACCACATCCTCTACTCTGGCTTTTCTACTGCTTGAACTAGCGGCGCACGAGCAAGTGCAGGACAAACTGAGAGAGGAGATACGGAGCGTCGCGGGGGAAGGAGAGATAACATACGAGATTCTGCAGCAGCTCAGTTATATGGAGATGGTGATACAAGGTAAGATAATCTTGAGCTTTATTTCTCCGACTTAAGGGTGTCGGACATGTTCAGAGAAGAAATACGGAAGGTCGCGGGAGAGAGGTAGTAGCAGTCTATTTTACGGAGAGGTGACGAATAAGGTGTCTATACTGTTCATCTGTATATTTTTTAAGAGTCCATACCTAAAGAGCGTTGGAAAAATTAAAATTAAAACTTATTCAGCAATTTTTTTTTCAAATCTTCTTTCAGAAATTCTGCGCCTATACCCACCGTTCCCGAGCATACAGCGGTTGTGCACCAAAGACTACCTCCTCCCAGACTCTACTGTGGTCGTCGAACGAGGGACCATCGTGCTCTTCCCAACGCTGGGCATACAGAGAGACGATAAGGTATAAAATAATACAAAAATATAATAATATTTATAAGCCTTTATTGCTGTTTCGAATAGACCTCCTAAAGATTTCCATATAGTCTTGTCCTTTGCTGCGCAGATCCAGTGGACCGGCTATTTTCCTAATATAATCTTCCCATCTGTTAAATTGTCCACCTCGATTTCTTTTGCTATTTCTCGGGTACCATTCTGTTATTAATTTTGTCCATTTCTCTTTTCTTTCTCTTAGCATTATGTCCAGTCCATACTAAACAATAATAAGAAATAACAAACAATACAACAACTTAAACAAACCTACACCCTGATGAAGTCCCTCGTTAAGGGATGAAACGTTGGTGTTCTTCTAACACAAACTAGGTTCGTAGTTAACCCGCTTACATTCATAATGAACTTAAACAAACTGCTTAGCGGCAGAATGGCATGGTGTTAGTAGATAGGCACTAGGCAGTCTAATTCATTCTCCACATTCCACATTTGGGCAAAGGCCTTTCTCTGAACCCTACCCTAGTTCTTGTCATCCAGTTGGGAAATAGGAAAGATCTACGGCTGCAAAACCCTTCGTGTATTTACTCTCGTTTACTTTCAGACTGGCCCTTTTTCAGTTTTTCGCGCAGGGGTGCTTCATAACATAAATTCCCTTCGAAAGTTTCCGTTCTCGGATATAGATGTTTATCAAAAGTTTCAACTTTTAGGTCCAATTTTACCGTTTGTGAAACTAATTTCAGCTTGAACCGGATCAAAGCTGAACCCGTTCGAAGCGCTGCTGAACTGAGTTTATAATGTACAAAAAAAAGCCATTAGGATAACAAACTTAATATCTTAGGTAGATACAATGGCAGTAAAACGAAATAATTATATGTTTAGAGATGAAAATGTTCATCGAGAGATTGAAATACTCATAAAAAAAAATTAAACCTAGTTAATTCTAATGTTTCACGTTTAATTTCCAGTTCTTCGAGAACGGCAAAGCGTTCGACCCAGAGCGATGGAGCGAGGGTCGACCCCCGCCCCCCGCTGGGGTCTACATGCCCTTCGGAGACGGACCCCGGTACTGCATAGGTGAGTTTGGGCTGATTGTATTGTGCAAAGAATGGCAAGGCACTCGTCCACTGATAGAGGCCTAGCCCAACCCAACTAACACACACATCAAATAATATCGCAAAAATTTTCGACTTCGAGGGGACTTCGGAAATTAGAAATTAGCCATAGTGTGACGCTTACGCACTATATTAACAAAAACCTTAACACACACATGTAGCTCAGACTAGTTAGCTCATATATATAAGGTTCCTTGTGTAATGTCGTCTGGTAGAAATCTCTGCAAGGGATAAGACCGCCAATTGCAATATACTGTAGTTAATTTTTTAAAACTTTCTGTCCTATAGGTATCTTATCTTACATATCTGTCGCAATAAAACTTTTAATAAATATAAAATATTCGAAAAGAAAATGTCATGTGGACAAGATGCGCATTATTGCTGGCAGAGATGCGAAGTGGCCCTTTTTGGGCACCGGTGGCTAAAAAGAGCAACTTCGCATTTCTGCCTACACTTTACAAATTAAAACATTTATAGAGGCATTAAAAAAAGCTTATGATAAGATTCACAAACTGACTATCGATTTTTGAAAATTCCTCCGTTTAACAGAATAATTAGATAAAATAGGTGGTGGCGCTTTTTTGGGTCGGGGTAGCGCCTTATGTTGGTATATTTTTGTACCTGGCGGTAACTATTACCCGGCGCGGCGGGTTATATTTTCGAGTGTTTCTGTCTGTGGTTGACTGATATTCTTAATTACTTCCCTTGAAAACATCGATCAAGTATGCGGCCTCCCCCGTAGATACCTAGAACCTTACAAGAATGACACTCAAAAGTGTCCACGTTTTGTTTTGACGCAGACAGTTTGCGCAGAGCCAGTCAAGTTTTTTGCATGCGGAACAAGAGATTAGTGGAGTCGAATTTATTTTATTTTATTTTGTAAGTAGATAGGAAGTTACCTAAAAATAATTTATACACTGTTTATTTTTATACGGATAAAAATTAAATACTAAGTTGATTAAATCTAATACTTTTGGTAGTCTTTCTTTTATTAGAGAGTCCACGCAAATAAAATTGAGGGCGGGTCAGCTAGTTATTTTATAAACCTCAACCAGTTATTTTAAATGTCTTTTCATGAATTTTTTTTTATCACTTACACTTTAACACAAATAAATAAAAAAAATTAGAAACAATAGCCGCTCCATTCATCAACTTACAACAACATAAATATTATGAACAAAATGAACAGAATAAATATTTTTACATAGGCAAACCCAACAACAATATTTAATGCTGATTTCTCAAGTATATAAGGCTCAATTGGCTCATATCACAATACACAGGTAAAAATTACATTAAAACTTACTGAAAATAAGAGATTCCATCCTTTTTCTGTTGCGTGGTCGGTCGATTATTGCATTTTTTATACGAGCACTTGACCATGCTTTCGGTCCGAGAGCTAAAATGACACTAGTTGAAAAGGTATCCCAAAATGCCAAATGGGATACCTTTTGATACTGACGTTTTCAGGGCGCGCATTGTGCATCTAAGGGGGGCCGGCCGGAAATTTTTGATCGATGCTTGAAGCATATAAACGACTGAAGCTATTTTGATAAATAAGGTATCAAAATACTCGCCTGGACTTTTAATGGCTCTTACATAGCTACATTATGTAGGCTTTTGCTTACTCCCCACCCCACATTTGCGTCCGAGACGAGCTTTTTAGGGTTTCGAAGATCGGTTTCGAAACCCTTATGGTCTCGCTTTGTCTGTCCTTTTTTCCCTCCTTAATAACTCAGCAACTACAGCAGCTATTAACTTGAAATTTAAAATAATAATACATTTCGTGCGCCTGTTTAGATTTTAAGAAAAAAAAAATGAAACTATTTGAAAAATGAAAATGAACATTTTCCATACAAATTGAGATATCAAAATTTTAAAAGAGACCTACAGAGTCAAGTGGGGTATCAAATAAAAGGTATTAGTTTGTACATTTCAAAATAGTTTTTGAAATTTCAGTAGGTTTCATACTTTTTGAAATATTTTGAAAATAGTCGAAAAAATACCCATTCCCCTCCCCTATCTCCGAAGTTTGCAGAGCGATCCATTCAAAATGTAATGGGCGTTTGTAGATATAGATCTATATTTTACAGGAAAAATATAGAGAAGTCTGTAAAATGAACCCTTTTTGAAAAATGGTCAAAAAGAGGGGGGATAATTTTCAAAAAGGGGGGTTACCCCACTGAGTGGGGTATCATATGAAAGGTATTAGTTTGTTCATTTCAAAACAGTTTTTGAAATTTCTGTAGGCTAAATACTTTTCGAAATATTTTGAAATAAGTCTAAAAAATTACCGCTACACCCTATCACCGAAGCATGCAGAGAGATCCATCCGAAATGTAGGTTGGTACCTACTAGTTTTAGGTCTTTATTAAATTTCGGAGTTTTTAACCGGTACCTTTAGTACATACCTACTTGTTCACAAACGTTCGAAACCCTCGGCGCGCGAGTTACACTCGCACTTGACGGGTCATGTTTCTTAATAAGGCAGGTAGAATAAACAAGTAGGTACCTGCTTAATTTGTTGTAAATTAATAAAAAAAGTTGCAAGTTGATGACCTGATCTGCACGAACCTCGTGGGCATCGACACAATATCCTAATATTTGATCCTACCATTTAGGTGCCCACACAAAAACAAGATTCCAACCTAAGATAATTCGAGCCCTTCGAGGTGCCTTCGAGGGCTCCAACACTTAATTTGCAAAGATTAGATTACACCCCACTTCAAAAGTGTCCCTTCTTGAGTCCTTATGTCCTAGCCAAACCAATTTACATTGCGCGGGAGATCATTTTTTACAAGCTTTTGTCATTACAAACTTTTATTTAACTTTCTGTTTATGCAACGTTAGGCCCAGACTTCACCAAAGCGGAGATGTGCGGAGATGCCGCCGGAGAAGCGGAGACGAGAAGATACGTTTTACGGCTAGTATGTCTCAACCGAATCTGTGCGGAGATGCGTACTGGCTAGCCAGTACGCTTCTCCAGTCGTACTCCAGTCTAGATGACCTCCATTCGGAGATGTGTGCTGGCTAGAGCGGAACTGAGCTGCGTGCGGCGCGCGTCAGGTGTTTGTTGAGATGAATGCACTTACAGCGGGGCGCTGTCACTGCACGCCGCCGCTTACATCTCTACTTGTCTCCGCTGCTGCGGGACGTCGCTGCCTTGCGAGGCACAGCTCACATCTCCGTCTCGATCTTTCTTTGTTTTCTTCGCATGCGTATATGATAATCTCCGCTCGGTGGGCTCCACTAAAGCTGAGTTGACGTTCTATTGGTTGTTTAAAACTTCTCTCTTCGTTCGTCTCGTTGTCCTTTTGTGTCCTAGGCACAAAGTAAACAAAATTACCCTGCGCTGACGAGCCGCAAGTGCTGGTTGTGTATGGTGATTGGTGAGTGTGGCGTTCAAAAGGTATAGACTTCTCTCTCCGCTCCTCTCGTCTCCGCTTTGGCGGAGTCCGGCCTTAATATGTGTGAGACTTATCTTAGTGTGATTTCACAATTGTTTTTGTAAACATCATAGAACTATATCGAGATCTGTAGCAAACATGGCTCCCACCTTTAATTTGATAATCAATCACCTTTTTGTTGCGCTCTTTCGTTTATACGAAAGAGCGCAACATAATGGTGGTTTTTTGAAATTCATTCCAACTTCAAAAAGGCGCTGCGGAAACGAAGACACTTTTGTTGTGTAGTTACCGACACCGAATACTTTTTGATCGTCAATGAGTACCTATGTGTTAAGTGGGAGCAACTGGACACAAAAATGTTCACGTATGCGCAGGGAGAGGATAATTTTAAACTGGTTCTATAGAAATCAAATATTCATCGGTAAGTAGTGTGCAGGTATCTTTCCAACCGAAGTGAGACTAAGCAAATGCATGATGCTGACAATTATTTCTCAAACTCGACGTCAAAAATAAGTATTTTGGATTTAGGTCGGTACATGATATTATCTTGTGAGTTGTTTACACACTTTGGATTTTTAGCGGATTAGGTACAGCTTTCGTTATGTTTGAACTTTGAACTCCAATTTTATGATGGTAATGTAAACATTCTACCTATGGTAGTTAGTTATAAAATATCTCAAGTGGAAAATGCTAACGTGACTTCTAAGAAGACTGCTGTATCATGTTGCATTTTGTTATGAAATTGCATGTCCAATAATCAAATTATGTGGAGCTGGTCTGGTATTACTTCAAGTCTTTCTAGGACACTGTAAAACTGATGAGTTTTGGTATTTTGTGTTTAGTAATTTCAGTTCTTTGTTCTAATAAATTGCTACTGAAAATAAGTAGGTTATCTTACCTACTCAGTTATTATTATTATCAAGTATATTTACATAGGTAGGCCGGCGAATCGAATCCGCGACCCCCTGAGTTGTACTCAGGGGGTTGCGGGTTCGATTCCCGCCTAGGGACCAATGTTTGTACGATATGCAAATATTTGTTCCGGGTATTTTCTATGCATAGTAAAATGAAAGCCTAAATGTGACAGCAGTGTGTATGTCATATGTGTGCAAAAGTTCAGCTGGATCTTTTTAGTAGTTGTGTCGTTGTCTACGGTTAAACATTTGAGAATGGCACAAGCTTTCACCTTTTTAGTATTAGTAGGATTATCATCCTAATAAAGTGACTCTGTAGCTCCCAAACGCATTGTCAGACTTTTTTTTATGTAGGTAATGATTTAGTCTTCACACAGATTATGATCTACGTTGGATTGGAACATAATATCACCTGTGATTTTAAAAATAACTGTTTCTCTTCCAGGCAAGCGGTTCGCCATGATCCAGATGAAGTGTTGCCTAGTGAGACTCCTGCGCAGAGTCCGCGTGTCACCGGCGCGCGCGAGCATGCTCGCCGAGCGGCACGCCGAGCCGTTCGCGGCGGATCCGCGATCACCGCTCACGCTACACCCGGCAGATTCTCTAGTGAAAATCAGTCTGTTATGACGAGAGTGGTGCTCTTAGTAAATGGGCATCGATGTTGCCAAAATCTAGACTTGAAGCTGTTGATTTCGTTTCGATATCATAAATGAATCACTTGGAAATTAGGTAAACTCAGCGTTACTTGATGATCTGCTAGTCGATCTTTGCGTAAATATTCGCAAATGTTCATGTGTTTATGATGAGCTTTTAAAATTTCCTCTCATCATACATACAGCCTAGCACAATTAAATCTAGGTTTTTTGAACTTTTCGATTTACAATTAAATAAATACGGTGCTTGTGCGCGAGCATGTTCGCCGAGCGTTTGCTTGCATATTAACTTGTGCAAGAATTGAGATGCTGATAGCTATGAACTTAGAATAAGTTGAATAGTACCGTAAATATACCTCAATATAATTTCATATTAAGTTTTACGAAATATACTAGCTTATACACACGGTTCCGCTCGCGTGTACCTACCAGTATCTATCAGTTCAAGTTTCACATTGAATTTCTTAAAAGTTTAATATGTTTGTTTACTTAAAAAAATATTTTTAATACCTACTTAGCTTGTGAGTGCACCTATAAAAGCGCAAATATTTTAACTATAAGTACGTATACGTAGATAATTCCTGTTCAAAACATTTTTTGTAAGTATGTATGTACTACATTTTATATTAATGGTTGTATACTTGTTGTGTAAATATATTCTTAGGAAAAAAACCCTCTTTTTTTTGAAAATTATTTACCTGCAATAAACCAAAACAACCCCACGAACCCGGAAGAAAGGTCTTAATTGTCAGTTATATTATATCATTGTGTTACTGTTCACAGGATATTTTTAGTCAACGGTACCATACAGGCTGCCATGTAGCATGTGTATAGGTACTAAGCCGAAAAGGGATTCTAGACCCCGAGGGCATCTACTTGTTTTTTCAAACGATTTTTGTAACTCTTGTCGATCTTTGTTTAAAATAAGTTTGTTTTTCTTCCTATGCGTATTCGTTTACACGCACTATTGCATTATTTAACAAAGTAGGTATTAAATATTTCACAAATTTTATGCTTATTTTTTCAGCAAAACCATAATTTTGTGACAATGCACTCATTTTTTTGTAGTTATTCCATGACAAAAGTTTTGTCATGAAATGAGTGAAAACAATGATGTAAATCCTTTCCAAAATAAAAGGACTTTATGTAAGATTATACGTAATAGAACACGAATATGAAGAAAAAACGTCTGTATTTAAAAAAAAGTTAAAAGAAAAAATTAAATAAATGTTCAGAGTTCATAATATCGCAGAACAAAAGTTGATCAAATCGGGTCTAGAATCACCCCCTCTCGGCTTAGGCTTACACATGTTTCATGGCGTATTCGTTGTTATTATCTATGGTTATTGTTATTCTGTGGTCAAAGTTAATATTCTTTACTTCTGTTGGTAAAATAATATAAATAGAGATTTGGAATAGTGAAAGGTAGGTAGTCGACAAGACGACTCAGTGGCGCATTGGGCTTATTTTTTATTATTTATTTTTGCGGTATGCGTATGCCAGCGCTATCGACCACTTCACTTTTGAGTAACCACTACTCACATTTCGTCCGAATCTAAATTCTCTTTAGACGACCATGTTAGGTAGGTACTTAGGTAGTACCTAAGTATCGAATTTGACGCCTACCTTTTGGGAATTAGCGAACGCACCGAGCGACAACGGTGTACTTTAAAATTTGACTTGAGAGCGTTTGAATTTAATTTTTGATTTACTTATAAACTTATATTATCAAGTACTTATTTAGCTAATCCTAATTCAATGCGAGAGGTCTTCAAAATTTCACTTATAGGCTAGATATTATTATTTATTATTATTATATATAAGGAGTTCTGTTAGGGCGCCATGTACCTATCTAAGCTAGTAATAAGATAAAGTAGGTACAAAAGTAGCAAAACCTCTACAACAGACGGAACATGCCCATGATGATGATGATTAGGTAGGATACTTTGTTCCGTTGGTCTAGCACACAATATTATAAATGCGAAAGTATGGATGTTTAAATGGATTGATGGATGGATGTTTGTTACCTCTTCAAGCCAAAACAACTGATCCGATAGAGCTGAAATTTTGCATAGATGTAGCTCTAAGTCTGGAATCAAACATAGGCTTTTTATCCTACAAACCAGTTCCCATGGGATAGAAATAACCTTTAAGCGTTTCCATTATAACACGCGTGCGAAGCCGCGGGCAGAAACTAGTCTCTCATAATTATGACTAACTACATGAGGTACCTTCATCCTTGATCATTCATCAGGCCTTGATTATTATAACTTATCAGCCTGAACCGGAAATTGTAATTTTATAACGCATTAGTTTGTAGGATTTGATAAGAGAAGCAAATATCTCGTGGGATTCTGTATCAATATTCCTATGGGAACCAGAAATTGTATTATAAGTTTATAAGTTTTATAACCATTTAGTTGAAACTTGAAAGTATACGCTAGTAATAATAACTTGGTTATTATAAGTAACTGATGTGATGATTGACTATAAATCAATGAAGTATTATAGCCATAGCCATAGCTACATACCATACTGCATGCGTTCTACTAACTCAACCTCAACCTCATACCTCAACAGCCCGTATTGGTCCACTACGCAGGCCGCAGGCCTCCCCAATCAATTTTATTTCAAAAGTCAAGGTCATATGCTTAAATCTAAGGTTCTTGTAAATCTATCACTTTAGGTTAGGTGGTGATCCTACGAAGATGTCAGACTATTTACATTGGACTGACTGTAAACATTCTCTAAAAACTCTTTGATGCCATAAATCAGCTATCTGTGCTCTGTTCCCTCTCGGTCCTCTGTTAGAGGCGAACCTCTACAAATGAGACTGCTACCTACTTTGACTCTGCCTCTTTAGCTCATTATGCGACAATGAACCGCCGCAGCTGCTATTTATGACTCGTTACATTTCCTTGAACGAATACGTATCTATTGTTTATGTTTTCTAAAGTTACGGAACGGATTTACATTGTTTTCGCGCACATTGGGTCCTTTGATAAATATATCTGTTTAAAAAGCCGACGCACGTGTACGACTTGAACTTTTACTATTGTTTATTATTCGATACTATCTGGATCTGGAAAAAATAATTCCAAAGCAATATGGTGGCCATTTCAGCTTTACTTCTCCGACAGAGCGCTATTTGTCTAACAGCGGTCTTTCTGAATAAGAACTAAACGCGAAACAGAGGGCATCTCTTTCTAAGCGGTTTCGATGCCCGCCTTGGGACAAATGTTTGTACGATCTGCAAATTATAGTTCCCGGTTCCGGGTGTTCTGGGTATTTTTTATGTATAGTAAAAAATATCTATCTAAGTAATGTATTGTATTAGGTACAGTCTGTAATCTAGTATCAGTAATCTAGTACCCATAACACAAGCTCTGCTTAGCTTGGGGCATTATGTATGATCCTGCCTGTGTGGACAGTCCAGCATTATTTATTTATTTATCTAAATTTGTTACCTACTCACATTTATTTTTATTAACATTAATACGTACTAGCTTCTGCCCGCACTCTCACGCGTGTACTTATAATAAGTAGCCTGTTATCTAAATTAGGCTACGTCCTAAATGTACGCCAAATTTCATCTTGATCTGTTCAGTAGTTTTGGAGATCTAAGGTAACAAATAAAATTCACATTTCACGAACTTTCGGCGTTATAATGATTAGTAGGATATTTAATAATTTCTGCGCATAGAACGGTACAGCCGCAACTTTACATAGAAAGAGCTCGCGAGCTGCACGCTACCGACGACTGCGCAAATATCACTCCACACAAACCTCGGTGGTTTACTTATACTATACCGTGTGTTATTATTATTCAGTTCTCTTTAATATTTGTTTTAAGTTGAATTACTCATATTTTTAAAATTTGTCGCGCTTTTTCATTATCATCTCTCGGTAGGCAGTATAGGCTGAACATGACTGTATGTATGATGTAATTCAAGCTGACTGTATGAATGAATGAATGAATTAATTAACACTTTATTTGTACTTACAAGTAAATAAAGTTCATAAAAGTCTTATATCTAAATGACAAATTCACATAGTACAAGAGGCGGCCTTATCGCTGAGAGCGATTTCTCCCAGGCAACCTGGGGATGAAGAAAAAGATATAAGAAAATAAAAAGGGTTCCTAGTGCACAGACAGGAAATAACAGAACTTATATACTTACCTAATACATACATTTACTGTATCACTCATTATCATTAATCTTTCTTATTATATCTTCTTATATATAAAAATGAAACCCGTTTTCCTTGGTCACGGCATCACGCGTGAACGGCTGGACCGATTTCGCTAATTCTTTCTTTGTTGTGTTGTGTCCGGAGAAGGTTCTTATGAAAGAAAAAAATAAGAAAGTTGGAAACATAAATTTCCACGGGGGCGAAGCCGCGGGGCGCAGCTAGTAAGTATATAAAAATCAATTGCTGTTCGTTTGTCTCGCTAAAACTCGAGAACGGCTGGACCGATTTGGCTAATATTGGTCTTGAAATATTTGTGGAAGTTCAGGGAAGGTTTAAAAGGCGAGAGCGGTACGAAGTTCGCCAGGTCAGCTGGTTCATTATAAAAATAGTTGCGAGATGGAAAGGAGCATAACCATACCATAAACATATGTATAACTGACTGACTTTTCCGAAACCGACAGATTTAAGATTCAAATATTATCCACCTATGGATAATATTCTCATCTCATCTTTACCGAAAAGGTTTGGCTTAGGTACCCCTCCTACCATGTGGTGCAGTCACAGAAATCTGAACTGTGGGTGCAGTGTTAATTCGCCCGGGTTATATACTTACTCTGAGCTGTGTGGTGCCGGCTTTAGAATTTGTAAGAGGCGAGGCGACTAAGGGATATCCACCGGGGGCGAGCAGCAGCGCCCCCTGCTGAACAATTCTACCACCGAACTGCGATCCCCAAGCCGCATGCCCAGCGTGGGGATTATGGGCGTTACCCCCATGAGATAAAATAAGGTGCTTATCAGGAGGAGGCCTGCGTCCAGCAGTGGACCAATACACGACGACCTCTGTACCGCGGCGGGCGAAAGTCCGCTGCGACGCAGGAGGTTGTGAGTTCGATTCCCGCCTCGGGACAAATGTGTGTATGATCTGCAGATATTTGTTCAGGGTGTTCTGGATGTTTTCTATGTACCTATAATAAAAAATATCTATCTATGTAGTGTATTGCATTAAGAAGGTATATCAGTTAACTAGTGCCCTTATCACAAACTCCGTTTAGCTTGGGGTTAGATAATGCTGTGTAATTTGTCTCACATTATTTATTTATTACTGGCTGTTGAGGTTGAGGATACCTACTCTACCAAATAATAGTGTAAAAGTTCAATGTAGAGCCACGCATCTACACCTAGTAATGTTACAGTAAATAATTTAACTTTAGTAGGTAGCCATCTTCTCAAGTTGCTTCACCCTGACCTACTACACAATAATAAAATCTACCAACGAATGTTGAACTAGTGTTTTGAATAGTAAAATATTCATGTAGGTACCTATAATTATGGATGTAATAAATGAAATATGAAATAAGGTTAATATAAATTGACAGAACAAAATGTAGAGATATCAAATATACGCCGCTAAACTAAAAACATGCATTCGCCTAGGGCCGTTTGATCCAACTCATCATCCACAGCATTCATGCCTAGATCGCAATTACGATTGCGAACCAGGAAGTGACATGAAAGGCCCTGGTAAAAACCTTTTTATGTTTTTAAACATCCTCATTTTAGCTTGACGAAGGTTCTATAGAGCTGTAACCTTTTTTGAGAAAGCAGGGACCTTTTTGCTAAAATCGCGTAAGATTTTTCGTTCAACCTCCTTGGAAATTTTGACGTTAGCGGATGTCTGTTTTGACGAGTTATATTTTTTTAAATCTAACAAAGGAGGTTACATTTAGAATGCGAATTTTAAAAACTATTGCGTCAAAAGTTCTGCAAGTAAAGGTAGGTTTAGGTACCCACAAAGCGTATTGAACATAATACCTTGGTGGGTGTTATCCATGATAAATATTTTAATCAAAGAATACTTAGTGGATAACTCATACGTATTATACTATGTCGGCACTTGAACCTTTACGAACCTACATAAATGTAAACTTAAGGATACCTAGGTACTTACATCAAATAATTTTATTGGTCTACGAATTTCAATTGTATCCCAAAAATTTACAAACTCAGCGGGATTTGAACCCGTGGCCTTCCACTTAACACTTTCCTTTTCTGGGATAGCTACAATTTAAATTCTTAGAATTTTTCCTAATTGTGGGTAAAAAAGCACTATAAAAACAAATAGTTAATTTTTTTGTTTTTATATAAAGCGGGAGACATCTTTTAGATAAAAAATTACACGTCACTAGCGGAAATGACTCGGCATCAGCCAATATTATTAGATTACTGCAGAAACAATGACGCCTACTTTATTAACAAAGAAAATTACCATTCTAGTTTTTACAATTGAAACAGTTGAGCTAGCTGCAGACAGTTCCATCCAGCATCAGCCTGCAGTCTTTCGCAGGCCATCCCACCTGGCCGGAAGGCGACGCATTGCCCCGCTGTATGGCAATGCTAATGCGCTGCGCCCGAAAGTCACTACTGTTCGATACTAACATAAAGAAAATTATTTTATTATTTGTTGGCAACTTTTTAGTTCTAGAATATAGCTGGCAACTTTTACCGCGTCCTCTTTTGCTTCCTCTGGCCGCAATAGTATGTGAAAAATTTTGTGCGAAAATAAAAACTTTGAAGAGCAAAGACTGGCCTCTTTAATTATACAGTTCGCTGCCTCTCATCCCTGCAGTATACAACTACCAGACGCTCTCTTAAAATTTATCAACATAGTGAACTTACGCACAAGGTAGACCAGGTACTCTTTGTGCGGTAAGATAAAACCGTGTTATATTCAGCTCAGAAGTAGTGACGAAGCTTCCGATTTCATGCATACCTAGTATCTGCCTATATACCTACGTAACATGAATGCGACACGATATCTCTGCATACATTTCTATATTCAGTGACTGTAGATACCTAATGTCTGTATTCTATATGCTCCACACGAAGGGTTCCGTCTCCGTGCATAAACCTAAAAAGATTTTGCCTCAAAATCCGTGGGGAAAGATAACCTACGTATTTGTATATTTCGTTATAGGAAAGTACTTCTCGGTAATTAAGTGTAGGTACCTACTTTTACTTAAAATATATAAAAATTATGAAATAAAATTCGTTTATTTCAGGCAAAAAACTCATATCACACAGGAAAAATCACACACAGTTTAAAAATATACAAGAACAAAATTAAAATAAACAAAGATATAAATAACACGGCGCTAAAGCACGTCTCTTTCTGTTTCCCTCCATTATGGAAATCCAATGGATAAGTATTTATTGGGTTTTTGTGAACATGGTCAGAAACAGCCTTCAAAAAAGTAACCTATTTAGGTAATATTTACATAGGCTGAAGTTTGGGTGTTTGTTATTTTTTCGTATTAATAAAACTACTGAACGAATCTGGTTTAAGCTTTGCGTTATTGTAATTCTATAATATACACAATAATACATAGCATGAACTTATATACATAATAGGATATGCACCTACATAGGCGAGCTCAACCCTGAAAAATATTATTGTAGTTATTTAACTGGAATTTCATATACGAGTAGAAGAAAGAAAGAAAATAAATCATAGTGGTCGCTTTCTCCAAGAATAGCGCGTGTGAAGCCACGGGCACGACCTAGGACATAATTAAATCTGGCTTTATACTTTTCATTCCATAGTCGCCTATCTCTTTAGTTGCCTATGTTTTTTTAGAATGAAATATATTTAAGTCCTGTTCAGTTTGCGCGCGGACTAAGGAACCCTAGCGTGCCAACATAACTATCCCTCAAAACAACCATAAAATGTAAGAAATCCGAACAAAGATCTCATTTTGCAACAATAACACCAACAACTCTACTGTAGTGTAGGCACTGTAAGCTAAACGGCCACGTACCTAAATACAAACAACACGTGTCGGCCGGCTATATAAAACTGCAGCGCGGGGTGCGACCACATTCATTTGAGGGAATCGATCCTGTTAGGACCAGAAGATCACTAGTTAAAATCCTGCAAGGAGTCCCTAATTTTGTTTTATTTTAATTTTAATAATAGTGCAATAGATTGAGATAGAAGCCGTTTGCAAAAAGTTTGTTAGTAATGCTTGAGGTTCTCCAAAAAGTTTTTAATGAGTTCCTGAAAAAAGTTTCTGCTAAATGCTGAATAGCGACAAGAGGATATCATAATGACCAAAAAGTTTGGGTAAGTTTTTTTTCTTTTTGAGTTTTTGGAAGATGTTTTTGGCATGTGTGTGCACCGTAACCGGTAGTCTTAAATTATTTTTTATTATACATAACAAGTAAACAATTTACTTTAGTGTTTTAAGTAGGTAGGTACCTATAGTGTTTATTAGATCGATCGATAGGTGTTTTTTCAATTATGTTAGTTAGTGAGTTTGCTCAAGAGCTGTAAGATGGATCAGGGGTGCAAAGGTGCAATGCGGGATTTATATATAAGTATTTTTAACCGACTTCGAAAAAAGGAATAGGTTCTATATGTTGTTTTAATGTATGTTTCTCGATTTATCCGTCAGTTATTGACCGATTTAAAAAATTCTTTCGCTATTAAATAGAGAATAACCCCTCGGGAAGAAATTAATAAATTTGTATGGGACCGCCATACAAATTTATTAATTTCTCCCGAGGGATGAACATTTGCCCCGAAAAACTTTAAACTGTATAATTAAGATTCCAAGCCGGTTTTCAGTATTTTCAAGACAATCAAAATTATGTTTATTATTTACTAGCTTCTGCCCGCGGCTTCGCACGCGTTTTTCGGTGTAATAAGTAGCCTATCTAAGTTAGGCTTTGCTCTAAACGTACCTACGACAAATTTCATCTTGATCTGTTCAAGTTTTGGAGATCCTAGGTAACAAAAATTCAGATTTTACAAACTTTCGGCTTTATAATATTAGTAGGAAGTAGGATAGTAGGAAGATAGTTTTTTACGGTTTACAAAACATGATACCTAACAATATTAAGAGATGATATTAGGGTACCTACATACAGCAGGTCAATTCTTGAGTGAGTGTGTCACTCATACTATTTTCGCCGGTTGTGGTTCCTTTTCTTTTATTTGTTTTTTTTATTCGTAATCAAAATGCAGCCAATCAGAAGGGAAAATTGTGTGAGTGACTCATGAATACACTTAAATTGACCGGCAGAGAGCTCCATCGATAAGCAAACCCCTAAGGCGCTGCCCCCCTCAAACTAGCGCCGCCACCTATTTTATCTAATTATTACGTTTAAGAGAGGAATTTCCAAAAATTACGTTATCCAGTTTGTGATAAGTACCTATTATAAGCTTTTTTTTAATGCCTATTTATTAGTTTTGTTTTGTAAAGTTTAGGTACTAATAATTAGGCAGGTATTAGGAGGCAGCGCCTTAAACCAATTTTTGTAAAACCTAGAATAAAATGAACAATTTTTTTTGTTATTTCAAAAAACAATTCAAATTATGCTTAAAACAAGACATATTTTATTACGATGACTTGGAACTCTTCAGGGGTGAACTAACAATATACATAAATAATAGATTGCATGAGCAGAAATATTATAGTAATAGTGAATAATACTGGACAATTCACACATCATCATCTAGAGACCCCAAACTGAGCATAGCTCGTGTTAATTAATAGCAAAGATCAAGTTAGCATAAGCATAGATTCAATTTTACTTTAATCTATGGTTTATACCTCTAGCTAGTTATTAGTCATAAAGTAAAAGTAAAGTATCTAAAATCATGTATTTGACACAAGTATCTACATATACATACAATAATCTAAATGAATCCATAGACTCCAGAACTAGTACAAATAGTTAAGTACCTCTCTACCTATATTTCTAGCGATTCTTTGTTTCGTTAGAAAGAAAGAAAGAAAGAAAATACATTTATTTGGACTATGCATAACACAACACATTACAATTACATATACATACAATGAACATAAAGGATTATATCGAAAGGAGACAACAAAATAAAAAAATAAAAACAGATACAAATTAGTGGTAGTGTTAGGTAGATAGGCCAAAAAGGTCCCTGTCTCAGCATTATGCCGCTACAAGCCGTTCGACATTCGACGATCGTTCGACAAAGTACTCGAATTACCTAGGTACCTACGTTGAACTTGAGTGTCAAGTAGAGATTTTATCTCCCTGCGTTTAAATATCACGTGTTATCTTTATCTTGCCCTTCAGTTTTTTGCTGTCCTCGAGCTGGGCTGCTCTTAATAAAGGGTAGGTACAAACTACTTATTGAAAGTCAAATAAAAAAATTCCAAAACGTGGTATTTTGCCTGATTTACCTACCTACGGGCGGTTTGCTCTTGCAGCGAAGTTCTGGCACATATTGTTCTATTGAAACAACTTGCAATAGCACATCTGTCAATACAAAACAGTACGATTGCATAACTGTTTTTAACCGACATCAAAAAGCTTAGGATAACTGACTGATATGCTTTACATAACATGCATAAAAAGATATTTTTATTAAACATAGATATAGGTACATACGTAGGAAATACCTAGTACCTATACCAGAATTAATATGTCCCGATTGTTTAAACATTTGTCCCGAGGCGGGAATCGAACCTACAATCTTCTGTGTTGCAAGCGGACCTTCGGCCGACGCGCCACATCGGTCGTCGTAATAAAATAAGCCTGAAGGTTCATTTTCAGTGGATAGTAGGAGTGAGAGCTGTAACACCAATATAAGAAAAAACATTACGGACCCATGGCACAACTGAAAGAACCCCTGGTTACATTTTCACAATACATTGCTGGTTATGTATTTCAGAAGTAGGAACGCAAAACGAGCAATGTATTGTGAAAATGCAACCAGGGGTAAGCTGTGCAATGTAGTAAAGTACAGTTTGTGTTGTTTGTTAGAATTCTAGTTAGACCGTAAATAGGTATTAAAAATAGACCTACCAAAATATCAAACAAATGAAACCTTTATGGTAAGCATCTACCAAAATAATAAACACTTCATGGCATAGAGTAAAAAATCGCTGCTGTCTCAGCAGAGGGATAGTGTCATTCAACAATTTGACAATTTGTGTAACCAAAAACAGATCTATGTGTGTTTTGACAGCTCGTAAATACAGTGCCCTCACTCACACATTCGTATGATTGAATGTTGCAAGTGAATAGCATTTTCCCTAAAAAATTGGGTAACCCTACCTTTTTACTTTTGATATTACATTATTTCAATTTACTGAAGGTGTCAACAGTTTATGGTCAAATAGAAAAAATCTAAAAAAAAATCTATGAAAATCCATTTCCAACGTCTTGTTTTTTTTTTAATTTTACGAAATATCAACCGGTACCTATGGTTACTATCATTCTACCTAGGTCAAACGACAAAAAGGTTTTACTCCAAGTCTGCAAAATAAGATCGGCTCCGATCATTTTCGGAACAATAATTTAAAATAGACGGTCAAGTGCGTGTTCGGCCACGTGCAGTGTAAGTAGTTGCACGGTTCATGGCCTATCTAAACCAACTGATTTACCTGTTTTACACATACCTACCAAAGTACATTTTTTAAGTTGATTAGGATGACTATTAGGTACTCAACTAGTAAAGCATACTAAAGCTGTGTAGTTTTCCTTTTAAAATCACTCCACCTACTATTAGCATTTTTTTCACAAATAACAATGCCCAATGTAGACAAATTACAGCATTCTAGTACTAATAGTCTCTGGACTAAGCTGCGGACGGATCGACGAACGTGGTGAACTATAAGGGTTCCTTGTTGACTACGGAACCCTAAAAAAGAACATGTGTACGTGCAAGTATTGCTACAGTTATGGTGATGGGATGGATTGCAATTTTAAATTTGAGTTTATTGCATTTGCTCCCCTTGGAGCCGAGAGAGGTCTAGGTCCGTGCGGTATCGAGGTTTTCCCGAATTTTAAAAATATCTGAGTGTCTCGTCAAAGCGGCGGCGCGGGACCCGAGAGCTGGTGAGTATTTGGTGCAGCGCACCAGCATTGCCATACAGCGGGGCAATGCAACCAGCGTAACGGGGACGCGACGAGTGGTATTGATATCGATAAGTTGAGCTGCCTCTAGATTGTTTGCTACAGGCTGCAGTTAGCTCAATTGTTTCAATTATAAATACTAGTTCTAATTGTTTCCATTCATTGATTGTAATTTTCTTCGTAAAAAGTAATTTGAGTTTACATCTTGAATCTACTGAGAATATCGTCGAGTGACTGAAAATTCTAAAACTGTGATATTAAGCGTAGTTTGATTCCTAAGTCCTAACTTGAGGGAATTCCACCCTCTCCTCTACTATTTTTATATACCTAAGTACTAAGTAACAAAATCTGGGTATTTTTTTCCCAGTGCATAGCAACATTTTCACGAAAATGGTGGACGAAATTTTTAAATTTATTTATGAGTTTTGATGACTGTTTTAGGCAAAATTACAAACGGAATATTAGTACTTACCGGTGGAATGAGATATTTGCGGTATTATTTTTCCGGTTACTGGTGTTTAGACATCCTTGCACCGCACAACACATCATTTTTATATTTTTATGTGAGAGCTGCTTTCCGTCTCATTTGAAGTATTGTACTAACGGCTCAAAATGAAAATTGCGACGATCCGTCGCAATTTTTTAGACTTACCTCGTTTGTGTCAACTATCATTCTAAGTCTTCTTCTTCTAAGCTTCATGGTATGAAACTCTGTTATTCAAGAACGACAAAAGAGGTGCGATAAACAGTTTCAAGTTTCTCTACTGCCAACACATCAAAAAGTTTCCATACCCTCTTATCTTGCTCGAAAATAATGCTCTATTGTTATTAGCAAAGCTTCTAATTTCGTTCATCATGAAAATGTCGTGTTGACATCGGCTTACACAGTTCGAAATCTGCTGATTCGAATTCTGATTGGAATGCTCGTTTCAAATTTGGAAGCCGAAATCGGCAGAATGTGACACGTTTTCAAATATTATTCTTTTTGTCATCATTTGCCGTGTGAAAATTGTGAAAAGTAGTTCAATATTAATTTAAATTCTGTGAAATCGATAATAAGTAGGAACCGGTATTGTTGAACCAGAAAAATAAGAATTGAAGAAAATAATAAGCATCCATCGAATACCTAGTAAGAGTTACGACACCACATTTTCAAACGGTAAGTTACATAACCTAAAAGCATTTTTATGAATAAGTGTCTAATTATTGACAAGGCACTCGTACTGTAGCAATTGCGAGTCAAAATCCGAATGAAAATACAATGAAAATTATCAAAAAAGAAATATGTAGAAACCATTTAGAAACTAAATGACAGTCACGGACCCAGGAACGTGATGTGACGTTCACGCGGGATATTCAAAATTTGATAGTAAGTAAATTTATACATAACTAGCGGCCCGTCCTGGCTTCGCACAGGTATACATTTATTTTGGGATAAACGTGGAGTGAATGTATGTTTATGCAGGACATTTTATACTTTTATCCGACTGCCTCGTTGGACTAGCGGTCGCGTTTTCAACCGCTGATATGAGGTCCCGGGTTCAAATGTTTGGGTCTTTTCTAGAAAAAAATATTCACTATAGCAGCCCGGAGTTAGGAAATTGGCGGTGTTAGACAGCTTAATGTGCTTTCCGAGGCATGGGGCCGTGCCTCGGAAAGCACGTTAAGTCGTTGGTCCTGCATTTGACCTCTCCCCGGTCGTGTCGGTCTGCCCTCCTATCGTTGCCCGCGTGCGGTGCTACCTGAGCTGAACGGCCACGCGCACCGGCGGCGGCGGCGGCGGCGCGGCGGGGCGGCTTAAAAATGTCAATCTAAAGTATTCTAAAGGCGCTTCTAAACGGGCTATATTTTTTGCAATATGTGGCTGCCATACAAGTGGCTGGTATGCCACACTATGCAATCTTGCAGTAATTACCCGGCAATAATTGCCAAACATTTTAGGTGTGGCCCGTATGGCCGGTATTGCTCGCAATACCGGCCATAGATGGCCGAGCGATCGCTGACCAATCGATCTGAACTGCAATATTCTATTGTTGTTTCGGTCTTGCCCACGTCTTGCCATTGCAATATTGTAATGGCATAGACCATTTTTTTCTACCAACATGAAGTTTGTTGTGAGTGATGCTTTGACTTGTTGCTATGTTCTGTGCTTTGTTGTTTGTAACAATATTTTTGTTATGGCCGGGCCATCAGTTGCCGATAGTGCAGCCACAAATCGCAGAAAAGTGTAGCCCGTTTAGAAGCAGCTTAATCAAAATAGAAAAATAAACGCCGCGGCGTTTATTTTTCTATATTGTTTAGATTAACATTGTTAAATTCGTAATATATTTTGAATGGAATGTCCGATTTGAATAATTCAAAAAGTTATCTAGGTACAGTTATAAGTCTTAAATACGAAATGATTAATTTGGATAACGATTAATACAAAGGTATGGATAACATGGTGAGATATTGGTCGGCATTTTTATTAACTTTTAAAATGTAAAAAAGTAGTTATAGTGACATAACTACAATTGTTGGACATATGGTATTACTAAGTTTTTTGTAGATTTGTATATGTTCTTTAATATTGTGGAGCATTTTTTTGTTCTATCATCAATAGTTTTCGCAACGCATGCGATGATAGACAATTTGACTAATTTTTTTACACCTTGGGTTACATTATTGAAGTTTTTGTAGAGATCTCTAATTTTTTCAATTAATAAATATAGCCTATGTTACTCAGGAGGAATAACGTAGCATTCTAATGGTGAAAGAATTTTTGAAATCGGTCCAGTAGTTTTTGAGTTTATTCGTTACAAACATGCAAAAATACAAATCTTTCCTCTTTATAATATTACTAGCTGACTCGGCGAACTTCGTACCGCTCTCACCTTTTAAACCACCCCTGCATAAGCTATTCTATCTTTCAAGTTGGATCAAACTGCACACGGTGTGCAAATTAAATTTAAAATCGGTTAAGTAGTTTATGAGTCCATCGCGGACAAACAACGTGACACGTGATTTATATATATTAAGATACTAGTTTATGCCCGCGGCTTCGCACGCGTTGTTTCTACGGAAACGTTTAAAGGTGATTTCTATCCCATGGGAACTGATTTATGGGATCAATAGTAGCCTATGTTTGATTCCAGGATTATAATTATCTGTACTTATACAAAATTTCAGCCCGATCCGTTCAGTAGTTGCGTGAAGAGGTAACAAACATCCATCCATCCAAACTTTCGCATTTATAATGTTAGTGTGATAGTGTGATCATAGTATTATAGTACATATAGATTATTTTGTAGACATTTTAATATGCATTTTAAAAGTAATTTAATAGCTACCATATAAGTAGTAGCTTCTTATAGTCCAGCATTTTCGATGAACCCATGTAATATCAACTTACTGTCGTTGACGCAGAAAATATACATAGATACCAGATTTTTTGATTTTACTGCGTGAATGTCGCACTTCACCTTATATAATATGTGGTAAATGTGAAACTTTTTTCAGCACTGCTGAATTAGTTTTTTTGTTTGAAATAACTGCACAGAAGCGATTAAAGCGCTACCCCGACCCAAATCAGCGCCACCACCTATTTTACCTTATTATTCCGTTAAACGAAGGAAATTCAAAAAACCGATTGGCCAGTTTGTGCTTCCTATCATAAGCTTTTTTTAATGCCTCTATAAATGTTTTTGTTTGTATAGTGTAGGAGGAGATGCAAAGTTGCTCATTTTTCCCACCATTGGTGGGCAAAAAGAGCAACTTCGCATCTCTGAATAAAGTATACAAAATATAACTTTTACAGGGGCATTAAAAAACAGCTTATGATAAGAAGCACAAACTGGCCAATCGATTTTTTAAAATTCCTTCGTTTAACAGAATAATAAGGTAAAATAGGTGGGGGCGCTGATTTGGGTCGGGGTAGCGCCTTGATAAGTCGTTCTGATGACGATGTAGTTAAGTTAGCCTAATTTTCGGCCACGGCGGCGGCGGAGACAGCCAAGTATCTTAACGGAGACTAGCCAAGTGTGCAAGATATTTTATAATGCACAAGTGTGTGCTTGTGCGCGACGACAACATACCGACGACACTACTGGGGAGAGTAACTAGAGAGAACTACACAACTTATGAAGAAACTGGTTCACGCCCGTAGCACACCTCCGCTGCGGAATACGAATAGCGGAACCGCTGGATGAATTCCGCTGCGATGCAAGTGTAGTTCGAGTTGTAGAGCTGGGCGTTGGATCGTCGCGCGAGTTAGTTGAGTCCAGTCAGAGGGGGAAACAATATTATTGTGGGCTTTAACGTTGAAAAGGATATATAGAAAGTAGGTCTATTTCCGACCTCTTGATTAATTATTCTGTAAAATTGACGTCCATTTTATGAAAAAATGTAGATCAGCTTTTATTTTTGTTGACTTCACACCCAACAAAATAGCGGAAGTGTGGCTGACGTCGGAGCAGATCGACGAAACTGCGTGAGGAAAGAGATAGAATTATAGTCAAATCTATGCGTTAGAACAGGCAGTTTCGCCAGTGTTCCGCTTCTCCTACGTAGGGGGACAAGACATGGCGAAATTACTGCGGTTCCGCTGTTATGGTTTAGCAGCAGAGGTGTGCTACGGGCGTCAAGGAACCAAATAATTAGTAACCTACGTATCAAAACATAAATCATTTCAAAAGACGGCAGTGTTCCTGAGATCTACCAAACTAAGTGCGAAACAGTGCCTTTTAACTTCCGTGATTTTTTTTCGTAATTATTTTTCGCAATCGAGAAACCAAAAGAAAATATTGAATGTACTTTTACAATTGATGTACTTACTTAATTCGAGTTTTTTTACTATGGGGATTGGCATCCCCGTGGTTTACAAAAAAGAACTGGAACTAAGCCTAGATCTCAATCTAGCCCCGTTAGGTTCGCCCCTTTTTCCGAGGCTTTCTCCCAAGTGCTCCCGAAATACAAATTAATCGAAGTTGGTTTTATCATCGGTTCATAGAAAATGGTATACGATTTGCTGTAGTTTAATTTCTTGTAGAAAGCAGAAATAAAATTAAAACCTCAAAAAATATCGCACTAAGCTAAGCTAGCGTACGTTGTACGTAACTACCTAAGCACCCTTAAATTAACCGACCACGTAATTACAACGCCATGGTCATCGATCGAGCTGTTCTTGGAACTGTATTTGTATAATATTTGATTGGGACCAAAAACCTCTCGTAGAAAGAGTATTACGATTTTGCGAAAAACCATAATTTATGATGTTGCCCTTCTAGCCGAATTTCGGCCACGCCGGCCAGTCTCAACGATACAAGTGTGCACTCTCTATTCCCTCACTCTCATAATCCGATGGGACGGCAGACCGACACGACCGGGGAGAGGTTAGGCGCAGGACCAACAGCTTGACGGCCCGGGGGTGTAACACCGCCAACTTCCTGACTCCGGGCTGCTACTGTGATTATTTCCTGCTAGAAAAGTCCCAATAACACAAATCTTGGCCCGACCCGGGACTTGAACCCGGGACCGGCGGCGTCGGTTGAACACGCAACCGCTAGACCAACGAGGCAGTTATTCATACTGGTAGCACAGCCTACCTTTAAGCATACAGTCCTTCAACGAAGGTATTTTGACGTGGTTTTGACAGGGAAATCGGGCGGGGGAGGGGACTGGAGGGACGCTCCCGAGTTGCATACATCATCGCCTTAGTAACTCGAGAGCGTGTCCCCCCCGACCCGTCCCTTGGCCCCCGCACGATTGCCCTGTCAAAACGCCTTCGTCGAACGACTGTATGCATACTATGCATATAGGTAGGCTGTGCTAGTAGGTACATCTAGTAAGAATTCGTCTCTATAATGTACAGTCGTAAAAGACATGGGGATGCGGGCGTGTTAGAAATGTAACAAGTCTGATAAAAGCTTGCCCGGGGATGACAAGGGAGCTCCCTTGTCAGGAAATAGGCTGCGTGTGTAGGGTTCCTAATATCCCTAGTTTCTTGAACGTAATAGGGATTTCAAATTATGTATTTATGAAAATGACGAAGTTTATTTTGGAATATGAATCGTTTAGATGATGATGTCGTAGCCGAATTAAAACTAGAAATACAAAAAGGGGTCATAAGATTTTGGTACTACTATCGGTCAAATATTTTTTTCAAAATCACCGCGCACATTAAACGTTAGGTAGGTATTGGATAGAAAACACACGTCTAGTACCCATAACATAAGCTTGGGGCTAGATGATGCTGTGTGGATTGTCCAGCATTATTTACTTTATTTGTGACGTGAATTATGACGACCTCTGTGAGTAACGTAGCGGGCGAAGGTGCACCGGCGACGCGGGAGGTTGCGGGTTCGATTCCCGCCTCGGGACAAATGCTTGTACGATTTGTAGATATTTGTTTTGTGTTTTTTCTGTACAATCAAAAATATCTAACTCGGTATGTGTAGCACGGGGATAGTTTAGGGTAGAATAGAGAAGATTGACATCCAATTTGTCATACATTGTGTAAATTTAAGGTTGAAGGAATGAGTTTCATACATATTACGCATTCGATGGCGATATGACGTAATTTTTCTCTATTCTACCCTAGACAACAATCCCCGTGTTAGGCCCACTGTAATGTATTGCACTCGCGGCTAGATGATGTGGTAATTGTACAAATTTGTTTAATTCTGAATTCTTTATTGGATCGTTCTGTAATAGGCGAATAAATTTAGTTTGTGGCTATGAAATACTGTGTGAAATGAAATGTCCTTAATTATAATTTTATTCAACAATCTTGGAAACCTTACAATAAGTTTGGATGAAGATTTATTAAAATAATTGTAGCCGAGTGCCGAAGTTTCAGCCGGTTCGTTAGTTTAAGCGCGAAAAAAATCAAACATACATACATACATCCATCTATGTTATATGTTATACAACCCTTACAAACTAGTGTAATTATGATAATATAAAATACTAGTTTCTGACGGCTTCGCACGCGTGGTTTCTATGGGAATGTTTTCTATCCCATGCGAATTGATTAATAGGATAGAAGAATATAATAGAAAATCATTTATTGTCCAATGTAAAGGGCTACAGCAAAATTGTCCTTATAAAAACCTAGTGCGCGGCACAATACAATGGAGTCGTCAGAAGAGTAGCCTATATTAGATTCCAGGATTAGAATTACCTGTAAGCAAAATTTCAGCCCGATCCGTTTAGTATTTTTGGCGTGAAGAGTTAACAAACATCCAACCAAACATCCATACATCTAAACATCCAAACTTTCGTATTTATAATATTAAGTGCGATTCCTGTTTCAGAATGCACGATGAATCTCAGTGACGACACTGAAGAGTTAGAAGATTTCATCCGCCTTGACTTTGCAGACTTGCAGGCTTCTAAAAACTTGCAGCTACTCGGTGAGAATTACAAAATTTCATATAAAACCTATAAATAACCACCATTTTTCACAATTCTACAATATCTGCCTTATTTGCGTATTTTGGAGAATTGAAATAGGCCTCGAGGCTCTCATTCGTGTGAAATTAAAATATTTTTGCGGTTTTTATATTTTCTGTGCTTGCGGAAAAGTAGTATTCCGCAAATTGACAACCATTTTCTATGAATCCCTGTTTTAACATACCTACTTCAATTAAATGGTACCTTTGGAGCATTTGGTATTATTAGAGATTTATTACTGTAAAAAAATCACAAGTTACCAAATGCTCCACCAAGTAGAAGTTTGTTGTAACGAAACTGTTTTTCCTCTTGTTTATTCCTAGAACGCAAAAAATAATTAAACACTGCAGAATTAAACTTATTTCGCGAATCCGCGTCAGAAAAATCGGGGCTCTGCTCGGAAAAGGAAAATCAAAGTTTCGTTTTCTTTGTCGTGTAAAACCAACTTTTATGTCGATTGCATAAGTTTAGCGTTTGCACGAAAACGAATCAAAAGCTTCGATTTCGTTTTTAAGAGTATGGGCCCTGATTTTATAATAGAACTATTCTAACTACAGGGTCTCCCAACGACGACTTTTCCATCTCTCCTGTCTAATAAGTGCTAGATAAAGTAAAGTATCTAAGTATCCATTTATATACTAAATACTAAGTTATTTTTTTCGTACACTGTACTATTAGATTAAGTATGATATAAGTAAGTATACAGGGTGGATTTTTTGGACGGGGCAGTTAGGTTGGCTGATACAAAGATTATGTAAGAATTTGTTATGAAAAAAAAAACTTCATATAAAATAAGGATCGTTTTCTGATTTTTTAGTACTCCAACCTCAGATACTTCGATAAAGTGTTTGATCAGTATAAGAAACAGGATCGATCGATACCAAAAAAGTTGTCGTGTAAAATGCCCATGTTTTTGCTAAGTTGCTAAATCATGTGTATTTTTTTTTCATGGGGACGGAAATTTCTCTAAAAATATGGATAATCTCCCAAGATCATTTTCCGGTGGCTATGTGGGCTAAGGGTATCTCCCCTTACTGCTCCGTCCAAAAAATCCACCTGTAAAATAGTTTGTGAAAATGCGAATGTTATTTGGTATTTTTATTACTACGTGTTTTATTGGCGGATTTTTGTCAACTTGCGAATTTACTTGAACGATCTTGATTAATTCATATAACTTTTCATAAACAGTCCAACCTAAGATTATCTTCTGTCTAAGGTTTAATTATTAAAAGCAATTTAAGTCGTATTGCTTCCATTAACTAAACTTAGACATTATTTTAAGGCAAAGATCACAATGCCCTTCCACATCATTCTTAATTTGATACTTACTGTTGTAGTTGAATTTTTTTAGCTATACAGGTTAGCAGTGCAGTGTTTCGTTTGAGTATTCGGGGGTTGGCCTCTTACTGCAGCCTACCTTTAAGCATACAGTTGTTCGACGAAGGCGTTTTGACAGGGTAATCGTGTGGGGGGCAAGGGACGGGACGGGGGAGGGACGCTCCAGAGTTGCTTACATCACCGCCTTAGTAACTCAGGAGCGATCCGTCCCTTGGCCCCCGCACGATTGCCCAATCAAAACGCCTTCTTCGAACAACTGTATGCTTAAAGGTAGGCTGCAGTAAGAGGCTAACCACCGAATACTCAAACGAAACTTGGATTTAAGCACATCTCAAGTTTCGATTTTCTAACAGGTTCCCATGAAGTTCTGTAAAAAATACGTCTTTTGAGCACGTGCATAGATCTGAGTTGGGTTTGAGTATTCGGGGGCAAGTCTCATTAAATACCCTAGTTATTACTTGAATCGCCATTCATCAGTAAGCCACTACTTACTGTAATGTAATAAAAATAGTATGGTATCTACATATATGTACAGGTACATTATGGAGTCTGTTATCTAGATGTTTTATTTTTGAATTCAGATCCGGGGATTATCGACCTGGAATGTGACTCCGAAGAAGAATCAATCTCTATCGAAGAACCAGAGACCTTCCGCGCTCAGCGAGACCTTCATTCGCAGTCAGTAACCGCTTCGCACTCCAACACAGTCGACCTTAAGCCTATGTGCGTCAAGGTAGTAGACTGTAACAAGTATCCTTGGTACTTTAATAAGTTTCATAATATTGTTGAGCATAAATTGGCAATTAATAATAGTGTTGAAGTTGACGATGAAATTCAAGATGATAGTTCTACAGATCCTTTAAAGGAATTAGTTGCCAATACTCATTTTGTCGATATGAGTGTTGTTGATTCTGTAACAATGCAGCGTCAAGCTAATGATTGTAGGAAAGAAGTGACAGAATTAAGCAAAGAAATGGACGTTATAGCTGCGAAGGAATTGTTAGAAAATAAGAAGCCTATACCTGGTGCCAAAAGTGCTAAAAACAACGTGAAAAACAATAAAATGGATTTTGCCATTCAAAAAGCAATGGAGCAAAGAAAAAATTCGGTTGTCGATTTGAAAAGGAATGTTGGACTTGTGGGTTTGAAAATACTACGATTACCGAACAAAACACCAAGCAAATTACCGATTGAAATTTCAATCAGTAAACAATTAAAAAAACCTATGGAAGCAAATACAGAAAATCTACAAGAAAATAAACAAGAAACAGGACCGACAAGTAATTCCCACGTAAAAGCTTTAGACAAAGTTTTGACGAATGTGACTTCTACAACGCCAATATTCGAAAACACAGCTGAGGGGATGAAAGACGGTGTATCAACTCGAAATATCAGCGGAAATTCAATTCCAGAGCCTTTTATTCGGTCTATTTCCGCTTTAGTAGAAACAGAAACCAATTCGAATAATACGGCACCGGATCGAAAATGCAATCGTGAGAACGAATTTTCGTTGGAATTATCCGTGAATAAAATAGCTGAAGAAATTTATAGATTGGTTAGACCACATAAATATGCAGCTAATCAGACTTTTGTTCAAAATTCTTGTAATAATATGACTACGTCAACGAAATTAACTGAAGGAAACTTTTTAAAAAAGTCCAAATATCAGTCTGATAGTACTCAAAAATATATTGCACAAGGAGCCAGAACGACCAAAATGATAGACCCAATACCCATTTCACCCAAAAAACGCAAGAAAGATCGAATGAAAAGTCATTTGCAATCGATAGTTTCTGAAATCATAGATTTATCCGATGATATTACACCAAAATCACCTTCAAGAAAATCAGAAAAAACAAAAAGTTCTGCGGAAGCCCACATAGTTAGCAATAAAACACTGGAAAATATCAAAGATCATAAAGGTAAAGAAATAAGTTCAAAATACCAAGCAAGCACTGACAAACCTATTTTCAGTTTAACTATAGCTAAACCAAAAATAGGTTTGTCAACTAAAAAACCAAATAAACTAACCGAGACTATTTTTAAAATAAAAGAAATGCATCAAAAAGAATCAATTTTAAACGAACCCACAAAATCACAGAAACAGAGTAGCAATATGACACCAAGTTCTACTCTTTCAAAATCTTTAAACGAAAACAGGTTTCTGCCTAAACAGGATACAGGAGATGTTATTATTTCTCATAATAAAAAGGTAGGTACACCAGAACAACTATTGAATGAAAATGATGATTCAAAAAATACAAAAAATTCAAGCCCAAAAATTTCCATAGCGCAACTTCAATACTCAAACAGAAATAATTTTGAAAATGGACTAAGTAAGGACAACCATCCACAAAATATGACAAAGAATCAAGTGTCTACAGATTTAAATGTGTTCGTCAAATCACCAGAAAAAGAGGCCGAGAAAGTGTTCAATAATTATTCAAAGAGCGCCCAAGTAATAACTGAATCATCCGTGACTGTTAATCGTGATGAATGTAATAACACTTCAAAGAACAAATCAAGTCAGCATACAGAAAAAATAATAGTCGAAGTTAAATTGATTGATTCATCTACTAAAAAGAAGCCGAAACAACACCATGGCACAAATCAATTCCCTGCAGTCAATCCAATAGAAACTGCTTCTATTGTAAGCAATCACGAAACAATTACCTCCTGTACGAAGTTTGATACGGTGTCCAACTATAATTCAAATGTTAGTAACCCTACTGATAGGATAAATAATACGACACAAAATAATCTATCGCCAGTAA
Source organism: Eupithecia subfuscata (assembly GCA_963564075.1). Lineage (NCBI taxonomy): Eukaryota > Metazoa > Arthropoda > Insecta > Lepidoptera > Geometridae > Eupithecia > Eupithecia subfuscata. Next base: position 14,120,860 of record OY751112.1, on the reverse strand, counting down.
AGACAGAACCTTTGACTGTCTATAATTCTATGCAAGCACATACTTTATACAAACCACCTGAAAGTTCTTATCACAATTTTCGACAAAGCCAATACCATGCAGTGCGCTTTCCTTCACACATTCCGCCAGTGAACCAGCCAATAAATAATAACACGGGTCATCCTTTGCAAAATTCAACTCATTATCCCGGTGAAATTTTACCTCATATCGACTCAAAGTCACCGTCATCGGGAGTAAATGAAAAAATATTACCACTAATGTCACAAATTCAGAGATTATCAATGTCACCTTTTCAACCAATTTCGACCCTTGAAGCTCCTATGCTGCATGGAATTAGACCAAACTTGCCAATACGTATGACGCATCCTGGACCAAACGGAGGATTTGGAGTACAAATGCCATCAAACCCAAGACCAATGACTCCTTTTGGAGTTTTGTCACTCTCCATGCCTCAAGGGACTGTTTCTTCACAAATGCCTATGAACTACCCACAAATATCGACAAAAGAAATGCAATCTTATGATGTGCTATGGTCCGGGCCTTTATCTCGTATGCCGCCGCCTCCACCCCCTCCACCGCCCCCTTATCAGCCAGCTTCGCAAGATATTTCCACATCTTCACCAAAATCAGTGCCTCAAAGCATGGATAGCTCTATTATAGGCAGAAACATTAACGGTATTGTCAAGAAAATTAATATAACTGCTCCTGTTGTTGAACAAAAAGAGGAGATAGATGTGTCGACGCCGCTGTATGATGAAATACAGACTGATTGCTTTAGAAACATTGAACCTGTTAATACAAAGCAGGAAATGTTAAGAATATTAGATACAGGACTGCAAAGAGCGGATAGTCGTTTTGACGTTTTAACCCCAGTCGACGAAATCCAAAATCAAGCTATTCACCATTCGACCATAAATGGTAGACCAAATAGCAAGAAAGAAAACTTACTGTCTCAGGGAAAGTTAGGTAAATCACCTATCGAGACTACTCGTGAACAATGTAATAAAGGTACGCGAAAAATTAGTAATGCTGTTGAAAATTTCAACAAAGTTGACAGAACCCTAAGCAAAGAGCACCAAAAACATGATAAGTCAAAGCCTCAAAAGAAGGAAAACCAACATAAAAGCAATCATTATTTAATGAATTTTATAAGAAAACCGAAAGAAAAGAAAGACAAGAAGAAAGAGATGCCATCAAAAAAGTGCAATGATTCGGTTAGAAATAGAGTTGAAAACGTTGCGCAGCTAACTGTACACGAGAGTGGCAATGTAAAAACCTCCGCCACCCAATCGAGCTGCATTCCAGAACAAATAAAACTTAATGAAAAAACTAAAAAACCAATTTCAAATCACTTAAAAGATTCAAAGAAAGGAAACAACACAAAAAAACTTTCTGGTAAAGGTTCTAAAAAAACATTTGAAGATCTTTTTGGCGATGGCAAGGACGACGCAGGTGGTGAAAAAGTAGCAAGTGATAAGAAATCAACAGGCAAACGTCATTCTGGTTTTTTAAATACTGAAAAAACACATGAGAAAAGGTATGACGTCTCTGTTAATATGAAAAGACCAGCAAATGATGAAAAGGCCGCTCTGTTGCCCAAGTACAGGCCTGGCCCTTTATCGAAGAAAAAAAAACTCAATGACCAAGAAAGAGTAAACCCTCACCAAATTAATAAAAAACAAATTTTACACAGTAAAACTTACTCTGATCCGATTCTCCCAATTCCCACTTATGAAAAGATTCTATCGAACATGCCTTCCTATTTATGTTTTAGAGATGAAATAAAAAAATCGAGCGTCACTGCAAATTCTACATATAAAAAAACGAGTGGTAGTGTAAATCCTAAAATACCAGACGTTGAAAATAAGAAAAAGCAAAAAGAAAAAGAGAGGCAAAAAGTTGACAAAGCTGAAAGCATAAAGAAGATATCTCTATACGAATATAAAAAGAGATCCACCAGTGAAAGAAAAGTAGACCACGAAACCAAAGATAATTATAAGAAACATGCTGAAATGCATCGAAGGCCTTCTCATGCAGACTCTGATCTCGGCTACGATTCTGATAGTACAGTCAAGTTATGATAGGTTACGTAGGTTAATTCTTTCGTGTAGGTATAAATAAAATAGGTGATATATTTAAATCTTTTTAATATGTACATTGTTAGTGTTTAATGTATTTTTACCAATGGAGTTCCTTTTAATAATAGCCTCTTAGTATTTAATTTCAGTAGATATTCGACAACTTTATTAGTAAGCAAGTACAATGCAAGAATGCTTTTACCAAAAAAATTGTTTAGTTTAAAGCTATAATGTACCTAACTACTATAGTTTAAGGAGTATTGTGATATTCCAGTTATGTTTTGTGCATTTATTCTGTAAAGCAAGGCATGTATTCAGAGGGTTTCGACAGTTTTCAAAAGAAATATAGCGCGCGGCATGCAAACGATCCCTCGAAAACTATCGAACATTATTTTTCTCTGCCCACCAAACACCCACCCGTGTAACAATAGTTGTCAATGAATCGTTATGACTGATAGTGGACATTGCAAGCGCGTTAGCTATCTTTCAGAGTCTGAAATCTCCCTCAGTTTGCATAGTGTAAAAATACATACCCTCTATTTCAAAGCAGAAAGCCAGCTGTTCGCCATTTAGCGCTCTGACGAGAAGTACAAGCTGTAGTGAACTTAAATACGTTGATCTTAGAATTTAAAATTTATTTTTTCCAGGCCCAGAGAGATAGGCCAGAACTAATGTCAACAGTCCATATTATGATATACCTAGTGATTGTAAACTGCTCTTGTAGTAGTAGTGCTGTAGCAGTGTGGATCCCTTTGTTAGTGGAAGTATTAATTTGACAATGTGCACTTTATAGATTTATAATCCTTATCTACAGGGGTATTTTAATTCGTCGGAAAGGCCGTCGGATTCGATATCGGAAACTTTCTACGGAGAAAAATGTTTCCGATATCGAATCGGACGACGAATTAAAATACCCTTGCTGGGCCGCGATTACGGTGTAGTAAGTGTAAGTTACCTATTGACATTACGGCTCAAGCGTTAGCAGTTGAAACGTTAGGGTGCGCGTACACAGGCCGGCGTCGGACAATCCGCACTGGGGCCTCATCAATAGTTTGCCATAAAAGTTCCGCACCGCACGGAGCGGACTGTCTGCAATTCTGACGAGTTTTCTTGAAGGCAACTTTTTCGTTTAGTGCGAATCACGTCATTCGGATTGCCGATCAGTGGACGCACCTGTCAGTGGATTGTCCGATGCCGGCCTGTGAACGCGCACCCTAACGTCTCAACTGCTAACGTTTGAGCTGTAATGCCAATAGATAAATACTCTTACCATACCGTGATCGTACCCCTCTGGTTAGGCATTTAAATAAACGCTAACCAAGTGTGTAGGCTTAGTAACTTTGGTTTGTAAATAATTTGTATAAGCTTTTTTGTAGAAGGTTCGACGGACGGGTCAAATTAATTATACCAGTTGTTAACTAGACAAATTAAGTGTTCTACTCATAGAGATAAATAAATTTACTTAGATAAATAAATATAATAATATCGATAATGTGTGTTGCGAATGTTGTGGTTCTTAAAGTTACTTTAACTCGATTTATATTTGTTGAAATAGATTGTCAGCCAGCTCAAAATACAATAATAAAATTGTAAACATTTAGATATTATACACAACCTAAAAATCACATGTTTGTGTTGATTTTTTGACAGCACTACTGTCGTTTTATGCTATGCGTACATAAGGGCTCTTGCCTCTTGTTCACACACGTTTTTTCCGTGAATATCTAAGGTTAATTCGTCGTGTGAAGGCACGGTCGTCAGAGTGAAGTGATTGATTACTAAGATTGTAAAAATGTACTTACTTACCTAATCTGATAAGTACATGATGATGAAAATAAAGACTGTTAATTAATATGATTATAATTATTTTATTGTTAACCTGTGGACTAGACTAATTTGATCGAGGCAAGTAAATAACTCCCTACAGTGACCGCGGTTATGCCCACCGTAGGGACATTCCCATTAGGTAGCCAATCTCTCTATCTCGGTTTCTTCTCAAAAGGACATGTCTCGATGAGACATTCTCAAAAGGACAGGTAGGTAGGCTCTCAAAAAGACAGATTCTCATTAAGACAGATATACAGGATCAAAAGGACAGGTAGGTAGGTAGAGATGAACCATTCTAAAAATGCACGCCACTTTTACTATAAAAACTATCGTAGTTTGATGAATTCATTACGGATGTAAGGGATGAATCGTTGTTCTTCCAACGCAAATAAAAGGTTCGTAGTAAACCCGCTTACATCCATATTGAATGCACGCCTCCTTCACAAAACGTCATAGGTTGGCGTGCACTTTTAGAATGGTTTATTATCTCTTACTCAAAAAGACAGATATACAGGTGCACTCATCATTGTTCAGATTTTCTTACGTGTAATTTACAACTTTTTTAAAGGAAGTACAAAACCTTTACCGGAAGGTACGTTCGGGACGGTTTAAGTGAAAGTGACAGCTAATGTCAAAGTGACAACAAATCGCACCTTCGGTAGAACAAGGGCATAATTGCCATGTTTGTGATTTTACAGGAGAGACATTTTAAGATTTTTTTGTGTTGCGAGTCAATTTATCTTCTTCTTATATTGACCTTGAGGTAATTTCTTTAGTGTGAAATGTACCTTATAGTTTTGTGAATAATAGCATGATCTTTAAAGTGCTTAAATATTTATCGTTTTAATTATTTTCTTATAAATATAAAAACTTACCTACACATAAGCCTTTGTTCCGCCAAAATTCTTAAAAAAATGTAATTATGACCGTATTTACTTTTATTTTTGAGGGATATTTTAAATAAAAATAACAATAATTCTTACAAAAATTGTATTCAACTATTAGTTTCAATTGGAACCAACAGGCACAATAACACTTAGTAGGAAGACTTCAAAAAATATTTCAATATAACAATGAAGTATGGCAAACAACATTACATTTCAAAGTCTTTGTTCCTAACTAATTGCAGTCGTTGCAATCAATTAATCAATTAAATATTTTAAGATAATCAGTACTATTAAAGTTATATAAAATATAGAGGCGAAAGCAAGACTATACGTATTTTTGACTGAGGTTTTATGGCAATTGAACGTATCTGAGTGGAAAATTCTAAAAAACAAAAGTTTCTCGGTAATAGTTTAAGCAATCATTAACATCTCTGAGTATGGCTGTTAAATAGTGTACCTATTTATTCGAATAGTGAGATCGTTCTTTGAATAATCAATCATCTAGATCAAAATTAAAAATAAAAGTATGTATGTGTATGTGTCTAAGTTATGTACGGTACCCAAGTACCTTACTGTACCTACTCATTCAAATAGTGAAATCGTTCCTTATTTATTAAACTAGTTAGCAATTAACGTTTGTCATCGAATCATAATTAAAGTAATCATTATAATACTGTTTATAAAATTTCGGAACAATGTTCGAGGCAATTAACTGCCGAATGTCATCTTTCTTCCGATTTTTTTCACATTTTGGACATACAAAGGCACAACACTGTTCGAACGACTTTGTACCTCCAAATTATTTTCTAAGAAATGGGCGTACGTAAAGAAAGTGAGACTTTGTTCCTCCAAAAATCTGAAATCAAAAGGGCATATTTACCTTAACGACTTAAACGCTCCAGCTGACAACCACTCCGCTTGCCGGCTGCGCCGCACCTGACCAATAGGACTTTGTCGCGCCAATACGTTTGAAAAAACGCTTCAATGTGACAAAGGCACTGTCGCCCTCTGGCGAAATTAGATGGAATTGAACGAGTGTCTTTGTTCCTCCGGGTAAAAACACGTTTTTGAAGCACTTTGGCATACTCAAGTCATTTTTAGAAAATTAGGTAGTTGTGCCCTTGTTCTACCGAAGGTGCGAAATGTCTAAAATTACAGAAAATGTCATAATGACAGAAAATAACAGTCGTCGAAAATGTAGATTGTGTTCCTAACCTTCGGTTTGACTGAGAATCGGTTAAGGCTTAAGCCTTAACTGAAAGTCTAGCACGAGAAGTTTAGGAGATAAATCCATTTCAAGTTTGACAGCTGTCATCTAAAATATAGATTTTGTTCATGTTCGTTATCTGAGTTAGGAATTGAAAGTTAAGCACGAGCTATTTATATAGAGTCCACAGGTGATCGGAATCCTGGCTTCTATTTCGGTCAACGCATTGCCATTCAACGTGGTAATGCTGCCACCATTCTGGGCACTCTGTCTTCTGGTAACGGCTTAGATTTTTAAGAAATAGATATTTTATGTGTAAATACTAGTTGTAATTGTTTTATTCTGTTAATGTAATTTTCTATGTGCTTCTTGAATTATAATTCTCATATATCTGGATAAATTATAGCACGAGTAGTCTAGGAGATAATTAATGACATTAGCTGTAATTTTTTACCTTTACTGTTATTTTTTATAAGTTGCGTAATTTTTGACATTAATTGCTGTCAAAGTGACAGACATTTGATTTCAATTTCGATATAATCGGATATTCTAAAAACAATACGTGCGAAGCCGCGGACAGGACAGAAACTACACTTGCGAGCTTTAAACTGGAATCGCTTCAAGGGTTGTTCAAGACTAATTTTTACAATTTATTTGCAGTGAACTATGAGTTAAGTTATGTTTTCCCTTACGCAGGATTTATTGGCGACGATAAATTTTGCCACACCGCAGCAGTGACTAGACAGTACCGACAGACGTCTTCCATGTCGGCATTCCCACACTAGACTGGCCAGCCCTTATTCCTGACTTGAACCCAATCTGGCATATGTGGGACGAGCTAAAACAGCGGATACGAGGGAGAAATCCTGCTAATCCAGCTCCGGCGCCGATAGAAGCCGATAGATGCAACTTCGACCTATTGCAATAATTCCCAAAATTTAGGTAGCCAATTCAATTAATTTTAAATCTTCTTGATATCACTTGAAAGGTAACAAAATTACCTTTCAAATGATATACCACAATCTATAGTTCATTGTACAGAAATTGTAAAAAAATTGTTTTGATCAACTCGCGCGATGAAGCGATTCCATTTTAAAGCTCGCAAGTGTAGTTGTTTATGTTAGTCTCACCAGTCTCTTAAGCGGAACCAGGAAAAGGACAAGTGAAGACTTATGCCAAACAATGATGAGTGCACGTCATCGATCAAGTATGCGGCCTCCCTCGTAGATACCTAGAACCTTACAAGAATGACACTAAAAGTGTCCACGTTTTGTTTTGACGCAGACAGTTTGCGCAGAGCCTGTCAAGTTTTTTGCATGCGGAACAAGAGATTTAGAGAATAGACAAGAGAATTTATTTTATTTTATTTTGTAAGTAGGTAGGAAGGTACCTAATAATAATTTATACACTGTTTATTTTTATATGGATAAAAATTAAATACTAAGTTGATTAAATCTAATACTTTTGGTAGTCTTTCTTTTATTAGAGAGTCCACGCAAATAAAATTGAGGGCGGGTCAGCTAGTTATTTTATAAACCTCAACAGTTATTTTAAATGTCTTTTCATGAAAAAAAAAATTATCACTTACAACTTACCACAAATAAATAAAAAAGCAAAATAGAAACAATGGCCGCTCCATTCATCAACTTAGAACAAAATAAATATTTTTACATAGGCAAACCCAACAACAATATTTAATGCTGATTTCTCAAGTATCAAGTAGGCTCAATTGGCTCGTATCACAATACACAGGTAAAAATTATATTAAAACTTACTGAAAATAAGAAATTCCATGCTTTTTCTGTTGCATGGTCGGTCGATTATTGCATTTTTTATACGAGCACTTGACCATGCTTTCGGTCCGAGAGCTAAAATGACACTAGTTGAAAAGGTATCCCAAAATGCCAAATGGGATACCTTTTGATACTGACGTTTACAGGGCACGCATTGTGCATCTAAGGGGGCCCGGCCGGAAATTTTTGATCGATGGTGCACGTGTACATTTTCTTTTGTTTTTGAAAATCCAGCGATATTACAAAAAAGGTGGACATCCTGTTGAGCGTGTATTTAACAAAAGTGCGGTTTACGACGGTTTACAGTTAGACACGGCTTAGACATAGTTTAAACGAAAGTCAAACTCTTGTTAATATTAAAATATTTTTGTACTGCATTTTTCCACAGATGACCAGTGTTTTAATAACAACCATGAAAAGGACTGAGTTAATTGTAGGTAAAATATACCAAAAAAATTATTTCTATGCATCTCTACCTTCAATTATCTTGTGATACTTTAGATACTAGTATAGTATTATAATATCTGTGCTTTAGATAATCGTCATTATAATCTGATTTTAGTTTTAAGACCAATTTTTCGTAGGAAATTACTTTTAAATTGACGACGCGTGCAAAGCCATGCGCATTCAGCTAGTATAGTAAGTATTGTAAACAGGTGTCTTCTACATAATCGCTATAATTTGTACTGATTTTGCAAAATATATTTTTGGATTACAAAATGACATCGACATCGATAAAAAATATTGGTCAAACACTACTTATTAACGTAGATTTACAGTTACGCAAAAAAGGTCCATAGCGCTCATCCATTTGATTACCTGATCGGAGAATTTACGCAACGTTCCTGACAACTGTCTACTTTGATATCCCCTGTCATTTGAACAGATGCTGTCATATTTTATTCGATCTGCTATGCGATTATGTAGTTTTTAGTACCTTAGTAGAAACTGAAATCGTTTAGTTAGTCTCCCCGGATGGCCCATTCAATGGGAATGGGAGATTTTAGCGTAATCGGACGGCTGATCTGGATCTGTCCTCATTACCAAGGAATATTATGCAGAGGAATACCTACGAAATCATCGCCGTTGGGTTTAGCCTACCCTACATCTACTGTGCATGGAACATGGAAGATTCTAATGCAACAAAGCTTCAATTAATCTACGAAGCGCCACCTACCGGCTCGAGGCGGCGATAAATCTAACAGATACCGAGGCGCAGCTTTACGGTGCTTGAGATGTTCCGGGAAAATTGGTCTCGTGCGTAATGTGCTACACAATAGTAAAAATAAACAATTACAATAAATTGTCGAGTTCCTTGGTGAACCGTCACGTCAGCAAGTAGGTACAGCTGCTTTGGTTGCCTCTGCCCTCTGTGCTGTAATGTAACACAAGAGTTTGAGTCCGATAATGTATTGGAAGTTCCAATACACCTCGTCTCCACCGGGTAGTTCCGATTTGGAACTACCCGGTGGAGACGAGGTGGTTAGTGTGCGGTACTGCGGGGCGTAATGTACCATTTGCAGCGAGCTTTATAGTAAAGTAAAGTAAAGTAATCATTTATTATATTATGTATTTCAGTCATCTAGTACCCATAACACAAGCTCTGCTTAGCTTGGGGCTAGATGATGCTGTGTGGATTGTCCTGAATTATTTATTTATTTTATTTATTTATTTATTTATTGCTTGAAATACATGTAAATATAGTACACAGTTCTTATAATTATGTCGTTTCAAGAATCAATGTATTTCTACCGACGTGGTATGCAATTTCTGGTTCACAAATGTCACATAATATGTAGTTAAAAATACTTAAATTAGAATTAAATATGTCAATGGAAAATTAATTAATTAAATTTAAATTACTGACAAGACAATAACAAAAACTAAACATATTAAGCCAAGAATTACATTTCTATTCTCTGCTACTTACTATATATACCTACTATTTAGGCCCATTACTAGCCAGAAAAAGTTTCATTCATGAAATCGTCTATTTTATAATAACATTTACTTTCCAAAGTGGTCTTTAACTTTTGCTGAAACAGTGAACGCGAGAGTTCTCTGAGTGCTTTGGGCAGTTTATTATAAATGGAAGGAGCCATGCAGAAGATACTCTTGCGCATCAATGTTGTCTTTGAATTCGGCATGCAGACTTTGTTTTGATCTCTTCGATTTCGAGGTACGGCATCGGAAAGCTGACAATATAAGCTAGGGTTATTTTTAACAAACATAGCCGTTTCGTAAATATACAGTGATGGTAAAGTTAAGATCTTATGTTGCATAAAGTAAGGCTGACAGGAGTCCGTCACTTTGAGACGAAACATAGCTCGTATACAGCGTTTCTGATACCTAAATATTTTGTCGACGTCGGTCGAATTACCCCAAAATATAATTCCATAACGTATGTTTGATGCAATCAACCCGTGTACGTTACGCTGTGTGCTAAAATCCGTCACGTTGCTCGTTGCGAGCGGCTACTTTCCCCGTACTGACTGCACGAACGCTCGCCGTGTAACACGCCCCGTCACTACCCGGCTTCAGAGTGTTGTTCGATTCTCGTGCTTTTTTAGGTGGAGTGCTACCCAAAATTTTTAAAATATTAATAGAAATCAAATAACATCGCAAAAATTTTCGACTTCGACAGGACTTCCCTCAGTACGGGTAAATTTACAGCGGAGTAAATTTTTGCGATATTATTTGATTTCTTAGAAATTCGAAATTAGCCAGAGTGTGAGGCTTACGCACTATAGCAACAAAAACCTTATAATTTTAGGTTTATAAAATATAATTTAAAATAATATAAAATTTTATAATTCCATGTCAGAGTGCTTAAATTTTAGAAAGGTCCACCACATTTAATTCTCAATGCAAGACATAATCAAGCCTTGATATTGCTAATAAAAACTAGTTATTTTAATTAACTAGGTACGAAATTGCTAGCCATGTCCACCGCACATGGCTACCTAGTTTTCTTTAAGACTGGCCGCCATATAGTAGAATTCATAGAGTAAAAACATGCTTCTGTCACAGTGAAATTTGTCTAGGAGGACATCATCATCAGGGTAGAGTTGATGGTAGAGTCAACGCACATAAGCTAGGCGCAAACGGACCACCCGGCCACAGCCACCGGTGGGTGTCGCGGGCTACCGCCGCCATATTTGCAGCAGTCACGTAAGCGCGCGACAGCCAGCCACCGGTGTTCGGAAGCGACCACATTACATTGACACGTGCGATGCGTAGGACGTCTAGCGGTTAACTCATTAACTGAGTGAGGGTGATGGGGGCGAGACTCTGCGTCTTGCGTGGCGTGCAGCGGCGTCAAGTGGCGAGTTACGAACACTGCTGTAGCGAGTGACCGCCACCGGCGACGCGTGTGCGGCGAATTCGTACAAAATGTATGAATAAGCGTGTAAACAGCTGGTCGCTCGCTAGCGGTGGCTGTGGCCGGTGGTCCGCTTGCGCCTAGCCTTAGGTGGTCAATATAAGTGGTCTTCAGACCAGCTTTGAAAATTACTGAGGCGAAAGGGTAATAAAATCATCGCAAGAAAATCATCATCATCATCATCAGCATATATTAGTCCACTGCTGGACATAGGCCTCCCCTAATGAGTGCCATAGCGCCCTGTCTTCAGCTTGCCGCATCCAGCATCTGCCTGCAGTCTTTCGCAGATGGTCATCCCACCTGGCCGGAAGGCGTCCTACACTACGTTTGCCGAGTCGTGGTCTCCACTCATGAACTCGTTTACCCCAGCGGTTGTCGGTTCTTCGCTAGAAATGTGGCCGGCCCACTGCCACTTCAGCTTGCTAATTCTCTGAGCTATGTCGATAACTTTGGTTCTCTGTCGGATGTATTCGTTACGAATTCTATCCTTCAGAGAGACTCTGAGCATAGCTCTTTCCATAGCTCGCTGAGCGACTTTGAACTGGCGGACCAGCCCTACCGTGAGTGTCCACGTCTCAGCTCCGTAGGTCATGACGGGTAGGGCGCACTGATTGAACACTTTAGTTTTCAAGCATTGCGGTATGGATGACGAGAAGACTCGACGTAGTTTCCCAAACGCAAGAAAATAAATGTTTCTTATTCCGTTTTTGGGATTATTATTATCTAGATATGTCTTACGTTCACGTATTTATCACAAAGGACACTTTTATAGACCGTCACAAAAGCCTTAAGAGCGACAGAAAATTAAAAAGCTTCATACATTTTCATTTCAGATAATTTCTTTAACACCTGAGCACAGATTTTAAAATTCATAGACATTTTAAAGTAGACTCTTCGATTTGCATCGTATCCGAGCCACCTACAGAATATGGAACGTTGGCTTAGTGAAGAAATCCTTGAAAAGAAATAAAAGTGGATATTTACTTTTGTACTTTTTATTCAACAGCTTTATTCATTAGTATGAATAGGTGAACAGGTTGCCAACGGTATTCCCTGGCTATAAGTACAAGTGTACCTACAACATTTCGGTGTACCTATAGGCTAAGACTTGTCGAATTGAAAATTAGTTTGGTTTAGTTTTGACGATATTCTAATTATTTTTTACACCAGTAGGTAAGAATGCGTACAAAAACCTTAGAAGCCCTTTTAAAGGAGCTACAGGGTATTATTTAAAATTAAAGCCCAGTTATCAATGACGTAACCGGCAGTTTGTCATCACCAACAATGGTGCTTTATCCCAAAGGCAATTTTAATTATTTGGTGCGGTCGTTAGAACGGCCCGAAAATATAATATTTCTTAGGAAATGCGTTGCTCTTTGATATTGTGATATCAGGTCTTTCGGGCCCTAATGGAGGTCAGAGCAATAACAGCGATGTTCGCGAAAATGTGGGATAAATATTAAATTACGATAAGAGAGTTCATTAGCAGTATGTTGGGGCGCTTCATAAATAATTAAATAATGCTGGACTGTCTACACATACTGCTAGATTTCAGAATTTCCAAATTTTATTTCGGTAATTCTGAGATCATGGCGCATACAACTGTGTCGAAATGTTAGCAGTTTCAATGACAGCGCTCAGGGACTACATATTTACTTATTACTACATGTCAAATTCACAAAGAAAATTACAATCAAATAATAGAAATAATCTAGAACTAGTATTTACAAACTGATCCATATCAATGCCAGTCGGAAGCGTCAAATGACATCAAAACCTGGAATAGTCTTCCTTTTGGAATAGGAGATCTCACGAACATCATTGCCTATGCTCTCTATTCTACCAAGCAGTCTCAAAGTCACGTTGTACCCGCATCGAAACTCTATAGCACCATCCTTACTCCTTCGCTTTAAGGTTTATATTCCCCTAAATAGATATAGAAGCATCTGGAATATGCATCCACATTCCTACCCGTACCTAATATTCTAGATTTCTGAGCTTAGCTCTAGGGACAGAAGTAACGTGCATAGACTGCACGTAGAGAAACGCTTGTTTGTGGCGCAGCAGGAAAATTATTTAAGTGGGGTTTCTAGTTCGATTCTGGCTGAGCAGATTTTTCGGTGTAGTGTCGTTTCGCCCCTCAAGGGCGGAAATTAGGGGCGCAACGACACTGCATAAATTTTTCAGGGCTTTTTCGGGATTTTTGGGTAACTTGAGTTAAAGTAAACATTTAGGTACTTACGAATTAGAAACTTCGATACTATTACCTACCGGTAGAAATTGCTGAACCCTATGGAAATTGCCAGAAGATACCTACATTATAACCTGAGCGAGGAAGAAAATAATGCTACCGCAGTAAAATAATTTCAATCACTTGCTTAGGTTTGAAGGTACCTATAACGAAGTACCTAAACCAGTTTCCTATTTGGGGGCCAAACTATTTTGGATAACAGCCCAACCATTTAGTAAGAAATACTTTGCTTAGCTAAATAAATAAATAATAAATAAATAAATAATGCTGGACAATTGGTGTCTATAAATACTGTCCTCAACCAAATCTGTCATATAACGAATCTCTCTTATCCCGAATCTATCTCTAAGGGCTAGTACGCACTTAGCGGCTGCCCGCAATGCGGCTGGCCGTCCGGCTGACCGCGGGTTGCGGTTGCACTTGCGGCCAACCGAACGGCCAGCCGCAGCGCGGCCAGCCGGATAGTGCATACAGCGACCGCGCTGCACTCGAGCGGTCGACTCGACCATTTCCAAGATGGACGTCGAAGAGGCTGTCGGTATTTATTATATTTGCGTGCGTTACATAAAGAAAAAGAAACGAAGACACATTCTGGATTGGAGATTCTGGGTGGATCCATTACTGCCAATGAGTGCTTCGTACAATCCTCGCCAAAAATAAGTGTGCAACCCACCGCTACTGGCAACCGCAGTGAAAACGCGTAGTGCGTAGAGCGACCGTCCGGCTGCCCGCCCAAGGGGCCGCACCGCTGCGAGCGACCGGAGCGGTTAGACGGCAGTCGCAATTTATTTTATTTTACAATTTTAGGGAAACTAACAGCTAGGTACTTAACTATAATTACAGAAATGGTGGGTAACTAACGGCTAATTAAAAGTTAATGCGTATAGATGATACGGTTAGATACAATTTTGAGCTACCGGTTAGCCGTGCGGCCAGCCGCATTGCGGGCAGCCGCTAAGTGCGTACTAGCCCTAACAGAACCTGGGTCCGTACAATCGAAATCGAAGTTTCTGATTCGTTTTCGTGCGAACGCTAATCTTATGCAAGCGACTGACTGACATGAGTTGGTTATGCACGACAAAGAAAGCGAAACTTCGATTTTCCTTTTCCGGGTAGACTTCCGGGTAGACTTTGACCGAAGAAAGGAATCAAATCATAGAGGCTACAAAGAAAATACGTGGGTACACGTTAGACAAATTAAGCTATTCGCAGTAGTCGAGAATGTTGTAAAAGAGCCATGTAATGGTATATTATGCAATTAGTGAATAAAGGAATTTAAAGAGAATTTATGAGGGCTATAGATGAATCACGAGCAAGTGAAGGATTCTATCGACTGAATCACGACCGTAGAGGGTGATTCACGATGATTTAGAATTCGGAGCGCAGCGAGTGATCCATGACCGTCGATATATATCCGTTTTATTCAAGAGTTGCCTAATATACATTATATCATGACTACAAGAAAAAGAACCAATCTAGGAGTTATTGGCACAAGGAGTTTGTAACGAGTATTTTTTGCGCAAGGAGGTTGTATAGCATTGAGATGGAGGTCAAATATATTGGTGTGTTATAAATTTTTGTATTGGTGTTCGTACCAAAATAGTGATTAAGAGCTTTTAGCAAGTAAAATTTACTTGCTTCTTATTCACTGTTTTCTGTGAAAAAAATAAGCTGTTTAGAGGGGGAATGATATACTATGAAATACATTAAACACCTGACCAGCTCCCTCACCGACTAATCGCTCGATACTCGCTGATCGCTACGAACCGCTCATTCTTTGCATCCCGGCTCGATGTAATCACTTTTAAACTAGGTTTGTTGGGCGGGAAGGGTTCAGGAAATAATGATGTAGGCATTTAAGCTAGGTACCTAGCTAGTCTAAGAATGAAAGTTAATATGCTTTTTTACCTGACTGCGCAAGTAGGAGGGTTATATTTTAACGTTCTTGTCAGTAGTACCTAGATATGTATTATTTATTTATTAGGGACTTAATTATCGAGGTCTTTGAGTTAAATCTACATATGTGTTGATTATTATCTATCTATGTTGTCACAAAATATGTCTATGAGGAAAATAGTCGCAAAAGCCACGAAACAAAGAAGAGTTGCATCCCGGCTCGATGTAATCACTTTTAAACTAGGTTTGTTGGGCGGGAAGGGTTCAGGAAATAATGATGTAGGCATTTAAGCTAGGTACCTAGCTAGTCTAAGAATGAAAGTTAATATGCTTTTTTACCTGACTGCGCAAGTAGGAGGGTTATATTTTAACGTTCTTGTCAGTAGTACCTAGATATGTATTATTTATTTATTAGGGACTTAATTTTCGAGGTCTTTGAGTTAAATCTACATATGTGTTGATTATTATCTATCTATGTTGTCACAAAATATGTCTATGAGGAAAATAGTCGCAAAAGCCACGAAACAAAGAAGAGTTCGTATGAAAATATTGGATCGTTTGTTATGCTACGAAAAATCATATTATCATCATCAACCTATATTCGCTCACTGCTGGACAACCTCAACCTCAAGAACATATATTGGTCCACTGCTGGACGCAGGGCTCCCCCTGATAAGCACCTTATTGGCTTTTATCTCATGGGGAGTAATGCCCATAATTCCCATGCTGGGCATGCGGGTTGGACATCGCAGTTCGGTGGTAGAAGACTGCTGGACATAGGCCTCCCCTAATAAGCGCCAAAGGCCCTGTCATCAGCTCGCCGCATCCAGTATCTGCCTGCAGTCTTTCGCAGGTCGTCATCTTACCTAGCCGGAGGGCGTCACGTACACTTTTACCCCAGTGGTTGTCTTTACTCAAAATAGTTCTTCGACGACCGATGTGGCGCGGCCGGCGAAGGTCCGCCTGTGACGCAGGAGGTTGCGGGTTCGATTCCCGCCTTGGGACAAATGTTTGTACGATCTACACATATTTGTTCCGGGTGTTCTGGTCGTTTCTATGTATAATAAAAAATCCATCTATCTATGTAATGTATTATATTATGTATATCAGTCATCTAGTACCCATAACACAAGCTCTGCTTAGCTTGGGGCTAGATGATGCTGTGTGGATGGTCCAGCATTATTTATTTATTTATTTTATTCTCTATTCAATAGGGGCGATGCAAAGCCCTAAATGCATGGGAGGAAAACGGTAGTTACCGTAAACTTCAGTCAACCGATACTAAGGAGTCTGCTATAGGTTATATACGTACATAAAATACTGAATCCAAACGTCCTGTTCAACGCGAACATCGAGTCGAGCCTAGTTTGATGAATTACCTCCACCCCTGAGAGTCAAATCCCAGAGCTAATTTTATTTCCTCTTTTGTTATCGTAAACAGGTACTTCAATCCAATATTCCCCGAAGGGCTGCTCTAGCAAAGAGTTTCATCACGAAATAGCATTACCTGGTTGTAAACGCTACGTTTGTTGGATTTTTTCTGTTTTCAGAAATTAATGAATGGAAAATATCCTCTAAGAACCTAGTTGATTTTTATAGAAGTTAATTATTCACTTACTATCTACTTCCGTATCATCTGCCAGCATTATTTGTTTAGTTACTTAATTTTAGTTATTTTTGTCTATTGGAAAAAGAAGGGATTGAATTTAATTTAAAGGCCCCTTGGCCTATAATGAAATTAAATAATTTATTGATACAGACAATACAACAATAAAGGTAAATATCACACAGTTCAGATAATAAACACTGTAGGTGTAAACATTACTACAAATAACCTCTTCATAATCAAATATTCTAAAACAATATAGGTACACATAACAGAATAAATTTTTGCCAGGCTTTGCACAACAGCGTTGATAAGATAAGATCTATGTAAGGTGGCCAGATGTCTCTTAATCAAACGGCCTACTTCTCAAAAATCCAACAGTGCTGCAGTCTATTTCGGAAAAAGCCAATTCCTCAGAGTGTCTCTTCAGGTTCCCACTTCTCAGATTACCAATAGGCAAGCATTGTTTGAACTTAGCTGTAGATTCCATTACAGTATTTATCTTCCTACGCGGAGGCAAATACATTATTATTAAATAATTAATTTGATAAAGTTGTCTTGGCTAATTTCAGTTACGGTGACTGTCTTACTAGGCAAGCGTTTTGTCTTAGAGCTCACAATTTAGGATGTTGGTTTTCTACCCTTGGGACGCTCTATGTCGTACCCAATTTTTTTTTGACAGTGCATTATGGTTGGTTTGTCCCACAGATTGTATGGGGCCTTTAAAACGGGGCGCCCACTTTAAGGACGGCTATTCCCACAGATCGTCGTATGGGGACATAAAAACAGGGCGTTCTAAAGAATTTACGGGGCCAGTAGGCGTGAAGAGTCTCTGATGTTACAGGTATTCATACGCTGCGGTAACCGCTTCCCATGAGGTAATCCATACACTTGTCTGCAACCTTATTTAATATAGGTTAAGCTTAGATATTAAAATATTATCAATAGTTCTGTCTTTGTATGAAATGTTATGCGGCAAGCTGAAGATAGGGCGCTATGGCGCTCATTAGGAGAGGCCTATGTCCAGCAGTGGACTAATATAGGTTGATGATGATGATGAAATGTTACTATAGACAATAGTAGGTATTGGTTTGTGAGGAGGGCGTTGTCATTCTGCGACACAGTGACAAACTTCTGCAGATGATATCGTTTTCAAAAGTATATCTGTTCATGTTTTGTACCAATAAATGATTTTTACTTTTTTAAAACCTTTTGTATAATAAAAAACATGGCGCTCATTTGGAGAAGCCGCCGTCCAGCAGTCTAACATACTCAGATGATGATGACTAAGCCAAGTGAGCGCCGCACCTTAAAAATCACACCTCAATTTTCCCGGCAATCTTCTACATTATTTGCCCTCTTAACCAGCGGGTGATTCATACGGCTTTTAGGCCATTTAACGGGCACAAGCCACTCGGCTGATAAAGAGCAGCTTTCTTACAAATTCTGCCTAGTAATGGCTGAAGTAATGGAGGTGATGCTCTGGTTCCTCTCGGCTATGACCGGTTTATACCGGTTATGGCTCTTTGTCTAGTCTACCTTTTCAGAAGGGAGATATAATGCGGTGAATTTTTGTGTTTATTTTCAAGAAAGATATCTTCATTCATAGAAGCTTTTAGTGCTTTGATGTATTTTTATTAGAAAAACGTATTAGGTCATAATCTGCTCATAGAAGGTAGGTATCTAAAGCAGAAAATTATTTGTTGCTCTTACAAGATTTATACGTAGAATTTTGCGATTTACCTTTATAAGGTTGTTTTGCGTTTACTGATTAAATCAATATGACCTTCGGCCTTCGCATACTCTTCGGCTTTTTGTACGTTAAATCGTAATTTCGGTTCCTTAGTAACGGAAAAGCCATTATAAATAACATCTTCTTTCCTCCTTTGTTACCAAGAGGCGAGCGGTATTTTTGCGACTTTTGACTAAAGCAAAGAAATGTAAGTAAAATATTTTTGGATAAAAGCAACTTTTTGGGCGCGATCGAGGGTTGATACTATCATATTTTTTTTATTTGTTCTTTTAAGAAAAAATATTGAACCTAGCGAAAGGGAAGAAAGGATCCGATGGCCACAATTAAAATTGTGTCCAATACCAATCTAAAGGTTAGAAATTTTTTATTTACCTATGTATAGAAATAAGTCCAAATAAAATAGTACGCTGTTTATCACGCAGCATCGTCTGGCCTCAAACTAAGCATAGCTTGGTTTTATTTAGTTAGGTACCTAATGCCCTGACTTGGTAATGTCCTTTACTTGGGTAGAACCTACCTAACAAATTATTGTTATAAAACTTTTAAAACTATCATAGTTATAAACACTAAAGAAACGGGATATTTAGGTACCATGATTTGAGTTTCGAGCTTTCCCTCAAATCATGGCGTATACCTATGCCGTTGCAAATTATTGCTACATGAAATCAAATAAAAATTAAAGAAAATGTACGACAAGGACAGAAATTAATCTTAGGGAAGCTAACGACTTCGTTATGATTTACACTACCATTAGTGCCTCCGGAATCTCCACACTGGCCATATTGACTCGCTTTCTTTTCATACCTTCCTATTAGTCCACTAGACGATCGTCTTGCGGTTTCACCCTCGTAGTTCCCGTTCCCGTGGGAATTCCGGGATAAAATATAACCTATGTCACTCCCTGAAAAGTAAGCTTCCTAACAGTGAAATAATTTTTCAAATCGGTCCAGTAGTTTCGGAGCCTATTCAATACAAACGAACAATCAAATATTTCCTCTTTATAGTATTAGTATAGATTTGTGGTCTCCCTGCCATTCCTTTTGTGGCCTTCTCCTATTCCATTTGTAGCCTTGATATTTCCATCTTGATATCATTCAAATATTTTTACGTCCTTTGTTCATTGTAAAATTAAAAGTTATTATGAAACCACGTCATTTACTGATGAAACAAGTTACTTACTGATGGTTAATTTGTCGTTCGTGGCTTAGTGGGAAGATAGCTCGGATGCGTTACAATATTGGTTTGATTCCTTTGGATATCAGTTTACAGAACCCAAGAAATAACTACCTGAAGAAGACTTCATTATTCAAAACCATCGTCCTACCATCAGTAGGTACCTATTATGGAATCGGTTATTTTTGAAGTAAAATCTATAGTTGACGTCGTGAACGTTAGTGAACGAAAGTCTTCGTTTCAGGTCTAGCCAAAATGGCGTTTTTGTCAGTATGTCCGTACTCCTCTACAGGTCGTATTTTACAACCGATCGGTACGAAACTTAGTGTACAGATTCTATGATTTTATAGAATTTTATTGTCGTCGGGATTTTTTGATTAAAGGTGTACTTCCTTCAAAAAAAGGCAAAAAGGGGGCTTTAGAATATCTTGGCTTTAAGACATTTGATTTCGATGATTATATTTTTAATTGAAAGGTTGTTGTTTATAATTCTTCTCATAAAAAATTGGTAAAGATCTGATCAGGATTTTTGGCATGATGAGCAGAATAGCCCCGCAAGATGCAGTATAATGCAAGAGAATACACAGTACAGCGCCACCTATTAGAACATCTTTGTAACACGTTGTACTTACCTTCTACGTAGCACGGCCACTTGCCAGTTTGTGCAAGTAAGAAATCTTATAGATGTCGCTAAAGCTACTGAACTTTTTTGATATAATATGGCACTTTTGCTCCGTGATACATAAGATGCTTTCATACTGGCATGGCGATTTGCAAGGAGTCACCGCCGAAAAACATGGTTGAAAGGGTAAATATTTCGACTATTTTCAAAATATACCTACTGAACCTACCTACCAAAATATCCCGTTTTAAATTACTTTAGTGCATTAATAAATAAATTAATTGTTGAAAAAAGTTAGTGTTCGCGACGTCTACTGTTCGTAGAACTACTAGTTATTTATCCTTAGGATCATCGATTGATTAGAAGGCCGTCTTTCATGGGCTCGTTACAATTCAATTTATTTATTTCGGTTGTTCACCATAAATGTTAGTACAAGTACATAAATACTATGTCAGTTACCATAAAACAGATTTAAATTATTCATGTCAATACCCAGAATACATTCAATAAATTATCATTGCAAAAAATATAATTAAAAAAAAATCTTCCAGAAGAATTTTTTTTAAATTATTTAAATTTTTGCGTAGCATCCCTGACGCGCTGCAGAACCGGGGCAGCCCCATCAGCACTCTGAACGTGTTCTTATACTGTACACGTAGGGCGCTGTACTGTTTTTGCGTATGGTTCACCCACAGGCTGCATGTGTAAGAACTAGAACAATATGCTAAAGCGTTTTTTTACCTGTCTAGAGCAGCGAGCGAACCTAAGGGCTATCATACGTAGAAAAATGTAAGACGACAGAACACTAAAGCGTCTTCTGTACTGCAAACCTGGTCGAAGACCCCTGGAAGACCGAAGCTCAGATGCCTCGATGGAATTGAACTAGATCTAAATGCAATCGCAGTGACACCTTATCCAAATATCCATAGGCTTTTGTGTTAGAGCAACAAGCTGAGTCAGGACCGGTTAGACCTACACACACACGCGCTTGTCTGCTGGTTGCGTGGGCTACTCGGTACCAACCCACTGCTCAGATACCACTTAGTTAATGATTATATCGGGTATTTATCGCGTACCTTTTGTTTTATTTCCCATACGTTTCTACCGCGTTACAGCGATCGTGGTCACGGGGCGACTTGACGGGGAAATAAAACAAAAGGTACGCGATAAATACCCGATATAATCATTATCTATGTTAACAAATCGCGAAAGTTTAAAACGTTTCAGATACCACTTGTGTTAGTATACTTAAGGCGCTACCCCGACCCAAATCAGCGCCACCACCTATTTTATTAAATTATTATGTCAAAGGAAGGAATTTCCAAAAATCGATTGGATTAAATTAACATAATGACAGTACCATGTCAATACATTTATGAAAACTTGTTGTACACTCATAGAAATATCAATCAATTCCCTAAAAATAGCGACATACATAATATAAATACTAGAAATAAGAATAAACTCGCTGTGCCCACAACTAGGCTACACAAGATAAATGCATCTTTTAAAGGGCAATGTATACGCTTCTACAACAAAACTCCAAGTGAGTTGCAAAAAATATCAATAAATAAATTCAAACAAATTGTCAAAACCTTGCTGTGCAAAAAGGCTTACTATAAAATATCAGATTATCTAGAGGATAAAAAAGCTTGGGACGGGTTTTGCTCCAACTCGAAAAATAACAAATAACAGGCTAAAGGTTTCTTCGTCGCTTCTTTACTTAAGTCTACATATCGAAGCGACAGAAATCAAAAATATCACTTTATTTCCGTGTCAGTGTTTACTTTTATATTTTGACCTTTTCTAAGTGTACATTTATTGTATTTATGGAAATAAAGAGTTTTTGATTTTGATTTTTTGATTTTGATTTTGATTGGCCAGTTTTTGCTTCCTTTCATAAGCTTTTTTTTAATGCCTCTACAAATGTTTTAGTTTGTATAGTTTAGGAAGAGATGCGAAGTTGCTCTTTTTTCCCACCATGGTGGCCAAAAAGAGCAACTTCGCATCTCTGCCTTAAGTATACAAAATAAAACTTTTACAGGGGCATTAAAAAAAAGCTTATGATAGAAGGCACAAACTGGCCGATCGATTTTTTTAAATTCTTTCGTTTGACATAATAATAAAATAAAATAGGTGGTGGCGCTGATTTGGGTCGGGGTAGCACCTTAATTAATGTTTTTGTCTGTCTACGTGTTATCTAGTACTTAGTAGTATTTTATTTCTGTACAAAAGTTTGTTTGTGTGTAGTGTCTAATGAGTAATTTTCTTTCTTTTCTTCTTTCTTTCAAATAAATACCATTTGTGTTGAAGGGACAACTGAGAATAACCGCATTTCTGTGCAACAGTTGAAATAGCGTTCCATCTAATGGATCGATTCAACTAACTTCATAAATTGAAGGAAGGATCTATATTCGTAATTATTCTAACGGAGGTTAAGTTATTATCATGCGAATAGACTAAGTTTTGGAGCTTATAATTCCTACATGCAACTTATTACCTAGAACATAGTATCCTATTGCTGTGCAAAAAGGCTTACTATAAAATATCAGATTATCTAGAGGACAAAAAAGCTTGGGACGGGTTTTGCTCCAACTCGAAAAATAACAACTAACAGGCTAAAGGTTTCTTCGTCGCTTCTTTACTTTAGTCTACATACCGAAGCGACAGAAATAAAAAATATCACTTTATTTCCGTGTCAGTGCTTAGTTTTATAATTTGACCTTTTCTAAGTGTACATTTATTGTATTTATGGAAATAAATAGTTTTTGATTTTGATTTTGATTATTATTCTAAAGCCGAAAGTTTGTGAATCGTGAATTTTATTTTGTTACCCAAGATCTCCAAAACTACTGAAACGAACAATATTAAATTATGCGTAGGTACAAAGGTACATTTAGACAAACCTTACTTAAATATAGGCTACTTATTATACCGAAAACACGTTTGTGGAGCCGCGGGCAGAAGCTAGTAACATATAGTTATAATATCATAGATATTAGTTATATTATAGATATTTGTTCAGGGGTACTGGATGTTTTTCTATGTATGATAAATCAGTTATCTAGTATCCATAACACAAGCTCTGCTTAGCTTGTTGCTAGATAATGCTGTGTGAATTGTCCAGCAATATTTATTATTTAAGTATTTAAATTATTTAAATCTTGTAAAATCAGGTCAGAAGTTATTCCCACATACTACACATCACTCATAATTGTATACCATCCTGTATAACTACTACACATTACTCATTATTGTGTACCGACTACACATCATTTATTATTATTGTATACTAGACGATCGCCTCGCGGTTTCACCCGCGTAGTTCCCGTTTCCGTGGGGATTCCGGGATAAAATATAGCCTACGTCACTCCCTGAAAAGTAAGCTTCCTAACGGTGAAAGAATTTTTCAAATCGGTCCAGTAGTTTCGGAGCCTATTCAATACAAACAAACAAACAAACAATCAAATCTTACTTCTTTATAATTCTATACTATAGAAGACTACACATCACTTATTATTGTATACTACACATCACTCATTATTGTATACCTGCTTGTAAATATGAAAGCTAAGATCTTTATTACCTACCTATCTCTTCACGCCTATACGTATCTGATGCCGTTTTATACGAAGATGTGCATGCAACATGCATGCACATCTTCGTATAAAACGGCATCTAAGCTACTTTTTATAACAAAGTGCCTAATTTCAGGCGAAATAAGCAATCAATTTAAAGGATTTCTTGCCAAATGTGGTAACTTTGACCCTGTATTTATTAATTTATAACACAGATACCAACAACAACTATTGATGTTATTTGTTGCTATAACAAAAATAGGGCAGGGACATGGAGGCAGAGCCATTATATTTGAAACCCTTTCGTGTCACCTCCATGATTTTATTTTCCGTTTGTTTATTTACCTTTGGTACCTGTGTCCAAATAAATGTTTTTCTATTCTATTCTATATGTTTTTAATATTCGCAGTGTATTACCAGGCCGAAAGCACACAGAAAGATATTCTTTTCCCGTTTTTGTTGTGCCAACTTTTTATGACGGTTGCTAGAGATAACCGTTTAGTAAAATAGTGGGGCAAGCCTTGTGTTTTATTCCCTTGCAGTAAAAATACGGATAAACCCGCGTTCTTATTATGTTTTTTCCGTGATAATAAATGATAGTGTAAAGGAAACCAGCAACTTAGTCAGCTCCGAGCGAATTGACCGTGACTTTCCTGAGTGGTGACTTATGTTAACTTTAATAAATAATGCTGGACAATTCACACAGCATTATCTAGCCCCAAGGTAAGCAGAGCTTGTGTTATGGGTACTAGATAATTGATATACCTACATAATATTATACGAGTACATAGATAGATATTTTTTATTATACAAATATATGTCCCGAGGCGGGAATCGAACCCGCAACCTCCTGCGTCGCAGGCGGACCTTCGCCCACCGCGCCACAGAGTTCGTCTTTATGTGGTCACTTTATATGTAACCAGCTGCTTCCCGCTCCGAACGCTTTTTTCCGTGATAAAAAGTAGCCTATCTCTGTTCCCGCGACCGAACTCCCTGCTAAAATTCATCACGATTCGTTCATGCCCCTTGCCCATGAGGTAAAAGCCAACAAGACGCTTATCAGGGGGAGGCCTGCGTCCAGTAGTGGACCAATACAGGCTGGTTGAGCTTGAGCAGCCGTTTTGGCGTGAAAGGGTAACAGGCAGACGAATTAATTTCTTTCGCTTTTATAATATTTGGTATGGATTCAATACCTACTTACAAGGAAAACCATTTTATCTAAATTGGCTTGAGTATTGTCGCGCGCATTAAAACAAAAATAAAAAATGTAAATCGATAATGCGTCAACCTTATCTTTAGGAAAACTGACACAAAGTCCGACTTTATAACTGTATTTGTACTTTATGTAATTGCACTAGTAGGACAACCAAAGTCGCACAGAATTTTTTTTAATTTTATGTAATTGGAGAGTTTTTTATCTCCGTGATCCCGTAAGAAACGAGTACTGTACTGAGATAGATCTCAGTACGCACGGCTTAGACTTGGTTCCTTGAATCTGAAAAGAGGATTTAAAAGAAAAAAACAAAAACAAAATCTTATACTTAATTTGGTCTAGATCTTAGGAACCCTGCGGTCTATTAGAATGACTTAAGTTTTGATTCGTAGTTTATTACTAATTATTTGGTTGAACCTTGTACCAATTTCTTCATAAGTTGTGTAGTTTTCTTGTAAATAACCAAACACTTGATTTTTGCGCTTACGCTGCCCGCCGCTGTCCCAAAAACGTACGCTTCTGTACCTCCTATGAACGATATATGCCCCTCCTTTTCACAAAATGGCGCGCTCTAAGCGTTTATTCAATTAATGATACAGTACCTACAATACAATACAAAAATGCTTTATTGTACACCAGAAAGACTACATTACAAAGAGACATTACATAAGACATGGAAAATGGGCGGCCTTATCGTTTAGAAGCGATCTTTTTCAGGTAACCTTTGAATGGAAAGAATTGTGAATTTAAGAACGGCAGGGGATTATATCCCCACTGGGTAAAAATATCATCTCCCTACATAATTTCCTTAGAATTTACTCCAAATAATCTGCTGATTAGGTACGAGTAGAAGCTCTGAATATTTGCTGCCAAATTAATTGAAAAACACGGAAAGCTTCTAAGAAATGTTTGCCAATCTTGTTGACATGTTTCTGAACGAAAAGTTATCACAGTTGGAAATTAAATTTGCCGTTTATTAATGTAATAATATAGCTGAGCCATTTTGCTCAAGTTTTCGAGTATAAAAGCCAAATTTCAATTTGTTTGAGAATTGAATTGTTTGTTGGCGTAGGTTAGCAAACGCACGTGTTCTTGAATGGAAACCGCGACTCGGCAAACGTAGCGTAGAGGCCCTCCGGCCAGACGGGATGACGACCTGCGAAAGACTGCATGGATATGCTGTATGCGTGTGGCAAGCTGTAGACAGGGTGCTATGGCACTCATTAGGTGAGGCCTATGTCCAGCAGTGGGGTAGTAGCGGCTGATGATGATGAATATGTTTAAAATATCTTCTACGTGCAACTTGTTATGACAATTAGGTTTAGTGGAGAAACACTGTACATTATTCTGTGATCTTGTTATAATTATAACTTTGCTCTTTGCTTCGAGCTCGAATATATTTGTAGGGTACGGTAAGCAAAAACTGGAACGCAAACATTCAAATAAGATAGGTATGCAAAGTTTCAAAAGCTGACTAGTTGTCATAAATTTATTGGTTCTAGATAGATTGATAGAAAACACTTTATTATACCACAAAAAGACAGGAAACAATACAGAGAAATAGAGGAAGTATATCAGGCAACCTTTGGATGGACTGGACGTGAAAAAACAGAATAGACGGTGGCCCTGTATAAATCAATGCTTTCATTATAATTTACTAGCTGCCGCCCACGGCTTCGCACGCGTTGTTTCTATGGAAACGTTTAAAGGTCATTTCTATCCCATGGAAACTGATTTATGGGATAAAAAGTAGCCAATGTTTGATTCCAGGATTACAATTACCTGTATGCTAAAATTACAATTGGATGGATGGATAGATGGACGGATGGATGGATGTTTGTTACCTCTTCCCGCCAAAACTACTGAACGGATCGGGCTGAAATTTGGCATACAGGAAAATCCTATAACTATAAATTTTTTATCCCATAAATCAGTCCTGTCATAGGATAGAAAACGTTACGAAACAACGTGTGCGAAGCTGCGGGGAGAAACAAGTATATAATATTAGTGTGATTGAATAACAACCAACAGGCTAAAGGTTTCTTCGTTGCTTTTTTACTTTAGTCTACGTACCGAAGCGACAGAAATAAAAAATATCGCTTTATTTTCGTTTCAGTGTTTAGTTTTAAAATTTGACCTTTTCTATGTGTACATTTATTGTATTTATGGAAAGAAAGAGTTTTTGATTTTTGATTTCTTTGTTTGAACGTAGCAGTTAGCATAAGGTCGGTGGTATAGTAGTTTATTCTATTCTAATACAAATGCATGCCCTACGTTATTTTTCCTCACTTTTTACTGAATAATTCGAACCAGCGTTTAAACTCAATAAAAGAAGTTCGGAACCCTGCACCTCCAATTGCTCGACACCTCTTGGACTGCCTTGTTTTTCTCCTTAAGAATCTTGTTTAAGGTAGGTACCGCCACAGATATTGATCCCTGATATTAACTTGCACACAAGGGAATTCGACCCTTCTCTCCATGGACTTAAAGATCCTCAACTTTTCACCGGGGTCTCAATTACCGTGCCGATTTTTACTAAAACATACTTAGCTTCTACATTTTGTATGCAACCATGTTCTTGCTGTCCTTTGAAACTTTTTAAATTTTGCACTTAAAAGGACTTTGTACAAGCGAAGCTTTATAGAGAAAGTTATATAACTTTTGCTGTTTTTGTGCCTAAAGAAATTGATCTGGTCTTCCCAGAAAATCAGTGCTGGGTGGACACACCAATGTGCATCCAGCACAACGCAGAGTGAAGGCCATATTAGCCATAAACGCTGCTACGCACAAAACAAATCTATTTTGTAACTATAAGGTGGTATTATGTGAAAATATCCTTATTTAAGTCGTTTTGTCAGTCGTTTTACACGTGTCAACTCTGGACTAACTATACCAAAAGATCGCATGATGTTATAAGAGTGACTTATAATAACATCTTTAGGCATCTCATGGGCGTGAAGCGCTACTGTAGCGCTTCAGAAATGTTCACAGAAGCCCGTGTAGACTCTTTCAATGCCATCCAAAGAAAGAGAATAGCGTCGTTCATGTCAATTGACATGTGTAAAAACGACATTATTGTAAGCCTGTCTGACCGTCTGTTGTTATCGGACACTTACAGACGGTGGGTGAATATTGCCACCTGACGTACTGAGTACTGAACCTAGTACCTTAAATTTTATATTTTTAATTTATGATTTTTTATAATATTTTGCTTTTTTAAAAATGGATCTTGTGTCTGCAATAAAGAATTATTATAATTATTTAATATAGTCCAATGGCTAATGGTGTACACGTGTTAGGGTAAATAAAAATAATTCTCTCTCTCTTTCTCTCTCTCTCTTACCCTAATTACACTATCACACAAATATTATAAACTAGTTTATGCCCGCGGCTTCGCACGCGTTGTTTCTATAAACGTTTAAAGGTGATTTCTATCCCATGGGAATTGACCTGTATGCAAAATTTCAGCCCGATCCATTCAGTAGTTTTGGCGTGATGGATGGATGGATGTTTGTTACCTCTTCACGCCAAAACTATTAAACGGATCGGGCAAAAAATTTGCATACAAGTAATTCTAATCCTGAAATCAAATATAGGCTACTTTTTATTCCATAAATCAGTTCCCTTGTGATAGAAATGATCTTTCAACGTTTTCATAGAAACAAAGATAGATAGATAGATAAAAGATTTATTTGACACTGCAGCACATAATACAAAACGATTACAATAATTAAGGCACATCTTAACATAACACAGAGAATATTAGTTTTTTGATGGTACAAAACTTGAGAATAATATATAATAGTAAATAATTTAAGAAGTAGGTACATTTTTTTTAGAAATTGTGTGTGTGCTGCAGCCTGTCAAAAAGGCAATAGCTCAGCGAAAAGCTTTGCTCGAAGAGCAAAACACTGATTTTCAGTATTACCCTTAGAGGCGACCAGAAGTACGAAACACTAATAAAAATTGGTTGCCTGTAAAGTATGTAAGGTATACGGGCGAAAGTTTTACATGACAACGAACGTATCTCTCGCTCTTAGGCGGGCTAACCATGCCCGAGTGGAAGGGACGCGTGCCTCTCACTCGCTCTCATTGTGAGCGCATAACGTGAGCCGGGTGACACTTCAAGAAACTGCGTTACGCTCCGTAACGCAGTTTCTTGAAGTGTCACCCGGCAAACCAATTTATAAGACGTTGTCACGTCAAAACATAATGTGTGATTGGCGTGTGAAGCCGCGGCATAAACTAGTAATAATAATAATAATAATAATAATGCAGGACAATTCACACAGCATTATCTAGCCCCAAGGTAAGCAGAGCTTGTGTTATGGGTACTAGATAACTGATATACTTAATACAATACACTAAATAGATAGATATTTTTTATTATACATAGAAAACATCCAGAACGCCCTGGACAAATGTCTGCAGATCGTACAAACATTTGTCCCGAGGCGGGAATCGAACCCGCAACCTCCTGCGTCGCAGGCAGACCTTCGCCCGCTGCGCCACAGGGGTCGTCAAATAGTAAATAGTAACTAGTATAGGATAAGACTGTGGTTATTGAGCGTGCAAACCACTGTTCTCTCCTATCTCCCAAGAGGATAAACCGATTTTGATTGTATTATTCTTAAAAGATATTTTTGTTAGAAAGCAAATATTGTTAGGACAGTTCTCAGCTACTTAAGTTTGATGAAAATCGGTTCAGCTTTTCTCATGTTACGATGGGGTATTTCCTCAGCTATGTGCCCAATTTTCCAAGTACCTAGGCACATTTTTAAAAGCTGGCGTGATTGTCCCATACAAATATTATAATTTTTTTTTAATATAAGACGAATTAATTAACTACTTTACGAATTAAACCGATTTAAAGATTGACCGATTGATTTTATGTGATCCAAACGATTTAAATACCATAACTCCAATGAAGCTATCACAAATTATCATACGATCCATTAATAACAACCCAATCCATTTAAATCTAAGTAACCATCCCATTTACGCAAACTGTCTCGAAAACTTTCAATGATACTAATTCACTGGATGGACTCAACTTTTAATGAAATTACCGAGAGTGGCTATTGGGAGTATTGAGTATCCTTTGGGAATATTGAGCACTAGGTTACGGTTACTGGTTACGAAATGGAGGTTCAATTATTTGGTACATATGATGTCCTCTTTAAATATGTATCTATATATTTATTCAGTGCCACCGTCTTTTTTGTTCCTTAATTTCCAGTCCATCCCAAGGTTGCCTGGAAGAGATCGCTTTCAGCGATAAGGCCGCCGTTTATACTTCATTTTTTTCTAAGCTTTTTCTCTGTAGTGTTTCCTGTATTTGTGTGGTATAATAAAGTGTTTTCTATCTATCTATCTATCTATCCTCCTAGCCGAATTTCGACCACGGCGGTCAGTCTCGGAAACTAGCCAGATGCGCAGGACATGTTATAGTGCACAAGTGTGTGCGCAAACACAGGTGCACTCTCTATACCCTCACTCTCATAATCCGATAGGACAGCAGACCGACACGACCGGGGAGAGGTCAAGCGCAGGACCAACGGCTTAACGTGCTTTCCGAGGCACGGGATTGGTATATACAGGGCGTCCCACGGATATGCCACATGGAGGGACAGTACCTTGAATATTGTAGATGGAACATTTTACTGAAAGAAGACATTATTCGAATTTAAAAAATAACGCTAATGTTATGTTTTTGTGGTTCAAAAAGTATGCTTCCAATAAATCAAAATTATTTTGATACGCCATGGTTATGTATAAAGCCATAGCCCCACTACTGTGCACGGAATGGCTACACACGTGTGTCTAGCTTAGCTTTGCAGGAAAATTTATGTGATATCGTCCACTGGCAACCGACAAACACGCTACGTACCAATACGAGATTAATGACGTCGTTGCTACACGCGTGGCTTGCTTGAATATGGCGCCCACGCAGCACAACGCTGTCAACCCTATGGACGCGGTACACGCCAGCGTAGCTATACTCACTTTCATATGAGTCAAAACTGTGCTGCGCTAAGCTATACATACTTATACAGGGTTTGACAAGACTACTACCGAAAAGGGAGGGGTGCAATAAGACCATGATTTTGAAAATATTTAGCGAAGAAAAACTGCAAAAAATATGTTCACCCATCCACGTCTTTTTTTTGACGTGACAACGTCTTATAATTCGATAGAGCCGGCTGCACGCACGAAAAAACATGACGTTATGCGGCGTTACCTCGCTATGACGTCGTGCGGCGTTACCTCGCTCTGAGGCGTTCCATGTAAGGCTTGAAGTGCAAACGAGAGCGCTCGATATCCGCCTCTCTCCTACTTGAGTGAGCGATGCGTCTGCGTGGACAGCTGCTATACTATAGTACATTTACATGTTTTGATCGAGTATCAAATGCTACCATTCCATCAGTATTTTCTTAAGACGTTGTCACGTTCAACTATCGTCAGTAAACCGACTTTACAGACAACCAATTTTTTTTTCTTTGGTGCCTATTTACATTTCGCTGCGAAATGTACCTACCACTACCGCTCTGGTACTATATAAAACTATAAAAAAAATACTCCAAACTCTCTACTCAAAAAACTAAAACCGACGTTTTTGATTCGTATTCGTGCAAATCCTTGATCACCTGTTCTCATTTAATTTTTTCGTGTATGGATGGTGAAACAAAGTAATAATCTATCTATCTGATAGCCTTTGTACGAAAACTAATTACTGTACGAGCCGTACAGTTTTAGCTAGCTAGAAAGAATGCTGAAAATGGTAATGCTCGTTTCTACGTAATCATGTGTTTTACTTAGTTCTAGCTCAAACATAAATTAAATACTTTCTCACAAGAAGGCAACAGGTTTGGTTGTATTATTCTATCCGGAGATCACCCCTTGTCAGCTCGAAGCTACCCTTAGCTTCTACTTAGCTCATCTTCATAGATCGTAGCTACCTCTATCTAATATCAGCTTACATAGCTTACTGTTGAGCACACTGCTCCAACAGATACTTTTACTTTTTTTTTTGACGACCTCTGTGGCGCGGTGGGCGAAGGTCTGCCTGCGACGCAGGAGGATGCGGGTTCGATTCCCGCCTCGGGACAAATATTTGTACGATCTGCAGATATTTGTTCAGGGTGTTCTGGTTGTTTTCTATGTATAATAAAAAATATCTATCTATGTACTCGTATATTATTATGTATATCAGTTATCTAGTACCCATAACACAAGCTCTGCTTACCTTGGGGCTAGATAATGCTGTGTGAATTGTCTAGCATTATTTATTTATAAAAAAAAAAGAAAAAGATACGTCGATTTATCGTCTGTTTGCGTCGGTTTTCCCCAATAGAAACAGTAGTTATATAGATAGAATTTACTTTATTGCACAAAAGTTATACATGGGCGAGCATAATGCTAGCATTCTCTACCTGCTAACCTTTGGGTATTGTGGACAACAATTTAGTTAGTAGTGCTAGATTACAAAATTTACAGAAAAACAAGAAAAGTACCATCACAGAGTCTTCAAATCAGAGTAAATAAGTTCCTTCTGGGAAAGCGTGCTTCATCTTAGGCCACGTCTTCATTTACATATAAAGGAGATGGTAGCCAATCACCTCATATCCTCAACAGCCTATATTGGTCCACTGCTGGACGCAGGCCTCCCCCTGACAAGCGCCCGATTAGCTTTCATCTCATGGGCATGCGAGTTGGGGATCGCTGTTCGGTGGTAGAATTGTTCAGCAGGGGGCGCTGCTGTCCGCCCCCGGTGGATATTCCTTAGTCGCCTCTTACGACACCCTCGGGAAGAGTTGGGCTGGTGCAAATCCTAAGTCGGCACCACACGGCAGCCAATCGCTTGAGCACAATCAATAAAAAACGCGTAGGTCTTAATAGGTTAGATTTCTAATTTCTTTGTTCTAACTTTAATTACTTATTCTTATCTTGACGACCTCTGTGGCGCAGCGGGCGAAGGTCCGCCTGCGACGCTGGAGGTTGCGGGTTCGATTCCCGCCTCGGGACAAATGTTTGTACGATCTGCAGTTATTTGTTCAGGGGTTCTGGATGTTTTTCTATGTATAATAAAAAAAAATCTATCTATGTAGTGTATTGTATTATGTATATCAGTTATCTAGTACCCATAACACAAGCTCTGCTTAGCTTGGGGCTAGATAATGCTGTGTGAATTGTCCGGAAATTTTTATTTTTTTTATTTATTATTTATTTATTAGATAAAGCCTATTTGTACCTATTAAATTATTAATATTTTTGTGCCTAGAATAATTAGAATAATACATTAGATTATAAGTATTAGCCACCTAGCTAAACGTTGCCGTGCCCTATCAGGGTGCATGTCTAAAACACATTATCTTTAAGATCCCATGTACAACATGTTTGCAATAAAAATATTGAGCTTTTAGTATCTATAGGCACTAAGAGTGAAAGAACTCAACGACGTTTAACTTCACTTAAAATTTCACGATTAATTTCACGAGTGACATAACTTAACCTTACAGCTTCCAACACTGCTTCAAAACTGCTGCCAGCCGGTAAAAGCCTCCATACATTACGTGTTGCGTCATAAAAAATGTGCTTCGGATTTTATAAGTGCTCGTAAAACTTGAAATAGCTCTGTTACTTCAGCAAGCTTGTTATGAGTAAGCCTTTTTAGAGGAACCGGACATTTTGGCCAAACATGTGTAAGTGTACAGTATCTATAGTTGTCAACTTATTTTATATCCAGTGCACATTAATTACTTCTAAAGAATGAGCCCTAGTTAGTATGATTACAATCTAGCCACAACGTGGGCTAATGAGTAATTTGAATTTAACTTAAATTGCTGGCGTAGCTTATTCTAAGAACGAGTTCATTAACGCTTTTTTACTGTCGCTGTAAGAGACTTCTATATGAAAAATATATTTTAATTTACTATTGACATCAACTTATTTATTTATAATAATTTATCATTGACATTCATTAAAATACATTATTGACATTATAATTCACGGTATACTATTGTGCTATTGATAGACTCTACCTACATTGAAAAATTGAATGTTTTGGATTTGTTTAACTTTAGCATATTTTTATTTTCCTGATAATTTACTCAGACATCGTCTTAGACAACCATGCTGCGCTAGCTTAACCTTCAAGCTTTGCACCCCGCTACCAATCACCCTGTAGATTGACATAATGTGAATGTGAATGTGTGTGACTATAGTGTAAATGTAAACATTACAAAAATGAAAAATGATAAAAGAATTGATTGCTGTGTAGTTACACAGCAATCAATTCATTTTTCAAGACTTATGAACAGTGCCGATTTTCAAAACCACGCCGTGTATGTTGAAAGTTTTACTAATAGGTACTTACTACCTACATAATTTACTATTTTCGACGATGACTATAGGTACTACGAGTATAATTTTATCTTTCTTCAGTAATGATATCGGCAGAAACGGTGTTTATTTTTTTTAATTTTTTTTTGATTAATGAGCTCTCAAGCCTAGTAGTTATAGAGGTTTGACACTTGCAGTGCGTTATCCATCCATCTGGGTCTGAAGTCTCGCTCACTTTGCATAGTGTAGAAAGAGATGCCCTCTATTTCAACGTAGAAAGACAGCTGATAGACAACTGACAACAACAAAAGAACTACAAGCTGATATCAACGTTATTGCGTTCCTGTTGGAATCTAAAATGTATTTATTTAGACCCAGATTGATAGGATACAGAAAACGTAATGTTAATCGGCCTTTACTAGTAGGTACAATAAAAAAACCAATTATTGATTAACATTATTGTGAGCACTAGGAGCTTATCTTATCACGAATGTAAAATACAATTCGAATTACGCCTTCCTTTTTTAGGTAAAGCATTTCCCAATATTTATAAGGTTCTCTAAATGCAATGGAATATTGCCCGACGTCGTTGTGAAATCCATTTCCTTTGCGTTCAGGTGATGCAGGTTTATCCCAACGACTCGCTTAAAAACAGTACAAGATGCATAGAGACTTCTAGATCAGTATACCTACGTCCACTCGTTCACTGCTGAACAGAGGTACTTCACCAAACGATTTGTTGTTCTTACGTTTGTCATCCAAAACCCGATTCGTCCAATTACAATTTGAACGCGTTTCGTTCAACACGCGTTTCGTCCGACACGCGTTTCGTCCAATAAACGTTGCGTCCACTAAGCGGTTCGTCAAAAATCTATACGCAGTTCGTCATACATTTTCATACAGTTTTCATACATTTTTGAAAAAAAAAACAACAGCAAAACGCTAAGCGAGTTGCAAAAATTATCATTAAATAAATTCAAACAAATTGTCAAACACCTATCTTTTGTAAAAAGGCTTATTACATAATATCAGATTATCTAGAGAAACTCCTAGTTGTACGAGGGAAATAAAAATTTTCTATTCTACATTATACATATCTCTGGCTAAAATGCTCAAAAACTTAAAAACGGAATTTTTCTCGGCAACTTTTAGAAAGATAGAGAGAAAAATATCTTTCTTCAGAGCAAATGTAAATCACTTAAATTAACCTACACCATAAAAACTACATAAAACAAATTGCAAATGGATCAGTTGAGCTATCTGTAGACTGTTTGCAACAGTCGGCAGTTAGCTCAATTGTTTCAATTGTAAATACTATAATAATTTTCTTTGTGAATAAATGTAATTGCAAATTAGAAAACTTAATGCTTCTAGCTCCCGTGCAAAAACCTCAGAACAAGGAAATACATCTCTAATCTAATAAGTCATCAGTCGAGCTACCTGTAGATAGTTTGGAACAGTCTGCAGTTAGCTCTATTGTTTCAACTGTAAATAGTTAGTACAATTTACTACTAGTAGTACTAGTTCTTTTACTTGATTGTATTTAATAACTAGTAGTAAATTTAAGGCAAGATAGTTTTCTATCAAGTTGCACTCTCACTTAGCGAGCGCACTGTAAATTCCACACTCAAATATTATCTACAAAGTAAACCTTGCTAAATATTGTATGCGACAGTACATTTGAGCAAGAGCATATGCGCCGCAAATATACTGTCGCATATCGCTAGGTTATTCCCGTGTTTGGTTTGTCATCACACAAGCTCCGTGCCAGCAAGGATTGAAACAGTTCTTAGTGGATACGTTTGAACTACTATATTTGTTGATTTTGGATCTCCGACTGTTTTGAGACAAGTTTGCCAGAGTCGAGTCAATTCTAAAATATGAAGGAATTAAGTATTATCCTCCACTTGGTTCTGTCTTAGCACGCGTTGCTTTTGTGGAAACGTTTTCTACCCATGGGAACTGATTTGTGATATAAAAAGTTTACCTGTATGCAAAATTTTAGCCCGATCCGTTCAGTAGTTTTCGTCGTGAAGAGGTAACAAACATCCAGCCATCCAAACTTTGGCATTTATAATATTAGTGTGATTTCAGCCTGCGTATTTTGAAATTGATTTAGAGGTGGACCGACAATACCATGGGATCCACGAGAAGGAAATGGTCCTACGAGACAACAGTCTGGTACCCTTTTTTTTATCCAGAGGGAAATGCGCACGCATATCGTACTGCCACGGGGAGACAGTATGATGATGTGGGACTCTAACACCACTAAAACCCTTAGGGTGCTTCCGCCTCAGCCGCTTGTGGTAGGAACGTGGGGACGCTTACACTCATCCACGAACCCACCGCGGCTGCCCGATATCGGGCCCCTCACTGGGGGTGTGCAGCACCCCCTCTTCGCGACGCGCCAGAAACACATGACGCGCCACGACCACCTTGGTAACCGCCAATTGGGCGCCGGACGACCCCGTGTCCGAACGCCCAAGGTCCCCCTGCGACGGGTCAGTCGAGTGGCCCCGCCGCCTGCCACACGGTCACAGAGGATAGGGAGAGCGGCCATCGCCTTACCGACAGACCTCCTCCCCTGCGACCCCACCGCGTCCGCCATCATACGGTGGCGACCCCGCCAAGGCCGCGGAAGGCAGGGAAAGCGGCGTACCTCAATACCGGCACTCCTCTCCCGCCGCGGCCTCCACCTCACTGCGGCCATGCTGCCCATACAGCACAGCCGCCCGCCTCAGTTGCGGTGCCTCCTATACGACACAGCAACCTACTACCGCTCCAACTGGGCTTAGAGCGCAAAACCCAGAGGAGCGGTCCGTCCAGGGGCCAGCCTTGTCGCCGTCTGCGTGAGCACGGCCCCATGGGTTTCTCTTAGCTTCATCGCGGGTGACTAGGCCGCGATTACTAAGCCCCCTCGCCTCGACAAGGCGGGAACCCTACGGGGGGGAACAGTCTGGTACCCACGTGAAGGGAAACGCAGCAGACGCAGACCCAATAACCGTTGGGAAGATGATCTGCTTATGGGATGCGAAAGTTTGTGAAATGTGATTTTTGTTACCTAGGATCTCCGAAACTACTGAACAGATGAAGATGAACTTTGGCGTACATTTAGAACATAGCCTTACTTAGATAATAGGCTACTTATTATACTGAAAATGTGCCTACGAAGCCGCGGGCAGAAGCTACTCGAGAATAAAACACTGTCAAAACATAAATAAGTTCAATTTACGCCGAAGTTTCTCCAAGGCCAGTTAATCGAACCCAGTTTTTGACGGTACTTTTCAGATTAGGTTAACTTGTAACACTGATATTATAATACTATACCCTGTAATATCCTTGCTAAAACTATAAATGCGAAAGTAGTCCTTCAAAAAAAATGTCTGTCTGTCTGTTACCTATTCACACCTAAACTGCTGACAGAACTTAATGCAAACAGAACTTAATGAAATTTGACAAAAGGATAAATAGAAAAAGTAGCCTATATCCCGGTGAAGGATATAGGCTACTTTTTACTATCGAGAAACTCGTGCAAATACGGGCAGAAGCTAATATTCGTAAGTTCGTAGCACCCACGTAGCTTCTCTACGCCGCGCGTAGCGTTGCGTTGGTACATATGTTCTGTTCTAAGTTAGAACTGTTCTAAGTTAG
The DNA here is from genome assembly GCA_963564075.1 of Eupithecia subfuscata. NCBI lineage: Eukaryota > Metazoa > Arthropoda > Insecta > Lepidoptera > Geometridae > Eupithecia > Eupithecia subfuscata. Next base: position 14,082,601 of record OY751112.1, on the reverse strand, counting down.
CTTGAAAAACAAGACTCTAGGTTAGAACTTCTAACCTAGTGTTTTTCAAGCTAACTAAGCAGTTTTACTATAAAGACTTCCGTAGTTTGACGAATTCATTATGAATGTAAGCGGGTTAACTACGAACCTAGTTTGTGTTGGAAGAACACCAACGTTTCATCCCTTAACGAGGGACTTCATCAGGGTGAGTGCTAACTAAGCAGTTACAAAATTGTACTATAGAGCATATAAAAAAAATACAAGCTTTTGCCCGCGGCTTCGCACGCGTTTTCCCGGGATAAAAAGTAACCTAAGTAACCTTGGTGTAAGTGCACAGCATAATTTCCGCTCGATCTGTTCAGTAGTTTTGGCATGAAGAGGTAACTAACATCTAAACATCCAAAGCATTTATAATATTAGTGTGAATTATAAATACGGTTTTCATTAGTTAATTACCTAGTTAGTCAAAAAAATATATTAAAATAAAAGTTGTGTATTTAAAATAGTTACTATTGAATAAAGTCTTGCACAGTAGCATTGCCATACAGCATGGCAATGCAGCAGGCGTCTGGGGGACGCTTCCGACTGGTGTTGATATGGATCAGTTGAGCTATCTGTAGACTGTTTGCAACAGTAAGCAGTTAGCTCAATTGTAAATACTAGTATAATTTAATTATAATTACCTAAAAATCATAGACATAACGAACAAGAATAAAGAAATACAAAGCTGAATTTTCCCAATGAAAATTCGTCGGTTCATTATTCCAGTGTGATTTTTACGCTCTAATTAAACGGTGAAATGAAGCGAAACTTTTTAATGCCCCCTTTTATACTAAAAAGTCTATTGGAGTGGGCTATAACGAGTGCTAACTACATAGTTACAAATTTTCTAAGTTTTTATGGTGTGCTCATGGTTTGCAGAAGATTAGTAAATTACGTCTTGCCTTATCTATACTCTATACTATTATTATAAAGAGGAAAGATTTGATTGTTTGTATTGAATAGGCTCCGAAACTACTGGACCGATTTGAAAAATTATTTCACTGTTAGGAAGTTTACTTTTCAGGGAGTGACATACGCTATATTTTATCCCGGAATTCCCACGGAAACAGAAACTACGCGGGTGAAACCGCGAGGCGATCGTCTAGTTGATTTATAAATTAGCCAGCGTCTTGGGGACGCTTCCGACTGGTATTGATATGCATCAGTTGAGTTACCTGTCGATTGTTTGCAACAGTCTGTAGTTAGCTCAGTTGTTTCAATTGTAAACACTAGTGTAATTTTCTTTGTGAAATAAAGGCTTCTGCCATATTAAAAATAAATTACGATAAACAATATATCAAGGCGAGCTTAAAAAGAGTTCTCTTCCAGCAAACCTTATTGGGAGAGAGAAACAACGTTATAATAAATAATAAATAAAATTCGTTTATTTCAGGCCCATAATACAAAATTAGGGACCCATATCACAAATAAAAATTGAAATAAAAACACATAAATATTTTAGTACCTACACAATGCATGTACCTAATTCGTCAGAACCCAGCGCATAATGCTACCGGGCGTCACTTCTTGTTGCCGCCCAAGTGGACGGATATCCAATGCTGGAAAATTGGGTTATTATACACCGTGTCAGAGATAGCCCTCAGTATGCTATTACCAGAGCTATTCAGTCTCCTCCAAAACGACGCCACTCGAGATCTAATGATGGCAAAGAAGTCCGGAACTCCTGCCTTGGAGAACATGCTCGACGCACTGCAGTACCTCGGTAACCTCATAAGAGTCCGGTAAGCGTCATTGTACTGAACTCTTATGGTATTGAAAGCCTTTCTGGTATGGTTCGTCCACAGTTGGCACGAGTATAAACCCAAACAATATGCACGAAATAAGGTGTTTTTGACTTCAGCACTGCAGTTGGTGAAGCGGCGCGCGAGCATGTTACTCCGTACGGCGAGGGCTCTCCGCTCACGTTCAATGTCTTCATCGTCTCTCAGCGTCTCTTTTAGCCAGTGACCCAAGTTTTTTAAGATTTCATGGTTTTCCTTTCATTTAATTTATTAAGTTTGTTAGAGAGATTTCATCCTTATAATTGACCCGACCGATCTATGCAATAAAAATACAGGGTGTAATTTTTACAGATTTTAGTCGGTTCGATTCTCGGGTGTGGCAAGCGAATTTTCGAAAATCTTTGAATGCAGTTTTCTTTCTTTTCAAAATTAAAGGAATGTTTTCTTTTAGTATAATTTTCTATCTACAGTATTAAGAGTACTTTCCCTCCAGGTGGCATTACAAAATTCCACCCTGTATATAATTAATAGTCAACAGTTGAAATATAATTGGTAGTTTCACAAGATGAATCACAATATCATTAAATTATTAATTCTATGTAATATTGTATAATTACAACAATTGACGTGTAAAATATGATTTTATTAATAAATTCTTGTATTCTTGTATTCTTGTATTCAATCAAATTGTTGATGTAAAGGTTGAACAGATCAGGAGAGGTCAACCCTCCTTGACGAACGCCGCACTCTAGTCTAAAGTCACTAGAGATCGTGTCGCCCCACCTAACTGAGTTAGTTTGGTTGTTGGTTGTTATGTGGGTACATGTGAATAATTTCTCAGAGAAAAGATGGCCTACTTAACTACATAATTCATAATTCTATTTCATATTATTACACTATGTCTAAGACATCTATTTCATTATATAAAATATACCTACGATTTACGTTTAGTTCTTAATTGTGTCTTAGATAATTTAATCCCGAGTGTTCTTAGCCATGAAAATCTGTCGGGGGGTTATTAAATATTTTTTCTTGTTCTCTTGAGTACCTAGGAATAAAATCTACTTATGAATGCAACCAATGCTATAAGTAATCAAAATTTTAAAGCTGCCAGTATTTTCTCCAGGCTTGCTCACTCACGTAGACGCTTCTCAAACCACATTTTGCAAATTTGTTTTTATTAAGCTGCCAGTATTTTTTCACGCTTTCCTTTCCCCGCTGGCACACCTTAGCAAGCGACTACCTCTCGCGAACTATACCTACATCCAAAAGGCATTTCGCCCGCTTAAAAACTGACAATCGGGCGAGTTTTAAAATGGACAACTCTCCCGTGGGCCAGTATTTGAGCGGGAGAGAATTCGTCTAACCCATCCGAAAGGTCGTGAAACGCATTTTAATCCACATCTTCAGTTTCATAGGCAGGCCGTCCTAATTGCAACCGGGACAGAGACAAATTACCCAGCCCAAGACGCGCCGTCCATTGCCGAGATAGCGTGAAAAATAGGTCCAATACCCGGGCTCGGTCGATAGTGGACAGACTCAGGACGTAAGTTGGTCCTCAGCGCGTACGGACTAGCGTTTCAAACAAACAGATTTAGAACCACATAGCTAAGATAGCGTGAAAAATGGCCCAATACCCGGGCTCGGTCGATAGAGGACAGACTCAGGACGTAAGGTACTCAGCTCGTACGAACTAGCGTTTGAAACAAACAGGTTTAGAACCACATAGCTAAGATAGCGTGAAAAATGGCCCAATACCCGGGCTCGGTCGATAGAGGACAGACTCAGGACGTAAGGTACTCAGCTCGTACGAACTAGCGTTTGAAACAAACAGGTTTAGAACCACATAGCTAAGATAGCGTGAAAAATGGCCCAATACCCGGGCTCGGTCGATAGAGGACAGACTCAGGACGTAAGGTACTCAGCTCGTACGAACTAGCGTTTGAACAAACAGGTTTAAAACCACATAGCTAAGATAGCGTGAAAAATGGCCCCATACCCGGGCTCGGTCGATAGAGGACAGACGCAGTGTAACGCTCGGAAATATCGTACCCTACCCTACCTGATCAATAGTGATTATCTATCAACAAAACTAAGCATTTTACTGTAAGTTTTGTATTGAAATTGTGATTTAATGTGGCCAATGATCGTCTAGTTAGCGGTAGGACTCATACATTGTGATGTAGTAACTCAGATTCTTTTAGAAGCTTAAGACAAATGAAATAAACGTTAAAACTACTTAAATTATCGATTCTTCAATTCTGGTACAGTAGTATAGCACCCCTCTTTCATGGTCGACTCAAACCATGATACACCCATGCTCTGAAACAACTAAAATTACATAGTAAGCGAAGAACCTATAATATCTTGGCAATGTGATCTTATTCGGTTATTCTGCCACTCCTATGCGGAAACCAGAGAACTTTGGTCTATCCCGTATAGGTATAAGCCAAATTTATCTGGTTAGGTGCTCCCTCTACGATGTTTATCTTTTCATCTCCTCGGGGAAAGTCGAATGCAGACGGCTCTCGCCTATCCCGTACTCAGTGATAACCAGACATTTAAAAGCAAAGCGTATGTAATCGCTAACTCAGTAGAGTTTTACGGGGAATGATCTCAAGCGATCCAAATACATCCTACCTCACCTAAACCCTAGCCTACCTCATCCTATACCTAGTCCACGCGGGGAGTCCTAAGAAGTAAACGTGTGGAACCACATTCCAGGCCAACCGTAGGTCAAAACAATAGATTTAATAAACGCTCGGTTAGTTCCAGGTATTACAACACAGGAATTTCACCAACACTACCCAGGAGCATTGCAGCATCAGCAGAGTGTGTTTGATAAATGTAATAATAATTTAGAATAGCTGGCTCTGGGATGTAACACCATCCGTCTACAATACGGAGAAATATTAGAAATGAAAAGTGTGGGTTTACGTAACCTGAATCTGATTGATAGAAAATTGCAATCCTTTCCTAGAAATCCTCCCTGGTCTCGCTCGATGGCTGAGCCGACCTAGCATCCCGTCAGTATCCTCACAATTCCCACTATTCCTGTAAAACCTAGAAAAAACCCCAAATTTTCACTTCACTTCAAAACGTCCGACCCCATCTCACCGACATTTTTCTACCGACTCTCAAGAAGCCCATTTGTTTTCCTAGAATAGTAAAATTCAAATCTATGTTTTGCGGAACATGATTTAAAAAGTTTGTTATTCTTCCAGCAAGGCGTTCGAACTCATTTACAGCTCAGAATATATTTTTAGTGTTACAAGCTATATCAAAATGTGTTAATTATTTCTATTTTTGCAAATTAAACGAACCAGCATAAACTGGACCGTTACAGCAGGACGTAAGGTACTCAGCTCGTACGAACTAGCGTTTGAAACAAACAGGTTTAGAACCACATAGCTAAGATAGCGTGAAAAATGGCCCCATACCCGAGATCAGTCGATAGTGGGCGGATTCGGGAAGTAAGTAAGTTAGTAGTCAGCCCATACGCCCCAGTGGTTGAACCGTGTGAGTTAAGAACCATATTGTTTAGGTATCCTCAAAAATTATCTTAATACTAGCTGCGCCCCGCGGCTTCGCCTCAGTGGAAATTTATGTTTCCAACTTTCTTAATTTTTTTCTTTCATAAGAACCTTCTCCTGACAATAACAAACACAACAAAGAAAGAATTAGCGAAATCGGTCCAGCCGTTCACGCGTGATGCCGAGAACCAAGGAAAACGGGTTTCATTTTTATATATATAGATTTGCGTTCAGTCGATAGCAAAAGATTTGCCAAAACGCAGTAGGTTTGAACTCAAAGCGCATGTCTACAATTCGATACATTTTGCTTTCCTAATACTACATTAAACTTGGTGTTATTAATAAATTATGTGTATTTATATTTACCATGATTAGAAAATCTTACCATGCCATGCTACCTAAATTATAAAATCACCTCTTGAGCGGCGCATGGTTGGAACTTCAATTGGCAGCGACTCCGGTGATTTTCTATTTGAATATGCAAGTTCTCATTTCGTACGCATGCAAATCCGCAGGAGCTCTTACTGTAGAGGATTTCGGCCTCCAACACAAAGGTCGACAATAGTCCCAGATCCTTTGTCCCTATCGACGGCTCAGAATCTCCATTAGGTCACCCTAGTGGTAGATTAATCGGATGTCCGACCCTAATTATAAGTCCATCCGAAATATGTAGCCCTTACTGCTTGGTAATTGATAAGAAAAACCTCTTTTGTAGCATTTTTCAAGTTTGAGAGAATTTTATATTATTTGGTTGAATAAAACGGCATCCTTCGTGAGCGAATAATATTATACATTGTGTATACATATAACGCCGCAGCGTGCACATATAATTTTCTGGGAAACCCCTAAACTGTGACTACCTTAATCCGTCCCAGTTCAAGTTCCATCAAAATCTTCCTACCGATATTGCTCTCAAACATAAAATGAAGTGTCTACTTTCGATTAATTTTCGACATTCTTGCCGAACTTAGATATTTTTTATCATTTTTACTAAAAGATTTGGTAATCTGTCTACGCTATCCTTCTTGCCATGAATGTTCCTAAGAATTCGTGCTTGCGAGATAAAAAGTATATGACGGAGAATGTACGTTTTTAAGACAGTTTTCAAAATGAACTGAAGTTTTCGATAGAAAAAAAAAATATTGCGTTGAACGACTCGAAGGTACTTATCTAATACTAGCCTCTGCCCGCGGCTTCGCACGCGTATTTTCGGTATAGTAAGTAGTCTATTATCTAAGTAAAGCTATGCTCTAAACGTACGCCAAATTTCATCTTGATCTGTTCAGTGGTTTTGTAGATCCTAGGTAACAAAATTTATTTCGCATTTCACAAACTTTTACATTTATAATATTACTAGCTTCTACCCGCAGCTTCGCACGCGTATTTTCGATAGAATAAGAAACCTATTATCTAAGTTGGGCTTTGCTATAAATGTACGCCAAATTTCATTTTGATCTGTTCAGTAGTTTTGGAGATCCTAGGTAACAAAAATTCAGATTTCACAAACTTTAGGCTTTATAATATTAGAAGGATAGTAGGGTATGCGTTGAGTCACTTCACATTGCCCAAAAATCCGCAAAAATTAAGAAACATCAGATATTATTAAGTGACGAGGTCCTCCTAGCTGAATATCGGTCACAGCGACGGCCACTTTCAACGGTGACTAGCCATGTATTCAGATTATAGTGCACAAGTGTGTGCGCAAACTCAGGTGCACTCTCTGTTTCCTCACACTCATAATTCGACGGGGCGGCAGACCAACACGCCCGGGGAGAGGTCAGGCGCAGGACAAACGGCTTAACGTGCTTTCCGAGGCACGGGGATGTAAGACTGCACTTTCTGACTGAATTTTTCTTCTTAGAAAAATATTATTTTGTACATTGTAGTGAAGGTAAAAGAAACATGACGGTTAGACATTGAATCGTTTAATCTCACAGAACATAGGTAGGTAAGTAATCACATTAAAATAAAAAGATAACAAGGTATCTATGTATACTATCATGTATAGTAAATAATCTAGGCTAGAAATAAACCCGGGACTAGGAATCCGTCAGTTGAAGTTCACTGTGAGGCGGTCTTCTTTGGGTATTGAGAGAATTGAGGATAAGGCTGAGCGCAGACTTGAGTCACGACAGTTTTAAGACAGACTAAAGACAGACTATTGCTTTACAAAATGTATGAAGATGCAAGACAAAACAGTTTTGTTTCCGTTTTAAGGCAGACTTTCTATGTGAGGAAAGTCTGTCTTAAAACTGTCGTGACTCAAGTCTGCGCTCAGCCTAACACGTTACATTCTGTTAACCTCGCTTTGCGGAATACGGAATAATTTTACCATGGCCTGGCCATCTCGTCTGTCAAGGTGTTGCTTACCAAAGCTGTGCTCTGACACACTGACATAGCCAAGCAGGCGGGTATTGTGTGTTGACAGTTGAACGGATGCCTAGAGGTGGGTGAGGTGAACCTTGAAGAATACCTTGACGACATTGGCCGGCTGGTGTATCCCTTAGGCCGTTTGTCCACCGCCGCCGTCACCGGACCGTCAACGAGAACTAGATTATTTCGGGCCGAGTTTAAGATGACGTGACGGACTTGCGGTGGACACGCGGCTATAGTATATGTATCAGTACTTCGGCGCCGTCATCTCGTTCTCGTTGACGTCCCGGTGACGGCTGCGGTGAAAAAACGGCCATAACTATACCTATTAATAATTTCGGACCGGTCTACGGTAGACTCGAACGAAATGCACATCAAATTGAAGAGCGTAAAAAATTTGTCGATCCGAGTCGACAACTTATAGGCGGAAAATTCGGATTATCGAGTAGTTTCAATATGAAAATGAATAAATTGCTAAAATTGTAACAGCGTTGCAAAGTAAACATGTCTTCTTCTTCTTTTATTTTTGGCTCTGCGTCATAGTTTGACACAATTCTGCCAATGTCAGTTTTAGAACGAATAAAATTTATGGAGGTTGAGTTTGTAAAGAGTAAAATTTAATCTGTACAGAAATATTTACGGTCTACATTTTGTACCTACCTAGATGTGTATTATGTATGAGTCACATTTCACCCGAGCGAAGCCGGGTTTTCATCTAGTTGTGAATATTAACGATCTTCAGAACCCCTACATAGGTACATACATTATTATGACACTTTGGTGTCACCACCATAAGAAGATATAACTTCAAAACGATTCATATTCATAACTTTGTCATGCCCATTTATATTCATAGCATAATTTTACCGTAAAAGTACTTTATCATTAGGATAGAGATAGCTTGGGTTGACCCTCATAACCTCTCATAACATGATTATCTAACATAACGTATGGCAGGATGATAGATGGGTGAAATTAAATTGCTTGAGTAAATTTTAATCCTATTTAAAGTACCTACCGGCCTTTTGAGCGACCTTTCCGAGAAATGTGTTTTAAAAGTAGGTACTCAATTGTATAGAAATTGTTAAAATTCAGGGCTTGATGTCAATTTTGAACACACATGAAGTATAAGCCTGTTTATCTACGTGGCATTCGCTACCTAGAGCGGTAGCGGTAAGTTCTGCTTAGATTTTGATTTTAGTTTGTATTTTTAGTGCCAGTAGGTTAGCTTTAGTATGTATTACCGCATACCCACTTTGATTTCGCTGCGGCTCTCGGTAGCGAAGGTTTGAACAGGAAGAACAGCTATTTGACGAGAGCGGAAGCGCATTCCTAGCATATGTGCCCTCTAGGTGGTCTTACCGTTTATCAACGACGAAGCACGCAAATTTGCCTAGCATTTGCTAGCTTCGTCGCAAGTCTTGAAAAAATTGTAGGTATTAAAAACTATTTGCTATTTCAGTCACACAGATCGAAACACTGAGTCTGAAGTTTCTAATAAAAATGGGTAGAAAATACCTAGGCTGGTAGTACCTTGTCAGCGCTGAGTCGGACGTATAGTTATAGCTGTGGTTATAGTCTGAATTCATTTGACTTTTTTTTTGACGACCTCCGTGAGGTCCGCCTGCGACGCAGGAGGTTGCGGGTTCGATTCTCGCCTCGGGACAAATGTTTGTACGATCGAGATTATGAATAATCGAGATTACGAAGATTGTGAATAAAAAAATATCTATCTATGTAGTGTATTGTATTACGTATGTCAGTTATCTAGTACCCATAACCAAGCTCTGCTTAGCTTGGGGCTAGTTAATGCTGTGTGAATTGTCCAGCATCATTTATTTATTTATTACTAGCTTCTGCCCGCGGCTTCGCACGCGTTGTTTCTATAAACGTTTAATGGTGATTTCTATCCCGTGGGAACTGATTTATGGGATAAAAAGTAGCCTATGTTTGATTCCAGGATTAGAATTACCTGTATACAAAATTTCAGCCCGATCCGTTCTGTAGTTTTTGCGTGAAGAGGTAACAAACATCCATCCATCTGTACATCCATCCAAACTTTCGCATTTATAATATTAGTGTGATGTGATGTGATGTGATTAGTGTGATAGTGTGATTTGGTTTAGTTGTAAACCTGGATAAAACAACGACGATGATGATGATAGAACTTAAGGAGTATCTCAATCTGGTAAGCGAGGCTGCGGCCTCCAGTCCGCCTCGAATATTGCCGCATAAGTTGGGCTCAGAGTTTCAAACTGATAACTTTCACAAACTCGTGTACTTACATCTTTAAAGTGGGAACTGGGAAAGTGTTTCACCACACTTCTTTTGAAGTCAGAATGTATTTGGGATGTCGTGATTTTCCTCATACACTTGAATTACTTGAATTTTTTTTTGGTTATGATTCGTTCCTATATGTTCATTCAAATACTTTTATTGCGATCAGTACTATTTTACTTGGTATTGGTATAGTGTATGTGCATTCGTGGTATAGTGTATGGGCATTTCAATGGCAACTACCTGCTAAATTGTAAGCAATTCGGGTTTACTCGCGGCAGGTCAACTACTGATGCCGGTGTAGAGTTAGTATCGCATATTTTTGATGCTTGGGAGAAGTCGCAAAATGCTTAGGCATTTTTTGCGATTTGTCAAAAGCGTGCGATTGCGTACATCATGAAACGATAATCGGGAAACTACATCACTATGGAATAAGAAACTCCTCTTTGGATCTTCTTACATCTTATTTGAGTGATAGGCATCGAGCACATACCGTGATAGGATACAAACAGTTTATTTGACTAACATCAGGTATAGCGTTGCCTTGCATTCACGGGTTGCGAGAGGGCAGTCATGCGCTAGCCACCGGCGAGAGCGGACGTGCTTACCGAGCTACTGGTGACGTAACGAGCCAATGTTGCTACCTACTTAGTTCTGTCTGTACCGGTGAGTACTTCAGGTACTTACTATACTTACTCCTCAGCGAACCATAGTGGATCTTGGACTCTGACACAAGAACTGTCCAGGCATCTCGTCTCTCACCAGCTAGTAGTGTCGGGATTTGCCGCACCAAAAACAATAAGCCAATGAAAATACCTTAAATGATCCGTCAACCTGTGGACAGAGTCATCAGGTCTTAACAAATGTTGTTTTGTTTGATTTGACAGCCTATACAAGCCATAGCGAGTAAAGGCCAATATCCTCATCAGATGAGTTCTTATAAGCAGTGGACGACCACAAACGTCCATGGCTGGACATAGCCCTCTCTATCATCATCACCAACCTATATTAGTCCACTCCCGGTCATAGGCCTCCCCTAATGAGCGCCATAGCGCCCTGACTTTAGCTTCCAGTATAAGACGCCACAAATAGCGGTCTTGAGCCGCCTCCATCCATTGGCTACGCGGCCGCTACAATGTCGGTTTAGCGAGTGGTTTACGCTGTCATGACCACCTGCCGTCAACAGCATCTTGGTCCATTCCAAAAAAAGATCTATCGAGTGGATGGTCTCCCAACTCGAGAACCAACATGGGACAACATGTGGGTGCGCTATTAAGTGTGGTATCATTTCAGTTCTCATTTTTTATATGAAAAAAATATTCTGAAATGATCAAGCCAAGATAAGATTTTTTTTTCAATATTGATGTATTGAAAAATTCTTCTCTGTATCCTAGCTTTCTAGCAAATTCATCTTCGTAATCTACGCAAGGTCGATGGAATTACTTTGTAACCAAAAACGGATTTTCTTAACAAAATTCCGAGGCACGTCTCTGTCGGTTTTTCGTACTTCAATAAGCATAAATCGTTGGATTTGAACCCACACTGAAGTTAAGAATATGACGAAATCTTATTCATTTCATCGCATTCAAATACCGACGCCACAATTATAAGGTCGCAGTAGGTAAACTCAAATAACAGTGGATGGGTAACGTCGATTATAATGTTCTTTTCTCTTCACTCATCGGTATAGAGAGAGAGCAGCATAGGTACAGTCGACTGTACTAATATTATGGTCGTTCAAATTAAAGAGCCTAGCTCTTGTAGGTGCAGTAGGTAATGCTATTTCCTCCACTTTTCTCTTTTCAATGCGGTCTCATTTACTTCTTTATATATTGTTATATACGACATGACATCGATTTTCTCCTTGATCTGACTCATAAAGCTAGTTCTTGGTCTTCCTCTTCCTCGTCTTCCTTCTACTTTTCCTTCTATGATGTTACTTATGAAGTCGCCATGGCCTATAAGATATCCAGTCATTCTCCCTCTTCTGTTTTGAATGGTGTTCATCAAAAATCTCTTCTCCTCAACATTTTTCAGCACCTCATTAGTAACCTTCTCCGTCAAGCTAATCCTTTCCATCCTCTAGCAGTAGCACCACATTTCAAACGAATCAATCCTCTTTCTATCCCTATAAGATTTTAAGACAGGTTATTAAAGTGTACCGGTTTTGCCTTTTTTGATTGTTTGCCAATATTGATAAGGAGTACCTGACTAAGTAAACTTTGGCAACGTCGTGTCTCACATTGTCCATGACACACATGTCCAGTATCGACAGCGTGTCGCCGCGGCGCGCCTCTGCGGGTCGCACCGCCAAGGCTGGACAGTGAATGCGTTAAAGTATGTGTTGTCCCTCGTAGGTACACTTGTCTTACTGTTTTCACCCACATAGTGTCACTCTTCAAGCCTCGCGCTCAATATTTGTCTAACGAAATGTGTTACCAATATGCAGTATACATACGCGTTTCGGTTGGCGCCGTAAAGCGGGATATGGGCCTTATCCGGCGCCTTATAGGAGACAATGTGACGATGTAGAGGATCCGATGATAAGGGATTGCGTTGGGTGAAAATGTAGGTAAATAATCGGAGGTAAATCATAGTGATAGATTCGATGGATAATCGATTTAGTTTGTTCTTTTCGGGTTGGATTACAAAGGTATTCTTATATCAGTCTTTATGGGGATAAAGACTGATATATGGGCTAATGTCTTCGCGATATATCGAAGATATGCGGGGGCTCGTAGACGAATTTGCAACTTAGATTAAGTTAAGCCGTGGCAGTGAGGATGGGTAGCTTTAAACGTATTGTCTAGTTTCTATAAAGGACATTCATGTATGCGCAATTATATGAACCGATCACAAAGAAATAGTACAGTCGGCTGCAAAAATATATATACACTCCCAAGTTTTCAATTTGACTATTATAGTAAGTGTATAGTAATTGTGATAATTTATATACCGCATTCTGACAACTACGATGATTACTTTATACTAAAAACGTGTGCGCAGCCTTTTATTTGAAAAGTTCCGCGTAAAATAAAAGTTAAACCTTGGAAGTGTATACATGTCTGTGCAGCTGACTGTACATAACCAATTTGTTGATGATGCAGTGCAGCTTGTTGTAATTTTTCTTACTGTCTGGTAATTAAAATATTTACGTTGATTGTTGCATTACACAAATAACTCTACACAAATTATTATTGTTTTTAAAAAACTGACCCCACTTCAAATTCTTATACACTGATTTTTAAGATTTGCAGGTCAAATATTAATACCATAGGAATATTTTTTTCATGGGACCATCTCGAGGTCATTAATTAACTAGTATACTAAACAATAGTAAAAGAACCAATCAATTTAAAACACTCCACAAAAACGGAAAAATCGGCGAACATCAAAATCATACTTACAGCCGAACATAAAACCTCCTACCTTTTTGAGATCGGTTAGTAAAATTAAGACTCCTGATAATCCGCCAGTTGTGTCCCAAAAATGCTATGTGAACTTTTTTCTATTCTCCTCGCTAAAATCCGTGGTTCCTTTAAACATACTATACACGGCCCTAAAATCAGAGGCGATATCGGGCAAGTGGTGGGGAGCGCCCTAGATCGTTCCCTAAATCGTATCGTGTGTAGGCTAATCGCAACCATAATGATTTAGCGATTAGCCTACACACGATACGATTTAGGGAACGATCTAGGGCGCTCCCCACCACTTCCCCGATATCGCCTCTGATTTTAGGGCCGTGTATAGTATGTTTTAATATCTTTGAATCCGCTTCCCGCTACCTCTCCGCCCCATCCTCCCCTAAGCCATACATAAATAAAGATGCGATGCGATGGCGTCTATGCAACTGTCTGTGCAGCGAATGCCAACCCCGAGTTATTCATACCCTCGTAAATCAGAGGATTCAGAAGGCATTGCTTTCTTAGGATAGTCTGTCGTATTTTAAGAAACATTGTGGATCGGGTGGTTTTGTGAGTTTTGTCTTAGGCATACCTATTTCTGTAGCTATTTACGTTTTACGTTCGCGTCTGGGCTGCGATCACGGTGTAGTAAGTGTTACCTATTGGTATTACAGCTTAAGGGCGTATACAACCTCAAATTGCTTATTTTCAACTCCGTCGGACCTCCATATCTTCCAAACTACTGAATATTTAACTTTGAAATTTATACATGGTAAAGTTCAGGACTTATTCTATCGATCATATGTTTCGAAAATACGATGCCATAAAATTTTCTCGATAGAAAAAAATCGCAAAGTTACCTCTAATTTTTTACTAAAACCCTAATTTCTCAATAAATACAGATGATACGATCTTGAGATTAAGCATAGTAATTGAACTAAGTATAAAGAACATTTTATATGTTGCCTTTTTTTCAATTAACTATTCTAATGTTTGTGGGGAGCAAATAACTACTAAAAACTTGATTTTTGGGCTTACGCCGCTTTGCTCTGTCCCGCTCCTGTGAACGCGAAATCCTATGCCTATCCTCTTCACACAATAACGAGGTAGGGTACCGCCTTAAGCGTTCGCAGTTGAAACGTTAAGAACGCGTTCACATGCCGACATCGGACAATCCGCACTGGGGCCTCTTCAATGGATTCTTGAAGGCAACTTTACCGTTTAGTTCGAATGACTTCATTCGGATTGCTGATCAGTGGACGCACTTGTTGTGATGCCAATAGGTAACTATGTATACTTACCACACCCTGATCGCGGCCCGTCGAAGCCATGGTACAAATAAACAAGGTATGCTACTCCGAGATCTTCCCAAGACTACGTCACTGTCCAATTGCCACAAAAATGGGAGGTTATGTACATTTGCTGGTGACTATCAAACTTTTATTGACGCCGGTGAATCACCCGTTGTTTTGATCCGATAAATCTTTAAAATAAAGTGGGCGTTTACTCTAAGTAACTGTAAGTGTGAAGGGCGGTAAAATAAGGTTTTTTAAATTCCCGAAAAGAGAATCTGTGGCTGAAAAATGTTCCTGCGATTAGATAAATTTCATTTCAAGAGAATAATTGATTTATCCATGTGCAGAGCTCATTTTAGCGTTGATCAAATTCTGGAAACTAATTTTGAAAAATTTCATGGAAAACCTAAAACTTAAAACCTAGATCTAGATCTCGAATCTCCCAAAACTAAAAAGTTTGAGAACCACCGTAGCGGATATGACGTACGCTTGGGAAAACCCACGTGACCGCTGTTTCTCGGAGTAGCATACCTTGTTTATTTGTACCATGACTGGTCCCATCAATGGATTCTTGAAGGCAACTTTTCCGATCAGTAGACGCACTTGTCGTGAGCCAATAGGTTACTACGTACACTTACCACATCCTGATCGCGGCCCTGGTCGAAGCGACGCGTGACCCGAGAGCTGGTGAGTATCTGGCGCGGCGCATCAGCATTGCCATACAGCGTGGCGATGCAGCCAGCGTAGCGGGGACATGACGACTGGTATTGATATGGATCAGTTGAGCTACCTGTAGGTTGCTTACAAGTCTGCAGTTAGCTGAATTGTTTCAATTGTAAATACTAGTTCTAATTTGTTTCTATTATTTGATTGTAATTTTCTTTGTTCATTAAAAATTACTTATTCAAGTGAAAATAAGTACATAGTTCATATCCACGCCCGTATGGCGCACAAGTTTATGGGATTCCCTTCCATCGACTACCTGCACCACATCGCAATTTCGTCCGTCCATCGAGTGGATGATCTCTCCCAACACAGACAGTTACAGGAATTATTTAACTTTGCTCAGTCAAGCTGTTGCGATCAGAGAGCACCACTACCGCACAGCACAGATATGTGCAATCAAATATGATGTGCAATCAAATACTCGTTTGATTGCACATCTCTAGATTTAACTCTTTTAACTCTAGGTATAAGTTAGACGCATTTTATATTGACGGCATCAATCATCAACGAGTGGCCTCCGAGCATGACAGACAGCTTGGAGGCGACTCGTTTGAAGCCAGTGGGAAGTCATTTTGTCACTGTATAACGTATTTCAAAAAAAACGAGTTTAGATAGAATGCACATTTTTGGGCTGTGGAATGTGCACAGAGCTGTAAGGTCATTTTTTTTAAATTTTCACATAAAGTACCTACGGCAACCGTACATTTTTCATAAGCTAATATAATTTCATCCAACTTCTATAGCTGGCAATATTTTGAATTATTCATCCAGTCATAAAGTTCAGTGACCAAACGGGTTCAATTCCAAATTGGTTATTTCATTGGGTTAGTTTGCGCTTTATGCCCTGTTTGCATTCAATCACAGAGAGTTTTGAATTCGAATAATCATAATATTACTTTCCATTGTACGTAAGTTGACTTAATTGAATATTCAAAACCTTTTGTTGTCTGGGTACTCTACTTAACAAGCTTCCCGAGAACAAGAAATAGGTACTTACGTCAACGGACGGTTGTCCAAATACATAGGTACATATGTAGTTAAGTTTCTTCATGAATTGTCGTTGACAAAAGAATTGATCATTTAATAGTTAATTGAAGAGTGTACAACCCATCTTATTATATTTAAAAGAACCGATCATATTATTTTGTTTATGACACTTACTGACACTGGCAGAATCGAAGCGAAAAACAAGCGGTGCCATTAAGAAAGAAGTTGAAGATGAATTCACATTTTTTATTAATGCTTTTAAAAATGTTCGTGATTCCATAAAAAAAAGTCGAAGAACCAAAGTTGACCCCCTTGAGGTCCTGATTCACCGCTTTCGGCTTGGGGTTGTATGCACGCTGTGCAGCTGTTGCAGCAGTGTGGTGCCAGCTCAGAATTTGCACCACCCCAACTCTTCGCGCGGGTGTCGTGGGCGGCGACTAAGGGATACCCACCGAGGGCGGGCAGCAGCGCTCCCTGCAGAACAATTCCATCAGCGAACTGCGATCCCCAACCCGCATGCCCAGTGTGGGGATAATGCGCATTACTCCCCATGAGATAAAAGCCGGTAAGGCGCTGATCAGGGAGAGGCCTGCGTCCAGCAGTGGACCAATACAGGCTGTTGAGGTTGAGGAGGTTGTATGCACGACGTGGCGCTCCCGTCAATTGGCGCGCGCGTTGTAAACGTCAGA
Source organism: Eupithecia subfuscata (assembly GCA_963564075.1). Classification (NCBI taxonomy): domain Eukaryota; kingdom Metazoa; phylum Arthropoda; class Insecta; order Lepidoptera; family Geometridae; genus Eupithecia; species Eupithecia subfuscata. Next base: position 14,065,554 of record OY751112.1, on the reverse strand, counting down.
TGTTGACACATGTTGACAGATGCTTTGATTTTAGCTTTTTAAATATATTCTTTGCCAAGTACATTGAAGAATGAACTTACCCATGTTCAGTGGCACCCTGTATCGATAGGTCCCCGATCGATCTCACTATCATACCAACACTGCAGCCCATTGGTTATGTTCTTGTATTCATATTCATGAGACATGCTTCTGTCCTGCAACGTACTGCCACATCGTATAATTCCAAACCACAGGGCTGTACTAAGGATTATAAGGAAAATATATATGACGGAGACTCACAAGTGGAGAAAAAAAACAATCACTTTAGACAATACCGCGCGCTGAGCGAAACCTAAGCGGAATTGCTACGCAGGAGGTTGCGGGTTCGATTCTCGCCTCGGGACAAATGTTTGATCTGCAGATATTTGTCCAGGGCGTTTTGGATGTTTATATGTATAATAAAAAATATCTATCTATGTAGTGCATTGTATTAAGTGTATCAGTTATCTTATCTAGCACTCATAACACAAGCTCTGCTTAGCTTGGGGCTAGATAATGCTGTGTGAATTGTCCAGCGTTATTTATTATTATTTTTATTGCTGCAGCACCTCAACCTCAACAGCCTGTATTGGTCCACTGCTGGACGTAGGCCTCCCCCTGATAAGCGCCTTATTGGCTTTTCTCTCATGGGTGTAATGCCCATAATCCCCACGCTGGGCATGCGGGTTGGGGATCGCAGTTCGGTGGTAAAATTGTTATGCAGGGGCGCTGCTCCCGCCCCCGGTGGATATCCCTAAGTCGCCTCTTACGACACCCGTGGGAAGAGTTGGGGTGGTGCAAATTCTAAGCCGGCACCACAAAGCTTACTGGCACCACACAGCTATTTTATAGATACCTAAGATTTTGTTTGTACAACAGTTAACAATAAATATATTAATAATATTAATTATATATTTAATCTAGATTTAAAGATTACATAAACCCCAGAGTAGTATGGAAGTAGAATCTTGTCGAGCCCTAAAAAATGTGAAATACTAAATTACAAGTTAATTGCTTAAAAGTTTTAAGAAGCCTATGGCTTTGAAAACGCTGTAAATGTTTTTATGATGTATTTTTTTCTAGGTATTTAAACTCACACTGGAAATGTACCGTCTACTATTTTATTTAATTAAGAACTTTAAAATAATTGAAATAAATATATTTCTGATTCTGATTCTGAGATAAGATGTGATCCTGAGTCCGTCTCGCCTGTCTCGTACTCCACTATGCGGTGATGTTGCCAACGCCTCACTAACTGGCACACATCGGGCGGATTATTGGAAAACAGTGAATCTCAGCCCATATTGAGGACACTAGGAATTAAACACGTACTAAGTGCTACTACTGCTTTGATAGAGGGAGGGACTAGAGGGGTTGGATTTCTAGAGTGAAGCTTATATTTTACATTTTCATACGCAGATAAAACACTGATGCAGCTCAAGCACAAGTGATGCAGCTTGATGAAGCTTGTATCTTTTTTCGTCTGAGGTGGACCTCTTACAAAAGAATTTATAATATTACATTTATATCAGACAGCATTAGAACAAGTATATATATTATTTAACTTATTCTACGGTCCATTATTATTATGCGTATATACAGAGTATTTTTTTTAACTGGGACAGTACGGGGGCACCCATAACCAGAGGATATATAGGTGCAGTTTCTTTTGAAACATCAGCTCCTTTTTGTATACCTACCTTAAATCCAACATACATAAATATATATAAACTTATTTTCCTTTAAGTCAAATTATTTATCTAATGTTATTTGTTGTAAATAAAATTGGTGATTGTACATTTGCCACAAAGTAAATTCGTCACGAAAAAAGCATCTGTAAATTCGCCACAGTTCTATTTTTTTTTTAAATCCTTTTTCTATTTATTATGATTAAGTATTATGTAAGCTCGTCACATTGCTTTCGCATAGACAGACATAACAGTTTCATAATAAAAACGTTATATTGTTTTCATGATCAGGATTTTAAGAATTTAACGTTACACACGTACTCGTCATAATTGCGTTATAATTTAATTTATTCACTGTACCTACCCACTAAAATAACACACTATAAAGCCGCGTGCGATAGGAATAGGCCGGAACTTTGTCAAATTAAAATATTCTGTCACACCGAGTTTCTGCCCGTGACTTCGCACGCGTTGTGTATCGTTCCCACTTATTGATTTATGTGATAAAAAGTGTGTTATTCTAGCACCTATAAGCAAATTTCAGCCGGATTTTAGCATGAACATATTACAAATATACATCCATTCATCCATCCATCCAAACTTTCGCATTTATAATATTAGTTTGGTTTCTCATCCGCGTTTTAACAAACCATCGTCTTCTGATCGAGCGCATTCGACACACGCGCTTTTTCAATATCATCTCTCGGTATAGGATAAACATGTATGTATGATGTAATTCGAGCTGTCTGTATCACTCATTATAAAAATTGTTACGAGATGGGCAGGTTGCGAGATGGGAAGGTGCCACAAATGAATGGCAGGTAAAATAAAAACCTCTCAAACATTTATCTTGAGAAACAGCTGCATAAGTTGAAATTCAAGTAAATCTGAGTCATTTATCCGATTTCAATGGACTTAGTAGCGACGACAGTCCTAAGTGAATTGTACAATGAGCTCCGAGCTTAGCATGCATAACTTAAAAACTAAATTGACTATGAATAGACTCCGGACTTTGGAACTTTGGCTTATGAAGATAGTTCATAGATGCGGTTCGGTGATAAATACTTTGGATCTTATAATGGGGACATCGCATTATCTCATGAATGGGAAATTCAATGGGGAATAGATAAGTAACAGCAACGTATTTCGCTGATATATCGCTCTGCTACACCAAGATACGGCACGTTGGCACTGAAAGAGTTAAACTTAATATGAATGTAAGCTACGCACCTTGTTTGTGTTGGAAGAACACTAACGTTTCATCCCTTAAGGCTCCTCCTCCCCGAACACTAGCGCCGCCACATATTTTATCTTATTATTACGTCGAAGAAAGGAAATTCCAAAAGTTACGTTGGACAATTTGTGAATCCTATCATAAGCTTTTTTTAATGCATCTGTAATTTTTTTATTTTGTATACTTTAAGCAGAGTTGCGAAGTTGCTGTTTTTGGCCACCACGGTGGCAAAAAAGCAACTTCGCATCTCTGCCTACACTATACAAACTAAAAAATTTATAGAGGCATTAAAAAAATGCTTATGATAGGGTTCACAAATTGCCCAACGTAATTTTTGGAATTTCCTTTCTTCGACGTAACAATAAGATAAAATATGTGGCGGCGCTAGTGTTCGGGGAGGTAGAGCCTTAACGAGGGACTTTTCAAGTTGAGCCGCGCGCCCTCCGCGTCCCTGTGTGCCATGGCGATGGACAACACACACAAGGTTAGTAAACTCTCTTACACACGTAATGAATTCGTTAAACTACGATATTTGTTATAGTAGTTGCGCGTGTTCCGCGTCCCTACGTGCACTGCGATAGACAACACAAACAAGGTTTTCTTACACTCGTAATGAATTCAGTTTGACGAATTTTATATTATTCATAGTAAAAGCGATATTTTTCATAGTAAAAGAGTGGAAACTCGCTGAAAAAAGCACGAATATGCTTTATCTCTGTCGATGTGTGATTTCCTGTACTCATCACCATCATCAACCGATATTAGTCCACTACCAGCCATAGCACCCTGTCTTCAGCTTGCCGCATCCAGCATCTGCCTGCAGTCTTATGCAGGCCGTCATCCCACCAGCCTGCCATCTACCGAGTTGCGGTCTCTACTCGAGAACACGTTGACCCCAGCGGTTATTGGTTCGTAGCGAGATATGGCCGATAGCGCGCTATGGCGCTTATTAGGGGAGGCCTATGTCCAGCAATGGACTATTATAGGTTGATGATGATGATGATGGTGAACTCGGGTCTTAGTAGGTACGTGTTCATTATCAATCTCAACTGTGTCTGTCCTGTCTGTGTCCTAATCTGGGGGAGGAAACGTGACGGAAGAAGGGGTCGGCGAGTGTGTGGATCGGTGGGCTCGCCGGCCAGGTATAGGAGGAAGAGGGGACGCCAGTCGGGCCGCGGATCTCTCTGCATGCTTCGGTGCTAGGAGGTAGCGGTAAATTATTGGACTTCTTCAAAATATTTCGAAAAGTATGAAACCTACAGAAATTTCAAAAACTGTTTCGAAATGTCCGAACCGGTACCTTTCATTTAATAACCCACTGTGCGTTAGCCCCCTCTTTTAAAAATTATCCCCTCCCCCTTTTTGACCATTTTTCAAAAAGTGTTAATTTTACAGACTCCTCTATATTTTTCCTGTAAAATATAGATCCATATCTACAAACACTCCATACATTATGAATTTAAAAAAGGTACGTGTTCATTCGCGTTAAAACATTTAACTTAACCAACTTAAGTACGCAGTACAAAAATGTACTTCACTCTACTCAAATATTAACAGGCACTTGATCCCCTAACCTAGGCAAGGCTCTTTTAAAGCCCTTAAAATAGATGCTGGCATACTTAAAGCTCGTCTTGGAGCTATTCGTCTCAATAAAAGTCCTCACCTGCCGCAGGTTGTTAATGGCCGCGACGAGTCGACGAGGCAGCTATAAACTTGGTAAGTGGTGGTTTACCGTCACTTTGCTATAACCTGACTCGTCTACGACAAGGTAATTTTAGAAAAAATCTTGAAGCGGCGAGGTTACTTTAAAGTTTGTTTACAGAGACAATAGAGAGATAATGCAGGGAAAAAATGTAGTATAAAATGTAATGTAGGAAAACTCTTCGGGTTTTCAAAAAACTATCTGAGCGTCTGGTCGAAGCGACGCGTGACCCGAGAGCTGGTGAATATCTGGCACAGCGTATCAGCATTGCCATACAGCGTGGCAATGCAGCCAGCGTCTTGGGGACGCTTCCGACTGGTGTTGATATGGATCAGTTGAGCTATCTGTAGACTGTTTGTAACAGTCAGCAGTTAGCTCAATTGTTTCAATTGTAAATACTAATATAATTTTCTTTGTGAATAAAGATGTCATGTAGGGAATAGAGAGATAATATAGGGCCGTCTCGTTGGTCTAACGGTCAGCTTGTTCAACCGCTGATAATGGGGTCCTGGGTTCAAATCCCGGGTCGGGCCAGTAGTTGTTATTTGGGTTTCTCTAGCAAGAAAAATTCACAGTAGCAGCCCGGAGTCAGGACGTTAGCGGTGTTACACCCCATGCCTCGGAAAGCACATTAAGTCGTTGGTCATGCGCTTGACCTATCCCCGGTCGTGTTGGTCTGCCGTCGTGAGTCGCCAGAGTGCACCAGTGTTTGTGACACACTTGTGCACTATGATATGTCCTCCGCATTTGGCTAGTCTCCGATGAGACTGGCCGCCATGGTTGAAATTCGGCTACAAAGTACGGAAATGCTTATTCTGAAGACAACATGTGTTGTCTTCGAAACAAGTCGCCATTCAAATAAACAAATAGTAAAGGCTTGGCCAAACCAACGCGTTCAGCTCGCGTCCGCGGTGGCGTGCGCGGTGGCGGTCAGTTGTTGTGTACGCACTTGTAGCGACGTGTTCACATCGATGCGTCCTCTGATTGGTCGTGGCGTCCGGTGCAGCGTCTGCACGCGGCGGTGGCAGATCGGGCTTGTTACGTTAGGACGCTGCACGCAGCTATTTATTTGTTGAGAAGAACTATGTTGTTTAGTTTTAGTAGTCAATGACGTGACTCCAGCCTGGTGAACGCAAGAACAAACGCGACGGTGTATACAACTTTTGCACGCTCAGTATCGCCACCGCGCACGCCACCGCGGACGCGAGCTGAACGCGTTGGTTTGGCCAAGCCTTAAATCAATCGTGTCATCATGTCATGCCATCCCTTTGGTAGCTACAATGTTATAGTCAATAGACTTGGTATAAATAGTCAATAGACCAGTCAAAACTGTATACATATTTTGCTATGTATACCTAATCTATTGTTATACAAGACAAAATTTAAAAATTTAAAAACCTGTCGACGCTTATTGTCTGAACAGACTTACATGAAACATGGCTAAGAACACTCGGGATAAAATTTACTATGACACAAAAAGAAACTAAACGAAAATCGGTTCATCCATTTGGGAGCTACGATACCACAGACAGACACGTCAAACTTATAACACCCCTGTCTTTTTGCGTCGGGGGTTAAAAAAGGCAGATACACAGACAGATACAAAGTGACTCCTCTTCGTCGGGGATTTTTAATAAAAAATTCAGCTAAGGTGTGATTTGAACGTTTAGCCTGTGCCGTGAAACGGTGTGTATCTTGGCCAGGGGCCGAATCCAACTAACCAATCTCTTTACTATGACAATAGTATCATCGGAGAATCGTCCATAGATTAAATAAACTCTACCAGCGGTACGACAAAAAAGTTACACGTCTGTTGAGCGCGTGTTTAACGAAAGCGTTACCACAAAACGTTTTATACGGTTTACAGTTAGACACGGCTTAGACATAGTTTAAACGACAGTTAAACTCTTGATAAACCCACGTCTAACTGTTTAGACACTGTTTAGCTAAACACTTGTTAGACCGGTGTTTACGTTGGTTTTTATAGTAACACTGTAGGTAAATAATGCGTGCGTTGCTATTTGCACGGATAGATTGAAATAATACTTTCAACTTTGACACTTTTGACACGCGCTCTGAGATACCATTTTCAGAGAAGCAAACACCTAATTTAGTGGAATAGGAGCCCTGTCCGTTTGACAGTCGTTTAAACCCCGTAGATTGTTAGCGATGTAGCAAGATAACGTCGAAACCCAAAATTTGTAGCCACCCGTAGCTTGTTACGACGTAGCACGGCGTAGCCAGACATCGTGGGCGCGGCACGTTTAAACTTGCAAGCAAGAAAATATAAGGTATCATGGTGAGTACAGACCAAGCGAGCGAGAATGAGCGAATGCAAATGAGTGTGATTCGACAATCGGTACGTTCGTTCCACTTTTCTTTGATGTAGCGACAGCCGCCGGAGCACGGCCGAAGGCGAACGATGGCCCTCGTTTGGGGTCGCTTGCTTTTGTAATAACGTCCACACTGGTTCTTTCGCGTTCGTTCGTTAGCCTTCGCTTGCTCCATGATATCATATTTGTACCTGGCATCAAATTCTGATCCTATAAAATACAGTAGCAAGATTGGAACACATCAGTGGCGTAGCAAAATAGCATCATTAGCATCCATCCGTAAGGTAGCGAAACAGTGTTATTTGGCTTATCTAATGTCCAAATTTTGGCCACTTCGGCCAGTCACAATGGAGGCTATTCATGTCCTGGGGACATTTATAGGGTACAAGTGTACGCAAACAAAGTTGTACTCTCTATTCCCTCTGTCTTATTCCGATGGAACAAACGAACCGACATGACCATTATAAGCTTTTGCGGCAAGGCGAAATAGCAAAGCCTAGCAACATAGAATAGCTACGGCAAACTTCGTATAGTCACTCTTTTTTCAAGCTCCACCATCAGAGTAAACGTAAACTATTGTTGGCAAGCTCAATAGCTTCCCTCGGGAGATTGGCAGTACATTGTTCTAAGTTAAACTTGACTGGGTCACCGATACCCTCCGCGGTGGCCCGGGACTGCAAACATTTGTGTTACATCTAGATCTTAGCTGGGCCCCGATTCTGTTACGTTCGGGACGATAATACAAGAGGCAATTCTGGGCCGACCACACAATGTGACGTCTTCAAGAGCTGTTCGCCATTTTTGTTACAATCAATGTTGTCTTAGTCCTGTTAAATCATGAAAATATTAATACTCGAAAATGTTTGTGAGAATTAAAACAAGATAGTAAACAAACATTGGGAAATTGATTGAAGTTTAAGTGGGTCCAATTCAAGACAGTGGTATTGTCGCAGAATCGTCACGTAGAAACCTTAAATGATCTCTATATAGTGCGTGCGTGTATTTGCACAGAGAGATTGAAATAATGGTTTCAACCTTGACACTTTTGACGTGCGTCCGGCCATCTGCAGTCTCTTTCATCTACGGTAGAATAACAAAATATGTCATTCCACAGTTACTATTGTCACAGTAAAGCGATTAGTTTAGCTAAATAGGTTCCCTGTTTCTATCGCAACAATCATTATTTTGGTTTTAAAGATATACTCGCACTCATGTGTGATGAAGTTTCACCATTTCTAAATATCGAAACCGTTGCAGATGTCGGGGACTTAAACATGGGTCGATAATGTTGGTTTATATTTTACTGATCCGATGAAACATGGGTCAAGATAACTTGACGCAAACATATTGCATCTAAGTCGAACTTAAAGGGTTTTCTTGCTCATTTTCTTGAGAAAATGTGGTTTCATGAATTTTACAGTAAATGGATTCTCAACATTATCTACGCTGAGTTGAAATTTTAACACAAAATTTGCTAGACATTGACTAGTTTTACCCATAACTGTTTCTGTGAATAAGGTTTTTTGTTTTTATAGTGCTCAGAGAAAATTCTAAGAATTAATAATAATTTTAAGTATATGTATGAGGAATCAAATAATAACCCAAAAATATTACGACTTCGACGGGACTTGAACCCGCATCCTTCCCTCAGTACAGGAATCAATCAACTACACCACGAGGTCAAGTGACGTTGGAGTCGAAAATCTTTGGGACTTTCTTAGGACTCTAGCGCCGTTACCTTGTATTTGTATGCCAAAAAAGTACGTCCAAGACAAGACTCGAACCTCATACCTCACACTTAGTACGGAGACTTCCTTATCTTTTCAGTTTTTTGGGGTTTCTTACCTGAATTTGATGGGGCGGGTAATCATTTTTAATTTCTTGCACAATCAACGATAGCCATATTTGATATTTTAGTAACTTGTCGTAGAACCTAAGCTAGTAGAACCACGTATTTATCATCCTTTTGTGTCTTTCCTTAAAGCGTACCTCATGTTGAAAAAAGCTTCTAGCACTGAAATGGCCTGTTCATTCGCTTTAATCCCAACTCTTCCCGCGGGTGTTGTAACAGGCAACTAAGGGATATCCACCGGGGCGGACAGCAGCGCCACCTGCAGAACCATTTTACCACCAAACTGCGATCCCCAACCCGCATGCGCAACGTGGGGATTATGGGCATTACCCGCCATGAGATGAAAACCAATCAGGTGCTTATCAGGGGACGCCTGCGTCCAGCAGTGGACCAATATAGGCTTTTGGGTTTGGGGATTCGCTTTAAAGAAAGACACAAAAGGATGACAAACATATGATTCCTCTAGCTTAGATTTTACGATAAGTAACTATAATAATCAAATATGGCTGTCGTTGACTGTGCAAGGAAATAAAAATGAATGCCATGGGCTTTCATGGCCCATGAAGCATATGGTAAGTACATCTGCAGGTGCTTGATGCGAGGAGACGCGCCACTCCGGGTCGCACCGCCGAGGCTAAGCAGTGAATAACACTTTTATGGCCCATGACATGAAGTGCATGGTCAATCTGCAAGTGATTTGTCATTGTATGCCAAGCACGCTGCTTATCGATGCTGTTGAGTAGGAGTGCCAACTTCTCGCGTAGATCTCATCGTGGCGGGTATTATAGGTATACTCTGTGTACATACGGAACTAACAGTATCTACATCCGGCTCTATACTGCTATCCGACTTCCTATGGAGACACGGCTTCCAAGCTGTTGGTAGGTTCCAGCCTCTATCTCTATTGAAGTTGGGCCGTCGTCCAATCTCTATCGCCTCGCGTATCTTCCTGGGAACAAGGAATTTTTCCGCAGAAAAGACACGGCATTCGTCGAATCGTACCTAATGCGATGGTACTTCCTCAATACAGTGTTCTACAACGGCCGAGCTAATGGTGTCAACATTATTTACGGCGCGTATGTGTTCAGGGAGCCTGGTGGATATGTTCCTCTTCGTTTCACGAATATAACATTTACGACAATTTTACAATGTAATCGACACAACCAACACTACCGTAATCGATTGTCGTAAAAGTTTTCGAATTCGAAAAATCGTATCGTATTACCACATAAGCAAGCACTATACTTCAGCATCGATTAACATCGTTAATAGGATAATTTGTAGTAAATTCGTTATATTTTGTCCTCCGATAATAACAAGCCATAATTATACTGCTGATGGGTTGAGTTTAATGACTTTTCGTGTTCGGGTAACAATCGGTTGTTAACGGAAATAACAATTCTATATTAATTGGAGTTTTATTGGAATATCCTATCGACTCGATTGTCACACGTTTCAATTATCGAAAGTGTAGTTAAAACACGCACAAACGAATACAGAATCAGACGCAGTTTCACCGAAAACGGTTTAGTAGTTAGATTTTTTGAAACACCTGAAGATTTTATAGTAATAATAAAGAGAAATTAGAGTAAGTAATTAAATTTACTTACGTACTGGATCTGCGACCCGAAGTGTTCTGCCGTTGCCACCACATCTAGCGAAAGAATCTTTAGTTTTTTTGATGGGAAACTTTAAAAGAAAATTCCAATCAAATACTAGAAACACATTAGAACTAGTATTTTAATTGAAATAATTGAGCAAACCGCTCAACTAACTAGTCAGTTGCAACAGTCGCTGCAAACAATCTACAGGTAGCTCAATTGATCCACATCAATACCAGCCGAAAGCGTCCTTGAGACGCGGGCTGCATTACCCGCTATATGGCAATGCTGATGGAAAACTTAACATTGCAGGATGGATAATTTCTATGATGAAGCATTTGAGATGACAATTTCGTCAATCAAATGACGTTAGAGCAAGACTGCGGTGGACACAATCTTTTGAACTCAGCAGTGTGTAGAACTCGGTTGCGTAATGGGTATGTCTACATATCCACTCAATCTAACCAGTTTCATGTGTGACTGGAGCCAAACAAATTTAGAATTCGTTATGCAAATACGTTGAACAATTGTAAATTGGAAGCTTTGGTCATCGAGCCGTGTCCCTTCCACAATCAGCCACATTCAACAAACAAATAAACAATCATAAAGGGATTATGATTATAAGCCTAATACTATCAAGTTTGGCACTGAGACCAAAGTTATCAAGGGATTATCAACATTTTTTTGGAAATCCAACGAATAAAACCGTACATCCAGGGTGCATTTTTAAAACATCGTGAGTCTTCTAGACTCTTCTAGACGACCTCTGTGGCGCAGCGGTGAAGGCCCGCCTGTGACGCAGGATGCAGCGTGTTCGATTCCCGCTGCAGATAATATTTGTTCCTGGTGTACTGAGGGTTTTCTATGTTGGTAAGTATAATAAAAAGATCTAGCTATGTATTAAGTTTATCAGGATATCTAGCAGGTACCCGTAACTGCTTAGATGATGCTGTGTGGATAGTCCAGCATTATTTTATTAAATTAAACCTAGGTAAGATCCGTCGCGACGCCGCAAGATACGTATAAGTAAAGAAACGAGTAGGTAATTAACATAAAAACAAAATTTTGTAATGATGGTAACGGTTGGTCCTACAGTACTAGGTACATAAAATACTGACACCATTGCATTTTGAAAATAAACTTGACACTTATTTTATCAACGGCCTATATTGCTTCACTGCTTATTGGCTTTTATCTCATGGGGGGTAATACCCATAATCCCCACGCAGGGCATTCGGGTTGGGGATCGCAGTTCGGTGGTAGAATTATTCGGCAGGGAGCGCTGTTGCCCGCCCCCGGTGGATATCCCTTAGTCGCCTCTTACGACACCCGCAGGAAGAGTTGGGGTGGTGCCAGTTGAGCCGGCGCCACACAGCATTTCATTAGGTATTTACCTTTATTTAATTCCAATTCAAAACATCCTTCTAAGATTCTAAGCAATAGGCAGATAAGATTAAACTGTCGGAATGGTTTTACGGAGGTAAAGGAGCTTTTTCCAAAGCTCAAATCCGTTCTGGCAGATAAGGGCTTAAACCCGCCCCTGATTAGATGTCCGGGCTGTATCCGCATTTCCGCATTTTCGGAGATGCCAATAGGTTTACGGGCTGTAATGGTTTTTACTTACGGCCTGCTTTTGGCTGCGGCTTCTTTTGTTCGGAAGAAAGGAGGTTTCATTCTGCCATGAAATGAACGTGCGTTCGATTTGTGCTTAAGAAGCTCCTGTAAAAATATGGTAGAGGGAGGTCTTTGATGGAGGTAGGTACTTTCTTGTGGATACTTTCTGGTGGATTTTGAATACGAGATAAAACCTAACTTTGGACATTTGGACAAAATATAACTTAAAATGCATTCAAAGATTTAGAGTAAGAAAGAAAAAACTTTTAAAATAGATCTAGTTTTATCATGAGGAAAAAACTCAAAAACTCTGATGCAGGACGACTCATGAATTGTGTACGTGCGCGGGGGCCGTACAGAAATCGAGTTTTTTTACCAACTAGGTTGAGTAAAAATCATTTCCCAAACCTCAAAAAAAAAACTGTAGTTATTTCAGGCCTCTACGATTTAATTTAATGTGGTAAGATTAAGTACCTAATAAAATACCGTCAGAATTCCATACTTTCTGATAATCATCCTTTAGTAACTATACTACTTGATCGTATCTATCTCAGTTATCTAGTACACATAACACAAGCTCTGCTTAGTTTGGGGCTAGATAATGCTGTGTGAATGGTCCAGCATTATTTATTTATTTATTGTGTTTCTCATTTAAGATGCCACCCGTCAAAAATCGATGATCAGTCCTACTATAAAAACATTAAAAATTAAAACCTTCGCGTGGAAGCACATCACTTACAATTTGATAGATCTTACAATCACGTAAAAAGCATGGCAACAGCCGACCCCGATTGACCTCGGGGGGTGCTCCAATCAATCAGGGCCTGATTGAAGGGTTCCGGGGCACACTTGAGCTACTATTTCGACGGCTGGTTGGACTTGAACAACTTTATAATCCTGACTAGCATGAATACTACATCAATACTACATTATTTGGCCTACGACAGAAGATTTCTCCAAGTAAATTATAAATAAATAAATCACACTAATATTATAAATGCGAAAGTTTGGATGGATGTATAGATGGATGGATGTTTGTTAACTCTTCACGCCAAAACTACAGAAGGGATCGGGCTGAAATTTTGCATACAGGTAATCCTAAACCTGGAATCAAACATAGGCATACATTTACTTTTCATAGGTATACTTTTACATAGGAATACTTTTTATCCCATAAATCAGCTCCCATGGGATAGAAATGACCTTTAATCGTTGATAGAAACAACGCGTGCAAAGCCGCGGGCATAAACTTGTCATTTATGATGGAACAAAACCAATGGTTATAAATTAAAAAACTATGTCATCTGCAGAAGTTTAAGAAAAACTGTGTCGCAGATGACAAAGCCCTCCTCCGAAATTAATGTGGAATAATTCGAAAAAATTTACAAACAAAAATAAAGGTAAGTTACTAATTTATCTACATTTATGAAAGATTACAATTTAGTTTGTAGAAAAGTTAAAATTAAGGAAGAATAATACATTAATTTAGTGTAAAGGTTTAAAGGATAGTTAAATTACGATCTCTGTATACGCAACGTATCCGGAACGGGACAATTTTAAACATCCTCACCTCACCTCAACAGCCTGTGTTGGTCCACTGCTGGACGCAGGCCTCCCCCTGATAAGCGCCTCATTGGGTTTTATTTCATGGGGGGTAATGCCCATAATCCCCACGCTGGGCATGCGGGTTGGGGATCGCAGTTCGGTGGTAGAATGTTCTGCATTTTAAACATCGTTGCGTGTAAAAGTACAGGAGTAAAATATACGCGACGGGAGTGTGGACGAGACGGAACTTTATCTTGTCTGTAAAAATTGTCCCATTACGTCCGGGACAGGTATACCTTTAACCGTCCCCGTCTTTTTAAAAGACTTCAAAAAAAGAAGGTTCTCAATTAGTCTGTATATTTTTTTCTTCTATTTCGTGTTTCAAAGTAGGCCTTCTTTCATTCGTCCTTTCATCCATGTGTTATCAAACTATATTAGACTCGAATTTTAACTAGATGTCGACAATAGAAGAATTTGAAGTCGTTTTATAGTTTTTTAAAACACGCGAAATTAATTTCAGAGGGTGTGCTGTATTTATGTTTTTTCGCCGATTTCTCTGTCAATTTAAACAAATTTTGTTCTAACTGTTGGCTTCTATAAATAATGATTAAATGTCAAGAAGGCGACCCTTTAAGTTCAGCCCTAAAAAGTCCTTTAAATTGTTCTTTGAACCTTCATAATTAGTCTCAAAATATTCAAGAACCTATACCTTATTGAGATTTCCGTAACGGCCCGGATCAACCTGCGATTTGACCGATTTACGAGTCGTTAATTACCCGTCGTCCAGAATACTAATTAATTTATGTGCGGCCCGCGGCGATCGGTTGTTTATGATCTAGCGGGCCAGGTAATGGCCACGACTGTTTACTGGTTCATTTTAAATGAACTTTTGGATTTTTTCTTAGCTGCTTGGAGTTGGGTTTCATCATCATCAAAGCTTACATACCTACTCGTAGTAGATATATAATATAATGATACATAATTATTTATGCTTAAGAAACTTAGTACAAGCAGACCAAATATTTTATAATAATACTTACGTATATAATGGACACTCCTCGTCCTCCACCTAACCGAGCTTCCTCAACCCGCTGGCCCCTAGGCGAGTTCGGTTTGCGTTCCAAATGCAAAGGATGTACGGCGCACCCACGGGTCGCAGAATGGCATGTGTAATGATTTTGACAGACGACGCCGATGGTGTTCGCTGTTTTGTTTGTTCGATCATGGAAATACAGAATTTCTTCTGATATGAGGTTTTATTTCACCTTTTATGAGAGGAAAATAAAAAATAAAATGTCTTTGAGTGTCGCAACTGTCTCACTAGCACGATTTCATTAAATGACCCCAGACGTCACACACACAGTTGCACGTGTAGCACAATACTGTTGCGCATGTGTGTGCCGAGTCGCGACTTTTGTACCAATGGAGAAATGGGCGAGTGTCGGACCACATCCCGGACCCTCGTAACACGCTTCGTAACTTATAATATAAGTTACGAAGTAACATTACCTAATCGGTCGTATAAGTTGAAAATGCTGGTAGAGTAGTGCAGACAGCTAATTTACTTAGTTAAAAGCATACTCCTTTCAACTTTGACTAGAAATATTTCAAGCTCGATTATCAAACAGCTCTAAACACCGGAAAATGTGAAAAATCTCAATTTTCCCCGCCCCTGATAAATTGAGGAAAGTCCAAGCCACCCATTAATCATCGCAATTCATAAAACAAGGGAAAATGTCGCAAAAATAACCCAAAACAACGAT
This sequence comes from Eupithecia subfuscata, assembly GCA_963564075.1. NCBI lineage: Eukaryota > Metazoa > Arthropoda > Insecta > Lepidoptera > Geometridae > Eupithecia > Eupithecia subfuscata. Next base: position 14,050,204 of record OY751112.1, on the reverse strand, counting down.
TATATAGGACCTCGATTGAGGTTTTATTCTGACTGGCGTCGACAATGAAGTATAATAAAAAAACAAACTAAACGTCCTAAGCAAATATTATTTTTCAATATTACGTCGTCGCTGGTAAAAATCCAGCCCATTTTTAATATAGTTAGTCAACTTTATGCGAATAGTTTTTTATTTTTTGGCTATAAAATTGTTTCTATTGTGGGCATTTTTAGTGTTATAAAGCCGGGCTGGCCCTGGCATAAGAGTCAACCCGTTCAACTCAGCCCGAAATAAACCAGAATTATTCCCATCTGTCTCCCTGCTCTGTCCCTCTACCCGGGCTGGCGTGACGAAAGAGTCAACTCGTCCAACTCAGCCAGTAATGAGCCGAGCTAACCGTGGTGGAAGAGTCAACCCGTCCAACTCAGCTCGTAGTAAGCCGAGCTGGCTGTGGCGTATGAGTCAACCCCTCCTAATCAGCTTGTGGAAGTCGTAAGAGTAGAAAAACCTACCAAAGGAAGGGGAACAGCTTCCTTCCGTGTGTTTAACACCTCAACTGCGATCACTAATCCACCTGACAAGCATGGCAGTGATTATGGCAGTCTCAACCTCAACAGCCTGTATTGCTGGACGCAGGCCTCCCCCTGATAAGCGCTTTGTTGGCTTTTATCTCATGGGGGTAATGCCCATAATCCCCACGCTGGGCATGCAGGTTGGGAATCGCAGTTCTGTGGTAGAATTGTTCTGCAGGAGGCGCTGCTGCCCACCCCCGGTGGATATCCCTTAGTCGCCTCTTACGACACCCGCGGGAAGGGTTGGGGTGGTGCAAATTCTAAGCCGCCGGCACCACACTTGACAGCACAGCTTTGTTTCTTAATATAATTATATAATTTATACTTAGTATACTTATATAATTTATAATAGTTCAAAATAGGCCTTGTATAATAGCTTATTTTGTAAGCCAAAAGAAAAAATACTGTAAATTCTGACGACTGCTCCATATTCGGCAAGGCAATCGTAGATTGGATTCCAACAGTTTTTCATCAAAATTGTTTGTGCGTATTTAAAACGTAATTTATATGCGCATTTAAAGTTTTCCTTTACCGTTACGATAAAGAGGAAACTTTTAGGGTCGCTTTTGTTACCCTACTTTAAATAAAACCGGCGAGAAAGAGTTGTACTCGCTAACTCTTAATTTACCTAACAAGCAAGCTGGCTTGTTAAGCACATGGACAAACAAGTATTTGACGACTGTCTGCTAAATCGCGAAAGAGTGTATGCTATGACGCTCAATGGGATAAAATAAATAAATAAATAAAATAAAATAAGCCTTTATTTCCTACTTCTTATGTAACTACTTATATAACTATCTATTTACAAACTTTGGTTAAGTTAGTAGTCCCCTTTTTTGGCGTAGGCCTCCCCCAGCTCCTTCCAAACTTTTTTTTTCTGGCCTTTGTCATCCAGTTAGGGCCAGCTATCTTCATAAAGATGTCTTGCCATCTCTTCTCAGGTCGACCTCTGGATCTCTTCTTATTCCTTGGGATCCACTCTGTAATTTCTTTTGGCTCAACGAAGAGTATAATGGTGGAGATTTTCTATCCTGCACATGTGCCCAGCTCAATTCCATTTTAAGGATCTTATGACCTCTATGACACGTCCCTCAGTTCATTATGGGATACTTCACGTAAATCTCCTTCTTCTTAGTCGGTCACTCTTTGCAGAGTGGTCGTGTTTATGATGGGGTCCTGTTGAGCGGCTGCTCGTGCAATGCGCCGCCATCGTTCCCGGTTGGTTGCGTTGTGGGAGCAGTCGGTCATGTTGAACTGTGTCGAGACGCTCCATCTAGTTTTCATTCCGTGCCACGTGCCCAAAGAACTTCAGTATTCCTATCGACGGTAATCACCTTATAAAAATATTTAGAAACAATTCGACGCTAAACCGTCTCTGAAGAGATTCAACAAAAATCATCGCGAGCACCATCCCAAAAATTGACGTGCTATTCAACAACATGCATTGACATGTTATGCATTTTAATCAGAGACGGTTTTGCGCAGAATTGTTACTAAATATTTTGTTATCCTAATGTTTTGCAATGAATTTCCGCATAATAACGCCTGAATCGATTACTTTTCTTACATTTTACTAGACATGTGGAGCAGCTACCACGCGTATAAGCTGTTCCAACGGCAGGTTTTGATATAAAAATTCTTGTCGTTACCCCCAAATGTCGTTTGTCATTCCTTTCTGCGTCCACGGCAGATAGAAGATGTTTTTTGAAGTTTTCTCCGCGTGCGGAGAATAACTTAGATGATAATATGAATCCTTTATAGCCTAGGACTCTGGGGACGCCCTGTCGTAAGTGGATAGAGCTTTTTGATTTTGAAATGAATATGTTCGAGTTAACTTTCGTTTCGGTTTAGTGAAAGTATTTTTATTGTAGTGAAGATTTTAGTGAAGACTGAAAGGTTTATTTTATTGAGAGAAGTACCTAAGAGGTTTACTAATGTACTATCATGTCAATGTCTCAATGTCTGCACGTCTGTCTGTCACGTTTCTTTGTTAATGCCAGTGTTCGTTTTTATTATCCGTATCAACCAGTCATCTCGTCATCCATATGCTTGAAAAAGAAAGTTTTCAATCAGTGCGTTCTCTTGGTCATGACCTACGGAGCTGAGACGTGGACACTCACGGTAGGGCTAGTCCACCAGTTCAAAGTCGCTCAGCGAGCTATGGAAAGAGCTATGTTCGTTTCTCTGAAGGATAGGATTGATGGGGCCGCTAGTGCGGATTGTCCGATGCCAGCCCGTGATCGTGCATCCTAAGGTTTCAACTGCTAACGTTAGAGCCGTAATGCCGTGCCTTACCACACCGTGATTGCGGCCCTGAATGCTGCCAGCACTGCGACGTTCATTCAACTACATTTACAGATAAGTTAAGTAGCCATAAGACACACTCACTCGAGCATTCAAACTATTACTTACTCCATGGCGAGCACCTGTGCCTGTGCGCGAACAACTCGAACAAATATTATTGCCGGCATAAATAACAGGAGTTTATTATGCTTTATCTGCTCCATTTGATGTATCAACTTGATAAGTTTACTTAACTGACATTATGTGCATTATTATGCCACCATTACTTTTGGTGTTCTGATATATCAACCAATAAAAATTATAATAATTAACTAGCTTCTCGCCGTGACTTCGCACGCGTCATTATCGACGATCTCCGTGGCGCAGCGGGAGAAGGTCCGCTACGCAGGAGGTAGCGGGTTCGATTCCTGCATCAAAATTAAAAAAAACTGACGTCTTATGCGATACTCGAATCCGCACTCTGCACTGGAATATGTTGCTTATTTCGCTACCAAGTCCACCACCTAGCCAAATCTTAAATTCTTCGAATACTCCCTAACTAAAGAAGTGGAAAAACACATCAAAAACTATCGTACTACGTTTCCAAAATCATTGCAGGCGCAAAAATATAGCTTCCATAAAACATTCCCAACTATTTCATCGAACTGTCATCAACTTTACCAGCTCAATAAAATCACACTCCATAACCTAATAAACCATCAAAAGCGAATGGGGTGTTCAAAGCTCTATCATTTGATGGTGTGGTTGTCTTAGTTATGGCGAATAAAGGAATCCACTTCTCGAGCTGCAATAAATCTTGCTGGTTATAAATCTTAGGTAGTTTTAGGGTTCTGTCGATGCCATGAAAAATCCCCGATTGAAACCTATCACTGGCACCAGTGTCTCTCACAAACAAGTAGGTACCTATCTGTATTTTCTACTCTAAGTATCTGTATATATCTACCTAGGTATCTGTATTTTCTACTCTACACAGTAGAACAAGTATTTGTATTTTTATTCTTTATTATTCAATACTTATTCTATTCTTATTTCTTCCCGAACTGCCTTTAGTGGTCTACTGTCGCAGGCCTCCCCCTGATAAGCGTCTTATTGACTTTTATCTCATGGGGGGTTAGTGCCCATAATCCCCATACTGGGTATGCGTGTTGGGGATCGCAATTCGGTGGTAGAATTGTTCTGTAGAAAGCGCTGCTGCCCGCTCCCGGTGGATATCCCTAAGTCGCCTCTTACGACACCCGCGGGAAGAGTTGGGATGGTGTAAATTCTATGCCGGCACCACACAGCTATTCTGCTATATTCTTATTTCTACGACACTTTAAACCATATATAAGTCTAGTGTCTACAGTTATAGCGTGTTGTCACACATTTGGCATGAAGCTATAGACGAACATATTTATTATAAACATACTAAGTTTAAGTACCTAGATAAAGTGATCGGGTCAAGGTGGTCAAAGTCACTTAAAGTTACAAAAAAATACAACTAGGCGAATTTACAGCAAAAGAAACCTGCGTTTTTCGTATTGGCCGAGTCTGCGTTTGGCTTAACTTTACAAAAAATTCTTCGATAATCCCCTTAAAGATGGGGATTTTCATTTCCAAAATCTTCCGAACTGAGGATAATCTTAGTATTATCATAATGGTGTAACGATTTATTAACAAAGAAAATTACATTAACAGAATAAAACAATTACATTAAGTATATCTTTTTCCTGAGAATCTTAAATGCTGGTTTTAAAGAATAAAATGTATTTATTTTCTTAAGAAATAGTGAGAACAATTATTGTGAAGATACATTAGTTAAGTTTATAAACTTAGTACCTACAGTCAGATTGCACCAATAGAAAATCCCGTCTGCTTTTAGATTTTTCGATCAACGAATTTAGTATTGCCATTCAACGTGTCAATGTTGCCAGCATTCAAGACACTCTGCTATGGTGACTTCATAGATTATCATATTGTATCCATGTATCTCTTTAATTATCCATGTCTGTCTCCCAAAATAATCAAAATGTGCTGAAAATGCCTTGTTTGCATTCTATACAATATAAAAGGTACAACCACCGTGAAATTACAAGACCAAAAGCCTAGACACCTTTTTAAGAAACCATTTCAACAATATTCGCTATCTGAAGACTTTTATGCAGAGTTTATTGAAGTGAATCCGCATAAAAAATGGAAGTAATGCCTTCTGAATACACATTTATTTTATTCCAACATAAATCATGTGTGTCCAGGATTTATGAGAGCCATGGATGCAAAAGTGGTGAGAGATAAAAATGGCTTTTTCTAGGCGCTTTATGCATTGTGCCCGGATAAAAAGTAACTGCTTTGATATATTTTATTTTAGCTATGATAATTTCTCACTTACCCCTTTTTCATAAATCATTTGGCTAGCCGTTGATCGCGTATATTTTGGTTATAAGCATGGCAATGGAGTCAGGAAGTCAGCAGTGTTACACCCCGAGATTCTCAGAAGCTTCTTTAACCCGTTGGTCCTGCGCCTGACCTCTTCCCGGTCGTGTCGGTCTGTCGTCCCATCGGATTATGAGAGTGGGGGAATAGCGAGTGCACTTGTGTTCGCGCATGCACTAATGTCCTGCGCACATGTCTAGTCTCCGATGATACAAATACAGGACAAGAAAGATACAGAGTTGTACAATGGGCGGCCTTATCGCTAAGAGCGATCTCTTCCAGACAACCTTGGGATGGACGCGAAGCAGTTGTACATGTAAAGACGGTGGCGTATTACCTATAGAATGTTTGCAACAGTCTGCAGTTAGCTCAATTGTTTCAATTGTAAATACTAGTTAATTTTTTTCTATTAGTTGATTGTAATTTGTGAATAAGGGTAGTTCTTTTTGAACTATTCAAATAGGACCATTACTTTCGAAAATAATTATGTAATAAACATCACGCCGTTCCTGGTAAAATCAAATTTTTGGTCACAACTTCGTCAATTCTTGTCGTAGAACAAAAATTTTTACACTGTGTATTAAGGATTTTTCAGCTCTATAAATCTGCATTCTCAACTAAAAACGTTACGGATCGTTAATATCGTTTAGACACAGTGGGAAGGTCCAAGAGGTCGCCGCTGCCCTGGAAGACCTGGAAGACCCTGGAAGCCCTGGAAGACGTACACACGATGGGACGACGAGATATAGAAGACGGCGGGGCCGCACTGGCTTGAAGTAGCCCAAAATAGGGAAAAATGGACGGCTTTGGAGGAGGCCTTCACCTGCAAGGGGTTCTAGCAAAATTAAATATCAGGAAAAACTGTAAATGAATAGTATAAACTTTACCAACTGAGTAACTTCCTATTTTTCAAGTTTTTTTTTCTATATTTTTTAAAGTTAGTCTCTAAGCATTGTGTGCAAAAAATAAAAGGCTTTTTATTTTTATTTTATTATGATTTATTTATTATCATCTAGGACCAAAGTGCTTGGGAAGACAAATCCAATGAAGCAAAACTCAACGGGATTAAGTAATTTCGTTTAGGAATTCCTAACCTTCTGTCTCCATCATCAGACCAGCTCGATGGCTCGAAATTTAAGCGCAATCGGTTGAGGTCTAAAATTCCGTTGCAAGATTTGTCCAACACATACCTAGATAATGCCATAGGTCTAAATAAAATCTGTATCACACTAATATTATGAATGCGAAAGTTTGGATGGATTTATGGATGGATAGATGGATGGATGGATGTTTGTTACTACTTCACGCCAAAACTACTGAACGGATCGATCTGTAATTTTCTTATCCCATAAATCAGTTCCCATGGGATACAAATAACCTCAAAACGTTTCCATAAAACAACGTGTGCGAAGCCGCGGGCAGAAGCTAATACTAAATAAAATATGGTAAAAGTAGAAAGGCGAAACGTAAAATACAATCTCAGGATTTTAAACTTATTATGATGGTGTAATATGAACCTCTCATAAAATAATTAACGAAGTAAATGTGGGAGTGAAAAGCCGTGTATTGAGAAATGAAGAATAGAATAGAATATAGAATCGAATATAAATTTATTCGTTACAGAACTTACACAGCTTATAATTAACCTAAATTAAAATTAAGTGTAAACTCAGTAACAAAATGGCTCTGCCTCAGCATGGTTGTCTAGCAAATGGATGAAAACAATATCGCTGCCTTAATTTTCAGACCTAGTAACTTCAAAATTTAAAAAATATTTATTTTCATGGGAGTTCAAAAAAATGAATTTCAATTTCGTAAAGTCCTACTTTTTCCTAGTTTTGTTGCTAATTACATTTAAAGAACAAAACCAAACAATGTTTATTTGTTAAATAAAGTTCCATGTTTGCTTAACTTTAATATTCTTTACATAAATGCTGTTTACCTTTAAAAGTACTACTATAATAACTTCACTAACACCACCCCTTTCTTTCCGTTGTAATTTGTGGATAACGGGGCTGATCATACTTTTAAACTAACTAAATGTAACTGTAGTCTTTGATGATTATAAGATTTGATAAACTCGTGTTCCTATGACAATAAAAACCGTAAGCTCTATTTATCCAAATTTCATTATAATTCGTTCAGCCGCTTAGGCGGGAAAAAATTAACAGACAGACAGAAATGTGTCAGTTACATTCGAATTTAAAATATTGGCACGTATTATTGCAACTATAGCCAAAGCTATGTCCAAACTAGATTGCTGGCCTATGTGGTCGGCTTATAAAGTTCTAGGAAAATTTTAAATTGAAACAGTTTGTAAAAAATAACAGTTATTTTCAGCTTTCACACGCCGGAAATGGATAGCAGTTTGTTTCATGTAACGTTTTCACGGTTGGTTAGCCGATAAAAGGAAATATATCGCGAAGAGCGTTTCGTACAATTTTAGTGATCCTAATATTATTTGAAAAGGTACTTATCCAGTTCAACCACTTAGGCACAGCCAACGACAAAGGATTCTAAGAATCCTACCTAGCAATTTTCAAAACATGGAATATGCCTCGTAAACATTTTTTTATTTATTTTTATTGATAGGGTTAAATTAGGCAATTTTATCTATCTATATCTATCTATACTTATAATAAAACTGTAACAGGTCCAATTCTGTACATTGAAGATATTTTGAAATTTTTTTTTGGAGGGCACTTTATTATCGATACTGAGGCCAAAACTGTATTTTTTTTCATTCACGTCTGTCTGTCTGTCTGTCTGTCTGTTTCTTAAACGCGCATCACGCCGAAACTACTGAACGTATTGCAATGAAACTCGGCACGATCTTAGGTCATACTACGAGGAAGGACATAGGATACTTTTTATCCTGGAATTCAGTCAGGTTCCCATGGGAGAGGAGATGAAAGTAAAATTCTTTCATCGCGCATCACGCCGAAACTGCTGAATGAGTTGGAATGAAACCTAGCACGATTTGAGTTCATACTACAAGAAAGGACATGAAATACATTTTATTCTGGAATTTCATAAGGTTCCCCTGGGAGAAAGGATGAAAGTGAAATTCTTTAACCGCGCATCACGACGGACCTATTGACTGAATTCGAATGGAATTCGGCATGATTTGAGTTCATACTACGAGGAAAGATACATTTTATCCCGGGATTCAGTTAGGTTCCCCTGGGAGAGAGGATGAAAGTAAAATTTTTTAACCGCGTATCACGACGGAACTAGGTATTGAATGAATCCGAATGGAACTCGGCATAATTTGAGTTCATACTACGAGGAAGAATTTAGGATACATTTTATCTGTGATTTCAGTAGGCACGGTTCTCTCGGGAGAGGGGATAAAAGTCAAAATGTGTAGGTACTTAGTTGTAATTCATTAACGTGTCGTCCGATTTCATGCATTCTTTTTTAATAAGAACAGTGTTGCAAGATCGAATTTGACTAAATCAGTAGAAAGTCGAGTAGAAAATCAGTGGATTGATGAAATAATCTGTAAATTGAAGAAAAAAAGGTAAAAAAGGGGGTAGGTAAGTTCAAATTAGCTATTTATTGGAACGAAGTTCCTTATCGCGCGTTGTGAAAGGGGGCTAGACGGAAAAAATTGTAACGAAAATGGAGCGACACTGTTTGCCACAGAACAAATATATTGCCACAGAACAAATATATCCTAACATTTGTTGGAAAGTGAACACAATAATTATTAAGTCAGTGTCAAAGTGTAGAACTGTCACTGTAGCGTTTATGATAGGCAGCTGTCATCGCGAATGACATTAGGTTTGCACAAAAATTAGAATCGCTCTCCGAACAATCGTGTCATTGGAGTGAGCGGGATATATATGCGACGACCGCAGCCGAGTTGAGCCGACACATTTTGACGAAGACAACCGAGGAGAACCGAAGCAACGATCGCAGCCGAGTTGACCCGAGGTGGGCTTCGATTCGAACAATCGTGTGTTAGGATAGTAGGATAGGATAGTAGGATAGGATAGTAGGATAGGATAGTAGGATAGGATAGTGGGATAGGATAGTAGGATAGGAAAGTAGGATAGGATAGTAGGATAGGATAGTAGGATAGGATAGTAGGATAGGATAGTAGGATAGGATAGTAGGATAGGATAGTAGGATAGGATAGTAGGATAGGATAGGATAGTAGGATAGGATAGTAGGATAGGATAGTAGGATAGGATAGTAGGATAGGATAGTAGGATAGGATAGTAGGATAGGATAGTAGTTGTAACGACATATTTTGAGGTGCGCTTCGATTCGAACAATCGTGTGTTCCGCTGGCTCGCGCAACGTGTCATTGGAGTAAGCGGGATATATCAGTTTTCTGCGGCCTCACTGAAGATGACGCGAGGACCCGCGATTAATCGAAAGGAACTTCGTTCCATCCGGGTGTTCCTTGACACCTCTCAAGTTTTTTTCCAAGTCGCACCCATTAGTTAGGTTCCTACCTTAGTAGGTAGGAACCTAACTAATGAGTGTGTCAATGCCTGTTTCAGGCAAAGTAAATGTACAAATGGTCCATGCAATCTTCTTAAACATGATATTTGGTGGTTTAGCTGGTCCAACTTCACCACCGAAGTTTGGTTGCAGTAAGTGTGCAGTAAGTTCAATGAAACTAACAGGACCACAGAAAAAATATTTTTTACTGTGGTACACAATCAACTGTACCTACCTACTAACGAAAAAAAAAAATACGGTGGTCCAGTCAAATGGATCAGGAGCCCAATTCTGCAATACAATTGCTTCACTATGGCAATGGAATCGTCGCAGAATCATCACGTAGAATCTCTAGATTAATAAAGCTCCAGATAGTGCGTGCGAGATAAATCAATAGTTTCAAACTTGACGCGTGTCTCTCCATCTGCATTCATCATAATTTCTTTTATCTAAGGTAGAATATTATAACGTGTAATTTTGTGTTATAGTGAAGCGATTAGTTTGGCAGAATAGGGCCCCAGCTGAACGGAATCAGATGACAACATGCTATCCCCCGTAGACCCTACACGATCTATACTTAATTTAACTAGGTACCTACCTAAATATAGATGCTTATATTACAAGTGTAGTTAGTCGGCAGGTATGGCAATCGCGAACGAAGTCGCGGGTACAGCTAGTATTACATAAGTCTATTAATTACCTTCTCTAATTTTAAGTAGGATCAATTTGTGGTAGGGCGGGCGGTACACACGGATTACATTTTGTTGGATCTTATCAGATAAGGTTTTGCGCGGAATTGTTACTAAATATTGTTTTATCATAATATTATACAACAATGGATTTCCAAAGTAACGCCTGAATCTATTATTTTTATTGATAGGGTCACATAACTGGTTGTTACATAGAAGACAGGACTAGGATTAACTTAAACATTATTTAATCTAAAATGAGTATAAAACTTAAAACATCTCTCTCTCGTGCACTTTCTATTCCCTCACTCTCATAATTCGATGTCGGGCAGACCGAAAAGACCGGTGGGGGTCATTCACAGAACCAACGGCTTGACGTGCTTTCCGCGGCACGGGGGTGTAAAACGGCCAAATTCCTGACTACGGGCTGCTACCGTTACAACTTTGACCTCGATAAAGATGGTAGGTATTGGAAAGTAGACACTGTTTAGTGGTTCTTGACAGTGTTTAAAAAAGGTTTATTTTAAACTAGCTACCGCCCGCGGCTTCGCACGCGTTGTTTCTATGGAAACGTTAGTGTATCGCATTCACTGCCCAGCCTCGGCGGTGCGACCCACAAGGGCGCGCCGCCGCCACACCATGATCGAGAGTCTCGTCTGCGTCTTGGGCCATGAACGGGTTAGTGTATTGTATCGCATTCACTGCCCAGCCTCGGCGGTGCGACCCGCAGGCACGGTAATATTATCCAACAGTATTTGGACTCGGCCGTATCTTTGAAATAAATGCCTACAGCCGCGCGGTAGGTAAACATGCGATAGGGCTGCCCGCCTCCACCATTTTAATTACATTTGCCTACTTTGTGTTTCCATTTAGTTTTGTGATTGTAAATATAGGAAGGTACTTTTTTTATATAAACAAATAAAATACTTTGTGAATTGAATGGGAAGTGTTCAATAAAAATGCGTGTTGTTTTTTGATTGGTAGATTTAATTAAAAAACCTGTTTATGTTTGAATAACAAATCGGTCTTATAAATTTGCGACCGAAAAATATTTGCGCCTCGACTGAGACGTACCTACAAAATGCTTTATTATTAAATTTTAGGAGATTTTTTTGGAGAAAAAGGAATATCTTTTACTTGGTTATAGATACCTGCAGCTACTTTATTAAATATGTACCTGAACTTATTTTTAGAGAAAAAATCGCGCGGTTATTGTTAGAAAAACATCACACCATCCGTTCGTCACTGCGGCACAGCCGCGACTGTCTGCATGCTGAGCGCATGCCGAGATCGAGGCGCGTAGGTATAGCTCGCGTTTCGCCCGTTTGTATGAAGTCGGATTACTTATAGGATAATATTACCTTGCCGCAGGGGCGCGCCGCCGCCACACCATGATCGAGAGTCTCGTCTGCGTCTTGGGCCATGAACGGGTTAGTGTATTGTATCGCATTCACTGCCCAGCCTCGGCGGTGCGACCCACAAGGGCGCGCCGCCGCCACACCATGATCGAGAGTCTCGTCTGCGTCTTGGGCCATGAACGGGTTAGTGTATTGTATCGCATTCACTGCCCAGCCTCGGCGGTGCGACCCACAAGGGCGCGCCGCCGCCACACCATGATCGAGAGTCTCGTCTGCGTCTTGGGCCATGAACGGGTTAGTGTATTGTATCGCATTCACTGCCCAGCCTCGGCGGTGCGACCCACAAGGGCGCGCCGCCGCCACACCATGATCGAGAGTCTCGTCTGCGTCTTGGGCCATGAACGGGTTAGTGTATTGTATCGCATTCACTGCCCAGCCTCGGCGGTGCGACCCACAAGGGTGCGCCGCCGCCACACCATGATCGAGAGTCTCGTCTGCGTCTTGGGCCATGAACGGGTTAGTGTATTGTATCGCATTCACTGCCCAGCCTCGGCGGTGCGACCCACAAGGGCGCGCCGCCGCCACACCATGATCGAGAGTCTCGTCTGCGTCTTGGGCCATGAACGGGTTAGTGTATTGTATCGCATTCACTGCCCAGCCTCGGCGGTGCGACCCACAAGGGCGCGCCGCCGCCACACCATGATCGAGAGTCTCGTCTGCGTCTTGGGCCATGAACGGGTTAGTGTATTGTATCGCATTCACTGCCCAGCCTCGGCGGTGCGCCCCTGCGGGTCGCACCGCCGCCACACCATGATCGAGAGTCTCGTCTGCGTCTTGGGCCATGAACGGGTTAGTGTATTGTATCGCATTCACTGCCCAGCCTCGGCGGTGCGCCCCTGCGGGTCGCACCGCCGCCACACCATGATCGAGAGTCTCGTCTGCGTCTTGGGCCATGAACGGGTCAGTTTAAAAGGTGATTTCTATCCCATGGGAACTGATTTATAGAATAAAGTGATTCCAGGATTATAATTATCTGTATCAAAATTTAAGACCAATCCGTTCAGTAGTTTTGGCGTGAAGAGGTCCACATCCATCCATCTATACATCCATCCATCCAAACTTTCGCATTTATAATATTAGTGTGACTTTTCAGTTGTTTTCAGTAGAACTATTAGCAGAGTACATAATATAGACATGTAGGTAAAAACCCAGCAGTGATAAACTCCATTTGCAAGAGAATGCAGTTATCAAGATTTTATGTCATTAAGGCCTATTAATCTCCAGGTTTTTCGGGCTCTCCAGCTTCAATCTTCGCTGCAGGTAGGCCCCAGGATCTTGCGTAGGATCTTCTGCATTAATCTAATTGTATAAATTGGTAAATTATTTATACCATAAATAATTTACCAATTTATACAATTACAAATTTCTTACCATTCATACATTTTCTTACCTTGGACCATACACTAAAAGTTAAAATGTATTGTTACGAGAAATCTGTTAATTTTTGTGTCCTACCCCCAACTTATTTGTTATCATACTTTAATTTACTTGGAGTCACTATAATTGTATTGTTTTGTAATGTTTTTAAAAAGTGTAACGCCTTTAAAATGTATAAGTACATAATTTAAAACGTGGAAGAGCGAAAGCACCTATCACAAGTATTTCCAAAATACTTAAAAGGTGTTTTCATCTATTAATAAGACTATGTATCTTTTATTACCGAATAAAACATTATTATTATTATTATTCTGTTCTGCCACCAGGGACTTATTCTCCTCCTTCAATGTTAGTGTCCAAGTTTCACATCTGTGCATCAATTTCGGTCTTAGGACAGCTTGTGAACTAACCCAATATCATCAACATCATCGGCGAAATGACTTCGCTGGCTTGGCCACTTAGATGGGCGAAGACCGGAACGTCCACAACGACTATCTCGGCTGTACCGCTGGAAAGATGTGGTGGAAGCAGACCTGCGTGAGCTACAAGCGGAGGGCTGGCGGGAAACTGCACGGGACAGGGAAAAATTGCGACTTCTCTTATCGGCCAAGACACGCTTCGGGTCGCTGAGCCATAGGAGTAAGTAAAGCCTATTCAAATCTACGAGGTGTTTGCTACCCAGAGTGGTAGCCGAGTGGGTGTGAGGTACTGTTTGTATGTACATACAAAACTTCCAGCGAAACCGAGGTAAATTTTTCACTGCCGCTATCGTCTGAGTTTGAACAAACCTTTACGCTGTTTTATTTGTAACCGGTTTTCTTAAAGGGCACGTAAGGCGGGCGGATAAAGAAAGTTCAAAAATAGTTGATAGAGTAACATTCATGTCGTTACGTGATAAGGGCGATCATACGAGTACGACATTATGGCACTTCGACAGAGACGAACTAAAGTCGCGTGCGACACGCCAGAAAAGCCGGAATGTAAAACACACGAACAGGAATTACGAGACGGAAAAAGTCTTTGTCTGTCGGTCTCCAACAAATGTTTGTCTATGTATCTGTATTTCTACATCTATCTGAGCAATTTTGGTGAAGTAAGAAATGATGAAATTAAATGATGGAAATATGATTGTTTGAAATTGCATAAATATAATATAGGTGAACAATGATGGCTATAAAATAGAGTATCATTTAGATACATACATTATAGTAAATTAACTTAATCGTAGGTACATACATAATTCAAAGTTTACTATCAAAATAAAAAAAAAATTATATCGAACACACGCATGAAACCGTCAAAAATCTTTGTTAGAGAATATTAGATTAAATTATAGTTGGTTCATTTCAAAAATTAAAATTACATATGTGAATTTAAATTTGATATCAAGTTTTTGAGCATTTGGAAATCTTGTCAATTTATCAACTGAAAGAATATAAATATTAGGATTAAAAATGCCCGTGACAAGGATTTCAAGTAGCCGGAAAAATACTATCTAACATTGGTTTTGTTCCGGATGTTTTTGTGGCCACTAAATGGAAGAGTAGTTTTAAAAATGGTATTTGATTTACTCAAAATATGAATAAGTATTGCTTTTTTTTTTTATAATAAATAAACATTTATTCACAAAGAAAATTATACTAGTATTTACAATTGAAACAATTGAGCTAACTGCCGACTGTTGCAAACAGTCTACAGATAGCTCAACTGATCCATATCAACACCAGTCGGAAGCGTCCCCAAGACGCTGGCTGCATTGCCACGCTGTATGGCAATGCTGATACGCTGTGCCAGATATTCACCAGCTCTCGGGTCACGCGTCGCTTCGACGTATATTAGTAGTATTGCTTAGTCGTTACCGAAATAATTTTGGTATAATTTGTCAAGAACCTTTATTGTTATCGGTAGATAAATAAAGCACTTACTGCCGTAGCTGCTATCCACAGATTCATATTCACGTACACACACAACACAAAGTTGTTCTTTACAATGTATTACACATTTTATCACACAGTTTTTCTTTACAATGTATTGTACACAGCTTTAATACATTTATTAATACATTTGTATTAATCACAAATAAGCTTGATTAGAAGACAGGGCGCTATGGCTTTCATTAGGGGAGGCCTATGTCCAGCAGTGTATTAATATAGGCTGATGATGATGAAGCGTGATCAGTACTTGAAAATACATTTATACCGATGCTTCGTTGCCCGCATAAACGAATGACGTTTGGAGCGGGGCGCCCTCGTGTACGAAGTAGGAACTTTACCGATTTCTTTGGTATTTGGATATTTGAGAATGTGAATACATCAAAATATAAATCCTTTTTTATAAATCGCTAGAATGCAAGGTGAAGTATAGTTAGTAGCAATTCCACGAATATTTTTTGGCCTTTGTCACCGCTAACGTAGGTACCAGCTGTTCTCGAACCGAATGGTCTGTTGCGTGACGTGACTATGGTAATGGGCTCGCACCCTCGCCGGGCTCAACAGACTTCTTGACCAGAACCCAGACTGCAACTGGGACTGGGACTGCACTGAAAATCGTGTTAGTTACTAAACAAATAAACAATAACAGTCCAGAGTTTGTCCCGTATGTTTTTAACCACGCGTGCATGTGTAGAGAATTCAGCGAACTAAAGCCCACGTTTTGCGGAGCTCCGCGCGAACATTGTGGCTTCACGACATTTCCGATATTTTATTGCAAATCCTCTCTGGAAGCCAGGCTTCGCTTGTTTCGGAAACCATACATAGCTAGGACCAGCCACAGCTAGCGCTTCTGCTTCCAGTTTACTTTTTTTAACCTATCAAGGATTCTTTTCAAAACCTAGGTCATCTGTCAAAGATCACGCCGGGGAGGGGGGTAGACGATTTTTATGACCTTAAGCCATCGATCAAGTATGCGGCCTCCCCCGTAGATACCTAGAACCTTACAAGAATGACACTCAAAAGTGTCCACGTTTTGTTTTACGCAGACAGTTTGCGCAGAGCCTGTCAAGTTTTTTGCATGCGGAACAAGAGATTAGTGGAGTCGAATTTATTTTATTTTATGTTGTAAGTAGGTAGGAAGGTACCTACCTAAAAATAATTTATACACTGTTTATTTTTATAATGATTTTATAATCAACAGAATTCAGGTAGGTAAAGATAACGAATCATTTATTGATACAACTATAAATTAGCGACGCAACAGTCAACAAACAAAAGGGTCATTTCGGACATACAATAATATAAATAAGTGAACAAAAGCTAGTGAAATAAACCTAAAATACAATTTCAGGCAGGTACTTTAAATTTAAAAGAACTAGTGTCTGCCTGCGGCTTCGTAAGAGTTTTTCTATGGGCCTAAAAAAACGTTACTTCACAAGTCAACTAGGATCTTATAAAATACTTTTAAACTTACGCCATATTATGAACAAATTATTTATTATTACCTACTATTTAATTTTGAACGTCGAAAACAATAGGTAAATTAATGCAATAAATACCCGTTTTATATTACTAGTACTACCTACAGTAATTCCTTAGATCTGAAAATATGACGTTTCCAAATGTTTAATACTTAGGTAGGTACTCTCATATAAATTAAAGAAAAAGATTTAGTTTATTGTAAAAAGATCTCCTTGATGAATTTTTTAACTTTTGAGATTCTTTTTTTGCTATGTAATGTAATCTTATCTTCAGGTATCGTTCGATTATAGATTTTAATAAAATTGTTGTATGATTGTTATCGTGGCACTGGGTATCTCGAGGGTAACTAAAAATTAAATACTATGTTGATTAAATCTAATACTTTTGGTAGTCTTTCTTTTATTATGGACTCTCCACGCAAATAAAATTGAGGGTGGGTCAGCTAGTTATTTTATAAGCCTCAACCAATTATTTTAAATGTCTTTTCATGAAAAAAAAATTACACAAAATTAAATACTAAGTTGATTAAATCTAATACTTTTGGTAGTCTTTCTTTTATTATGGACTCTCCACGCAAATAAAATTGAAGGTGGGTCAGCTAGTTATTTTATAAGCCTCAACCAATTATTTTAAATGTCTTTTCATGAAAAAAAAATTTACACTTACCACAAATAAACAAAAAAAAAAATTGAAACAATAGCCGCTCCATTCATCAACTTAGAACAAAATAAATATTTTTACATAGGCAAACCCAACAACAATATTTAATGCTGATTTCTCAAGTATATAAGGCTCAATTGGCTCATATCACAATACACAGGTAAAAATTACATTTAAACTTACAGAAAATAAGAAATTCCATCCTTTTTCTGTTGCGTGGTCGGTCGATTATTGCATTTTTTATACGAGCACTTGACCATGCTTTCGGTCCGAGAGCTAAAATGACACTAGTTGAAAAGGTATCCCAAAATACCAAATGGGATACCTTTTGATACTGACGTTTTCAGGGCGCGCATTGTGCATCTAAGGGGGGCCGGCCGGAAATTTTTGATCGATGCCTTAAGCACTAATATGCTTTTATATCAAGAATTATTTGGTCTTTTTTCATGATTTTTTCTGATTTAGAATATAGAATAAATAGGCTATTTTAAATAGCATTTGTCATGTTACAGGAGCATCTGTTTTGTTATTTGTAAGAGGCGGCTCAGGGGTATCTACCGGGGGCGGGCAGCAGCGTACCCTGCATGACATTTCTACCACCGATGTGCGATCACCAACCCATAATATGGGTTGGTGATCGCACTTCGGTGGTAATAAATAATAATTCCCACGCTGGGCATATTATGCCCAGCGTGGGAATTATGGGCATTACCGCCTAGAGATAAAAGCCAATAAGGCGCTTATCAGGAGGAGGTCTGCGACCAGCAGTGGACCAATATAGGCTGTTGAGTTTGAGCTTTGTTATTTGTTTAAGACTTCGTCATAGCAATAGAAATATATCGTTTATTTCTGTGCCCATAACATTATATTTTTAAAGTTAACGTTATGTTTTAGGTGTGCGATTTCTTAAAATATAATATACCTACCTCCTTGCTTAAAATTATGTTCAGTGGAAAGACAGATATAGTAGCTTTTGCATTTACAAAATTAGTATGAATTCCACTTCAGCAAATTAGTACAAAGGAATAATTAGTTCAGCCAGAAAGTACCTAGGTACAATAGTAAGTTACATGCTTTTAGAATTAATACGTACACAAATTAATTGAGACAGAACAATTTTGGGAAAACACTTTTGGTTCTTGAAACAATTAAAATGAAAACTGTCGTGGTACACTAAAATAACTTGATTATAGAGCACGAACTGTGCCGAAAATATAAGGTAACTCAAAACATCACAAATCAATGTAAATAATCAATATTTTTTTGCAAAGATATGTTGTAAAGGGGATCGTAGATCATATATAGACGTTCGCAATACTTATATTATACTAGTTGCGCCCCGCGGCTTCGCCATTCGTAGTTTTGTAAAAAAAAAACGTTATTCAATAATCACTTGATAGTTTATTTATACCGAGTTGTGAGTGAATCATGGAATAATAATTTTCCATATAAACTTTCCCACCCTTTTAAAACCCCTCAAAGGTTAATTTTTGAAAATAATAGCCAATGTGTTATTCCAAAACCTACACTATCTCTCCACAAAATTTCATCTAAATCGGTTAAGTAGTTACGGAGATAATATGTATGTGGTAACAAACATTCACTCAAACATTCGCATTTATAATATTATGTAGGATAGTAGGATACCCTGTTCTTGGACGCCATTCAGGTAGCGCTTTGCTCCATTTATCTACCATCTTGTCTCCGTGCAAGATTTCCTGCCCAGGTCCATACATGGACATGAGAAAACAAACAGAGTGCTACTGGGACTGCCCCGCTTCTGTAGCGCGTCCAGGATGTTTGCAGAGTCCCGCGTTGATGACTTTTACGCAATCATCTGCAACAGAACAGCATCCCTGATGCACCCGGCCAGGGGCGGTACCAGTAGCTATCTGAAACTTATAGGAATCCCTGCGTGATAAATTCAAAGAAATAAACATAATGACAGTACCATGTCAATATATTTATGAAAACTTATTGTACACTCACAAAAATATAAATCGGTTCCCTAAAAATAGCGATAAACATAATTTGAATACCAGAAACAAACATAAGCTCGCTGTGCCCACAACTAGGCTACACAAAATTAAAATATCTTTTAAAGGGCAATGTATACGCTTCTACAACAAAACTCCTAGTGAGTTGCAAAAATTATCAGTAAATAAATTCAAACAAATCGTTAAAACCTTGCTGTGCAAAAAGGCTTACTATAAAATATCAGATTATCTAGAGGATAAAAAAGCTTGGGACGGGTTTTGCTCCAACTCGAAAAATAACAACTAACAGGCTAAAGGTTTCTTCGTCGCTTCTTTACTTTAGTCTACATACCGAAGCGACAGAAATAAAAAAATATCACTTTATTTCCGTGTCAGTGTTTAGTTTTATATTTTGACCTTTTCTAAGTGTAAATTTATTGTATTTATGGAAATAAAGAGTTTTTGATTTGTATTTTTCATAGGCTGGACACGGACTGCGCTTTCATGGAGCACTGGCAAATTGTGTGTCCCAGATTGTGTGTCCCATTAAGGCGCTCTTATTTTATTTAACTATTATGTTAAACAAAGGAATTCCAAAAAATCGATTGGCCAGTTTGTGATTCGTATCATAACGATGGTCATAAGTTGATACCTCGTAACTATTTTAAGTCAAATTTGTCGGTAGATAAAAAAAACTTTCTAAAATCTGCGAGAGATGATTGTAAAATAAAACAAAAATATAGTTCGTAGATAATTCGTTTATTTTTATAAGGAATTCAAAAAGTAAAGGGTCTTTTTAGGTTTTTTTCTAGAAAATGAATTTATAATTAGTTACGAGTAGACAATTTCAAAAAAAATCTTACCATAACTGAGTTACGAGCAGTCAGCAGTGACGTGAATAACGTGTTGAAGATTTTCTTATTTAGTTGTGTAGTAAGTTTTCGTAAAAGGAGTGATAATCTGCAGGGATTACACTCTTATGAGCTTGCAAATCGGCATACTTGGTGGATGTAAGTTTCAGTGGCTCTTTGAAGAGATTTTCATAAGTTTTCACTGGAAAATCTATGTTCTTTGGTCTGTTTTGCAACACGTAGGTACAGTAATTTTGATCTTCAAAACTAGTATATTTTTAAAGTATATTTTACAAAAAGGCCTTTGACTCCGTCGAAACCTGGGCTGTTCTGGAATCCTTACAGCGAGCGATGCCAAGTAGACTATCGTTATATCGAGGTGCTGAGATGTCTGTACGAGGCCGCCACCATGAGTGTCCAAGTACAAAGCCAGCAGTCTAAACCCATCCAATTGCGCAAATGAGTGAGGCAGGGATGTCATATACCCGAAACTGTTCACAAGCGCATTGGAAGATATGTTTAAGATGCTGGACTGGAAAGGTAGGGGCATTAATATAAACGGTCAACATCTCACATCTACGATTCGCTGATGACATCATGATGAACCAGATGCTGGACGGCCTAGCTTCAGCCTCCCGATGTATGGGACTTGGCATGAATTTGGTTACACCAAAGTCATGATCAATGGCCACATTGATCCAAGACCGGTGGTCGTACATAGCCACCTTCTCGAAACTCTTTCCGAGTACACTTACCTTGGGCAGATTCTGCAGTTGGGTAAAAACAATTTCGAGAAGGAAGCCAAGCGGAGGATCCAGCTAGGCTGGGCAGCGTTTGGAAAATTACGTCGAGCGTTCTCGTCATCCATACCGCAATGCTTAAAAACGAAAGTTTTCAATTAGTGCGTCCTACCCGTCATGACCTACGGAGCTGAGACATGGACACTCACGGTAGGGCTGGTCCACCAGTTCAAAGTCGCTCATCGAGCTATGGTCGGATGTGGAAAGAGCTATGGTCGGAGTCTCTCTGAAGGATAGGATTCGTAACGAATACATCCGACAGAGAACCAAAGTTATTGACATAGCAAAAAAAATTTGCAAGCTGAAGTGGCAGTGGGCCGGCCATATATCGCGGCCATATTCTTGAGTGGAGACCGCGACTAGGCAAACGTAGTGTAGAACGCCCTACAGCCAGGTGGGATGACGATCTGCGAAAGATTGCAGGCAGATGCTGGATGCGGCAAGCAAGACAGGGCGCTATGGCGCTCATTAGGGGAGGCCTATGTCCAGCTGTTGTGGACTTATATAGGTTGATGATGATAATGAAGCCTTAATTGAATGTGAAACTAATTTTAAAATAATTAAAACGCTCGGCGTACTCTTTCAATAACAAATAATAAGGACTAAGTTCTAAAAAAGTGGGTGCCTATACGTTCATCGTTAGTAATGTTAGTGTTGACAACTCGTATTCAGCTTGTAAGTGAGAGCAGGTTGATACATGAACCTATGGGGTGTCAACTCTGGAAAAAAATGTTCGAGTGATATTTTCAGCGGATTACGAGCTAGCAATTCTAAGTCGCGCCGCTTAAATTCGAATTTTTTCATGTGAAAAACTTGATTTCGTAGAAAATGTCAGTTACGAGGTGTCAACATATGACCATCGATAAGCATTTTGGCCACCATGGTGGCAAAAAAGAGCAACTTCGCAATATAGCAAAAAAGAGCAACTTCGCTCTCTGCCTACAATATACAAACTAAAAAGAATATAGAAGCATTAAAAGAAAGCTTATGCCTATCATAAGCTTTATTTTAATGCTTCTATAACTTAATAAAAACTAAAAACTTAATCACATCTGGCCAATCGATTTTTTGAAATTCCTTTATATAAAATAGGTGGTGGCGCTGATTTAATGGTTTCAATTAATTATTTAGTCTATGGCTGAAATTATCTTTGTATTTATTAAGCTGAAATAAACGCATTGAATTTAATTAAATCGAAAAGAACATGTCAACATGTCAGTAACAACGGTTTTTTACAATAAAATCACTTAAAACGCGAATCTGTGATCATAGCGTATGCCACTGTACCGAAATATAATTATGAAAACTCAAAATACCACAAATCGTGGTAAATATCCAGTGTTTTGATTTAGCGATGTACAGGGTACACTGTCATATGTGTACTAAACCGAAAAGGACTCCTAGGTGAAGGTGATCAACTTGTGAATTACTTTGTGTTTATGTAAGTTTAGGTATCGTAGCTCCCAAACGGATGAACCGTTTCGTTTAGTTTTTTTTTGTGCCATAGATAATTTTATCCCGAGTGTTCTTCACTAAACGTCGGCAAGTATTTTAAAATTTTAATTTTGTCTTGTTTCTAAGCATTTTCTCTGTATTGTTTCCTGTATTCGTGTGGTAAAATAAAGTGTTTTCTATAAGTCTATCTTTCTTCACGTGGAACTTTTCTTCGTAGAACAAAAGTAAATCCTTTCGGGTCTAGAATCAGCCCCTTTCGGCTTAATACACATGTTTCGTGGCACCCTGTGTAAGCTTGATGCCGGTATTATGCTTCTACCAAGTTCTAATTATCAAAGATGAGCAACTTCAAGGCGTCGTGCTTTACGCTCGAACTCATTTCCTGAAGGTTTAGTGTAGGTATATCTATGTGCAGGTGTTCACAACACCCGCGGAAAGGAAAGGATTAACAAGCGCATAATCCAGAGCTCAGAAACTTAGGCATCTAGGCCACGGTAATATTATCCTATACAGTAATCCGACTTCATACAAACGGACGAAACGCGAGCTATACCTACGCGCCTCGATCTCGGCATGCGCTCAGCATGCAGACAGTCGCGACTGTGCCGCAGTGACGAACGGATGGCGGCGTGTTGTTTTTTTAACAATAACCGCGCGATTTTTTCTCTAAAAATAAGTTCAGGTACATATTTAATAAAGTAGCTGCAGGTATCTATAACCAAGTAAAAGATATTACTTTTTCTCCAAAAAAATCTCCTAAAATTTAATAATAAAGCATTTTGTACGTCTCAGTCGAGGCGCAAATATTTTTCGGTCGCAATTTTATAAGACCGATTTGTTATTCAAACATAAACAGGTTTTTTAATTAAATCTGCCAATCAAAAAACAACACGCATTTTTATTGAACACTTCCCGTTCAATTCAAAAAGTATTTTATTTGTTTATATAAAAAAGTACCTACCTATATTTACAATCACAAAACTAAATGGAAACACAAAGTAGGCAAATGTAATTAAAATGCTGGAGGCGGGCAGCCCTATCGCATGTTTACCTACCGCGCGGCTGTAGACATTTATTTCAAAGATTCGGCCGAGTTCAAATACTGTATAGGATAATATTACCGTGTCTAGGCTAAGGTTAGAGCATTCTCTATCCTTAATCTGGTACGACGTTAAGAAAACAAAGTTCAAATTCAAATTCATTTATTCATTTGTGATACACAGATACTACAGGGATGTTCAGACATTATAATTAAGAGTACTGTGATCTGCCATTAGGCGTACAAATTTTACATAATTCAGCAAATAAAAAAAAAATATTAATAATAGTGAAGCTTACCAGGAAAAGTTTGAAGAATTGAAAAATAATGCGTTTACTAAATTGCAACGAGAATCAATTACTATGAACTCTACATTTACTTACTACTAAACTGCGTCAAAAAATTCATGCAAATTGTAAAATGTCTTACTTATTAAATATCTAAAAATGTTAGATATAAATATTATGATGTCATTACACTTCCTAATGTCAGTTGGTGCAAAATGTACTATCGTAGTCTAGATACATAGATATATTATTATTTTATTGCATCATCTATACAATACTATACTAATATTATAAAGAGGAAAGATTTGATTATTTGTTTGTATTGAATAGGCTCCGAAACTACTGGACCGATTTGAAAAATTCATTCACCGTTAGGAAGCTTACTCTTACTTGCTTACTTAAGTCTTGTATCTGATTCGAGAGGCATTAACAGATAAGCCAATATAGTGATTTCTTGTCTATAGTAGAATGGTAAAAAATAAAGTCACAAAATGCGTGGCACGCACGTTAGTGCTTAAAAAAAATGTAAGTAGATAGAACTGAAAATTAGGATTAAGTTGTGCTAAGCCATGGTACAAATAAACAAAGTATGCTAATCCGAGAAACAGCGGTCACGTGGGTTTTCACATTCGTACGTCATATCCGCTACGGTGATTCTCAAACTTTTTAGTTTTGGGAGATTATTGATAGATCTAGGTTTTAGGTTTTCCATGATATTTTTCAAATTTAGTTTCCACAATTTGAGCAACGCTAAAATGAGCTCTGCACATGACTAAATCAATTTTTCCCTTGAAATGAAATTTATCTAATCGCAGGAACATTTTCCAGCCACAGATTCTCTTTTCGGAAATTTAAAGAACCTTATTTTACCGCCCTTCACACTTACAGTTACGGATAGAGTAACAGCCCATTTTATTTTAAAGATTTATCCGATCAAAAACGCGAGAGATTCACCGGCGTCAATAAAAGTTTTATAGTCACCAGCAAATGTACGTAACCTCCCATTTTTGTGGCAACTGGACAGTGACGTAGGCTTGGGAAGATCTCGGAGTAGCCTACCTTGTTTATTTGTACCATGTGCTAAATAAATTCTGTCTCCTACAAGATTAAAGTAAAACGCTCTAAGCATTTAAATTAAGTTTCTACAGTAAGGTTGGCGAAGAGGTCTTTGTACGGCTTGTCGATGTGAAAACGCCTTTAAATTTACCGGATATTAAACAAGGTTAATTGCGAATGCGGCATAAGGTGTAAGATATAGCGTTATTCTGCAGTTCGAGCCGCCGTAAACGATATAAAGTAGGTACATTGAAAAATGTAAGCTCGTTTCATACCTTTAACCCCTCAGGCCCCAAGCGGAAGCCGGCCATACATGTTTTTTTTTCAGGGAACGTGGCAAAGCTTGGCAGCTTACTTAGTTACTTTTAAAAACTTACTTAGCTTGGCAGCTTTGCCACGCTCCCTAATAAAAAACATGGCCATGAAGGACAAACGCGGACTTTTGACGATCGTTCAAGGACTAAGTTTGAGCGCCCTAGGCGAGGACGGGAAGAATGCGTACGTCCATGAGTTTCTTTTTTAGGAATCGTGGCACATAAAGGCCAAACGCCCTTCATAAGTTCTTTCACTGACTGGTAGACTATCAAAGGCTAATGAGCAATTACGTATGTAAGCGGGTTAACTATTATTATTTTATTATTTGTTTATTAAAAATACTTACACTATTTTTACAGGGGCCCCTAATGCAATAGTGTAAAATGTCTATATAAATAAAAATATAAAAATTAAAATTACATGAACTAAAAACTTAAATTACACAATAATGTATAAAATTCGTCAATATACAATGTCAAATTATTTTACAACAATATAATAATTATTCACTTAATAAATTCAAATTACATAATGTCCAACCTAATAAAATAATAATAAAGAAAAATCGGTAGTCAATATAATAATGTCAAATAATTACAAAATGTCAAATCTTATTAAAATAGCATAGAATAAATAACAGAGTCCTATGAAATTCGCTCAGGGAGCAGTTAAAAATATCGACTCTCTCCGCTACTAGATTGAGCGTGTAGGTACGAACTACAAACTACAAACCTTATCGGTGTTCTTCCAACACAAATAAGGTTCGTAGTTAACCCGCTTTGAGTTTCATTCGTAGTAAGTAGTCCACTTACATCCGTAATTAATTCGTCAATCTACGATAGTTTTTATAGTACCTAAAATAGGCTAACGATCTAGGGATCCCATCGGACATAGTACTTTCAAATCGCTTCCTCCTATGTCTTGAGCGACCCACTCAATCGACACTCAGACGTTTCTATTTACTCAGCTCAGCACTGACGCTGTAATTCCTGCCATAATCAATGGTACTTCTAACTACAATGATTCCTGAAATACAGGCAGGTGAGGCTTAGAGAAATTTAGGCTTTATGTACTTAGTCGTTGAGTACCCTTTCCGTTGTGGTGAGATTATCTGCCTGCGTAGTTTCCGCTAATATGTTTTCACTTCAATCAAATTGAATTAATCTTGTAGATAAAGATTGTTGATTGAAAATGTCATGCTGTTTCGCTTAGATCATGTTTTGTTAAATGTGATTTAAAGCCAAGCTGAAGTGGCAGTGGGCCGGCCATATCTCGCGAAGAACCGACAACCGCTGGGGTAAACGAGTTCTTGAGTGGAGACCACGACTCGGCAAACGTAGTGTAGGACGCCCTCCGGCCAGGTGGGATGACGATCTGCGAAAGACTGCAGGCAGATGCTGGATGCGGCAAGCTGAAGACAGGGCGCTATGGCGCTCATTAGGGGAGGCCTATGTCCAGCAGTGGACTAATATACGCTGATGATGATGATGATGATGAATGACTGCTGTTACGGGGCGTAATGTAGTACCATTCGCAGCGAGCATAACGTTACGGCGTGTCCGTTGCTTGTTTCTTTCCCCGTACTGACTGCGCGATAACGCCCTTGTCCATTTGCGCGGAGCGAGGTAGCGGCACTCCGCATTACTCCCTTGCTGCGCTCAGCAAGAGAGTAATCACACCAATATTATAAATGCGAAAGTTTTTATTTGAATTTTTATTTTACATAGAAAACATCTAGAACGCCCTGGATAAATGTCTACAGATCGTACAAACATTTGTCCCGAGGCGGGAATCGAACCCGTAACCTTCTGCGTTGCAGGCAGACCTTTGCCCGCTGCGCCACAGAGGTCATCATACGGTTAAGAATATTGCTTACTGTGTCCATTGATGCGGATCTCTCAGGTTTTGTATGAATCCGGAAATCCGAAGCGGAGCCGCTTTGCTTCCCCGCTCCGTCTCCCGGTTTTGACCTAATTAAATATGAAGCTCCGGTATTTGTTCAACATCCTTTTTGACAGCGTGAAATAGATTTTAAAGCTTGTTCAATAAGAGCCAACATTTAATTGTGATAAGGTTAACATTTCGCGATGTTTGCAAATGTTTGGAAAAGCAAGTTTGTTTCATTATCTGTTCAAAAGAATTATTAATTTAGTCGTTGAAATTCTTTAGTTGTTAATGAGTTGGCTATTCATTAAAAAATAAATCTTTAATTCACAAAGAAAATTACAATCGAATATTAGAAATAAATTAGAACTAGTATTTACAACTTAAACAATTGAGCTAACTGCAGACTATTGCAAACAACTTATTTATTTATGTAATTAGAACGGCTTTATGCCAATTATACGAATTACAGTAGGTTCACAATCTACAGGTAGCTCATTTGATCCATATCAACACCAGTTGGAAGCGTCCCCAAGACGCTGCTTGCATTGCCCCGCTGTATGGCAATGCTGATGCGCTGCGCCTGATTGGTTAGTTGACCAGAGAAAGACCGATTATTTATGTTTCTTTTTTGTACGACTTTCACCTTATTTCAATCTAAAGATGTCCTTGAAACTAGGCCTTACCAGAGGAATCGGTTCACGTGGCAAAAAATACTCTCTTGCAAAGATCTCTCTAAATTGAATTGCTTTTTATTTGTGTGGTGTAGGTCCTGCAAATTGTTTAGAATTTTATTGTATTAAAATTTTTACACAAAATAACGAAAATAATGTTAAAATGGCGTTATATTGAGCTAAAATTAAAGTATGTATGTTTATATTTTAAACCACTAACCTCGCGAAGGTTTTATTAAAGTTTCAGCAAAGTTATGCGTCTACTAGGTATATAAATCGGTATCGGAGCGTACGAAGCGTAAGGATTTGTTGTTTTGTATTGATTTCATTGTTTCAGTGTACACTGGATCAGCATATCTGCCGATACAGATGCCAGAGACCGATATTTATAGCGATGACTGTTTCGGATGACGTCTTCGGCAAACTCGATTGCTTTGAAAATACCTACATATACTGCCTATGCAAAACCCAAAAGCAGTAAACGCACCCTATCAGCATATTGTAAATACCGTCGCTGCGTACGTTCCGATCCCGATGCAGTGGACGCGCAACTTAAGGGTAAGGGTTCCATCACATAGGAAGGTAGTTTTACGTTGATCGTTTTACGAGAGCCATCAAATATCAAATTGGTGTCGTAAAAAGTTAGATTTTTGCGACAGGCCATAAACCGATCAGAAATCAGAATTGAATATAAATTATTGTGTTCGATTTTTATCGGTATTTATGTAACGGTTGGTTATTAGTGTAATAACGTTATTGTTCTTAGTTATTTATACGGTATCGATAAATAGTTACCATAAAGAGAATTTCAGTTACTAACCTAATTATGGATAAAAATCATGGTTTATCATATCATCAAACATTATCATCCAATTTATTCCAATTTATAATTTGGTCAAAATTGAAGCTTGTGTATAGGACTGCAGGAGATCAATAAAACATCAAAATATACAATGAAATTTTATTTCCAATAACTATAATCCATAATTGTATTTACAACTATACATTTGTATATCACGTAGGCAATAATACCAAAAAATGTTCGTAAGTCGGACCTCGGGCCAGGTATACGTGAGTTAGTGCCGTGACTACAACTAACGGTATCAATAGCGGCTTTTTCGTTATAATAGTAACTGCTATTGACGTTATCGTGAGCGTTGGTGGGTGCGTTGCGGTTGCGTCCGCGTGCAGCTCGGCGAGGCTTTCTTCTGGAACAAAGGGAACGTGTTACAAAAATACATGAACTTGGTAACAAACGAAGATGGCGGAGGCAAATTTTTTTTTGGAAATATTGCCCACTACACCATCTCAAGACGTGTGGACGGGTTCATTGTGGCCTTAATGTCGGAAAAATAGATAGACATCTCGCGGACTACTCGTTTTAAGCTTGTGGGAAACCATTTTATCACTTTAAAATGTATTACGAGCTTAACACCATAACTTGAATGCAAGTTTTTGTGCTATATGGTAGCGGTCTTGGATTTTAAAGCGCAGAACCCTGCAGTGAGATGACACAAGCTTATCCTATAAATCATAATTTATATGAGAGAGTCTGTTCTCGGACGCGAAGATTATTTTCGGCCAATTCTTTTGATAAATTCTTTTGATAAATACGTTTTGCGTCAGCAAAACCTTAAAAGGTTTTAGCAGGTAATATAATAGGTTACCGAAAATCAGATGATTCAGAGCCTCATTACGTTGTTACAGTAACAAATAATGACAAGTACTCAATTATCTTAGTTACATATGAAAATAGAAGAGAAACTGATATAATCAAAAAGAAATATTTACTGTAGATACAAAAAGAAACCTTACAAGATTGTGAGAATATTCCCAGATAATTAGGTATTTTCGTGGAATATAATACAAGGGTATAATTTTCTTTGTATTCAAGTGTGGTGTTCTTTATGACTGACAGGAACAACCGTCTCTTATGTTGTTTATTCAAAATTAGGTCAAAAAAATAACATAGGAGTTTACATAGAGTATAAGAGACAGTGCTCGAGAGATCCGCAACTGACCGAACTCAGCAGAAAAATGTTCGCATCGGCGGGCTCACTGCGGCGACTGCGCAATTTTCTCCCGATTTCTACTAAGGTTACTCTTGCCTAGTCCCTTTTGCTTCTCGATTACGCCGACGCCTGCTATTTGGACCTCACTGAAGATCAATTAAACAAGCCTGAGCGCCTCCTAAATTTCAGTACCAGGTTCATATTTGGCCTACGCAAATATGATCACGTTTCCGAATATCGCGCTAAACTCAAGTGGTTGCCCATCCGACTTCGCAGGAATACTCACATACTATCTCTCTTGTACAGTATATTGTTCTATCCTCCGAGCCCTTCCTATCTCAAGGAGCGCTTCGAATTCCTCTCAAACTCTCACTCGCTCTCTTTGCGTTCCTCTGAAACCCTCATCTTAAAAGTCCCTGCTCACAGCACCTCTTTCTATGACAAATCTTTAACTGTACGAGCTACCCGTCTATGGAATGATATCCTTCTGGACAGAGACTTCAGACGTGCAAAATTACTCCCTATCCTCAAAAAACTGCTTCATCAGTATTATATATGCTTGTAAAGAGTTAGACAACCTTATTTTATGTTAATGTAAGTTTATCATTAATCTTTGTAGGTAGGTATTATGATAGGTATGTAGTTTAAGTAATTGTTTCATTTTCTTTAAGTAGGTATCTATATTATTTACTCAGTGACACCGTCTATTTCGTTCCCAGTCCATCCCAAGGTTGCCTGGAAGAGATCGCTCTCAGCGATAAGGCCACCCTTTATACTTCCTTTTTTCGAAACATTTTTTCTGTATTGTTTCCTGTACTTGTGTGGTATAATAAAGTGTTTTCTATCTATCTATAGAGTAGAACATAAGTGAGACAGTTATTCCATTGCACTATAAATGGTAATGATAGCAACTGTTGTTATTACCATTTATTACATAACTAGGTTATTGGCAAAAACACAATTTTTAACTACGTAGTGTGCGTTCGTCGGGATTTTTTTAAATTCAAAGACAATGGTGTCAATTCAGGATCAGCCCAAAACTAAACTATACTATACTAAAATTTTACCATTTTAGTTTAGAACCTTCAAAACGCTATTCAGTTGCACACGGTTTTAGTACAGTTCTAAAATTATTAGGCTCCTAAATTCGATAACGACGCGTTTTAAATTGAATTGAAGGTATTGCCAGACAGAGATTTTGGAATCATGGACGTACGAAATTACTTCATTTTCGAATGAATGGAATGACCGACTTTTATTATCTGTGTGCATGCACGTTTAGCGCCGAAAGTTTATGTTCGAGAAAATTGGTTTTTCAATTTGCAATTTGCATTTCTCGTGATACAACGTATACAAAATAATACTTATCTTGGAAAATGGACCAATCGAAACGAAAACGCATCAATAAAAAGCAGCACGAGTTGCTCATGGCGCGACTCCACGCTCATAAAGAGGTGTTATGGGGTAAGCATAAAATGATTTGCCTACGTTTTTTTTACTCTACATAATTGTAGTTATTTACCTTCCTTGTAAAATTAGTTTAGATACCTACATCTTAAACCCGTACCTACCTACGTAGTTACAGGGTTTTGGATCTGACTGTAAACTAACAATGCTCTGCTACAATATTTATAACTCCTAGTACCTATGTATTTTCTGACGTTCTTTATTTCCTATAGGAAATCAAGCCTCTCAACAGTATAAAGACATGTGGGCCTCGCTCAGTGTGCAGTTGAACCACTATGGCTGCAGCAGGTCCGCGGAATAGTGGCAACATGTAAGTCCATAATAATGATTTACTTAGGTACCTATATAATGATAGGTAAATAGGTACCCGCTGATTTTTCTCCAGGTAAAAATATAGGTACCCTACTTCATAAAAGTATTGCTTTTGTACTATTGTTTTTGAAATCTTTGGATGTTTACAGATCTGTAGCATCATGGTTAAAACAAAAAGGAAGGCCAGAGAGATTGGTCAAGCGTTAACTGCAACTGGACGGGACCATCTGACGGCCGAACCATCAATGCCCTGGATGACAAGATATTGGATATCGTCGGCTCTGCCTCCGTTCATGGTTTCGCTGCCTTAGAAGCTGTAAGTTACCATTACATACCTATCGTCGTCTAGCTATAGGTACTAAGTAGGTGGGTATTTTAATTTTGTATCTGTGTCTATTATCTTTTCATGCCTGAGGGAATGTTAGTAAAATGCAAGTATAAATAAGGTATAGGTACAAGGAAAGCTACTTTAAATATTCATACAGAGCAATGAGAATGTATACAACTCTGGCTCTACGAGGTACTAGGTAGGTTTCCTTTAGGTATATACCTACTAAAGTGTATGTTCTGTTTTAGGGCTTGCAGACAATAACAGTCTCCCCAGCTGAATAACCTGCGGCTAAGCTGTTGGTTTTGGACGAAGGAGAGGTCCAAGAACCTGAGTCGCCAGCGTCTGGGCCCATCCGGAGCCGCCGGCGCCGGACGCAGAGATCTGCCCGTCCCCGCCCATCAGCAAACGCTCAGCTTGTGGAGACACTTAATGCCAACAGCCGCCTATTGGCGGATTCAATTGTACAAGCTGCTAGAATATTGGCAGATGCTGTTCGAGCACTGGCTACACCTACACCAGTTATTCAACTAGAGGAGGAGGAGAATGTACTGTAAATATGATACCAAAAAAAAATGTAAAAACAGACTAGTGTTTTAATTTAATAATTATGCCTGGTCTCTGTAACTAACCGCCATAATTTTGATAATTATTGTTTTGCTTGAAAGCCGATAAGTTAATTTCCCTACTTTTCATCAACTTTGCCCTACTAACAGAGATGCATTTACTATTATAGAAAGACACAAACACAAACTAGGTATTTAGTTAGCCTGCTTACATTCATAGTGAATCATAAATTTATTTCAAAATCGCTGCCAGTATTATAGACTGCATGCATAAGGAAATTACTCCTACATTGCTATTGATAAGTAATCTAACACATGAGTATATCTAGGTAGCTTGTGAAACGTGTGCAAAGCCATGGGCCAAAGCAAGTATTTTATAGGTCCCTCAAAACTTAAACACTTAATACATAAAACTTGAATTTATTAAAAAAAATCTGATGAGACGGGCCTCGGAGTTTTTGCACGATGCTTTTGGTAACTACGTCGAGACATCTGTTTACTGTTGGCTGGCTTATACCCAACAAGCCAACAGCGGCCTGGTAGCTTCCTTGGGCCAAAAACTGTAGCACGGTCAACACCTGAAAATTGATAAGTAGGTTTTTATTTAATATAAGTACTTACCTACAGGTTTTTATGGTAGGTACCTACTACCTACTCATAATGTTACTTAAAAACCTATCTAGTCTAGGTGATTCAGAACCCAAATACTTGCTTTTGTTACAGAAAGTACCTACGACAAAAGTTGCGTCTCTGAATTTGACTTGGTTACCTACTACCTTTATTTGTTTTGGAATCCCTCCTTCGTTTAATAATGGGTCATCTAGTGTCCTGATAATGATTAGAGCACCAGATTTAGGAACTCGAAACAGTTTTGCAAACTTGGCTTCGGGGATTTCAAAGGGGTTGGCAAAATACCTTATATTTCTTAGCCTTTCATCGTAATTTCTGTTCAAAAATAAACACCCGCTTGTTGTAGGTAAAGTTTTAGGTTACACTATTCAAAAATTCACTGCTTATTGGGTAAAACTTGCTTACCTTATCCTTATCTTCTGCACCAACAATTGCCGCTACCACTTATTCCATTGTTATAGAGATAGAACATAAATTTACGAATTTCGCGCTTCGGAAAAACATTTGCGCGGGAAAGAGCCCTGACTGCTAACTTGGCCTTTCTAAACCTTTGATTTTATGTCCTTGCGCCTATCTAATTATTTCTTTGAATTTTTACCACTCTTTCTTACAAAGCTAGGCGGCGTTTTTCTCAAATATTATAAAAATGTCAAAAAAATCAAAATTACATGAACTGCCGCCATACCAACTATATTTAGTAGGCAAAATTTTACAGTGTTCTAAACTAAACTGTTTATAGTCGAATTTAGTGTAAATCTGTCACTTATGTGGTACAACAGAATACGAAAAGTGGCTTCTAAACTAAATTGAGTAACTAAAATCAAGTTTAGTCCTGTCAAACTATAATTAGTATAGTTTGCACTAAAATGGCATCATCTGAATAGCACACGTACTAAAATGGTTCTATTTTTAAAATTTAGTTTAGTTTAGGCTAGTTCGTGAAATCTGAATAGACACCAATGCCACAGTTTTTGGTGTCAGGGCGTACTAAATCTTTGTTATGCCCCTTGCCAACACGCGAACTCGAACATCATTCATAAGAACACGAATATTTTAAACTAGCCTCTACCCGTGCTTTTACGTTCTTCACGGATATAAATTCTAGAACTACATTCATGCAAAATTTCAGCCTGATCCGCTCAGCAGTTTTGTCGTGTAGAGGTAACAAAACTCCAAACTGTTCCATTTATTATTTGAATACGTGTAAAGTGTGTGGTATATTCACACATTTACACCAATATTTTTCGTCAAAGTGGTAAAGCTATGCCTCAAGGTACAGTAAGCTATCTAATTTGTTTGCTCGGTAAAATGAGGGTACGTTACTATTTATTTTGGTTTACATAATTAACTGATACGACAAACTAGAGAAGCCAGTAGCTCCTGAAACTTAGTTTTGATCTGTAGTCATGCCTCTAGTGTAGCCACTCCGTACTGAATTTGAGATCAAATCAAAAAATTCAACAACACTGTCCCACCCAGCCCTGTGCAACTCATCTCGAAGTTCAGTAGCCTATGAACTCATTACTATAATATATAATATAATATAATATAGCCATTTATTCCCATTTTTATTAAAAACTAGACGATCGCCTCGCGGTTTCACCCGCGTAGTTCCCGTTCCCGTGGGAATTCCGGGATAAAATATAGCCTATGTCACTCCCTGAAAAGTAAGCTTCCTAACGGTGAAAGAATTTTTCAAATCGGTCCAGTAGTTTCCGAGCCTATTCAATTCATACAAACAAACAAACAAACAAAAAATCAAACCTTTCCTCTTTATAATAGTAGTATAGATAAAAATAGTGAATGTATTAGATTAGAATTATATTTAAATAAAAAGTACTTGTTGCATGCATTAATTTGGGTTCAGGTACATCTGGTCCGAATCTCAAACTGATCCACGGACGAGATGTCCATTTCACTTTTGAGTAGGGGTACATCTCGCCCGAATCTAAAATCTCTTGGTTTTAGATTCGGATCAGTTGTACCCTCAACCAAAAGTAAAGGGGACATCTCGATTACCTAATAAATGTAATAATTTGATTTTATAACAAATATACGATTTTATTGCTAATTTTCTTTCTGGAACGTCCATATAATTATGACCGTACGCCTAAGAACTCATTACTGTTTGTAAAACTATAAAATGTATATAAAACAATCTTAACTTTCATCATCATCATCAGAAAAGAAAGAAAGAAAGAAAATACATTTATTTGGACTATGCATAACACAACACATTACAATTATATATACATACAATGAGCATACAGGATAATATCGAAAGGAAACAGCAAAATAAGAGAAAAACAGATACAAATTAGTGGTAGTGTTAAGTACATAGGCCAAAAAGGTCCCTGTCTCAGCATTATGCCGCTACAAGCCGAAGCTAGTAGCGGCGCTGGTTTTCAGACAGGTCCTAGTGTGGCAGCAATACAAAGAAACAGAATACAAAGAGTAGGTACACAAGTTACAAGCAAGATACGAAAAAAGAGAGGAAGAAAAAAGGATAAAATAAATTATAGTAAATGAGTAAAACCTCTATGGAGATACGGAAATAAGATACAGAGAAAGAAACGTAAATGTAAAAAATTATAAATAAGAAAGGAATAACAAAACAAACAAACAAAAATAACATAAAAGAAAAAGAAAGAAAGCTCTGGCAGAAATTTTTCAAACCAGATGCAGAGCCATAAGACAAGAAGTTGAAGTTGATGTTTACATGCATCACATGCATGTCACGTAAAACGTCAATTCTGCTGGCTGACACTCTTCGCGAGAGTTGAGTGAAAAAGTAAATAAATAAATAATGTAACAAGATTCGGTTTCCAGGTTGTGGCTTCTAATGTTACGTTTTATTTTTGTTCGGGAAGGTCAGTTAAAGTTATTAATACGTTGGATACATAGGTTCATGGTTTTCACACGCAAAAGTACAAACGGAATAAAATAAAATAATGAGTAATGGATGAGTTGGAGTGGGCAGTGGACTGAACAAGACATCAACAAAGTGAATAAAGATCCCAAAAGTGTCCCCAGATTATTCCCACTCTGCACGCTAGCCAACCCCTATCTCACACTGGTCGTGTGAAGAGACTAAGGCAAGTGAATCTACTTAATATTAATTTGATTAAATTTCAACTATTGTTACAAGAGATAACCTATATATGTATACAATATAGTGATATTATTTTAGGGTACGCATACAGCTGGAGGGTGAAGGGAAGGAGGGAGAACAGATTTGCTGCCTAGTCATAATTCCTCCTGGGCAAGTTATGCATAAGAAACAGGTTAGTGAATTGTAAAACAAATTGTTAATAAATAGAGAAATTAGGTATAGTCATAAGGAATAAGTGAAGACAATAATAATAGTGTAAAATATCCATGACACATTGAATTAAAAATAAAAATGAGTAAATAGAAATAGGGATTTATTAATTTTATTAATTAATTTATTTGATTATTTTTAGTAAGAAGCTGTTTTGTTTGCGTTGACGCTAGATGAACTGGTCACTGGCTCTTTATTTGAGCACTGAGCAATTGCTCTTTAAGCACTCTCCTAAATATATGAACATTTTTCACAGCACGCACTGGAGGGGGAATAATGTTCCAGCATTTGGAAGCTGCATATTTGAAAGAGCCTCGAAATGCCATTGACTTGTGCTGCGGTGTTTCAAAGAAAGGAGCACATGTTCTACTAGGATATTTAGAATTGCTACGGGCCCTTGTGAGTTTTTCGAACAAGTACTTAGGACACCGCTTAGCAATTACACCGAAGAGAAGAGATGCAAGATGAAGCTTTCTGCGAGCTTCCATCTTAAGTAGTTTTGACGAGTTCAGAAATGGTGTAATGTGTGAGCGTGGCGGAACATAAAAACAGAAGCGTGCACAAGCATTTTGTACACGTTGGATTAGTTTGGATGTTCTACTTAGAAGACAGGGCCCATAAACAGTGTCGCAGTAGTTTAGTTTTGATAGAACAAGTGATTCACACAGTGTTACTCTTACTGATTCACTTAGGTATGGGCGGATTTTATATAGGAGCTTCAGACGATAAAAACAATTTCGAACACTCTCAGATATATGTTTTTCAAAATGTAGGTAACTGTCCATGATTAATCCCAGATTTTTTGCCTCTGATACATGCTCCACCAAGACACCATCAACTAAAATGTTTGCTGTATAATTTTGAAGCTTTTGCAGTTTCTGTCTTGTCCCTATGAGCATGTACTTAGATTTCTTAGGGTTAATAACTAAAGAATTGTCCCTAGACCAGTTACAAATTTGGCTTAAGTCAGAATTTATCTTTCCAATGGCGCTGTCGAGATTAGACGGGTGGGTCGATATGTACAGCTGCAAATCATCAGCATACAGATGGAAATTACAATGGTTTATAGCCCTAATAATATCAGAACTGTATAAGATGAATAGGATTGGTCCTAGAATAGAGCCTTGTGGGACACCTTGCGGCACTGGTTGTAATGTAGAACAAGACCTGGTCCCATTTGAGAGTTGGACAAACTGATATCTGTTATCCAAGTAACTATGGAACCATTTAACAGTTTGCGCATCAAAACCATAGTATGAGAGCTTGGAAATGAGTAGGGAGGTATTTATGGAATCAAATGCGCGGGAGAAGTCCAAGAGTACAAGTATGTTGATCATACCACTGTCCTGACCAGTAAGTAGGCTATCCACCACGTCAAGAAGGGCCGTAGACGTACTGTGGCCCCTACGGAAACCTGACTGGACTTTTGGTAGTATGTCGTTGTCCTCCAAGTACTTGGTTAGCTGCAGGCTGACTACCTTTTCTAGTACCTTAGATAAACAAGGCAGAAGACTAATGGGTCTTAAATCATTACACGATATGGGGTTGTTATTTTTCGGAATGGGCTTAACCAAAGCAACCTTCCACTGTTCTGGGAAAGTCCCACTTAATATGGATTTATTTATGATTGAGGTTATTGCCTCTAAAGATTCAGGTAGGGTCAAAAATATCATTTCAATAGATATACCATCTACTCCCATTGCATTCGATTTTAGCCCGCGAATAATTGTCATAACAATATTCTCACTTACTGGGCGCAGAGAAAATACCTTACCAGAACAGTGTCTGTGGTGCTCATAGAATGTGAGTTGAGATATAGAGACCTGTTTTTCACCAGGCACATTAAGGAAATGGGAGTTGATTAGGTCTGGATTATCAAATATTGGTGGGAGCTCTGATGCTTTTTTATTAGGTAGTATTGCATGTTTTAAATTATTCCAAAGTTTTTTCGGGTTCTTTACATTATTGTTAATATGTTCCTTGAAATATGCCTTTTTTTCGCTGTTAATAGCTGCAATAACCAGGTGTTTCATCTCCTTATAACAGATCCAGTGAGAATTATATTTAAGGGCCTTATATTTTTTATGATAGTCATCTCTAATCCTCATCATAGATTTGACGGTATCAGTAAGCCAAGGTCGAGGGGGGTCTTTAAATTTAGTGGTTTTTAGAGGAGCATGTAAATCGAAAAGTTTCAAGATGATGTCAGTAAAGGCTGTTACCAATGTATTAACATCAGTTGTTTCCATGAAATATTGCCATTTTATGCTTTTAAGATCACTTGCAAAATGTTCCAATATGATGTTCCTAATGGGCCTGTAAGTAACTATTCGTGGAACAGGTTTTTCCTTTTTTATGTCCAACTCAACCTGCAACATAGCATGGTGTCCGAGGTCCGGAGAATATTTTACAACAGTGTTACGGACCCGAGCATCAGTGCATACAATATCTATGAGGGTGGCACTGTGACTTGTAAAATGTGTGGGCTCTGAGACTGTCTGCGTAAGATTTAGACTGTACAGAAATTGCAAAAGTAGCTTAGTTTTCCATGAATCAGGGGTTAAAATATCCAGATTAAAGTCTCCAACCAGTACCAAATAATCATACCCAGAAAAAGAAGTGATTGATTCGGTGAGGGCTTCTAGTACCTGATTAGGGTCCTGCCAGGGGGGTCTATAAGCAGTACCCACTACTAGTTCTCGTCCTTTCACTTTGACTCGAATCCACATCTGCTCAACTGAGGGAGCGGCGGGGTGGAGACAGGAGCGTGCAACAATACCTTTCCTAATGTAAAACCCAACACCTCCCCCGCGACCCCCTCTAATATGAGCCGGTCTGGGGCAGGAGCGTAGCCGGTATCCAGGTACCCGTGGGGCCTTGTCCTCTTCCCCTTCTCCTAACCAAGTTTCATTTATGGCTAAAATATCAGGCTTTAGTTCGTCCACCGCCACACAAAACTCGTCCTGCCCTGTGTTTAGTGAGCCCGCATTGAAAAGACCAACTTTAAAAAACTTATCAAAGAGTTTTATACATCAGCAATGATATCCGAAATGTATTACTGATGTATATTATGATCATTTTTATATGAGTATGCGGTGTAATGAATATGTCTATGTATTCAAAATGGCATATGTATGATATATAAAATATGTATATAATTATAAAGGCGAATAAGAATGTATAATAGGTAAGAAATAGTGTTAATAATAACTGTTGTGTAATATTGTAATATAGTATGTATGAAATAGATGATAAATAGAAACCACAATCAGGATGTCCTAGTGTATGATTTCTCCCCATGCTTATCGAAAATGTGTCAGGCCAGTTACAGTATACATTAGACAAAAATACAAAAATGAATAAACTCAAAGTAACTAATTTTGAAAAATAAAGAGAGGTGAAACCAATAACAATAACAACTAACATTAGTTTGGTTTTCCAGTGGCCACTAGCTAACAGTCGGCAACCCAAAAACCCTTTCGATATCTGCCGCTGTTCTGATTGGGAAGGCTGGTTTCCCATCAGCCTCCCTGGCGTAGATCCGGCCTCGCTTTGTCCAGGAGTACCGCCATTGAAGTTTTCGGCACTCCTCACGCACCCGATGGAACAGTTGCCTGTTGGTGCGAGTGAGACGCTCATTTAGAAAGATGCGTCCTCTCGATTCAACGGCGGAGAGCCCAGCATCGGCAGCGGTCAGCGTGCGTCGCACTCGCGCACCCTGGATCAGCTGGTCGCGCAGGTCGCGCCTCGCTAGCCGCACAACGATGCGGCGCGCGCGTGGCGTTTCGCCCCCCGCTCCGGCGCCCTGCGTCACGCCGACACGCTCCGCGAAAACCACATCGCGCGGCTCAAGGGCTACGCCCAGCTTTGAGGCTAGCACGGTTACGGCATGCACCACGCTCTCACCCTTCTCCTCGGGTAGGTGTCCAATTTCAAGATCCGCCAGAAGAGCCTCTTGGTCCCGCTCATTAAGCTCCTGTTCCAGTAGCGACACCTTGGTTTGGAGGTGGACGACCAGAGGAGGAGGTCGCTCACTCCGACGCTCGAGATCATCAAGCCGCTTCTCCATCATGTCTACACGCTCCGCGACACCAGCTAAAGACGCTCTGTAGTCCGCCATCTCCGTCCGAAGTTCCCTCACTTCAGTGGTCAGGGCATGGAACCCGTCGCTTAACGCTTTTATACCACCGACGACTTCCTCCTTGAGGGTACGAAAATCCAGCAAGATCTCCTCCTTGAATGTTTGAAGGCCAAGGTGAAGCTCCATCTCGCCGAACTCCGCGGTGATGTTATTCGCCGTATCGTCAAGCGTCATGCGTTCTGTCTCTCCCGCCGCAGCTGTTCCGGCGACGTCGCACACAGAGTGGTTGCCATGCGAGATGCAAGAGGGCGTCGTGGGATCCCTGTCCTTCGGCACTCTACCCAGGCAGTCGCCGCATCGCCAGGAGTCTGATACCCGGGCTCCAGAGGGCAACCCGACACATTCGGGGTGGCTGGTGCTTTTACACTGCGAGCACGCAGCGCCTACTTTAGTCATAAATCTTCCGCAAGCGGCGCATTTCAACATGTTGATCTCCGTTTAACGTAGGTAGGTGCTTAGGCTAGCGAAGTGGTTAATGACACAAGTACTGCCCTCTAGTGGTGATCCCAGTACTTAAACAACTGCTAATCGAGTTTGCTTCGACGTTCTAAGCAAGTACTGGTGCTCGACCATAGATGGCGTGGTCCTGTATTATAGCGAAAAATTTGTACTGGCAACACCAAATAGCCTTGAGTTTTATAAGTCAGATGTCAATCACTGCGCGTGTCAATGTCACCAGTCACAATCAGCCGTTCAGACAAGATGTTTACAGTTTTATGATGTGCTGTGATGCGAGTAAATTTTTGGAGAAATTCTACGAAAAGATGAAGGTACTCAGCAGTATACAGTGTGAGAGCCCGTCCTGTTATTGGCTACTGTTTCGAAACCCAATTTGCGTGCGTACATACGGTTTTCATGTGTGTGTGAAAAGAAAACGAAAGGCCCCAACTTTCAGCAGCAATATCGGCTCGAAAAACAGCAGGATCCAGTGGTAGGTACCTGGTTTCGGTTCTTCCTTCCTCAGGCTTTCCGTATTTGGCTCCAAAACGTCAAACACTCCTGTATATCCAGTTAAAAACTTTAAATACTAGCAAGACACGGTTTCAAGGTCTGCTTCTTTGCGCGCACGCACACACTCGATCATCAGCCTATATTAGTCCACTGCTGGACATAGGCCTCCCCTAATGAGCGCCTTAGCGCCCTGTCTTCAGCTTGCCGCATCCTGCAGTCTTTCGCAGATCGTCATCCCACCTGGCCGGACGGCGTCCTACACTACGTTTGCCGAGTCGTGGTCTCCACTCAAGAACTCTTCTTTACTTTACTTTCTCTATATACAGGAAATCGGGTATTTTGACAAAGGCTTTATAAAATACGTTAACGTATACACCGAAGTATAGTATAGTAGCACCCACGGGAGCTTCAAGCCTTAGTCTTAAGACAAGATTTAGTGATACAAAATAAAAGCCTTTGGATGCTGCAGACGAAGCCAAAGCCAGCGTGCTCGGTGTAATCAAAATATATTTTAGGAGCTCCTGAGGTTAAGTCTAGCTTTGAGAAGGTGAGGAATTTTAGGTCAAAGATAAGGAAATTTAAATGTAGACAGAAATAAAATAAATAATAGATTCAGGCGTTACTTTGCGGAAATCCATTGTATAATATTATGATAAAACAATATTTAGTAACAATTCCGCGCAAAACCTTATCTGATAAGATAAGGTTTTGCGTTTTGTTTTATCTGGGCGGTACACACGGATTACATTTTGTAGGATCTTATCAGATAAGGTTTTGCGCGGAATTGTTACTAAATATTGTTTTATCATAATATTATGTAGACAGAAGCCAGCAAAAAAAAAAAAAAAATGTGGAAAACTTAACTTAGAAATCATGTGCCAGGGACACATGATTTCTACCGCTACGAACCTACCCTGTTCAAGAATTGATAGATTTTGTCAGTTTATTATCATTGTACCTAATATTGTACTTACATTATTTTTATTTTAGTTTGACAATGCCCTTATACAGCAGCATACTTTGAAATACCCTTAATTAATTAATTTATTATTTATTTCATTTAATTTTCAGTCATGTCTGTCTGTTTTTTTTTACCTTTGCACCTTATGGTGTTTCCTATAACGAAATACCTATACATGTAATTATTAAAATAGTACATAAACATAGAATGTAACGACATCAAGTGTAACATCAAGTGTACCTACGATGGAATAAATAAATAAATAAATAAATTCAAGATACTTTCGGGAAGAAAGCGTTTATGAATGTAAAGAAGTTTAAAGAAACCTTGAAACAATGACAGTATACAATAAGGTAACTATTAAAAAGACAAACTTCAACTACACATGAAGCTGTGCCCTGTGCCTCCACCGGATCGGAATCGTACCGTACGCTACGTACGCGGCGTCTCGTTGGGATTTACAATATGCCTGGCATGGGTATCGGCAGATATGCCGATCCAGGGCACGCTGTGCCATAGCATTCAATAAATAAATAAATAAATAATGCTGGACAATCCACACAGCATCATCTAGCCCCAAGCTAAGCAGAGCTTGTGTTATGGGTATTAGATGAATACAAAACAACAAATCCTTTCGCTGCGTACGCTTCGATCCGTTAGACAATTTAAACAGCTCAGTTCGATCGCGACCCGGTAGACGCGCGCAGTGAA
Source organism: Eupithecia subfuscata (assembly GCA_963564075.1). NCBI lineage: Eukaryota > Metazoa > Arthropoda > Insecta > Lepidoptera > Geometridae > Eupithecia > Eupithecia subfuscata. Next base: position 14,007,187 of record OY751112.1, on the reverse strand, counting down.
CAAGGAACTTATTCAGACTTGATAACGTTATGTAACCGTTAATTACCGTTAATGATAACTGATGATAACGTTATTGATGAATGAAAGGTGTCAAAATCAAAAATTGTTTCGCACTGCACTTTGTTGCGATGATACCAGTGCTTTTATAACCCCACAGCTTAAAAAAATATCTAGGAAAAACTCCGAGTTAAGATACAATGCAGTGCCGTGTGGTGCTGACTTAGAATTTGCACCACCCCAACTTTCCCGCGGGATTTTGGGCATTACCCACATGAGACAAAAGCCAATAAGGCAGGATGAGGGGGAGGTCTACGTCCAGCAATGGACCAATATAGGCTGTTAAGGTTAAGGTAAGTTACAATGTCTATAGAATTTCAGTTATAATAAAAAGAATAAAGGTAGTTGAAACAAAACAGTTCAACTTGATTTGTTAAAAGTTTTTAATGTAGGAGGGCAAACAAGCAAACATTTTGAAACTATGCGTGGATTGCAAAGCACAGCGTAACTCATTATTTACTCAAGGTTTTGAAAAATTACAATGAAAACAGTTACGGGTAATTGTAAAACTACAGGTGGTTATAATTATGTATTAAATTTATATAACCAAAATACCTACCTAATTGTAGCGCCCTGACAGGGTTTTTATGCATTGTGTACCCACTAAGACTACCTACACCTAAGAACAACATCTGTATGTATGCATAAAATCACAATAAATGACATGAATATGAATATATATAGTCTTAGCTACGTGGGACTTTTAAATCCATCATGGTTATTAACACTAAAGGGCCGCGTTCTGATACCGTTAGTGTTGTGTGTCGTGATCGAGTTGCGTTCGATAATGAAGCCGGTGGTAGTAGTAACGTTCGTAGCAAAAGACAAAAAATGAGGGTAGATAGATATATCTGCCAATAACAACTCACTCGCAGTGCCGTCAGTTATTCCGTGATCATGGCGCATGAAACTGTGCCGAAATATTGGAAAGCTCAAAACTCATATCATGGTAAATATCCCGTTGTTAATGACTTTAGCTACGTGGGAACATATAAATCGGTTAGATACCTAGGGTGCCAACCATATAACTCACGTCCGTTTGTAGTCGAGTAATAATTAAAGGCGGCCCCAGCAGTGGGACATACATGGATTTCGTGATGACGATAATGAATAAAACAAAATGAGAAATTATTTCAGAGTTCATCTGTTTGCGAGTTTCTTTATTTCACTCTAAAATAACTTTTATATACTTGAAGGTACTGATTTGGATGTTTGGAGTTTATTTGGAAATTTAGAATCCTTACATAATTCCCTGGCTATAATCAATAATAATATATAATAATAAATAATATAATTAATAGTAAAGTATTCTGCTTTTTAAATTTTTGTTCAATATGTTTGTTAATAACAGAATTTGGCTAAATGAAATGTACTAATTGAAAACGGTTCAAAAAAAAGCTGTTGGTGGTGATTTATTAATCAGTTTTTCGTTTTCACCCTACCAAGTCTAACTCTTACAGTGTAATACTAACCTAGTTTCGATTAACATTTGTTAGTTTTAATTTATTTATTTGGGTTTTGATAAAAAATCTATTAAGGCGAATAGTAGGGTGGATAGTGGCGCCACTACATATTTAATTTAATCATTAAGTTATACAAAGGCATTATCAAAAAATCGGACCGCTGGTAGACGATACCTATCACAAGCTTTTATTTAATGTATCTGTAATAGTTTTGTTTTGTGTTATTCAATCAAAAACCTTGTTTGGAGAGCTTGGTGGCCACCAATAGGAACTAAACTCTTGAAACAAGTATCTGACTAAAAAATACAGTACAAAACTATTAAAGATACATTTAAAAGAGCTTATGATAGATATCGTCTACGCGCGGTCCGATTTTTTGATAATTCCTTTGTACAACGTAATTATAAAACTAAATATGTAGTGGCGCCACTATCCACCCTACTATTCGCCTTAAACAAAAACAACTTTCATGAATCAAATCTGCCATCAGCGCCTGTTAAGTTGTCATAACCTGTTTTAAGTGTAAATGCGGTGCTCTGTTCAAACACAAAGTTTGAGCCTTTGTGATAACTGTTGGTATTTTCACGGCTATTTTCGCAAACAAGCAAGATTAATAATTACAAACCGTAGGTATAATAACGAAATGTAAATATGGTTTCTATTCGCGTTACAAAAGTATGTTACGTAAATATTTTAGCATAGAATATTTTGTGTAACAAATTGTGTACACCGAAATTAATTACAAAAGTTAATACCAAATTTGAACTCCACAAGAATATAATCAAATAAATTGTCGGCAACGTAACTTAGTATCATTTAATAATTAAAGTTTTATACTCAGCTCACATTAAACGACTGAAGTTATAACGAACTTACCGAAGTGACGACGGTAAGAGCCATCACTTTGCTGAGTTATTGCTACATTATTTATTCAGTGTAGGGACTAGGGAGGGACTTTCGGCTTCGGCCTCAGCTTTTATCATCGTCGGCCTGTTGCAATTTTACTTGTAGCAATGACTACAGATTTTTAAATATTGCTTACGTTCATTTCAAAGCTTTGACACAAGCTTGAACGTGCAGAATGCCTATGATTTCCTAACAACGAGCATTATAAAATAACGTTTAAAATGTAAAATTACTATTTTGTCTAATCACACTACTAATAAAGATGCAAAATCTCAACCTCGCTTCAACAATGTTGGTATACAGCTGGACTCAGGCTTCCCCCTGATAAGCGCCTTATTGGCTTTTATCTCATGGGGGGTAGTGCTCATAACCCCCACGCTGGTTACGGATCGCAGTTCGGTGGTAGAATTGTTCTGCAGGAGGCGCAGCTGCCCGCCCCCGGTGGATATCCCTTAGTCGGGAAGAGTTGGGGTGGTGAAAATTCTAAGCCGGCACCACAAGGCAATACATGCAAAAACTTGGATGGATAGATGGATGTTTGTTACTTTTTCACGTCTAAACTACTGAACGTGTAGTTGTAGGAATAAAACATAGGCTTTTTACCCTATAAATCAGTTTCCATGGGATAGAAATGACACTAATAATTATAAATGCGAAAGTTTGGATGGATGAATGGATGTTTGTTACCTCTTCACGCCAAAACTGCTAAACGGATCAGGCTGAAATTTTGCACACAGGTAAGTCTAACCCTGGAATCAAACATAGGCGACTTTTTATCCCATAAATCAGTTCCCATGGGGTAGAAATAACCTCAAAAGGTTTCCATAGAAACAACGCGTGCGCAGCCGCGGGCAGAAGCTAGTAACCTTATAACGTTTTAATAGAAACAACGCGTGCAAAGCCGCTGAACTAAACCAGTGTCTTAATAAATTTTACTAATTTTTACACTACATAGCACAAAATAGGTACGTATATTAAGTTAGTGTAAGGAATATTAAGCTTTCACGAGATAATGGCCAGCCATTGCGAAGCTGATAGCCCACCTGAGGATCTAAAATATATTTTACGCAGTTGTGTTAAGGTTATTAATTAGGGTTACGCGTGCTTGCGAGAAAAGGTTTGAAAAATAAATGGTGCATTGTTATTGGAATGTTCTTTAGGGTGTGTTGAGTTAAAATTCAAAGGGAAGCCATGAAATCCTAAGATGATTGAGTAAAAGTACAGTCAGCAGCGAAAATCGCTGAATATGAATTCATTTTATAATTACCATAACGGCACTTAACTCCATAAATAACTGACACTTCAATAGTCCACAATACTCTAAATAAGTTTAAATTACAAAATTAGCGAATCACTACTATTCCATAAATTGCTGAATACGCCAAGTTGTGGAAATTCGGATTCTGTCATTTGATTTGACTTTCACACACAAACACACACACCCTCACTCACATGCCACACCATCGTGATGTAAGCATGTTTAGTTCGACAGAACTTGTGCCAAAGATAATTAGGGGTAGGTAGAACCAAGTGCAACAGTATGGTTTTAACCCTTAACAGCATCACTTTTTTTTGTATGGTGTTTATTTTAAATAACTCTCAAGTAAAAAGTAAAAAGTCTAAGTAAAAAGCATAACTTTTTCGTAGGAATGCCATAAACTATAGGAGTTTTCAGTGAATTGCGAGAGAGACTTCGTTTTCTTTATAAATTCAAGGTAAAGTTGATTTCTCGGTTTAAATTTTTCTCCTTTTAACACATTCCATGCCTGGCGGCTTTATTTACCTAGATCTCACTTATATGGATATTAATCAATATAGATTTTATTGGTAGATAAAGATAACATGCCTAATGTAATTAAAATTATTGTAAACTATGCTATTTCGTACAAATAAAGTTACAGCACTAAATAGTTATGATTTCGGAAAAAATCAAAATCATTAAAAAAATTCGAGAGACTTTTCAGGGTTAAAAAGTCGCCAAGCTGTGGCACTTCCACGGAGTCAAATGACTAACATGACAAACGTTGTGTCGAATACCCTGTTTTATACAGAGACCATAAATAATTATTTCCTAGTGTAAAATTTTAAGCGCGCCCGCCCCTTGTAACCTTGCCTCGTAAGTTTGTAAATTTGGATGTGTTTATGGACTTTCGTTGTTGACTGTACCGTTCTACTAGTAGTTAAACAAAAACTGAAATTCGGTTTCATTTTCGGCCAAAATTGAAATCAATATAGAAACTCTCTCCCCTCCTCAAAATTAATTCAGAAAGAGACATCGAAACATTCGAAACTCTAAATAGTTTGAAAATTTTAATAACGAACAGTGACTCAAAGGAATTTATTTGTTTAAAGTATTCTTTGCAAATTGCTAAGTTGGTTGTAGCGTCGTCTTCTCTAAGTTGAGTGCGACTTTGGCGTGGTGACAGAGGGGAATAAACTACTAAATGAGTTATAGTTTATTGCTCCTAGTTTAGTGCTTCTATATCGGGTTACAAGAGGTTAAAGTGGTGGCATTGAAACGCTCATGGGTGATGTTATCATAGGATCTTAGTCTTTCAAGATCGAAGCTGTAGGTGTCTTTCATTATTCAAATGAAGTGGACCTTTTTTTTTCTTTTGAGCAATGTTTTAAGGTGATTCAGTATATCGCGGACTAGCACTCGTTTCAACCTTAATAATTTACGGCATTTGTTTTTTTGGTTGTTCTTTGTATTCGAGAAATCCCTGCTACGCCGTAGCACTGTAACCATCTACGATTAGGCGTTCGACGACAGAGATACAACAATGCTGTCGATTCTGATTTTAAAATTAGCTAAAATAAGGATTTAGGAATGTCAAAGAGCCGAAAGCTATTCTATGTTTGAAAAATTAGACTGCCAGGCTTAAAATTAGGTTGACAGATCTAAATCAGCTCAACCTAGTTAAAATAGTTAAAATCCTTTTCTTTGCATAACATTTTAGCTATAATTAGAAACTTCCACCTAATTTTAGCAAGCATCTAATGTGGTCGTGATTAAAATTTATTCTAGTGAAAAACGGGCAGATTATTTGAAAAAAGTGAAATATGATTTTGTGGTATTTTTGGGATGTACAGAGAATACCATAATTTTTAGGTGAACCTAAATTAGAAAATTTAGAAATCGTAAAATTTAATTTAGGAATCATAAAACAACAGAATCGACATCAATGTCTATCTTATGTGAGCGACTAAATCCTGTCGCACATCTGGAAACCACCGTTGCAGCTGAACACAAAAATGTGCATTCATATATGAAAATGCAAACTTCTTCAAAACAGTAAGACATAAAATATCTTAATACTAAGTACACATAAGGTACACATTTCAGTGACAACCTGCGCCGCTCACACTGCCAGTTTTCTTTTGCACTCTCATCGAATCCAATCCACGAATCGAGGAATCCAAAAAAGTGTGAGTACTCACACTTTTTAAGTAATCAGAGGATGAAGTTTGAGGCTGTTAGCTCAGTGTTAGAGCGAGACGAAGCTACGTACCGTTGAGCACGTGCACCGACACGGTGTGAGCGCGCGCGCCGCGCACAGCGCACGTGTAGTTTCCCGCGTCGCTGCTGTTGACGCGAGCGAGACGGAGGAGGCTGTCCGCGCCGCCCGGGACTTGCTCGGTCTTCACACTGGAACAGAGGAATTTACAAATTTTAATTAAATCACAAAAATTATGAACTCGACAGGACTTAAGGTGAATAGTAGGAGTGATAGTGGCGCCACTACATATTGAATTATCACTACATATTGGTATCGTCTACCAGCGGTCCGATTTTTTAAAATTAAATATGTAGTGGCGCCACTATCACCCCTACTATTCGCCTTAACATGCGACCTTCCACTCAGTACGCTAACGCGTAAGAATACAGAATACATAAATAAAATATAGAAAAAATTGCGCAACAAAGTCAAGTAACCGATTCATTGTGAAAATAGTTCTAGCCACGAACGACGAAAGATGGGGTATAATAAAAAAACGAACAAAACAAAATAGACGTCTTCAAGCGACCATTTTTTCTAAACTTGCTTATGCACTAGAGCAGTATTTTTTACATCTAAGCATTAGCTCTACAGTTTGTCTACGTAGACAAACTCGTAGCGCGCGCGCTACGAGTCTCGTCTACGGCGTAGCAATGGTCTACGCGGCCGTAGCAGTAGCCTACGGCATATCAGTGGTCTACGCGGCCGTAGCCGTAGGAAACGCTCCCGTAGCATACTAAGTACAAACCTACAAACATAGGGATGACGTACGATGTTACGTTTTTTGGCGTTTTCTAGAACCCTCTGAATTAGATGTAGGGAGCTACGTACCTACCATTCTATGTATGTATATAATGTATACGTTAAGTGTTTCATTCATAATAATTTTTATTGATTTTGATATTTAATCCAATTGTTTTCTACTCGATTTTTAAGTACACAATTTAACTAGGGACCTAAGTATAGGTAGGTTTATATTAAAAGTGCACATAGCAGGTCCAATTCTGAATATTAAAGTTTTTTTATGCACAGCGTTTCTTATTAGGAGAGAAACTGTGGTCAAATGTAAATACCCACTTAGTCGTTATGTATGGCAATCGCGGATATAGCTAGTCTATACTTCTATACTAATCTATACTAATATTATATAGAGGAAAGATTTGATTGTTTGTTTGTTTGTTTGTATTGAATAGGCTCCGAAACTACCGGACCGATTTGAAAAATTCTTTCACCGTTAGAAAGCCTACTTTTCAGGGAGTGACATAGGCTATATTTTATCCCGAAATTGCCTCGGGAACGGGAACTACGCGGGTGAAACCGCGAGGCGATCGTCTAGTTGTAAATAAAACAAAAGAAAATTAACCAATTATAATAATAATAATAGTAATGAGTGATACAATTAAAAATACATGTGAATTGACCAGCTGTGCTCGTGAGGTAGGAATTAATTTTTTGGGTCTATACACTAGAGTCTATCTATATCTATAAGAGGATACTCTTACTAGTGTTAGACTTTTCTTACTGGCCGCTTACAAAAATCTGGCCATATTTCAGCATTATGGAGAAACATCTATACTTATAATAAATCTATACTTATAATAAAACTGTAACAGGTCCAATTCTGTACATTGAAGATATTTTGAATTTTTTTTTTGGAGGGCACTTTATTATCGATACTGAGGCCAAAACTGTATTTTTTTTCATTCACGTCTGTCTGTCTGTCTGTCTGTCTGTTTCTTAAACGCGCATCACGCCGAAACTACTGAACGTATTGCAATGAAACTCGGCACGATCTTAGGTCATACTACGAGGAAGGACATAGGATACTTTTTATCCTGGAATTCAGTCAGGTTCCCATGGGAGAGGAGATGAAAGTAAAATTCTTTCATCGCGCATCACGCCGAAACTGCTGAATGAGTTGGAATGAAACCTAGCACGATTTGAGTTCATACTACAAGAAAGGACATGAAATACATTTTATTCTGGAATTTCATAAGGTTCCCCTGGGAGAAAGGATGAAAGTGAAATTCTTTAACCGCGCATCACGACGGACCTATTGACTGAATTCGAATGGAATTCGGCATGATTTGAGTTCATACTACGAGGAAAGATACATTTTATCCCGGGATTCAGTTAGGTTCCCCTGGGAGAGAGGTTGAAAGTAAAATTTTTTAACCGCGTATCACGACGGAACTAGGTATTGAATGAATCCGAATGGAACTCGGCATAATTTGAGTTCATACTACGAGGAAGAATTTAGGATACATTTTATCTGTGATTTCAGTAGGCACGGTTCTCTCGGGAGAGGGGATAAAAGTCAAAATGTGTAGGTACTTAGTTGTAATTCATTAACGTGTCGTCCGATTTCATGCATTCTTTTTTAATAAGAACAGTGTTGCAAGATCGAATTTGACTAAATCAGTAGAAAGTCGAGTAGAAAATCAGTGGATTGATGAAATAATCTGTAAATTGAAGAAAAAAAGGGGGTAGGTAAGTTCAAATTAGCTATTTATTGGAACGAAGTTCCTTATCGCGCGTTGTGAAAGGGGGCTAGACGGAAAAAATTGTAACGAAAATGGAGCGACACTGTTTGCCACAGAACAAATATATTGCCACAGAACAAATCGTCGCCGTAGAGCGAAAAGTCACTAAGTAGGTCATTTGGTGTTTTGAGTTATGAAGGTTTAAAGTTTTGAAAAACTAAATAAAATCATAACTTTTTTTCGGTATGGGATATTTCTAATTTTATGGTCTCATATGTTAGGAAATATAAAAGCTCTTAAGGTCAATTCATTACAGTCAATGAATGACTGATATTTTCAGGGAAAATGAAAAAAAAAACTGACTTAGTTACTTTTCGCCCTCAAATCTTGTACTAACTTTGTGAGACAATGATTTGTTAAAAGTCACCAACTGACTTTTCACCCGTGTTTGGATAAGTTTATTTAGTGTTTAAGTAATTTTTCTAACGCTCTTATCTGCTTAATTTTATATAATTTCTATTTCTCGAATCAGGTACCTAATCAATAAGAAAATGATAAATAATCAAATGCAGTTGTCATACTTCCTTGAAAAATACAAGACAAAAAACGCATTCACAACAAGTTATAAGTAAATTAATGTTTTCGACGTATTGTTAAGATTTTAAATATTGAAATCCTATTAAAATGATTAATGATAGCATTCTGGTCCAGTGAGTCTTAACATTGTGAATGTCGTATTTCTTGATCATGATTATCGCTTTTCCATGGCATAATCGCTTCTCAAACATAGACCGATGACTGAGTAAGCTTTCACAATATGACCTTATAGTGGCATCGGGCACCAGCAGCTTTTCTGCAACATCTTTGTGTGTAGCTGTAAAGTAGAGAGTACTCGTACAATGAATGAAGATAACGGGGAATGGTCCAGTTCAGACGACGAACGCATATCAACGGGTTTTTTTTTTCTTGGCCTCTGAAATACATTTCAGTGTGGTACAAATAAACATTACCTGGATGGAGGGCAGTTACCCGAAATATTCAAGTTTTACTGAAAGGAAACATTCCTTTATATTATTTAAACTGCTGGACTACTTGAGAAGGCAACAACAGCCTGTAGTGGTCCACTACTGGACGCAGGCCTCCCCCTGATAAGCGCCTTATTGGTTTTTATCACATGGAGGGTTATGTCCATAATCCCCATTCTGGGCATGCGGGTTGGGGATCGCAGTTCGGTGGAAGAATTGTTCTGCGGGGGCGCTGCTGCCCGCCCCCGGTGGATATCCCTTAGTCGCCTCTTACGACACCCGCGGGAAGAGTTGGGGTGGTGCAAATTTTAAGCCGGCACCACACAGCGAACTACGCTGAGTCCTCGCCGAGTCATCCATTCTTTACGGGAGTGACATGGTAATGTTGACAAAACTCCTTTAAAATAAATAAAGAAAAAAAGATTCATCCATACTGCAATGCTTAAAAACGAATGTTTTCAATCAGTGCGTCTTACCCGTCATGACCTACGGAGCTGAGACGTGGACACTCACCTTAGGGCTGATCCACCAGTTCAAAGTCGCTCAACGAGCTATGAAAAGAGTAATGCTCGGAGCTGTTCTAAGGGATAGGACTCGTAACGAATACATCCGACAGAGAATCAAAGTTATCGACATAGCTCTTAGAATAAGCATGCTAAAGTGGTAGCGTGCCGGCCATGTCTCGCAAAAACCAACAACCGTGTTCTTGAGAGGAGACCGGGACTCGGAAAACATAGTGTAGGACGCCCTACACCCAGGTGGAGACGGCCTGCCAAAGACTGCAGTCAGATGTCGGACGCGGCAAACTGAAGACACGGTGCTATGGCGCTCATTAAGGGAAGGCCTATGTCCATCAGAAGACTAACGATGTTGATGAACCAGCGAAGACGTTTTGGACAGGTGGCTAGGGCCTTATATAAGTCACTAGCCACCGAGTAAGCAAAATCAAGAGCGTAAAAGTAACTAAATTGCACATTTAATTGTCTATCCTAACACAGACGTACGAAAGTTTGGCTTTAATAAATCAACAAAACACTTTAGCTATCATTCAAAACCAAACTTTGTAGTCAAAATTTTGGGGCGAAAACTAACTTAACATGTTAAATGATTTCTTGCTTTAAAATTATGAAGTACAATTATCGCAAATGGCGATCTAGAAGACACTAAGTCGACTTGGTTAGTTTTCGCTTTCAAGTTGTGTATCAAACCTGCTACCACATAACTAATCAAGTATATTTAGTTATTTCTCGACTAGACTGGGTCCTAGCAACAAGTTATTATTTTAGAAAAGAAAGTAACCAACCCGACTTAGGTTTATATTTTGCAATTCTTTCAAGTAGGAAAAAAGTATCTAAGCCTACTTAGTTGGTTTTCGACTAAAATGCTGTAAGCCAAATGTAGAGTTAGTGAATTTTTTGCACAACCTAAAATGAAAACCGTGATAGCTAGGGATACGGTTGTCAGACTGAAAAATGCAGAAAAAATCGGGGATTTTGATGGCACATCTAACTCGATTTGGCCCAAATAGCGAGTTAGTGACTTTTCGCTCTACGGCGACGAAATATATCCTAACATTTGTTGGAAAGTGAACACAATAATTATTAAGTCAGTGTCAAAGTGTAGAACTGTCACTGTAGCGTTTATGATAGGCAGCTGTCATCGCGAATGACATTAGGTTTGCACAAAAATTAGAATCGCTCTCCGAACAATCGTGTCATTGGAGTGAGCGGGATATATATGCGACGACCGCAGCCGAGTTGAGCCGACACATTTTGACGAAGACAACCGAGGAGAACCGAAGCAACGATCGCAGCCGAGTTGACCCGAGGTGGGCTTCGATTCGAACAATCGTGTGTTAGGATGATAGGATAGTAGGATAGGATAGTAGGATAGGATAGTAGGATAGGATAGTGGGATAGGATAGTAGGATAGGAAAGTAGGATAGGATAGTAGGATAGGATAGTAGGATAGGATAGTAGGATAGGATAGTAGGATAGGATAGTAGGATAGGATAGTAGGATAGGATAGTAGGATAGGATAGTAGGATAGGATAGTAGGATAGGATAGTAGGATAGGATAGTAGGATAGGATAGTAGGATAGGATAGTAGGATAGGATAGTAGGATAGGATAGTAGGATAGGATAGTAGGATAGGATAGTAGGATAGGATAGTAGGATAGGATAGTAGTTGTAACGACATATTTTGAGGTGCGCTTCGATTCGAACAATCGTGTGTTCCGCTGGCTCGCGCAACGTGTCATTGGAGTAAGCGGGATATATCAGTTTTCTGCGGCCTCACTGAAGATGACGCGAGGACCCGCGATTAATCGAAAGGAACTTCGTTCCATCCGGGTGTTCCTTGACACCTCTCAAGTTTTTTTCCAAGTCGCACCCATTAGTTACGTTCCTACCTTAGTAGGTAGGAACCTAACTAATGAGTGTGTCAATGCCTGTTTCAGGCAAAGTAAATGTACAAATGGTCCATGCAATCTTCTTAAACATGATATTTGGTGGTTTAGCTGGTCCAACTTCACCACCGAAGTTTGGTTGCAGTAAGTGTGCAGTAAGTTCAATGAAACTAACAGGACCACAGAAAAAATATTTTTTACTGTGGTACACAATCAACTGTACCTACCTACTAACGAAAAAAAAAAATACGGTGGTCCAGTCAAATGGATCAGGAGCCCAATTCTGCAATACAATTGCTTCACTATGGCAATGGAATCGTCGCAGAATCATCACGTAGAATCTCTAGATTAATAAAGCTCCAGATAGTGCGTGCGAGATAAATCAATAGTTTCAAACTTGACGCGTGTCTCTCCATCTGCATTCATCATAATTTCTTTTATCTAAGGTAGAATATTATAACGTGTAATTTTGTGTTATAGTGAAGCGATTAGTTTGGCAGAATAGGGCCCCAGCTGAACGGAATCAGATGACAACATGCTATCCCCCGTAGACCCTACACGATCTATACTTAATTTAACTAGGTACCTACCTAAATATAGATGCTTATATTACAAGTGTAAAAGGTCCAATTTTGCGCATTGAAGTTTTTTTGCACGGCGGCATTTCATTAAATGAGATAAACTGTGGTTAAATGTGAACTTAATTAGTCGGCAGGTATGGCAATCGCGAACGAAGTCGCGGGTACAGCTAGTATAAAATAATATACATAATATATTAAAATTATGCCACCCCACAGCTCAATGTTTGGTTTCGCCATATGGTGAGTGTGGCAAAACCAACACTTCGGCCTGCCAAGCGAGGCGATAATTATTGTTATAAACTTCACTGTCTTCGATAAAAATTGCTGACATTTTTCATTAGCAGTTCTAACTGGTTTAAAACCACACAGGGTATAAGATGAGAGCAGCCTTTTTTCACACATGGTACAAATAAACAAGGTATGCTACTCCGAGATCTTCCCAAGCCTACGTCACTGTCCAATTGATACAAAAATGGGAGGTTACGTTCATTTGCCGGTGACTATCAAACTTTTATTGACGCGCCGGTGAATCACTCGCGTTTTTGATCGGATAAATCTTTAAAATAAAATGGGCGGTTACTTTGCGGGAAAAATTGATTTATCCATGTGCAGAGCTTATTTTAGCGTTGCTCAAATTATGGAAACCAAGTTTGAAAAATTTCATGGATAACCTAAAACCTAGATCTAGATCTCGAATCTCCCAAAACTAAAAAGTTTGAGAATCACCGTAGCGGATATAACGTACGCTTGTGAAAACCCACGTGACCGCTGTTTCTCGGAGTAGCATACCTTGTTTATTTGTACCATGGTTTCACATTTTGTATGATTTGGGGTTTGTGAGCTTTTATTTAACTTGCCCTGTTAGTACTTATTATGTGTAAGACAAATTTTGCAACTGAATTTTAGACCAGAGTTATCCTCAACCGATTGAGGTGAAATTTGGCATACTTATATAAGTTAGTTAAGGTGGCCATACGATACTCCTAAACGAAACGACATATTAACCTCTTCGAGTTTGGGTTTGTTCGATTTGTCTTCCCAAGCACTTTTGTGCTAGATGATTTAAAAGCTTGTATTTAAACAGATTTTTTTTATATTTAAAAAATCTTTATTATTTTCGGACATGGGAGCGCTTCATCATCAGCCTATATTAGTCCACTGCTGGACATAGGCCTCCCCTAATGAGCGCCATAGCGCCCTGTCTTCAGCTTGCCGCATCCAGCATCTGCCTGCAGTCTTTCGCAGATCGTCATCCCACCTGGCCGGAGGGCGTCCTACACTACGTTTGCCGAGTCGTGGTCTCCACTCAAGAACACGTTTACCCCAGCGGTTGTCGGTTCTTCGCGAGATATGGCCGGCCCACTGCCACTTCAGCTTGCTAATTCTTTGCGCTATATCGATAACTTTGGTTCTCTGTCGGTGGGAGCGCTTAGTTTGTATATAATGTTCGGCAGATACTTACATAAATTTTAGTCATAACGAAACGAATGCTTAGTGGTACTTAGATGTGTTGGGTAAGTCAGACGTAACCTTTAGTTTACGGAAATGTTGTGAATATTATATTGTTGAGTTAAGGAGCCCTTAAACCTCTACCTTTGAGATCTTAATGATGATGAACAGCTTTACGTAAGACTCTGCCATTATTATAGCAATTGAAAATAACACTATCACTAAGGATTATCTGCAGCTTTGGTTGTACGCAATATAGATTATTTATGACACTCAAGGCTGCCAACGTCACAGTGAAATGGTTAGAATCGGAACAGTAGGTCATTTCAGGTGTATTCGAGAGTGTCACAAAAACGATTTTCGCCGATCATAATTATGGTTTATTTTCTTTTGATTTTATTCAATCAAAATAATCAATTCGTTCACATTTTAAGCGCGGCTTTTCAGTGTGATCCAATAGATTTTTATTATGTTAAAATGTCACTATCGAGTGTCGAGTAATAATCATTCATCATCTGCGTTCCTCTGAAACACTCATCTTAAAAGTCCCTGCCCACACTACCACTTTCTACGAAAAATGTTCACTGTACAAGCTACCCGTCTATGGAATGCTCTCCCCCTGGACATCAGATGTGCCAAATCACTCCCTCTCTTTAGAAAACTGCTTCATCAGCATTATCTGTCCTTGAAAAGTTAAACAACTTTATTTTATGTTTATGTAAGTGTATTTATATTGTTTGTAGGCTATATGTAGGTATTATAGTATGTAGTGAAAGTATTATTATTATTTTCGCGTGCCACCGTCTATTTTGCTCTTACATGTCCAGTCCATCCCAAGGTTGCCTGGAAGAGATCGCTCATAGCGATAAGGCCGCCTTTGTACTTCGTCTACTCTTAGCATTTATTTCTGTATTGTTATCTGTCTTTGTGTGGTACAATAAAGTATTATCTATCTATCTATCTACACAAAAAAATTCCAACCCTGAAAACATCATTTTGATCAAGTTAGTTTTATAACGTTGGCATCGAAACGGAAAAAGCTCTTCATCTCTCTCGTTTTATTCAAAATACCAAACACAACTCGTGCCTACAAATTTACAACCAAATAATAGTTTATTTTGTTAAAAATTCGTAGCACAATAGAATTCAATATTCCGTAAACACTTGGCAAGCATATATAAGCGAAATTCTAAGAAAATCCCTTTTTGCGTAAAATCACCAGTCAATTTTGCAAACAAAGCCACAATTCCCTAGACAAAGTGGTTGAAAACTCACTCAATGCAAACCACTTTGTCAGACACGACATCTCATTGACAAACTTTATTATGCGAATGCATGAAAGTAGGTTCATAAATAAAAGTCAATTTATTGCACTGTCTTGTCTGAATTGTATTTTATTTGTTTTATGCGTTGTCCTGGATTTTTGCTCCATCTTCGTAGTGTTAGTAGTTTATGTATTTTATTGTTTCTTGTAAAGAACTTCAGTTGGATGGTTACGTTTTGTATCAAACTATACTTTTTGTTCACGCGTTTATTTTCTTTGACCAAGGCAGCCCGCACATTGAGCCACTAGTCGCGGCCATTAAACGCGACCACTAGTGGCTCAGTCAAGCCACTAGACGCAGCCACCAATCTCAGCCGCTAGTGGTTTAGTGGCGGTCACCAGACGCCGCTACTTTTGGGTGAATTCCGTTTATTTCCGGCGAGAGTTTGCAGGGGTCGCTCCTCTATGTCAGAGATAAAAACATCTACATCGAAATCCGCCGACAACGTGATGCCCACGTCCCCACGTGGGCGCCGCGAAGACGCGAGCGCGGCAACTCGAACGTTCGGTTTGAGCCAATACTATACAAAATCTATGAAAAAACTCGCCCGCAGCTTGTGATCGCGTCTAGTGACCGCGACTAGTGGCTCAATATGCGGCAGCTCTAAATGAAAGAATGCAATTCATAGACTCTTTTTAACCCCCAACGCAAAAAGACAGGGGTGTTATAAGTTTAACGTGTCTGTCGGTGTATCTATCTGTGGTATCGTAGCTGCGAAACGGTTAAACCGATTTTCGTTTAGTTTTATTTGTGTTATAGATAATTGTATCCCGAGTATTCTTAGTCATGTTTCATGAATATCTGTCGGGGGGTTTTAAATTTTAAATTTTGATCTTGTTAAATGTAATACGGATCTGTCTACATGGAAAAAAGCACGACCAACGAGAACTTAGATATTATAGAGCGAGATTACGTGTCTTTGTCATAATGCATTCTTTCATGAAGTCTTTCATGAAGTCTTTCATGAAGTCTTTCATGAAGTCTTTCATGAAGTCTTTCATGAAGTCTTTCATGAAGTAGGGTACTACGTCAGACAGGTGTGTTTGAACGTTTGTTAATGTGTTTAATTTAGGATATTTGAAGGGGCATTTACTATTCTCAACAGCCTGTATTGGTCCACTACTGGACGCAGGCCTCCCCATGATAAGTACCTTATTGGCTTTTATCACATGGAGAGGTAATGCCCATAATCCCAACGCTGGGCATGCGGGTTGGGGATCGCAGTTCTTTGGTAGAATTGTTCTACAGGGGACGCTGCTGCCCGCTCCCGGTGGATATCCCTTAGTCGCCTCTTACGAAACCCGCGGGAAGAGTTGGGGTGGTGCAAATTCTAAGCCGGCACCACACAGCATTTCCTATACAGGAGAGATTTTGGTGAAGCGAAAACGATGAGTTTTTAAGGTTTCCAGGCTCGAACGAGGTTTCCTTATAAATCTGTCAAAAATATCTTTATTCTGTTTAATGTTCAGTTGACCTACCTCTTCTGATTGTTAGCCACAGTCAGAAGATAGTGTGTAATAAGTACCCATTGTAAATAGGTTACATAATTATTATTAACTTCCTGTTTAATTATTTTACAAGTGTTTGATGGTGTAAGAAAGGAAATTCATCAACTTTTATTTGTCTCTGTTAGCTGTAATTTTCATTGCTAATAAAACTAAAAAGCCACTTAAAAGTATTAAAGCTTGAATCAAATTTCGCCGGTACCAGATTTCAGAAGCATCCCTTCTCAAGACTTCCGAACTTCTCAACAAAATAAGCTGCAAAAACTCGATGTCAACTTTCGCATTTGCGAAGGATGTTTAAAATTTCATAAATGCCCGCCCGAGCCCGTTCTTGCGTGGGCTAAAGCAAACGGCATTGTTTATTTATAAGCAATCCGAGCCCTGGTGATAGGAAAGTGAAATCGAGAAATATTTCAATAGGAATTTAGAATGGACCTGTTATTATGCTGAAGGTAAAGGTAGCGACGAAGATGAATTCAAGAAGTGTCTTTCAGCTTATTAACAGTTAGTAAGCTGAAAGACACTTACATAATAGAGTAATGTAATGACTCTAAAAAGTTTATCTCATCCAGAAAGTAACTAATGAGTAGATATCACTTTCTGGATGAGAGAAACTTCTTTCATCTATGATTACGTCCAAGAACCCTAGGAGGTCCGGTCTACATTCGTAAGCGAAGGTGTAGTAGCGTCAAAGTCAAAAGTAGGTGTAGTAACCTACTTTTGATACTCCTCGAACTTGACGCTCATAGCTGGTGAGAGGTAGAGAGAACTGAGATGCCAAGAAGTTTAGAGTCAGAGGTCGCTTAGCCGGAAGTTGGTATGTAGGTATGTAAGGTACCAACTGTACTGGTTTAACCTTAGGGCCAAAGCTCTGCACTCATTAATTCAATACTGCTAGCAGCACAAAAACGTGTATTCAGATAAGAGCTTAAAACTGTTATCTTTAGATACATTTTACTACATTTGAAAACATTCGTTCATTATTTCATTCGTCTCTTGTCTGTTTTCGATCGTGTTCGTTTGATCTTTTTTCGCTGCACGTGTGCAATTATACGTAGTAAAACTTTGTGATTTTGTTTTTAGTGGTTAACTTCCTGGTACCTTGTGGTTTTCTGTTATTGTTAGCAGTTTTTATAAAAATTTTGTAAATGTCATACACAGGGGTCAATTCAGATTTCGCCGTTATAATAATGTTCATGATAAATTCAGTTTTTATATTTTATAGTACCTATATATTATTATGGCCCGTAGAATAAGTTAATTCAGATCTATAACTGTTCTAAGTTGTCTGAAATTAAATATGATTTATTATATTTATATAATTAAAAAACTGATATCATTTTGTCAACTTGAAAACCGCTGACATGCCGGTGGGCTGTGTCAGCGAGCCTTAGTGTTTTTCAAATTGTTTTTATTCGTATTTATTCGTTTTTGTGTAGTTGTTTGTAAAAATTTACTTGAATAAATAATAAATACACAAAGATAAATTATTTTGGAACCTAATACCGTTTACAGAACTTGGATAGAATATCTAGTTATTTTTTTATGAGCATTTATCTGAAGTGTGATGCAATTTTACAAGGCGTGCGGTGCGGGGGTTGTGTTATTAGATACGCCCACGTTTTCGACCTCTGATTTGCCGTTGGGTGAAGGGTTAAATAAACCTATCATAAAATCTTCAAAGATAAACTGCATACCTGATCCCTCCTCTAGTAGTGTCAGCATTCAGAGCCCTGCCCTCGTGCAGCCAGGTCAGCATGGTCGGCTTCTCCACGTACCGAGCTCGGCAGACCAGGGCCAGGGTGGATTCAGCCTCGTAGTACTTCTCCAGGAGTGGTGCACCAGCTTCATCCACTACCCAGACTTGAGGAGCTGGGGGAAAAACGTAGGGATTTTAAAATACAGATTAAGCAAAGTCTTGTAAGAAAAGCTAACAATTGCTTGGACACATGCCACTGTTGGGAAAAGGCCTTCTTGCCAGGTTGTTTGGCAGAGATTTCTCTTGAGCGATAAGACCGCCAATTGTCACTTTGATTATGATTATTTCATTTTAAATTGTCTCTTAATTTTAAATGTGCAATAAAGTATTTTCTATCTATCTATCTATCTTTTTCAAATCTGTCCCTGGAAATTTATTCAAAGAGCATCTAACCCCAAACTAAATAAAAATATAATAGAATAGAATTATTCACACAGCATCTAACCCCAAACTAAGTAAAAATAGAATTTCTTGGTCAGATAAAAAAGCAACATTACATTTCGTTTAAAAGTGCCTTAGGTTTAACTAGACACCCAAGGCTCCAACTCCTTAAAAGTTCTATTTTGATTTGTTATTTTCGAGATTAAAGCTCCGCGCTGCCACTTATCCGTAGGTAGAGTATATGACTAAGTATGGGGTTGCACAATACCAAAACGAGAGAGTTTTCGTCTACTATCGCTGACTTGTCAAAAATGTACTGCTTAATTGTATAGAATCATAATTATAATAATAATGCTGGACTGGAATGGATTACACTGCATCATTTAGCCCCAAGCTAAGCATATAGTAAAAAGAGCTTGTATTATGGGTAGGTACTAGATGACCGATATACATAATTCAATACATTAGATGTATATTGCCACGAAACTATACTTGCGAGCTTTAAAATGGAATCGCTTTCATCGCGAGTTGATCAAAATTATTTTTTTACAATTTAAGTACAATGAACTATAGACTGTGGTGTGTGATTTGAAAGGTAATTTTGTTACCTTTCAAGTGATATCAAGAAGATTTAAAATTAATTAAATTGGCTACCTAAATTTTGGGAATTATTGCAATAGGTCGAAGTTGCATCTATCGGCTTCTATCGGCGCCGGAGCTGGATTAGCTGGATTTCTCCCTCGTATCCGCTGTTTTAGCTCGTCCCACATATGCCAGATTGGGTTCAAGTCAGGAATAAGGGCTGGCCAGTCTAGTGTGGGAATGTCGACAAGGAAGACGTCTGTCGGTACTGTCTAGTCACTGCTGCGGTGTGGCAGCGGACATTATCGTGCATTAAATCAATATTTATCGCCAATAAATCCTGCGTAAGGGAAAACATAACTTAACTCATAGTTCACTGCAAAGAAATTGTAAAAATTAGTCTTGAACAACCCTTGAAGCGATTCCAGTTTAAAGCTCGCAAGTGTAGATGATGCTATGTGAATTGAATATTCATCATTATTTATATAAACAAACAAGAACTCGAATGAAACTACTGGCTCGCTGTCATACTACGAAAAGTAGTTCCTCGTACCGACCCGGTGGGGCGCTGCGAGGCGCTAAATGTATGGGAAAAAACAAAAACTTTTATAGTTTTTGTAAACATGCGCAACCCATACTAAGGACCCAACAATAAAACAACAGGGATCATCCATAGCGTAGCGTTTTGGTCTCTTTTAGGGACAGTTGAACAGAAAAGTCTTTTTGAATTCTCCGATTAATTATAGTAGGTACCTACCTTTCTCTTTAACAGCACTCGTTAGGAGAGATTACGCTTATAGATCCCGAGATTGGGTACCAAACAAGTATTATTTTTGTAGTCAATGTAGGTATGTGATACACTAGACACTCGATGTAATTTTTTTTGTAAATTAACTTAATCTCAAATTAACTCTGTTGTCACGTCTTTTTATACGCAATTTACATTACTTGTCGATTGATGAGATCCGGTCAGATATAATTGTACGCAATATTTATTGAAGGTAAGTATTTATTTATTTATTTTATTTTTCGTTTATTAAGGCACAAACAGTATACAATTTCCTTAAAGTTAACAGTATATATAGCTACGTATAAACCAATCAAGATGCCACTAATAGAAACATTATTTAGAAAAGAACACAACAACGTTACAGACGTTAATTTGGAGAAAAAACAAACAAAAACAAATTAAGTAAAAATACACAAAATTAAATTAAGAGAGACACTTAAATACACAAAATTAACTTAAGAGAGACACTTGTTTTTTTTTTAAAGTTATTCTTAGAGATTATATGTCACATTTAGAAAATTGTTCATTGTGCAACCTACTTACTCTAGGAATACTCAAATTCAAATAACCTAACTATATATACTCTAGGAATAAAAGAAGTATTAAAGAAGTATTGCGCATATAACGCAATACTTACCATAAACTCGACGCCAAGCAAGTGAGTTTTAGTTATTTGTGTCGTGGTTTGTGCATAAACATTCTACATCGAGTTTGGCTAGTGTATATGTTTTCTAATAGAAGGCTTGTTTCCTAAAAAAATCTATATGTCCCACATATGTCCCATATGTTTTGATAATCTAACTTGCGGAGTAAATAGAATAATAAGTTTTTTTATACAGGACACAACTACCCTGTTAGGTACTTACAGGTCATTTATATGAGTATTTAGAACACTTCAGACTGTTGCAAACAATTTACAGGTAGCTCAACTGATCAAAATCAAAAACACAAAAAGAAAACTACGCGCCAACACGAAACGATCAACCTTAACGGTTCAGTTTTTCAATCAAAGCAATAAATTATTTTACCTTATCATCGTTCAATAGGTACAAACATTGAGGCCCAAAAATATTAAAAGTCAAGAACTCACTTCACTTACAAACAGCTTTCATTTTATTCGTCAAGTATCTCATCCTTCTAAGCAACATCGGCATAACTCGAGAAAACAAAGTTTGTGACCCTAAAAGGTTTTGAAAGCGGTACAATCCCCAGTAAGGTAACTTTTATGTAAATGTAAGGTCTGGATGAACTCTAAAGTTATGAGGATAAGAGTTGATTTCGAGGAGCTTCTCGTAACGACTAGGCTAATCCTGTCCCTTTTAGAAGCACTGGAAAAGGACAAATTGTGTTATTATGATGTTTTAATATTATTTTGTGTTTCATGACTACTTGATTCATCAAATTTAGGCGCAATAAATAAATATTTTCTGTGATAATGGACTTAATAAACCAATATATTATCTGAAAAGGCTGTTGGCCATGTTGTGACGTCATAGGCCTCTAAGCAAATTTAATGTCGGCTCTTACGAGTGAAATTCGCTATGTAGTCTTCTATATTTTAACAATACTGGACGTTTGCAAATATCAATTGTTTGTTTTCTAGGCGAAGCTATGGCTTGTCTGTGGTTTTCTACCCGTATGACGTCACATCACAGATAAACATGGCTGACAGCGTTTTCGCCTGTATACGAAAAGTAGACTTTTAAAATAAAGTTTTGCGGTTTATTATGCCCTAAGAAAGTATAGATAATATTGTTGGTTAAAATTATTCTATTCTAAATATCTCACCCATGTCGTTGACCCATTGCGCCAGTAAACGGTCTCTGATTCTAAACCCCTGTCCTCACAAGATTAACAGAGTTTATTTATTGTTTTCCTTTGAAATTTTATTAAGGACAAAAGATAAAGAAGCAAAAATACTATACACATGAGCTACCATAAACGTCTGACTAAACACACTCTATGCGAGAGGACTAAAAGTAATTTTGTATGTGATAGAAATGCCGCAAGCTTAGTAATCTCAAAGTCCCAAATTTTGTTAAAAACAAAAGATAAAGAACCAAAAATACTATACACATGAGCTACAATAAACGTCTGACTAAACACACTCTATGCGAGAGGACTAAAAGTAATTTTGTATGTGATAGAAATGCTGCAACCTTAGTATTCTCAAAGGGTGGTACCCTTTTCACGAAATAAAATGCGCGAAATAAAAATCTAGGTTAGAAATTGTCCTCGACATCTGACTATTGTAAAGTGGGAAGTACTGAATTGAGAACACTTTTACCCGACTGCACAAGAAGGGTTATGAATTATGATTGAATAAAGAAAGAAAGAATAAATATAAAACATTTTTTCGTCTCGAAGTAGAGTTTTTTTTTCATGCCGTTGTATACCGATAAAACTTAAATAAGTAGCCCAGTTTTTTTCTTTTATTTTTTTTGTGTATATCATAATTTGGATATAGGCTAGCTTTGATAATTTTTATATAAAAAATGACATGATCTATCGATGCCAGAGTTTTATTCTAGTGCATAAAATGATAAAAACTATTGGTTTTCGTGATAATACTGAGATGAAACAAAATTGGGGTTTATTTTACACTGTGCGTTGATATGTTCTGAATAAAAGTTCAAAAAATTATTTGGTTTGGTTATTTAAAGAAACAATTTTAGTTTACCCCACTTACCAGTGCTGGGCAAAGTCCTCTTTATATTTTTTTCCCAAGTTAAAGATTTTTGGTACGTGTCTGTACACACACAACTTCACACATAAGTAGAGGTATTCAACTTATTGATACGATACGGAACCCTTAGTGCTTGTCGACTCCTCCACGACCCCCAAATCAAACAGCCGCTCAGCCGAACCAAACTTTTTCACCCCAAGCCCTCGACAAGTCCTCATATTTCCCTAAAAAGGCATTAGAACTCCTTCCACGTCCCTAGATAGGGAGATAAGTGATTTATTGTGCTGATATATTGTCCCAAAACACATTTTCCTTTTTGGTTATTCAGTAGGCAGAAATCAGCAGTTTTGTCAAACGAGAGGCGACAAGATGACCAGTGTGACAAATTGCCCTTCTCTGCCAAGAATCACAATAATAAGGACTCTGACTTCTGAGAGTGATGGTTTTGTGATAGCGCCTAGCGACCTCAAAAAAGTGAAGCGTTGTGGAACAACAACTTTTAAAACGTTCAAGATAAGCCGACAGATAGGCAGACGGCAATATAGTCACACCGCTTTCGGTGGATACAAGCAAAAGGATTTATAAATTTCACTACTAATAAACCATAGCACTAAAAACAGTTTTTTCAAACCAAGCTTAAAAAACTCTCAAATTACTTCTGAACTAAAATATACCTACACTTTCATGGCCCAAGACGCACATATCGTTCAGCGCCAGCGCGAAGCTGGCCAGTGAATGCGTTAATAGGTCAGTATTCGTTGTGCAATAACTTTAACAACATTATGTAGGGACCTTGTGCATGTGCAATTGTGCATACTGCTGGTTATGGATAAAAAATGTGAATTATTAGTTGGTCCTCAGTGTACTTTCAGGTTGATAAAACCAACTTTTAATTTCCCATTACTTAAAAGCAGAGACCAGTTGCACCTACCCCTCCCAAAAAGTCGGCCAGTACCTTGTGCATGTGTAATTGTGCATACTGCAAGTTATGGATGAAGAATGTGAATTATTAACTAATAATTCACAGGACCAGCTGTCTTAAGTGTAGGAAAAAAACGTTCATGTGGTCCGATTTGTGGGACTACGTGGTCTAAGAAAACGTCAGTTTCTAGAGTCCGATTAGTTAATCGAACCAACCGGAAAAAAAGGTTCATGTGGACCGATCGGTAGGACTAAGGCAGTAGGACCACGTGGCGAGAGGGTACTTCTAGGTAGATAACTTTTATTTTCCCATTACTTAAAAGCAGAGTCCAGTTTCACCTACTCCTCCCAAAAAGTCGGCCAGGGATTTTGTTTCATAATGTTTTATTTATGAACATGTGGACGGATGATGAAGCGCCCAAATGGCACAAATGGGCGAAACACCAAATGGGACGTGATTAGCGTCGCGATTTCTATTCAGATACTCGCTTGATGAGGTATTTAGTCTTGGTAATGCAGATGGTACTTATCTACTTACAAATGGAGGTAGGCTTGTATAATTAGTTGAAATGAATGTTGGTACCTACACTTTTGTAGAAAAATGATTCCTTTCTCAGTAGTTTAGTCAGAAAATTATTTACCTACAACGACGCGACGCGTGACCTGAAAGCTGGTGAGTAGGTATCTGGCACAGAGCATCAGCATTGCCATACAACGGGGCAATGCCAGCGTCTTGAGGACGCTTCCGACTGGTATTGATGTGGTTCAGTTGAGCTACCTGTGAGCATCGACTGTGCGCTCTAGCTCGACTGTGCACTCTAGCTGCGCAACATTGGCGGAAGGTTCCAGCAGCTCGCCTCTGCTTCACGCCGTCCATTCGCGACGCTGGTAATGAGGACGCGGTGCTCCGCCATCTCCCGCCGTAGCTCCCGCATCTCCGCCACATCCTCTGCCAGCTAGCACCGCAACTCCTGCACGCCTTTTGCGGCCGCAGTCGTATAAGCCCAAGTACTCGATGCGCGTAAGCACCTAAGCGCGGGCTGACCTTACGAACGGTACTGACGGTGCGACGTCGACTACGTCACCAAGATGGCCGCCAATCGCAATATCAACTTGCGGGGCTTATAATGACGGCGGTAGTTCATGCAGACCGAAGTTGTGGCTTGCCGTGAGTTCCGACAAGACGGTTCCACTGCCAGCCCTGACTGGTGTAGAGTTGTTTTCTCCCCTGCGTACCTTCCTCTGGCACGCCCAGTCCTTTCATTTCAACGCTGGATTGGTAATACCAACACATTCGCGGTGATAGATTTCTGTATAGGCTGCGCATGCGACGGTAGCGGCTTCCGCTGCACTTAGACTGAGGTTGTTTTTTTGGAGATTGCTTTTTGTTAATCATAATATTTGTAGACAAGTTGAAAATATCTTCGAGTACTTAATACCTTGCCTTGAGAGTGTTACAAACACATGAACCAATAATTTCCATTAAAATCATGAAACCACCAGTATCCAGCACTTTGGTACTTATCTGTGTACCAAATTTTCTAAGATTTATGATTAACTTAGATTTAGGCATTGCACAGGAACATAAACATTTCCACATGTAGATCAATAACTTCTTATTTATGATATACTTATCACCGTTTTATTTAAAGATAAAGGAAGAGAAGTAATTTTTACAACACAAACCACATTGTTCTAATATCTCTGTCTCTGTCTCATGGATAAGAGTTTCACGTTTTCAACCGTAATAACGCTACCGGTATCTACTGGCAGCTTAAATTCACACTCCTGAATCTCCCTAGGCCATCCGTTCACAAAAAACTTAAATTTTTCCAGACTTTGCATAATAACAAATATTGCATCTACATTAGATATTCCCAGCCATATATCCTCCGCATAAAATCACACTAACGTGCGGATAAAGTAAGAAATATGAGTCTTTATGACACCTCGTCCATCAATATATTGGCCTATAAAGGTTCCGTCAGAAAAGCTATTGATTAAAGCTTCTGGAAAATCCTGCTTAACATGTTTGATCTCGTATTGCCTAGAAAGGTAATACGAGATAAAAGGAAAACCTTAAAGGTCGCATTCTAAATCGTAGATTAAAGATGTTTATTACCATAATATATGTTACAAAATACACAGTAGGCCTTAAAATTATAATTCGATCAGTTATAAAAAAGTAATAGTAAAATATAATATTTAAATATTAATTTAACAATCACACAATATAAAAAAATCTACAGCTTATAAAATTACGGCTTGACCCGTCGACGCATAAATTTTTTACCTATTTTCTTTACAGTATAGTTCTACTAGGATGCGACAATTTTGTAAATATTGCGTAGGGACCAGTAATTTTCAATTAATGCTTGCTGGATATTCGTACCTTATCCGATAGACGAATACATTATTAATTTAGACTCTTAAAGATCCGTTTCCAAGGTCCCTTATCGCGTGCTACATCGACCAGCTGAATTATAGGCGTAGTCCGTTGTTATAGGAACGCTTAATCTAACATACGCCTTCAAACTTTTGAATCTAGAGCACCGTACTTGCCAACTTAGGTAGGTATATTTTCGTTCAGTCTGTTAAAAATTCATTGGTAACGTCTACTAAACCTACGTGACCAGAATTTTCAGGAGGTTCGTACTTTGCCTAAAAACTATCAAACTTTAAACTATTGGTGAGAAACTGTGAATATATTCCCCTTTGTAGGCCACCAGCTTCATGTGTCATAGAGGCAAGGGTTCATTTGTCATCATGATATATGATTTTAAAATTAATTTGGTGGGTACTTTGAAAGTTTTCAAAGCGGTACCTAGAGTACCTACTACTACACAATTGTAGATACATTTTATGAATAACTACAGACTCGAAACCAAATGGTATTTTGGTGTGATACTGTTTTGTTTGGAGCTCTAAATAGCCTACTTTCAGATATCTTACAGTAAAGAAACAAAGTATAAAAAAATGCAATTTGCACTATTAAGATTTTGTGACATGTAATACGTTTATTTTTTATGATTGCTGACATTTAAGTAATTAATTAATTGTTATTTTACTAATTCTAAGAGCCCACTCTTGTTAATTTTTACCCGAATACCAACGGAGGGGAGTTATGTTATGGGCTTGGCACCCTATGTATGATGTTTGTAGGTTTATTTTACTGTAGCTACCTACTTACAGGAATCCCTTTCCTGTCTGTTTTTCTTTCCACGTAAAATCCATTATGGTGCTTTCTTTTTCCTGTTGTAACAATTACTTGCGTAATAATAGTCCTTATTAAATTTAGAAAAAAACGACATCAAAGTGAAATACAGAAATACTAAATTACAATCATAAATAATAGAAACAAATTAGGTCTAGTATTTACGGTTGAAATAATTGGGGTAACTGCAGACTTGCAAACAATCTACAGATACCTCAACTGATCCATATCAATACCAGTCAGAAGTGTCCCCGCTACGCTGGCTGCATTGCCCCGCTGTATGGCAATGATGATTTTTTGTTTGTTAAATGTACCTAC
This sequence comes from Eupithecia subfuscata, assembly GCA_963564075.1. Taxonomy (NCBI): domain Eukaryota; kingdom Metazoa; phylum Arthropoda; class Insecta; order Lepidoptera; family Geometridae; genus Eupithecia; species Eupithecia subfuscata. Next base: position 13,979,835 of record OY751112.1, on the reverse strand, counting down.
TGTATATGTTCTTATTAGTTTAATTAATTTAAGACTAAATATTTTATTTTGAATGTGTTATGTAAATGTGTGTGTGGTGGCAAATAAATGGTATGTCTATGTCTATGATGATGCGCTGCGCCAGATACTCACTAGCTCTTGGGTCACGTCCCGCTTCACTTCGACCAGACGCTCTGTAGTTTTTTTCACTCGGAGAATCTGACCTAGGTTCTCGACTCCAAGAGGAGAAAATGCGTAGGCATCGAGACCTACATAAAAACCCGGAGAGCCTCGGTACCCAAAGGACCTAGGGTCGGTCCGAATAAATTAAATAGGTACTACAAAACCACTTACTATTGACATGTAGATAGATCTTGCTAACGCGTGGCGGGTGCGTAGATATCTGGCACTCGTAGACCCCTTCATCATCAGGCTTCACCTCTCTGACCAGCAGTCTCCAGTTCCCAGGGTACCGCCTTCCGACGCTGACGCGGTTGTCCGCTGCGTACGTCACCGCACCTACTGTTAGGAGCTCGGGCATCTCGTCTTTACCTCTTCGGCGAACCCATGATACCTAGAAGAAGAAGAGTTTTATGAAATATCGTTGAAGATAGCAGCTTGGTTATTACCCGACTGCGCGAGAAGGAGGGTTAGGTGTGTTTTTTTAAGGCTTTAAAAAGACCTCCCCTAATGAGCGCCATAGCGCCCTGTCTTTAGCTTGCCGCATGCAGCATCTACGCGCAGTCATTCGCAGGTCATCAGCCACCTGCCCGAAGGACGTCCTACACTACGTCTGCCAAGTGGTGGTCTCCACTCAAGAACACGTTTACCCCAGCGGCTGTCGGTTCTTCGCGAGATATAACGATTCCTATCCTTCTAAGAAATTCGGAGCATGGCTCTATCCATAGCTCGCTGAGCGACTTTGAACTGGTGGACTAGTCCTACCGTGAGTGTCCACGTCTCAGCTCCGTAGGTCATGACATTAAGGTTGTATCTGTAGTTAAATATTCATAGCTCGAGTGTTTTCTACAATTGACTGAAGAAATGGAGGTTGCAGTCGTGTTGATTGGTCAGGCGGAAACATTACACATAATTTTTGTCACGAGATTTACATGACAACTTGAACCAAAAAGGAGAATGTACCCTTAAATTCGCTAATATCGCTTAAATCTCACTCGCTAACATACGATTGAATTTTCAAGAACCGTTCTTCGACTTATCAGATTAGCCATAATTATACAAAAATTTTCAGACCGCATGAAGCCGTGTAAAAAGTCCAACATTCATCATCGTCTTCAACATCAACCTGTATCCGTCCACTTCTGAACATAGGCCTCCCCTAAACGACACCACGAATAGCGGTCCGCAGTCGCCTGAATGCTGGACTGTCACAGGGAGTCGATGGACTGCAACTCCCTGCGACGACGGTCCAGCATGCATCATCATCATCATGATCAGCCTATGTTAGTCCACTGCTGGACAAAAGTCTCCTCTAATGAGCGCCATAGCGTCCTGTCTTCAGCTTGCCGCATCCAGCATCTGCCTGTAGTCTTTCGCAGATCGTCATCCCACCTTGCCATAGGTCGTCCAACATTACGTTTGCTGAGTCATGGTCTCCACTCAAGAACATTCAACAACGCGGTCCAGCATTATGTAGGTAGTATATATTATTTTCAATACCTAGTTCTACAAGCATCAGTCTTAAGTTTCAGTGACTATAAATCATCTCGAATAGCGTAACTCTATTACCCTGAAACTTGAAAAGGCATTATCCGAACGGCGTCTGGAGACACAAGCTCTCGTATTCAATTGAAATTAAAGGTCTAAAGCTGAGAGGGTCTAATTACTATCAAGCATTCTCTGTCAAAGTCATTGCGGTCGCCATTTTGCTCAGCGTTGTAGGACTTTTCGTTTTATTCAAAGTGTTCCGGAAATGAAAACGGCACAGTGAACGGTAACTGTCTGTAAATAGATTTGTAGGTTACGTATCGATTTGAGCAGTAAAGTTTGTCTCTAGTGTGGAGTGAGGTATTTCCAGTCAGGGTGGGGAATTGATTTATAGTCTATAGATGGGTCCTATCTACATATACAATTTTCGTGTATAACCTAAAACAATGTAACTTCAAAACATGCCGGCTTTACCACTACAAAAAATACAATCTGACAGCACGAGTTTTATGGTAGTAAGTCAAAAGTTATCCATGGACAACTTATGACTTCTAAACATGGCTAGACTTACCTGGCCATGGAATATGTAAGTTTTCATACTAAAGCTAGGTTCACATTGCTAATTGGGGCACCCCAACACAACCTACTAATGTGAATCTAGTCATAATGAATGAACGTAACCGATTGCGCGCTGGCGCGCCACGACACACCCCGACACAGCAATGTGAACCTAGCTTAACTCTACGCTCCCTTCCTTGTTCTGAAGAGGATCTCTTTTTTCATTCTGCTCTGAGCTAGAGTGACATTTTGAATATCGTTATTGTCATACACATCAATACCCTATACTGATCCACTGTTGGACCCAGGCCTCCCCCTGATAAGCACCTTAATGGGTTTTATCATAGGGGGGTAATGCTTGTAATCCCCACGCTGGGCTGGGCATGCGGATTGGGGATCGCAGTTCCTTGGTAAAAATTATTCTGCAGGAGTAAAATTATTTCCCGTCGACTCTAACGACACCCGCGGGAAGATTTGCTATGGGATAGCGGGGGATATTAGATACAGGTCAATAATGTGATTTTTAGGGTTTCGAAGATCGGTTTCGAAACCCTTATGGTCTCGCTTTGTCTGTCCTTTTTTCTCTCCTTAATAACTCAGCAACTACAGCAGCTATCAACTTGAAATTTAAAATAATAATATATTTCGTGCGCCTGTACAGATTTTAAGAAAAAAAAATGAAAAAAATGAAAAATTAAAATGAACTTTTTCCATACAAATTGAGATGTCAAAATTTTAAAAGAGACCTACAGAGTCAAGTGGGGTATCTGTAAAAATAAATGAAAGGTATTAGTTTGTAAATTTCAAAATAGTTTTTAAAATTTCTGTAGGTTACATACTTTTTGAAATATTTTGAAAATAGTCGAAAAAATACCCATTCCCCCCCCCTATCTCCGAAGATTGTAGAGCGATTCATTCAAAATGTATGGAACGTTTGTAGATATAGATCTATATTTTACAGGAAAAATATAGAGAAGTCTGCAAAATGAACCCTTTTTGAAAAATGATCAAAAAGAGGGGGAATAATTTTCAAAAAGGGGGTTACCCCAATGGGTGGGGTATTATATAAAAGGTATCAGTTTGTACATTTCAAAACAGTTTTTAAAATTTCTGTGGGTTCAATACTTTTCGAAATATTTTGAAAAAAGCGAAAAATTTACAGCTACACCCTATCACCGAAGCATGCAGAGAGATCCATCTGAAATGTAGGTTAGTACCTACTAGTTTTAGGTCTTCATTAAATTTCGGAGTTTCTAACCGGTACCTTTAGTACATACCTACTTGTTCACAAACGTTCGAAACCCTCGGCGCGCGAGTTATACTCGCACTTGACGGGTCTTGTTTTCTACACTTTGGCTAAGGCGTATAGCCAGGGTTCCAAGTGAGCGAAGCCCCAGACAGAAGTTATAGATCTACCTGGTCAACAGAAAAAGATAAACAAACGAAATATGGCCTGAATAAACAAACAATTACCTAGATTATTAAATTATTACATATTCTTAGCTTTAAGCTTGTTATTCCACTACAAAGTTGATTTGAAGCCGTAATGGTAATGACGTGGGAAATATCACATGGCAAAGTAAATACACAATTTAACCTACGTGCGTCGACATAAGGTTCAATTTTAAGGCGCTCATGCTGATTAAATAATAAATTAATGAATGTGTTTAGTGGTAATGGGTAGGTGTACTTACCTTCGTTGATTGGTCATCGTTCACTTTTATTTTAAACCAATTGAATTCGACGACCCCTGTGGCACAGCGGGCGAAGGTCTGCCTGCGACGCAGGAGGTTGCGGGTTCGATTCCCGCCTCGGGACAAATGTTTGTACGATCTGCAGACATTTGTCCAGGGCGTTCTGGATGTTTTCTATGTATAATAAAAAATATCTATCTATTTAGTGTATTGTATTATGTATATCAGTTATCTAGTACCCATTACACAAGCTCTGCTTACCTTGGGGCTAGATATTGCTGTGTGAATTGTCCAGCATTATTTATTTATTTTATTAATTGAATTGATAAAATTTTATCATATAAAAATTTAAAGCACTTAAATAGGTAGTCTAAGAAAACTGATATGTGTTTTTAATATTTTACCCTGTGTGATATAGGAATCAACTTAGTCGTTGATATAACCGAAGTCAACTTTACTTGGATGTGTTACATGTAAGTAATTTATCGCGCACGAGCGCATTTTTCAATCAATAACTTTTCATTGGCTGAACAAGCAAGGCCTTAAAGTTCGCCAAAAAGGGGTTTTTTTCAGTTATTCCCCTTATCAAATCCCCCTTATGAGGGTAAACTGGAATTTAACAAAAATAATTCCAGTTTTCCCCCTCTGCCCGAGTACTAAAGCGTATCAATAAAACATACTAATGTTATATACAACCGTTATTACCTACACAAGCATCACTTTACGAATTTAATTTCCCCCCAAGTTAATAAAATAAAAGTACCTCACAACTCCTTAGACGGAAGAACCGCGATAACCGATAATAAGGTTTCAAAATGAAAGCATTGTTTCAAACCCGTTAGATGCCTCTTTTTAATGAAAGAAAGCACTCCGACTCAATAGAAAGGCTTTTTACAGTGGGAATAAACAAATTGGAACGTTAAGTTACAGGAGAAGGGAATTTTGAGGAGTGGCACTTAGGTTTTAAGGTTGTTCGGCTCTCTCGATAAAGAGTGACCGACCGAAGTCAAAGCCGCCGCCGCCGCCGACACGTCGGGCTGTGCCGGCGGGTTTGTTGTTTAGAGTCCATTACTAACAGATCCCACACAATATGTACTTAGACCTTCTAATGAAAGGTTCTAACTTGGAAATCGTCTCGCCTCATCGCCTCGCAGTCATGTCATAGAGAGCGAATAGCAGAAGCAGGCGTATGCCGTTTAGAATGCGCAGTAGTTTAATGGGGATTTTAATCCGAGGTATGATAGGTCGAGCTGAGGATGATTATATTTTTCCGAGCTAATTGGTGCGTGAGAGCCTGTTGGAAACATAGGTCTGAGACTTGGTTTCCAAAGGTCCCGAGAGAGCAGAATGAATATTCTGCTCTTTGCTAATTGAACCAGACGAATTCTGACGATACATCTCAAAAACACCGCATGAGCTTGTCTACATTGGCTGGCCCAATCCGGCATCGTTAGTACAGGAATGAAGAAAAGCATGTTAGTTTGCCGTACGATATCATTTAACGAAGTCTTCAAAACAATGACGTGTCTGTAGTTCCATGTGCTTAAGACGTCAGCATTTTTATCCCCACACATGTTTCCTCTGCTGAGAATGTCACCCCTCAAACTAGGATAGTTTTACCATAACGACAAGCCGGCAGCATTGCTGCTTTAGTAAACCACCGTTCATACATAATACGCTGTAAAAAAATACAGCTCTTTTAACCCGAAGCATTGCTTCAAGGCAAAAGAAAAAACAAAAACGGATTTCGTTTAGCCTTCCGGAAATGGGTCGGATAACATTTTAAGCATAATTTATTATGAAAACAACGTTGCTTCCTAACAAGATAAAGAAATGAACGGATGGAAACCGGTGGTTGACAAATAAGATCACAGAGGAATCTGGTTTGTGTAAGTGCTAGACGGGGATTGCTTTCGAATAATGATCAAAAGATATCTTCTGCACTTGAAGAGATAGGTACATCTTTTCAAGTGCAGAAGATATCTTTATTATGCAGGTGAGTTTATAAACTAAATCAGCGAAGTGAGTGACGGTTTCTGTCTAATCCAAACCTACAATTTCATTTGTGTCGGATTTTAAGAAGCTTTACTTAGTTTTGGGCTAGATGATGCTGTGTGGATTGTCCAGCATTAGTTATTTATTTAAAATTTCTTAGAAATTTAATTTGAGTGTGACCTTTAAATTTCTAGAGAATAATTCCTGCTAAGTACCTAAGAACTTGGTGTTATTAAAAATGATTTGTACTCGCTGATGGTCCAAATTTAATCTGAAAGTATTTAATTAGTAGAGGCAGTTTTCGTAAAATATTCATGTATTGGTAGAAATTAAAAGGGGGATTTTACGCTAAGTAGAATAATTTTTTGTTTTCTCTTATAATAACATGCCTGATTGGAATCAAAATAGGTTAACATCATCATCGATCGAGTAAAATTGTTGTGCCAAATGGAGAGACAAAAGAAATTTTATGGGTTCTGTTGTTTATAATTTTACACAAAACCATAATAATAAAAATAAATAATAAATTTATTGCAAAGAGAATCATTACAAAAACATTACATAATTAATTTGTCAGACTTAATGAAGTAAGTTTAGTACATAATAAAATTCTAATTTCTAAGAAATCGAATTATATCGCAAAAATTTTCGACTTCGACGGGACTTGAACCCGCGTCCTCCCCTCAGTACGAGAATGTGATAACCAACTACACCACGAAGTCAAGTGACGTGGGAGTCGAAAATCTTTGCGGCCTTCTACGGACTCAAGCGCCGTTAGCTCCACCTACAGGGGAAACGTTTGAAGTTTATCCAATCCTGTTCAAAGACTAAAGATACGTTTAGTTCGTTTGACGAGAGGTGTCGCGTTGCTCTAAATCTAAGGTTTTTACACGCTTTTTATTAGCTTCACCTGTATGTTTGTATGTTTGTTTGTAACCGACTTCTTTGGGCGCGATTTTGACCCACTTTAAACGGCTAGACTTCGTTCAAACTTTGTAGATTTATTGAGGACCGATGACAACACACTAATTTGATAAAATTATTCCATTTTCAATTAATAAAAATAATCCAAACTAAATAGTAGAAAATAAATAATAGTTTAAAAAAACTAAAAAACACGCTTTTTATAGAAAACCGAACTAAAAAATAGAAAATAAATTTTAATGAATTTAAATTAAGAAAATAGTGTTAATAATTTCAATGAATATAAGTTAATAATAGTGTGAATAAAAAAAATTATTTTATTTTAAAAAAAGCGTGGGGTGCTTTTTAAAATATTATCGAAATGATAATCACTCTACTCATATCTGTCAATAAAATATTTATAACTATTGACACCATGCACCCCACGCTTTTTTTAAAATAAAATAATTTTTTTTTATTCACACTATTATTAACTTTATTCATTGAAATTTTTAACACTATTTTCTTAATTTAAATTCATTAAAATTTATTTTCTATTTTTTAGTTCGGTTTTCTATAAAAAGCGTGTTTTTTAGTTTTTTTTAACTATTATTTATTGTTATTATAGTGCGTAAGCCTCGCACTCTGGATAATTTCTAATTTCTAAGAAATCGAATTATCCAGAGTGTGAGGCTTACGCACTATAATAACAAAAACCTTACATAATAAAATTCTTGTTCAAACTATTATGTAGCTTCATAAAATTGATTGAAATCTTCGTTTACTTACAGTTTTATACAGCAAAAATTGATTGAAATCCTCTGTTACTTACAGTTTTATCCTGCAACAGACTGATCCTGCAGTTGAGCTGTGCGTCTTCCCCCAACTGCACGGTGATCCGCGTCAGGTTTCCATCGGAGTCCTCGAAGGTCGGCCCGTACTTGCGGTCGTGGTCGAAGTACGTGTTCTTCACTGATACCACGTGTGGAACCATCGGCATCTGATGAACAAAACAGACATTAACCTTTGCTATTCTACTGCTGGTCAAAAATCTCCCCGCATAAGTATGACCACCATGACTTCTTGCTGCACCCTTCATATGCCAGCAGCCTTTCGCAGATCGTCACACAACCTGGGGTACAATTCTGCTAAACAATCGCTTTACACAATGGTAAAGCATAACATAAGCTATGTTTTGCTTGGGGCTAGATGATGCTGTGTGGATTGTCCAATGTCCAGCGTTATTTATTTTTTATTATTTTATACTAATTTACATAATAATTATACCGTCGCAAAATCGTTACATCAAATCCTAAGTTTAAAGAAACTCGTATTAATGCGTGCGGTGCTATTTGCACGAATATTCATAGAATTCTATCTAGACACTTTTGACGCGCGTCCCCCAATCATCTTCTTTCATCTATCATCTATCATGTATAATACCAAAATGTGTCGTTCTTTGACAATACTGTAATCATAATGAAGCCATTATTTTAGCAGAATAGGAGCCCTGGATCGAATGTCTGACGTTTGCAAAGTTGCAGACTCCACTCAACAAAATAATAATAATCATCTATAACCTATAATAGCCCTCTGCTGGACAAAGGCTTCCCCGGATAAGCACCCGTCGCTCTTACCGTAAGCGGAGAATGCTATAATCCCTACGCTGGGGAAACAGGAATGAAATAATCACTTCACAAAAATGCTCATCAATTTTCATGGAAGACCAGCTGTGATTACGCAAAAACCACCCATCCTACAGCGTTGGTTTGATTGCCAACTTTGCTGGCATTCTGAGGCATAGTCCATTTTGTCATGTTTGTAGCTAATTCATTGAATCTTTGAGGAACTCATTAGTCTATGTGGCTTTTATGTTTGTACATCATTACAAAATGTGTCATTCTGTTACGATACCATTATTGGTAAGTAGGTAAGTGCATGAATGTTGGATGCAATAAATTGTTACCCAAAATATACCTATGTTATGGGTAACAATTAAATTTTTTATTCATAACGACGCTTGAGTAACTTCTTTAAAGCTATGATGCCCTAGTACATTCTAAATTACATTATATTTAAGCATTCTGGCGAATTTCCCCCAATTTTTGATCTTACCTTCGGAACAGGTACGACCACCACAGGCCTCAAAGTGGGCGCTCCACTAGACGTGGGCCCCTGCGAAGGCTGGGGCACTTTGAATGACTTCGTGCTGTCGATGGTGGAATTACCCAGCCGAAGCATGATGGGAGCTGGTGCCATGTTGGTGCTGAGCGCGTAGAATGACGTCACGGTTTGGTCTTCCTCCGTTGAAGAGGTTTGTGAACTCTCTGAGGGGAGTAAAACATAATTATAAGTTTAAAAACTTGCCTGGTCAATACATGATCATTCTAAAATGATAAGTACAGAGATGACAACTTCACACTAATATTATAAATGCGCAAGTTTGGATATTTAAATGTACGCAAGGAAGTAAGAAACATCCATTTCTTACTTCTTCACGTGAAAACTATATTGAATATGGATAGAAATAACCTTTAAACGTTTCTATAGAAACAACGCATGCGAAGCAGCAGGTATAAATTGGTTTAAAATAAATGTTGTACATAATATCAATAATTTCATGCGCCTGTGTGACCTAATAACATTGCACTACACTGAAACCTATTCAACAACTCGTCATCATAATCAGCCTATATTAGTCCACAGCTGGGCATAGGGATAATGAGCGCCATAGCGGTTTGTCTTCAGCTTACCGCATCCAGCATCTACTTGCAGTCTTTCGCAGGTCGTTATCCCACCTGACCGGCAACAACAACTTAAACTTTAGAGTCGAGTTTTTCATAGGTACCTACTGAAAATGTCTGTATCTTTAATTTTTTCCGACGAGTATTAGATATCAGGCAACGAACATAAAGCAACCGTAATTGCTCGATCGATTGCTCCAAGTTCTAACTACATCCAACTGATCCGGTAATACTTTCTAACTGGATAGCGGTTTCTATTGCTGAATGCGATCCGTTCGCTATTGTTGTCAATGAAGGAACTTTAAAAGTTGCGCTTTCGCTCGGAATTGTGCGGCCATTTTGTAAATTACTTTGAAATGTTATTAGTAAAAGTTTCTTGGTGTGATCTTTAAGGCGTTCTGCAGATATCTATTTGTAAAGATCTGCTTCTAGATGTGCACCTAGTACCTGCCAAAGTACCTGCAAAAGTAAAGTACTCTGCATTTCTTAACTGCAATTGATGAAAATATAAAATTCCTGAGCCATGAATTCGTAAAATATAAATTGTTTTTGATTTGTAAATATTTTGGATATTAGAATATGGAGGCTTTTATAGACACTCTTTACAATGCATTATTTTATTATTTACAACATAATTGAAACTGTATAACTTCACATATCTTCATAATATTTCTGTGATTAATAATTCATAGCTAAATTCTCAAACCTACACAACACATATTCATACGCTCCTAGGGTAAGATGCAGTGAATCTAATGCATACTTAGCGATAAGGCCTGGAATTGTAAGCCTGAAATCTTTATGAATAAATAAATTTGAATTCGAATAAGTCGGTTGGCGCATTCTTTCGAGGATATATTTCTTGCTGAGCAACGCTTTGCAATAATTGGTGGTACCTTTACCTTTCATTTTGCGATCATGTACCATACATACATACCATATCAAAATGTTTTCAGTTGCAAAACGTGTCTCAACAAAAATCAACATTGGTGTGGATCCACTGCACCTACATACTAATTTAGGTCCCTACTCTTATGACTCAGCGACCCAAAACTGAGCTTTGTTGTATCCACAAGTCCAGGCATCTCTGATCTATGAAGTATTTCGCGTTAGTGCAAAATATTGCAGTTGCAAAACTTACCAGTTGCAAACTGACAGACGGCTATCTGTGTGATGAAGAGCACGCCCACCCTCCACATATCGCCAGCACGACGCCGCGCCCCCGCAGGGGATCATCTGCAACAACGGGAAAATAGATGTTACCATCTATAAGTGGAAAGTGCCGTTTTAAAATAACAGGTTTTTTCTGCCGTTAGGTAGTTTTGTTCACTTTGAAAGCCATTTGCTATGAACCAACGCTAAAACTTACTACAAATCATGTGTCGTTTTGGAGTCTATTAACATTATGAGATTTATTACTAAAATCAACATTTTCGATAGACTCCGAAACAACAATTAACTCAAAGTTAGTTTTAGCAACGATTCATAGCAAAAAGTGCACAAAACTTCTTTTTTGCTATCTAAATTACGTACTTGTAAAACTAGAAAACTTAAAATCTGCGTCCTCAAAGAATAGGAATGACGTCATTCTTAATTTAATTCTACGAGTACAAGTTTTATTTAAGGCCTTTATTCACAAAGTAAATAACACTAGTATTTACAATTGAAACAATTGAGCTAAGTGCAGACTGTTGCAAACAATCTAGAGGTAACTCAACTGATCCATATCAATACCAGTCGGAAGCGTCTCGAAGATGCTGGCTGCATAGCCCCGCTGCTGTATGGCAATGCTGATGCGCTGTGCCAGATACTCTCCAGCTCTCGGGTCACGCGTCGCTTCGACCAGACGCTCAGATATTTTTTTTAAAACCCGAAGAACCTCGGTACCCCACGGACCTAGGGTTTCGACTCCAGGGGCAGCAAATGTGTAGGCTCTGTCGAGACCTGCATATTTGCGCCTCTTGAGATCTTCGGTCAAATCTGCCGCCGTATCCGCCCTCACGGATGTCCTCGGAAGATGGGAAGGCGCAAGTGTGTCGACGCATGTAGCGTCCATAAATAACTAGCTATTGGAACTGCTTTTTTCGTAGAAGTATTTGTGCAAAAATGAAGATTTTGAGGAAACTTTGCGATTTTTTTTATCTAATCAAATTTGTCAATCGTGTTTCGACTTCCATAACTCACAATCTAGAATCCTAAACTTTAGATACTTATCCAAAAATTATACAAAAAATGTTATTTTGCCCTAAAATTGATTTTCCGTACAGTCAAAACGTGGGTTTTGAGACTCACTTCACAGTAAACACTCGCGTCAACGGCGCTAATCGCGACGAGGTCGCTACATACCTGCGTCGTCGTCGCGATGTGCTCCTGAGAACTCACGCCAAGCTCGTTGCGTACTCGCCTCGCTTTGAAATCGCTTTGAAAAGACTCTAAAGATCCACTAATACCAATAAGCAAAAGCAAAATGTACTTTAAATCAAAGGTATCGTCGTTTTACAAAGGCCTTTCTCCAATGAGAAAACAGAGTCTACTTAATTAATCTTTGCGTAAAAAAGTACTTTTTATCCCTCGACCTTTTTACTTCCGTTTACAAGATCGTTGGCGAAACAAGATAGGAAGTAATTAATGATTTGCCTTGTATTTATACAAGACTTAATTCCATCGGTGGAGGAAAATGTCGTGAAAGAATAGGGATTCTGCTTTGCATATTTACTTTCTTTTTTATTTACTACGGATGAGTTTGATAACTAAGCTTGATAGATCTATTCTTTTTTTAATATCATGCTATCAAGCATAAGTTCAGATAGATGTTTTTTCTTCACGCTAAAACTACTGAACCGAATCGAATAAAATTTGCCCCTCACTAGGAGTCTGTCGTTAACAGAATTTCCATACACTTCACGAAACTATCTAATGGGCAACGATAACCGTTAAATAAACAATCTATCGTTAAAAATCGGTAAGACGTTAATGTAGCTAAACGCGTGAACGTTAAGCTAATGTTAGAAACCGCTAAGAAACGAGTTTAGTTCGAGCATGGAGTTGTGAATAAAGTTTCCCTTCATACTTTTTCTGGGTTTCGAACACGATAGCTTGAAAGGAAAAATAATTATGATAAGCCAGAAAATAAACCTCTGACACCTTATCTCCGTTTCAAGGATCAGCAGATGAAGCCCTGTATCTTGGCTCCTAGGGAATTTCATACCATCATAACTCCAGAACCAGGCCCACGTTGTCGGGTGTCGAAGACGTCAGAAGAATGAGCTCCACCACATGGAGCAATAAACTTGCCCCCCCCCCCCCCCCCTTGACCCACATCTACTATGTAAAAAACTTACTATGCCCTGTCTCCGTATCCAAAAATGAACTTTCACTCAACAATAACTACATAACAGTCTAAATTGCTAAACGAATCAAATAATGATATAACGCAGTTCGCGTATTCACTATTCACACACAGCTAAACGAACTTATCTCATTCACAATTCACTCACTGTCGTGATCGTTAAGACTAATAGACAGTTACTAACTTCGTTGCGTCGTTGCGATTGTTAAGAAAAATAGATAGTTATTGAATAGCTGTTTCACGTTATTTTAACGGAATTCCATAAACCGTTTATTTAACTATCTAGTGAAATAACACCACACTCCTACCCCTAACGGATGTCCTCGGAAGATGGGAAGGCACAAGCGTGTCGACACATGTAGCGTCCCACACATTGGGCCTCCCCAGCTCCCATGCCTCTTACCATCGTCACGCAACAGACCATTCGGTTCGAGAATAGCTGCTACGTTAGTGGTGAAAAAGGACTGCCGGATGATGTCGTTAAGGCTGGCGTGGCGAGATATCTGACCGGCGGCCCTAGTACACGATAATCCGTGATGACCAAGCTGATCGACAACAGTACCGCACTGGCATTGATGAGGCGCGCAACATCTTGCACCCAACCGAAGACATGTTGCGGTACGAAAAGTAAAGGGATGCAGTTGTTTGTTGTAACTGCATTTAAAAATATATAAATAAACGAATAGACTATATTTTATCCAGGAAAATAATTTATAAATCAAAATTCTCGCCACCAGCTTCCATCCAATCTTGCTCTAAGCAGTTCAAGTGACGGGACTTGAACCCGCATCCCTGGCTCTAACCAAAGTGTCAAATCTGCTTGAAACTTTTAATGAGCTGGTTTTATCAGTAGAGCCCCGATTAATGCTTTCTGTAGGTCTTCAGAGATTTGATGAATAATGTAAAATGTTCTACTAGACGAAGCTGGTTCAGGGCCCGTACTCTTAAATCGAAACGGCTGGATTGGGGACTAACTTTAAAGTTAAGAAGTTCTAAGTTAGTTCTTCTTCCTAACCAGATGTGTCCACTGATGACTTACCTTACACTTGGGTTTCCACAGGCACTTGGCCTTTCTAAATTATCAGATTCATGTAGCTGCATGTCGTGGATCGTGGAATCAGCCGGTTTGTAGAAAGGCTAGGCCGATTGCAAAAAAGCGCAATTCAGATATGCCGATCGTTAACGATCAATGTCCCAGCTCCACCATATAGCTAAAAATCACGTAGCGACAGCATCGATTTAAACTAATAAGGTATTCCCAACAAATCAGCGTTCATTTTATAAGCGGTTTTTATACGGGTTTGAGCGATGGACTGAAATTCACGCCGCGACTCGACGGTATCAGTTTGTCGAAGTTATTTACGATCTTCAAGAATCGGCAAGGAACGTGGGGTTGTCTCGAAGATACACACGTGAGAGGCTTGACAACCAACAGCCAAAAAAAGGCAGTAAGATGTAGTCCACCTAACGATTCGGTGGTTGACCTCGACCTCGGTTGGGGTCCCCATGTTCGTGAATAAAAAAAAATTGATCACTCATAATAATTATGATAGGAAACAAAAAAAATGTGTAAAAATAATATCCATCTTATTCCGTCACACCTACCTAAATTGGACTTTAAAGAATTAACTCCGAGTAGGTACGTTTGGAGGAAAAAAGCAGTAAAGTAACAATTTCGTGCAAAACGATGTGGTTTAATTTAATTAAAAAATTACTTATTATAACGTGTCCGAGAAACAAAAGAACGTAAATAACATAAACCAAAAAAGGAAGGTAAAATTCTCGTAAAAACATTCATACAGGAAAACAAGGAACCCAAGCTACAAAAATAATTACAAAATTATTCAAAAAAAACTTAATTATTTCACCTCAAGTTCGCTGAATTTGTAAATGAGTCCATTTCAGTAACAATTGCTTTAATATCACACAAATAAATTTCCTTTCTGACTGCTCTTAAATCATTTCGCAGAAAATTAAGCATATTCGTTAGATGTGAAGATACAATGCGTTACATAGCGCAACCAGAATATCTGGTCCACATTTAATTAATTTTAATAGAGGTTGGTATGTTGATCACAAAAGTGACCTAATGTTGAGCTCTAAGTTCGGTTTGACTGTAATATCGAAACGTCATCGTGACTTTTAACGGTTTATGACTGTATCTGTGTATCTGTCTGTAGTATCATAGCTCCCAAACGGATGAACCGATTTTCGTTTAGATTGTTTGTGTCAGAGATAATTTTATCCCAAGTGTTCTTAGCCAAGTTTCATGAAAATCTATTCAGCCAATAAACGTCGTCGGGTTTATATTTTTTTTTATTTTGTCATTTGATTAAATAACGCACCAACTGAATAAGTTTGAGGCGCTAACCCGATCAAAATCAGCGCCACCACCTATTTTATCTTATTATTATGTTGGCAGAGAGGCGAAGTAGCTCCTTTTGCTCATTATCGTGGCCAAAAAGAGCAACTTCGCATCTCTGTCTATACTATACAAAATAAATCTTTTACAGAGGTGTTAAAAATAAGCTTATGGTAGGTATCACAAACTGCAAAATCGAGTTTTGAAAATTCCTTCGCTAAACATAATAATAAGATTAAATAGGTGGTGTCGCTGATTTGGGTCGGTTGCGCCTTAAGTGAAAAGAAAACAAGATCACCTTATTTATACTAACTAATTTTCTTCTAGGAATAACGCGTGCGCAGATAAAATTAAATGTACGCTAAACTTGCTAAAAACACAAACTTTTTTTTATAATTTTTAGAAATCATTTTAAAAAGAAGCTGTATAAAGTCTCCAATTTGTTATAAAGAGATTTGACCTAGGCCTTCGCCTAGAAAATCATTTTCGGGCGGATTTCTAGTAAAACTAGCAAAGCAACTACTACCATAGTCATCTAGTTCCCAGAACACAAACCCTGTTTGCTATCTAAAATCCACACAGAAAGAAGAAGAAAGAAAGAAAGAAAATACATTTATTTGGACTATGCATAACAAAACACATTACAATTATATATACATACAATGAACATACAGGATTATATAGAAAGGAAACAACAAAATAAAAGAAAAACAGATACAAATTAGTGATTGTGTTACATAACATAGGCCAAAATCCACACAGCATCATCTAGCCCCATATCTTGGGGCTAGATGATGCTGTGTGGATTTTCCAGTATTATTTATTAATGTAAACTAGCAAGTAAGCTTAAATAACCACGATGCATCAACCAACTCTCCTCTGCTATCTGCGTACCCCATTTACCCAATTAGCTCAAAATTACTCCTTTAATAAATGAAAATCCGTGAAAGCTTTAATTTTACCCGACCGCGAGAATTGCTGCTATGTTAGTTAGTTCAAACGTGCCGTTTATTATGAATGTATGTACCTACGACATGTATGTATGTGTAACCAGGTAGGGAGTTCTACTCGTAGCTAGAGACTAATTAAACGTACCAGAGGCTCTACAGTTTGGAAGGAATATACCAGGGGCTCTAGATAAAAAAATTCAATGCAATAGCAAAAGAAGTTGATTTCTATAAATTTACTCCCAGTAACTTCAAGCGTATCTGTGATAATAATCACTTCTTTATTTCTTAACAAAATAAAAACACATATTACTTCATACTTTGTTTGTCCTTCACTTACCCCAGAATACTCAAACGCAATTCAGATTTAAGGCCAGGTATTCCAACAGTGGCCGCGTTTTTGTGATTTTTACATTCATCTGAGACATAAAAATTGTGTTTAAAATTCTGAAAAAGATATGATATATTACTTAAGGATCTAGTCTAGTCAAAGTCGCATTCAGTTACAAGATCTTATAAACTTCATGTTCACCACCAACCAAAAGAAAGTTACCCCTTTTTGTAATGTTTTTTTTTTTTCAATAATATGACTGAACTACTGATATTTTACGTATATTTTTGACGTGACAACGTCTTATAATTCGATAGAGCCGGCTGCACGCACGAAAAAACATGACGTCATGCGGCGTTACCTCGCTCTGAGGCGTTCCATGTAAGGCTTGAAGTGCAAGCGAGAGCGCTCGACATCCGTCTCTCTCCTACTTGAGTGAGCGATGCGTCTGCGTGGACAGCTGCTATACTATAGTACATTTACATGTTTTGATCGAGTATCAAATGCTACCATTCCATCAGTATTTTCTTAAGACGTTGTCACGTTTAACTATCGTCAGTGAACCGACTTTACAGACAACCAATTTGTTTTTTTGTACTTTTTTTAACATAGCCATAGCTTTTGTTCACAAAGAAAATTATGCTAGTATTTACAATTGAAACATAACTGATCCATATCAACACCAGTCGGAAGCGTCCCCAAGACGGTGGCTGCATTGCCACGCTGTATGGCAATGCTTCGGAAGTAATTATCTTCAATACTCTCGTATACATATTATTTGTGATAACGTTGAACTGACGCAATTAGGCGCCACACCATTTTTATTCGACCATCTTGTCGCGTCGGTTTATTTATAATGTGATGCTGTTCCACAGTTATGTAGTTGTTTTATTTTAAACTAAAATGGAAATTTATGTTACCAACTTTCTCAATTTTTTCTTTCATAAGAACCTTCTCCTAACAATAACAAACACAACAAAGAAAGAATTAGTGAAATCGGTCCAGCCGTTCACGCGTGATGCCGTGACCAAGGAAAACGGGTTTCATTTTTATATAATACTAGCTGCGCCCCGCGGCTTCGCCCCCGTGGAAATTTATGTTTCCAACTTTCTTAATTTTTTCTTTCATTAGAACCTTCTCCTGACAATAACAAACACAACAAAGAAAGAATTAGCGAAATCGGTCCAGGCGTTGTTGAGTTATGCGCTTACCAACACATTTTGCGATTCATTTTTATATTATAGAAGATAGATAAAAGGAACCTAGCGGCAGGATTAGCACTGGTATAAGAGGTGCCTCTACTATCTGTTTTTACTTTTAATTTTTATAGTTATGGTATGTTTAAATTTTTCCAATTTGTAATATTTACGAGTATGTAAACCAATGTATGTGTGTGTTTTATGTGACAAATAAATGATTTACTTATTTACTTACTTACTTCATAGAAAATTAATACGTAAGATTTGATTCAACTCAACACGTATCGCGTTTCGCAATTCAATACATACTATGTTTCCACCTTAATATACGTTCCTATTCTAAATTACACGATCAATACAATTACCGCCACCTTAGACGTTTCATACTCAAACCTAGGTAAGTATTTATCCTTTAAAGCTTCAAAGCGGAATACAAAACGAAAAGTCTGAAACTTTATTAATAAACTCAGCTTTTAAACACAAAATCATACATCATAAAGACAAACAAGCTCACTTATACAGTTATACACCTATTACACTCGCTTCTACACCCCTCGAGAGCCAGTGGTTAGGGACCTCAAAATGTTTGAACAGAACAAAAGTCGGGAACTTTGCAGAAAGTACGCTTTTCCTGACATTTCTCAAACAAACTACCCAACTTTTTACCCGGCCTCTGTCCAGCCACCGTGCATGCTCTCTTTTATAAGCTTTGTAGAGGTGAAACTAATTTTCAACCGAATAAACAAAAGATTTTATCTTTTCGGCAGTCAAGTGGTTGTTAATTCATGTTGTTAAGATTTTTCTCAACAGTTATGCAATAAAAACTTCAACTTCAACTTCAAAACTGTTATTCGATTTTGATGCTTTGATAGTAGTTAAAATAATCCCAAGATAGTGCATTATAAGTTTTATTCCGGAGGGATATCTATGTCAGATGACATGTACAACATGTACAGATGTAAAACAGTGTAAATATTTATTAATTTAAGGTCGTTAGTTCTTATAATAGACATTAAATTAAACATTAAATTATTTTGATTCTTTAGATAAATTATTTTGCGCCACTATGCAAGGAAGGAAGGGTGGTTTTTGTCCAGTAGTAGGACAGAACAGGCTAAATAAAAAAACAAGATAATGAATATTTGAACCTAACTTAGTTTGTTGTTTTCACCTGAATAAGTAATCTATATGACGACCTCTGTGGCGCAGCGTGCGAAGGTCCACCTGCGACGCAGGAGCCAAATGTTTGTAAGATCTGCAGATATTTGTTCAGGGTGTTCTGGATGTTTTCTATGTATAATAAAAAATATCTATCTATGTAGTATATTGTATTATGTCTATCAGTTATCTAGTACCCATAACACAAGCTCTGCTTAGCTTGGGGCTAGATAATGCTGTGTGAATTGTCCCGCTTTTTTTTTATATCTACTACGTTGCGCGTTGGCTAACACCTACGAGTAAATCCTGTCACCTGTAAGCGTAGCTGTATGACTAAAGCCGCGTTCACACGATCAGACTCTGCTCGGACCGAGTGGACTCGGATACTTACTCGCACGCAACTCGTACTGTGGCAACCCTTAATCCGAGCGCACTCGGACGACGGCGCTGATTTGCATACGAGTAGGGAAACAAAATGGCGTTAATTATGTATTATTCAGTCTTAGATGATTCTTACCAAGACTTAAATCGTTAGGACACTAAAAACTGTGGCATTATCTTTGAATGTGCGCGTTAACAAAATGATAAATAAATACCCGATATAATCATTAACTAATTACATTTCCTCAAATGTATGTTGTATGTATCTTGCAACTCAATTTTGAAGCAGATACCTTCAACCGATTGAGCTGAAATTTTGTATACGCGTTTAGTTTAGATGACAATGCATGCACATTATGAGTAGTTAAAAATAGTGTTATTGACAATAAACGTAACTGTTATTATTACCATTTATTGTACAATCATATTGAACGAACTTTTGTGAAAAAACACACCACAAAAATACACAATTGGCGCACTGCTTCCAAATGAGCGAGCTATCTCATTTTGCTTGGCAACAACACGGCGCGGTCTTGTTGCGGAAATGGCCTATCTAACGATTTAAATCTTTAGATTCTTATAGGTAGGAGGCTCTTCCTGTTCAATTCATCGGAGGAAATTGTTAGATCCCATGCTCCTTGTTCTCCGCGACGTAGATTCTATGAGAGAGTTCAAATTCTTCTGCTTTTACCAGATGAATTATATTTTTCCCGTCTTAGGTATTCGAAACAAGTCTGCGACAATAAAAGATTAAAAAGATTAAAGATTAAAAATATTTATTTCGTCTTAAGTAACACAACAACATTTCTAAATAAATGTACTTACAGGTTTAGTGTTCAGATACCTGATGTGTGAAAAAGACCTATTTTAAGGCGTCCCTAGTGAGTTTCTCGCTCTTGCTAAATCGAAACTTGTATTAAGAAGCGAGGGCTCCCGCTCTGGCTAACTAAAGGTTTTTTTTTCTCACAATGGTGTATATTGCAAGTAACAAAATATACTAAGTTAAATATACTAAGTTAATTCCGTTACTATCTCGCACAAAATCCGTCATTTTTCGACATTGACTGAGAACAATCATAGTAGGAATGAAAAAAATGATCCGAGTGGAGTATATATTTTATATCGACAGCTATCTTGGTACACTCGTATGAAGCTACTTACTCCGACGAGTCCACTCGATCCGAGCCTTGTCCGAGCAGACTTTGATCATGTCAACGCGGCCTTAACCCGTCGAGTTGCCTTTCTATATCCGTTTATTCCCACCCCCTTCCTCAGCAGAACAAATGAGCATACCTAGCGCAGGTAATGTTTACTTGGGTTCTCACAAACTAGGTAAGCTTTGTAAGAATAAATGGAATAACATCTAAGAGCATGATGTGCAGGAAAATACAAAATTCGTGCCTCAACACTGCTTGCAGAATGGAAGCGACATAGATCAGAAAGACAGAATTTGTTAAACTTGTTGTATTTTGCTGTCTGTTGTAATTCTTTTGCGAAGTCTCTTACTCAGAATTGTTTAGTTCGCATCCAGCAATGGACTTAAATGTGCTAAATGCTTATGGATGGTTTTAAGCACTTTAGGAGTATACCGGCTGATGATGATTATGATGACAGTAGTCAGTGCTACGTCGTAGCAAGCTACAAAACTTCGACTTTATTGCTACATCGGAGCAAGTTACAATTTCCTACGCGCCGCCGTAGCAATCCACTTTGCTACGTCGTAGCAAGATAATTATATTGCTACGTCGTAGCAACCTATATTGCTGCGTCGTAGCAAGTGACATTTCTTCATCGTACCAAAGTTACATTACTACGCGTCGTAGTGTTACACAACTACGTCCTTTCTAGCTTTATTACAGCGCCGTAGCTTCTTTGCTACGTCGAAGCATTGCTGTGTCGTAGCCACGAAAGTCACAGTTTAACAAAATACATTATTTGAGGTGTTGTAACCTTACGTGATCAGAACATAAAATTATCTGCGAATCGCAAAATGTCTATAAATTTTAAAGACATTTTACGATTCGCAGAGAATTCTTATTTCAGCAATCCGTTTCATAGTCACGTTTTTAGGGTTCCGTGCCTCAAAAGAAAAAATGGATCCCTTATAGGATCACTTTGTTGTCCGTCCGTCTGTCTGTCTGTCTGTGTGTCTGTCCGTCCATCCGTCTGTCAACCCTATGCTCAGGAACGCGTGGACGTATCGAGTTGAAATTAACGTCAAATACTCAAGTCTTGGAGGTGCGATATAAATAAATTTTCTAAGTCAACGCAGGATATGTCCGAATATTTTGAAATTTCCTAGGTAATCACAGGCGCACAAAACCTACAGGGTACTTCCCGTTGACCTAGAATCATAATAATTTGGTCTTACGGAACCTTTAGTGCGTGAGTCCGACTCGCACTTGTCACTTTATATTTTATAATTCTTTATCCGGCGATGGCTGTAGTAATATGGTAAAGGTTGCCTGGAAGAGATCGCTTCTAAACGATAAGGCCGCCCGTTGTACTTGTCTTATGTAATGTCTCCTTGTTATGTTATTTTTATGGTGTACAATAAAGTATTTTGTATTGTATTGTATTGTAATATGAGCGAGTTCACACACATTTACTGAATCTTTTGATTACACTCTTTTGAGGTCACGGGATGACTGTAGTAGAAATATAGTTGTGGAACGTAGTCATAGGATTTTTGCTGTAGTATTATTGAAATTATTCAAAGTCACTTATTTATTAACAAACAATCTTATTAACAGTCACTTGCAAAACTAGTCTGCAAAGTCTTTGAGACCAATTCGTTAAACATCTTTTTAATATTCATAAAATGTCTCGATATTTCCATAAACCAACATATTAAATATATTACGATAAGAAGGTACCTACATCAGTAATTTCGTTTACTTTATTAGATTCCTTGGTTTACGATCGTGGAACCCATGGTATCTTGCCCATGGACAAAAGGTCATGGAAATAAGAGCCTTATAACATTTAAGCATCTCCTAGAGAATTATTGAGTTCTTAAATGTTTACGTTGTGAATGTAAGCGGGTTAATAATGAACCCTGTTTGAGTTGGAAGAACGCTTAACTTAGTGTGGTTGAGGTAAGCTTATATAAAACCTTGATCATAATATTTTGTGACCTGATGATGTCCTCTGCAGAATTTCGCCCACGGTGGCCAGTCTCTACGAAGACTAACCATGGTGCAGGACATGCACAAGTGTATACAACCTCACCTCACCTCAACAGCCTGTGTTAGTCCACTGCTGGACGCAGGCCTCCCCCTGATAAGAGCCTTATTGGCTTTTATCTCATGGGGGTAATGCCCTATCCCCACGCTGGGCATGCGGATTGGGGATCGCAGTTTGGTGGTAGAATATTCTGCATGGAGCGCTGCTGCCCGCCCCCGGTGGATATCCCTTAGTCGCCTCTTACGACACCCGCGGGAAGAGTTGGGGTGGTGCAAATTCTAAGCCGGCACAACACAGCACAACTGTTGTATGCAAAGCTGTTGTTAATAATGCTACTGTTCGTTTTATTTGTGAACTGTATTTTATTATTGTTTATTTGTAATAGTTTTTTTTATAAGTGTAAATATAACATGGCAGAAGCCTTTATTCACAAAGAAAATTACAGTAGTATTTACAATTGAAACATCTGAGCTAACTGTAGACTGTTCCAACCTGATCCATATCAATACCAGTCGTCACGTCCCCAAGACGCTGACTGCATTGCCACGCTGTATGGCAATGCTGATGCGCTGCGCCAGATACTCACCAGCTCTCGGGTCACGCGTCACTTCGATCAGACGCTCAGATAATTTTTTAAAAACCCGTAGAGATCAGATATTTATTAGGAGCTGTTAAAACAATTACGATTTGTTTCTTTTGATTTATTTTTATTCTTTGTACAAAATACCCCAATTTTTTCTTTAAGTGCTGTCTTTAGGTCTAGGTAAAATACAATAAAAAAACAAGTTCACATCATGTTGTACGTATTTATTTCATTTATTTTGGAAAGTGTGACATTCTGATAAAAACGTAAATACACAGCACAGATAGTGAAATGGAAGGAATTGATAATAAGAATAATTTTCAATTCCTTCCATTTCACTATTTGTGTTGTGTAGATAATTTTGCGTGACTAACCTCGTAAAGGTTCTCATCTTTTTCCTTAAGATGCCATATACAAAATGGGGGGAGTTAATATTACACTATATAATTTAATGAACTTGACGCAAACACACTCTATCGGACTTAAACAACGACTGACAAAACGTCACATAGGTAGTGTGCGACAGAGATAACGCGTCTCAATATTTTTCGCCGGGTACTGTACATACTTTTCGGGGCACGGGACATACACACACACATGTTTGTGCGTTTGTCCCGTGCCCCAGAATGTACGCACACTTTTTGACATAACTAGCTTGAGATTGCAGAGTTTTTAAATTGGGCGAGAAGTCCCCAACCCGTTTTTCCAGTCAATTTAGAAAAAAAGAAAAAGATTTCTGAAATCACACTAATATTATAAATGCGAAAGTTTGGATGGATGTGTACATGGATGGATATTTGATACTTATTCACGCCAAAACTACTGAATGGATCGGGTTGAAATTTCGCATGCAGATAATTCTAAGCCTGGAATCAAACATAGGCTACTTTTTATCCCATAAATCAGTTCCCGTGGGATAGAAATCACCTTTAAACGTTTCCATAGAGACAACGCGTGCGAAGCCGCGGGCAGAAGCTAGTAATTATATATGTCGTGAAAAGTTGACAGACAGAGTTGTTTTTGCATTTATAATATTTTGTGACAGATTAATGTTATTTGATCGACCAAACTTATTGTAATATCCCAGGATTTCCGATTAAGATAACCGAAGTACCCTAATAAATTTGACATATGCTTATTATATAGGTCAGAAGATAGGTTATATACGTACTGGTAAGTTTGTACTATCGCATTGGCTTCTTGCCATAACGGTCAAGCTAAATTGTCGTATGATATACAAACGTACGTACCATTTATTTGAGTAGATTTAGTGTAAGTCCTTGGACCGAATTTATGAGTAAGCAGGATTGTATAGCTAAGAAATTATAAGGAGGTCCGAAACATGTGAGGTACATTGTATAAGTATTTGTAAATCAGAATCAATCGTTGCAGCTGTAATTTTTGAACAAACAATAATGTTTCTTTTCGTTGCATAAATAATTTCTGTTGTTTGTAATTTCTTAATTATCTTAAATTTTTACGCAAATACTTAATTATTGCTAATGTATAAATGGTAAGAGCGGGGTCTCCCAACACAAACAAATTTTGCTCAAAGGGTGACTCCAGAACCTGTTTGTATAGTTTTTAAGTAATTGCAATAAACATTTATTTTATTTTTATTTATTTTATTTATTTATCGTTTATTTGCAGAATACATTAATTACATGCCAAGATCTTAAAGCTATGTGATGACAATGTATTCGACCCGCAAGCAGGTATGTAAATTTTAAATGTGTCATTATTATTATTAGGTATATAGTAGTATCGTATAAAATAACATTAAATGATGCTCTTAAAATTTTAAATATATTTATTCGTTTACACTATAAAAACAATTTGAAAGCAACCAAATATGTATCTAACATTTTCTTAAATAAGTTACCATTCAAATCCTTAAATATTTCTGGTACCTCGTTATCAATAATTATGCACATGTTAAAAACATTTTTCTTGTAAATTTTTACAACATTGAGGTTTGTAGAGCAAGTTCTGAAACTTGGCCATTTTCTGTCAAATCATAACATCCCCACGTTTAGTAAAGTAAGCTGGGTAAGATTTGACAAATACACAGACTTCTTCTCTTGTCATGGTAGAGGCAGGACTTTACAATGTGAACTTCGTGTCATGAATATTAAAAAAAAAACTAAAAAGGAGAAAGTAGAGTTTTTCTTTTCATTTGTAAATCGTTCGGTGTGGTAGTATGAGGTGTTTTATTTAAAATAGTGCGACCAGACAGAAAAGAAGGCGCTCTTTAATAAGTTAGTAGTTTTATCTTTTTTGGAAAACACCTTATTGAAAACTGTACTACAAACAATCAGAGTTTAAAAACGATTTAACTAACAAAATGTATGTTTTATCAGGTTAAACTTGAAATATTGTTGTGTAAAATGCACAGTCTGTTGTTGATGACTCCAAGTACCTACTATCGTTTAGAAAGTCAATCTCAAGTGTCAAAGTTATGACACTTCTCCAAGCTTACCGAAAAACAGTGTCACTTTTCCCTAAGGCTTAAAAGGACTTAAAACAGCAAACATTTGTAAATGCCTTCAATTGTTAAAGTTTTATTTCTCAAAAGCTCCAACAAATTCCCAAACGCCGTACATAATAAAAAGCTCCGCGGTTCGTTCTGACTTTCTTAGAAAACAATAATGGACAACTTTCCCTCTGACCCCTTTTAGCATACTTAGCGTGGTGCACCCTCTATTTACCAAATAAAAGTATATCACGTTGCTCAAGAATATTGACAAAATGTATACGTAGGTACTGTATTTCCAGATGATTTCATAGCTAAAGAGATACCAACATAAAGTGGAATTCTGTTAAGTAATGAAACGTTTCGACCATCGACCTTAGGATCGAGGATGGAACAAGCTTAGCCGAATGTACAAGAGTATGGTAGATTCTTCGTAATGAGTTACTATGAAGGATAGGATTCGTAACGAATACATCCGACAGAGAACCAAAGTTATCGACATAGCTCTATTTATTTATTTATTTAAATCCTTTATTGCACACATTTATCTAAAGTATACAAAAGGTGGGCTTAATGCCGATGGCATTATCTACCTGCCAACCACACATGGTAGTAACAAATCAAAAGGCGTGCTATATAATTAAAGTAACCTAGATACAAGTCTCATTACAGAGAAAAATGTCAGTTATACAATAATA
Source organism: Eupithecia subfuscata (assembly GCA_963564075.1). Classification (NCBI taxonomy): domain Eukaryota; kingdom Metazoa; phylum Arthropoda; class Insecta; order Lepidoptera; family Geometridae; genus Eupithecia; species Eupithecia subfuscata. The sequence continues at coordinate 13,953,627 of OY751112.1, read as the reverse complement.
AACTAACACTATATAATATATAATATTATATTCAAATATAAATAAAAATAATATACATTACAATAGGTAGGTACTTACAATGTTTTAATATAGGAAGGTAGCAAAAATAAAAATCACAAATAGCTGAAAAGATGATGCTCTATCTAATTCATAAATACCTCAATCTCAATAACAGCCTGTATTGGTCCACTGCTGGACGCAGGCCTGAGAAGCGCCCTGTTGGCTTTTATCTCATGGGGGTAATGCCCATAATCCCCACGCTGGGCATGTGGGTTGGGGATCGCAGTTGGATGGTAGAATTGTTCTGCAGGGGGCGCTGCTGCCCACCCCCGGTGGATATCCCTTAGTCGCCTCTTACAACACCCGCGGGAAGAGTTGGAGTGGTGCAAATTCTAAGCCGGCACCACACAACTTAGATAGATAGATAGAAAATACTTAAAATCAACACTTAAAACTAAGAAACAATTTACAAACCAAATAATTATAACTTAAGTGACAATTGGCGCGATCTCTGCCAGACAACCTGGTATGGATAGGATCGTTGGATATGTAGGTACATGGGGTATCTGTGTGCATCTATTATGGTATTACTTAAAAAATAAATAATTACTAGGTATATGTACTATACAAAAATATATAATAACATACTTACTTCAATAAAATTACATACACATACCTACCCCTTTTTCTATAAATTTAGGTATAAATATACCTACACCTATAAATATACAATGGTAAATGGTTTTCTTGTAAATAAGCAAAAACATCATTTTTGCTCTTACGCCGTTCCAAAAACGTATGCTCCGTCCCGCTCTTATCAACGCGAAATCTTATCTCTATCCTTTTCACATAATGGCGCGCAATCCGCCCTCTTAAGGGACTTTGAGTCATGGTATGTCAAACCCGTATTTTAACAAACAAATAAGAACAAATTATAATTAAATTACTTTTAAAACTAACCGCCTAATTGCGAAAGTTTGGATCTTCAGATGGATGGATGGATGTTTGTTAGTAATACTGAACGGATCGGGTTAAAATTGCTAGTTTTATTCCATAAACGTTTCCGTGGGATAGAAATAACCTTTAGGGGTGTCCATATAAACAAATGTCGTCCCATCGGATTATGAGAGTATAGGGAATAGAGAGTGCACCTGTGTTTGCGCACACACTTGTGCACTATAATAAGTCCTGCGCATTTGGCTAGTCTCTAATGAGACTGGCCGCCGTGGTCGAAATTCGGCTAGGAGGACACTATTATTATTATAAACAAAGCGTGTGAAGTCGCGGGTAGAAACTACAGTACGATTGATGATAGGATTGGATAAACTTCAATGTTTCCCCTGTAGGTGGAGCTAACGGCGCTAGAGACCGTAGGAAGTCGCAGAGATTTTCGACTCCCACGTCACTTGACTTCGTGGTGTAGTTGGTTATCACATCCCCGTACTGAGGGGAGGACGCGGGTTCAAGTCCCGTCGAAGTCGAAAATTTTTACGATATTATTTGATTTTCTTAGAAATTACCCTTAGTGTGGGGTTACGCACTATAAGAACAAAAAAAACCTTTGAAACTACAGTAGTACAGTAGTAGTACAGTACTGTAGTTTGGTTATAAAAAACAGACTCGGCCGTCCCCTTAGCAGTGTGGCCACGCCCTTAGGCACCCATTCACCTGTAAAATTGTCTGTCACAGCCAGTACTTTCACATCATACATTATTCATACTTCTGATTTCTACTTAAAGAATATTATTGTTCTACTGAAGAAGCTTTCTTTGCCCGTGTTCTTGCCTAATTGTTTGGAAAAATACAAAAGGCAAAGGTGGATTTATTTAAAACGATACGATAATTTGAACTCGAACAGGTTGATGGGTTTGGAATTCAAGTGTGTTTGAATAATGATGAAGGTTTGCAGAGATTTTTATTGTGAGCGGGCTTTAAATTTTCGTTGGCGCGCGGACTAAATTGTACTAAGACCCAAGTTCACCAACATATGGTTTAATTTTAAACAGTTGTTTTAACGTTTTTGACACAAGCTTTCATACATTAAACGTCAAAGTTAACCGACGAAGCAGCCTTATTGTCCGATTATCAATTGGTGAACACAAACCTAAATGTCCGGTTTTTGCGCTGCTACTGTCTCGCGCTTGAACAAAAAGTGAATGTTTTACCTTAGCTTTTGCCCGCGGCTTCGCACGCGTATTTTCGGTATATCAAGTAGCCAATTATCTAACTTAGGCTTTGCTCTAAAAGTACGCCAAATTTCATCTTGATCTGTTCAGTAGTTTTGGAGATCCTAGGTAACAAAAATTCAGATTTCACAAACTTTCGGCTTTATAATATTAGTAGGATAGGACAGGAAGTAAGATCATCCGAAAGATTGATTTCCGCTCAAATACAAATGACAGTTTTGAGATAGGCACAATCTATTTTTTTTTTTTATTTGCTTTTGGTGGCTTTCGTATCACTGCGGCCATGATAGGCCTATTGTGATCGCCACTTAGTGTGTTCAGCCTCGAAGCAGCGGCGTTCACAGTTCGCCGCTAACCCTTGCAGCTGCTAGGAACTGTAGGATTTTCTTCGGGGAGGAGTCTTTTAGCTCGTCTGGACTAAGCAGGTGCTTGCCCAGATGGATGCTACGTTTTTGCATCAGTGCTCCGCACTCTCCTAGAAGATGGAGAGGCGTTTCCTCCGCCTTCTCACAGAACCTGCAGGATTGTGTGTCGCTTAGCCCTAATTTGAACATGTGCTTGTTGAGGCGACAGTGTCCAGTTAGGGCTCTTGTCATGATGCGAAGGTTGCTTCTGCTTAGCGCTAGGATTCGGTTGGTGCACCGCTTATCGAAGGCTTTTATCAATGATTTTGAGTGGCTCATGCCCGAGGAAATCCTCCAGAGCTTGGAAGATTCCTCGTAGCAGGAATCCAAAAGAGTTCTGAGAGCCAGGTTTTTCGGTACGCCACAGAACGGCTCGGGGCCCAGCTGAGTCCCCTTGGCCCCGGAACGCGCGAGTTCGTCGGCACACTCGTTGCCGTTGACTCCCGCGTGCCCCGGTACCCATCTTAGGACGACTCTGTTGTTCGAGCCCAGCGCGTTTAGGCGTGACAGACAGTCCTCGACTAGCCTGGACGTGATAACCTTCGAGTCCAGTGCTAGGAGGGCCGCCTGGCTGTCAGAGTTGATGTAGATAGTTTGATTGGTGTAGCGCTTTTCCAGATTTATATCTGCACATTCTAAAATGGCAAATACCTCTGCTTGGAAGATGGAGGCGTAATTACCTAGATTTATGCTTCTGCCAAACCTGGGTCGCGCAATCTAACTGAAAACGAAGCGAATTACGCGAATCTACTGTAGGCGTAAAAAACGATTCCGACCGGGCTTTAATAGAAAGACAGGTTAATTGTAAATGGTTGAGGGTTTGTCAACCATCTCACTAAAGTAAGTGAAGATGTGGCCTAAGATGGAGCACGCTTTTCCAGAAGGAACTTATACTCTCTGGATTTGAAGACTCCGAGATTGTACTTCGTAAATTCGTAAATTATCGATGCAGTTCTCTGTTCTTAGATGGTTTGAATCATAAAGATGTAGGACAACCAACAGAGACTAAATTTTTGAACTTTCGCGATCATACCTCAAATTAATTAGCTAACCTACACGCCCATGTTATTTAAGTACCTTCCTTCGATTTTTCTAAGTCTCTGTCATGGCCATGACAGTGACTTCAAACATTTTCTACGTCCTTGCGGTCCGAAGTAAGACTAACCATTTTTTCCTTTAAATAATTATATCTCTTCGTCTTTCAAATTCAACCGTAACTACTGAATCCAAACATCTTACCCCATTAGCCGTAAAAGGCAAGCGGTATAATTGATTGAATTTGTACAAGGGTTGCTTCAAAAAGTCTTTCCAATTACGTCATCGCCATTCGTCGAGTATTCATCTCGGATTCTCGTAAGTCAATAAATTACGGGAGATGGGATAAACGTTCTAACTGGTACTTGGGTTGTGTTTGTGTAGCTGTTACAATAAGTACGTCGTAGAAGCAAAGTGTCTTTTGTTTTTTGTCGAGAGTTAAAAGAGAGAGGAGTGTGTACTGTTGAAAGCACTATGAGGGAAGAGAAGAACATGCATAAGTTCATCGTATCCGATACCTACGCACATGCGTAGGTATCGGATATTATTATGCTATAACAGGATACCTATGAAGGTATCTTGTTCTATCATCATCATCATCATCAACAACCTATGTTAGTTTGAATTTGAATTTGAATAGGCCTCCCCCAATGAGCGCCATAGCGCCCTGTGTTAAGCTTGTGGCCTCTCGCAGGATCGGCCTGCAGTCTTTCGTATCCGTCGTCATCTCACCTGGCTGGAGGGCGTACCTACGTTTGCCTAGTCGCGGTCTTCTCTAAAGAACACATTTACCCCAGCGGTTGTCGGTTCTTCGCGAGATATGGCTGGCCCACTGCCACTTCAGCTTGGTAATTCTTTGGGCTAAGTCGATAACTTTGGTTTTCTGACGGATGTATTCGTTACGAATCCTATCCTTCAGAGAGACTCCGAGCATAGCTCTTTCCATTGCTCACTGAGCGACTTTGAACTGGTGGACCAACCCTACCGTGAGTGTCCACGTCTCAGCTCCATAGATCATGACGGGTAGGACACGCACTGATTGAAAAGCAAGATACGGCATCCATAACGCAATGTTTTCAAGCATTGCGGTATGGATGCTGTATCTTGTTATAGCACAATATATAGTTATCGGAAACCCATAACGGAATCGTACTTTTATATTTTTTTTTAATGTTTATGCTGCGTTTTATTTGCAGTGTTTAATGAAGAGTTGTTTAGGCATTGTATTTTATCTTGAACATTTACACATCAGCAATGAATAAAAAAAGACAGGTAATAAGCATTGAATTCCTCCAGAGCCTTTGTACCCAAAATTCCACCTTGGAAGTAAATAGGTAAGTGTAGACGGAAAGTGTAGAAAAGATACATACAATAAAAGCACTCTCACATCTACAGTTTGAATACTAGCAGGAATAGAATCCACAGACTCCACCACTATTGAAGGTACAATGGCTCCATTGTACCGTACGACACTTCATTGGACATGTCTCATCTAATGGACGGAGTGACAAAGGATGGAGAAATCGGTTTTGTTCTAGTATTCTTGGGTAAATGTGCAAGAGATTTTCACGTAGATTTTTTTCATTAGATCTGTGAAGTACTGAAAATGTCTAGTCAAACTTAAAATAGTTCTGTAATACTTGTGATAAATGACTAATTCACAAACAATTAAAATTTCAATGGAAATTGTAGTAAAACGAAGTGGTCAAATTCAGAAATGATATCTCATAGCATTTAGGTATTTCAGGAAGTAAGCGATACAGAACTGGGCATAGGTATCTAGAATACGTACTGTAGATTGCTTGCAACAGTTTGCAGTTAGCTGAATTGTTCCAATTGTAAATTCTAGCTATAATTTATTCCTAATAATTGATTGTAATTTTCTTTGGTTTTTTTGTTATTATAGTGCGTAACCCCACACTAAGGGTAATTTCTAAGAAATCAAATAACATCGCAAAAATTTTCGACTTCGACGGGACTTGAACCCGCGTCCTCCCCTCAGTACGGGGATGTGAATTTACGTGTAATTTTCTTTGTCAATGAAGACATAGTAACATGTTCTAGAATATGTATTGTATTGTGGGGTACCGAGGCTCTTCGGGTTTTCAAAAAACTATCTGAGCGTCTGGTCGAAGCGACGCGTGACCCGAGAGCTGGTGAATATCTGGCACAGCGTATCAGCATTGCCATACAGCGTGGCAATGCAGCCAGCGTCTTGGGGACGCTTCCGACTGGTGTTGATATGGATCAGTTGAGCTATCTGTAGACTGTTTGCAACAGTCGGCAGTTAGCTCAATTGTTTCAATTGTAAATACTTGTATAATTTTCTTTGTGAATAAATTTATTAATTTCTCCAAAAAAATGTATTGTATATTGTATTGTAAATAAACATTGGATGCGAGAAACACAGTATTTGGAGTTTGCTGAACTCTACTGGATTCATTGCCTTACTGTCCATAATAAATAAATTTGTGTAAGTTTACGTGACGCGTCATGTGGTTTCGACGGAAGATCAGCGTTGAGATAACTATACGGTTAGTTATCACAACCAAAGCTGAGTCGGACGCCATTTTGTAGCATTTAAGGCGCTACCCCGACCCAAATCAGCGCCACTACCTATTTTAACTTATAATTATGTTAAACGAAGGAATTTTCAGAAATCGATTTTGCTGTTTGTCCTATCATAAGCTTATTTTTAATGCCTCTGTAAAAGTTTCATTTTGTATAGTGTAGGCAGAGATGCGAAGTTGCTCTTTTTGCTCACCTTCGTGGTCAAGTCTTAACTTTTAATTCAACAAAGTCTTATGGTCATTACGAATGTAAGTGGGTTAACTACGAGCCTAATTTGTGTTGGAAGGACACCAACGTTTCATCCCTTAACGAATCATAACGAATCATCTTCCGCTCACATCCGTAATGATTTCGTCTAACTACGATAGCTTTTGTAGTAAAAAAGTCTTATGGTGTTTGTATAAAGTTAAGTTACTAGATTCTATGACTAATGGTAAATAATAAATAAATTGCAGAAGCCTTTATTCACAAAGAAAATTACACTAGTATTTACAATTGAAACAACTGAGCTAACTGCAGACTGTTGCAAACAATCTATAGGTAGCTCAACTGATCTATATCAATACCAGTCGGAAGCGTCCCCAAGACGCTGGCTGCATTGCCACGCTGTATGGCAATGCTGATGCGCTGTGCCAGATACTCACCAGCTCTCGGGTCACGCTTCAGTTTGTAATGCTACACATAAATATTTCTTATTCTTATTCACAGCACAAGAGACGCTGGCAATAGTGAATATGGGCCAATTATATACCACCACATAGGTGGGTGGTCTTAATCTCTTATGATGATGATGCTTGGTGATAATAATAGCGTCCACTTATGTGATACTTATCTAAACTAATTACCGTAATTGAACCCTACTCACCAATGATCGCTTCTTGAGTGAATATTAATTTAATCATCAATCCGAATCAATAACCCATCTTCCATAATTGCGATCAAAACCAAACTTCTCTATTAGATATTTTGAATAGATAATAATATCTACTTGGAGATACCGAATTTGGATATTTGGGGTTCCGTAGTTGACGAGGAACCCTTAGTTTTGCCATGTCCGTCTGTCCGTTTGCGGTTTAGCTCATAAACTATTAGTATAAGCTCTTACTTGCTGGCATGAGTATATTGCGTATACCTCGCTCAATCACGCTATACTAAGGACTCTGTGACCGAATTCTGCTGTAACGGTCCAGATTATGCTGGTTCGTTTAATTTGCAAATATAGAAATAATTAACACATTTTGATATAGTTTGAAACACTAAAAATATATTCTGAACTGTAAATCGGTTCGAACGCTTTGCTGGAAGGATAGCAACCTTCTTAAGTCTTACGACAGTTTAGTAATGTTTGAATTTGACGATTCTAGGAAAACAAATGGGCTTCTGGATAGTTGGTACAGAGATGTCAGGGGGAAGAGATCGTGAGTTTTGAAGTAAAGTGAAAATTTGGGGTTTATTCTAGGTTTTACAGGAATAGTGAATTCTTTTTGACGGGAATCGTTCGGCTCAGCCATCGAACGAGACCAGGGAGGAATTCTAGGATGGATTGCAAATTTCTATCAATCAGATTCAGGTTACGTAAACCCACACTTTTCATTTCTAATAATTCTCCGTATTGTAAACGGATGGTGTTACATCCCAGAACCGACTATTCTAATTTATTATTATATTTATTAAACACATTCTGTCGATACTGCAACGTTCCTGGATGTGTTGGTGAATGCTTGTGCTGTAAGGCCCTGAACTAACCTGATTATTAAATCTATTGTTTTGATCTGCGGTTGGACTGGAATGTGGTTCCACACGTTTACTTCTTAGGACTCCCCGCGTGGACTAGGTATGGAATTAGGTGGGCTAGAGTTTTAGTGAGGTAGGATGTATTTGGATCGCTTGAGATCATTCCCCATCAAACTCTCCTGAGTTAGCGATTTACAAACGCTTTGCTTTTAAATGTCTGGTTATCTCTGAGTACGGGAAGGGCGATAGCCGTCTGCTTTCGACTTTCCCCGAGGAGAAGAAAAGATTAACTTCGTAGTGGGGCACCAACCAGATAAATTTGGCTTATACCTATACGGGATAAAGCAAAGTTCTCAGGTTCCGCGATAGGAGAGGCAGAGTAACCAACCAAAGTCACAATGCCGAGATATTATAGGTTCTTCGCTTACTATGTAATTTCAGTTGTTTCAGAGCATGGGAGTATCATGGTTTGAGACGATCATGAAAGAGGGGTGCTATACTACCGTACCAGGATTGAAGAATCGATAACCTAAGTAGTTTTAACGTTTATTTCATTTGTCTTAAACTTCTAAAAGAATCTGAGTTACTACATCACAATCTATGAGTCCTACCGCTGACTAGACGATCATTGGCCACTTTAAATCACAATTTTAATACAAAACTTATAGTAAAATACTTAGTTTTATTGATAGATAATCACTAGTGATCAGGTAGGGTAGGGTACGATATTTCCGAGCGTTACAATTTGGTGCCGTGACCAGGATCCTAAAAATCACTTAAAAATATCAAAAATATAACCAAAATCCTACAAAATTATAAAAACGTGACCAGAATCCTAAAAATCACTTAAAAATATCAAAAATATAACCAAAATCCTACAAAATTAAAAAAAATGTGATCAGGATTCTAAAAATTACTTAAAAATATCAAAAATATGACCAGAATCTTTCAAAATTACTAACAAATTAACAACAAAGGTAACGACAGAGGTAACGACAAAGGTAACGACAAAGGTAACAACGAAGGTAACGACAGAGGTAACGACAAAGGTAACGACGAAGGTAACGACAAAGGTAACGACAAAGGTAACGACAATCAACAAACTAACAAACAAACAACACAATAAACAAACTAACAAACAAACAACACAAACCAACAACAATCAAAATAATAATGAGTACCTATCTATCTAATAATGTATTAATCCATAACCATAATCAAAAGTCGCGTAAAATAGTATTGAATAAAATGATCTAATATAGCTATTCGGTTTGGTTAGGTTAGAGTAAATTTAGATGTGAAGTGCGAGTTCGACTCTCGCACAATTTGTTGCAGTGAAATGGAAAGAAGCTTAAGACAAACGGAATAATAGAATAAGATTTAGATGCGAGGTGCGGGTTCGATTCTCGTAAAATATGTTGCAAGTGAAATAATAGAATAAGGTTTAGAGGCTGAAGTGAGTAGAAGGTTAGACAAGAATCGACAAGTTGGGGGGTCGCTTTAAAATAATATTTAATCTCAGTCAATAACTCAATTTTCCTTAATATCTAGCACTGGTGTCGAATGGGCGATGTTGATGATGGAGAAGCTGGACGTGCTGTGAGCAGCGTTCTCCAGGCGTCATCTGAAGCGGTATACGCGGTATTGATGATGGAGAAGCAGGCCGAGCTGTGAGCAACATTCTCCAGGCCTCATCTGAAGCGGTGTTGATGGTGCAGAAGCGGGCCGTGCAGTGGACAACGATCTCCAAGCGTCATCTGAGATAAGCAAGAAATAAAATTATTTTATTAGGGTTTTAGCTACGAATATGTTAGCATCAGAGGTGCAGTGTAGATAGATTATTTTTATTGTACATAGAAGCATCAAGTATGCTTTGGACAAGTATCTGCAGAGCGTATAAACATTTGTCTCGAGGCGGGAATCGAACCTCCTGTCGTCGCAGGCGGACCTTCGCTCGCTGCGTCACAGAGGATTGAATGCAGAGCAGTTGTCACACCCAGACGTGGGATTCAAGAACATTACGTCTAGCTAGTCACATTAATATTATAAATGCGAGGGTTTGGATGAATGGACGTTTGTTGCATCTTCACGTCTAGGCTGCTGAACGGATTGGGTTGAGGTTTTGCATGCAGGTGATTCTAGTTCTGTAATCAAACATAGAATACTTCTATCCCATAAGCAGTTCCCATGAGATGGGAATCGCCTTTAAACGTTTATAGAAACAACACGTGCGAAGCCGCGGGCATAAACTAGTTAGGAATATCTAAGACTTGAAGTCAATTAAATGTACTTACTTGATTCTTTCTTGAGGTAACAGCACACAGTATCCAGCGGCTAGCTAGGTATAGGCATATTCACTGCTAGCTTCGACGAAGTGAACCGGAGAGGCGTGTTACTGGACGAGGCAATGGAGAAACGGAATGCTGTTTCGAGCAGCTGGCCAGGTGATTGACGCATTCACTACTAGCTTCGGCAAAGGAATCCGGGAGGGGCGCGCCGCTGGACGACGCGTTGCGGATGGATTGGGTCTGTTTTGACTCGTGAAGGGGTGAGTTTGACGTAGGGGTCGTAAGGTTTATTTCTGAAATAAATAAGGGAAAAATGTGTAAACATTCGTACGAATTGGCATTGCTTGTCATCATCTGGCATTTTCTGACTTCAAAAGGGACTTGGTTCGTCTACATTGAAATGTCAGAGGTTACCGAAAAGGTTATTTTGCGGATTGATTTGCGTAGGATTGATAGAAAATGGTGTACTCACGATAAACATAGGAAATCCAATTGTTCTTGCCGGTCAACAGCGGAGCGCGGCGGCGCGGTTTCTTTTAATCACAGGCTTCCGCATAGGATTGGAAACAAACATTAGAAACCTCAATTAACTTGTCGAAATTGTTATTTTGTCTTTTGTGTTTTGAAAAGGGGAGACAATAATGTACGGCCGGATATTGTACGGCACAATAATTGGTGACAAAATTTGTACAGCCTAATAATTCGTGTACATTGCTTCTGATTTTGGTGGTTGTGCATTATCGTCACGTGACAAGCTTACACAGACTGATATTGCGCGTCGAGATATTGTACACCCAGATAATTGAAACCGTTTTGGCACGGATTGTTGGGGTGAGCATTATGGAGCCGTGCAGTAAATTGTCGTGCATTGTGGTGACCCTTGAAAAGAAAAAAATGTTTGTTTGTTTACGTTTTTGTCAAATGTCATGTCGAACGAAACGTCAAAGTCGAATTACTTCAACTTCTTTTTAATGGGGCCGCTTGCCTTCGACTCTGCCAGTGTCAATATGGAACTACGTTGTAGGTAGAATGTCACGGTATATTAAGGCCGTTTTACACGAGGTAGAATAACGGTCGCGTTTTGACACTCGGGGTCGATTGGAAATTAAACCGTTTAAATAAACTAAAATTAAAGCATAGCATTGATTGTCTCAAAATTATAACTGTTAAGATAAACTTAATTTAAAACTTAAATTAAAGCATAGCGTTGAACTTTAAAAAAAAAAAAAAAAAAAAAAAATTTAACGATTAAAATAAACTAAATTTAATACTAAAATTAAAGCATAGCGTTGTTCTTTTTATTTATTTCAGAATTTACATCTTCCTTTTATATTTTTGAAACCATATCGTACCGTTCGATTATGTTGGAACGGGGCCTTAAAATAAACTTCGATTACAATGGAATGGAACCTTAAATATTTCAGAATTTCCACCTTCTATTTTTATTTTGGTTCAGTATGATGAAGGTTCGATTGCGTTGGAACGGGGCCTTATTTATTACAGAATCCTTCGGTTTATTTTTAGCTCTGTATCATAGTTTGGTTACATAAACCATCCTTTGTGGATGTAAAGGCCATTGATGATGATGATGTTGATGATTATGATCATGGGTTGACACAATTCTGCCTTCAGAATATAGTGCGGAAACGCGGATGGATTTTGTAGGTTTGACAGTGACAGTAGGCCTTAGAATCGGCCAGGAACTGTGAGTTTGGCCATAGGTTCATGGACATAGGGTTGGTCTACATTCTGTCCAACAACAAGACTGGCCTAATTTCACTCGTCCAAGGTGTCTACCCTACTTACGTGTTCCATAGACTTGGGGTATATGGTCTATATTCCTACGTCCAACAAGTTGGGCTATTTAGCTTGGTTAGAAAATTAGTTAATTGTCAGTCCAGCCAGGTAAATGGTTGGCCATCGGAAAAATAGTCGGCAGGAGGAATGAGAAAAATATGAAAACAAAATAAAGCTTGCAACAAACTAATAAAATACTATTAAGAGTCGTGAATAACTAACAAATAACTAAAAATAATGGAGGCTCTGTGTCACGGATTCAGGTACAGGTTGATTACTGGGCAAGACATGACTGAATTGTTTGCGGGGGTTTGCAAGAAGGAAGAGGGATTGTTATACATAATTTGTACGAGAGGAGTAAGCAGTGAGTTTGTATGAATGTTTAGTAAGTATCAGTAAAATCGGAGTGCAGTGTGCCCTCGTAATTAATCTTATTTCGGAATCTGGGACGGTTTATTGGACTTGAGTCACATGCGCATCACATACAGGTTCTATGAAGGAATAATTCTGGAGTTAGGTTACTGAGATCTTGTCAGATTACATTGAAAAATCTGAGATCTGAATTGCAGCTTGGACTGGCTTCATAGAACCTCATACTTCACCTATTAGGCCAGAACTAAGCACACTTCACAAACTCCAAGTTTAGAATGGGATTTAAAGCCTTTGTGGGGATTTTGGGGTAAATTGAAATTGTGTTATTGGTCGGGTCATTAAGCAGGTAACAGGCAATTGATCTGGTTTTAGTTGAGTTATGTGTGAGGTCTGGTACCCTATCATAAGTTGACTGATGTTCTATTAGGGATGCCATGATTCACGACCATGTTCCAGGAGCTATTGTTTTTACTCTGTGAAACGTTGATAATGCAATAGAGTTAACTTGACAATTAGAGTGAAGAATGTGGTGCTGGACCATATTGATTGTTTTAAACCTGGTTTAAATACACAAAACAGTAAAATGTATGTGATTACAAGTTTAAATAAATTAAGAGTTCAAAAATAGCACTATTTAATAAAATTAAATAGAAAAATTATAAAAAAAAACTAAATATATTTGTAAATTATTTGAAATTTTAGGAAATCCTTACTTCTTTGGAAATGCTTAAGGATTTGGGGTCGCTGTAACGGTCCAGATTATGCTGGTTCGTTTAATTTGCAAATATAGAAATAATTAACACATTTTGATATAGTTTGAAACACTAAAAATATATTCTGAACTGTAAATCGGTTCGAACGCTTTGCTGGAAGGATAGCAACCTTCTTAAGTCTTACGACAGTTTAGTAATGTTTGAATTTGACGATTCTAGGAAAACAAATGGGCTTCTGGATAGTTGGTACAGAGATGTCAGGGGGAAGAGATCGTGAGTTTTGAAGTAAAGTGAAAATTTGGGGTTTATTCTAGGTTTTACAGGAATAGTGAATTCTTTTTGACGGGAATCGTTCGGCTCAGCCATCGAACGAGACCAGGGAGGAATTCTAGGATGGATTGCAAATTTCTATCAATCAGATTCAGGTTACGTAAACCCACACTTTTCATTTCTAATAATTCTCCGTATTGTAAACGGATGGTGTTACATCCCAGAACCGACTATTCTAATTTATTATTATATTTATTAAACACATTCTGTCGATACTGCAACGTTCCTGGATGTGTTGGTGAATGCTTGTGCTGTAAGGCCCTGAACTAACCTGATTATTAAATCTATTGTTTTGATCTGCGGTTGGACTGGAATGTGGTTCCACACGTTTACTTCTTAGGACTCCCCGCGTGGACTAGGTATGGAATTAGGTGGGCTAGAGTTTTAGTGAGGTAGGATGTATTTGGATCGCTTGAGATCATTCCCCATCAAACTCTCCTGAGTTAGCGATTTACAAACGCTTTGCTTTTAAATGTCTGGTTATCTCTGAGTACGGGAAGGGCGATAGCCGTCTGCTTTCGACTTTCCCCGAGGAGAAGAAAAGATTAACTTCGTAGTGGGGCACCAACCAGATAAATTTGGCTTATACCTATACGGGATAAAGCAAAGTTCTCAGGTTCCGCGATAGGAGAGGCAGAGTAACCAACCAAAGTCACAATGCCGAGATATTATAGGTTCTTCGCTTACTATGTAATTTCAGTTGTTTCAGAGCATGGGAGTATCATGGTTTGAGACGATCATGAAAGAGGGGTGCTATACTACCGTACCAGGATTGAAGAATCGATAACCTAAGTAGTTTTAACGTTTATTTCATTTGTCTTAAACTTCTAAAAGAATCTGAGTTACTACATCACAATCTATGAGTCCTACCGCTGACTAGACGATCATTGGCCACTTTAAATCACAATTTTAATACAAAACTTATAGTAAAATACTTAGTTTTATTGATAGATAATCACTAGTGATCAGGTAGGGTAGGGTACGATATTTCCGAGCGTTACACTGCTAATCAATCCCTTTACTATGACAATGGTATCATTAGTCGAATGTCAGGCTATCATCATCGGTGGTTCTCGACAACTCACTAAAATCGCAGACCTCGATACCCTTCGGACACACGGACACAGAATCCCATTCTCACCCACAGAGACCTTGGCATAATTTTTGATTTCAAGCTTAGTTGGATTTGAAGCTTAGTTGGATTAAAGAAATTTTACGAAAATTCTATGCTACCCTTCACTTTATAATCATTATCATCATCAGCCTATATTAGTCCACAGCTGGACAAAGGCCTCCCCTAATGAGCGCCATAGCGCCCTGTCTTCAGCTTGCCGCGTCCAGCATCTGCCTGCAGTCTTTCGCAGATCGTCATCCCACCTTGCCGGAAGGCGTCCTACACTACGTTTGCCGAGTCGTGGTCTCCACTCAAGAACACGTTTACCCCAGCGCGGTTGTTGGTTCTTCGCGAGATATGGCCGGCCCACTGCCACTTCAGCTTGCTAATTCTTTGTGCTCTGTCGATAACTTTGGTAATAACACTATAATACGCTTGAAAATTTTTCTTCCTTCTACAAATTCCACTCTAGCAAATTATCTTCTTTTGCCTATTATCGACTATGCGGACGTAGCATTCACTGATCTTAATCAAGATTTGATAATTAGACTCGACCGTCTTATTAATACTGGTATTCGTTACATCTTTTGTTTGCGCAAATACGACCATTTAAGAAAATACCGAGCCAAACTCAAGTGGCTCCCTATTCGTGAGCGTAGGAACGTCAGGGTGGCTGACTTTTATCTTCTTTTTTCTACTCTCTAAGACTCTTTTGCCCCTGACTATCTGAATCGTTATTCATTCCTAGCTAACTCACACCCCACTGACCACTCAGCTCATCAGCAATCTCCTCCTAGAGACACAGGCACATAGCTCTTCCTTCTGTGAGAAATCTTTTTCAATTGAGGCTGTTAGACTCTGGAGCTCATGCCATATGATATCAAGAACGTTGAATCAAAATATTTTTCAAAAAGCGGACTCGTGAGCATTTTATATCATCCACCCATTTTCTAGTTAGGTTACCGTCATTTCGCTACAAGTATAATCTAAAACGACATTTTTTAATTCATGTAGCTAATCATAATACTAAGGTAAATCATAATTAACACTTTCATGGAACAAGACGCAGGTGATCTCCCCCAGCCCCGTGTTGCGTGGGTGTGAAGTGTAGGAGAGGTGGGCAGTGAATGCAATTTATTAACGTAAGACCAGGAGGCGAATTTTGGCCACGGCGCGGCGGCCAGTCTCAACGAAGTCTGGCCAGGTGCGCTGGATATATTATAGAGCACTAGTGTTCGGGCAAACACAGGTGTACTCTTTATTCCCTCACTCTTATAAGACGGGATGGGACGGCAGACAAGCCTAGTCACGATCGGTCTCAATTAATATCAGAGCAAGATAGACGACAAGAAACCGGAAAAACGTCGCTTTATGTAGAATAATTGCGTTTTGTAGGTTACGTTGTACCTATAAATCATCCAAATTCGGTATAAGTAAAAATGGATTTAAGTTAGACGGATGTAAAATTTATCGCATGTTGTCAAATGAAAGTCGTATTACCATTGAACCTCGAATAAATAATAAATGTTCTAAATTGTTACACAGCGTGAGCGTACTCCAAAGTAAGCAATGCCTGTGGTAGGAGCCAAACGAAATAAATGCTTCGATAGAAAATATCCAGTCCCAGCACAAATATCTGTAGATCACTTTGTTGTCCGTCTGTTTGTCTATCCGTCTGTCAACCCCCTTTTCTCAGGAACGCGTGGAGGTATTGAGTAGAAATTAACGTAAAATTTTTAAATTTCTAAGGGAATCAAATGCACACAAAACCTATAGGGTACTTCCCGTAGACCTAGAATCATGAAATGTAGCAAGAAGCAACGTCTTATAAATATTTCTATAATTTTATGAAATCGATCATTTTATAAGAAAATGGTTACCATAGCAACCACGTTATTGAGAGTAATGTCCAACGAAGGCCTCTCAAATGTTCAAAGGATGTAATAATCAAAGGCGAAAATACAAAATTAAATAATGTCCTTTTTGCGCAGTCAGGTAAGTAATTATTGAATTTCCAGCAATTTTCCTATAGTACAAGCTTTACTCTCGCTTCGCCGTATTATTTTCTCATTTTCCCTATTTTGCCCCTTCAATAACCATGCAACCCTGCGAACCCAAAGGTATAATATGACCCAATATAATTGTTGGGTTGGGTTGATACGTTGTATTACTAATTTACAGCAATTTTTCCACCAAATGAACATTGAACGATATTTTATCTCTATCACTCATACTATATAGTAGTAATCAAAGGCGAGAATATAAAATAAGATAATTTTCAACAATTTTCCTACAGTTGCCTTTATTCTCGCTTCTCCGTATTATTTTTTAATTTTCCCTATTCTGCCCATTCAATATCCATGCAACCCAGCGAACCCAAAGGTATAATACCCAACCAAACAATTAGTACGGCACTTATTCTGCCAAATGAGCATTGAACGACCTTTTATCTCCATCACTCATACGCAATCAGAGCGGAACAAAAACAAACATCTGGTATTATTCAGGAAGGTAAAATAAAAACACCTTTGCGTCGAAGACAGAAGGCGTTTAATTGCTCAGCATTTTTTTAGGCGACCGTACTTTGCAGCAGTAAAGGATTTTATTTGATTCCTTTATCGGTGTTCCCTATTTGGGTATGTTATGAGGTTTTATGAGACAGATAAAATAGACAAATAACTGACTCATAATGGAGATGAAACATCATAATCGCTGGAAAACAGTCTGTCTGAGATACCGGTATCATCATCATCAAGGTTTATTTGTGCTTTGAAGATTCACGTCATCGAAAAGACATCGTTCAACATTTTTAACTGACTCCGAAAAAAGAGGGAGGCGCTGTGTTGGGATGTAAAAAAAATTGTATACAGGGTTCTAAAAATTAAGAATTTAGACCTGGTGCCTTCACAAACGTGTTCGTGATGATACGTACATATACCTATCATACGAGGTCTAAATTCTTATTTTTTTTTTAATCGCCTCCCATACAAAGAATGTCCGAAACCAATTAATTACTAAATACCGATCTCCCACTCCTATTTAAATCCACATCATCACGTTTTTTCGGAAACACAGGTCACAGATAATTTGAAAAAGTCCCTTCTGGTAACCGCTATTCGTCGGAAAATAAAAAAAGATACAATAAATCTGGCTTATTGACATTACAAATTTTATACCATACCTACTTTGAATTTACATTATACCTAAGCATAAATGAATGTATTTACTTGAATGAAGCAATCTGAATAGGTTACATTCACGTTTTATTGGCGATTTCCATACAAGTTTAATGCCTTTGTATAATTGCATTAATTCCATTACGTGAGGGGCTACGTAATGGCGTAAAAGGCATAAGCATTTTTGCCTTTTGTTCGCTATTTACATATTTACAGATATACTTAAAAGTACCTCTTTAGGCATGGCGATCGAATCGACCTCCTCAACTCAACCGGTGGGTGTCGTAAGAGCCGACTCATTTCTGTAACTAATAATGTCCTCCTAGCCGAATTTCGACCACGGCGGCCAGTCTCATCAAAGACTAGCCAGATGCGCAGGACATAATAAAGAGCCCAAGTGTGTGCGCAAACACAAATGCATTCTCTATTGCCGTCTCTCGTTCTCTATCCGACATCAACTGTCGGTCAAAGGACCACCGAGCTCAGTGGACCAGATGGGTCGGGCTCAGTTCAGAGAAGATCTCCCTCTGTCTCTATTAGGGGGAAATTTATTTTTACACCCTAAAACCCATCCTTTCCTACACAAAATGCGGCCCATAAAGAAAAGACTATGCCACTTATTTACTGGTAATTCACTGACACTATGTGAACTGTAGGTTCTGCCCATCATCACAAACACGTCCGTGAAGACGCCAGCTCTCAATTTTTAAGCTTGGTGAAAGGGAATAATTTTAGTATGTACCCTCCTCCGTTCAAAAATTGTTCATTATGGGGATTTTCTTTGAAACTCAACCTAAAAGAGGCTCTACTCTGAATCATCAGAGAATGTGTGTGTGTGTGCTCGGCTCACTCGCAGCTGAACACACACACACCCTCTGATGATTTATTATTAGAAAAATTTAGACCTGGTGTCTTTACTAATCTGTTCTCGATGATGGGCAGAATTTGCAGCGACCCATTAGTACCTACCTGAAAACTGCAGCAAAACGATTATTACTGAAAAATAGACTCTCCAAAAAATCAATACGAAAACTATACTTTTCTTTATATCTTTTAACCTGAAAGCATATCAAATACAGAATGGATCGGAGACGAAAAGAGCATGCTATCGTTATGAATCAGAGACACGCAATCTGCTCATTTTCCGTTCAGCATTGACGGTAACATGATAAACCTTTCAGTTTTGTGATATAAACTGTTTATTGCGTTTTCAATAGGTACCGAAATATCCAAGTTTAAAGGTTTTTTGTAAGACATGGGATTTCGTTTTAGGAAATGGTTCAACCTGATTATTTTAATAAGCTTTCTGATTTATTATTTGTTTAGTTCAAATTAATTTTTATTCTTTTTTTGTCTCATTTCATTCAAATCCACACAAACTTTCGCATTTATTATATTAGTAGATTTTTTTCAATCGATTACAGTAGGTATCTAGTACAATAAACGTCAAGTGCGATTCGGACTCGCGCAATCAGGGTTCCGTTTAATTGTAAGACCTTGCTTCTTGCCAAATTACATGATTCTAGGTCTACGGGAAGTACCCTATAGGTTTTGGTCCATGGCGAGAATCAAAGTAAATAATAATGCTGGACAATTCACACAGCGTTATCTAGCCCCAAGCTAAGCAGAGCTTGTGTTCTGGGTACTAGATAACTGATATACTCCATAGATAGATATTTTTTTTTATACATGAAAACATCCAGAACACCCTGAACAAATATCTGCAGATCGTACAAACATTTGTCCGTGGGTGGTGGAGGTGGGAATCGAACCCGCAACCTCCTGCGTTGCAGGCGGACCTTCGCCCGCTGCGCCACAGAGGTCGTCGTAATGTATTTTTTTTTAGTGAATTAACTTCAAATTGACGGTTTTCGGAATTTTTCCTTTAATTGTGCTATATTTATGACCTTGCTTCTTGCCTTTCTTGCCTTGCAAATTTCATGATTCTAGGTCTACGGAAAGTACCCTTTAGGTTTTGTGTGCTTGTGATGCACTGCACACAAAACCTAAAGACCAAAACCCTTGAAAATTTCAAAATATTCGGACACAAACGGCTGTAACTTTTGATTGCGTTGATTGCGTTGATTATTTATATCGAGGCTCCAAGAGGTTACGGACTTAAGTATTTGATATTCCTGAGAAAAAAGGGTTGACAGACGGACAACAAAGTGTTCCTATAAGGGTACCTTTTTTCCTTTTGAGGTACGGAATCCTAAAAATATTTCGTTATCTATTTCGACAGATGCAGACATAGTAGGCGTCAAGTGTATGTTTCTTGGCAGGTTTATATCGGCGACTGTACGAGCTCTTAAGTTAAAAGCCTTCTGGGTGTACACGTCACGCACCTGTGTCTTAGTGACACTCAGCTGCTTAGGTAAGTATTCTCTGAGTGCCTACGGCGGTCAATGTTTTCGCTTCTTGTCCGTTATTGTCGAACTTTAGTGGCTTACTGTTTGGTAGTTTTAATATATCGCATTCACTGCCCAGCCTCGGCGGTACGACCTGCAGGGGCGCGCCGCCGAGACACGGGTGAGTAGACTGACATCTGCGTCTTGGGCCATAATAGTGTTAATGTGGTCACAGATCTTAATCACACTACTGCACATCCCCAAACTAGTCACTATCATGATCTAAGAAATCAAGGTCTGACATTCCAAGATCTTCACAAGCCTACGTAACTGTAAGTTGCCAAAAAAGGGAGGTTACGTTATTTTGCCAGTGACTATTAAACTTTTATTGTCGCGTCACCAGTCACTCGCGTTGGTGATCGGATAAATCTTTAAAATAAAATGGGCGGTTACTATCCGTAACTGTAATTGTGAAATACGGGAAAAAAGGTTCTATTCATTCCCGAAAAAAGAATCTGTGGCTGAAGAATGTTCCTGCGATTGGGTAAATTTTATTTTAAGGGAAAAAAATATTTATTCAGGTGCAGAGCTCATTAGCGTTGCTCAAACTATGGAAATTAAGTTTGAAGAATTTCATGGAAAACCTAAGACCTAGATCTAGATCGGGAATTTCCCCAAACCAAAAAGTTTGAGAGCCTCCGTAGCGCATATGACGTAGGCTTGGGAAAACCCACGTGACCGTTGTTTCTTGGAGTGCCATATCCTGTATTATTTTACAATGGTCACTATATTCTTCTGTTAACTTTGCGACTATCGTTCATGCTCTCGAATCAACGATGTAGTGTAGGAATAATTGCAATAGCTACGAAACTAAGAAGCTTGTTCTGAAATGGTTGAATCTCAAAAATGGCCGCTGCTTAAAAAGGTAAAGCCACTAAGGAAAACTGTTTTTGTCATTAATTTTGTTTAATTAGGTAGAAGGGTTTCTACGACAGATCCATTTTCAGAGTTTCCGTGAGTTGAAATACAAGTTTATTTTGTAATAGCAAAAATTTAGTTTTATTTATTAATAAGTACTTAAGTAAGTGTCACAAAAACGGATAATCTACCATGATGCAACTGATCCGAAATATTGGGAAAAGCAAACAACACAGATCATGGTTTAAGGGCGTCCCACGGTTATGTAGGGAAAGTATCTTAAATATTGTAGATAGAAAGTTTTACTGATAGAAGACATCATTTTGTTTTTAAAAACAGTCAAACTGGAATTTAAGATCGTCTGTCTGAACCGGGAATCAAACCCGCCAATTTGTAAAAAAACCACCCGTAATTTTACGATACCGATTTAAATTAAAAGGCTCAATGGTAAAGATTATTTTTTCCAAATTATAGCATCTTAAATAAAAGGAAGTCCATGAAATTAAACATTCATAATTTTAAGAAAGTTAATACTTAGCCTTTCCTTTTACTTTGCCGTACTCCTAACAACTAATTTATCATTTTTAAGTATTACTAAACGGCGGCCGTGGGACGCCTTGTATATCCCGTTAAGATTGACTTTTGTGTTTGTAACCATGATATTTTCAGTAAGTAAGTACAGTTAAGTTTCTGCTTGGAAAATCGAAACCGCAATGAAAAGTAAACATCTGGTAGTGAGAATCAATAGCAAACCAATCAATGGCAGTCCCCCAGAATTAGAGCGAGTCTCAAACTGCAAGTATCCATCGAACTAATAAGAGGGTGACCTTACGTGAGGCGAATGCGGACTTTTCATTGCGAGAGCTGGTGGGGAAAGTATGTAGTATGAAGATTTTTCAGAATTCGGAAACACTATTAGTACACCCCAACAGCCTATATTGTTTGGTGGTAGACTTGTTCTGCAGGAGGACCGATGATGTATCACGAAGGTACATATTCACTCTCGAATCGAGAGACCTAATTGCTATATACCTAATTGATATTCATAATTTAGTTGATACTTGGCTTATAATGAAACTAGCTTCTGCCCGCGGCTTCGCACGCGTTCTTTCTATGGAAACGTTCAATGGTAATTTCTATCCCATGGGAACTGATTTATGGGATAAAAAGTAGCCTATGTTTGAGGCTACACCGATGGAAATTTTTAGCTCAATCTGTTCAGTAGTTTTTGCGTGACGAGGTAACAAACATCCATCCATCCAAACTTTCGCATTTATAATTAGTGTGATTAAATATTATTAATATTTTAATTAATCCAAGAAGCTGCTAATCGTAAAATTATTTTTTAGATAACAGCACCGTAAGTTGTCATAGTATGCATTAATCAGTTAAGTTTATGTCTTATAATATGACTTTTATCTCTGCACCGACTTTGATTGCAAATTTGTCCCCGCAAAGTAAAATCACCTAATCATTTACTGTAAGCATAAGAAACCAACACTGGCTCCCGCTCTACCAGTTTATTGAATCTCAAGTTTAGTTCGATATAATGAAATACACTAGCGAGACGCTCTAGCCCAGATTGCTGTTATTGATAATTCACATACTGCCCCGCTATATTGTTGTTGATATAGCTTGTACTGTAAGTATAATATCAACAGTCACTGTCCACTGTTGTGGGTCCGTCCAACAATAAACTTACAATAAAATTGACAGATCCATTCGATTCAATCTGCCCCGCTATATTGTTGTTGATTTATGCTTGTACTGTAAGTATTATCAACAGTCACTGTCCAATGTTGTGGGTCCGTCCAACAATAAACTTACAATAAAATTGACAGATCCATTCGATTCAATCTGCCCCGCTATATTGTTGTTGACTTATGCTTGTACTGTAAGTATAATATCAACAGTCACTGTCCACTGTTGTGGGTCCGTCCAACAATAAACTAACAATTGACAGATCCATTCGATTCAATAAACAATGGAGGTCCGTCCGCCTGCGGGAGTTTGAATCATGGCTGATCGAGCCGTGTTTTGTTTAGGATTTCTTTTGTTTATTTCAGTCTTAAAATGGTTTTTTGAACTGCGTTTTAGAATGCGGTTCAATGTTATAAGTTACTAGCTTCTGCCCGCGGCTTCGTACGCAGATTTTCGTGTAACGAGGGGGCAGATGGGGTAGCAGTAAAAGACAACTTTTCTCGGGTGGATGTTGGAGTTTGGCTAAACGAATCGGTTGCCGGATAATACGAGTCGCACCCACCTCAACGCTAATAGAGACGAGTGTTTTATTAGATCTAGCGCTCGTCCACTTTTAGCAGCGACATCTAGTTCTGATACGGCCCGCTTTGTTTGCGCTCTTGGCTTCTAGTGTAGTTTGATGAGATTATGTTTCGTACGCGTTACAGTGTAGCCTATTATCTAAGTTAGGCTTTGCTCTAAGCATACGCCAAATTTCATCATGATCGTAGTTTTGGAGATCCTAGGTAACAAAATTGTACATTTCACAAACTTTCGGCTTTATAATATTACAAGTACCTAGCCGTATTGTTTAAGTTAGGCTACTTTATAGATGTATGCTAAATTTCATTTTTATCTGTTCTGTAGTTTTGGAGATATTAGGTAACAAAAATTTCACATTTCACAAACTTTCGCATTGATAATATTAATAGGATAGTATAGTGTATAGTATAGTATAGAAAGTATACATTATATAAGTATATAGTTGGACTACATACTCGAAATGTTCTGAATAAAAGATTTATTATTATTATTTGATAAGAGCAAGTAGAACAAAAAAGCTTACTGACTGCACTATTAGGTAATTTTGAACGGACTTAAAAAAATTAGGTTTTTAATTCGTCTGTATTTAGCATAGATCTAAGTAAAATCTGTAGATATGGTACGTTCTCCGAGCACTTACTCAACAACTGGCCTTTGTTACAACTACACGAAAACACTCACTCACAGTTACATTTTCAATCTCACAGAAACACGAGGGCATGACTCTAGTCTTTTAGTCAAAAAGTACGTCGCAGCAACCGGTCCGACTATGACTAAGATGGTTGGACCTAATTGCACTCAATTTGAGCCTTCTATTTTCGAGAAGCTAGTGTCATTTCCCCTTTTTTACTTAGATCGATGTTATTTAGGTTAAAGTTTTTCAATAGATAAGAAGCGGGAAAGGAACCCGGGACCATTATCCACTAGGCAGCAGAAGTCGTCAATTAATACAACGTCGAGTTTAGAACAAATTACCGGTTCAAGAAATACCTAGCTACGGGTAACTTAATTAAGTGAGTTGAGTTTTGGGATACGGATATGACGTCATTAATGCCGAAACATATTCTATGAACGTGACGATAACATTAATTAATTACTCGATGCGGAACAAGAAATAATTATTTTCAATCTAAAGTGCTGTTTGGAAAATAAACTCGACAAGAGCGTCATCGGTTACGTAGCAATTTATTAATTAGGTTTAAGATCTTTATTTACTTCTCAAAAGATTAGTATTCACTGGTGAGAAACAAAATATGCTTATTATCTATTGTTAGCAATTCGGCACGGGCAAATAATTAAAACGATGTGGGTAGTAAACAAAAATACTGTACAGAGCAAATTATAGTAAAGGCGCACACATAAATTAACCTAATTAGTTTATAACGACCGGCTAAAAGGAAAATAAACCGTCAAGTGCGAGTCAGACTCGCGCTAAGGGTTCCGTTTAATTGTAAGACCTTGTTTCTTGCCAAATATTATGATTAGGTCAACATGAAGGTACCCTGTATATTTTGGTCAAGGGAGAGAATCAAAACTTATTATTTTTAGTACATAAACTACAAATTTACGGATTTCAGAGTTTTATCGTTATTTGTGGTACCAAATTTTATGATTCTAGGTAAACGAGATACGTCTCGCCCAATAGGTTTTGGTCTATAGCAAGAATTAAAAGTTTTTTATTTGGTGAATAAACTACAAATTTATGGTTTTAGGATATTTTTCTTTACTTATGCTATAAGACCTTACTTTTTGCCTAATTTTATGATTCTACGTCAACGGGAAGTACCCAGCAGGTTTTGATCCATGGCGAGAATTAAAAGTATTTTTTTTTGTGAATAAACTACAAATTTACTGTTTTCGGATTTTTTCCTTATTATTTTGTGCTATGAGGCCTTGCTTCTTGCCAAATTTCATAATTCTAGGTCTACGGGAAGTACCCTTATAGGTTTTGGTCTATGGCCAGCACTAAAAGTATGTTTTAGTGAATAAATTACAAATTTATGTTTTTCAGATTTTTCCCTTTACTTGTGCTATAAGACCTTGCTGCTCACCAAATTTCATGATTGTAGGTCTACTGGAAGTGCCCTATAGGTTTTGGGTGCATGTGATTGGAAATTTCAAAATTTTCGGACATTAACGGCTGTAACTTTTGAGTGCGTTGACTTAGAAGTTTAATTTATATCACGGCTTCAAGAGGTTACGAACTTGAGTATTTCACATTAATTTGAACTCGATACCTCCACGCGTTACCTACTGAGGAAAGAGGGTTGACAGACGGACAGACAGACAGACGGACAACAAAGTGATCCTATAAGGGTTCCCTTTTTCCTTTTGAGGTACGGAACCCTAAAAATAAGAAAAAAAAAACAAACGCGTTACTAAATTTGACGTTCGCGTAAAAGCTTCCAGCGACTCCTATTTTTTTGAATTTTTTCCTATACTTATTCTATTTGTTTTTTTTACGCATTTCGACGCGGTGTACTGACTCTGTGGATTCCTTAGGTGAGATGAATAAAAGGAACCTTTCGTAAAAGGGTGGAAGGGTGTGATTTGCGAAATTGTTTTCAAAACAAAATTAGGCAGTAGGTATTGTCCCGGGCCTTTCATTAACAAACCTAATATATGGCGTTAAAAGTGCTTTTCAACAACACGTGTTTTGAATGTTTAAAATCCGATAATTAGAAAACAGAAAGCCATATTAACGCTCTAATTGTAAAAGAAATTAGCTACTAAGATAAACCGTATTTGCACCACCCTAACTCTTCCCGAGGGAGACTAAGGGATATCCACCGGGGGCGGGCAGCATCGCCCCCCCGTAGAACAATTCCACCACCGACCTGCGATCCCCAACCCGCAGGCTCAGCGTGGTGATTATGGGCACTACCCCCATGATATAAAAACTAATCTGGCGCTTATCAGGGGGAGGCCTGCGTCCAGCCATGGACCAATATAGGCTGTTGAGGTTGGGGATGCGAGGCGTGACCCGAGAGCTGATGAGTATTTGGCGCAGAGCATCAGCATTGCCATACAGCGAGGCAATGCTGGCTGCATTGCCGTCTTGGGGACGCTTCCGACTGGTATTGATATGGATCAGTTGAGCTACCTGTAGATTGTTTGCAACAGTCTGCAGTTAGTTCAAATGTTTCAATTGTAATTACTAGTTGTAATTTATTTCTATTAGGTATATCTTCATTTACTGATGTAAGTTAATATTATGTATATGTATATATATATTTTACTGATATAAGTTAATATTATGTATTTGACGACCTCTGTGGCGCAGCGGGCGAAGGTCTGCCTGCGACGCAGGAGGTTGCGGGTTCGATTCCCGCCTCGGGACAAATGTTTGTACGATCTGCAGACATTTGTCCAGGGCGTTCTGGATGTTTTCTATGTATAATAAAAAATATCCATCTATGTAGTGTATTGTATTAAGTATATCAGTTATCTAGTACTCATAACACAAGCTCTGCTTAGCTTGGGGCTAAATGCTGTGTGAATTGTCCAGCATTATTTTTTTATTATTTATTTATTTATTCAGTGTTGATTTTGCAGTAGGTAGGGCTCAATAACCAAAAAATATTTTTTTGACTTCTTCTAGTTTCTGTTTATTTTTTAGTAGTGTAGTTTTGTAGTAGTACGAATTAATTTCACAGATGTTTGCTAAAAATTCATAGATAGTATTTCCAGGAGTGAAATAATTTATTTTATGTAAGTACCAATGTGACTAATACTTGAAGAGATATGACGAATTCAGTACATAGCAAGCATTGACTCATGAAAAGCAAAACTTCAAATGGCTGCCATTCAGTGAGGAAGTGGAGTGTGCATCGGGGGACTCCCCGTATAGTTCGCTACTTGGACTAAAATAATAATTTATATTTCAACGAAATCAATTAAGAGGCCTATAAACATATACCTACACCACAGATATTATAATACTATACTAGCCTACACTATACATATACAACTTGGCTTCTATATGCCATGTTGCTCGCACTCGAAACAAAAGAAAATTCTAAGAAATCAAATAATATCGCAAAAGATTCGACGGGACTTGAACCCGCATCCTTCCTTCTGTACAGGAATATGCTAACCAACTACACCACGAGGTCAAGTGGCGTGGAAGTCGAAAATTTTTGTGACTTCCTACGGTCTAGGTCTGGGGTTACGCACTTTAATAACAAAAA
This sequence comes from Eupithecia subfuscata, assembly GCA_963564075.1. NCBI lineage: Eukaryota > Metazoa > Arthropoda > Insecta > Lepidoptera > Geometridae > Eupithecia > Eupithecia subfuscata. The sequence continues at coordinate 13,926,168 of OY751112.1, read as the reverse complement.
ACCTCAAAAGAAAATTGTTCCTGGAATCTTGGATATTTTCAAGATGTTGATAGAACGAAACACGTTATTTATTCTCTTCCTGTTCATGCTATTTGTTTTTATTGATCTTGCTCTCTTAATAAAGCAATCTTCCGGATATCGATGGTGGAATATAAGGCCTGCTACTCACAAGAGCATTTCATCGTAACGATGTGAGCATTCGTATCGTCATTAGAGCAACCCAAATGCACAGTAGTACGCACTGCACTTCCTAACTCCGGGCCGAGTTAGGAAGTGTTAATCCCCGTGCCTTACTTCTCTCTGGTCGTGTAGGTCTACCGTCCAATGTGATTATTAGTGTTTGTAAGTGAATATCCTCTGTTGGTAGTCTTACATACATAAATTGTTGTAAAAAGTGAGGGAATCACAAATGCAATGCAATTGGCGACTTGTCTCAACGGAGGCTAGCTATGTGCGCAAGACATAGAACAGCGCTCTAGTGAGTGCGCAAGCACAAATGCAATAGGTATCTGTATGATATGTGTATCTGTATATGTATGATACCTATTGCATTTGTGTTCTTTACTTTGGTGACTAGCCTCCGTTGAGGCTAGTCACCAAAGTAATTGGACTAGCAGGACAACATCATTATTCATCCTCATCAAAGCAAGCCAAGCCGTGACGGTTTTAAGACGAATCCATTTCGTATTGAACGAAAAGCGTATTTTTCGCGTTATTATTGATTGTTTGTTACCTCTTCACGCCAAAACTACTAAACGGATCGAACTGAAATTTTGTATACACGTAATTCTAATCCTGGAATGAAACATAGGCATACTCACATACTTTTTATATATATCAGTTCCCATGGGATAGAAATTACCTTTAGAAGTTTCCATAGAAACAATGCGTGCGAAGCCGCGGGCATAAACTAGTATTGTAAATGAGAAAGTTAATTGGATGTTTGTTACTTCTTCACAACGAATCTACTGAACTGATCGGGCTGACATTTTGCATTGATGCAGGTCTTGAAGGGGTTTAAAATACGGCATACTTTTTATCCCACAAATCAGTTCCCATGATGGATTGAAAATATAAATATTTATAACCTTTCAATGTTTCCATATAAAAGAGTGCGTGCGAAGCCTCGTAAAAGAACTAGTTCTTTATATAACACAGAGTACGAAGCTTGCGGTGGTACCGGTCAAACAGTGTTGCTGTGACCTATCAAGCATACTGCAAATGGTACGGATGAAATGACGGTCGGTAGCCGGCTTTACTTCCTATATCCAAACTCAATCAAAAGGTCATACATTTCCTAGTACCACCGAGCCCCTGGGATGATACACAATCGAGTGGCCGGCCTTTGGTTTACTATTCAATTATACGGTATTCTGAGAAGGTAGTATGAGTTTGTACAATTCCAAAACGGAAAAGTTTTCGTTTACTACCGTTCACTTGTCAAAGTTGTACTGCTTAATTTACCAAAGCCCTAAAGTCATTTACGGAATAATATAATTATAAGTAGTAATGTTCGTAGCAAAAGTTAAAAAATGAGGGTATATCGATATATCTACGACGACCTCTGTGGCGCGGTGGGCGAAGGTCTGCCTGCGACGCAGGAGGTTGCGGGTTCGATTCCCGCCTCGGGACAAATATTTGTACGATCTGCAGATATTTGTTCAGGGTGTTCTGGTCGTTTTCTATGTATAATAAAAAATATCTATCTATGTACTCGTATATTATTATGTATATCAGTTATCTAGTACCCATAACACAAGCTCTGCTTACCTTGGGGCTAGATAATGCTGTGTGAATTGTCCAGCATTATTTATTTATTTATTTATTTATCTGCCAATAACAACTCACTCGCAGTGCCGTCAGTTATTCCGTGATCATGGCGCATGTAGCTGTGCCGAAATATTGGAAAGCTCAAAACTAAAATGATGGTAAATATCCCGTTGTAAATGACTTTAGTGTAACCATGATGTATTTAAAAGTTTTATTGCCAAAGCACTTAAAATCATCCAAAAAATATTTTTTTATCGCGAATCTTTGTTTGTCCACTATCTCACATAATCGAAATTCGTATGAAACTGTCGGATCGCTGTTATACTTTAAAAAGTATTTCCTCTCAGTATCCGGAAGGCTGCAAGGTACTAAATGTATGGGGAGAAACGAAAACTTTTATAGTTTTCGCAAACTATGCAGAACGCATTCTTGGGCCTCTGGGTTACTCAAGCTTAGCCGGAAATTAATATGGCAGCTGGCAGCTAAAGATTTTACGAGGTTAGTCCTGGCAGCTAAATAAGCTTTGCTTATGTCAGCTGTGCAAATTGTTTACAGGTAGAGAGAGAGAGGTCATATTCTACAGTTAGTCAATTAAGACCTTTTAAGTTGCAAAAAATTACAGTGAATAAATTCAAAAACCAATGGCCAAGAATATTATTTGTAAAAGGTTTAGGTACTACAAAATATCAGATTAAATAGAGGATAAAAAATCTGGGGATGGGTTTTGTTCCAATTCGAAAACTAACAACCTAACGAGGGTAAAGGTTTCTATGTAGTTCACTTTTCTACTTTACCTGAAAATTGAAGTGAAAAAAGTCAAACAAATAAAAAATGTGACTTTATTACCTAGTTTTACATGTTTATGATATTTGAAATGTAATGTGAAATAATAATAATAATAATAATGCTGGACAATTCACACAGCATTATCTAGCCCCAAGCTAAGCAGAGCTTGTGTTATGGGTACTAGATAACTGATAGACTTCATACAATACAATACATAGATAGATACTATTTTTATACATAGAAAACATCCAGAACGCCATGGACAAATGTCTGCAGATCGTACAAACATTCGTCCCGAGGCGGGAATCGAACCCGCAACCTCCTGCATCGCAGGCAGACCTTCGCCCGCTGCGCCACAGAGGTCGTCAAATCGACGAAATCTACATCAAGTGGTTTTTATTGATATAAAAAAAATTGTACCTTCATCATCCATCTTTATTTCTTTCCTACGATGATCCATGATTCGTTTTTTCCAAAGTTTGACGGAGGTAGGCAGCTAAGTTAACAGCATAAGTAAAGGTAAAGATTTCCCGAGATAATCTTCCCTACTCAGCTTTTATAGAAAATCAATGCTACCCGGATAATCCTCTAAGCATAAGTAAATTTTAATTATACCTTTTAAGATGAGATAACTTACTTGAAAGTAAGTTAAGCGTTGTTTAGCGCCTCTGCTTTGATTTATTTGACTTTCAAAGATTGTAGTTCAAGTCTTGATCATTTTTCAGTTAACATATTCACTGCCCAGCCTCAGTGGTACGACCCGGAGCACCGCATCAAGGACCTGCAGATGGACTATGTGTATTTTGGGCCATGAAAGTTTATTTATTTTAAGTTTTCCGATTTGGCTATGAAAATGTAAGATAAGATAAGATAAACTTTATTTGTAGCTGTAAAATATAACATTAATATGCACTAAAACTAATTAAATTACTAACACCATTTAAACTAGGAAATAACTTTATTCACAAAGAAAATTATACTAGTATTTACAATTGAAACAATTGAGCTAACTGCTGACTGTTGCAAACAGTCTACAGATAGCTCAACTGATCCATATCAACACCAGTCGGAAGCGTCCCCAAGACGCTGGCTGCATTGCCACGCCACACCATTTAAACTAAATATACATATAATAATACTCACATATAAAATATATTTAAAGCTACATAATGGCGTTCGACTCAGCATAAGTGGTGAGAGCTATAGGTTATAGCTACTACAAAGCTTATCTTCCGTCGAAGCCATTGCGATGCGTCACGCATGCGACTCCACAAAAACAAGCATTCAAATAAATAAATTAATATCAATGCTGGACAATTCACACAGCATTATCTAGCCCCAAGGTAAGCCAGAGCTTGTGTTATGGGTACTAGATAACTGATATATGTACTTAATACAATACACTACATAGACAGATATTTATTATTATACATAGAAAACTCCCAGAACACCCTAAACAAATATATGCAGATCGTACAAACATTTGTCCCGAGGCGGGAATCGAACCCGCAACCTCCTGCGTCGCAGATGGACCTTCGGCCGCTGCGCCACAGAGGTCTGTACGATCTGCATTTATATATTAAAGACGACCTCTGTGGCGCAGCGGCCGAAGGTCCATCTGCGACGCAGGAGGTTGCGGGTTCGATTCCCGCCTCGGGACAAATGTTTGTACGATCTGCATATATTTGTTTAGGGTGTTCTGGGAGTTTTCTATGTATAATAATAAATATCTGTCTATGTAGTGTATTTATTATATATTATATAATCGTCGTAAATATGGGAATGTAACCTTTAGAAACAAATGGCTTACCGCAAGCTTCAAGCGAGTGAGTAACACTCGCTTGAAGCTTGCGATCATCCACGAGCTGTCTGTTATCTGATGCCGTCAATAGAAAATGCATTTTAATATTACCAGTGAAAGCCCACATTAGAAAACACATTTTTACGCTGTACGGCAGTGGTGTGGTCCAGGTCTGCGACAACCTCTATAATGATTTATTGTTTCCTATCAAGCCCCTAATCAGATAAATCCATAAAAATTTCGCATCATCATAAAACGATCATTTCTATTCACGGGCATGCGAATAAATCTACGTGATACGCGCTTGAATATATTGCTTTCATCTCTGTCTTTGTCATGCGACACCGTAGTGGGTGGAACTTTGTCATTTTGTAGGACAGTTGGCCGCATTCACACTGTAAGAGCTATATAGCACACTACGTTAATCAATGCGCTTTTTTATAAATTTAGTTCCATCATTGGGACAACGCCTGTGGGACCAACTGGACAGATTGGAATTTGTGGGGTTAAACCAATAAAACCGTAAATTTATGGGTACCTATGGGTTTTACTCGCAAATTGATGTCAATGATAGCAATGATTGAATTGATATTCGAGACGAGACTTTTCTTCGTCACTCTAGGCCAATTCCCGAAAACTCACATAGAAGAAATAAAAAAATCTCTGCTAGACATAGGACGTCTTCCTAGAAACTGATGTTGTACCCAAAATACTACATCATCATCGGTCTACTACTGAGATCACCGCTTTTTTAAAAGTGTTAGGTATGTACAGTTTTTTTTTTGTTTTTTTATTCTCAATTATCTATGGGACTTTGAGTCATGTGTATGATTATGTCAGTACAAACAACTACTTAGAACTAAAACGCTGTTTCAAACTAACCTAAATAATTTTATAATTTATTTAGACGTCTCGAGCAATTATCGCGTTGTAACCCAAAATTAATACATCTTACCTATACCATGTTTTTATACTCTGAATAATGGTAACATTAAACGCTTTTTTACAAAGTTGGGGATGTGAATATATAGCAGTCTCTCATCTGTGTCAGGTGTCGGACGCACGCCGCCGCCATTTATATCCGGAGATAACGGAGGCACGTACTTTTATCGTAACTTGGGCATTTTTCAAACTGCCGTTAATGAGACTTGAGTCGGTTGGGATTGGGAAGTTCGCGTTGGGATGGGTGCTCGGCTTTTGATGTGTTAACTGCGAAGAGCTTTCTAGAGGTTAAATAGTTTTTAGAAAGCCCCTTGCATTCTCTCGTAATCTGCATTGAAACAAAAATTTGCCCGAATCGGTTTATGTTCATTTAAGGCGAATAGTAGGGTGGATAGTGGCGCCACTACATATTTAATTTTATAATTACGTTATACAAAGGAATTACCAAAAAATCGGACCGCGCGTAGACGATATCTATCAAAAGCTTTTTTTAAATGTATCTTTAATAGTTTTGTACTCATCGATAAAAAAAATCCGGCCGGCCCCCCGCATACTTGATCGATGTTTGTACTGTATTATTTAGGCAGATACTTGTTTCAAGAGTTTAGTTCCTATTGGTGGCCACCAAGCTCTCCGAACAAGGTTTTTGATTGAATAACACAAAACAAAACTATTATAGATACATTTAAAAAAGCTTATGATAGATATCGTCTACGCGCGGTCCGATTTCTTGATAATTCCTTTGTATAACGTAATTATAAAATTAAATATGTAGTGGCGCCACTATCCACCCTACTATTCGCCTTAAGTCAGCCAGATGGTCTTTTAAAAGTCGATTTTTAAAAGTAGTGGAAATTTAATGGGTCTAATTGAGTACATTGTACTTTACAATTGGTACACCCGTGCCGTTCTCAAATTCACAATAATTATTTCCATCCAAAGGTTGCCTGGAAGAGATCGCTTCTAAGCGATAAGGCTGCCCATGGTACTTGTATCTTATGTAAGGTCTCGTGTTTTGTATTTTTGTTGGTGTACAATAAAGTATTTTGTATTGCATTGTATTTACTTCCCGTTTGAAAGAAAATGTGTGGAAATATAACCAGTGTATCTGAACTTCAGGAGTACTTGAATTTTAGCCATTGTGAGCTGATTAAAAGGGATTGGGTGGAAAATTGATTCCGACAATTCGCCCGACACGGCGTGGACCAGTATTTCAAACAATTAATTCTATAATTTGATTCTTTCGACTCCGTTAGCGTGATTGGCTCGGAAAAGTGTGCATTCATCTTTTACTCAGGTATACCAATCTCGCACGTTACTCACACCAATTTCGCACATTACTCACACCAATCTCGCACGTTACTCACACCAATCTCGCACGTTACTCACACCAATCTCGCACGTTATTCACACCAATCTCGCATGTAACTCCATAGTTATAATTTGGCGTATTTTGTAAAACGCTAGACCGACTTCAAATTCTTCTAGAGGCGACTTTTAGTTAAATTCGAGTCTAATTTAGTTTGATGGCACATCGAAGTATATACCCTATTCAATAAAAAAAGAAATATTATGATAAAACAATATTTAGTAACAATTCCGCGCAAAACAAAAAAAAAGAAATATCAAAATCGGACTACTCTGCAAAAAGTTATGCGTGGTGAAACATTACAATCAGTGAGTGAACCAATCATGCCCTGTTTTCCTACCCTTAGGATTGTTTTTTTTTTTCAAATTTAACTGGGACCATTTTCGGTGTATACCCTTTCCAATAAAAAAATAATTATTGAAATCGGACTACTCTGTAAAAGGTTATACATAAAAAAAATTATATACGCGTCGACTTGAGAATCTCCTCCGTTTTTCGTCGGTTGAAAAGCAAGTAACTAACCCCGCAAACCACGTAATCCCAGAATGTGACATCACCTGAAACTCCCGTCGCTTTCACAGCCCATTGCGCAAAGTATCCGATAGTGCTGGGAAAGTATCGATAAACTATCGCTTCTATCGATATGTCAGGCAATGGGGCGGGAGAATGAATTTTCCGCAGTTGTTAGTCTGAATGTGATGTCTACTTTGATGTGAAAGCCGGATGTGGTTTTTTAAATGGTTATTTGAACGAGACTTTACGTGTTTACTACTATGTGAAGTCCCAACTTTTTATTATGGACTTAAGTTGGGTTGGAGTTATATTATTTATCTGGCCTAAGCGACTTATCTGGAACTTGGCCTCCACAAAATACTTATGATGTCCTTCTTGCCGAATTTTGGGCCACGGTGGCCTATTGCTACAGAAACTAGCAATGTGCGCAGGACAATATTATAGTGCACAAGTGTCTTGGCAAGCACAAGTGCACTCTCTATCCCTTTTCCTCTGCCAGACTTATACAAGCATATCGGTTCTAAAATTTTGCATTGTGATCTCGCCAATTGCTAGTCTTGAGACCGTATAAAAAATATTTAGAATTCCATTACAGGTTTTAAGTAATATTCTTCCATTCAAAATAGCATTTTATTCTCTACTGTTCCGCATGAAAATAACTTGTTTTTGCTTATTTAACATCGACGCTTTTATCCCATCCAGATCACAACCATAACTTTTTCAATTTAACCTTCAAAACGTGCGTTTATCGATATTCAGCTTTGCGTGAAAAAGGCAATTTCCATCCCTAAAAGTATATTTAAAAAGCGATAGATCTACTCCTTTCATGTCGTCTTACCGTCAGATAGGAGATAAAACACGGATTTTATTTTACGGTTCAAATGTAAAGCTTCTTGTTTCCCATTACCCTACCTTGATATTAGATTATTGGTTACCATCGTGTACTTGGTGGGCTTCTGTCGTCGTAATTCGCGTCTTCATTATTTTATCTAAGGAGAATAATATTTTTTTTATTATTTTATTTAACTTAATTCGAGAACTATCGTTTTTGATTTGTAGGAATACCTGAAACCGCATTTTTATCGAGAACTAACGGTCCGTCCCGGCTTCGTACAGGTGGACATTTATGTTTTAAACAATAAGGTAAATATACATAGCCTATAGTTACTCAGTGATAATGTAGAATTCTAATAGTGAAATAATTTTTGAAATCGGTCCAGTAGTTTTTGAGTTTATTCGTTCGTCGTTCGGTCATTTCGTCATTGTTCTACATACATAAAAAAAACAAATATAGTGTCGATATACATTTGTTTGACTACACTATTACCTGATAGTAAGTGACGATGTAGCAGACGATGTATCAGGAAGGTCCAGCACACCCAGGTTGTAGTGGATTTTAGATTAGATTCACGATTACACTAAACAAATATAGACAAACATCTTTAATAACAAAGAAAGCAACAGTCAAATAATACAAACTTTGAACTTGACTTTACAATTGAAACAATTGAACTAACTGCAGACTGTCGTAAATAATCTACAGGTAGCTCAACTGATCCATATCAATACCAGTCGAAGGCATATTAGGTATAGTATTAACATAATTATTATACATAGTAATTTTTTCCAAACGATTACATTAAACAAATTTAAAGCAAACCTCTCTAACAAAAGAATATAACAATCAATTAATACAAACAAATTTGAATTAGTCTTTACAATTGAAACAATTGAAATAACTGCAGACTGCTGTAAACAATCTACAGGTACTCGTAGCTCAACTGATCCATATCAATACCAGTCGAAGGCTTATTATTGTATTATGATAATGATTATAATCTCAACTTTATCCAAAAGAAAAAAAATTCTCCAGCATCTTTCAAAACATGTAAGATCTCGCCATCGTTTCCTCTTTCTCCTTATCTGTGCCTAGCTAATACCACTAATACCGTCTTGTAAGTAAGGCCGAGCTCGGTCGAGCGTAACCTTGTAGCACCTATGTATCTCATAGTACACATAGGTAGGTATAGTGTGGTCTATATTGGGTGAACACGAGAACCGTGGCTTAGAGTCTTCGGATCAGGTAGCCTTAGACTTTATAGGATTCACTGACGATTTACATCCAAAGGTAACTTTAATGTTAAGTGTAGAGTAGGTAGTAATGTTTCAATGTATCTAAAATAAATAAATAATGCTGGACAATTCACACAACATTATTTAGCCTCCAGCTAAGCAGAGCTTGTGTTATGGGTGCTAGATAACTGATATACTTAATACAATACACTACATAGATAGATATTTATTAAATATAGAAAACATCCAGAACACCCTGAACAAATATCTGCAGATCGTACTAACATATGTCCCGAGGAATCGAAACCGCAAGCTTCTGCGTCGCAGGCGGACCTTCGCCCGCTACGCCACTGAGGTCGTCTTATATGCTTAATGTTTGATTCGATAGGTACTTTAAATTATTAACGAGTAGATATACCTAACATTTGTTGTCCAATGTACGCTACAGCAAAATTATTGTCCCTATTATAAACTCGTGCGCGGCACAATTGATGATGTCCTCCTAGCCGAGTTTCGACCACGGCGGCCAGTCTCATCGCAGATTAGCCAGGTGCACATGACATATTATAGTGCACAAGTGTGTGTGCTCACTCTCTATTCCGTTTCATATTCCGATTGAACGGCAGACCGACACGACCGGGGAGAGGTTGGACTCTAGAGAGGTAGATTAAAATTTGAATTAAAATTGGAAAATCGGAAGAAAATATCGAGGATGCTCACTAATAAACCTTCATATTGACTTTATAAGCTACTTACCTATTGAGAATAAGATTTTTAATCTGATTATGCATTACGTAGAATCAAAATAAAAAAATCTCATCCTCCTTCCTCGTGTAAAACTCGGATGCCCGTGACAGTACCTTTTTGATATCATTTTTGGTTCGCAGAGGACATAAAAAACTAAAAATCACAACAAAATTTATCTCGTTTATCTAACAATAGGGCTCACCCTGTACCAGAATTAAATCGTGCGTGTAGAACAACACCCCTTCAAAACAATAACCTTAATAAAGTAGTCAGCGTTTTCATACAAACGCCAATTGGACCCAAAGCAAATACAAGGCATAACTGAATTTGATTATTTAAGCAAACAATATACCACTGATGGGTGTAATCATAATGAAAGCATAGCCCCCGTTACCCTCACACACCATGCATATTAGAATAGATTCGCATTAATTGCCTACCGATCTAATGTTTTGTATTAATTTGGATTCCGATTGAATTGGGTTTTGTGCAGTCGAGATAGAAATGGCTGGATCATGCATGGCAGCATTTATGTTTATAGCTATGTGAAAGCTATGTGAAAATATGTATTCAAGGACGTTCAATCATAACTTTGAATTACTCTATTGAATAGAATGAATTACTCTATTGAATAGAATGAATTACTCTATTGAATAGAGTAATTCAAAGTTATGATTGAACGACACAATAGAGTCTATTGTGTCGTCAAGCTGAATACAGCGCTACTTTGACACTTACGTCTGTGTTCACCAATAGATAATCGGACAATTAGGCAGCTTCGTCGTCGGTTAACTTTGACGTTTAATGTATGAAAACTTGTGTCAAAAACGTTAAAACAACAGTTTAAAATTTTACCATCTGTTGGTGAACTCGGGTCTTAGACATTTATTTAATAAAAACTTATTAGAAACTCACAGTTTACACCAAAATGCTTACTATCTAAGGAATCTAAGAAACATAAATAGAGGGTAGTGTCATTAAACAGGTCTACATGTTGGAACTCTACTAGAAACTTTTTTAGGAGTTTAGGTGAGCGACAGTTACTCTATGTGCGCGACGTGTAGGAGCATGTTTGGCATGCTGCGTTTGCGGGGTGTCAAGGCAAACAGTCGGTGGTGTCTACGGCCGCTTCTCCTATCACGTATCGTTTAGTCTCACTATGGCGCTTATTAGGGGAAGCCTACTATTTCCAGAAGCGGACTAATACAGGCTGATGATGATGATAATGATGATTGTGTCGTCTTGTGCTGTGAGAAGCATATCGGTTTCATACATTTACATAGTACACAGCCGACAGAGAACCAAAGTTATCGACATAGCTCTAAGAATTAGCCAGCTAAAGTGGCAGTGCGCCGGCCATATCTCGCGAAGAACCGATAACCGCTGGTTTCTCTCAGCTTTGTTCTTGAGTGGATACCACGACTCGGCAAACTTAGTGTAGGATGCCCTTCGGCAAGGTGGGATGACGACCTGCGAAAGACTGCAGGCAGATGCTGGATGCGGCAAACTAAGAGAGGGCGCTATGACGCTCACTAGGGGAGGCCTATGTCCAGCAGTGGACTAACATAGGCTGATGATGATGATAATTATGATATAGTTTGGTCAACCCGGTGAATCGCGTAAGGGCCAATAGGGGCACATGTGATTATACATTGTGTCTACCCAAGCAAATAACTAATATGTGGGTAAAGCACACAAACAAAAATTTATCATAAATATTTTACTAAATAAAAACAGAAGCAGCTGTTTTCTATGAGCTATTACAAGTACCTATCGGTGTCTGAACACATGGTGCGGCAAAAACAACAGACGCGTAGGTACATGATATTGGATTTGGTAAATTACAATTGATCATTTTGGGGTGGCTGTTCGATCATTCTATTCTTGTTCTAAACACAGAGGAAAACACACACACACTCACACCCTCTTTGTAGATAATTTTATTGAAGAAACAACACTCGGTTGGTGCCTTCATCGACCTAAATTTATAACGCGACAAAGCCTTACTTTTAACCGACTTAGAAAAAATTTGGAGGTTCTATGTATGTATTTTTTCTCTTCTTTGTATGTTCATCAATTTCTCCGTCCGTTGTGGACCGATTTTGTTGATTCTTTTAGTAAGAAAAGTAAATTATGCCAAGATTGTCCAATTTTTTTTTCACGAGATTACACTTTATTGTCTTTTCAACGTGTACATTAGAGAAGTCTGAGTATTTGTCAAATCTTACCCAGCTTACTTTACTAAACGTGGGGATGTTATCATTCGACAGAAAATGGCCAAGTTTCAGAACTTGCTTATTCAACATTGAGGTTTGTAACCTCAATGTTGTAAGGATATTTATAAGAAAAATGTTTTAACATGTCCATAATTATTTATAACAAGCTACCAGAAAAATTTAAGGATTTGAATGGAAACTTATTTAAGAAAAAGTAAGATAATGGTTGCTTTCAAATTGTATTTGTAGTGTAAACGAATACCTAAATTTTAAATTGTTAGAGCATTAATTAATGATATTTTATACCTAATAATAATAATGACATATTTAATATTAGCACACCTGCTTGTGGGTCGAATACATTGTCATCACATAGCTTTAAGATCTTGGCATGTAATTATTGTATTCTGCAAATAAAAGATTGATTCTTTAAACTTAATCGTACCTCCAAAAGGAACCCTATGCCGACTTCTGCCTCTATATCTTTAGTCGTTACTTGACTCAACCTCTCCTCAAACTCCAAATGCGTTTCGGTATGCTTGATCGTACAAAATTCCTCCACTCGACTACTAACACTAACCTTAGAAAAATTTCTCATGCGAGTGGAAAAATGAACTGTCATATCAAGGTACCTCGCGATCTACCTTAAATGCTCCTAAAAAGAGTTTGTTGTTATTTAAAATGGATTTTGGGGACTTAATTTCATTTACGACGCTCTGACTCGATTCAACCTTATTCGAATGGAGTTGAGATTTAACCAAATTAACGACTAAGCATACCAAACGCGAGTATGTTTTGGAGGATTGCTCGAGAAACTCTCAGACAAGTTTGAGTGAAGGATTTGTTGAAAAATTGTCTAAAGGTATGGGGGTTAGTTTTTCAAAATAATGACTTCTTTATCAGAGTGAGAAATTGATGCGGTTTCATTTTACATATTAACTTATCCTCATGGATGCACGTGAAAACTTTATAAATGTAACTCTGATCAACACAATTTTTGGCAGGTTTTTTTAAATTACTCAAATCAAATCAGTTAGTCGATCGATAGACTCGTGTGATGATGACTGCTCAAATCAACGTTGGATTCATTCGGTTATTGAAAAAAATAACAAATACCTAACCTACCCCGCTTAGTTTATAAACGCAGATGGGTTTAAAAAAGTTTGTTTACAGTCTAATGCCCAAGATACAATAACGTACTAGTATGTGTAAACAACTCTACTGTTCGACGACATAAAATAAACTCCCAATAGGTTCTCTACCGAATTAACCAGATGCGACTTGGGAAATCAGGCAGTGTGGTCTCGCATTACGCCCGGCATAATATAAAATAACATACGGCCTGTGTACAGTAGTGTGATAACTTGTAGTGAGCATTCTCAGATTTACTGTAAGGGACCACTTTCATGGGCAATGTATCGTGGTGAGTAAAGGTTGTCGGGTTGTCGCACACATCAAGGGATTTTCTGCCACCGAGAATTGCTGTATTTCAAGGGTATGGTTGCCGATGAATTTACAGGCTTAGGAGACTTGACAGCTACGTAGCCCGTTGGTCAACCTTAGGCATACATACCTATGTATGAGGCGGGGCAGTGCTCCGCAGAACCGTATTCTACACCTACGTCTATTGCTGAACGGGCAATGTATAGTGGTGATTAAGGTTGACGGGTTGTCGCACACATCTAGGCCTTTTATGCCACCAAGAATTGCTGTATTTCATGGGTATGGTCAACCTTAGGCATACATAGGTATGTATGCCTAAGGTTGATCGACGCAGGGCAGTGCTCACCACGATACATTCGTGGTGAGTTAAGGTTGACAGGTTGTCGCACACATCGAGGGCTTTTCTGCCACCGAGAATTGCTGTACTTCATGGGTATGGTTGTCGATGAAATTATTGGCTTAGGAGACTCGACAGCTAGGTAGCGCGTCGGTCAACCTTAGACAGAAGACAGGGCGCTATGGCGCGCGCAGGGAGGCCTATGTCCAGCAGTGGACTAATTAGGTTGATGATGATGATGATGAGTAGATAGATACTGAGGGATGCTTGCAGGTTTAAATCTCGTTGAAATCTAAAAATAAAAAATATAAAGATTAAATTTAATTTCCCAGTAGTTATCTTAAAAACTCACAAAAAGAACCTGCTGCCTTTCCTCTGGTAGGTTCCTCTTACGATATTCACGGAATCAGTTGGAGGGATCGATTCTTACGCCATCGCCACGACTAAAAAATAGGAGTTATGTTTTAACCTAGATTATAAAATTACACCCACTCTACACGACACAAGGGCACTATATCTCTGTCTATTAATACAAGCACCTAGACCCGTTAGTCTAGACTTTGCTAGATCTTGAATTAATAATTTTAGATTCACCTTGCTTATCTCAAGTTTCAGGGTCAACATACAAGACTCATGTTTGTTAAGGTAAGGCGGAGCAGTATTTACGTTAGTGACTTTATCTCAAGTTACAAGATAAGATACTCTATTCTATAAGTTGTAGTGTAAAGAGACAGTCTTTGAGATCACATAATATGGAAACGCACTTAGATTTTAATTAGTTGGAAGCTTTGAAAAGGCTAATATCCAGACTCCTTGCTTTGCGTGGCGGCCAGAATTTTTTATAAAAAGGTTTATGATATTTTAAAACAGGATGTGATATGTACATACCTATTAACAGAGCTGACGTAGTCAATGTTAATTTGGCACGACTAAAACTGTAGCCATCATGACGATCGATATAATAATTTGGCGTGTATTAAAAAACTATGAACCGACTTTAAATTTATACCAATTTCGGGGTATACCCTTTCAATAAAAAAAGAATTACTTATCAAAATTGGTCTACTTTGTAAAAAGTTATGCGTGGTCATACATAAAAAAATATATACGCGTAAACTTGAGAACCTCCTCCGTTTTTCGTCGGTTGAAAAACATGGCGTCAATTTTAGTCTTGTCATTTGACAGGGGATAGTTTAGTTTGGTTTTGGCAACATCTGAATTGAGCCAATGAGCCCTCTAAAATATATGATTAAAATAAATAGTAAGAGGATTCCTGCCAAGCGTGGGGATTATGACAAAACCCAATTTAAAATTTATTGTTTGAGGGAGGCGGATGTTTAGTAGTGGTCGGTCGTTTATGTACTTCATCTATCCGAACCGAACTAAACACGCTGAGAGAGCCAAGAGGAAAATAATTGATTCAAAATAAATTCATATAAGTCCGATTCGGTTAGGAATGCGGATACGTGTGGGGTTTCATATATTTATAAAAAAATTATTATGTTGCCTGACGTCACAAGGTCGTACTGTACTGTAGCTTTAGACCATGGTCCATGAAAACAAGATCTGACATTCCGAAGTGTCAAATAATCTACGTCACTGTTCAGTTGCCATTGTAATGCAACAAAAAATAGAAGTTGGAAAATCAATGTGATAATGTTCATCAATTATTTTCATAAAAGTATCAATCGTCAATTATGTATGTGTACAACACACATAATTGTCGATTTTTTTTCGTACACCTTTTGTAGGCAAGACAAATCAAAAGAAAAACGACTGTGGCTGATATTTGACAGATGAAATAAGTTTAGTTCTTTTCATTTTCATGTCTATATAGTTAGGATAATGTTCCCTCTAGTTTTCATGCAATCTACATTTCCAATGACAGCTGTCAAATTTTAATAATAACGATATCTCGGAAACTATTGGATCAAAAACTCTTTTATAGCATTTCCGCGTGTCGTCGTGATTTGTCTTCTCTCCCTTGAAACACAATATTGCTGTCTTGCATATTCACAAGTGCCCCGTGATAACCAAACTTTTGTTGTCTCGGAACAACTCTCGTTTATTTGATGTTGCAAAACATTGTGTATTTATAAACAAAGTTATATTTTATTTACTTTAACGAAACGGGAAACTTATATAAATATTACCCTTGAATTATACTAGTATTTACAATTGAAACAATTGAGCTATAGCCTTTGAATAGGTACACAATACAAGGTTTTTCTTGGGGCTTTTAATATTACATTTAGGGTAATTTAGGTGTATTTCATTTGTCTCGGAATGCTATACATGGCGAAGTATGTTATACCATGAGAGAACACGTTTTCATACAAAATGTATGTATTGACGCTGAAAAATGGTTTACTACATTTTTCTGTTCTTTTCAAATCTACTGTAAGTTTTCCAAAAACTTTATAAAATAAAATTCAAATTAATATTTTCGAGTTACCAGTAACCAGATGAACCATTTGTTTATCTCTCCACAATGATATAAAAACACTCTCCTAATTTATAATCCCTGAAGTACCAAAAACAGTGGCAGAATATCATCAGAGTCAGACAGAAATTCATTTAACCTTTTCTAAGCAAAATATTTTAATTTATTCTGCTGCCTACGCAACCCCTACCCCTAGTGTTGTGCGAACATTGAAAGGTTGTCCCATTTTCCGACTATACAAAAAAGTTGTAAAAGTGTGATAAAAGTGATTAAAAGAACATTGTGCTATTTGTTCGTTTTTAAATTTATTATAAGTGTTATTACTATCCAATATAGGTACATGTGCTACATAGCGATCTGCATTTTGTCAGCTAAAATACTACCTATGTTCAGTTATCTAGTACCCATAACCTATGCTCTGCTTAACTTGGGGCTAGATGATGCTGTGTGGGTTGTCTAGCATAATTTTATTATTATTTATTATCTATCTGTAGATTGTGTGACTTTTTATAATGCAGTCTTTCAAAATGATGTAAAAAAATTAACACAACCTACCTTAAATAATCCTATCTTTTAATTTTTCCTATCCTCACTCTCCTGATCCTTATCACGTATATACTCGTAGTAGGTTTTTATCTATGGTAGAAACGTTTCACAAATTTTTATTAACAAAATATACGTAACAAAAAAAACGAAATATCTCCCATATTTCTCCCAAAAAAAAGAACCTTCCCAAACTGACTTACGCTTAGTTGAAAACAATTTTCCTTCCCGTATATTTAATATTTAATTCCTCTTTTGACAAGTCTCCTGAATTGCACTGATTCCTCAGGCCGGCCAGATGCGGGCACTCCCTAAAACTATCTCAATGTACAACCTGGGCTGTCGTTACTCCCCCACGGGTGTGTTAATCTAAATTCCCGCCCTGAGGCGTATTGTACAGGATTCCCGGATTCCAGGGAACTTAAGCGTGTGGATTATGTCTGAAATTCCTATATGTGATACGTAAATTATTGAAACTATTCGGGAAAATTCCCTTTCTCGGTGTCTCCTTTTGCTATGTACCAGTAGGTGGATCTAAGGATACGTTACAGCGACGTTGGCTTACTTAAAATAAATTTTAGCGTTAGAGGTTTTAGAGTCTTACCTAGGATCCCTATTTCTTAATTATTATTAACAAAGAAAATTACAATCAAACAATAGAAACAAATTAGCACTAGTATTAACAATTGAAACAATTGAGATAACTGCAGACTGTTGCAAACAATGTACAGTCACAGCGCATCAGCATTGCCATACAGCGTGGCAATGCAGCCAGTGTCTTGGGGACGCTTACGACTGGTGTTGATATGGATCAGTTGAGCTACCTGTAGACTGTTTGCAACAGTCAGCAGTTAGCTCAATTGTTTCAATTGTAAATACTAGTATAATTTTCTTTGTGAATAAAGACTATGTAATACATA
This sequence comes from Eupithecia subfuscata, assembly GCA_963564075.1. Taxonomy (NCBI): domain Eukaryota; kingdom Metazoa; phylum Arthropoda; class Insecta; order Lepidoptera; family Geometridae; genus Eupithecia; species Eupithecia subfuscata. The sequence continues at coordinate 13,908,265 of OY751112.1, read as the reverse complement.
ACATCTGCAGTCTCAACTGTATTATATCAATACCGTCGGAAGCGTCCCCAAGACGCTTTCTGCATTGCGCCGCTCTATGGCAATACTGATGCGCTGCGCAGGGGATATCCAGTTTCTCGAATTTTTCGAAAAAAAAAAGTGGTCTTCTTACTAACTCAAGTCACATTTTGTTCAATCAAAAAATGTGTCTTTCGTATTTGACGAAATCGTTTTCAGCTCTAGTAGTAGTCACATTAAACTTATTCATTTGGATAAAAGTAGCATAAATTGGATAGATAGAGATGAGATAGAGATATTTTAGTTTATTTTTCGATTATATCCCTTTTTGATCAACACTTCTTGGATATGTCTTATTCTGGTGTAAACCGTTACAACTTTTCAGGACAAGTCCTTCCAGAATTGATTTTGCAGTGGGTACTTACTACCGCACATCTAAGTCCATCCAATTGAATCAGAGCCAGGTACACAAATTAGCAAATTATTTACACATCATTAGGCACGCGCCATGCCCTGATTGCAAAATTTTGCTATCTACACATCTTGATCGTGTTTCGTCACTTTGAGTCTCAACTTGCCCTACAAACTGTGAAGACACCCTTATCATGTTACTTTGAGAATTTCCTTTGAAGATTTTTAGGTCTCGCGTTTTCATGTAATCAAATTGGATCTGAAAATTTCAATTGAAACATGTCGGAAAATGTGATAGGTATGTTTCATGACACTAATTTGTTTATCATGTAAAACGATATAAATTATTATTGCTTACAAAATAAAAATGTATTGATGATATGCCTTCGTATGTTTGGTTGTCTAGGCTGAGAGTAATTTGAGTACTTGTAATTTACGATGTGCTAAATAAATTTGAAAAGGTTTTTGTTTTTAGTACGAATTAGGCAAAGAGTTTGTATTTATCTTTTTGAATATGGGTACCTACCTGTTTTATGGTATTGGGTACTTCATACACGTATTGCATGAAATAGGGTAACTTTTTCAGACGCTGGGTAAACCGGAGTTTTCCTGCGGTATTTCAGCATAATATAATTAATTACGGTTTGATTTATCAATTATCAACTATCCATTGATGATGCCGAAATTTGAGAACCAACAATGACATAGAATGAATACCCATTTTTAACCATAGCATTTTGTTTATTTATATCTTTTTAAGAAACCCATTTCCAATGCTGGGAAAATGCCTCCACCAAATCCTTCCATTTACCACCATCATGTTTACCATAATCAACACTCACCAATCAATGTGCGTTCAGGTTGTTCAGTAAGTATTTACTTATTTACGCTATTTAAAGAAAAACTCTTTAACCTTTCAGCAGGTAGTGTCAAGAGCTGATTAAAGACCAGCTCTGGATCTTAAACAAGGTTTACTACCTCAGAGTTTAGACCTGATAAACGTTTTTACGGTACTTTGATAACCTGTAGTTCACCTGGGTCTTAGCTTTCAACTTAATGAAATCCTAAGGAACCTTTGCAATTTTACGTTCTCTTTAAACGTAGAAAACGGAGTTTACAGTGCGGATTGAGATTAGACCTTATTTATCAGCGCAGCTCTAAACGGTGAAACACACAATTAAAACGCCACGCGACCGAACAAAACGCGATGCGTGTTAAGTTGAATCAAATCAAATTTTCGTGCGGTGTCGACAAGTTGCATTAAATCGCGTTTCAATAATGTGTTTGCGCCTTCACAGGTGCGAAACTAAAGATGCATTGGGCACGTAGCTCGTACAACAGAAAATGTCTAGGGCCAAGGCTATCGAATGGCGATCATGTAAGAAAAATTCTGACTGCGACCTGTGCTGCCCGCCGATCAGTGTGGGAAGCCCCCTCTAGGTCAGAAGGGTCTCCCCAGCGCAGGAACGGTCATTTTGATGTCGGAAGTCACCAATCCGTTCAGTTGTTTTGGCGTAAATAAGTAGTAACAATCTATCCAAACTTTCACATTTATAGTATCAGTGTGACTAATTATTTTGTGGATTAAAACAAAATATTGCCCGACTTTTTACTCTTGATTGCTTTGCTGGCGCACGATTGTGATTTTATTTGGGTGGATTTTTATGTAGCTTAATGAAATCGACTTGCTGGCTCGATTTCGTTTAAATTCAACAACACGATGAATAAAATAAATAGAGCAGCAACTGCGGCGGTTTTATACGCATAGTGAAGGAGTTTTACCCGCAGCTTCGCACGTTTCATTTCTATAGAGACGTTTAAATCTCATGGGGACTAATTTATGGCATAAAAAGAATGACATGGAACATTATTTGTTAAGCCTAAGAGTTATTCCAGATCTTTACCTACATCTATGCATTATTTTAAGGAGATCCGTTCAGTAGTTTTAAAAAGAAGTGACAAACTTACATTCGTCCATCCCGATCCATATAAATTTTCGCATTTTAAAATTTTTGTGTTCTTAGTTAGATACTCTTTTTGACTTAGTTACGTTCCACTGCAGATGGTCACATATGGCCCAACCTCTGTTACGATATCGTAAACTGCACTTATTCTTTGTTATGACAACGTGACGTCACTGTACGTTCATTAAAACTAACTGTTACGACTTCATACGTGAACTATTGTGGCGTCCTTTACCGGAATTATTGTGGCGACCGTTAACGTAGCGTTAACGTTAACGTAACGGACCGTTAACGGACCGAGAATGAACCTAGAACTTATTTTACGGTTATGTTCGTTTAGAGGAAAATTTTATAAAGCTTTCTTTTAAAAGTTTGCTCTAGTTTCAGTTCTAGATTGAGACTTTGTTCAATTAGATGTAGTGACTGTTACGTATTCTGTTGAATTGCGGTTCTGTGTGCTAAATTGAGATAGCTTTAGCCTTAGACTTTTTTACCATAAATACTTTCGTAGATTGACGAATTCATTACGGATGTAAGCAGGCTAACTACTAACCATAATTGTGTTGGAAGAACACCAACGTGTCGTCCCTTAACGAGGGACATCATCAGGGTGAGTGCGGTTCTAGACGCGTGTGGCGCGTTGTTTCCGCGACGTTAAGCGATCAAACGTTGGTGTTCTTCGAACACAAATAAGGTTCGTAGTTAACCCGCTTACATCCGTAATTAATTAAACCTTGGTCTCTTGATCATTACGCAGTACGCTGCGTTAGTCGTGTGGTGCCGGCTTAGAATTTGCACCACCCCAATTCTTCCCGCGGGTGTCGTAAGAGGCGACTAAGGGGGCGGGGAACAGCGCCCCCTGCAGAACAATTCTACCACCGGACTGCGTTCTCCAACCCGCATGCCCAGCATAGGGGATTATGGGCATTACCCCCATGAGATAAAAGCCAACAAGGCGCTTATAAAGGGGAGGCCTGCGTCCAGCAGTGGACCAATACAGGCAGTTGAGCTGCGTTATGCGCTATGTGGTGTCGGAAACTTGTGTAAAAATATGAAAAACGTATGGAAATCGTGAAAAAGTGATCTTTTGTTCCGTCGAAATCTGCGTCGGCGGTAAGGGGCAGTCTGCAGTATGCAGCGTACTGCGTGATCAATAGACCAAGGCTTTAGCGGAATTTACCCATCGATTGATTCAATCGACAGAACTCGAGATATTGTTGATAGCGAAGGAAATCATGTGATAATGTAGGTTGTAGGTATCATTTCTATAAATAGTATGTGTTTAATGTATAAAATCGGATATCTATACACAATCCAAATCTATGTGAAATGTTTGACAAAAACTATTACACAAAAACTCAAAATAAACTCAAACAAATTGTCAAACACATCTTTTGTAAAAGGCTTACAAAAAAAATCAAAATATCTTGAGGATTGGGTAAATATCTGGGACGAGTTTTGCTCCAGCTCGAAAACTAACACCCTAACAAGGTAAAGGTTTCTTGTTCGCTTCTTTACTTTACCTTAAAAAGATTGACGTGAACAAAAAATCAAGGTGATCACTTTATTTCCTAGTTTTACTTATGTTATTTGAATTTTGTGACGTGTCCAAGAGTCCTGTAGGGTCTAAATCTAAAAGAAATAATGCACTATGATATAGATAGATAGATAGATTATTTATTTATTGCACCATCAATAAATAAAACAATTAAATAGGAACATAATTAATACCTACTAACTTTATCTAGTGTGGCACAATCGGCGGCCTTATCACTAACAGCGATCTCTTAAAGGCAACCATTGGATGGATAGGATCGGTACGTATTGAAGTGCAGATATTTGATTTTGTAGTCTATAGAATCAGTAGTTTTTCAAAATAACATACTAGACCACCAATCAACCACATGTGTTAGCACAACACAGTATTAATTTTTCTTTCCAAATCGTGCTGGCACCAAATTGCTATGCGCTTGGAATTAATAACACGTGTTTCTAGTTTAGCTTTGAAATAATGATTTGGTTTGCAGATTTTTTAATCCGACTGCCGCAAAATTGGGAGTTTCGTGTCGCAAAAATGGCGGATTATTTTTCAGTGAAATGTTTTTAGTGCTAAGCTGCTTAGCGAGTAAGCTAAAAACAATGTTTACTGGCAAATTGATTGTGGGTTGATACTTTTTGCCTTTAGGGTGAAGTTGGATTTTTAAATTAAAACAACCGAATTGTGGGTTGATCTATAAATTTTAATGTTTTTTCAGCATGGAAAAGAGAGTATTTAAGCAAATTGAAGAAAAGTAAAATGTAAAGCCAATGTCTGACTGACTTAAATCGAAGTCTTTTTCACAGGGAGCTTTATCTTTTTAACTACTTCTATGTGCAGCTGTATGTATTTTTTTTATATATATGTTCGATGATTTATTCACGGAATTGACAGAGAAATCAACCTATATTTGGGATCTGCACTGTCATCTCGCATGAGAGTATATTTTGCATTGTCCCTCTGCCTAACCAGGCGCTAACCAGCCCAGGTCCTTGAAGCTTCGGAACAGGACTTTTGGCTATTGACAGCTTCTTTTTAGCTTTTCTGTACGTATGGACGGGTTTGATGCCTCTATGAGAGTCTTCAATCCCGTTTTCCGCCGCCTCTGTGGCCGTGCAGTGTACTACATGTTCCACAGTCTCTTTTTCCTGGAAGCAGACACGACACAGGCTGCTGTCTGTGGCTCCAATCATGAGAAGATCGCAAGGCTTACCTTCAATGATTCTCCGCTATAATTAGACTAGGTAGGTACATTTATTAGGAAGGTCCCAATTTTACTTCAGTGCCTCTTTAAAGATCTCAAGGCTTACCTGCAATCCTCCTCCATAATGAAACAAATGATAATTGAATGATAATATGATTGTTCCACAGTCTCTTCTTCCTGGAAGCAGCCACGACACAGACCCACAGATAGTATCTGTGGGTTAAATGTTGAGAAGATCGCAACGTTTACCTTCCACCATTCTCCTCTATAATTAGAAAAGGTACATTTTTCAGGAAGGTCCCATTTTAACTTCAGTGCCTCTTTAAAGATCTCAAGGCTTACCTTCAATCCTCCTCTATAATTAGACAAGGCACATTCCCCCACACAGGTGTGTAGACGGTTAAGCGAAACAGTCAGATCAGGGCTCCGTAGTAATTAATTCAGGAACACGGTCCGAGGCGGGGCTGTTAATACAACGGGTATAATACGAATAGACCCTGCTAAATATTCTGTTTCTAACTAAGTTTACGAATGGAAATTGATGTTGAGGATTGCATTTGAGAAGATTGTGTGGATTTAGGGAGGTCTAAACGCATTCACCGCCCAGCTTCCGCGGTGAAGGGGCGCGCAGCATTGGAATCCCACTAATATTATACAAGCGAAACTTTGTTGATGTGTTTTGCACGTCACAGCTACTGAATGCGTTAAGCTGTTGGTCTTGCGCCTGACCTCTCTCCGGTCACAAATAAATTATCCGTTGTGTCGTGTCGTGTGTATAAATTATCTGCATGTGTGAGAGAATAGAGAGTGCACCTGTGTGTACACACTTGTGCACTATAAATGACCCTCGTACATGGCTAGTCTCCGTTGAGAACGGCGTCGTGTACGAAATTCGGTTATAAGGACATTCCTTATAACCGAATATCACGACGTCTTATCCGAATCCGGAGAGCTTCTCCATGTTCAAGCTCTAAACACACTGACTTACATGAAAATAGTTATTTTTGTAAAATTTATTACCTACACTATATTTTATGTTTACCTGTGTAAAAATGTCGGTGTGTACATAAATTAGTTACATAAGTTTAGTTCAGCGTCTCTTCCGGAGTTCATGTAATGTGTGTAATTTTTAAGAAATTATATAAGGCAACACATATGTATTTCGTGTTTGTCAACCGTTGCCGTAGTTTGTGTTTTTTAAATTGTTATATTTTTGATTGTTTTGTGTTATCTTCCGTGACGTCACCAAACGGCCCTGCCGGAAGACCAGCGTTGGTTGTTACGCGGTAACAACTAGCTCATGCTGAGACAGAGACCGTTTTGTGACTTAATTCGACAGAAGCTGTATCTTTTATTTTATCTTTAAATCGTGTTTGTTTTTGTTGATTAAGTTACAAATAAATTAATATTCTATTCTATTTTATTCTAAAAAACTTAAACTTAGGTTACTTTTGATCTCAGAAAAATACGTGCAAACCGGCAGGCAATACACAAAAATTAACCCCTTCCGCGTTACTCGCCACCATCGATCAATGTAAACCATGCAGTGATTACACGCTGCGTGCCTCGTCACCAATTATACGCCTGGTCGCACGTCGCCCCGTGACCTGTTAGTACAACACCACGGTGTGGTCTATTAGGTTCTAATTATAACACGTGATTTAATGCTACATTTTGCTAACTATGACCACTCTCTGTAGAGAAGTTTTAGAGCGAGAATACGTTAGGCGTTTAGAAGCGCGCGTTTTAAAAGCCATCTTGTGTGATACATCCGTCGTACACATCCAAACGCGCCATGTCAGCCATGTTGGCGTTGGTAACTTTTATACGCTACCAACGCGCGTACTAGTTTTAAGGTAGCGTTTTGGATGGGAATTTTTGGCAATATTGGAGCATTTCCCCGCCGCGTGCGTTATTTTCTTTGGAAACAGTTATAAAATTGGGTTGGGAGATATCTTGCCTGCTCAAAAACTGTTCAGTCTCCTTTTTAAAACGATAAGGGGACAACTCGCCTGAATAAAAGTTTAAGTACGAGCTGGTCATCTCCTACCCCAAACTCAAAAAACAACGCAACCTACAAGACGACGAGTAGAATGTATTTATTTTTTCAAGGTTCCGCTTCCAAATGGCAAAAAACCGCCCTCCTCCTGAAAATGCAGACTCAGAGTTAGGAAACACGCATCTTCACATCCAAACTTTCACCTACGAATAGAAACGACGAAGTAGTGTAAGGATTTTTCGCTACAAACTTTAAATAAGGTAAGTGCATTGAATCAGGTCAAGTAGGTACAGTTAGCAACAGAAGACAGCCGCCATTTTCGCCCCGAGATTAGAGTTATAGAAGTGCACTTTTGAACTGCACTGTACAACTTCTGCTGCGGAAGTTGCGCCCCCAAGTTATGCGAGAATATGAGCGATTAGTTGGATGAGTTTTGAAACGGATGTTCATTTGAAAGTTTTGGACTTTAGATAGTTACACTTAGGGTTTGGAGTTCATAAGCATGGTTTAATGAAAAGGTTTTGTGCAGATTACTCTATAATTTTTAACCAACTTCGACAAAAGGAAGAGGTTCTTTGTTCGGCTGAATGTAGGTACCTATGGAAAATTAATTAAATAGCGAAGTCTCTAACCTGTACCTATAGTAGGACCATATTTGTTTAATTAACAAACGTTTGAAACCCTCCTCGGCGTTTAAAATTAAGGAATTTAAAGTCCGTTTTAAGTTTTTTCTAAATAATGTGTATCGATCTTTTCACAATACTCATCCTCAATGGAGAACATTTATTTGTACACATGCCATTTATATTTTGACGATGTAATAAAACCTGACAAATGGAAAACTGATCGCAGTATCAAAAAATGGCGGCTTTGACTGATTTAAAAAAGCGACAGTATTTTGTGACTGAAAATATTTCCAATCCAGATAAACTAAGTTGAATTGTAGGCATGAAAGGTATGTTAATTATACTCGTTCTAAGTTCTTAGCTTAGCTAAGCACAAAATTAAGACGCAAGCCCGACCCGCGTCAAAGTCCGAATGAGGACTTAATGTACAATTATGTACATTTTCCACTGTTTACAATTTACAACGACAGCTTGCAATTTGGTTTGATATTTTCTAATAAACGGAGTAACAGCCAGATGACTTGACTTGACTTCTTAGTTGATGGCAACATTGTGTAAGTTTCCACTTTTCTAGCAGAGTCCGGTTTATGGAAAATTCTTAATCATGGAATGGAAGCGGGTAACAATAGAAATGTGCGGTAAATTTATTTGCAGGTACGCTCCTACGTACGAGGTCATCTCCTCACACCTAATTAATTAAAGAAAAAATCTCTTGTCAACGTCTTTTCGGTAGATAAAAATATTTGACAAGACATTTGATCATTTATCAGTCAATCACAGCAACACAGGAGTATAAACAAACGCATGTAAAAGTTTTTACAAATTTATATAATAGATGTTGAATGTTTTATAGCACGTCCAAATGTTAACATAGTCATGGCGAGTATTATAGTTTTGAACAGATTGTCAAATCTGTCTTCACAAAGCACTTTATCTATGACTCAGCCAACATAGATAGATTAAAAAATAGGTACGTAGTTGTATGCAACTAGGGACTTCACGACATTAGAAAGGTAGAAAATGGCTACAGCGACAGATGAACCCAAGCGCGTTTGTAGTACCTAACGTAAACCTTGTCTTTCGACATACGAATGTCTTGATTTATAGACAGCCGTAAACGACGAGCCGTGCCAGACGGTACAAGTGCCGCCATTTTTCGATACCCGGTGACATTTCACTGTGTACTATCACTGTATCGTGTAGGTACTATCTACGCACGAACGGTACATCATGGGGCGGGCGGCGGGAGAGGTTAATAAAAGTTACTTTTAGCATTTTTATCTTTTTTATGCCATCTGTGCTTCCACACGTTCTTAACTTACAGGTTGGTCCTTAAAAACCACAGGAGATAAGCTTTTAATTTTTTGTTCTGATAATTATTTGTCGACCAAGCATGTTCTTTAAGTCATCGTATGTACATTGTTACCTCCAGATAAAGTGGTCATTTCCAGAACTGGACATTTTTTGTTATGGTCACTATAAATATTGGTCATTTCTACTTGTGGTCTTAATCCGTCGAAAAAGGTCCAGTTACAAATACTACAAAAATACAAAATATTTATTTCTTTAACTTAATGTTATCGGACTTTACTTTTTATTATAAAAAAGATTTTAGCTTAGTGTCAAAATAGTTATATTAGACCATTACTGTACTTATTTTTGTCGCGAAGAGATTAAAAGAAGAATATATGTTTTGGTTCAATCTCTACATTTTTGTTCCTTTGATCAAAATCCACCTTAGTACTCACTACTGGACATAATATTTCCTAACCAGTAGAATAGACACGGTCGGTCACAGAATGTTGATGGTAATATGTGTCAACTGTTATCAAAGGTGAATAGACAACCAACGTATCAGAAAACAAAGGCATATGCGTGACGGGACTAGGAAGTGGCGTTCTGGATAGAAATAGCGAGAATAATGATAGAATGGTGCATTACTTTTACTGTGCTATAAAACTCTCTGTGGTTTTTATAGTTCTATTTCTTTATATCACGACATGTGAGGTATTATTGGATGTGCCATTAGATATGCTATACCTATTATATTTCATACGTAGGGTAGCCAACCGTGGATGGCTTTGTTCTTAGAGTGAATGAGGTTGGTCCATTCGTTTTCAGTTTTGCTTATTGTTTTGTTTTATACGAGTTTAATTACAAGGAACATGTAACTTAAAGACCTCCACCATTACAGCACAAAGCTGAGCTTACTATGTTTGCTTAATAATGTTATAATCAAGATATTTCAAAATATTCGGACATGAACGGCTGTAACTCTTGATTGACTTAGAAGTTTATTATATATCGAGATTACGGACTTAAGTATTTTTTTTTTAAATAATGGACTATTCACACAGCATTATCTAGCCCCAAGCTAAGCAGAGCTTGTGTTATGGGTACTAGATAACTGATAGACATAATACAATACACTACATAGATAGATATTTTTTATTATACATAGAAAACATCCAGAACGCCCTGGACAAATGTCTGCAATCGAACCCGCAACCTCCTGCGTCGCAGGCGGACCTTCGCCCGCTGCGCCACTGAGGTCGTCGTTGTCGGAGTATTTGTTTTATATTTATATAAACTCGATACCTCCACACGTTCCTGAGATAAGGGGTTGACAGACGGACAGACAGACGGACACAACAGAGTTATCCTATAAGGGTTCCTTTTTTTCTTTTGAGGAAACCCTAAAAAAATATTTTGTGTTCATGTTGTCATGAACACAAATCTTTTTGCACACGTTACTACTACAAAGAACTTCCGTAAATTTCAAAAACCGTGCCTTGCTATTTTATACATAACTGAAAACGAATTCCGATGCGTATAGAAAATATTTATAACTGTATAATATTCCGGTAGAATAATAATAAATAAATAATGCTGGATAATCCACACAACATCATCTAGTCCCAAGCGAAGCAGAGCTTGTTCTATATGTGCTAGATGAAATACAGAAATACAATTTATTGGTAAAAATCAATTTACATGTCAGATTTTCTTAAAACTGGTTGACATACATACTGTAAGTACCTAGTTCATGTTCAAAAATTACTTTGTATACACAAATTAAACTAGTAGTTCTACGAACAGTAGACCTCGTGAACACTAACTTTTTTCGACAATTAATTTACTTATTACATAAGTGATATTTGGGTAGGTAGGTACCTACCGTGTTTTTACTTCGCGCGGCAGCTTCATTCAACCATTACAAGTACAGTACATAATAAAGTCAATGAAAAGCGAATTCTTTACCTAGGTGTTAATAGATGGCGTTGATCCATCAGCCAAAAATTATTCTATTCCACGATTAAACCAAGTACCTACCTACTAACCTAAATCAATAAGAGTCGTTTGATAGCAAAAAAAAACTTTTTTGTAATTTATAAATCGAGTCACGACATTTTGAGAAGCTACTCTGCTTATCACATCGATAAGTCTCATCAGATCTTCACCAAATTTTTATGAAAACAACTGAAAGTAGAGTAGGTACTCAAAATTAAAATTAATCTTCGAAATCAAATCTCATAGTAAATCAAAGAAGTTCAGTAGCGTTAGCGCCATCTAGTACAAAGTGTTACAAAGATGTTCTAATAGGTGGCGCTGTACTGATAATAGTCTCTTGCATTATACTGCATCTTGCGGAGCTATTCTGGTCGTCATGCCGAAAATCCTGATCAGATCTTTACCAAATTTTTATGAGAAGAATTATAAACGACAACCTATCAACTAAAAATATTATCATCGAAATCAAATCTCTTAAAGCCGAGATATTCTAAAGACCTCTTTTTGCCTTTTTTTAAAGGAAGTACACCTTTGATCAAAAAACCCCGACGACAGAAAAATTCTATAAAATCGTTTAATCTGTACACCAAGTTTCGTACCGATCGGTTGTAAAATACGACCTGTAGAGGAGTACGGACATACTGACAGAAAAGCTATTTTGGCCAGACTTGAAACGAAGACTTTCGTTCACTTTCGTTCACGACGTCAATAAAGTGAAATAAATGAAAAAAAAACGTCAAGTGCGAGTCAAGTGCGATGACTGATGTAATTAATACAATACATTACATAAACATTGTTATGAGAATGAAGATACCAATCTCAAAATGTAATTACGATGAATGTGAACCTATCGACGAAGTTCTCTGAACATTAGTAAGGGTACATTTCAATGTTCGTAGCATGGGACATCTACCGAAATCCGGTTGCTCGTGTACCACATCCGGAATAGCATGATTCGAGACGGACATTTGCGGTTGCTACCGGTGCTCTCTGCAATTAACTGATTTACACCAAATTGGTACAAGCTAGTTCGGTGTTCCTCCCGAATCCAGGTAAATTTACTTTGCCATTTGATTCGTTGCAATTTCCAAATTTATCCGTAGCCTAGTTTCACGAAATTGGTGAACTACTTTGGAAAAGATATACGGACATAGGTCAATGGTTCTCGTCTCAAAGCGGGACGTTTCGTAGTGAATTTATTTTAGGGCCAGTTAGCAGTACAGTCGACACAATAAATGAAGTATGGTTTCAGATAAGAATTATGGAACAAACCTTAGGGCCATACACATGATCCTATTGACACTGTGTTCAAATCTTGTTTATAACTCCAGTCTCAAGTAATCCAATGACTTTAATGATTGCGTTTACCGTGCAACATTCCCTTTTTCCATGTTTTAACTTCATTTTTACAATAAAATTGAGTGTTTCCAAAGACTAAAAATGAATTCACAATCTTTGTCGCCGCCTCAGCTTGGTAGAGATAAACCATTCTAAATATGCACGCCAAAATGCACGTCCCTTTCACTAAACGTCACACAATCGGCGTTCCTTTTTATAAGGGTTTATCTCTACTCGTATGTCTATTTTCCCGCGCTCTTCGACAGACCTTATCATTCAAAGGCAATTTTGCAGGAAATAATTAATATTAATTATAATTTGCTTCTATTATTTGATCGTAATTTTCTTTGCGAATAAAGATGTACATTAATCAACTTGTTCAAACGGAGGGTTATGATTTCTAATGATGCTATTAACACAATCACCAAATTAAATGGTGGAAGATGATGAAATGGATTGTAGGTCAGCACGTTGTTTTATGTCAATTGATGTCGTTTATTCTTTTTTCTGAATTGTGTGGTCCTGGCTTAGAATTTGCACCACCCCAATTATTCCCGCGGGTGTCGTAAGAGGCGCCTAAGGGATATCCACCGGGGGCACAATTCTACCACCGAACTGCGATCCCCAACCCGCATGCAAATCGTGGGGAATATGGGCTAATGCCCATAGGATAAAAGCCAATAAGGCGCTTTTCAGGGAGAGGCCTGCGTCCAGCAGTGGACAAATATACGCGGTTGAGGTGAGGTTGAGGAATCTTTTTTCTGTTTACAGAAGAATACAAGTTACAGAAAGCAATTGTCGACTAGGTATCTATAAAAATATTATGAGGCGTCAATCTATATATATAAAAATGAAACCCGTTTCCTTGGTCACGGCATCACGTGTGAACGGCTGGACCGATTTCGCTAATTCTTTCGTTGTTGTGTTTGTTATTGTCAGGAAAAGGTTCTTATGAAAGAAAAAATTAAGAAAGTTGGAAACATAAATTTCCACGGGGGCGAAGCCGCGGGGCGCAGCTAGTGAAGATATAAAAATAAGTTATCCGTCATCATTATGAACGCACGCCTACGCCCGTCATCCATCAACACAATTGAATAAAATATTTTCTTACGTGTCTGGATCTTCAAGGGTAAGTAGATAAATATGTTTTACACGATATGCGATAGTACCTGCAAAAAGAGAAAAAAATATTAGGTATTTTCATCATAAGGACTAATGTTAGAGGTACTCGTATGTTCTAAGAAAATGTTCTTATGTTTGTTTACTTGTGTCTTATTAATGGTTTTCATTTTATAAACTATTATTTATTGAGTGATTCAGACTACAATAATTGACGACCTCTGTGGCGCAGCGGGCGAAAGTCCGCCTGCGACGCATGAGGTTGCGGGTTCGATTCCCGCCTCGGGACAAATGTTTGTACGATCTGCAGATATTTGTTCAGGGGTTCTGGGTGTTTTTCTATGTATAATAAAAAATATCTATTTATGTAGTGTATAATATTATGTATATCAGTTATCTAGTACCCATAACACAAGCTCTGCTTAGCTTGGGGCTAGATAATGCTGTGTGAATTGTCCAGCATATTCACAGAATTTAAGAAAAAAATCTTTTTGTTTTTATGAGGGAAACAAACAGATATGAAAAATTATAATACATAAACTTTTGTGTTCCCACCGTTAAAAATTGTGTGAATAAGACGTGTGTCTGATAATAACATATAAGAAATGTTATGTTTCACATTGTGATGAAATGCTCCCTAAAATAATTATATATAAAACAGCTACAAATTACCAAGGTACATTATTTTAATAGACATTCAAGATAAAAATGTAATAACAACATGACCATTTAAGATTTTTTTATCCTAAAATTTTATTATTATCAATGTGGAAATGTTCCACAAAGTTCTTGTTAAGTACACAAAATCAACACAACTTTTGCAAACGAAGTTAGTAATGTCCACTAGAAATAACAATAGTTTTCTTGATGTCCAGCGGTATTATCACCATACTCATACTCGTTACAAACTTTCTCCGTCCAAGATATTATCGTTTTCATTTATCATTCTTGAGGCAATTTCCTATTTTACTTAGGAATAAAATATGTATTCTGGATTAAGCGGATATTAGCAAATAATGTCCTCCTAGCCAAATTTCGACCACCGCGGCCAGACTTAGACTAGCCAGATACGCAGGACATATTATAGTGCACAAGTGTGTGCGCAAACACAGGTGTACTCTCTATACCCTCACTCTCCATAATCCCATGGGACGGCAGACGGACACGACGGGGAGAGGTCAAGCGCAGGATCAACGGCTTAACGTGCTTTCCGAGGCACTGGGGTGTATCTCCGCCAACTACTTGACTCCAGGCTGCTACTGTGATTATTTCTTGCTAGAAAACCCCCAATAACAACTATTGGCCCGACCCGGGATTTGAAGCCAGGACCTCATAATCAGTGGTAGGACAAGCTGATCGCTAGACCAACGAGGCAGTCACTAAGTACTGATATAATATCTTCCTGATGATATGAGGAGTTTTTTATATCTGTAAGGTTAGTCACTGTATTTTTCTCACAACATTATGAGAGGACATGGACACATTAGGCGTTTGAAAGCGCGCGCTTTGGTAATGTGCGTTTTAAACACCAACTGGTCCTCTACATCACAAAATGTGTACGCACTTTAAAGCTGCATTTTTGGTAGACAGCGGGAGTGAATTTTTGACACATTCCAAATAGAGAAATAGGTCGCACGGCGGGTAAAACTTCATTTAGAACTGTCACAAATTGAAATAGAAGCACCACGACACTGATGATAAAGCACAGTTTCTAGATTGTACTGGTCGCACCCTACTACTACTACTTGGGTGACGCCTTAAGCGGCACTTTTCTATATTTATTATTAACAGCGCGTATGGGTTGCTCCTATTGCAACTTTGTCTATTCCATCTCCACTTTGTTATTAGACGCATAAATTATTTGAATATTACTTTTGTATAACTTTCATGTTTTATATGAGTTTTAGAACATATTATTTTACTAGGTTATATTATTATATCCCAAAATGGTGCTAATAATTTATAGTTTAAAATTGACTTGTCCAATTAAATTATTTATTTTTTATTGATTCACCAACAGATACACCATAAATTACACAGGAAAAAAACAGGAAGAACTTCTTAGACTAGCGCCCTTAATCATAGTGACACTAGCGTATAAGTAGTACTAAGTACAAATAAGAAAGTTCTTTTAGTTCATAAAAAGAACACTTGTAGAGAGTAAGATCCTGCTGATGATGATCTCTACGCCATGGTCTCCATCAACCTCCGTCTGAAATGAGCTAAGTTCAACTCGCATCTAAGCGGAAGCCATCATAATTTACGTAAATGGTGGAGCAGGCTGGGCCACTAACTTACAGACTTCCGTTCAAAATGACCTACTGAGGCGTTTGTACCACTCAGACTTTTACGTTTTTATGAAATTTGGGAGAGTGACATTGAATAAATTAGAAGAGATGAAAATAATTTAAAGCCACTTTTACCGAATATGGAACTTATTAGCGACGTTCTTCTGTGTTTCCCGCTACATCATTTATTATAGGACATGAATGCCTCGTTGTCTTGGGTTCAAATCCCGGGTCGGGCCAATTGTTGTTATTGGGATTTTTGTTATTAGTCTGCAGTCAGGAAGTTGGCGGTGTTACACCCCCGTGCCTCGGAAAACACGTTAAACCGTTGGTCCTGCGCTTAACCTCTCCCCGGTTGTGTCGGTTTGCCGTCCCATCGGATTATGAGAGTGAGGGAATAGAGAGTGCATCATTGTTTGCTTACACACTTGTGCACTATAATATGTCCTGCGCGTCTGGCTAGTCTCCAATGAGTCTGACCGCCGTGGTCGAAATCCAGCTAGGAGGACATTATTTATAGGACAAGGGAGTGTTTAAAAAGAAAAATAAAACAAAGATAACAGGGCTTGATCTGTTGGTTAATTCTTCCGTCAAGAAACACATGCTCCACATTTGATAGTATTCTCCAAGAAACAACAACACAACACAAACTTGGTTCGTAGTTACACTTACATTCTTATTGCATTCTCCAAGAAATCACAAACAATTGTTATTTCATTGAGATACATGACATTGCACTCGGAAAGGATTCTATCGAAGTGAAAACTTATCGAGTTGGTACGATAGAAGTTATTTTTGCGCCTGAATGCAATAGTGAGCTGTTTGGCCCTGTCTTAGTATTTGCACCACCCCAACTCTTCCCGCGGGTGTCGCAAGAGGTGACTATGGGATATCCACCGGGGGCGGGCAGCAGCGCCCCCTGCAGATTCTACCACCAAACTGCGGTTTCCAACCCGCATGTCCAGCGTGGGGATTATGGGCATTACCCCAGTCGGTCTCGACTCCAAGGGGAGCAAATGTTTGGGCTCTTTCGAGACATACATATTTGCGCTTCTTTAGATTCTCGGCCAAATCTGCCGCCGCATCCGCCTTCACGGATGTCCTCAACTAAAAATACACAAGACAATTTATTTAACTCAAATGCCAACTCTTAGATAGATGGATAAAAATCATTATTTGCTTCTGCAAAACTTTTGGTACAAAGTATGTAACAAGATAATAGATAACTCTTCCTTTATCATAACATTCTACATTTCTACAGCCACCCGTACCAAAGGCCTAATCAGGAGTGTTTTATTAGGACCCCGGCATCCGTAATTTACGCCCAAGAAGTCTAATAATACTGCAGCTTGGACCCCAGGTGCTGGGAAATTGCAGGCGATTTGTGGTGGGTTTATGTTTTACTAGCTGTAACTCTCGTGGCTTTGTTCGGGTGACACTGATATCTAATTATACAATAAAGATTCGGTATTGGTGCGCGGTGGGAAACCACTCATGAACTGAATGCTGGTGAATACTAAGACATCATGAAATGAATGCTGGTTTTTTACCGATTCCAAAATAGGAGGAGGTTCTATATTAATATTTGCTGATTTCTCCGTCAATTTTGAACGGATTTTAATTATTATTTTCTCATTGAGTAGAGAATGTTGAATTGCAAAGGATTAGTATACAATTTGTCCCGAGAAACTAAAAAAATGTGTAAATAGTTGTACAGCCTAACCATCTGTTCCTATCTGGATGAGGAAGCTAGGTGTACTTCAATGATTAGGTTTATTTGATTTACAAAACGAATTTTTATTTGCTCTCAAAATATGCATTACATGGCAAAAATTGTAAGTAGTGAGTGAGTTAGCATGCCTAACTCACTCAGTTATAGCTACTTTTGTTTCACTATCACGTCGCGAAGTTATTTTTTTCTGTCACGGTTATATCACGGGTGATAAATCACGGTCGTTATATTTCATTAGTGATGATTATTATCACAGTGGGTGCATTCCGCCTGTTACATGTTGCAGTGATAGTGATATGATTCAGAACTTATCGCTTAGCTAATCGGCGATGTTTTTTTTGACAATAAAACGGCATGCACGTGCAGCAGCAACAAGTAAAGATTGCAAGTGAGTGAAATGAAGTGAAACTCTCACAACGTGATATCACTGGTATTATAAATTTCAATTACCTACATGTACCTACATTAAATGAGCACCTTAACGTCTTTAAAATAAGACTCATTTTCATATGAAGTTTTTGTAACGGAGCGTTATTTATCTAAGCAGTAACCAAGTTTTAAAAATACTCCAGATAAATTAAAGCCTAATGGTGTTGAGAATAAGATGCAATTTCACTTAAACGAATTCTCTCTTCTCGCTAGTGGCACGGTGTCGCTACAGTCGCATGCTGTAGCTTTGTCTCTCTCGCACGATAGAATTCTGCGAATTGTAATGTAGCTTAGCCCGCGTGAAAAATCACGCTCGCGTTATAAGTAACTCACGGTTTCGATGCATGTAACTGGTGTGGCACGTGATTTATGTTGTCACTAGTGATATAACCAGTGATGCGTGAAATCTTCCATGCCTAGAGTGAGTGAACAAAACGAGGAACGAGTGAAAGTTGAAAGTGAAAGAATGAAATGGAAGAATGAATGGTTACACAGATAAAATAAATTTATAGATCATATGCGTTCTTGTATGAGGTGGTTCCACTGTGGTCGGATAGATGGCGCTGAATGTGACTTCTGAACAATATTAAAGAACTTCAAGTCGGTTTTTAGCTTTTTAAAACAATCAATTTACCTATGTGTAATGCGGAAATTCTTAATAAGATAGTTTTGACAAGCTGGGAAGGCTGGCTCTAAAATTCAATGTAGAAAACCACTCACAAATTTACCTGTGAGTTTTATAATAGGAGCAATAATGTCCATAACTCGATTTGGCATGAGATGTAACGTGATTCTAAGAAACTAAGCTTTCAAAACACCTCGAAATTCAATAGTGAAGCGGTTTTACCCGCTTACTCGCTGATTTGCTTGCTTTTCTTATCAATCCGAATCCACCATAAATTGTTTGTTCATCTGACAGGTACAATAATTTTACTATAAAAACTATCGTAGCTCAACGAATTCATTGTAGATGTAAGCGGGTCACTACGAACCTTAGGTACTAGGTAAAACCATTTATGATACAACGGTATCCCGCTATATCACACTATCATCATCACATTAACATAAATGCGAAAGTTTGGATGGATGGATGTATAGATGGATGTTTGTTACGTTGTCACACCAAAACTACTGAACAGATTGAGCTAAAATTGTTGTAGCTCTAAGTATGGAATCAAACATAGGCTACTTTTTATCCCATAAATCAGTTCCCATGAGATAGAAATCACTATTAAACGTTTCCATAGAAACAACGCGTGCGAAGCCGCGGGCATAAACTAGTCCATAATGAATTCGTCAAACTACGAAAGTTTTTATAGTTCACTGTTTGAATGAAACGTCTATCTGGATAACTTAACATTTGCAAATACAGTGAGAAAAAAAACGTTTCAGCTTATCGCCGCGCTGAGCGGTTGTGTCGAGCGATTCGTAGTTCTTCTAAAGGCTTGGCAGTGTCCAACTACCCTCAAATTATTTAAAAATTTATTTATTTTGCTTACATACACATAAATAGCTTCGTAAAGTTTTATAGTTGTAGGTAAATAGTTTGGTAAATATTTACATTATCAGCAGAATCGAATAATTATCATCAGTGGTGCATACAACTGCTTATTATTACGAAATTGTTATCCTCGCTTCCCTCATTATTACCAAATTGTTATCAAAACCATTATCCAGTCACAAAATGGCGAAAAGGCGCTTCATAACCCCCCAGACCTCCCTTTCACTAATTACCGTAGCAGCGAACACAAACACTAACATCAAACATCGAATTAAGTTATTCTAAGGCTGCGCTCATAGATAACAGCAGCGGGGCGGATTTTTGAAGGAATTTTCGCGGTAGGAACACTATATTGTGGTGTGGTGAGTTCTACCACGCTCTAAATTATTTAGGTAGGATTTTAAGCAGGTAGTCAGTTTGTTAAAATATGGGAATGACATAGTCACCAATGACTCAAAGTCCCCTAAATAAAATATAAGAATAGAAAAAAAAAACTTGGTACAACCCACAACACTCCAAATTAAGTACCTACCTACCTATGGATCGAACGATGTTTTTAAGTACTGTATGTTGTTTTGCTGTAATAATTTTGTCTGTAATCATACTAAATGTATGAAATCTACATTTTTCTGACGCGCTTCTGACTAGACACACAACAACTTAAGACGAAGTCTGAAGAGGACTGAAAACTGACAAAAAAAAAAAATGATTGTCTGTAAAGTCAGTTTACTGACGATAGTTGAACGTGACAACGCAGACGCATCGCTCACTCAAGAAGGAGAGAGACGGATGTCGAGGGCTCTCGCTTGCACTTCAAGCCTTACATGGAACGCCTCAGAGCGAGGTAACGCCGCATGACGAGGTAACGCCGCACGACGTCATGTTTTTTCGTGCGTGCAGCCGGCTCTATCGAATTATAAGACGTTGTCACGTCAAAATCTGCTTCAGGTCTCGCTCTTGCTGTTGAGTAACAACACACCCTAACATAGCTCAGATGATGAGTTAGCAAATTACCGACATTGTGCGCGAGTTCTATACTCGTTTAGTTCCAACTTCCAACTTTGTGCGCAGATAAGAAGTTATCCACACTATCAGGTAGTTCTGAGGTTTGGTGAAAGTTTAGAACATTTTAGACTGTATTTAGGAACGATCAAAAAGTTGTACTTAACAACTTTAGTTTTTGTACTTATAAAGTTTCGCATTATCGTTGCATAATAAATTGTTAGTTTTTTATTTGAAAATATAATTTATTACACACTTAAATAATAACCTAAAACTCTCTAACAAATGGTCAATATCTAATCTAGATTCATTGTTAGGCCTGGGATACCCACTACTGCTGGATATGGACATAGGCCTCCTTTCCCTTATTTCGCCCATTTTTCTTTTTTCACCCATAAATAATAGTTTTCTTTATTCTTATAACTATCACCAACAAACCAGCCAACCTTTAACAGAAGTAGGAACACGACAACAATAACGCGCGGTAAAGATTGATAGTGTATAATAATCTTTAGCGTGCCAACTTAGATTGAACACACACACATAAACACATTAAAAGTTGCGTCCAGGGACAGTATAACTTCTAACGGTTGGTTCTGCCTACTTTTATTACTTTTTAGGGTTCCAGGTACCTCCTTTGAAAAGCTAAAGTTGTAAGATTACTTTTCTGTGCCAGACGCGAGAGTTATTCTGGGGTTAAGCTATTTGGAAGGCTATATTTTCATCCAATCTCATCAGCATCTTGTGGCGGCGAATTTTATCTCAAGTTGGAGATAAGTACAAATGCCTACTGAGTAGATCAACTGGTAGAAAAGATGATTGGTTTTTGTCATATTTTCTGGTTTTTATTTTACCGTAAACTGCTTAGGAATGATTTTTGGTATTTGGGAATACGCAGCCTTAATAAATATTTCAGACGTTGTTGACATGTGATCGATTTGTTCTCAAATATATACCTATATGCCTAGTCCTGCATAAGTATTCAGGGGTCAACGCAATGCGGCGAATTTTTCTGAGATTTAACTGGAACGTTTGCCAATCACAGGACATGTTGTATTTTAAAAACTGTCAAAACAACATTCTTGTTTGCGATCCACCGAAAAACCAGTCTTTTACTGACACAGTATAACTCCTAAAAATAAGCGAGAACAAGCTTTCGATCTCTTGTTTTTTCTCATTCAATGCTTTTAGGTGGATATTGCTTAATTATTTAGGTTTTTGACATTTTAATCTCAAAGTCTGTAAGCCTGTACAAAAACAGTGACCGGCGAAAAATTAATTTAATTTACTTTGCTTATTTTCGTACCAAATTTCTTAATCTCAAAGAAAGTTCGTAAAAAATCAGCTGTCGCGCCCTCGCCGTCGAAAAACTTATTATAAGGTTACGTCAGAAAGAGTTACGAAAAATGTGTTGAGGTCAAGAGAAAAGATTTCGTATTTTAATGAATTTAGAAAGTAACTAAAACACTGAGAATTTTTAATTATCGTTTTTAAGTTGGTAACTTTAGCCTATGGATGCCGTAGGAGGCGACTAAGCGACCCTACCCGAGGAAGGGAGCCGCTGCCTTCAGTGTATTTTAAGGGTTCCGTACCTCAAAAGGAAAAAAGAGCCCTTTTAGGATCACTTTGTTGTCCGTCTGTCTGTCTGTCCGTCTGTCAACCCTCTTTTCTCAGGAACGCGTGGACGTATCAAGTTGAAATTAATGTCAAATATTCAAGTCCGCAACGTCTTGAAGCCGCAATATAAATAAAACTTCTAAATCCACGCACTCAATAGTTACAGCCGTTTGTGTCCGAATATTTTGAAATTTCCAAGGGAATCACATGCACACAAAATCCAAGATACTTCCCGTAGACCTAGGATCATGAAATTTGGTGAGCAGTTAGGTCTTATAGCACAAATAAAAGAAAAAATCCTAAAACCGTAAATATTAAGTATGTAGTTTATTCAACAAAAAAAAACTTTTCATTCTTGCTATAGACCAAAACCTTATAGGGTACTTCCCGTTTACCAAGAATCATAAAATTTGGTAAACGGGAAGTACGTAAGTTGGAGTAGGCACTTTCATCAGCGGAGTTTGGAGTTCTGACAGAGAGGTATGTAGTTGACCTTAGGTCCGTGGGGTACTGAGGCTCTTCGGGTCTTTTAAAAATATTTGCACGTCTGGTCGAAGCAACCGAGAGCTGGTGAGTATCTGGCGTAGGGCATCAGCATTGCCATACAGCAGCGGGGCAATATGCAGCGAGCGTCTTGGGGACGCTTCCGACTGGTATTGATATGGATGGAAATACTAGTTCTAATTTATTTCTATTTTCTTTACTTGATAAGTTATTTTGTTTGGGTACTTTTAAATATTTTAGCTCACCTATGATTATGTCCTGCGCACGCGTACCCGATTAGTCTCCGTTGAATCTGGCCGTCGCGCCGTAGTCGAAGATTCGGCTAAGACGAGCATCATCACTTATTAGGTAGCAATATGTATGTGTGAATAAGTGAGAACCCACTACATAGACAAGACACCTTACATAGGCTTTTACGCATTCACTGACCAGCAGCTCCCAATGGTACAACACACTAACACTATCATCATATCATGGCGCAAAACGCACATGCCAGCCACTGCTATTCAAGAATAAGAATAAGAATAAGAATAAGAATAAGAATCATTTATTTGCATAAAACATGAGTATTAACATGGTGCGAGCATGCAATTGTGTTGAACTGTAAATGGATGACCTACATGTTTTGCCATTACTGGCGTGCAAATTGGAGAGGGTACGCTGCAGATTTGTCACTAATGTGATATGTTATTATAAAGTAAACCTACAATCAATCATATTACAAAAAAAAAAAAATTATCAGATAAACTTAAAATTAATTATATATTCTAATAAGTATAATCAAAATTTGTCAAGAAGAAAATCATTAACGCTATAATAACATTTGTCTACGAGTACATTCTTAAGTCTATTTTTAAATACAGTCGAGGTACCAGAGTTGCAGTTGTTTAAGCATTTAACAGCTTGATTATATATTTTGGGTGCCATACCCAAGATACTTTTTCGTATTAGGGCAGTTTGCGATGGGTGCGTACAAAGTCTATTATTGTTACGTCGGTTACGTACCACAACGTCAGAGAAACTTTTAAATAAATGTAAGTTATTTTTCACGAACATTGCTACATTTAGAATATATAGAGCTGGTAGAGTAAGAATTTTGTACTTAACAAAGTATGGCTGACAACTATCGAGAGTAACCAAGTTAAACATAGCTCTTAAGCAACGTTTTTGCGTTTTGAAAACACGGTCGTACTCGGTGCTGTTCCCCCAAAAAATAATTCCGTAACATAGCACAGATTCAGCTAATCCATAATAAGCGGCTAGAAGACCATCGGTGTTAATTGTGGAACTTAGTTTATGTAGGGCATAAGCTACACTACTCATTCTTTTGCATAAACTTTCAATGTGACTTTTCCAATTGAGTCTTTTGTCTATTATAAGTCCTAGAAACTTAGCCGTTTCTACTTCGGCTATGGAATAATTATTAAAATGTATGTCGATTCCTGATAAATTATTAGATCTTTGATTAAAATGCATAATGCTCGTTTTCTTAAGATTAATTTTTAAATTGTTATTACTAAGCCATGAAATAATAGATGTCAAGGATTTATTAATGTCATTTTTGTACGATGTTTGGTCTCTACAAGCTACAGTTAAGGTACTGTCGTCCGCAAATAGTGTCATTGGTTGGCATGTCACTCTAGGTAAGTCATTAATATAGATTAAAAATAACAGCGGGCTTAATACACTTCCTTGTGGTACACCGTAGACTAGATTACGTTCTGCGGATGCATGAGTTTCTTGACATTTTGTATCAAAATTAATTTTATTTATTTTGGTAATTTGTTTTCTATCTGTAAGGTAACATTGAAGTAGAGACAGTACATTTCCTCTAATACCGTAAGCTTCAAGTTTTTGACTCAGTATATTGTGATCCACATAGTCAAATGCTTGCGTCATATCGCAGTAGATAGCACAGACTGCCGTTCTTTTGTCAACATTTAACATAATGTTCTTTAAAAAGTCAAAAATAGCCATGTTTATATTTTTATTCTTCCTAAAACCTTTTTGCTCTTTGCAGAACAGATTATTTTTTTCAAGATATGAATTTATCTCGCCATGTAGGTACTTTTCGAATATTTTGGATATGATAGAGATAAGTGCTATGGGTCTATAATTTGACATTAATTCTCTATTTTCTTTCTTGAAAAGAGGTTTAACAATTGATAATTTCAGTTGTTCTGGATACGTACCCTCCAATATACATAGATTTAAGATATGAGATAAGTGGGTGCATATATAAGAATTGACTGATTTTATTATTTTGGTTGAAACCTCGTCGTAGCCTACACTGTTGGTATTTCTTAATGATTTAATAATTTTGAATATATCGTTAGGTACTGATGGTGCTAAAAACATAGAGTTTTTCCTAGGAATTATAAATTCGGTGATTTTATTACCATATTCACTAATTGGTTCGATCTTATCAATAAAATAATCATTAAATGAGTTCGCTATTTGACTCGGATGCAAAACATATTCACCATTTATTTTAATCTTTGAAATATTTTCTTTTGGTAGATTTTGTCGAGTTTTGTTAATTATTTGCCAAGTGGTTTTGGATTTATTTACTGATGTTTTTATTTTATAATTATTTTGAGCCTGTTGAGTCAGTTTAATTATTTTTTTGAATTTTTTAGAATAATTCTGAAATTTAGTTTTATTTAGTTCTGTAGGTTGTAGCCTTGATGTCCATAGCAATTTTCTTTTATTTTTGCTGCAAGTTTTAATCCCTTTTGAGATCCATTTGGGTTTATTTTCAACCCTAATTGTCACGTTTCTGTTAGGGAAGCACAAATCATAAAAAAACCTAAAGTGTTTAATAAATATGTTATACGCAAGGTTTGAGTCAACGTTACTATATATTTCTGAAAAACTATAGTTCTTTAGGCACATTTTAAATTTTATAATATTGTCATTGCTATAATCTCTTTGTACTTTTCGCCAATAATTTATTTTTGCAGTTTTCTTCACAGGAAATAGAAGTAATTGTGCCGTGTGGTCAGATAAGGCAAGCTCAATAATTTTAGTTTGACAAGATAAGAATAAATGATCTATCTATCAACAGATATCAAGATAGCGTTAAGGGTCAGGGTGTCAGTTGGAAGGCTACCTTAATCTATATTACTAATAAGCAACTTTAGTCGTGCACCTGTTAGTAATATAAGTACAATTAATCATCTAAGACGAGGTAAAGCGACACGGATTAAGTAGACCCTTCCAATGTGACTCGAACAAGACGGGATTAAATAATTTTACTAATGATCCCTTGTTAAAGCGAAGGTAGGCGAATTTACCTTAACTTTTAATCCACCTTTTAATCCGAGGATCTCTCTATTCTGTATTTTGAGGAGAATTAGTATTTGCGGCCGTCATCTAGAATAACCTTATTACTTTGGCTAATCCTGATAATGAAAATTTTTCTCTAAGATTTTCTCTAAGAGCTAGAAGGCCGTTAATATTACGTTTTCTTGTTTATATGGGCCTGGAAATAAACTTTTTAGTTTCTAACGGCAACGCAATAAAATGATTTCAGCTCGTACTTTCCGACAGAGCGTTATTTTTCTAACAGCGGTCTTTCTACGTTAAAATAGGGGCATCTCTACACTATGCAAATTGAGCGAGACTTCAGAACCAAAAAGATAGATAACGCACTGTGTGTGTAAAGCAAATATAAAATCGAAAAAAACTCGTTTAAATATTCGATTAGTGACGCATTTACCATACAACCCGTTTTTTTTAAAGCTGTACTGTACTTCCACCGGCTTAAAGTTGGAGCGTACGCAGCGTAAGGATGAGCATGTGTAGGCTCTGTTGAGACCTGTATATTTGCGCCTCTTGAGATCCTCGGACAAATCTGCCGCCGCACCCGCCCTCACGGATGTCCTCGGAAGATGGGAAGGCGCAAGGGTGTCGACGCATATGGCGTCCCAACAAGGAGGGCACCATCAGGACAAGCACTGTGCCAACCCGCTCCAGCTTTGTCGAAAAATTAAAATTTTAGTGACATTCCAAACGAACGCATAATTTTTTTTTAAAGAACTAGTGCTGTGGACAGAAGACAAGAACTGGTAGGGCTTATTTTGCGTATACCTAAGCCTCCTAATTTGAGGGAGCCCTGCGAACATGCCTTGTCATCGTAATAGGTAGGTAATCAACTCAGGAAAGAAAAAAACCGAAATGGTACATGTAAATAATTGAAGCTCACCGGGTAAACGGAATTATAAATAGCGAAGGACCACTTAAGCGCATTAAATTTCCAACTGCACTTTTGCAATTTCGACGAACTCTAACAGGTTTTATGTTTAATTTTGCCTTTACACATTTATATTGATAAAATTCCTGACAATTTGTTTCCATCAATAAATTCGGAGAAATTACATCAGTGACATTGAAAAGCTGCCGTTTCATTTTGTCTGTCTGTGCCTTTGTCTGTTGCTTTTCAATACACCCTGTATTGCATTATTTATTCTGTTCCTAATAAACATTTTTGTATTTTCTATTGTGTGAAGATTGACTTTGAACTTTTAATTAAAATAATGCTGGACAATTCACACATCATAGCCCCTAACTGATATATTAAATAGATAAATATAATATACGAAAACGAAACGAAATACGAAAATTTGTCCTGAGGCGGGAATCGAACCCACGACCTGCGCCCGCTGCGCTACAGACGCTGCGATACTTCTTTTGCCTGAGATGAGAGATTTTATACCGAAAAAGGATATTCAGCTAATTTTTATCCAGGAAAAACGTTTACTTATATTCAAAATACCTACTGCGACTGAATTATTCTACTTAATCAAAAAAACAAGCGACCAACAGCCACGGCCACAAGTTCATCAATTCAATTTACACAGTTTTCTCATCAAAACATTTCACCTAACACCACAAAGAATGAACACAAAACTCCTGTCTTTGCAATTCCCCGACGCGTAACAAAAAACTTTCATCGACAATGGCATACGCAATTACACCGCTCTATAGCGCCATACCATTTGCATTCTCCGCTCTGCTTTTACTTTATAATGTTTCTGGTGTGAGTCAAAAGCTAAAAGCGTTTTCATTTTCAGCATGTATTGCTCCGGTAATGGATATATGACTTCCAATATTTTCTTTTTAGCTCTTCCTCAAGTTTCATGACTAAAGTTCTGCGGATAATAATCCAACACACCAACCGCACAACTCAAAAATGTTCATTCAGATATGACCTTAAAATCGTTACTTTTAGATACATGTTACAGTGACAAAATGGCTTCCCGCAAACGACCAAGTTATTGAACCAGGTGAGAACATAGGCTTTGAGCCACTTCTAACCAAAATACTAAATAATGTTGTTTTTACCTGAATAAATACAAATATACAAATACAATACAAAAATTTATTAAGTAAACTTAAATTAATTTACATAACATGGGTTTGGAACCCTCTTTTAAGTATAGAGATACCTGTGTTAGAGGGTTCCGCTCTTCCGTAATATACAGTTATATTGGAAGGTGCGTTTTTGAAAGATTGAAATTAAAATTAAACAGAGAATAAATAAATCTATTCCAAGCTTCAAACGCGTGGCTCGCGAGTTATCAGTCTACGTGAAATGCATCTAAATAATAAGAGTTAAAGCCCATATTTTAATGCATATTTTTACACCGGACAAGTTGTTTGGCGGTTATACACTGGCAGGCTAGACGCTTGTGAAGTGTCAACCCTGTGAATACGCTATTTTATGACTCATGATTTTCTGAGGACTCTTACACTGAATGCCGTAATAAAACCCGCTCTCCCCTACCATTTACTCCAAACAACTCATTCGCTTATCTACCATGAGTGTGCATGTTCCTGAATGGAGTCGAAGCTCATGCGTCATCTACGTCATTACCTGCTACGAATGTAAAGTCGTACCTTATCTTGAATAAACGCTGCGTGATACAGCCACCATTAGAAGGGGAAATCAAAGACAGGTTTTGTGTGAGAGTTATGAGAAAAAGAGCTACCTACTTAACCCTTAAATGCATGGAGTTACCTGTTAACAATTGCCTGTCGTTTATATAGCTATATTTTGCCTAATGCACACGTTGTCATTCTAGCACTCATTTTAAAGATAAAGATAAAGATACATTTATTTGGCCAAAAAAAACAGGTAGTTACAGGCAAAAGATACAGTGTACAAGTGGCGACTGTGCTGCCCCTGTTGGCCAAAAAGGGTCAAACTCAGCTCTGTGCTGACCCGCGCGTGCGTGCGGATCAACGCTGATTTTCAGTTTGAACCTGTAAATGCCATCACGGAGAAGAGAACAACCTCAAAACAATTTTGCCAAATGTTGTCTAGCTAGTACATTAGTTGTTAACTAGATATAAAAAAGGTGTTTTGTATGTTTTTGTACGTTTGCTTCTAGAATTAGTGATATGTACCCATAGATATAAGTAAAATTCTGTAGATATCGTACGTTCTCCCAGCGCTGACTCAACAAATGGCCTGTGTTGTGATACAAACGAGTATAAACGCAAAGACGCGCCATTTCCGATCATTCGAAATATACCTACCTAATGAATAACAACGATGAAAAGAC
This sequence comes from Eupithecia subfuscata, assembly GCA_963564075.1. Taxonomy (NCBI): domain Eukaryota; kingdom Metazoa; phylum Arthropoda; class Insecta; order Lepidoptera; family Geometridae; genus Eupithecia; species Eupithecia subfuscata. Next base: position 13,879,137 of record OY751112.1, on the reverse strand, counting down.
TTACCTAGACCGAAGTGTGATCGAGACAAAAACACTCAGCAGTGGACTTTATATTTATAACTAGCTGCGCCCCGCGGCTACGCCCGCCTGGAAATTTAGAATTATCACTGTGAGAAATAGATGTTGGCCGATTTTCAGACCTACTCAATATGCTCACAAAATTTCATGTGAATCGGTCAAGCCGTTTCGGAGGAGTATGGCAACGAAAACTGTGACACGAGAATTTTATATATTAGATGTGCTAAGGACGTGAAACATTTCGTCATAATCAAATTTTTGGACCTCATTTGTCGAACAAAGTCAGTGCCCTGAGCGACTCCGAGTGTAACAGCCTCGTCAGTGACCTAGTTCGACATATTCGTCTATGTAACATGTGGGTTACATAGTGGTATTGCATATGAAGTGCTTATATTATGTCAGGGCCATGAGTCAGACTCGTCATGAGTCTAGATAATGCTGGGGTCAATTCTGCTAACCAATCGCTTTGCTATGACTATGATATTATCTCACGATCGACACGTGGAATCCTTTGATGAAATGCAGCAGTCGGAAAGGTTTGTGTACATACTGGGCCCCGCGATCTACAACCGATTACCCGATAAAATAAGTGATGCCGCTTCCTTCTACATATTCAAGCACCGACTAAAAACATGGCTACTGAAGAGAGTGTTCTACAGTTTCGGGGAGTTCCTAGAGTTACTGGAACTGTAGAATACAATCCCCGTGCCGGATGCAAAGAAAATATTAGTATTAATAAATAAAATAAAATGAATGAATAGGAAGCGAAGAATACATAATTTATAGTTATCCAATTGTTTCAATTGTAAATACTAGTATAATTTTCTTTGTGAATAAAGGCTACTAATGTTATCCAGGTTTATAGCAAATAAAATTAATTAATTATTTTTTTAATGGGACAATAGCCTTTATTCACTAATAAAAGTATACTTGTATTTACAATTGAAATAATTGAGCTAACTGCAGACTGTTGCAAACAGTCTACAGGTAGCTCAACTGATCCATATCAATACCAGTCGGAAGCGTCCCCAAGACGCTGGCTAATTAATTACTGATATAATTCGAATATAAGTTAATATTGATGTAATTGTAACGAAGACCATGTGATATAATTTAATTTGACGTGTAAATTTATATATATCAATAAAATGTTGAAAGAAACTTCAATTAGTGCGAGCGCTGCTATTTGCACAAAGAGATTGCTAGAATTGCTAAGTCTTGAATAATTTCAGCCTCGACACTTTTGACGATCGTCCCTCCATCTGTAGATTTTTCATCTAATATAGAATACCAAAACGTGTCTATGGTAGCGATAATGCGGCAATACCATTGTCATTGCGAACCGATTAGCTCAGCAGAATTGAACCTCTGGATATTTACACAGCATCTAGCCTGAAAGTAAACAGGCTTGCTAATGGGTATCAAATAAACATTGTTCTTGCATCGAACACGCAATCTTTTGCGATCTAGACGGACACTCCAATGCGCCGCAGAGGTGAATATTGGTCATAGGGTTTTTTGTTTATCCCTGAAATCCTTTCAACTATAAACATCACAGAGTTTCAACGGTTATGTATTTACTCAATGTAAACAGTTACGTAGTTCTGACGTTCGAAGTTTTCCTTTGATGTTTAATAAATGACGATAACTTGAATCCAAAACCGTTCAGGAACAATTTGCAAACAGTTTATTAATTCCTGTTTAGTTATAGTTAGCGCCAGATATAACTGAGCTATAGGGCAATCCCGGGGATGGTTGTCTAGGGTAAAATAGACAAAAATTACGTCACTTTTTGATCGAATGCGTAAAGTATTTAAATTCCTTCCTTCATCTTCAATAGGGGTTATTCCAGTTTTCCCCCTTGAAATCCCCCTTAATAGTGTACAAAATAAATGACGATGCGATGTTATTATTGTTTATTTAACTTCTAGAGAACAATCTACATGCTTGGCTTACAGGTGAAACAGGTGGATCAATCCGAGTGATAATATTGGCGACAGTTTCGCCTTGTATTGTGTTATTTTTATGAGAACGTTCTATGGGAACGGTTATTTACATCTCATTTACTTAAAGTTCCCAACTGAGTTATGGGATAAAGAGCCATGTTTTATTCTAGGTCTAGAGCCAGATTGGGCTAAAATTTTTAGAGCTGCATAGGTATGCAGCTCTATAAGTTCTCAATCCGTTCTGTATATTTAGCGTGAAGAAGTAACAAACATCCATGTATCCATCCAAACTTTTGCAATGGAATGAATTTGAGAAACTTAAGGAAGTTGTTTATTAAGCTAAATTGACATTTGGGTTTCTAGAAGATAAATAAATAATGCTGGACAATCCACACAGAATCATCTAGCCCCAAGGTAAGCAGAGCTTGTGTTATGGGTACCAGATGACTGATATACATTATATAATACAATATTATAGATAGATATTTTTTAATATACATAAAAACTTCGCCCGCCACGCCACCACGGGTCGTCTATATTTATATAATATAATTATAATATTAGTGTGATATTCTGACCCATTACTCTCTGTATTTCTCTCATTCAATGAGAATTAATTCATTAATCGGTTCAGTATTTTAAACCATAATAGATTTTTCATATCAATGGATGAAAGGAGTAATTAAATTTAATTTCAAAAATATGGATGGAATGTGTGACAGATGACATCAGTAAGAAAGTAATGAGTACTGAGATAACGACTGATTAAAATTAATGGAATAAAAAAACAATTTGTGCAGACCCCGTGTAAGAGTCCTTTATTTTTCGCAGAAATAAAATAGCACATAGTTGTGTACCTTGAATATTCATTTTATCTGTTTGAACGTTATTTTCTAGGTAAATAGGTATTTCAAATATAATGTAAACAAGACTAAGATTAACGATACACCATCAAAGCAGAGCTGCTATTCCGTCAAAGCTTTGAGTCGTGCGTGCCTCTGTAATAAATTCTTCAGAGTGTACTTGCGAGCAACGCGATAGTAGGCGATGCTAGGCGGTGGCGTTATATTCTTGGCGGTTATATGAACAGATACTAATATGCGGCAGGCAAATGCTCGGCGACTATTGCATTTATAGATTGCGGTCGACAATTTTCCTACGAGAACTGTCGTAATTAATGTAAATATTATTCTCTTGTCATTTTTGCAATTTTAAATTCGCTAGATGACTCAGTAGTTCGGTTGTCCAATCGAACCGAACTTGACCTTTGTTATTTAATAAAAGCTGAGATTTCTTCTGCGTATGTCCCCAATCCAAGTAGGAACGGACGCAGGCCGTCGCAGGCTCTAAGCCTATAAGTGATACGAATAGAAAAACCAGCTGCCATTATTACCGCTCACTCTCACAGTGCTCGATATCTACAAAACATTAATTCCAAACTAAGTAGAGTAGTGTATTCGGTTTATACGGTGACTTATCAATGTCAAACTATTGTCGCTATCTCTGCAACTAAGTTACTCGTTATTCGTGTGTAGAATTTATCCACCTATGCATGAAGAACACAGAAGCTTCTCGTATCATTGTATGTAGGTAATATTCAACAAAACAGAATGTGAAGTTTCAGCCTGATCCGTTATGCAGGTCAATTCATGTATTCGGATCGCACTATTTTCGCCGCACTGTTTCCCTGTGTCGCATTGTCGCGGTGTTTATTTTCTTCGGTTTCATATTCGTCGTGAAAATTAAGCGAAAAAGCGGCAAAATTCGATTTAGGCAACAATTCGTCACAACAAAAAAGTTTTCTAATTGGTCACAACGCAAAAAGCATTAAAATTTATTTAAATCAGTCATAATGTTAAGTCACGTCTTACTGTATACATCTATCTCGACTTGCAATCGTTGATCGCATTTGAATCGACCAGCAGTAGTTATGGCATACAGCAGTACGTCCAAGCATAGACTGATAACATGTATTTTATTAGTTCATGGTTCAAGCGCAGTTCAAAACTTGAATAACATGAGATAAATTTTCACATAATTTTTTCAAACTAGAAAATTGAAATTATTGGCAGCATTGGCACTATAGACACAATAGGATTGTTAAAGAGGTATATTGACAAGGAAAATTACAATCAAAGAATTGAAACAAATTAGAATTTACTTATTCTAATTTGTTTCAATTCTTTGATTGATTGTTTACAATTGAAACAATTGAGCTAACCAGACGTTGGCGTTTGCAACCAGTTCTAATGATTGTTTACGGCGCAGAAAGGACATGTGCTCCACAACTAAAATATTCAAACTACTGAAAATTTCAATCAAATGTTGATAGGCTAGAAACTGTTTCCTTGATATTAAGCTAAATATTTAACCTATCCTATACCTAACTATTAAGCCAAACTAGCGGTTTTCAACTTTGATTTCCTAAGACTAGTAGTTCTACGAACAGTAGACCTCGCGGGCATTAAGTTTTTATAACAATTAATTTACCCTATTAAAGTTTTATGAAACGGAATATTTATTTATACGGAATATTTAAGTAGGTACCTGTTAGTTAAGGTACATGTTTTTTGTAATTCCTGTTTGTAGATAGGTATTCTGCTATTATGCTCGTCATGCCAAAAATCCTTACCGGATCTTTACCAAATTTTAATGAGAACAGTTTTAAATTACTAGGTACCTTCCAATTAAAAATATAATTATCGAAATCAGATGTTAAGCCTTTTTGTTAGGAAATATGCCTTTAATCGAAAAACACCGTCGACAATTTTTTTTATCTAAAATCGTAAGATCTGTATACCAATTCTCGTTCAGATTGGTTGTTAAAAACAACCTGTAGAGGAGTACGTACATATTGACTGAAACGCTAAATTTTCTATACTTGATGCAGAGACGATTCGCTTACTTCGTTCACTCGGTCAAAAAAAAGAAAAAAAACTTTCTCAGGAACCGCTGAATGTGAACAAGAAATGACTCACCAATCGCTTCGCTATTTGCTAGGATACGACTGGAATTCCGCTAAATTTGTTCAAACAAGTTCCAATCACACAAAATTCAATTATTCGACTAGCAAGGAGAACTAGCCTAGCTTACTCAATTAAAAGCTCGTTAGTGTAGACGTTACCTACAGATACTTACTAACTAAATCTAACTGTAGAAACTAGTATAATCCGCGCGCGATCAGAATAGGATGGGTCCCTTTCAAACTGAAAGAAAAGTCGTTGGACATTTTCTATCAAAAGGTTCTTTCTATCCCATTTCGACAGCGTGGATTAAAAATGAGATTTTTTAAATTTACTTTGACAAGGTTCCGTCCCAGTGTGATCTCGCGTGGAATAAGGGTCTCCCAGACAGACGCGGCCTGCGGTGGCGACCAATTCGACTAACGAATAGCAACAAACGCGTGTTCACGAGTAGGTTTTACACTGCTACTAGATAAAATAAGTTTAAGCAAATTTTACTCTTCTGTTCTGTGTAAGAACTAGTTAAGTACCTTAACCAAAGAAAAAATTAGGCATGTAAAAATAAATAAATAATACTGGACAATACACACAGAATCATCTAGCCCCGAGCTAAGCAGAGCTTGTGTTATGGGTACTAGATGACTGTTAAACATTACATAGATAGACATTTTTTAGAATACCAGGAACGAATATTTGTTGATCGTACAAACATTTGTTCCAAGGCGGGAAGCGAAACCGCAACCTCCTGTGCCGCAGGCGAACTTTCACCCACTGTGTCACATAGGTCGTCGAAATGTGTTGTGTTGTGTTGTTAGATTGCATTGGCTGCCACCGCAGGCCGCGTCTGTCTGGGAGACCCTCATTCAAAAACAGTCTAGTTACTTTTATATAACTCTAGAAACACCAAGAGCTAAAAGTTAAAGTGCTTCGGATGGACCAGGAGTGATTGTAGTACAAACTAGCGGGTTTGATACAAACGGATTGAACTTTTGACGTGACAACGTCTTATAATTCGATAGAGCCGGCTGCACGCACGAAAAAACATGACGTCATGCGGCGTTACCTCGCTCTGAGGCGTTCCATGTAAGGCTTGAAGTGCAAGCGAGAGCGCTCGACATCCGTCTCTCTCCTACTTGAGTGAGCGATGCGTCTGCGTGGACAGCTGCTATACTATAGTACATTTACATGTTTTGATCGAGTATCAAATGCTACCATTCCATCAGTATTTTCTTAAGACGTTGTCACGTTCAACTATCGTCAGTAAACCGACTTTACAGACAACCAATTTTTTTGTGGTCGATTTTGGCATCTGTTCGAAGCGACGCGTGACTCGAGAGCTGGTGAGTATCTGGCACAGCGAATCAGCATTGCCATACAGGGCAATGCAAGCAGCGTCTTGGGGACGCTTCCGACTAGTATTGATATGGATCACTTGAACTACCCGTAGATTGCTTGCTTCTTTACCTGGTACCCGTAGATTCAGCAGGTAGCCCGACTGTTAAATAGAAATTTCGCATGTTCATTTCAGGAAAACTGAAATATATTATCCCATCAATAAAACTTAAGGCACTTGTATGCCTAAAACTAGCGCTGCTTCCTTATAATTACGTTACTCAAAGGAATTTTTAAAAGTCCATTATACAGTTTATGATACCATCATAAGCTTAATTTTAATGCCTGTAAAATAGTTTTCTTTTATTTCCTTTATGCAGAATAGCAAAGCTGCTCTTGGTGGCCACCGAACTCTGTTTCCGCTTCTCTGTCTAAATTATACGAAACTAAACTATTACAGAGGGTTAAAAAATTGCTTATGATGGGTATCACAAACTACATTGTATACTTAAAAATTCTTGTGTTTAACGTAATAATATAATAAGTAAAAATAGGTGGCGGCGCTAGTGTGCAGCATACATCCGCCTTAAACCCATTTCACCACACCATTAAACAAAAATATGGAATTGAAGCAAAGCTCTCCAATTTTGTAAAATAGCCTTCTGGAATGTTCTCGCTCCAGAAGTTTGTCCTAGTTCAACTGTTCCCCATGGTTCGACTGTTACCGGATTCCGAACGGCCATTACGAAGTAACGATTCAATCAGAAACCAACCAGCCGATGTTCTTGATAGTACTACTGGAATGCGAAAATGATGAAATGGGAATTACTGGTTTAGAAATGGCATCGATTACTAATATGAAAATGACGGAATTATATTGAAATGATTGCAAGCGATGCTTAAACTAAATATTGATCAAATTAAATGTTTAAATTATGTACAACAAATTATATACGTTATTTAACGGTGTTTTTAATTATTTATAGTGGAAGACTAGGTACTCTTTTGCAATGGGTATGCCTGCAGAAATAGAGTAGGTACATGTACAATGTACATTTGATAAAAAAAGGTAGCACTCCGGGAGTGCCGGCAGAAGTGAAAACTTACATCTTACGATCTTACGCTTTTTCGATCAGCATCACGTGACCCTGACGCGAGTTTGAAAGTTTTTACCCATACAAAAAAAGTGCTCAGCGCCGCTAAAGAAGTTTTCACTTCAAAAAAACAAATGTTCATTGAACTCATTTTAGACCAAATGTGCCATACGCCATAATTGTGATCTATAATGTATTGTACATAACAAGTACATCAGTTATCTAGTACCAGCATACGCTGTGCTAAGATTGGGGCTAGATAATGCTGTGTGAATTATCCAGCATTATTTATTTATTTATCTTTCAGGTATCAATATGGTGTCGGCCTTTCGACAGTAGCCGGTTCCTTTTATAAAGTTTTTTCACCGAAAACAACACAAAGGTGTCTTCCAGAACAGGTAATGATGATAACCATCAGTTCAGAAGTAATAACAAACACATCTTCACATCCAAACTTTCGCCTTTAGTTGGCAACCCTATAGGAAGTTTGAGGTTATTTTCTGCCTCAGTTACCTCGGCGTACTTTGGTACACAGAATTTAGCTAAGCACATTTATACAGCACCGCTTCTGCGAAACACCCGCATGTTAACAATAAGTAAAAGTATGACAACTAGCTCAACAGTTAGCAGACAATGGTCAGCATGTTTTCTGCTAGCTGTCAAGGCGACGACGATTAGCTGAAAGCTCGCTGCCCACGCCTGGTCAGCAATGAGGTGCGTGATCGTACAACTTGTATAAAGAAGACGTAAACATGACGTGGCTAAGTTGCGAGCTTACCGCGCTGTTTGCTATTTTATGCTGTCACATGTGAAGCGTGTGGACATCTGATGTTCAAAGTTGCCTTGAAGAGATCGTTCATAGCAATAAGGCCACCCTGTAAACTTCCACGATTCACATAATTTCTTTCTGTATGGTTTTTTGTCTTTGTTTGGTACAATGTGTTAGCTGTTTCATTTATTTATTTATTTATTAAACTTACAAGGCTATGTTATTGCTGTATAAATGTGCTTTAACCTCTAGATAATGTTCTTTACAAAACACTAGCAGTGTACTAGTTAGCTAGCGGTTTGCCCGAGACTATTCCGTCCACATAAACCACAAAGAAGTGCCTTTTAACCACAAAAGAAGCGCCTTTGCTTTAATAAAGGCTCTATTATGTTGGAATTGTGTTGTCAGACCCTTTCGCGCTTGCACGTTTCTACAACAATACCTAGGGGTCGCCGTTTGTGTTTGAAATATAAAAATATTTTTGTGCATAGAACAACTGGCCGGTGTTGATGGGATTCCTCTACCAACACCTTTATCTGTTTCCCGAATGAAAGCTATTTATGTAATTTTCATGGTATCAGCTTAAAACAAGTTATTAGGTAGGTACCTACGTGGCTGGTACGTGTGTAAGTACCTATTTATAATGTGTGGTACTCTGACCTACCAAGACTTTTCTTTTGTAAGATATATTCGTACAAAAATAATAGACTATGCAGTACCTACCATTTATAGCTCACCGAAGAATACTGGAAAGTAGAAAACATAGTGGTTGGCATAGCAGATTCAGAATCTAATTATTTAATTAGCTAATCTAATTATTTAATTATTGCAAATCCTTCTAATATTCTAAAGCCAAAAATTTGTGAAATCTGAATTTTTGTTACCTGGATCTCCAAATAATAGTCTGGTAAAACTGTTCCTTCTTCGGCTTTTACCAAACTTTTACCCTCAACAAAATGACTGGGCAGTGATTTAATAATGTAGTAGCAACAGAAATAAACAATAAGTGAACATTTAAATTGTCTACGTATTACACAGTTCATGAGATAAAGCCCGCTGACGGACGGACGGACAGCAAAAACTTAGTAATAGTGTTTCCTCAGCACCCTTTGCGTACGGAACCCTAAAATGCAAATGTAGACCTCATTTGTAACAGTCACCACCCAAGAACAAGAGAAACTGCTCCAAAAGGCCAAAACAACCGAATTATCTAATCAACTATGCACTTTGAGCGTGCTAAGTACTAAAAGGACGACAGTTGAAATGTGTCGCAACAACTGCACACTGGTTCCACATACGTCGACTTTTCACGTCGTAAATTCTATTTGTCAAAAGCGACGTGTGTTTTGCTTTGTGTTGACACAGCTTATTCACACGTACATATTTTAGGAATAAAGGACATAGCACATCTGTATAGCACCGCCGTGCTCACGCACGCCTCTGCTTGCGGTGTCCACGCGGTGACAGCTAGCAGCAAGCTCGCTGTACACGCACGATCGGCAAAAAGCCGTATGGTACAACTTGCTTCAAACGCAAAGCAGTCCACGCGGTAAGCAAGTTGTAAGCCTGCTTTGTTGCGACAAACACGCTTACCAAGCGCTGTTTGCTTTTTACGTTGTCGCTATAAAATACATCTAAAAATTACAAAAGAAGGTCCATATTTGAATTATCATTTTTAAGATGTGCGGTGGCAGCTATGTTAGTCCATGTATGCTACAACCTTAAGGCCGCTTACTCCCTAGCTGTAACCACATATAGCTGCCATTTCGTGTCACTATAACCGAAAATAATAGCCGAAGCAGTCATGTGGTAAAACTACCAATGGAATCTCGAATACATGACGTGAGTGACGATATTTTGACGGCGTGCTATTAGTTGTCACTACACACATCCTCTCCTCTCCTTTTTGGAAACTTATTGCGAATCGATCGTCACCTTTGTATTGAAAAACATACTTACATACTTTATATATTCGTATAAAGTTGTGTTCTCCTAATGGCACGTGGCATCGGATTATGAGAGTGAGGGAATAAATAGTGCACCAGTGTATGAGCACACACTTGTGCACACTAATAATGTCCTGCGCATCAGGTTAGTCTCCGATGAGACTGGCCGCAGTGGTCGAAATTCGGCTAGGAGGACATCATCATCACTGTACCCCTTTTAGCGAGAACGCACCTCAAACAACATAAAACCTTCCTGCCCAATAATAAGGTACATTACTGCTTCACATTTTGCCTACATTGAGCGTTGCATTTTGACCACCCCTCTCCATTACGGGCGAGATAAACGAGTACGGTCAGGCAGAGCTTGAAACGGTTACGGTACAGGGTTACGCTAGCTATAAAATTACGGTACCGCTTTGATTTAAAGGTAGATTTAAACTGGTTAAAAATTACGACACGTAGTATAAAATGGTACTATTACTTTATACTGTTTTTACTATAATGCATTTTACAAAACCCAAAAAGTTCAAGTCAAAGTTTTTTCGATAAACGAGAGTGCGACGCTTCCAGTTTCTTTGACTCAGATGCCTACTAACTATTTAGTGAGCAAAACTGGTTAAGATAATTTTGGCTTACCTCAATTTTATAATTCGGGTATCATCAAAAACAAAGATATTATCGCTATATTTCGCTATTGAGAAGTCACGATACAGTTATTCAAATAAGGATATCTTAATTTAAAGGACGCCATATTTTTAACCTTTTCAACCGCAATTTTTCCGGTTATTCAAGCCCTGCGGTCAGGGATGATAAAAGGTCATCTGCGATGCTGTCGCGGATGAAATACTGGCTTTAGTTAATAAAGCGAGAGATTGCCGGTGTGGGATATTGGTTATCTAGTTACTGTTACAAATTTTGCTTGGTTTAAATACGTTGGTACTCCATAGGGTGCGTTATGTTGGCCGAGTTATCGCAAACGTGTTTCGTAGTGAGTGACAAATTTAATAGTTATAACAAGCCTTTCCCTTAACCTTAACGCCTTCCTAAATGACTGGTGGGAAATCGCGCAAGATCGCACGGAGTGGAAACAGTTGGGGGAGGCCTTTGCCCAGCAGTGGGACGGAATAGGCTGAATAAAACAAAAAAACAAGCCTTTCGGATCGCTATAACCCGGTATTACGAGTACATGTGAACATCTTTATAATACACTAGACGATCGCCTCGCAGTTTCACCCGCGTAGTTCCCGTTCCGGGATATCCGGGATAAAATATAGCATATGTCACTCCCTGAAAAGTAAGCTTCCTAACGGTGAAATAAGTTTTCAAATCGGTCCAGTAGTTTCGGAGCCTATTCAATACAAACAAACACACAATCAAATCTTTCCTCTTTATAATATTATTATAATACACAAAAGACAAAACAGTTTTTTTTTGCGTAGCAGGTGAAGTAGGCTCCGTTAGTCTTCGAAATGATTTATTACATCTTATAAAAAACAAGATCCGTCAAGTGCGAGTGTAACTCGCGCGCCGAGGGTTTCGAACGATTGTCAACAAGAAGGTATTTACTAAAGGTACCGGTTAGAGACTTCGCAATTTAATAAATACCTAAAAATAGTAGGTTTCAGATACTATTGTTAAAATAATTCAAAAATTATGAAACCTGAAAAACTCGTTTCAAATGTCCAAACAAATACCTTTCATTTGATAACCCACTCAGTGGGGTAGCCCCCCCCTTTTGATAATTATTCCCCCCCTTTTTTAACAATTTTTCAAATTGATTATTTTTTCGACTTTTTCAAAATTCAAAATATTTCAAAAAGTATGTAACCTACAGAAGTTTCAATAACTATTTTGAAATGTTCAAAATAATATCTTTCATTTGATACCATTTAACTTTGTTTGGACAATGTGTATTGAAAATTATCATGTTCATTTTTCATTTATTTATATTTTTCTTCATATCTGTACAAGCGCACGAAATGTATTATTATAATAAAAATAAAAACTGACCTTTCGTTCCGGTGGTGTACAGAACTATCGTAATTGCTGGACATTATTACATTTATTGAAATGGTACCTACCTCATCAGCACAGTCAAGTTCACTACTGAACGTGCCAAAAAGGTTTTTTTTGCCATAATCACCATGGTTGGCAATCGAATTTTTATCCGAAGCGTTCTAAACGCCGTGTACAGTGACAGCAATCGATCGTGAATCCAAAAATAAATACAAAATGATTTATGTTGGTTCCATGTAGTTATTAAAGTCCGAACATTGGCAGCTTGCCAGAAGTTTATAATAGATTTATATTATAACAGTCCATTATACAGTTTGTGATACATATCATAAGCTTTATTTTAATGCGCATAAAGTAGTTTTCTTTTATTTACATTATACAGAATAGCGAAGTTGCTCTTGGTGGCCACCGAACTCTGTTTCCGCTTCTCTGTCTAAATTATAAGAAACTCAACTATTTCAGAGGAATTAAAAATAGCTTAGGATGGGTATCACAAGCTGAAAATTCTTGTGTTTATCGTAATTATAAGTAAAAATAGGTGGCGGCGCTAGTGTGCGGCATGAGTCCGGCTAGAGTACTGTAACGCTCGGAAATATCGTACCCTACCCTACCTGATCACTAGTGATTATCTATCAATAAAACTAAGTATTTTACTATAAGTTTTGTATTAAAATTGTGATTTAAAGTGGCCAATGATCGTCTAGTTAGCGGTAGGACTCATACATTGTGATGTAGTAACTCAGATTCTTTTAGAAGCTTAAGACAAATGAAATAAACGTTAAAACTACTTAGGTTATTGACTCTTCAATCCTGGTACAGTAGTATAGCACCCCTCTTTCATGGCCGTCTCAAACCATGATACTCCCATGCTCTGAAACAACTGAAATTACATAGTAAGCGAAGAACCTATAATATCTCGGCATTGTGACTTTGGTTGGTTACTCTGCCTCTCATTTTGCGGAACCTGAGAACTTTGCTTTATCCCGTATAGGTATAAGCCAAATTTATCTGGTTGGTGCCCCACTACGACGTTTCTCTTTTCGTCTCCTCGGGGAAAGTCGAAAGCAGACGGCTATCGCCCTTCCCGTACTCAGAGATAACCAGACATTTAAAAGCAAAGCGTTTGTAAATCGCTAACTCAGGAGAGTTTGATGGGGAATGATCTCAAGCGATCCAAATACATCCTACCTCACTAAAACTCTAGCCCACCTAATCCCATACCTAGTCCACGCGGGAAGTCCTAAGAAGTAAACGTGTGGAACCACATTCCAGTCCAACCGCAGATCAAAACAATAGATTTAATAATCAGGTTAGTTCAGGGCCTTACAGCACAAGCATTCACCAACACATCCAGGAACGTTGCAGTATCGACAGAATGTGTTTAATAAATATAATAATAAATTAGAATAGTCGGTTCTGGGATGTAACACCATCCGTTTACAATACGGAGAATTATTAGAAATGAAAAGTGTGGGTTTACGTAACCTGAATCTGATTGATAGAAATTTGCAATCCATCCTAGAATTCCTCCCTGGTCTCGTTCGATGGCTGAGCCGAACGATTCCCGTCAAAAAGAATTCACTATTCCTGTAAAACCTAGAATAAACCCCAAATTTTCACTTTTCTTCAAAACTCACGATCTCCTCCCCCTGACATCTCTGTACCAACTCTCAAGAAGCCCATTTGTTTTCCTAGAATCGTCAAATTCAAAAATCATGTTATTCGGAACATGATTTATGAAGGTTGATATTCTTTTTAGCATGGCGTTCGAACTCATTTACAGCTCCGTATATATTTCTAGTGTTACTAGCTATATCAAAATGTGTTAATTATTTCTATATTTGCAAATTAAACGAACCAGCATAAACTGGACCGTTACAGCGACCCCAAATCCTTAAGCATTTCCAAAGAAGTAAGGATTTCCTAAAATTTCAAATAATTTACAAATATATTTAGTTTTTTTTTATGATTTTTCTATTTAATTTTATTAAATAGTGCTATTATTGAACTCTTAATTTATTTAAACTTGTAATCACATACATTTTACTGTTTTGTGTATTTAAACCAGGTTTAAAACAATCAATATGGTCCAGCGCCACATTCATAATCTAATTGTCAAGTTAACTCTATTGCATTATCAACGTTTCACAGAGTAAAAACAATAGCTCCTGGAACATGGTCGTGAATCATGGCATCCCTAATAGAACATCAGTCAACTTATGATAGGGTACCAGACCTCACACATAACTCAACTAAAACCAGATCAATTGCCTGTTACCTGCTTAATGACCCGACCAATAACACAATTTCAATTTACCCCAAAATCCCCACAAAGGCTTTAAATCCCATTCTAAACTTGGAGTTTGTGAAGTGTGCTTAGTTCTGGCCTAATAGGTGAAGTATGAGGTTCTATGAAGCCAGTCCAAGCTGCAATTCAGATCTCAGATTTTTCAATGTAATCTGACAAGATCTCAGTAACCTAACTCCAGAATTATTCCTTCATAGAACCTGTATGTGATGCGCATGTGACTCAAGTCCAATAAACCGTCCCAGATTCCGAAATAAGATTAATTACGAGGGCACACTGCACTCCGATTTTACTGATACTTACTAAACATTCATACAAACTCACTGCTTACTCCTCTCGTACAAGTTATGTATATCAATCCCTCTTCCTTCTTGCAAAACCCCGCAAACAATTCAGTCATGTCTTGCCCAGTAATCAACCTGTACCTGAATCCGTGACACAGAGCCTCCATTATTTTTAGTTATTTGTTAGTTATTCACGACTCTTAATAGTATTTTATTAGTTTGTTGCAAGCTTTATTTTGTTTTCATATTTTTCTCATTCCTCCTGCCGACTATTTTTCCGATGGCCAACCATTTACCTGGACTGACAAATAACTAATTTTCTAACCAAGCTAAATAGCCCAACTTGTTGGACGGTAGGAATATAGTCCATATACCCCAAGTCTATGGAACACGTAAGTAGGGTAGACACCTTGGACGAGTGAAATTAGGCCGGTCTTGTTGTTAGACAGAATGTAGACCAACCCTATGTCCATGAATTTAAGGTCAAACTCACAGTTCCTGTCCGATTCTAAGGCCTACTGTCACTGTCAAACCTACAAAATCCACCCGCGTTTCCGCACTATTTTCTGAAGGCAGAATTGTGTCAACCCATGATCATCATCATCAACATCATCATCATCAATGGCCTTTACATCTACAAAGGATGGTTTATGTAACCAAACCATGATACAGAGCTAAAAATAAACCGAAGAATAAAGAAGGATTCTGTAATAAATAAGGCCCCGTTCCAACGCAATCGAACCTTCATCATACTGAACCAAAATAAAAATAGAAGGTGGAAATTCTGAAATATTTAAGGTTCCATTCCATTGTAATCGAAGTTAATTTTAAGGCCCCGTTCCAACATAATCGAACGGTACGATATGGTCTCAAAAATATAAAAGGAAGATGTAAATTCTGAAATAAATAAAAAGAACAACGCTATGCTTTAATTTTAGTATTAAATTTAGTTTATTTTAATCGTTTAATTTATTATTATTTTTTTTTGTTTAAAGTTCAACGCTATGCTTTAATTTTAGTTTTAAATTAAGTTTATCTTAACAGTTATAATTTTGAGACAATCAATGCTATGCTTTAATTTAAATATTATTTTAACAGTTATAATTTTGAGACAATCAATGCTATGCTTTAATTTAAGTATTATTTTAACAGTTATAATTTTGAGACAATCAATGCTAATTTTAGTTTATTTTAGATGATGCTGTGTGAATTGTCCAGAATTATTATTATTACTATTATTTATTATTGATTATTGGTTATTGATTATTGATTATTGATTATTGGTTATTGATTATTGATTATTGATTATTGGTTATTGATTATTGATTATTGATTATCGATTATTGATTATTGATTATTATTTATTATTATAAACGTTTTAAACGACCCCAAGTGTCAAATCGCGAAATCAATGCTATGCTTTAATTTTAGTTTATTTAAACGGTTTAATTTCCAATCGACCCCGAGTGTCAAAACGCGACCGTTATTCTACCTCGTGTAAAACGGCCTTAATATACCGTGACATTCTACCTACAACGTAGTTCCATATTGACACTGGCAGAGTCGAAGGCAAGCGGCCCCATTAAAAAAGAAGTTGAAATAATTCGACTTTGACGTTTCGTTCGACATGACATTTGACAAAAACGTAAACAAACAAACATTTTTTTCTTTTCAAGGGTCACCACAATGCACGACAATTTACTGCACGGCTCCATAATGCTCACCCCAACAATCCGTGCCAAAACGGTTTCAATTATCTGGGTGTACAATATCTCGACGCGCAATATCAGTCTGTGTAAGCTTGTCACGTGACGATAATGCACAACCACCAAAATCAGAAGCAATGTACACGAATTATTAGGCTGTACAAATTTGGTCACCAATTATTGTGCCGTACAATATCCGGCCGTACATTATTGTCTCCCCTTTTCAAGACACAAAAGACAAAATAACAATTTCGACAAGATAATTGAGGTTTCTAATGTTTGTTTCCAATCCTATGCGGAAGCCTGTGATTGAAAGAAACCGCGCCGCCGCGCTCCGCTGTTGACCGGCAAGAACAAATGGATTTCCTATGTTTATCGTGAGTACACCATTTTCTATCAATCCTACGCAAATCAAACCGCAAAATAACCTTTTCGGTAACCTCTGACATTTCAATGTAGACGAACCAAGTCCCTTTTGAAGTCAGAAAATGCCAGATAATGACAAGCAATGCCAATTCGTACGAATGTTTACACATTTTTCCCTTATTTATTTCAGAAATAAACCTTACGACCCCTACGTCAAACTCACCCCTTCACGAGTCAAAACAGACCCAATCCATCCGCAACGCGTCGTCCAGCGGCGCGCCCCTCCCGGATTCCTTTGCCGAAGCTAGCAGAGCGGCGCGCTCCTCCCGGACTCCTTTGCTGAAGCTAATAGTGAACGCGCCAATCACCTGGCTAGCCGTTCGATACAGTACTCCATTTCTCCATTGCCCCGTCCAGCAACACGCCTCTCCGGTTCACTTCGTCGAAGCTGGCAGTGAATATGCCTATACCTCAAGAAAGAATCAAGTAAGTACATTTAATTGACTTCAAGTCTTAGATATTCCTAACTAGTTTATGCCCGCGGCTTCGCACGCGTCGTTTCTATAAACGTTCAAAGGTGATTCCCATCCCATGGGAACTGATTTATGGGATAGAAGTATTCTATGTTTGATTACAGAACTAGAATCACCTGCATGCAAAACCTCAACCCAATCCGTTCAACAGCCTAGACGTGAAGATGCAACAAACGTCCATCCATCCAAACCTTCGCATTTATAATATTAATGTGACTAGCTAGACGTAACGTTCTCGAATCCCACGTCTGGGTGTGACAACTGCTCTGCACTCAATCCTCTGTGACGCAGCGAGCGAAGATCCGCCTGCGACGACAGGAGGTTCGATTCCCGCCTCGAGACAAACGTTTATACGATCTGCAGATACTTGTCCAAAGCGTACTTGATGTTTCTATGTACAATAAAAATAATCTATCTACACTGCACCTCTGATGCTAACATATTCGTAGCTAGAACCCTAATAAAATAATTTTATTTCTTGCTTATCTCAGATGACGCTTGGAGATCGTTGTCCACTGCACGGCCCGCTTCTGCACCATCAACACCGCTTCAGATGAGGCCTGGAGAATGTTGCTCACAGCTCGGCCTGCTTCTCTATCATCAATACCGCGTATACCGCTTCAGATGACGCCTGGAGAACGCTGCTCACAGCACGTCCAGCTTCTCCATCATCAACATCGCCCATTCGACACCAGTGCTAGATATTAAGGAAAATTGAGTTATTGACTGAGATTAAATATTATTTTAAAGCGACCCCCCAACTTGTCGATTCTTGTCTAACCTTCTACTCACTTCAGCCTCTAAACCTTATTCTATTATTTCACTTGCAACATATTTTACGAGAATCGAACCCGCACCTCGCATCTAAATCTTATTCTATTATTCCGTTTGTCTTAAGATTCTTTCCATTTCACTGCAACAAATTGTGCGAGAGTCGAACTCGCACTTCACATCTAAATTTACTCTAACCTAACCCGAATAGCTATTTTAAATCATTTTATTCAATACTATTTTTTTTTTTACGCGACTTTTGATTATGATTATGGATTAATATATTATTAGATAGATAGGTACTCATTATTATTTTGGTTGTTGTTTATTGGTTTGTTGTTGGTGTTGTTTATTGTGTTGTTTGTTAGTTTGTTGATTGTCGTTAGTTTGTCGTTACTTTTGTCATTACCTTTGTCGTTACCTTTGTCGTTACCTTCGTCGTTACCTTTGTCGTTACCTCTGTCGTTACCTTCGTCGTTACCTTTGTTGTTACCTTCGTTGTTACCTTTGTCGTTACCTCTGTCGTTACCTCTGTCGTTACCTTTGTTGTTAATTTGTTAGTAATTTTGAAGGATTCTGGTCATATTTTTGATATTTTTAAGTAATTTTTAAAATCCTGATCACATTTTTTTTAATTTTGTAGGATTTTGGTTATATTTTTGATATTTTTAAGTGATTTTTAGGATTCTGGTCACGTTTTTATAATTTTGTAGGATTTTGGTTATATTTTTGATATTTTTAAGTGATTTTTAGGATTCTGGTCACGTTTTTATAATTTTGTAGGATTTTGGTTATATTTTTGATATTTTTAAGTGATTTTTAGGATCCTGGTCACGGCACCAAATTGTAACGCTCGGAAATATCGTACCCTACCCTACCTGATCACTAGTGATTATCTATCAATAAAACTAAGTATTTTACTATAAGTTTTGTATTAAAATTGTGATTTAAAGTGGCCAATGATCGTCTAGTTAGCGGTAGGACTCATACATTGTGATGTAGTAACTCAGATTCTTTTAGAAGCTTAAGACAAATGAAATAAACGTTAAAACTACTTAGGTTATTGACTCTTCAATCCTGGTACAGTAGTATAGCACCCCTCTTTCATGGCCGTCTCAAACCATGATACTCCCATGCTCTGAAACAACTGAAATTACATAGTAAGCGAAGAACCTATAATATCTCGGCATTGTGACTTTGGTTGGTTACTCTGCCTCTCATTTTGCGGAACCTGAGAACTTTGCTTTATCCCGTATAGGTATAAGCCAAATTTATCTGGTTGGTGCCCCACTACGACGTTTCTCTTTTCGTCTCCTCGGGGAAAGTCGAAAGCAGACGGCTATCGCCCTTCCCGTACTCAGAGATAACCAGACATTTAAAAGCAAAGCGTTTGTAAATCGCTAACTCAGGAGAGTTTGATGGGGAATGATCTCAAGCGATCCAAATACATCCTACCTCACTAAAACTCTAGCCCACCTAATCCCATACCTAGTCCACGCGGGAAGTCCTAAGAAGTAAACGTGTGGAACCACATTCCAGTCCAACCGCAGATCAAAACAATAGATTTAATAATCAGGTTAGTTCAGGGCCTTACAGCACAAGCATTCACCAACACATCCAGGAACGTTGCAGTATCGACAGAATGTGTTTAATAAATATAATAATAAATTAGAATAGTCGGTTCTGGGATGTAACACCATCCGTTTACAATACGGAGAATTATTAGAAATGAAAAGTGTGGGTTTACGTAACCTGAATCTGATTGATAGAAATTTGCAATCCATCCTAGAATTCCTCCCTGGTCTCGTTCGATGGCTGAGCCGAACGATTCCCGTCAAAAAGAATTCACTATTCCTGTAAAACCTAGAATAAACCCCAAATTTTCACTTTTCTTCAAAACTCACGATCTCCTCCCCCTGACATCTCTGTACCAACTCTCAAGAAGCCCATTTGTTTTCCTAGAATCGTCAAATTCAAAAATCATGTTATTCGGAACATGATTTATGAAGGTTGATATTCTTTTTAGCATGGCGTTCGAACTCATTTACAGCTCCGAATATATTTTTAGTGTTACTAGCTATATCAAAATGTGTTAATTATTTCTATATTTGCAAATTAAACGAACCAGCATAAACTGGACCGTTACAGTACATCCGCCTTAAACCAATGTTTGAATACACGTTTTTGTGCTGTGTTAAAGCAGTATTTATTAGATTTATGAGCGCAGAGCTTCACAGCGAGGCAAAGATTCTGGTAGCCTACGTTCTCTACAGCCAGGTAATTCGTTTCCGTGCGACAACCTCAAGGATTGGTCGACTCCTTCATTCACTCACTCACTCGTTCATTCATAAGTAATTAGTTCCTCGTGAAACAAAAACTCCGCCGGAAGCAATCTTGGTGATATATTAGAAGGAAAAACCTTAGCCGTGTACAGAATTAATCCACTGAGACATGAATGGGAACTTTTTGAGAGAATGATTACTACAGTGCAGTAAAGTTGTGAAGAAAGCCCTGTGGAGTTTTCTTACTGGGATAATAAATAGATAGATAGACTTTTTATTAGGTACACACACAAACAGCACAGGAAAAGTAACAAAATACATAACAGTACTTAAGATACACATATTAGGTAGGCAAGCAGGTATACAACAATTATAAATTTATAACACACTAGCGGCTAGTCTCGGCTTTGCACGAGGGTAAATTTTATTTTTAAATATTTTGAGTAAATGTTCCTTTATGCGGGACAAAAGTAGTTTTTTTTCATTACTATTTATATCTTTCTGAACATTCTACTCGGACGTTGGTTGTCGGCCCAGAGAACCCAGCGCCTTAGTATTTTGTTTAGATTGGCATTTTTAAATTCGTAATATCTTTTGAATGGAATGTCCGATTTGAATAATTGAAAAGTAATCTACAGTTATTGAAACAGTCTTGAATACGAAATGATTCATTTGGATAAGGATTAATACAGAGGTATGGATAACATGGTCTGATTTTGGTCAGCATTTAAAATGAAAAAAGTAGTTATAGTGACATAACTACAATACTTGGACGCATAGTATCATGAAGTTTTTTTGTAGATATTGATATATCCTTTAATATTGAAGACAGTTTTTGGTTCGATCATCAATTGTATCCGCAGCGCATGCGATGAAAGACATTTTATGGCAAAATTTTTTACAGCTTGCGTTACATTATGGAAGTTTTAGTTGAGATCCCTAATTTTTTTTGTAATAAATATAGCCAATATTACTCAAAGATAACGTAACATTCTAACGGTGAAAGAAGTTTTGAAATCGGTCCCATAGTTTTTAAGTTTATTCGATACAAAAATCCAAAATTACAAATCTTTCCTGTTTATAATATTACATATATTAGTGTAGATAAATATTAGTAATATTAATAAAGTAGAACCTTAACTACCAAATTTTAATATAAATAGGTGCCTATTTATATAAAATTTGGTCGTTATACTTACCCACTAATGCACTCCCCTTAGTAAATAACGTACATAGTCGTGTAAACATCTAGAGAAGGTTAATTAAAACTATTCTGCCATCAATCAGCTGACTAGTTGTGTTTTTATGCTTTCGTTCTCCAAAAGTTGTCGGGTAGAAATCGCTTTCAATAAGGCAGCTTTATGAGCTCTACTACTTATTTTTGTTAAAGCTTCATTTTTCGTTCACCCGTAGCGGGTCTACGAGAAGCTACGCCGTAGTGGGTCTACGAGAGGCTACGCCGTAGGCCTGCTACGAGTTAAACAAATACTGACCTTTGGTTTAGTAATATAATATTAGATACTCTCTGCAAAAGGTTATATTATTAGCAAATATTTGTTCCGGGTTAGGATGGTATTATTACCTACATAACAAAGGAAGAACCGTTTTAATGGCGGTACGTAATGAGCGACTTTAGAGATGGCAACCACTAGGCAGCCATTTTCTCTTTTGTGAATTTTTGTTGAAGTGCATGAACTTCACTTAGGTGACTTCGCGAATAAACATTTTGGTTATGAATAAAATAAAATATGACAGTACAAACTTTTGTTACTAAATGGAACAAAGCAAATATTAAAATTCCACATTTATTTACGTGTGTACCAACATTTCGAAATCAGTATTATATTTCGATACTAAGCCCTTATTTTACATCAGTTAACTAAGCATTCGTTGTATTTTTCAGAATTCAAGGGAATGGAATTTCAGGCGACATTCTAACATTCCGCGGTATTACAGGATTTACATACTGATCACGAATGAGTTATTCCAGGCATGTTTTATTCAAAATTCCGTGCACTGTATAATGCTGAGAGTGGAAATAAGAAACCGTGAAAATCAAAATCAAAAACTCTTTATTTGCATGCAAAACAAAATAAATGATCACTTAGAAAAGGTCAAAATATAAAACTAAACACTGACACGGAAATAAAGTGATATTTTTTGATTTCTGTCGCTTCGGTATGTAGACTAAAGGAGAATGTAGACTAAGTAAACGAAATGATGTTGTAACTTTTTAGATAAACACGTTATTGCCTCGTTTAACAAAATCATAACGACACATACTGACCGGCTCATGGATGTTACTAGCAGGGGCGTACAATTTGAAATTTTCTAGGTGTACATTTAATGTATATCGATTTGATTTGTGCCGCTTTTGTACATATTTTTGTTTGGCATCTGCGTCATGGACACTGAAAGTGTTAAACGAGGTCAATACTCTGATCATTATATTTGTCAGTTAAAATAATATAAATAATAATGCAAATTAAAAATGATATCGTGAATACTACTATTTTTGCAAAACCAAAATCGGTCTGAAATTGTAATTAGGAAATTGCAAGATTTTTCAATCAAATCATTAATCACTAGTTAATTCAACTTCTTGTGCGTTTGTCAAATAGTAATCGGAAACTTTGTCTTGTCGGACGCAGAGAAATTGGACAATATTTTTTTTACACATTCCCCTCTTGCCTCTCCCTAGCAGGTGGTAAGAAACACTTGTACGAAGACTTTAAATTACTAACTAAAGTTTTGAAAGCAATCAAAATCAGCCACTATTTTGCTCTTCACTGAACTGAATGTTTATTTAAAACATTTCGATACAGAACCCTTGAAAGGTAACGACGAGATTCGGACGAGTTGTCCCCTTAACTTTTGGTTAGAAGTCAAAGAAGTTTAATTAGAAAAAAAAATCTAAACTACAACTTGTAAAAAACTACAACTTGCCTGTAAAGTTATACCATCGTATGATATTTTCCGTTGGTTGCGTGGATCGATGATGTATCAAAGACTTGGCTATAATTTATGTATGAGTATATTTACGCTCGCCTCGGGTGTATGTGACCTAAGAAAACAAGAATACAGGTTTTTCAAGGTCTATGAACGTACATTTTAAGCACAAAGAGAGAAAATTGGATAACACAAAAACAAAAGAGCATAATTTGGTGACCAAAACAGAATAGAAAATATATCGAAATTAAACTCTTTTTAATACAATGTAGAATATAAAATCAAGAGAGGGCTTTTCTTAAAAAAATTGTCTTGGGTTTAAATTGAAATCACGGGTTTGGACAAGAGTTTCCATATATAAACGTTTATTTCTGTCGAGTAAAGAGACCACAAACGTTCTTGATCGTGATTACCATTTAAAGAACATCCTAGGATTCTATAAATAACGTTAGATATGTGGTATGCGTATTCAAGCTAATATCTATACTGACTCAGCAAGACGCGAGTTTCTACCATTCAATCCATCTTCCTTTGTAGCTAGAATTCACTATTCTTGAAAATGTCAACCATGCTTCGCATGGTTATGCCCATGGTCCACGGAAACAAGGTCTGACACTCCGAGAGTATCACAATTTCTAGGTCGTTGGCGGATATGGCGGTTCTCAAGCTTTTTAGTTTGGTAAATAGTCGATCTATGTATCAAACTCAATTTAGAATGTTTATAAACAAACCACCCAATGAATCCAAACCTCAAATTCAGTCTGTTCGTATACGCTATTATTTGTCGATTTGAAATCCTTTTTTCAATAAATATTGCTTACAAATTATATCTGAAACTCGACGTCAATTAAGTGAGCTTTTATTTGTTTCGTGGTTGGTTTACAAACATTCTAAGTCGAGTTTGTCTAATGAATACCTATTAGATTTACCTTTTCCCTAAACTAAAAAGTTTGAGAGCTGGCAACGAATGTTATGGTACCATGGATAAGCTGGCAGTATACACTCGCCGAGGCACCCCGAGACTAACCGAGCAGAGAGACTGTACTTGGTGTGCTCGTCTCGCCACGGGTCCACGTGATCACACGTGATCGTGATCGTGATGTCTCGGAATGTACTTGTACTGTATGTAATATACCTGGCGAAGTATGTTATTATACCATGTTGGCCGACAGTATACACTCGCCGAGGCACCCCGAGACTAACCGAGCACTGAGTCTGTGTCTCACGACGGGTCGCGTGTAGGCTCTCGCTGTTGAGCGAACGAGCGCCCGAGTCCTCACGAGACGTCTCGGCGAGTGTATACTGCTGGCCTTGCAGGGTCCATGTTTAAATAATTACGTCTACAGACATGGTTTTGGTAGGCAGCGGGAACCGAATCTCGCTCTCACAATTTACTCTTCTTATCAGCACCAGACGTCCACTGCTCAGCATGTCTCTCTCTAATCAGGAGTTACCACAATCATCACGCTTGGTAGGAGGATGAGTGATAGCAGTGGAGGTGTCAAAATATACTGAAATAAACTGCTGCCCTTCTTTTGGGAGGTTCTCTTAGTCGTCTCTTACAAAATCCACAGGCTGAGTTGGTGGGGTCATTTCTAATGCCGCAACCGTTAGTTACGGCCTCTCACAATCCGTAATCGCTTTCTTAATACTCTTTATACAGAATTTATTCCACGTCCATTTTAATCTATGAACATAACGGTTATGAAACCAGCATACTTATTGTACAACGCCCGCATGATAAAATTCTTGCACGAATTGAAAAATACTCAATCGAATCAATAATAAAAATAAAAGAAAACTATTTTGGGTTATTCTGGCTGAAATTTTATCGGGAGAATGTTACGTTACGAGGAATCACCCAAGTCAATTGTCTGTGCGTAAAGCCTCAATTAGCTTGAATAAACTTGTCATTTCCAACACAAACGTATACGCATCTACCCATAATAACACTGTGTTCATTTCATTTGCCTTATCGCTTTAACTTTGACACACAACACGCTTAGTTTAGAGTTAATTGCTCAGTTTGCTCGAGTTTAGTTGACAAACTTATCGCTAATTCTGTTTCCGACGATACACAGTGGTTGACAAACGATGTGTGAAGGACAACGATGTACAATTGCTATAGCTAGGTTAAACTCATAAACTCATAAACTCATTTATTCGTGCATAAACAGCATACGTACATTTCATCATTTAAAAATCACAATTATTAGGAAGTAGAAGTACATTTATAAAAAATTACTTAATGTAATCTGATGTCTTTCGGCAGCCGAACTCATCGAACGAATAGAACGCTTGATTTACAAGCCACGTTTTAAATCTGTGCTTGAATGCCGAGTGGCTCGGCGCTTCCAATATGTCCCTTGGGATTCTATTGTAGACGGTGGGGCCCATCACATGCGTCAGCTTCCCCGATTTAGCCAGAGTTCTTGGGGCTGCAGCCAGCCTCTCTGCATGGCGAGTGTTGTATCTGTGGGAGGGAGAGGTTGCGTGGGGGGTAGGTATGTGCGAGAGCCTTAATCGAATCTACCACAAGCTTTTGTTTAGATGATTATCACCGAGGATTTCCTATTCCACGCATCAGCGGTTTCCTATCCAAGAGTCTAGATCAAACTCTAAACTTTAATTAATAAACGTTTGTAGTCTTGTACAGGTCTAGCTCTTGTGTAAATGGTTTGAGTCTAGATCAAACCCTAAACTTTAATTATTATGTTCGTATTCTTGTACAAGTGTGTGTCTAGCTCACTGATAATTGTGTACCTAATTGGTTACAGTCTAGATCAAACTCTGAACTTTAATTATTATGTTCATAGTCTTGTACAAGTGAGTGTTTAGCTAACTGATAATTGTGGAATTGGTTTCATTTTACACAACCTAGTTCTGTGATAGTCAAATACCAATGTACTTGACTATCACAGAACTAGGTTGTGATTATTTAATCAAATCGAGTGGCAGCAGTATCCGCTATGTGTAGTGTATACGTCTTTATGATTTCGTTTGTGTCCGATAAAAATTCAGGTTTTATTATGGCCCTTTTAGTTTGACACAAGTCTTTATAATTCTTTATTGCACAATATACAAGTAAAATATTTAACAGGAAAAATAATGGCAAAGGCGAGCTTAACCCTAAAAAAGAGTACTCTTCCAGCAAACCTTATTGGGAGAGAGAGACAAAGTAGTAGACAAAGTAGTACATGTGCTCAAACGGAGCTCTTCCGGTATATAGATACCGATCAGATACCGATCAGATCAGATGTGTGATTCACAGATAGCTGTGAATAGCACACATCTGATGTTATATTTGAACTACAAGTAAATAAACAGTGTTTACGAGACAGATTTTTGTAGGTGTTGTTAAAGGTGATCTGAAAAGAAGCATAACAAGTATAACATTATACTGTGCTGTCATTGTTTAACATCACAATACGCAAGCTAAGCTGAGCTTTAGGTTCAAAGTGATAGTTGACAAAGCTTGGCTCAGCTAGACAAAGCACTACCTGCATGCTGTGACGCTTAGTATTAACTAATGGAACTGTTTGTATGGTAATCTAAATGGGGATCTTACTAACAGGTAACTCATAAGCTATATCTTCTAGCTTACTTTCTATCATCAAACTTTTGAATAAATCGTAAAATTACGTTTTTATCGTGACATAATAAATAAATAATAAATAAATAATGCTGGACAATTCACACAGCATTATCTAGCCCCAAGGTAAGCAGAGCTTGTGTTATGGGTACTAGATAACTGATATACATAATAATATACGAGTACATAGATAGATATTTTTTATTATACATAGAAAACGACCAGAACACCCTGAACAAATATCTGCAGATCGTACAAATATTTGTCCCGAGGCGGGAATCGAACCCGCAACCTCCTGCGTCGCAGGCGGACCTTCGCCCACCGCGCCACAGAGGTCGTGAATTGTTCGTCAACAGTTCAAAATGTTTTTAAACTTTCATGATACTTACTGTACTACAAAAAGTTGTAGTTTTAAGCTTAAAAATGTTGTTTATTTGAGGTACCCCTAAATAATAAAGCATCAATTAGGTTCTTTTTCTGGATTGTTGCTGAATTTAATTTCAGACATATTACCTACTCTTTTTAATTCGACGAATGTCCCCCAACTAGTTTTTATACATGCACCACTGTTACTTTCAAATTATGAGTAGGTAGGTAACTTACTTTTAGTTTACGTTTAACGTTTTAAAATACCTATCAAAGCAAATTGTACAAGTCATGCAAATACCTAAGACATTACATGCAAGAACCTCGTAATACGATCAACTTATCTTTTATTGCGAGTAGTGCTTGTCGCAAGACTGTAAAAACAGTATTTCAGTGGCAAAGCTCGCAAAGTCTGCTTTATGTTGATTTTATTGGGTGCACACAGATTATGCTGCAGTCTTCGCTAATGAAGAAACATTGCTGAGTAGGAATGCGATGTAACTGTTACTTGTAATTGGATGGTGTAAGTGGCTTTTTGAGCTTTGAAATGAGGGAAATAAACTCATTTTCTGAAGACAGCTTCTTTTAGAAAAGTCTGGGGCTTAGATGACTTGTGATTTACAGTCATGCTAAACATTTTGATATGCTTTGCTGCAACATCATTAGATCGCATTATGGCGAGTCTTGACTTGCGACACTTGGACAGTGTAATAATGTCCTCCTAGCCGAATTTCGACCACGGCGGCCAGTCTCATCGGAGACTAGACAGATGTGTAGGACATATAATAGCAACACTCTCTATTCCCTCACTCTCATAATCCGATGAGACGGCAGACCCATACGACCGCGGAGAGGTCAAGCGCAGGACAAACGGCTTAACGTGCTTTCCGAGGCTCGGGGGTGTAACACCGCTAACTTCCTGACTTCGGGCTGCTACTGTGAATTTTTCTTGCTAGAAAAACCTCAAGAAAACGAAGAAAGTATTGGCCCGACCCGGGATTTTAACCCAGGACCAGGAACAAGCTCACCGCTACATTAACAAGGCAGGCTTGGACAATGTGATGACGATGGTTAATATGTGAACAGAGCATTAAATGTAACTGCAATATTGTAATGCTGAACATTAAATGAAACAGAAATATTGTTATACTGAACATTAAATGTAACTGCAATACTGAACATTAAATGTAACTGCAAAATTGCAACATTAAACATTAAATGTTACCGCAATATTGTAATACTGAACATTAAATGTAACTGAAATATTGTTATACTGAACATTAAATGTAACTGCGAAACTGTAATACTAATCATTAAATATAACTGCAATATTGTAATACTGAACATCTACCTATCAACACATACGTATACGTCCACTGCTGTACATGTCTCCCCAAACAAAAGGGCTATTTCCATAATCACGACGCTTTGCAGGTGAATTGTAAATCGCACTGGAGGTGTTCAAAATACACAGAACAAGCTGCCCCTTGCAGCATGTCGTGCACTGGAACTTATTTATACTCATGAGGTTTAGTAAAGAATAATAAAAGTTTGATTCCGTCATCATCAGCCTATATTAGTCCACGGCTGGACATAGGCCTCCCCTAATGAGCGTCATAGCGCCAAACGATCACGATCACGATTTGATCATGATTCCGTGATCAATATAATCTATCTCGTCTAGTTAATAGAGTAGGTAAGTATTAAATTCTAAAGAAATCTTCAACCTTTTTTCGCTGCTAACACTTTTCAAATAACTTCTCTCAAACGACCCTAATAAAAGTTATTCTGACTAGACAAAGACATAATTTAACATTTTATTTAAAAATGTGGCATTCATTTCAAAGACGCCATTTTCTCTTAACCCTTCTCGAAGTTGATTTGAAATTACAAGCAAGTTTCAAATAACCACAAAAGATTTCTCCCGGGACTTGAGAATAGCGAATGGAAGTGTTAGTTCTCTTATAAATTCAAAGACGATAGAAACATTTCTAATATTTTGTATGATAGTGAAAAGGTTTTTGATACGACAAGTTATTTGTTAAATTCCATGACTATGAACGAAATAAAAAGTGTTTTAAGGCGCTAAACCGACCCAAATCAGCGCCACCCATTTTATCTTATTATGTATTTATTGTAGGCAGAGATGCGAAGTTGCTCTTTTTGCTCACCATCGTGGCCAAAAGAGCAACTACGCATCTCTGCCTACACAATAAAAATAAAAATTTTACAAGTTCAATAATTCAATGTGGATAAGCTGAATAGTATTTCCACTTTATATTTAAACACTATACACACATTCACAGTAATCAATGTATTTATTTGCAGTCATAATATGTGAGCAGGGTCAAAGATATGTCTCTTATCGAGCCCTGTTATAGTTTACTAAACGTTATTTATGAGATAGGACGGATAACGCAGAATACAAAGTATAGGTGTAGATAATGTCGGATTAGAACCTTCTTGTTAAGTACACGAGAGAGTAACAGTAAAGCTTAGTTTCAAGTTAGAAAACGATCAAACTAATCGCATTCTACATCCTGGCAACCCTTATAACTAGTGTTACTAATGTCACTGTCAAAATGTCAGTCTGACCCTACAAATGAACAAACCAGTTGACCATTGCCAATAGTTGAATGGATCAAGACCGTACTATTCAACTATTTTCTACACCCTCATTAGTAGAATGTTAGGCGGGTTCGTGTTACTGTGTTATTAATAAAAAATATGATTGGGCTTTGCTTAGTTCTTTTTCCTACCGCTCAGCGACGAAGAGTGAAACTTGGCCTCCGACTCAAATCTTTTAATAGGTATCTCAGTTTGGTCTGAATTTGGCTCACCAATTTTATCGCTTCGAGCAGCATTCCTATTCTATCTAAATTATTTTTAAATCCCGTCGAAACGAAATAAAATACATCATAACAATAATAAATTTTACAGTTTAAACTTTTTAGTTCATCACGTATTCATTGGGTGACTATTTTCCGGTTCATGGTTTATCGAAATAAATTTTTCCTGTTTTTTTCGGAACTAGTCGAATAGTATACGTGTGGAGGACCTTTTTGCTGTCGACTGGTCGTCCGGTTCTTTATGGAGCTGGGCTATGATAATGGTGTCCTCCTAGCCGAATCTTCGGCCACGGCGGCAGCCAGTCGCAACGGAGCCAAGTGCGCAGGACATATTGTAGTGCCCAAGTGTGTACACAAACACAGGTGCACTCTCTATTCTCTTGCTCTCAAAATCGGATGGCAAACCGACACGTCCAGGGAGAGTTGTACGCAAATAGTATTAAAAACAAATGTGAGGCTAAGAAATAAACAACTTCTTTTGCCATGAGATAGAATATCTTTCTCACACTTACCTACAAAAATAAATTGCCTGTGTATTACAACCAGTTTAAACCTAGACGTTACTCTTTTATCCATAACGCGAGCTACATACAGACATAGATTAAACATCGCTGGGAGCTAGAACCGTTTGACATGGATAGTGGAAGATTAGTATCAGGCTTCGACGCGGAGGACTTTGATATCGGACTCGCAAAGTCCATCGAACATAGGACGGGTAGGCATGCGGAATGGGTACTCAGGAACTCATTGAAGAGGATGCAATACGTGACAGATACCTAAATAAAGGGGGTGGATGAAATTTTAGAAACAGCTGGAAAAAAGTGGCAGACTTTAGCGACGCACAGAAAAAAATGGCAGTCTGGAGGAGGCGTTTACTCGGACAGAGATCATGGAATAATGAAAATTTTTACTTATAATAATGTCACAGGAAATGATAAAGACTGGATGATACGCCGTCAAGTATCTCTAACTGCCGAGCGATTCTTGTATGATTGAAGTTTTGGATTCTATAAGGATGGTTCCTTTTGTAGTAATTTCAGGAACTCCAACGCCTTTTTCATTATATCATTCGATTGTCGCCTTAATAGTGTCCGCAAAACAGCACGCACGACACATCCTTTCCCCGCGTATCCGGTCTGCGCTTAACTATGCCCTAAAACCCTTTGATGTGTGGAAAAAACCAACGTTGCTATTTATTAGCGTCTAATGCAGTAATGCCGTTAATAAACAAACACGTTAAAACCTTGGCCACGTCTGCGTAACGTTCTAATGAACGCGTGAATTTACGCGTTAGGACGCAGGTGGAGCCGTAGCATGAGGGCAAAAAATAACTACAATCTAAAAAGGGCCGGTGTAGTTACGATATGTCTTAGTCGCCTTATACGACACCCGCGGCAAAAAATGGGGTGGTGTAAATTCTAAGCCGGCACCACACAGCTTGCCTCTACATGAGTCCTCAATTCTTTTTGGACAGATTAGCTTCCACGTAGCACACTTCTACGAAGCCAACAATTAAATTGACGTGTGAACGGAAGGCCTATCTTTCCTTTTCACTTAACAGTGAAATAGAAAAAACAAAAGCATTGTTTCTAACTCTAACATACCCATTAA
This sequence comes from Eupithecia subfuscata, assembly GCA_963564075.1. Lineage (NCBI taxonomy): Eukaryota > Metazoa > Arthropoda > Insecta > Lepidoptera > Geometridae > Eupithecia > Eupithecia subfuscata. The sequence goes on along the minus strand of OY751112.1, from coordinate 13,847,436 downwards.
TCTGTGAATTTTCTCTTAACCCTGTTTTTTCACTCCCATGCATTGTTCGGGAGCGCTCGCCGGATCACCACGTCTCATTGTGCACCTCCAAATAAAAGATCTCAGATTACAAAACAAAGCGTTGGTACACAATGAACTAAGGATGGGAAATACCTGGACATGAGTGAGAGCTACATTTGCACCACCCTAACTCTTCCTGAGGGTGTCGTAAGAGGCGGCTAAGGAATATCCATCGGGAGCGGGCAGCAACGCCCCCTGTAGAACAATTCTACCACCGAAATGCGATCCCCGACCCGCATGCTAGCGTAGGGAATTATGGGCATCTCGGGGGAGGCCTGCGTCCAGTAGTGGACCAATTTAGGCTGTGTTGGTGAGGAGGTGAGTGAGAGCTAGACCATAGTCTAGCGCAGTTATTTGCAATTTATATTAACAAATCCGAACTAAAAAAAACATCTGCTACGAGTTGAGACAAAAAGATAATTGTTCAAAATATTTATTTAAGAGGGTACTATAAATTGTCTTGAAAAATAAAACACAAGAAAATTTTCGGTTAAGTACTGCGGGATTGTTTTTTTTTATACAGGGTGTTTGGTGGAGGGTTAGACAAACTCGGTGGGTGTGTAGGTGGACCCTTTTGTGAAATAAAAATTGAAGGAAAAGACCCTAACTGTTTACATTTTTTTTTAATCCTATTTTTTGTATTTTTTTAAGATTTTCCGAAATTTTACGTCTCTACCCCTAGAACTTTTTTTTGGAACATGTTTTCTAGTATACTTTTTACTTGCTTTTGGTTTCAGATGTATCCTACGTCTTTTGAAGGCATTATTTATTTGAAAAAACGTGTAAATAATTAGTTATAAGCTCTCAAAGTTAAAAAAAGTAAAAAAAAATATCAAGAAGGACATCTTTGCATCGTTTTTAAAAAAAAACTAACAGCGATCGAGGAGTTCAAATGCTTTTAAAAATTTCTCTAAACATCGCTTATTACAACGGTATAACACATGTAGCCGAAAAATCTATAAACTTGTCAAAAATTAACACTTAAAGGGAAAACGGAGTAAAAATACAAAAGTAAAAAAAAAGATTTTTATTTTTTAAAATTTACAAATTTTGTTCAAAAACCTCTCCCCTATTTCTAGTACACGCGCGACACCTACGTCGGATTTCTATTGTAGTACGGAGCGTTATCTCGTCTTTCATCTTTGCAAAAGCTGCGTCAATTCTTTCAATCAATTGTTCCTTTGTTTGTATTTCTTGATTGAGGACGGAAACTTTTTAACTGACTGAATTGAGGACGGAAACTTTTTAAACAGCATTTTATGGACGGACGAGTCGTAATTTACACGAGAGGGGATTTTCAACCAACACAATCTACACCACTGGGAACAAAAGGGTCAAAATCCACATGCGACTAGGCAAACATCGCACCAAACGCGATTTTCTCTCAACGTCTGGGCAGGTGTGATTGGTAGACATCTCATTGGACCTTACTACTTACCGGACACTCTTAACGGGGACAATTACTTGGAATTCTTGCAAAATGACCTCCCTGAATTGATGAGCAATGTGCCGATATTTCATGAAGATCGACCAATAGTATTTCAAAATGATGGGTGTCCGGCACACTATCGTCTCACAGTGAGAGAGTTTCTAGACAACGCGTTCCCCAACTCGTGGATTGGACGGCTTGGCCCCATTTCATGGCCTGCACGGTCCCCAGATCTCACTCCTCTTGACTTTAGCATATGGGGACGTGCAAAAGAGCTGGTATACGAAAAAGAAATACAAACAAAGGAACAATTGATTGAAAGAATTGACGCAGCTTTTGCAAAGATGAAAGACGAGATAACGCTCCGTACTACTACAGTAGAAATCCGACGTAGGTGTCGCGCGTGTATTAGAAATAGGGGAGAGGTTTTTGAACAAAATTTGTAAATTTTAAAAAATAAAAATCTATTATTTTACTTTTGTATTTTTATTCCCTTTTCCCTTTAAGTGTTAATTTTTGACAAGTTTATAGATTTTTCGGCTACATGTGGTATACCGTTGTAATAAACGATGCTTAGAGAAATTTTTAAAAGCATTTGAACTCCTCGATCGCTGTTAGTTTTTTTTTAAAAACGATGCAAAGATGTCCTTCTTGATTATTTATTTTACTTTTTTTAACTTTGAGAGCTTATAACTAATTATTTACACGTTTTTTCAAATAAATAATGCCTTTAAAAGACGAAGGATACATCTGAAACCAAAAGCAAGTAAAAAGTTTACTAGAAAACATGTTCCAAAAAAAAGTTCTAGGGGTAGAGACGTAAAATTTCGGAAAATCTTAAAAAAATACAAAAAAGAGGATTAAAAAAAAATTTAAACAGTTAGGGTCTTTTCCTTCAATTTGTATTTCACAAATAGGTCCACCTACACACTCACCGAGTTTGTCTAACCCTCCACCAAACACCCTGTATAATATCAAAATCGAGTATTGTGTAAATTTTTCTTACACAATACCCGGAGTCACGGAGTCTAGATCAAAACAAGTCAAAGCCAGGCAGGATGCAAGTAAAAACTTTGGTAACTACCAATATAGTGTTAGAAACATAAAAAAATAAACAAAACGCATTGCGTTATTGTAAGGTACGACCGTCAAAACTTAAACACATAGCCGTTGTTGTAAGGTACGGTCGTACCTAATTCAATTCTCAAAAGCTTCTCCACGTCACCATTGAACCAAGGATAATCAGACGATCTACGGGCGATCGTCCAGAAAGCTTCTGTTTTTAAATAATCAAACGGCAAACTGTAGAAACTGTAGTTTTAGACAAAAACCGTTTTAGTCAGACTATGAATTGCGAAAAATAATCTTTTCATCCCATCACTAAACAATGAGATCTTTTCAGTAAAACAATTCGCATTAAGTTCGGTCGCGCCTCAACAAATGTTAAGAAGTACATTGAAGCTTACTGAGTCGGGCTTATTTCAAAAGATTGCTTCTTCTGGCTGATTTCTCAGTTCACTTCCTTTTTGAAAGGAAACTTAGGTTACACCATTTCTTTCAAAACACCTACCGTCATACCGTAGGGCACCAGAACGATATAGCAATAGGCTAGTTTTACGAAAATTATAAAATTAAGTAACTCCGTTACTTAAAAAAAAATTATGATTGTTTGTCGGGATATTGTTAGGCAGATCATAATACTCCAGATCCTTTCAGGGGTTTAAAAGTTATGGTAAATTAAAGAAACTCAACCCTGAAAGCATTGAACTACAGTGCATTTTTGGGCAGACGTGTCAAAACGAAGCGACAGAAATAAAAAATATCACCTTATTTCCGTGTCAGTGTTTAGTTTTAGAATTTGACCTTTTCTAAGAGTACTTTCTTTGTATTTATGGAAATAAAGAGATTTTGATTTTGAAACAAATTCCCATACAATATGCTTAATGTTTTTAAATAAATAATAAAATAAAATTTATTTCTGTAACTGGCTTACAATTAGTGATTCCTTAATTGAGACCCTCATTTAAGTATAAAAAACTTGTGTTAGAGGATCTCGCTCTTCTATAACAAACGTTACAGATAACAATGTTTATGTTAACAGAGATGTTTCTGTGTGTCCATCAGTCATAGTATTCTTTATGATGTAAGTCAAGGCTTGAAATAATTCAAAGGCTAATTTTAATCCCACAAATCAGAGGGGTGAGTCTTTTTTGTCGTTAGTAACGATATGTGATCATGGCGTCTCCTTTTAATATACAATTTGGTACAGCGCCTCTATCGTGCGGATAGGAAACTACGCAAATTCTACACCAAAGACACGATCACGTTTCGTTACCCAGTTCCCTTGGGGTCATAAATAACCGCTAAACATTTCTATACAACGTATGCGAAGCCGTGGTCAGAAAAAAGTTAAGAAATAGCTTATAAGCAAAAATTTAAGCAGATAAAGTAAAAACTGATTTTATCGATCAACAAGCTAGACAAACAAAAAAAATGGTTGTCTGTAAAGTCGGTTTACTGACGATAGTAGAACGTGATAGAAAATACTGATGGAATGGTAGCATTTGATACTCGATCAAAACATGTAAATGTACTATAGTATAGCAGCAAGTAGGAGAGAGACGGATGTCGAGCGCTCTCGCTTGCTCTTCAAGCCTTACATGGAACGCCTCAGAGCGAGGTAACACCTCAGAGCGAGGTAACGCCTCAGAGCGAGGTAACGCATGAGTCATGTTTTTTCGTGCGTGCAGCCGGCTCTATCGAATTATAAGACGTTGTCACGTCGAAAACAAAGCAAAGCAAACAGTTCAAATCATGGCCCAATACAAGGGTTGATTTGTAAAGGAAACTTTGTATTAGTTTCTGTATTTACCTAATTGACCATTGTTTTGCGGGTGAGCCCTATTCTTGAAGTTCAGTTGTCATTAGCAATGGCAGTTGAACGGCCTTTGGCCCTTTTGCCCTGTCTCATTACAAGGGTCTGAGACTTTGTTAGTTTGTAACCACTGTTACTGATTTTCTTCAAAATTTAATTGGCTGGAAGAGAAATTGCAGCTTTTCCAAGCGCGTAACTGGAGGTCGCGGTTTCTCACTGTTTTCAAAGAGGTGGCTGCTGACACAATTTAGGCCAAAAAATGTCGTGATTTTATGATTCGATTCCTAACGAATACATCCGACAGAGAACCACAGTTATCGACAAGCAAGTTGAAGTGGCCGTGGGCCGCCCATATCGCGAAGATCCGACAACCGCTGGGGTGAACGCATTCTTGAGTGGAGACCACGATTCGGCAAAGGTAGTGTAGGACGCCCTCCATCAAGGAGGAATGATTACCCGCAAAAGTCTGCAGGCGAATGCTGGATGCGGCAAGCTGAAGACAGGGTGCTTTGGCGCTCATTAAGGAAGGCCTACGTCCAGCAGTGGACTAATATAGCCTCATGATGATCTCCTACGGGGGAAAAATAGTCCTTGAAATGACAACCGATGACGACCGATGTGGCGCGGCGGGCGAAGGTCCGCCTGCGACGCAGGAGGTTGTGGGTTCGATACCCGCTTTGGGACAAATGTTTGTACGTTCTGCAAATATTTGTTTTGAGTGATCTGTGATGATGTTGTGTGGATTGTCCAGCATTATTTATTTATATAAATACCATTCGATTCATATTTTATTATACATTAAATGTATAGATGGGTACATATAATTTCGGGGAACACGAAGGAAACAGCGGATAAAATTACGCAAAGTTAGAGAATGCTATCAACAATTACGTTTACATGTGCAAAATGCTAAGTATAGATAATGTAATGTCCTATAGATATTTATACGAAATCAAATAATATCCCAAGAAAGGTGTGAAAAAGAAAAAGGGCTTACTGTAATAACCAAACCCTTAGATATTTTTTGTCTTCCTATCCATCCATGTAATTTAAGATTTTCTGTAAGTAGGCAGAAAAACTGAAAGCAAGAAAGGATTTCGGTAAAGTCTAGCGTTCCTATCAAAGATAACGAGCGCACTCTATTGAAGTGGAAAGCTTCTGATATCACGAAAATACCAAAATGAATCGCCCACACATGCCTTCAGTTCCGTTCATTTTATTTATATTCGATTCAATACATCATAAAATATACATAAGTGTTATAAGAAGTAAAATATAATACGTAATGTAGTGTAATAACTTAAGTAATACGTACGCTATCTTAAATTATACTAAAATGGAACTCGCTTCCTGCTTTTGTTTTTCCGGCCAATTACAACCTAAGTCTCTTTTATTTATTTATTTATTTAACTCGGATTGCCATCAGCTTATCTATTTACAATAGAAATTAAAATACACACAGAAAACTAATAATAGGCATTCACTAATCGAATTATAATAAACTACCTAAGTGTAATCACTAAAAAAAAAAATTAAAATTTTTCTTTGTTTTTCAACCACAGTCGGTCCGTTAAACTCTAAAATAAAATCTAGATAATAATCGATATTGTACTAACATTTTATTAAAATACATTTTATGTTTTTTTTTGTTTTTGGTCGACTCGATTCGCTGCTTTTTAATTTGGTACTTAATTTGGTAACTCTGTCTACTGTCTTGTCTTGTCCGTCAATGTCAATTTCAACTATCCGTCTCCGCATGACTGACTTATGACGTCAACGCGCGCGTATTTCCGCATATTATGCACTTGAGTACCTACCTAGTTGAACTAGGTAGGGATTCAAGTGATTAATAAATAATTCATACTTTTATTCGTTGTTCTTGATTTAAAAATGATGCGTATTGCTTAGTATTTATCTAGTAATGTAAGATGATTGAAGTAGATTAAGTCAAATAATGATTTCCACTCTTGGACTTTACTCCTGCTTTCCATGAGGCAGAGTCGAATCACTATAGCAGATGACTTAAAAAAAAAACATTAGAGCGTCAATATTCTTTGTTAAATCATATCGATATTTTTAAATAAAAACATCAATATCGAATTTGATATTTTTTTATATATAAATATAATATGTCGATACCTATATCGATATTTTTTTTCACTTCCGATATCCATAACAGGGACACCATTCCTACCTCTCTGTCTGGACCGTAATAGTTTGCTTTTTAAATTTGAAGCTTTTGCATCAAAGCTATGATCTGTTTTTGAGAGTACTCAGTCCAATTGTATGTAAGTACTTCCCGCGGCCCTGTTTCACGCTCAGCAGACATTCCAGGTGTAGAATATCTGCTTGACAAGCCAGGAAGCCATTGTTATTGCTCCTGGCCTATTTGATCTTCTCTCGTCTTTCTGCATATCTCATAAACATAATTTTTTGTTACAAAACGACATTGTTGAGCCGGTCTATCGAGCCAACATTTCTTTCAGCAATGGTTAAAGAAGAGACCCTCTTTTGTTTAACTTTGTTTCTACCTGACAAGTCTTCTGATAGACGAATATGTCATGTCAAGTCACGTGGAACAGAAAACAAAATAAATATTTGTAAACTATCATCGTGTTAGTAACACTAAATCATACCCTAAAAGAAATTACCTACAGATTAAATGAGCAAAGTTTATTGGTTGCCTAATAGCCAACGGCTGAAAAAGTTGTCTGAATGAGGTCGTTACAGTCCGAGACGAGATTGTTCACAGTTGCTGATGAAAAAGTTAATGAAATTGTGCCATTAGCATTCGTTAATGTATTTATTTAATTAACGTAAATGAGAAACTACTTTCAAAGAGATAAGTGTCTTTTTTCTTGTTTATAATTAGGTTAAGAGTCTGAAACTTAAGGTAAACTTAAAGTTTTTGAGTCATAGCCGCTAGCAACTTTTATACGTTCTCATTTCTCACAAACCGACACTCTGGTCTGTCTCCTTCCGGGGATGGTTGGATCCTTGATCCTACTTAGTCCTACTACGCTTTTCGTATACAGCGTGTTGGTTGATACAACCAACACGCGGTATGCCAAAAGTGTACTTAGTTAATTTTGAACTTAAAAATATTTTCTATAGAATTTTATGAAATTAAAATTGTAAAATTGATAAAGATTAAAAGTTTATTAAATTTATTCAACACGATCTCATAACTAATCTTATCCATGCTAAGATAGCCTGAAAGTGCGCTTTCTGCATTGAGGCTGTCGATTTTACCTATCAATATTTGAATTATTTAGGTGTAAATAAAACAATCACGATCCATCATTCATTCAATCAGCCGAGGAATGGCTGATTCATGTAGTCTCTTTTTTGGCTTCAAAAAATAAATAAAAGCAGCAAGATATATATTTCATAGTTTTCATTCGGTAATTGTTAATAACTACATTTTCTGTTTTAATTTATACACAGTTCAAAACGCTATGTCAAGAATAATTGCAGATCTAGGTTTACTTTAACGGTAGACCTATCTAATACCACTCTACGCAGACGAAGTCGAAGAACAGCTAGTGTTTCATAAACCTCTTATAAGACAGGTGGATAAATATTACACACATATTTTTGAAGAAAACACGTCAATATCCAACCGATCAATTTGCTATCAGTAATAATATTTTCCAGCCCGTCAATCAACCTCACGTAGACACGTCAAGATAATATTATCTCTTGTTAGCCGTAAGAAAAACATTTTCAAATAATACCTTACCTTTTCTACCGAAGTGCGTACACCACTAGAATAAAGAGGACTGTTCACATGGAGGTTTTACTCGTAGGTTTCGGCCATAAATATTTTCGTATCCAAACCGTTGTTCCTGATTTCTTAACAATGGTCGAAGCGAGTCTATGCCGTAGATGTTCTACGGCGTAGTTGTTCTAAGCGTAGACCCGATCTACGTAATTACTAGCTTAATCGTTTTTTTGTATATTAATTATATTGAGAAAAATGTCGTTCATAGGTAGGTACTAGAAGAATGTGACTTTGAGGTAGGAAAATGTGAGTTCAAAAATTAATTAGCAATACAAAATAAATCAAATTCATTTATTAATTCAGACACAAAGATTCATAGATTATAGTAGTATTAAATGTCACACAGATAATCAAACAATAATACAGTAATTATTAACAGAATTAATTCATATAATAAATTTAAATAATTTTTTTTTATTTAATTTAATTTACATACAAACTGTACGGTAACATTCTGTTGACGCACGTGTAACAGCGGTAAGCCATTATTTGTGAATATGACTCCGAGTCAGGAAGTTGGCGGTGTTATTCCCCCGGGCCTCGGAATGAACGTTAAGCCGTTGGTCTTGCGCCTGACCTCTCTCGGTCGTGTCGGTTTGCTATCCCATCGGAAAATTAAAGTGAGGGAAAAGATAGAGCACCTGTGTTAGTGCACATACTTGCGAAGTATAATAATATGTCTTGCTCGTAGCTAGGCTCCGTTTTGACTAGCCACCGTGGCTGAAATTCGGCTAGAAAGACTACATCATCATCATCAGTGAATACGAACTTTGACGATTGTTTATCAGAAAAATACCCTTGGTATACAGGGTGTTTGGTATTGGGATTGACCTAATTTTTTGGGGCGATATGACGGTCATGGGCTATTTTTTCCCGATAGATTCAATATCCTGAGTGTCACGGTTGCTGAGATTTGATAATCACCGAAAATCTTGCCCATAAATGGTAATATGTTTTTTGTTTGTGTGTAATGCCACAAAATAACTTTGCAGTTTAAACTGTATTTTGCAATGTATACCTACTTGTTACTTGATTATAAAAGTTATGAGTATTCATAGTCAAAGTTTGTATAAAAGTTATAAATCGTGACAATACTAAATTCTTTAAAAAAAATACTAAAAGTCATAGGTATTAAATTTTACTTTTATTTGTGTTTTTATATTGAGTTTATTATTTCTTCCAACGATATGCTACATGGCCTAAAAAATCATTCATATGATGGTCAATCTAAGAGATACTTTTCTTCATACTTTTAACGTTTTGTGCTTCCGAATGAATTTAAATTACAAAATTTGCTCAAATTGGCCACCTTCTCACCTCACTTCTCACTTTTCATCTCTGGATCTGGCCCCCAATATCTTTGCTGAACTAATTGTACAATGTGTACTCAGCTTTAGGTGACGTCTATACGCGCTTTAATAACCTCCACACGTCATCAAAACTAATAAACCATTACCCTTAACCCGGGCTGTTACACAAAATATGCGTCAACAGTATGTACACGTACTTTGTATTTCTAATTTATTTTTAACCCGCTTTGTACCACGTCAAAGTCATATTCTTGAAGTATCTATGGGCTAGATTTCTGTTAATATTTTTTAAATACAAATAAATAAATTCGCCGGTCTGGTCTACGCCTTCGAAGATCTACGCAGTAGAACATCTACGGCGTAGACTCTCTTCGACTAATAATGTAAACTGATTTGATATGAAAATATTTATGTCCGAAACTGTAACTTAAATGTAAATATGTTTTCTAGGTTATGTCGATTCATTTAAAATGAAATACGCTCTCTGAATCTCAAGACAAAAAAAACTATAGACTCATTAAGGCACGTGATTCTAACTAGTATCTAACCGTGTTCTGTCTCTTTAAGAATTTTGGTAGTGTTGTCTAGAACTACTAAGCAGTATATTTAAAGAATTTAAATATAAATTTAATTCAAACTTTACAGACGGTTGTTAACGTAATTGATAAGTTTCATCATTTAACCAGTTGATAAGATTAATTATTTAAACTTATCAATTATCAAAGCTCTTGTCAGCGTCGATTCGGCTTGACAAGAGTACGAGATTTTCATATTTAACATAATTTGTGTTAGTTTGAGCGTTGCATTATTTCTTCACAGTTGCATACAACGTGATTACTTGCCGTGGCTTTAGTTATTTCGTGATTATGGCAAATTAACCTGTTTTTAGTATTTCTTCTGTTAAACATTCCATACTGTGCCCACGCGTAACAAAAGCCATCAAAATAACAGTTTTCAGCACGACGCGGAACCGTTAACGACTTTGTTAAATTCGTTTCAGCTTCTCCGGCGTTGCGCATTCCACGCGAGTTAAAACAGGCTGGAGTTCGGATGTATGGATTTTGTTGATTTTTAGGGTTTTTTTACGCTTTTGAATTAGGTTTTAGGGTTTCGAAGATCGGTTTCGAAACCCTTCTGGTCTGTCACCCGCTTTGTCTGTCCTTTTTTTCCTCTTTAATATCTTGCTCTTAACTACTATTAACTTGAAATTTAAAATAATAATTAATTAAAAAAATTAAAATAATAATTGATTTCGTGCGCCTGTAAATACGCCCAAAAAATCAAAATCAGCACAGAGATGAAGTACAAAATAGCACTTTATTTAAAATATAGACACAAGCGACTTTGGCTGAGGATCTCAAGAGACACAAATATGCTAGTCTCGACAGAGCCTAGGTACTGGTTCCTCTTAGGGTCGAGACCAGGGTCGACCCGTAGAGCCTCGGTACCCCAGGAACCTAGTAGGGTACCGAGGCTCTACGGGTTTTCAAAAAATTATCTGACCGTCTGCTCGAAGCGACGCGTGACCCGAGAGCTGGTAAGCTCGACCCTAGAGCGCTCAGCATTGCCATACGGCGCGGCGGGGCATTGCAGCCAGCGTCTTGGGGACGCTTTCGATTCCAGTTTAAGTTTTTCTCTCAGACAAAGAAGTGCATAAACCGCATAGTGCAAGAACATTATCAAACTTCCATTTACTCGTAAGTCCTATCAAAGCTTACAAAATGAATATATGCCTACGTACGTGAGGCATATACATTCATTTTGTAAGCTTCTTAGTTGAAAGCTTTGTAAGTTAATACACGCGGAACGCGACAGCTGCGGCATAATAACGACAGTATTATGCAAGTATCCGGCAAGTTTGAACTATATCATGACGTTAAACTATCGACGAGACATATTGCCTTCGAACTAGGGCGTCGACTCTGGATGACACACGATTATTTGGGTTACTCCAGTTTTCCCCCGACGAGGAGGGGGAGAACTGGACTTCAAAAAAATGAATTCCAGTTTTCCCCCCTTGAAGATTAGCCTTAAGGAGGGAAACTGGATTTTTTTTTTCCAGTTTTCCCCCTTGCAAATCCTTAAGGAAAACTGGAATTTCCAGGTAGCTCAAATGATCCATATCAATAATAAATCGGAAGCGTCCCCAAGACGCTGGCTACATTGCCCCACTGTATGGCAATGTTGATGCGCTGCGCCAGCTACTCACCAGCTCTAGGGTCACGCTTCGCTTCGACCAGACGCTCAAATATTTTTTTAAAAAACAAAACGGCGATCGGTATATCAAAATTGCAAAGCGAGTGCTGGCTGAAACAGGAACTTATAATCAGGGCATCCACCGGCGCGATGGATCGACAATATCCTTAAGACCGTGGGCTGTAAATATACCTACAGAATACGCAGAACGGAGATGAATGGAAAATATGGAGGCTTATGGCCGAATACTCAAACGCAACTCACATTAACACACGTCTCATGTCGCGATTTTTTGACAGTTTTCAATTAAAACCTCTCAAAAATTTGTTACTTGAGACGTGCTTAAGTCCGAATTGCGTTTGAGTATTCGGGCGTTAGTCTATTTGCAGCAGTATATTTTGATGGATCTGACAATCATTGAGGTTTGTCACGGGTTGGCAAAGATCCTTCTGCTTTGACATGTGAACGAACACGAGTCGTATCAGTATGAAACCGTTCTCCAAAGTCAGGGCCGTGGCCGTTTACACTAACCAAACTTAATGCATACAACTTCAGTGCTTAAAACTTGGGCTTTATGGCTGCAGCTGAGCTAACACGGACGCTAATATATCCAAGATGATATTTGTGGTCAATGAGCCTATTATGTTGTTGTTTAATAGTATCATAATGTTTATTAGCTGTGTGGTGCCTGTGGCTTAGAATTTGCACCACCCCAACTCTTCCCGCGGGTGTCGTAAGAGGCGACTCCCAATCCGCATGCCCAGCGTGGAGATTATGGGCATTACCCCCCCCCCCCCCCCATTAGATAAAATCCAATAAGGCGCTTATCAGAGGGAGGCCTGCGTCCAGCAGTCGACTAACACAGGTGGTTGAGGTTAATAGTATCAGTAGGCAAAAGTGGCCTGGCGAATTCAATCCCGTCGACATCATGATTTTTGACGTGACAACGTCTTATAATTCGATAGAGCCGGCTGCACGCACGAAAAAACATGACGTCATGCGGCGTTACCTCGTCATGCGGCGTTACCGACGTCATGCGGCGTTACCTCGTCATGCGGCGTTACCTCGCTCTGAGGCGTTCCATGTAAGGCTTGAAGTGCAAGCGAGAGCGCTCGACATCCGTCTCTCTCCTACTTGAGTGAGCGATGCGCCTGCGTTGTCACGTTCAACTATCGGCAGTAAACCGACTTTACAGACAACCAATTTTTTTTTTAGTTCCTCACTTCTGCGTTCTCTTTTGTATAAGTTTTAAATAGGTACATAATTTTATTCACGGGTGTTTATCGTGTTAATTGGCCTATTTTTTCCGACGATGTTCCGGCAGGTTTACTGCCGGGGGGTTATGATCACTGCCATGGTCGCAGGATGACTGGAGTACCCGCGTCTGCAAAGCAGGGGCAGCATTTTTGTAAACAGCTTTACTTGGTCTTCTGAACAAGGGATATCCATGTCTATCTGTCTGTCCGTATCGGATATCTATCTATCATCTATCTCTATTTTGACAGAGCATTGGCTTCAATGCCATGAGCTAGTTTCGGTTACGCTTAATAATTATGACCTTATTTCGAAATATTGCAGACCGACGATTCCCCGTGGTGGAAGTTGCATCTACGTTCGGGTTGGAATTAAGGTAATTATCAAACAAGACTACTGTGATCTATCACAGCAACACATATTTGATGTCTGTGCCGTGCAGCTTGTTATAGAAAATATCCTTTTTATAGGGATATACCATTCGAACGAAATGGATGACTAAGCATACTTGAATTTATTTAAAAACTTATTTACAAAAAGATTCTAGACACTATTATTATGGGTGATATAAATATTAATCTTTTAAATAATAATAAGTTAAATAAACAAATAACTAGGTTATTAACACTAAAGTCAACGGGACGGGTATTTCGGCACATATGCCGAATTGGAAAGCTCAAAACTCAAATCATGGTAAATATCCAAATGACTTTGGAATTAACTATTAGTACAACTAGGCGAAGATTTCTTTTGACACTTGAGGTTCCCTGTGACCCTTATATTACTATTATTTTGACACTTGAGGTTCCCTGTGACCCTTATATTACTATTATTTTAATGCAACTATATTAGTTGATTTTTGACGTGACAACGTCTTATAATTCGATAGAGCCGGCTGCACGCACAAAAAAACATGACTCATGCGGCGTTACCTCGCTCTGAGGCGTTACCTCGCTCTGAGGCGTTCCATGTAAGGCTTGAAGTGCAAGCGAGAGCGCGGAACGAGCGACAAAGAAGCACAATCGGCCTTGCACAGCTTGACAGCTGCTATACTATAGTACATTTACATGTTTTGATCGAGTATCAAATGCTACCATTCCATCAGTATTTTTTTAAGACGTTGTCACGTTCAACTATCGTCAGTAAACCGACTTTACAGACAACCAATTTTTTTTTTAGGAAAACGGTAGCAAGGACTTCGTAATCAGTAATTTTACTAACATTTCATTGCATGAACCGAGCTATGTTCTATCAGGCGATCAGAATTCCATCAACGTTTCCCTCAAGGTTTATGTGAGGCATTTGATGCTTTTACGAGATTAGAGGATATTTTATACGGCTCATTACCAAATTCATCATTAATGCCTTGGGATAAGAGTTACTTGGTCATGGTTAGGTAACTGATTTTGTAGGTTGTTCTTATAACTAAATAAATAATGCTGGACAATTCAATCAGCATCATCTAGCCCCAAGCTATACAGAGCTTGTGTTATGGTACTAGATAACTGATATACTTAATACTATACAACATGGACAGACAGATAGTTTTTTAAAATTCATAAAAAACACCCAGAACACTCCATGCAGATTGGACAAACATTAGTCGTTAGGTGCGAATTGAACCCGCAACCTCCTGCGTCACAGGCAGACCTTTGCCCTGCGCCACATAGGTCATCTTCATTATTCCTTTCCTTTCCCCTAGTTTTGTGCTGTACGTATTTTGGTAGCCTAAGCTAGCCATAAGCTTGGGAATACAAGCCACCAAAGGGTAGGCTATGAACACCCTTTAAATAGTCTGAGTCAAAACTATATTCTCGTAATGTGACGTCACCCAGAAGTTCGGACTGAAAACCAGCGTTGTTTCCGTCCTCGGGCGGTAGCGGCATCAAGCTGAGGCTGGACCTGTTTAGCCGCGCACTAGGTCACTTTTCATTCTGAAAACTTCACATCATTATCACATCACTCAACACTCATATTCTAAGAATAAAGTTCATCATCATCATATTATATGCCCACGCATGTCCACTGCTGGACATAGGCCTCCCCCTTACGACGCCACAAATAGCGATCCTGAGCTACCCCCATCAATGTTTGCGTTCTACACAGGTATGCTCACAACGATTTTAAAAATCAAAGATGCAATGGATAAATCTTAGTTCACACCACTCTATAGGGTGCCACAAAACATGTGTACTAAGCCGAAACGGGGTAATCCTGGACCCCGAGGGGAACAAGTTTTGATCTATAATTTTTAAATTTCGAATAAAAAAAATTAAACTTTTTCTTCATTATTATTTCTAAATATTCGAAATTCGAAATATCTTTATTCAAAAAAAGGCTTAAAACACATGTCATGTTCCGTGGCATCCAGTAGGTATGTCATTTCCACCGCGAAGCGCGATGGTAATACAGTTTTCGTTCGGCTCCAAAATAAGGACTAATTTCAAATCACAGCTCTCGACAAGTATCCTTTGAATACGCCGTCAACAGGAAAGTACAGTACGTCCGGTCACAAGTCAAAACACGCTCCCTTATAAAAGTTACGACTTTATTCCCAAACTTCCAAGGTCCTAAATTACAAAGTAATGCTACCAAAAAATGAGAATTTCACGCGAAAAAACGCCCAAAGTTAATTTAACAATTTCGCCGTTCTTTCCTGAAGACTCAATTTGGAGTCTTTGAGAACTCACACGTATTCTTAATACGATATAATATCAGAATATTCGGGATAACATCAGCTTTTCGACCTAAAAATGTTATGCGACCGTTTTGGGATGGAATGGCAATTGTACCTACGTTCCTTTGTAAGGGTGTCTTGTGTTCTAAGAAGATGTATGAGGGTATTTGTAGAATCATGTTTGCTGTTACCAGATACCATGAAATTCGTTCGCCACTATGACCTTAGTTTTTACCCGAGAGATTTGGAGTATGTTTTTCGAGTGTTTCTACGTAGTGGACACTCGTAGCTTCCAAACGGCTGAAGCAATTTTCATAAATAAGGTATCAAAATACTCGTCTAGAATTTTACATGGTTTTTAGCTTCATTTTGTAGGCTTTGTCTTCCATAATTTGCAAAAAAAAAGCAGGGCCCATGTCGGGTTTTTATACTCTTCAATTAATTACTTGTAGATTGAGGTTTTGTTTTTATTTAGGAAACAAACAGTTATATTAACAAAGAATACAATTGAGACTTAGAATTAATACAAAAACCAATAAGTGTTTCCACCGTTTAAAAATACAAGGAGGTTACAAGGTTTTCTTTCCAATTATGTTTTGGACATGACTTAGGTTCTATTTTACGGCCACGGGGTAAAATTATATCTTCACAGACTCTCCCAGAGAAAATATTAAATTTTCATATAAACAGTAGGTACAAATTGCCTGTTGTTGTTATCACGACGAAAGCGCGAGTGCCACTCGTCAGAAATGCATTACCGGCTATAGCACTCGCTAACGACCGGCTGACAATGGCAGCATGTGTCAGCTTATGCCTTCGAATGCACTTGTGTACCGGAAGCCTTTATCGAATGTTTTTGATTTTAGAACTAGCTGTTACCCGCAAATTCGTTAGCGTGGTAGATAAGATACCCTACCTACCATAAAGGACACATCAGTGAACGGAAAATTAATTAAATCATTCCGTTTCTTAGCTGGAGAAAAACATTCTGTTTAATTTTCATATTTTACAAAGCAGAACCATGACGACATCAAAATTCAATCACTATTTTGACAATAATGGACAACATTGCAAAGACGGACTAATCCAGAACTTACCAGTAGAGTATTGCGTTTTTCTACCCCAAAGTTTCGCACCAGGCACACTGATGCTAAATTATTTGCTGTCTCACAATCATCTACGAACTATGCGCAGTATTCTATAGTCAATAGGTGACAGAAAAATTATAACAAAGAGTTCAATAAAGCCGCGTTGACACGATCAGAGCCAGCTCGGACCGAGTGAACTCGGATACCTACTCGGACGCAACTCGGATTGTAGCAACCTCTAATCAAGTAATCAATCTAAAAAAAAGTGGTCTGAGCTCTGAGTGTTCATTATTCAGTCTTAGATGATTCTTATACGAAGAAGTTAGATGCTCCCTGTTGTCGGCGGCGTAGAATCCAAGAGCGAGTCCAAATTCTTTTCCTTTTGCGAGATGCCTTATCTCTTTCCTGTCTTAGCTCCTCTATCAGCAAGTCTGCGACAATTCCGATGCCACTTCGCACTAAATCCGTCATTTTTTGATGTTGACTGATAAAAATAATTGGAATAATGACGAAAATGATCCGAGTGAACTATGATATTATCAACAGCTATCCTAGTACACTCTTATGAAGCTACTCCTACGAGTCCGCTCGGTCCGAGCTTGGTCCGAGCTGGCTCTGATCGTGTCAACGCGGCTTTAAGCAGATATTTTTCACAATGACAAGAGAGTATTTAGAAATGCAATAATTAGAGTGATGGAGGAGGATGCTAGTGTACTTAAGTTAACCACATAATTTAATGTTTTTGTATTAATTTAATACTTGGTTCAATTTATGTAATTCGGTTCTGCAAGTATAAGAAATCGTTGTGGGTATGTCATCTGACTGTCTGTTTTATAAATAATAGTGTATGAAAAGTAAATCCGTTATTGGCCGTAAGTCTTGAAATGTAACACATTTGTATTAATTAAGGGCTGTGCTCTCCAAATTTCATGGTCTACGAGAAGTACCCTATAGGTGTTGTGTGCATGTTTTGGATATTTCAAAATATTTCAAAACATCAATGGATGTAACCTTTTGAGTGGGTTAACTTAGAAGTTTTATTTATATAGCGGCTCCAAGAGGTTACGAACATGGGTATTTGACGTTAATTTCGTTCCTGAGAAAAGGGGGTTGACAGACGGACAGACAGACAGACAGATAGACAGCCAGACAGACGGACAAAATAGTCATCCTATATGGGTTCCTTTTTTTCTTTTGAGTTACGGAACCTTAAAAAACTTTTGGTCTTTAGGTTGGATCACCTTATACTATAATGATAATAATAATAGTAAAAAAGCTTTGTTGAAAAAATTTTTACGTTTTTAATGTAAAAATATAAGAAAAGATTGGTGGGTTATTATGTTCCCTTGTGAAGCCATAAAATCATGCAGCGCTATTACCCAACGAGCTAACGACATTACTAGTTGAGTAGTTACCCTTACGATAAAATAACCTAAAAACATTTTCTCGCTGGCAACATTTCCACCCAGGTTATGGCCGCACTGCGAAATCCCTGAGAAATTAATGATCATTGAGAAAAAAAACAAGATTTTTATCAACATTGGATTTTTCCCAATCCTCACTCAAAAATTGCACAAAAATGTTCGCGTGAATTAAATCCACACTGAATTGGTTTGACACATTTTTTCCTCGAGCATATTAAACAGCGCGTGCGTAGATTTTTCTATACTTAGTAGAAGATTTACAAGCGATTGTTATAAAAGCCAACTTAATCTTTTTCATACGTACACTATTATTTAAGATTGAAGTTAATACTCTGATATAAAAATTCTCTTTTTTATAGTCGGTTTAAGCTCTTCACACATACAGTTTGAATTATAGATGATAAAAAAATTAAATACTAAATCTTTTACCTTATGCTTTTAATGTAAATTTAAGAATATAATGACAAAAAAAGTCGGCTATCCTTGTTCCTCTTTTTCAATAATAAGGTAATCAGTCTGCTATACTTCCCCATCATGAATAGTTTCAACAATCAGTCTGCTACACATTATTTTAATGCCCCTACACACAAAAATGTGCAATCAATTATGGGAACTAACTCGTTACTTTATGATACATTTTACAGTGACAAAATGGCTTTCCACAAGCTTCAAACGAGAGTGGCCTGCGAGCTTCTGTTATCAATATGAAATGCATCTTATGAGCTATGCCCCATATTTTAATGCACATTTTTTTGCTGTGTGGTGGCTGTGCGCCTTTGATCTGCGTCAACCTTACAAATACTCTCTCGTGGTGTTTTTCGTAGTGCGAGCTGACAACGGGGGCTTTGCTATCAGTACACGACACATCGTTGACTTGATTGTGTAGCATAGTTGGCAAGAGGGAGTATACGATAATCCAATATCCGCTGAAACTGGCCGCCGCCGCTGCCACCACCGTGGTCAAATTCGGCTAGCCGTGGTCAAAATTCGAAGACATCGCATATAAAGTCGAACATTAGAACTTTTTCAAAATTGGTTAAACAATACAGTTGGCCTATTTTATTTCTTTAAAAACACAATTGCATGTTTCGTGTTTTTTTTGCCCAAAACGAAATACTTATGCAATTGCGTGTTGGAGAAGTAAATCCCTGTCTCGTAGTTATTTTCGCAGTGCGAGCTGACCTTACGGCTGATTAAGTTAACAACGGAGGCCGTTGCTATCAGTACACCACACATCGTTGCCTTGATTCTAGCATAGTTGGCAAGGGGAAGTTAGCCTTGAGTTGGCATAGTTTCGTTTGAGTTTCTTGTTAAAGTGATTTAGCGGAAAGATATTTGGTTTGAGAGTTAAAACGGGATTGAAACTGGGCGGGATGAAGATCAAATTAGTGATGAAATTGGGGATCGATTTCCAGGGTATTTAAGGGTTTTCGTGATTGCAATTTTGATTTGTAATTTTACACGTGTATTGTTATTTTTAGGGTTTCGAAGATCGGTTTCTAAACCCTTATGGTCTCGCTTTGTCTGTCCTTTTTTCCCTCCTTAATAACTCAGCAACTACAGCAGCTATCAACTTGAAATTTAAAATAATAGTACATTTTGTGCGCCTGTACAGATTTTAAGAAAAAAAATTTAAAATAAATGAAAAATGAAAATGAACATTTTCCATACAAATTGAGATGTCAAAATTTTAAAAGAGACCTACAGAGTCAAGTGGGGTATCAAATGAAAGGTATTAGTTTGTACATTTCAAAATAGTGTTTTGAAATTTCTGTAGGTTTCATACTTTTTGAAATATTTTGAAAATAGTCGAAATTTTACCCGTTCCCCCCCTCTATCTCCGAAGTTTGCAGAGCGATCCATTCAAAATGTATGAAGCGTTTTTAGATATAGATTTATATTTTACAGGAAAAATATAGAGAAGTCTGTAAAATGAACAGTTTTTTGAAAAATGGTCAAAAAGAGGGGGAATAATTTTCAAAAGGGGAGGCTACCCCACTGAGTGGGGTATCATATAAAAGGTATTGGTTTGTACATTTCAAAACAGTTTTTGAAATTTCTGTAGGTTTCATACTTTTTGAAATATTTTGAAAAAAGTCGAAATTTTACCCGTCCCCCCCCCCCCCCCTATCTCCGAAGGTTGCAGAGCGATCCGTTCAAAATGTATAAAGCGTTTGTAAATATAGATCTAAATTTTACAGGAAAAATATAGAGAAGTCTGTGAAACGAACGCTTTTTGAATAATGGTCAAAAAGGGGGGGGATAGTTTTCAATAAGGGGGGCTACCCCTCTAAATGGGGTATCATATGAAAGGTATCAGTTTGTGCATTTCAAAACAGTTTTTGAAATTTCTGTGGGTTCAATACTTATTGAAGTATTTTGAAAAAAGTCGAAAAATTTACCGCTTTACCCTATCACCGAAGCATGCAGAGAGATCCATCTGAAATGTAGGTTGGTACCTACTAGTTTTAGGTCTTCATTAAAATTCGGAGTCTCTAACCAGTACCTTTAGTACATACCTACTTGTTGACAAACGTTCGAAACCCTCGGCGCGCGAGTTACACTCGCACTTGACGGGTCTTGTTTAAGAAACAGAATTACCTAGAACACCCGGGTCAAACATTTGGAGATCATACAAACATTGGTCCTAAGGCGGGAATCGAACCCGCAACCTCCTGCGTCGCAGGTGGACCTTCAACTGCCGCGCCACATCTGCCGTCAAATGTTCTAACATAGCACACAGTGAGTCAGACGGTCTAGACAGTCCATAACATTTAATTATTCCCATCTGTCTCCCTGCTCTGTCCCTCTAGGGGAACAAATAGGAAATAAAAGTTTCATCTGTCCCACCGTTGCAAAAATTTAAATATTTGGGACATTGGGTCACTGCTGATCTACGTGATAATTGTGACATAGAAAGGGAGCGTGGGGCACTGGCGGTACGAGGAAACATGCTGATCCGCAGGTTCGCTCATTGTTCAGTAGAGGTTAAAGTCTCGTTATTTAAATCCTACTGTCCATCTTTTTACACCAACGGCCTGTGGGTTACTTATACCAAGGCGTCCATCAGTGCCCTACGTGTCCTCTATAATAATTTGTTTAGAGCAATGGTGGGGCTGCCCAGATACTGTAGTCAGCAGCCATACTCAACCTTTTTTTTATAGGGGCCACAAACACATTTTGGTCATGGTGTCGAGGGCCGCAAGCAAAACTTATTTAGGTCTTAATTAAAACGTAATTCCCAGTTAACGATGTAGTTACTTTATTAATGAAAAAGTAAGTTTTTACAAAGAAGTTTTATACGTTTTAATGCGATTTTTGATACTGTGAACACTTTTTCAAAACTTTATCAGGATCTGGCTTGTCGCTACATGCTATCCTTATAACATCATCCAGATGAGAATCTGTAAGTTTGTTTCTGTAAACGTTCTTTGTGTATTTCATTTTTGAAAACGACGATTCGCACACATACGTAGACCCAAAGAATGTTGGTAGGATTTGGGTACATCTTTGGACGCTTTTATATTTTTGGGGAACAATACTCCAAAATTCCACATATTCTCTGTTTTCCCTTTTTTCTTCATACAGAACTTCTAGATTGGTATCGTTTTTAAAATCGATGAACTCATCAAACAACTCTGAGTAATTACAATGCGATCGGCTCACATTCCCGTTCTGAAATACTTATTCTCTGATGGGCGCGAAATTTAAAATGGTATACAATAAATTCGTAACTTCAGATGGGCCAATAATAAAGGCCACGCGGGCCGCATGCGGCCCGCGGGCCGCAGGTTGAGTATAGCAGTGTAGTGCGTCTGGCATGTTTGCTGACGCACATGTAAAGGACTTTTACGCTGTGATTCGCAATAAAATAACATCTATAAAACGCAGGATACTGGGCAGCACCAACTGCCTGATAGGGGTTCTGGCTGATAGACATTGCAGTAAACTGCAAAGGCACTGGATGTCAAGCCTGATCAACCCTTCCGCTAAACAAATTTATTATAAAAATTAATTCTGATAATAATTACTGTATTATTTATTATTTGATTATCTGTGTGACATTTATTACTACTCTAATCTATGGATCTTTGTGTCTGAATTAATAAATGAATTTGAATTTGAAAAAGGGGCAAATTGAATTTATTTTTCCCTTGATCCACCTACGGGAACAGTAGAGAGACAGATCGGAATAATTCATAAGATAAAAGATTTTCTAGTCTACCCGACGCAGATTATACGCAATGCGGATCCATTTAAAGGAAGTTTTCAACTTTGCATAGGCGTTGACCTTACAGCGTGATCGGAAGCAGCGGATGAACCATCTCATACTTTGATTAATGATCCAAGCTTTTCAGCATCAGACTGTGTTCCCAGGACAGAGGAGTATGAGCAGACTATGGACTATGGACTAAAATCACAACCTACCTATTTAGGTAGGCTGTGATTTTAGAATCCGAATGCAAATGCATACAGTCTTTCGACGAAGGCATTTCAAAGTGTTTTGGCAGTTGTTGCATACATCACCACAGCAGTAACTCGGAAGCGTCTCCCCCTTGACCCGTCCCTTGGCCCCGGCACAATTGCCCTGTCAAAACGCCTTCGTCGAATGACTGTATGCATATAGGCTCCTTTGCACGACTAATGTCCAATTAAGAAAAATTACAACTAGTCTATATGTCCATTCATGAAAATGTCCAACCTTTTTTGTGTTAACATTATGGCTCTGGGTGCAATTATACATTTCAGTAACAGAGTAACAGAGTCGCCACGAACCCGACCCGAAGTTTTAAGGTACATACTACTTAACTTAGAAGACAGAATCGTCTCATGAATAAAACATTTTATTTTACCTTTGATGAAAGAAACTACAGATGGAGGAACGCGTGTCACATCACAAGTGTCAAGGTTGAAAGCACACATAGTAAAGCGATTGGCTAGCATTTAGCCCCACTTGAACTTCGTTTATCTCTTGAATCGGATCAACTTTATATCGGTAAAATGTGCGAATAATAAACGCATTCACTGCCTAGCCGTAACGGACATTTGCGTTACGGCTGGGCCATGAAAGTGTTAGTTTAAGTTATATTTTTAATTATATGGCGCTAAACTGAGTTTTTCTTAGATGGAACGCGTTCAGTTGATAAGTGAAATTGGACCTAAGTCTTTTCTCGCGAGTTCGCACGTGGTTTTCTGGGTAGAAGAAATATTTTATGATCTAGAACTGTAGTTCTAGATGTATCTATGAAAAATTTCAGCCCGACCCGATGAATACAGAGTGAATATTTTTTTCTAGAGATAGGCGTAGGGTTTCGCGTTCTTAGGAGCGGAACGGAAACGTTTTTGCTTATTTATAAGAAACTACACAACTTATTGAGAAACTGTATTAACGAACCAAAGAATTAGTAATAATAATAACTTACGAATCGAAACAAAAATCTTTTCTGTAGAGCACAGGGTTCCTGAGATCTCGACCAAATTAGGTGCAAAACAGTGCACTTACATGTTGTTTTTTCGCAATCGTGTTTTCATAATGATAAGGAACCGAAGAAAAAATGTTGAATTTTATGTAATTCTAGTTTTACTACGGGGATCTCGTGAGTACCTACAGAGATCTAGGCTTAGTTTGACAAGCAAAGCCGATAGGTTCGTACCAAGATATGGTGGTCAGACGCTTTACCATTTACAATAGAAAAATAACAAATCTATTGAAATCATGCCTAAAGCCTAAAATCAAACATGTTTAACGAGGAAATTTCATAATACCTTTGTCAATTTGTAGCAAATATCAACGAAAATAATGTGTGACGAAAATAATATACCAATAACCCAAGTTGAACTTTTGGGCGTTTTATGACTCTCAGTGAAATTCCCAGTTTCATTAAAGCGTAGTCGTTAAAACTCCGATCCACTTGATTTAGACGCAGATTTACGTCCGTAATTAATATTTTATTTTGAGGCGGTTGATATTTTATCTTGAGGCAGTTGATAATAGCTCGGGTTTTGAGTGATGATTGATTTAAATTAAAAAGGTTTCAGTCTTGCGTTTCATTTCGTAATCGGAGTATGATTGACTGGGAAAACTTTACTTTGGTTATCTAACTAAAAGCTTTTATGGTTTCGGTGCCTAATGTTAAAAAATGGAACCGTTTTGGTTTTTGAGACGGCAGTGGAAAACAGAAGGCATTATGGTTGATCTTTTTGGATTCTATTTGTTGTAGTTTTTTTTTGCGTTCTACACGGAATAAAATCCCCTATTACTATCCAATGATCCTCCAATATCCATTCACGGTTGTCTGATAGAGAACGCTCTTGAACGATAAGACCGCCACTTGGCTCTAAGTTTTTAAGATGTTTTGTTGTGTTGCTTCTATCGATTCAAGAGTGAATTAAAGTATTTTCTATCTATCTATCTAAAACTAGCGAAAATGTAATTTGCAGCAAATCGTAAAACATTTTCCAAAAATAAAATGAAACGAAATTGCTTACAACATGGGTTAATAGAAAATGGTTTACGATAACGGCAAATTACTTTTCTGTTAGTTTTATTCCTTCCACAGAAAGAACACAAAAAAATCTCGTGCCAGCCCGAAACAATCAACCCTAACAGATTTTCCGTCAAAATGCTTCCCGATTCCAGGGTTTATGCAGCTCTAGTAATTAATTTTCAAAATTATTCTGTTTGGTTTGATTATTGACAATGCCCATTTACAGCAGATACCTATAAATATTAATTTCTTTGTTTTGTGTTACCTACTTACTATAATTATTTAATTTGTATTTTTAGTTATATAATGACTTAACCAAGTGTGCCTTGTGCTCCTACGGCGAATAAATTTATGAGTATGAGTATGAAACATGTCGCCAGTTTAATATTATTTATTTGAAAGCGACTCGATTTAGTAAGTAAGTAAAGTAAAATAAAATGCGTTTATTTTGGAACCAATACATACGTAGCACATACAAAAGATAAAGTAACAACATAAAGGTCACAAAAATGGCCAACACTCAGCAGATGCTGTGGCAGGATGTATTCTGCCATAGCGCTGGTCTTCTGTGGAGGCCAGAATGCAACGTCGTCGCGGCGTATTTATGTTGCGCGCGGGATTTTATTTTTTTGCGACTTATATTTTCTTCTGCATTCTACAACTAGATTTCAGCAACTCGTATCAAGCACGTATAAAGCCGTATAAAAATATGTTGGGTCGATTTTTCGACTCCTACGTCACTTGACCTCGTGGTGTAGTTGGTTAGCACATTCCCGAACTGAGGGAAGGATGCGGGTTCAAGGCCCGTCGATGTTGAATTTTTTCTGGGATATTAATTTTTATTTCTTAGAAATAATCTAGAGTGCGAGGCTTAGGCACCATTAGAACAAAAAACCTTAGTTGGTAATATAATCAGTTTTGGTAGGTCCATATTCATGTTATTGTTTTCAGCTACCAATAAAGTACATCTTATCTAACTTTATCCTGTCCGTCAATCTATTGGCCGAGTTATGGCGAGCCTTGGCTTGCACTCAGTCAAATATAATATACGTAGGACGTATAAAAAAACTCGGCCAATATGAGGCTAATGATTATAATGATACGGTAAGTACCTACTGAAACTTTTTTCTGATCTAGTTAAGAAAATTCGTCAACCTGTTTCATAAAAGATTTTGTTATTATTGCTCTCAGGGTAATTTCCAAGAAATCAAATAATAGTCGGTTTCATAAACTTCTTTTCATTTTGCAGCTTCTGAGTGCATTGCCAATAAGAAGAGAAAGCCTGTTCAAAACAAGCCAATTGAATAAACCTAAGTGGAATAAATTCCTTCATTTCATTACGGCAATATTATTGAACATTATGTGGAATAATATTGTGTATATTGTGCTGTGTTTTGACCTGGAAACGTTCACTTTGCTATTACATCTAATGTTACAAGAATCGGCCAGGAATTCCAGCATAGGCCGCGCTTTGACATTTTTAAAATCATCTGATAGATAGAAGGTTGAGTTTTAAATTCTGAATAAAAGATATATTCTATTGTTTATGGATCTTGTCTAGTCAAAGTTTCAGTTTGAAGAGTTTCAGAGCATTCAATTAAAAGATCTCTTACATAAGTTCAATGGCAAATAAATGATTTTGTATTAAAAAAAAAAAAAAAAAATCTAATGAACTTCACTCGAAAAAAAAACCCCCGTTTTGTAATGTTTTTTAAATATTATGACTGAACTACTGATATTTTACGTATTTTTTTGTACTTCACTGAAGACATTAAATATTTCTAAATAAATTCAAAGAGTTTGACTTGATAAAATGATTTTTTATTAATCACTATTTTTAATTACCAGTGATCGGAATTAGGTGGGCTAAAATACCTAAAGTTCAAAGAACAGAGGCAAAGAAAATGGAGACTTCCTTACTACAATAATTTTATTGGACCCAATTGGGACGAAAATGGAACAATTGTCGCAGTTAGCATGTATATTTAATACTAGCGGCCCGTCCCGGCTTCGCACGGGCGGACATTAATTAAAAAAAATTTGGAATAAACATAGGTTTCTAATATTTCTGTGGCAGGATATTTTATACTTTTATTTGACTGCCCCGTTGGTATAGCGGTCGCGTGTTCAACCGCTGATAATGTGGTCCCGGGTTCAAATCCCGGGTCGGTCCAAGATTTGTGTTATTGGGTATTTTCTAGCAAGAAATATTCACTGTAGCAGCCCGGAGTAAGGAAATTGGCGGTGTTAGATGGCTTAACGTGCTTTCCGAGGCACGGGGGCGTGCCTCAGAAAGCACATTAAGCCGTTGGTCCTGCGTTTGACCTCTCCCCGGTCGTGCCCGCCCCCGGTGGATATCCCTTAGTAGCCTCTTACGACACCCGCGGGAAGATTTGGGGTTGTGCAAATTCTAAGCCGGCACCACACACCAGCACACACACTTGTGCACTATAATATGTCCTGCGCATCTGGATAGTCTCCGATGAGATTGGCTGCCGTGGTTGAAATTCGGCTAGGAGGACATTAATTATTATTATTTTTACCTACCTCCCTCACTGCGTTGCCCGGGTGCGGCGTCATTTATTTTTCTAATAGTATTTTGTTTAGATTGACATTTTTTAAATTCTTAATATCTTTTGAATGGAATGTCCGATTTGAATAATTCAAAAAGTAATAGATAGATAGATAGATAGAAAATTCTTTATTGCACACTTATAGATAGAAACAATACAACAATCTACAGTAATCTACAGGTATTAAAACAGTCTTAATTATGAAATGATTTATTTGGATAAGGATTAATACAGAGGTATGGATAACATGGTCAGACGTTGGTCGGTATTTCTATCAACTTTTAAAAAGTAAAAATATAGTTATACTGACATAACTACAATAGTTGGACATATATGGTATCGCTGAGTTTTTTGTAGATATTTATATAGTCTTTAATATTGTAGAACATTTTTTTGTTCTATCATCAAGTTTCCGCAGCGCATGCGATGATAGACAATTTATTTTTTACACCTTGGGTTACATTATTGAAGTTTTAGTAGTGGTCCCTAATTTTTTCAAGAAATAAATATAGCCTATGTTACTCAAGAATAATGTAGCATTCTAATGGTGAAAGAATTTTTGAAATCGGTCCAGTAGTTTTTTAGTTTATTCGTAACACACATTCAAAAATACAAAAATACAAACAAAAAAACATTTCATCTTTTTAATATTATAAGTATATTAGTATAGAGTATAGATTAATGTTTTGATAATTTATCGAACTAATTTAAATCATTTTTAACCATCCAACCCAAAATTTGATAACTTACATTTCTAATTGTTATTAGCTCAGGTAAAAAACTGATTCATCTCATTGTTTTCTTTTCCCAGAATAGCAGAAGCTTGTTGTCCATTTCTAGATTTTGCTATCTTTTGTTTGTCACTGGTTTGCAGTGTAAGTAGTACCTATTCAATAAACAAGTTTGGATGGATGTTTGTTACTTCTGGGACGAAAAAATAAACGGACGAAATATTGGGACGAAAAAATATTTAGTCCTAAGGCGTCTCCATTTGGTCTCTGTTATTTTTCGAACTTTAGGTATTTTAGCCCGCCTAATTCCGATCACTGTTAATTACCTACAAAATGCACGAGCGCGCGGCGGCAGGCGCGCAGTTAATCGACCGATGTGGCGTAGCTTGTGAAGGTCCGCCTTAGAATCAGGTTGCGGGTTCGATTCCTGACTCAGGACAAACGTTTTGGACAAATTTATATCTCTATGTATGTGATGTATTTAATTTTAGTGAATATCAGTTTACTAGTAACCTTAAAACTTTGGAGGCTAGATCTGAAAGCAGCTCGAAAAACATTTTAGTTAGTCGTGATAAAACTCGAACAAAACCACACTCAAATGCTAGTTCAAAAGCACCTGAGCTAATCTCTTACACGACTATTGTTGTTTTTAAACGATAATGTCTAAAATGATAACGGCTTCTGTTATCGTCCACGAGATGGCGCCGTAAAAGCCTACAATAGCTACTTACAAGATTAAAGCTATTATAAGGGTGTGTATGTGTAATGATATGAATGTGGAGCTCGCGTGAGTGGAATATGAATGTTATGGTATATAGTCAGGTGGGTTGCTAAGGAATTTATGCTACATCTTGAGATAAGGTACTTTTATCACAAACCCAGTGCAGGGTTAAAATATGTCTGTTAAAAAAAAAACGGACAATCCACACAGCATCATCTAGCCCCAAGCTAAGCAGAGCTTGTGTTATGGGTACTTAGATAGATAGATATTTTTTATTATACATGGAAACGACCAGAACACCCGGAACAAATATTTGTAGATCGTACAAACATTTGCAAGGCGGGAATCGAACCCGCAACCTCCTACGCTGCAGGCGGACCTTCGCCCGCCGCGCCACATCGGTCGTCAAATGTGTATAATTGTTATTGTAATATATGCTAATGTTCAAAAAAACCCACACAAAAAAAACTTTATTGTTATGATAGGTAAATGCTACGTGGTTTCTTTGAAAAAACACCGGATGTGATAAATAAGTATATATGATTAAATAGCTACCTACCTATATTTATACACTGCTGGAAATATACTTAATGCGCTTAAACACCCTGTCTTCAGCTAGCCGCATCCAGCAAATAGCAAAGCCAGTGATGAAATTGAATTGATAATAATAATAATAATAATAATAAATTAATGTCCAAGTAAAAGAGTGAAAATGAGAAACGCGCTGCGAGAACGTACCTCAACCTCAACAGCCTGTAATGGTCCACTACTGGACGCAGGACTCCCCCTGATAAGCGCTTTATTGGCTTTTATCACATGAGGGTAGTGCCCATAATCCCCACGCTGGGCATGCGGGTTGGGAATCGCAGTTCAGTGGTATAATTGTTCTGCAGGGGCGCTGCTACCCGCCCCCAATGGATATCCCTTAGTCGCCTCTTACGACACCCGCGGGAAGAGTTGGGGTGGTGCAAATTCTTAGCCGGCACCACACAGCCATATCTACAGAACGTACCATATCTACAGATTTCACTTAGATCTATGCCCCTAACTAACCTATTTGGACCCCCAAGGTTGTCAATAAAGCAATCACGGTCAATTCCGAGAACCCCACTGAGGCTTTCTTGGGAACAAATCCAGCGCCGCCGTCGCACCAAAAAGGTTTTCCCGAAATAGGCTTCCTTGCCGAAATGGTTAACCCCTGATTTTCCCTGTCAATAAAAACCGCTTTTCACAAAATCAACTTAATATTCACTAAATTACAGAAGAAAATACAGAATCCTTGGCTGGATTGTCCCGGAGGATCGAGGGGTTCTAAATATTTAAACACCGCAACAAATCCTTTCCTTATTATATTATTATTTCATAAATAATTCTGGTTTTGGTTCGTACGGGACATTAAAAACAAATACGTAGGGATCGAACACGAGACCACCTTAGCATTCACCGAGGCAATAACACAAATTGTGCGTGAGGGCACAGGTGAATGGGTACAGCTAGGTCAGCCCTACCTGCGTGCAAGAATAGGTGTCTTAAAAAACCTTAAAATGCCACGGAAAGGGTGTACTAAGCCAAAAGTACCAAATAGGTGATTCTGGACCCCGAGGGTATAAACTTGTGAATAACGATTTTTTGAATTGGGATTTCTCTTTGAAATTTATAGTTTTTTTTCTTCCTATTCATGTACATTTACACGCATTATTTAACATGACAAAATATTTCATAAATGTTTTTTGCTTGTTACTTTGTTAATTGTATGTGTGTCTGTAGTACCAAATAATTTTTTTATCTATCTTGTTTTTTCAGCAAAACCAGTGTTCTGTCAAAAAATTATTACAAGAAAATGATCTCTTTTGAAATTTAAAAACAACAAATAATAATAAAAGAATTCACGTAAAAGAACAAGAAGACGAATATGAAGAAAAAACGTCTCTAATTTTTATATGAAAAGGAAAAAATGTTAGAAAATCTAAAAGTCTTTAAATGTTGACCTCGATGTTCAGAATCCACCCCTTTCGGCTCGTGTTTCACTGTTAAGCGAAGGCCTCCCCCTGGTCCGTATATTTTTTTTAATTTGATTGTATTATTTCCCTAATACTAAAGTCTATTACATCCTGAAGTGATCTAGCTATTTACCAAAAGCTAACGATACCTATTCCGTTATTCAGGCCGATATTCAGTGCAATAAAAAAGCAGTTTGGCATCAATCGTATCAAGACACGGGCCGTTAGCCAATTGCTCAGGTATTATTGCTGTTTTTATGGTAGCTATGGGGGCGTGCGGCCTAATCCTTAGGTACCTACAGATACCTTAGTATGGGTTATGTATTAATGTACGAATACTATAAAAGTTTACGTTTCATTCCATGCGTTTCGAGCCTTTCTACGCCCTTGCCAGTATACTGAGAGGAGCTACGTTTCGTAGTTCCTCTCAGTATACTTTGACAGCGATCCAATAGTTTCTTATGAACTTTTAGACAGGTAGGTAAGCGGTGGCAAGCTAGTATTTGTTCTCGAAAACTTTTCCGTTTTCATGATCATCATCATCAACTTATATTAGTCCAAAGCTGGACATAGGCCGCCCCTAATGAGCGCCATAGCGCCCTTCAGCACATTGCCAGCTGTCATCCGCAGGTCGTCGTCCCACCTGGCTGGAAGGCATCCTACACTACGTTTACCGAGACGCGGTCTCCATTCAAGGACAAGTTTGCC
Source organism: Eupithecia subfuscata (assembly GCA_963564075.1). Taxonomy (NCBI): domain Eukaryota; kingdom Metazoa; phylum Arthropoda; class Insecta; order Lepidoptera; family Geometridae; genus Eupithecia; species Eupithecia subfuscata. The sequence goes on along the minus strand of OY751112.1, from coordinate 13,816,118 downwards.
CCGGCGGTTGTTGGTTCTTCGCAAGATATGGCCGGCCCACTGCCACTTCAGCTTGCTAATTCTTTGAGCAAAATCGATAACTTTTGTTATCTGTCGGATATATTCGTTAAACATCTTATTCTTCAGAGAAACTCCGAGCATATCTCTTTCTATAGCTCGCTGAGCGACTTTGAACTGGTGGACCAATCCTACCGTGAGTGTTCACGTCTCAGCTCCATAGGTCATGACGGGTACGATGCATTAAATGAAATCTTTCCTTTTACAAGCATTGCGGTATAGATGACGCGAAGACTCGACGTAGTTTTCCAAACGCTGCCCAGCCTAGCTGGATCCTCCTCTTGGCTTCTTTCTTTTCTGTTTTGGATGTACGTATATTATAAAAGTGTAAAACATAAATTAGATTTTTATTTTCGTTAAGTAGTTCCTAAATTATATCTCATCAAAGATGGTCTATCTTTTTTCCTTGTTCTTTAGCAAATTAATTTAATACAGATTGAAATAGAAGTGTATTATTTAATATTATCTAGATATATCTAGATATTCCATTCAGAAGTTTTGCTTAGTGGTGATATTGCGTCTCTTTCTCTATTTCAAAATTGAAAATGAAAAGCAAACATTTCCAGTTCCCTTAATATTCTTTCGATCTACTGACTTATTTGTGACAATAATGAAAGCTTTCGATTTTTTCTTGTAATTTCCTCCTTGCCACAAGCAACAAAAAAACATAAACAATGTATTTTGATTTCCTTCCTACTTCATCAAACAGAAATTATATTCCTTTGATCCTAGCCATGGGCCGGAAAACGTAACGAAAACATGGGCATTTTTCTCAAACATGCAAATCTTAGGGAAAATTTTCTCAGAAAAAATGGACACATCAATAAAAGTAGGAAGAAAATGTGTTTCTCTCACAATTTCTTCCAACTCCACTCACCCAACACAGTAGCTTTTGTTTGACTTCGTGAAATGTTTATAGCATCTATACAAAATACGTGACATATTGTGTATTTTCAATCTAAATGTATTTTAATATGGTTTGGGCGCACAAAGATAGTTTTTAAAATAGAAAATGACCGTTGGTGAAAAGGAATACAGCCCACGATATTTTTATGTTGTGCTTGAAGTCCATAAAACCTGTAGAACTGTCTAATAATTCTTGCAGGACGACCAAACTGCAACACATACCTAGAGTGATAGTCGCTTGGTTTAGGCAAGCGAGTTTCAAAAATCACCGGAATGTTCCGAGAAAAACAGAGTTCGTTTCAGAAAAAAAACTTAGTTTGCAACCCATCTTCGGTGTATTGTTGTTTCGACCCAAATTTTCATTCCACAAGCGAAAATAGGTAATATTTTTAGTCATTTCAACCCACAAAAATTGTACAGTGTTCTTTCAACCCACCCATAAGAAAACTAGCGATAATCAGTAAAAATCGGGCAAAAGTACAATCGGATCAAAAAACATAATACGTATTTACATATTTTATTTGCTACAACCTTCGATCAGAGTGTTTATTGTGGGCTGTGTGCATTATCAGGTTACTCAAAAAGTAAAAAAAGTTTTTACGTACCTTTGAGACATTGGCTAGTTGTTATCGTTTTTGAGTCCTTCCTATAGTGCATTTAACGCCATTTAGCGCCCCTACCGGATCGAGAGGAACTAGTTTTCGTAGAATGACAACGATCCAATCGTTTCTAATAGCCCGGCCACACGCTCCACCTTGCCGTCGAAAAATGTTCATAAAACCTCTTACTTTCCGTCCTCTTGAATGTCTTGTAAAGAGTCTTTACCATCGGGTAAAGAGTCGCTACATAACATAAACTCAAAAGAATACGGATGCCTTTCTTATCCTCTTATCATTAAGTTATTTTTGACTTGACAAAGTTAGTACCTGAGAGGGAAAACTTAAGGATCTTTGAGATCACTTAATCATTTCGACTTTGGCACAATTTGAGAAATATATCAGAGGAAATTATTCAAGAAATTATACCCTTCTATTTTATATCTACGTAACTGACGGTGAAACAAACCCTTGTCTTTCTTTGAACTCAATCTTGATCGCTCGTTTGAAGACTTGGCCAGCAATATCTTATTTTTAAGGTAAAAAAAGAGGAGGATCTCATTTCGGCTGTATGTATTTTGTGATTAGACAGAAGAAGAACAAAAAAGACAAAAGAAGGTACTTAAATCTTTCTATACACGCTAAACTTTGAACTCTAGCACTCATTTACCGTGCAGTTGTTGGTGACAATAAAAAGTGGTCCCATAAATGTATCAGGCCTGTTGAAAATTATAATTTTAGTCATTGACAAAGATTTTTAACCCAAGATATATATTTGAACATCAACAACAGCTGCCCTTGGTAAATTAAACATTATAGGAAATTATGGGAAACTTGTGTCAAAATTGGTCGTCATACCATAACACTCGTTTTATAAATGTGAAAATGTCGATGGATGGATGGATAAATAAATAAATAAATAATCTTGGACAATTCACACAGCATTATCTAGCCCCAAGCTAAGCAGAGCTTGTGTTATGGGTACTAGATAACTGATATACTTAATACAATACACTACATAGATAGATATTTTTTATTATACATAGAAAACATCTAGAATGCCCTGAACAAATGTCTGCAGATCGTACAAACATTGGTCCCGAGGCGGGAATCGAACCCGCAACCTCCTGCGTCGCAGGCAGACCTTCGCCCGCTGCACCACAGAGGTCGTCAATGGATGGGTGTAGTTACTTCGTCACGCCACAAGTGTTGTACAGATTGAGCTAAAATTTTGCAAATGTTACTTTAGAACCTGGAATTAAACATAGGCTACTGAAAGATGACGACCTCTGTGGCGCAGGAGCGGTTGCGGGTTCGATTCCCGCCTCGGTACAAATGTTTGTACGATCTGCAGATATTTGTTCAGTGTGTTCTGTATGTTTTCTATGTATAATAAAAAATATTTATCTATTTAGTGTATTGTATTAAGTATATCAGTTATTTAGTACCCATAACAAAAGCTCTGCTTAGCTTGGGGCTAGATAATGCTGTGTGAATTGTCCAGCATTATTTATTTACTTTTAATGATTTGAATAACTTCCTTTAGGATATAAATAACCTTTAAACGTTTCCATAGAAACAACGCTTACGAAGCCACGGGCAGAAGCTAGTATAAAAATTAATTTTGATTGGCAACCCTTTTGTTGGAAGATCAAATGGAAAGTACATAGTTTTCAAAGCTGAGCGTTGTAACCACTCTACAGTTGAGCTTCCTAAAGTATGAAATATTTGAACAATAGACCACATTGTATCATTATTTCCTAAATGAACCTATTAATTACGAAACTTGATTCCTAAATAATGGGACAAAGGGTATTGAAGCAGTATTAAAGTATTAGCAATCGTTTGATTATTAATTATGACCCTTTGTGAAATCAATATCCAAAACTCTTTATTTCCATAAATACAATAAATTTACACTTAGAAGAGATCAAATTATAAAACTAAACACTGACACGGAAATAGAGTGATATTTTTGATTTCTGTCGCTTCGATATGTAGACTAAAGTAAAGAAGCGACGAAGAAACCTTTAGCCTGTTAGCCGAGTTGGAGCAAAACCCGTCACAAGCTTTTTTATCCTCTAGATAATCTGGTATTTTATTGTAAGCCTTTTTGCACAGCAAGGTTTCGACAATTTGTTTGAATTTATTTACTGATAATTTTTGCAACTCACTAGGAGTATAATTGTTGTAGTAGCGTATACATTGCCCTTTATAAGATACATTAATTTTGTGTAGCCTAGTTGTGGGTACAGCGATTATAATGTTTATTTCTGAAGAACGTAAGGAAGGTATAGGTAGCTCTCTGCTTCATCGATAGTATCATTCACGAAAGTACCTGATAAGAAAATCAAGATTGATTTCAAGTCATCCTATCTGCCAACAATACATAGTTTGGTTTTAATTCATTTTTGACGTGACAACGTCTTATAATTCGATAGAGCCGGCTGCACGCACGAAAAAACATGACGTCATGCGGCGTTACCTCGCTCTGAGGCGTTACCTCGCTCTGAGGCGTTCCATGTAAGTCTTGAAGTGCAAGCGAGAGCGCTCGACATCCGTCACTCTGCTACTTGAGTGAGCGATGCGTCTGCGTGGACAGCTGCTATACTATAGTACTTTTACATGTTTTGATCGAGTATCAAATGCTACCATTCCATCAGTATTTTCTTAAGACGTTGTCACGTTCAACTATCGTCAGTAAACCGACTTTACAGACAACCAATTTTTTTGTAAAGAACACGTTATTCTCTATTTTTCAGAAATTCAATAAATGACGCACATTTTGTTGTATTTTCGATCGTATAGCTACGTTGCTGAAGCAAAGATTTATGCTTGAGCAAAACTTACGTCAGAGAAAAACGTTACCAAAACCCACACACAGACTGATAACAGAGCAATCTTTTATAATACGGGCCTAAGTGAGTCAATAATCTATCAACTTCTAACTAACTGAACTTTCAAAAACTGTAATTTGCTGCATCTTTACACTGAATTTTTTGTACATTTTTATTAATTTAAAAAGAATTACATAGGTCTTAAATTAATAACACTCTTTTAACCCGTGGAGGTTTGACTGGAATGTTACATTCCTCGGTTATCATTTCAGAAGTGTATTATCTTCGTATGTAGGTACGTACGAGTAAGTCTCTTAAGCTTAAGATCTAAAGGTAAGTATGAAGGTACTCAGTCATTAATACACATTGCACTAAGTACGTGTTATTCTGAGTTATAAACAATAAATTACACGCTAGCATTGTTCTCATAATTGCCTTATAAATATCTAGAATGCAGGCTTTCTGTACAAATGCCTACCTATTCCTGGATGTTATTACAGCATCTGTATTTGACATATGCCAAGCGGACTCCACAAAGTAGTATAATGGGTAGATAATTGATTCCAGGTTTGTCTTACCGAATTTACTTTCCCTGGGGGCTGAATACAGAGCTTTCAGTCCTTTTCATTTTCAAAGGCTTCTGAGAACTAATTTGTTAGACTTTTTCGTGACGTTAGTTTCTCTTGATTGAAGAAAATGATTAAGTTCCACTTAACATTTACTTCAATAAAATTATTCAATAGGAACTCTGATTGCCTGTGTCCAGCGGTGGACAAGCAAAGACTGATGATGATGATGATGAAGGAACTGTGTGAAACTACTGAGCATAATGTGTTATACCTACTAAATGTAATGCGAGTGTTTTCAAATAGTTACTTGCAGATTGAAGGTGATGTTAGAAACTTTTGATTCGACTCAATACAAAGGACTATGTGTAAACCTGTACATACCTAAAGGACAAAGATGACAGCAATTACAATTACGACAACAAACTATAGTGCATTATTGACTCAGTCAACGGGTCGACAATAATTTTATTCCGTTTGAAATTTCTATTCCGCTATGAAACCACAAAATTCAGTTATTACGGACGATATCATTAATATAATTGGCATGAATTATGGTTTACCGCAACTAATTTATTTAATACCCAATAAGCAAATACTCATTAAACGTAAACATTTTAGCCATTTGCCACCAGAACAAATGCAAACAAAAAGTCTTATTTAACCCCTCAGGCCCCAAGCGGTAGCCGGCCACCGCGCCTTACGTCACTGCACCGTTCACTCATACCCCAAGCGGTAGCCGGCTACCGCTCTCCTGCATTTGTAACGGACCTTATTTTACATGTTTAGAGGCTACTTTCCTATAAAGAAGTTTAATGAGTTGAGTTAGGTTCTTTGATATATTTTCTACATACTGAACGAAAAATATTTTATTATCTGTGGACGTTAATTTTTTTTTCGGGAGTTGAATTGAGATTTTCGACGTCATTGTGTCTAAGGCGCACGGCCTGTCATTCATTTCTGACATTTTGGTCCCAAGATGGAAAGGTTAAGCGATAAAACGTAAACTACAACCTACATGCATGATTGAGATTTTCAAATTACGCCCTTCTCAAATAACTTGCGAGCAAAACCGTGAGGATTAATTTGTAAATGCTTCACACTATCTCATCTCACTTATATAATAAATGTGAAAGCTTGGTGAATAGATGGATGGATGGATGTATGTTTGTAACTTTTTCACGCCTAAACTTCTGAACGGAGCGGGCCTACAAAAAAGTATTTTATTAGACTACTTTTTATCCCTTAGATTATTTCCCATGAGATAGAATTAACTTTTAAACGTTTATATCGAAACGAGTGCGAAGCCGCGGGCAGACACGAGTATTTACTAAATTTTGGCTAAAATATCTTGTAAAAATATTCACAACATAACATTTTCTAGGAACAAAATGTCCAGTACGACCCAATTCCGAGTCCCCATTAACACAGGCGCCATAACATGAATATTAAAAACACTTCTATTCCCAGGAACTTAATTCAATTAATTATTTAAGAGTACCGTTGCCACCCGTACTCGTTCGTATTTAAATAAACTTTTATTAAATTTTAATCACGAAATCCCTCGGCCCGGGTTCGTATATGAAATTAAATAGGCCCAGAACTAACGTAAGTCCTTATTTTGGAGTTGAGTTAGTTGAGGAACGTGAAGGTTTCTATATTTCGTAGGCTCATTTAATTTTAATAGGAAGTTCTCACATTACACTGAACAAATGAGGAAAACGTTATTATTATTATTGATTTTAGCCATTACTGTCCTACTGCTGGGTAAAGGCTTCCAAAAGATTAGTACTATGAGTTTAAGATATCTTTAATATTACACGAAATAAATAGTTAACGCCTTCCTATAGGGCAGACTGGAGTTTTTTTTTTGAGATTCCTAAATTTAATATATATAGGTAGTTGAAATGGAAGCCTATTTAGACCATAATTATATTTTTTGATAATTATTTAAAGTTTCCTATGATACTTATGAGCAAAAGGTACTATCACTTTGTGGTAGTATAAAAAGATTTATCTTGCCTTATAATTATGTTAGTATACATAATATTAAAGGTCTCTGCATCCCAACACAGCTGATTTTGTGTCTCTTGAAATTTTAATATTAAATGAAACAATTTTTTGTCCATTGACGAGAATACGATGAAAATCTAATTGTTAAAAAGTATTTTTATCAACTAGATTGACGACGCGGCGACGACGTGCTTGTTTTTAATTGTATTATTTTAAGCTGTAGATCAATAATAGGAAGGATATTTAAGGGTATTTAACTTTGTGACGCATTACCTCATGGCGCAGAGATAATCGCTGTCATTCAAAAACCCGTCTCACCTCCACGCAGTAAAGCTTAATTTTAATCACCATAAAATTTACAAAACACGCCGCAAAAATGCACACTCATCTCGACTTAATTAAAAATACAACTAACCTGTAAAATGAAAAGGTCATCGTTCGTTGTTTCTGCAAATTGGACACAGTCCCAATGAGGTAAACACTACATTTGCACTCACAGTAACACTGATACCACTAAATGAAAACTTTGAGCATAGTTTTGTAGCACTGTACACTTTTCTAATAAGTCGTTGGTTTTCGTCGCGAGTTCGCAGCCGTGTGCTACGCGGCGTAGCGTCGTACCGGGTGACGTAGCGCGACTGACGCTACGCCGCCTCTACGGCGCAACTCTCGTATCGAAAAGTTAATCTTGTAATAGGAAGAAAGTTTGTACGAAACTCATACGAATTGTGTATCAACGGCTGTGGTTATCATAAACTTCACTTTATTGATGTCGCTCATAAATTTTAGAGTTCCGCGGTTTATATAAATTTTTGACGGACGTTTTTATGTGCCTTGTTTGTTTAAGTTGTGGGTCAGAGAGAGAGAGAGGTTTTATTTACTTTTGACTGTGCAGTGAAGTTTATTTCGGACATCAATGTTAAGAAGTGTTTCTGAGTACCTAGTTGAACAGTAAAATGGTTCGGAAATAAACGTTTTGTTTTTGTTGTGATCTTTTGATGGTAATTTCAAGAACAGGGGAAGAGGACAAAAAATAAAAAGAATCTTGAACTCGTCGCCACGTAAAATATTTATTTGGCATAAAAATCTGGTTTAATTCATATATTCCGATCATTGACAAATGTTTGTACGATCAACAGACATTTATCCAGGGCGTTCTGGATGTTTTCTATGTATAGTAAAAAAATATCTATCTAGGTAGTTGTTAAGATACAAAATAAAAATTGAGTTTACTGTTGAGTATTGTAGTTTTTATTGCTTCTCTTTGGTTTCCTTCTCTCAAGGGGGGAAACTGGAACGCGAGAAAACAAATAATATTTTAGTTTTTCCCCTTGAAAAAAAAATTATCTAGGGGGAAAACTGGACTCCAAAAAATGAACTCCAGTTTTCCCCCTTAAGGGGGATTTGTCAAGGGGGAAAACTGGAATAACCCGTGTATTGTATTAAGTATATCAGTTATCTAGTACCCATAATACAAGCTCTGCTTAGCTTGGGGCTAGATAATGCTGTGTGAATTGTCCAGCATTATTTATTTATTTATTGATGATATCATAGTAGATGGACTAAGGGAAGCTACCAGAAAAAAGCAAAGCTTCTTTTCGTATATACAGGGTGCCACGGAAAGGGTACTAGGTACTAAGCCGATACGAAGCCGGAAGCGGTGATTCTGGACGCCGAAGGGATCAACTTGTTTTTTTTTAATAGAATATTTTTTCGCAATATATGAAGATTTTTTTTTCTTGTTCATGTTCTTAAACACGCCCTCTTGCATTATCTAACATTACCAAATGTTTCACAAATGTTTTTTCCCTTGTTTTTTCAGTTATTAACACTATTTAGTTTTGTTATAAAAATATTACAAAAAATTAAGTAAACCCCTTGAAATTAAAAATCAATAATAATTATGTAAGAATACACGTAAAAGAACACGAATAAGAAGAAAAAACGTCTCATTTTTTTCATAAGTTGTAAAAAATGTTCGTTATTAAAAACATCGTAGAACTAAATTTTGAACCCCTCGATGTCCATAATCACTTCCTTTCGGCTCAGTACAGTCTTTCTGTGACACCCTGTAACACCTCCACTGCGATTTATTTGTGACGTCGTCGTCTAGGAGTCTGGTAATAAAATGACTCACTCAGTGATCTCAGTTGTTTCGTGATAGTTACCCATGCAACTGTGCCGAAATATTAGAAAACTCAAAAGCGCCTAAATCATGATATAATAATATGATATAATATTATATGTATATCCCGGCTATATATCTGGCTCCTGAAACACAGTTTTTAACTTGTTCAGGAGCCTATGGACCATCCACGGCTGTCTGGGAGAGATCGCTCTTGAGCGATAAGACCGCCACTTGTTACTCAGATTTTAAACTGTTTTGTTGCATTGTTTTTCGCATTGTTTCCATCGATAAGTGTGTAATAAATAATTATCTATCTATGGACTCATTACTGTCTGTATAACTATGTCAATAACAGAATTTTTACTTTTTACTTATACCATATTAATAATTTTAGTGATAATGGTGCTGCTAAATATAATTCCAACCAAATTCTCGATTGCAGTCAAAATATTCACAGTCCTCTTACCAGAAATTGAATCTGTACTGAAGCACCATCGATTTGGCCATAACTAGGAACTGTAGCGTGGACGAGTGCACTGCAAACCTCTATTGGCTCCAATGAAATCTATGCGAACTAATATTGCTTCTTAGTAAATGGATCGGGCTGAGGCTCTCAGCCAATTATAATTTTATAATTTTTATAATTTAGTATCACTATAGACCATCCGCACACAATATGCATGGAGAGAGAGGAGGACATCATTAGTAACTGGTTAGGAATCAAATGATATCAAATCATTTATTTCGACACAGTAAAATGTTTACAATACAATATTGCGTCCGCAGGATCCTGAACTAGCTTATGCTGTATTACAGGACCCAGGGTTTCTCTTAATAATTAACATAATAGTGTCTTTGATTGACTATTTAAAATGTATATAAAAACTAATACTTAATGAGAAAAACTTACGAAGTAGGTAATAATATTCAAATTTGATTCAATATTGAATATTTTACTCGTTTGCATATTTCTTATTTTTCATTTAAATATTCGTTAACCGTGTGAAGTGCTTTTGTGATTAATAAAAGCTTTAATTGTTGTATAAATTTTTGGTCGTTTTTCTCATTTTTCAACGCGTCAGGTAGATTATTATATAATTTAATTAGCTGCGCCCCGCGGCTTCGCCCCCGTGGAAATTTATGTTTCCAACTTTCTTAATTTTTTCTTTCATAAGAACCTTCCCCTGACAATAACAAACACAACAAAGAAAGAATTAGCGAAATCGGTCCAGCCGTTCACGCGTGATGCCGTGACCAAGGAAAACGGGTTTAATTTTTATATATATAGATAGATATAGATAGCCATTACATAGGGGCTCGATGAGTGAAGTTTCAGTTTGGCGTCTGGTCTTATAAGTTTGTTTTTATATCGTAAGGAGCGAGAGGTATAGGTTTCTTCACGGGTTTTATCAAATTCTTTGTGTTTTCTAACGAATTTACACATTTCAAATATATGTAATTAAGGAGGGAAATGTTAGTATCTTAAAATTTTGGAAGTAGGGCTTGCAGCTGTTTGCTTGATGTTTATTTGCTAAGATACGTATAAGATTTTGACGTGACAACGTCTTATAATTCGATAGAGCCGGCTGCACGCACGAAAAAACTGACGTCATGCGGCGTTACCTCGCTCTGAGGCGTTCCATGTAAGGCTTGAAGTGCAAGCGAGAGCGCTCGACATCCGTCTCTCTCCTACTTGAGTGAGCGATGCGTCTGCGTTGTCACGTTCAACTATCGTCAGTAAACCGACTTTACAGACAACCAATTTTTTTTGTTGCATATTGACGTTTTTGCATTGGTACAATTAAATTTTCACTTCAAGGCCCCGGTCAAAAATTGACTGTACTACGGAATACCGTTAATAGATCGGCAGCGTCATCTTTGAATGTGGCTTTGAGGTTCACTTGAAATGAAACCGAGGTTCCTCCGTACAGGTCTGCAGTCACAGGTTAATTAAGGCCTACCCCTTAATTTACTTCACTTCTTCTTCACACTAGCACCGCTATCAATTTTTGATTATTTTTACGTTACACAAAGGCATTTTTGGAAATCTTTTGATTAGGTTATTTGTGATTCTTTTATAAGTCCCTGCGGCTGAAACTTTGGTAGCGTGCTAGGTAGGGTACTTAATACTTTTTTAATAGAAATAAGATAAAACTTCGCCTATATCTCGCCTATTATTTTACTGTGAATTTTTGTGACATACAAACGACAGTAACTAATAAAGCGGAACCTTTATGCTATACTTTTCTTTTGTCTTGTTCAATATTTCACTATATTGAACAAGACAAAAGAAAACTATAGCATAAAGTGAATTCCGCATTTTCCTGGCATAATCAAAAATGTCTGTAATCTGAGGATACAGGCGACTGGGCCCATACATAACTAGGACCGCGGTCCCAGTTACCTGATCTCATTTTTTCTCTTCTATTGCGAAATGAGAGTGTGACTTGGCAGTTACCCTGCCAAAGCTAGCTACATTCCCCTAATGTACCTTAAAATGTCTACGTTCCTCTCCAAAACCGTATGTAACACGTAGTACCATCGTGTGATCTATTTCCCGGTCCACTTTGCGACGACCAGCTGATGCATCCAATACTACACATTGATTGATACGAAATTGGTCAAGCGATACGTTTTACGTTACCAGAGTGGCTCACTCTATTTCGATGGAAATTATTTTGTAAGTATCGTACATCCGAGAATAAGATAGAGTACGATGAAGTTTCTGCCCGCGGTCTCACTTGCTTGGTTTCAGGATTAAACTTATTATTTATGTTGGAATTTTTTCTACAAATAAACCAAATTTAATATTTATCTGGTAACTTGTTTGAATATAAACAAAAGGTCATAAACAACGATGTATTTTTGGTTAGAATGCCTTAAATCCTATGTAATTTTTAGTAGATTTTAGAAACTTAAATATACTGATATATACAGGGTGTTTGGTGCATCGTTTGCCAAATTGAAATGGAGGATGGGGGGGGGAGGGTTTGCTACCTCTTTTTTTCTATTCATTCACAAAGTTTTTAATACAAGCATGAAAAAATTTAAAGCTCAACTTTGTATGGAATAAAAAAAACTAAAACTGATTATGTTCTTCGAATTCTTTTAAAAAGTTCTCGAGTCTATCCCTTTTCTAACGGTATGCAACATGCCATGAAAACCTTTTAATAGAACCTACTTAAACTCTAAAGTACATTAATATAAATGCAAATAAAATACAAATTACTACACTTAGTATTTTTATTATTATTCAAGTTTAAATGCCGACTCTTGTAAATTTTCAACATAAATTTAAAAAATCGTCATAAAATATTCCAAGGGGTCAAGAATTTTTTATGGGGGTTGAGGAGATAGAAAACCTTCCCCCCCATCTCCTATTTCAATTTGGCAAACGATGCACCAAATACCCTGTATAATAATAGGTAAGTACAGTTTTTTAATTAGTTTTAAATCTAATTTTTGTAATCTACAAAAATACTGCTTCAAAGAATCTTCCATAACTTCAAATACTGGTAACCGACATCTTTTGAAAAATGGACTTCAAGTTAAGAATATTCAAAATTCTTCAGACTGAGCTGTCGACGGGAAAGCCTCACTCAATCTTGCTCCGCGGGGTGTCCAAAGTCTTTGACTTCAAAGCTCTTCTTTTTTATTTTTTAAATACTTAAGTAAGAAGGTTACAGGAATATTCTAGAAATTATTTAAATTTGGCTTTATTGTTTAAGACGAGTTCATAAAACGTTAAAGGCCGACTCACACATATCAGTGAAGTACAGTTCAGTATCAGAGAATCTCCAATTCGGTACAGAATATTCACGGACCGATGACGGACCGTCAATATATATTCTGTACCGAATTGGAGATTCACTGATACTGAACTGTGACTTTACTGATATGTGTGAATCGGCCTTAAAAGTTGGTCGTTTAACGTTTTTCATTAAAAAAAATATAAGATCAAGTTATTTCATCATACGCCCCTCTATGAACTTTTATTATCAAGTTCCTTTATCTGTATATGTAAGAACACATAAATAGTTATGAGTAATTCTGTTACAATAATAATAATAAACCGTGTTAAACTGTTTCTTCTCGAAATAGAATAAAATAAATTAATTCTTCAACTCGGTTCTTCAAATTTAGTTGGTTCACGGAACGAAAACAAACACAGTTCACTACAGTCTATTATAGCCATTATAGCAGCCTTGTTTTAAATGCAATAAAGCAAACATTGCATCTAAAGCTCAAACAAGAAAACATCGACATCTCGTAGATCCAGACGTATCCAATGAAATCCGAATCCATCGTAAAAGCTGAGTTTATGACACGCGCCTCGCCCGCTTCTTGAATTACGAACTGGCTTGAAAGCCCCAGAGACGTTGGTGGTCTGAAAACTAATGATATTCTAGAAAACACGATTTGATGTTACTTTGTCTCTATCGACTTTACCCTTGCATAATAATAACGTAACCTCTGACTGTGTGGTGCCGGCTTAGAATTTGCCCTACGACACGTCGCCTCTTACGTGTGTGTCTATATGAGTTCTATACGCCGTTCTAGATGAGTACTAGTTCTTTCTGTGCAAATGCACGGAGAGATTGATATAATACATAGTTTCATCCTTGACACTTTTGACACGCGTCCCTCCATCTGCAGTTTCTGTTATCAAGGAAAAAAAATGGCAAAATATGTCGTTAAGAGACGATACCATTGTTAAGGTAAAATGATTAATTTAATGAATTTATTTTGTTTAATATTGGGATATTTAGTTTAAAATGTGTTAAAAATACACTGAATAAAATTGCTGTCCTTTCTCTGGTAGATTCCCTTTGTCGACTGTCAATAGCACCATAGCGCCATAGCGCCCTGTCTTCAGCTTGCCTAAAATATTATAGTAACTGTTTATTATAAGTTTGTGTAAACCAGGTACTAAATCGTTAAAATAACGACGCCTGATGCTATGGACTTACGTTATGTTTGCTTAGGATTTCATTTCGTAGCTTATTTTGTTTTTATAGTATAATTTATTTTCATAAAATAAAGTTGTTTTGAATAGGCGATTGCTTAGGACAAACATAGGCAAAAATAATATTATTTTTCATAGATTAGGTCAAATAGGCTTTTGTATAACATTAATCTGCTATGAGCTTAGTAAAGTGGATTTCTAACTTTCATTAAAGCATGTGATAATAAAAGTGGTTTCTATTGCCAGAAGAAAATGGTACCTACAAAGCGCTTTTTTCCTTGCCAAATTTTATATGGAATGGAATAGAATTATAGAAAAACGTGTACGAAGCCGCAGACAGAATTAGTGGGAAAAATATTACAACAAATTAAAATCAGTGGCAACATCCAAAGTGGGAAAACAGGGTGTAGAAAAAATCTATTTTTAATCAACAAATTCTAAGTTGACCATCATATACGTACAGAGGTTGACCGTGCCGGTTACGGCGTAATAGACCCCCACCCCCTTCAACGGATTCTAAGTTAACCATCGAATATACTTGTACAGAAGTAGACCGTGTCGGTTGCGGCGTAATAGACCCCCGTAATAGACCCCGTCGTTAGGCCCCCCCCCCCCTAACCCCCTAGGGCCCCCGCCCTAACGACGTAATAGACCTCCCCAAACAAATTCTATGTTAACCATCTTAAGCTTGTACAGCAGTTGACCGTGTCGGTCAACGGCTGTACAAGTGTAAGTACAAGTTTTAATTCAGCCCGAGGATTTCAGTAGAGCTAACTAAATACAATACAATACAATATATTTATTGATAACACCAAGTTATAGGTCGAGTACTTAAATATGTTATTATTTCTGTTAATAACGATACTAAAAAATCATAATTTTTGATAAAGAATATAGAAATTATTATTTTTTAAAATTATAATTAATTATTATTGATTTTATTATACAATTCAAAAATTATTATTAACAGACTGGCAGTTCGTAGAACTCGTTAATCGAACAGAACGTATTTTCCAAAAGGGGGGAAGAGAAAGGGGAGCTGCTTTCTTCTGTGTCGTCCACTGCGATTACTATTCCTGCCACGATCTGACGTGTTTATGAGTCCTTTAAGGTGTATCGGAAATAAAGCACTTTGCGTTTTAACTTTTTGGTTATTATGGAATAGCCCCCCTTGTTTGGGGAAGTTTTCAACAGTGGCCGTATTTGTGTGCTGATGAGTACATGAACAAAAGATGATTACATGATTTTTATAAAATTACATGTACAAAAGTAGTTCAAGGTCGACAAATTCGCAGTTTTCCTATCCTCAACACTGAACCCCCGAATCAGCAGAAGGAACAATAAAGAATAGTGCTTACATAATCACAACCATAGATATTGTGTTTCAAATAAAATTAGGCAAACGTCCAAAGAGCTGAAACATAGAAACAATGTATAAAATAAACAGTTGTCCATCTACAGTGGTATAAAAAATATTCTATCCTTTTTCAATTCCTTAGAAGACTGTTGAACTTTGATCTACTAGTACTAGAGTATCCTTTCCTGGCTGTTGCAATGTAAGAATCTACCACTCTCACTAAGCCCGAAGATATCGTAAGAGCTGACTAAGGGAACTTACCAGAAGAAAAGCAGCAGCTTCTCTTTTTGTATTTTAAGACCTCTAGTGACCACCAACCTGTCAAGCGTAGTGATTATTGCAAAACCCGTTTGGGAGGCACGTTAGTTGTGCTTGCCCTAACTCTTTCTTTTTCTAAACCCCTTATGAAAGGAGCAAGCATAAACGGCCAGGTCCGCCTGATGAAAGGTGGTGTAATACATCGCCTAAAACAGAGCTCATGTTTACCTACTGTATTGGCCCGGCCACACGGTCTGTCTTGCCTGCGCAGCCCATTTGATCAGTCATGACTGTGCAAGTGTGCAGTCTCACGTGCACGTAAGCTCGTGCATACTCCGCGCTCCGGGGCCTATCTTTTTTATTTTTTATTTCAGCCATATCGTAGGCAAACCCTTGCAAACCACATTTGCACAGTCCAATCCTCAGCATAAGCCGCACTTCCTGGCCTGCGCTTCCATCTGGCCGTCCACACACACGCTCTTACCTGTGCCAACTGGTTTGTGCAGAGCTCGCAGGCAAGACGGAACGTGTTACCTAATAGTGTTCTAAGATTTTTTGCAATTGCTAAAGACCTTAAAACCTTAACGTGTTGGAAAGCAGCTGGAAACTTTTCATTGGCAGATCAGTAACCATGTCAGTTGCTTTACTGTTAATCTAGTGTACACTGTTCGGCACGCCTTATCTCCCGAAAGCATTTTGCTTGTGGTGTTGTATTTCAGTTTCTAGCGAGTATGACGCCATTTCGGATACTGCGCATTTTATTTGGAGATACACTTGTGTAAATATTCTATCTTCAGTGACTTAGTTATCAAGTATATTTTAAATTTCTTTACACAAAGAAATGAACGAGCATTCAGTGCCATGGTTAATTTGACAGAAAATATGGAGGACTTTTGTAAATGAAAACTTTATGAAAATCCAAGAAGCAATCGTGTTTTAGAATTCGCTGCATGAATTTGTATGTAGCCTCACACTTTTCTGAGCCTTACTAATGGACTAAATGCAATTTTATAAACTAACGTGATTAAATACGTTATAATTACTATTAGGGTTATAAGGGTAATTATCGCGTTTATTTACCTAGTCAATTAGGTACCTCAACCTCCTCAACCTCAACAGCCTGTATTGGTCCACTACTGGACGCAGGCCTCCCCCTGATAAGCGCCATTATGTACGTCTATTAGGTACATAACACCATTATCATAAAATCGACATATGGGATGTATGGTGGTGTCCTCACTAAAACAGCTGAACGGATCAGGCTGAAACTTTAGAACAAGATAGTTGCAAAGTTTCAGTAGAGCCGGGATAACAGATAATTCACTTTTTATCCCAAAAGAATGGGTGCGAAACCACGAGCAGAAGCCAGCAATAAATAATGTGGTCCGATTTCATTCAACTTTGGCCAAGAGGGCCTTCTATCTAGGCCTATCCTCGCTCGTCTTTTCAATAAAAAACATCTAGATATAAAACCTTATTTTCCACCCGTAAGTACTTGCAACCAGACCCTCAATAAAAACGTGTCCGCTGTCGTCCCGAAGCTTCCAACCCTTCTGAAGAAAGGATTTATTGGTCGAACTGTACCGTTTTGATCACAATACCCTGAAAGCTATTGTAAACATGCTTGGTACACCTACTACTGTACTTGTATTCTATTGTACACCTGAGCCAATACCGTTTTAGTTGTCACAAGGATTTGCCTGTTCATATCTGAGAGCGTTGTGTTTGTAGAATTTGAAATAGCGGTACAATGGTTTTAGCTAGTTTATGTTTATGATGTTATTTTTTCTATTTTTGTTCTCTGCTCGTAATGTAAGTGTTGTTTGATACCAACATTTTAAAGAGGAAACATTTGTAGGTTTGTGCTTAGTAGGTAATTTTTGAAACCACTAGTCTGGCTTACTATAAAATATCAGATTTTATCTAGAGGACTAAAAAACTTTAGTAGGTAATTTTTGAAACCACTAGTCTGGCTTACTATAAAATATCAGATTTTATCTAGAGGACTAAAAAACTTTAGTAGGTAATTTTTGAAACCACTAGTCTGGCTTACTATAAAATATAAGATTATCTAGAGGATAAACAAGCTTGGGACGGGTTTTGCTCCAACTCGAAAAATTACAAATAACAGGATAGAGGTTTCTTCGTCGCTTCTTTACTTTAGTCTACATACCGAAGACACAGAAATAAAAAATATCACTTTATTTCCGTATCAGTGTTTAGATTTATAATTTGACCTTTTCTAAGTGTACATCAGGTTTCTTCGTCGCTTCTTTACTTTAGTCTACATACCGAAGACACAGAAATAAAAAATGTCACTTTATTCCCGTATCAGTGTTTAGATTTATAATTTGACCTTTTCTAAGTGTACATCAGGTTTCTTCGTCGCTTCTTTACTTTAGTCTACATACCGAAGCGACAGAAATCAAAAAATATCACTTTATTTCCGTGTCAGTGTTTAGTTTTATATTTTGACCTTTTCTAAGTGTACATTTATTGTATTTATGGAAATAAAGAGTTTTTGATTTTGATTGATTTTGATTTTGATTTATTGTATTTATGGAATTCCTATTATTAGGTTGTGTTAGAACTCAAGGTTATTTATTATATTTTTTGCACAATAAGACAATAAGACATAATGCCAACTGTACTTTAAACAATAGATTTGTGGTTAAAATTACGAGTGGTCCCACTCGCCCAACGAAATAAACAAGAAAAAACTAATCAGGTAACTGGGATCGCAGTCCCAGTTTTGTAGTGGGCCCAGTCGCCTGTATCCTCAAATAAAGAGCTTTTTATTTTGATTTTTAATTTTTCTGGGCCCTGAGTTCGGTTGGACACTAGTATCGACACGTCATCTTGATGTCTAACGTTTGTATGGAATTTGCGTACTTCCATGTCCGCACCTCACCTCACCTCAACAGCCTATATAGGTCCACTGCTGGAAGCAGACCTCCCCCTGAATCGCCTTATTGGTTTTTATCTCATGGGTGGTAATGCGTATGATCCCCATGCTGGCATGCGGGTTGGGGATCGCAGTTTAGTAGAATTGTGCTGCAGAGGGCGCTGCTGCCCTGGTGGAAATTCCTTAGTCGCCTCTTACGACACCCGCAGGAAGAGTTGGGGTGGTGCAAATTCTAAGCCGCCATCACATGCCCGCACGATAGAGGCGATATACATACCAAATTCCTAAGAAAAATGAGACGTCACGATGAAGACTCGATACCATCGTTAAACCGACCTCAGTGCTCTAGTTCTGTCCTTTCCTATCAAATATTAAAAACGCCTAAAAGTATAGTCAAAATGCCATTTCCCGAGTCTTTACAAAACGTTCAAACCTTTCGGTACAAAACCCCGTAAGTACTAATGACAAGCATTTAACGTCTCTATTTGGACCATCACCCACCTTAAAAGGAACCAGGCCTTATAAAATGACAACCGTTAATCAGTTAATGGTCCATAATGACATGGAACAAGGGAACAATTTAAGGTTAAGACGTTAAGTTTCGGTGCAAACGTGCAACTTTATTCTGTTTCTATTACAATTTCAATTTGCCTTCACTTTCTTATTTGAGGTGGTGCTCAAACACTTTACCGTATAAGTACACTAAAAAATACCACGGCAAATATCACGTAAATAACATTTTTGTTATTATAGTGCGTAAGCCTCGCACTCTGGATAATTTTAATTTCTAAGAAATCAAATAATATCGCAAAAATCCGTCCCGTCGAAGTCGAAAATTTTTGCGATAATATTTGATTTCTTAGAAATCACGTTAATAGTTTCAAATGCTTCCGATGTACTTCAAAAGACACGTTATTTGTACTCAGATGTGGAAACAAACGTATTTGATAACTGGAGGGTACAACCCTGTTACCTACTAACCTATTAAGCTGTCTGTTTTCCTACCCTATACAAGTTTAATAACAAGTAATATAAAAATGACAGCAGCATCACCTGAAATCTTCCGAATTCAAAATTTTCTAGCAGTAAATTATGTTATTTTGTAACTAGCTTCTGTTTGCAGTTTTGCACGTATTTTTGCAGAGTAAAATGCATCCCATAAATTATTCTTTGTCCAGATGTGTGCAATATCAGCTTAATCCACAGGTACAGTATTTTTGGCGTTGACTTCGGCCAAACATCGTCACATCGGTACATACTTTCTCCGTTACAATATTAGTAGGATTCAATCATTCGATTAATAGTTTATCTACTATCATTAACCACAGTACCCAAATGACCCAATCGAATAACGCTGTAGCTTGGGTCGAAAAGACCGCTCCAAATACCACAAAAACCGAGTATTTGAGTTCCTGTGTTCCGTACTACGTACAAACACTGTGCGAAACTACACAGTGGTAAAAAAAAAAACAATGTTCTATACTCATATCTAGAATCCTGTATCTCTTGAATATCATCTGGATGATTTAGATTATAGGATGAAAATCAAAATCAATCAAATCAAAGTGGGCGAAGGCGCGTCGCGTGTCGCTCGTTTGCGCTAACCAGGGGTGGTTATGGCAACACACGCACGAGGTTAACGTTTTCAGGCTAAAAACCATTTTTCGGTAATTATAGACCAGCAACGGTATTGAATTTGATCCATTGGAAGCAAATATCAAACATATTATTTGAGTTGAAAGTGTTTTAAAGCGTAAAAAAATGAGACCACTTAATTATAAATTGACAAATTGTAAATAAACTTTTTATTTGTTTATCTCGAGTTTCTGGGTTCAAATAATTTTTTTTTTATTTTTATTAATTGAAACGAAACATACAATAATGCGATGTAATTGCCCCATGTGGTGCCGGCTTAGAATTTGCACCACCCCAACTCTTCCCGCGGGTGTCGTAAGAGGCAACTAAGGGATATCCACCGGACGCGAGCAGCAGCGCCCCCTGCAGAACAATTCTACCACGGAACTGCGGTCCCCAACCCTCATGCCCAGCGTGGGGATTATGGGCATTACCCCTATGAGATAAAAGCCAACAACGCGCTTATTAGGGGGAGGTCTGCGTCCATTAGTGGACCAATACAGGCTGTCGAGGATGAGGTTGAGGTACATAGAGCCTCCTTATTTATCCTGCAATGCGCCTGTTCTGTGGATCGCCAACGTCTATTGTTTGACCAATTGTGCGAGATGTCAGAGGAAAACTGAGAATCAGCTTAGTGAAGTTCTTGTTCAATTGTTGTTGAGGAGTTGGGGTGGTGCAAATTCCAAGCCGGCACCACACAGCTCTGTACAGCTCATTCACTGCGAGAGGAAATTAGAATGTTAAACCATCTATGCGAATCCGACTGCCTCGTCTAGCGATCAGCTTGTTCAACCGCTGATTATGAGGCCCTGGGTTCAACTCCCGAGTCGGGCCAATAGTTGTTATTGCGGTTTTTCTAGCAAGAAAATTCACAGTAGCAGCCCGGAGTCAGGAAGTTGGTGGTGTTACACCCCCGTGCCTCTGAAAGCACGTTGAGCCGTTGGTTCTGCGCCTGACCTCTCCCCGGTCGTGTCGGTCTGTCGCCAAATCGGATTATGAGAGTGAGGGATTAGAGAGTGCACCTGTGTTCGCGCACACTTGTACATTATGATATGTCCATCGCACCTGGCTAGTCTCCGATGAGACTGGACGCCGTGTCCGAAATTCGGACATTATTAAATTAGGACATTATTCTATCCCGAAATACATCTGCAAATCATGCAAACATTAGCCCCGTAGCAGTTAACAAACCAGCATCCTCTTTCGTCACAGGCGGACCTGCGCCCGCTGTGCCATAAGGGTCGTCAATAGTAACATTTAATAAAACATTCATGTTATTCAGTTCATTAACCTTTATTATCTTACGGAATATCTGGCCAAAGGTAATTTGATATAGATATATCAGGACATAAAATCGGGCTGGTGGTAAGCGGACCTGCGCCCGCTGTGCCATAGGGGTCGTCAATAGTAACATTTAATACAACATTCATGTTATTCAGTTCATTAACCTTTATTATCTTACGGAATATCTGGCCAAAGGTAACTTGATATAGATATATCAGGACATAAAATCGGGCTGGTGGTAATTTAATCCGATATTTTATAGCGTGGGGCATAAATAAAACTAGAGCGAGCGGTACTGTTGCTATGATTTTTATATTTTTTAGGACTTTTGATGGAATAACTGGATGTTTTATGGAGTAACGAAATTTTAGATTGGTTTTCCGAAAATGTATTTTTCCAGGAATCTGTTTTTTTTTTCTTGTTTGGGCGTTTACTTATATGATTGAATGTTTAAATGTTTTGATGATTCTCATTTCTTCACTCAAATACTACCTACCTGTCTGTAATTATAGCTGTAAAAAATTTATACTAAACAGAGTGTGTCGAAATTTGTATGGATGTTGTGATAGACCTGCTTAAAATAATAGGCTAGGTACCTAACTTTATGCTTAGCTACTTTGTATCATTGAATCCGCGGGCAGAAGCTACTTATTAATAATTTCGTTAGTATTTTTTTTTTTGCTAGTACGTTAGTATTTGGCTCGTTAGACAACTGAGGCCGCTCGAACTTATCCCGCGGGATCAGTTAACCTAATGAATATTTTGAATCGGGCAACTGATCCCATTAATACATTTTAAATAAAACAAATAAATAAATAGTCTACCTAGATATTTACCCGCAAAATGGCTTCAAAGTCACCCTACTGGGGCGACATCAATGCCAGGGTCAGCCTCCGACGTGACCGAGATAGGACAAGACGGATGGACGGACAGACAGACCGTTGTTTAGTTTTATTAACCACTTGTGTGCCGGGCGAGACGGATGTATTGTAGCACAATACGGATATAGCTTACAGAATATGCACTACAAGACAGTAGCAGTTTGATATAGAAATCACGAATGGATAACGTTTATTACTAGTTTACTGTGCTTTAGGCTTTCAAAGTAACCTCATAGCCAAGTCAAATTCTCGCAACTACACGAGCCTTATCACACTGGCTATTTGCAAGGAATTTCAAACCGCGGGCACGCAGCGAGCTTGCCGCCGCGATTAGCAATCGCAGCCAGCTTGCTGTGCACTCGCCTTAAGATCCCTCGCAAATCGCCAGTGTGATACGGCTCTAAGTCATTAGGTATCAATAAGAAATTAAGATCCCCAACCTGCATGCCCAGCGTGGGGATTATGGGTATTACCCCCCCCCCCCCCCATGATAAAAGCCAATAAGGCGCTTATTACGCAGAGTCCTGAGTCCAGCAATTGATCATTATTGGTTGCTGAGGTTGCGGAATAAATTGAGTGAATTGATTTTCTCTTGACTTAATTTTTGTTAACTGGTTGAATAAGTGTCAAAGAACATAAATATAGGTTTTCTAATAATACATTTTCAGTGGACCACTGTATCGCAAGCGGGAGCGGGGTAGTAGAAGAGAGAGTGGAAGAATGTTAGTAAGTAATATATTACAGCTTGTAAAAAAGCATTGCTTGCGGTGGAAAATCATTCCGATGGGAACCGTCAAAAATCGCTCCCGCGGAAGCGCACTTCGGCAGCCTCTGCTCACCACCAACTGACGATCTTAGGAATTCTACACTGCCGTCAACGCCACCAACGCAACCCAGAAAGTTGGTGTCGGTAGCATTAACCATTTTGGCAATACTGCTACGCGGCTACTCGTGGCAACATTATGCTAACCTAGCTACCTAAGTTACTATTTATAGCGAATTGTTTTGTCAACTTAGAAGGCGGTGACATGCCGCCGATTAATGGTAGTAGCTAACAGGGTTTCAGTCTCGCCCAATTTGCATGATGTAGAAAGAGAGCCATCAATGATTTTTTGTCTCGACTCAAAAAAACAGCTGTTAGCTATCTGACGGAGCGATGCAGACTGAAATGAACATTTTTCGTTGCAGCTATAATCTACATTGTATTTTTCCAGGCCCAGAAGGAACAATGTAGACAACCGGGCCGTGTGAGGCCATAAGCCGCCAAACTGTATCATCAAGCTGTGTCGGCGGGTAAGCCACTTTGGTGTCTATATACCAATGTAGACTCCATTATGACAGTACATGTAGAAGTGTCATTAACAAGCAATTAGCTTGTGAGATTTATATGATCTAAGTGACTCCTCAGTTAGTAGAATCCTTTCGAACTACTAAGTACCTCTGCTGACTAATGGTTTTAAAATGGCTTCTCACACAATCAAGTATTATGAGTTAGAAACTGTCTGAAATTTTTGTAATGGTTCTTTGTAGTCAGATTAAATCACACTGATATGATGAATAGATGGATGAATGTTTGTTACCTCTTCACGCCAAAACAACTGAACCAAATTGAAATTGAAATTTTGCAAAGATGTCTCTAAGTCTGGAATCAAACATAGGCAACTTTTTATCCCACAAATCAGTTCCCATGGGATAGAAAAAGCCGCGGGCAGAGTATTTTGTTGTAAGTGTGGCTACTGTATGGCTCTAGAATTTATTTTGTGGTTGTAAAATTATTGTAGGTTTGGGATAATCGCGAGGTAAAGTTTTGGCCGCAGACAAATTGCCTGAAAATATTGACACTGAAACTTTTGTAGATGTCACAAAAATAAGGGACCCAGAAACAGGTTAGGGAACTGATGGAATACGACATATTGTTTCCATTATGTTCACACAATTTTCTGACGATTAAACCAGGAAGTCTCATAATCAGTACACATACTAGATAATGCTGTGTGAATTGTCCAGCATTATTAATATTATTATTATTTATTATACATTCACCGCTGATGACCGCCGCAACTAGGTAGCCATGCAACTCATCAGCTCAGGAGCACCATATACCCACCCACCTAATTTCACTTGCATACACACTGATAAATAAATATACATATTAAATTTAAACCTAACTTTGAATATTTATAAACATAGATTATGAACATTAAAGATGAGATGAGATGAGAAGATCACTTTTTTATTAATCATAGGTTCCTATCTAATAGTTCATTGTTATATAAAAATTATGTAATAGAACACCCGTCTGTGTGGGCCCTCCACACAGACGGGTGTTCCATTACATGATTTAAATGGTGTCTGCGACACAGTTTTACTAAAAACTACTGCGGGCATCATTGAATTCCAATAGTTCTACAGCCATGTAATTAGTTACTAAATAAATTACTTTGAAATCACAATAATTTATTCTGAACAAAACTCTTACGTTTGCTTTGACACTTGTCTCATAGAAATAAAGCTGTTGTTTCCTAGCCCCTGGGCTAAAGCTTCTTCTCCACAGTGTAAAAGGCCGTCGGAAACCCTTCAGTATTAAAGTAGACGCTTTGTTCACCAGTTAACATCTTCTAGCTATAAGTGCCTTGTCATTGCAACGAAGTCAATTAGGGGTGGTACAAGTAATAACATTAGCAATATGGCAAGACTTCATAAAGTAGGTACCGTAGGTATCGGCTTGATAATTCTTTGAGCTATGTCGGATGACATAGCTCAAAGAATTAGCAAGCCGAAGTGGCAGAAGAACCGACAACAGCTGGTGTAAACGTGTTCTTGAAAGAAGACCGTGACTTGGTATCTGACGACCTACGAAAGACTGCAGACTGCAGGCAGATGCTGGATGCGGCAAGATGAAGACTGAGTGATGTGGCGCTCATTAGAGTTAGGTATTGATAGGCCTCCGGAACCTGTAATCGGCCTGTGTCAGTCCACTACCTGGTCCAGCAGTGGACTAACATAGGCCGATGATGATGATGAGGTAGGTACCTAAATTTGACTACCGAACTACTGAGTTGCCGAACGACTCACAAGTCCGGTCCACCTATGTAATTGCTCTTTCCAACGTGAAATTGAGATATCGCTCGCGGCCGCTGATTCATCGTTTTGATATATTTCTTACTGTAGAATAGTTTCATAATATTTTATTTTCTATAGTAAAAATGTATTTAATAACGAGATATAAGAATAAATGAGTGTTTAATAATAATTTATTTATTTCCTCCACACAACAGGTAAAAGTTAAGAAAAGCCTTGGGATATTATTTGATTTCATAACCACCACCTTATGACGTGACTCTTTTTTATAAAATCTTTGAGCTAGAGTCTTTAGTATTATTATAATATTTTCTGCTCGAGTTAACAATGCGTTGAGTAACGTTGATTATATTTAATGGGTTAGCCCATTATCTACACGCATTGTACAACATGTCTAATGTTTTTAGAAGTCTAGCCAGTATAGAATTCTTAATGAAAAGAACATTATTTCTTCAAGAATATGTTGTTTTCAGATAATGTAACTGAGTAGACTCAATTACACCTCTAATGATAATTTCTTAGAACAGACTGGCGTACATAAAAACTAATAATAATATAGAAGATGATGCAGATAAAAAAGGGAACAAGGGAGAAAAGTATCTGATCTGTTAAACAATTTCGGAGAATCTTAATGCTTTTCTTCTGATTTTTAATTTGAACTTAGAAAATTATTTCTCTAAAGAAACGTTTATTGGTTTTGAAATCTGAATAGCCTGTAGGTAATTACATTATAAGATCAGTTTTCAATTTAATAAAGAAAGCTTTTTACGTGCAATAAGAAAAATAAATAAAGGTTAAAATTAGAAGGAAGCCTTTGGAAAGCATCAATTATAAATTCAATTGATACTTTAATGCCTCCAGGTTTGAGTCTAGTCTAGTTTCCAATAGAAATTTCAACTTATTTCTTTATGGCGTCACTTAACATTTTATAGTTTGTATTAATAACTAGCTTCTGTCCGCGGCTTCGCTTCTATCTTTCATTTTCGGTATAATAAATAGCCTATTATCTTAGGCGTCAGGCTGTGTTCTAAATGTACGCCAAATTTCACCTTGATTTGTTGAGGAGTTTTGGAGATCCTAGGTTACAAGAATTTCACATTTCACAAACTTTCGGCTATAATATTAGGTATTAGGATAAAATAATGCTGGACAATCTACACAGCATCATCTAGCCCAAAGCTAAGCAGCGCTTGTTTGATGGGTACTAGATGACTGATATACACAATACAATACATTACATAGATAGATATTTTTTTATCATACATATTGTTTGGTGAATAAGGGGGCATCCATAAATTACGTGAGGCTATTTTAGCGATTTTTCGTTGTTAGTTTTGAGTAGTTGTAGGAACTGCTAAAACTCGTAGAAATAAATTTACGTGACATTTACCGAGACGTTCACGTGGGGAAGAGGGGGGGGGGGGGGGGGTCTCTTTCCCACGTGAGATTGCGTAAGACATAGGGATTTAGGGTTAAACGAGTTACGTAAATAATAGACGGCCCCTTACGGATGAATTTATGCTAGACCGTTTCGGGTGCAACCCACCACACCACCCACGGTCTAGCACGAGCCGTATCCAAGTCGCCCGTACCCCGTACGTGCTACAGGGCGCCTAGGGCTTAGGGCACAGGGAAGAACCTTGCGTCGTCGCAGCACGTCCGAGCCTCGTCCGCGACTCGGACGCCGCACGGTATAGCATGAACCGCATCATATAAAATGTTCATGAAATGTGGAATCCGTGCCTCGTCCGAACAGCAGATGGTTTCAGCCTACACGATTCGTGGTTTTGTACGCCGATCTGTTTCCGCGTTTACTTTCTGTTGTTTCTGAACGAAAAAGATTTTACCACCAATAGAAAATCCACAAGTATGCACCAATCGGCGCACTACAGCAAAGAAGCGTCTGCGGCGAGAGCCACACGGTCTGTGCATCACGTCATATTTTAGCCTATCGAACGCCGCAGCCATGACGCAACTTTGGCAAGAACCAATCACAAGGGCTCCACATCACGTTATTTTCTAAAATAGCAACGTCTGGCCACGCGAAGAAATGACGAGACATATTTCAATACAACTAAAACCGACTAACCGATAGATGTCCATTCAAGTTCCTAAACATTATTGTAATTTTCTTATTCTAAGTTATACCCAGTTATACTCCTAAACTATTTTTAGTTCCCTATACTGAACAGTGGTACTTATTTGCAGAAGAGTAACATTTTGTATCGGCGAAACTAACGTCATTATCGAACAATATCCGCTGCCTGTCATAAACTGTGTTAGTTCTATACCTAGACACTGGCTTATTATTGTGTTTACCTACTTTCCAATGTAATAGGTATTAAAATACGCCTCGTTCTTTTTATTAAAGTGCGAATTGTTTACCTGTTTTCTTAGAAAATTACTCTCGCAGCAAGGTACACCTTAATCCACTGCGAGAGTAATTTTCTGATAGGATGATAGTTCTTTACGCTTCTTGGTATTATTACTGGCCAACAAAACTAATTAACAAATTAAAAAAGAATTAATAGCATGAGTAGAGACCACGACTCGGCAAACGTAGTATAGGATGCCCTCCGGCAAGGTATGATGACCTGCGAAAGACTGCAGGCAGATGCTGGATACGGCAAGCTGAAGACAGTGCGCTATGGCGCTCATTAGGGAACGCCTATGTCCAGCTGTGGACTAACATAGGGTGATGATGATGATGACTAAGTCTTCCAGGGTAACCTTAGCATCGTTTAATAATACCTTGTACCATTTCAATCAACAGTAGTGATAAGAAATCCTAAGTAAAATAGATGAGAACTCATTGCCTAGACAAACCTAACATAGGCTTTAAGGCATTACTAACCAACCTATGTAATGTTTTTTTTATGAATAAATGATATATCTATCTATGTCTATCTATCCAATCAATATCTGCAGGTCTCGATTGTGTATTATACCCTACCTGTAAACAATAGGGTAGAGGTACCGCTACCGGTACCCTGTGATTTACTAAAGGCAAATTGTGGGCTGTGCAATAATAAGCGGAAGTGACGTCATTTACCTCGCCCGGAGGCTTTGCAGGGTAGAGGATGAACTAAATAGTTGAGGAGCTATCTAGCACTTTATATTGCGTCCACGTATTTTATTTGACGCATTCACGCCTTTGAAGGTTTTTAATTGTTGGTAGGCAAGGTGGTGGTTATAGGTGAGGTCGGCACAACTTCCTTGGGAACTACTAAATACTTATAAAAATTACTTCAATAATAAATAGATTTAGTATCGTTAAGTGACGTAGCTATGTTGCAGGACCCTTGAAAAGTAACGACGAGGTTCGGACGAGTTGTCTCCTTCACTTTTGATTGAGGGGACAACTCATCCGAACCTAAAACCAAGAGAGCTTAGATACTCAAAACTGAAGTGGACATCTCGTCCGCAGACGAGTTTTAGATTCGGACGAGATGTCCCCTAACCCGTTTGATCAAGGTGCCATGTAAGAAAGCAAGGATAAGACGCGATCTTGTCAAAAAAATCGTACGAAGCGTTTATAGAGTACATAGTAACCTAAAAATGCTTTGTACGAGTTTTTGATAAGCTGTCAATGTTGGCAATTTGTTTCATATTTTCACTTCAAATACAATTTAGCATAGGTATTGGATAAAATTCAAGAATAAAAATATTTTATTTGTTTTAAGACTTAATGCATATTATTTCTGCCTTCTCCACAAATTTCCCGATCCTTCCGGTGCTGTCGGGTGAAACGATTTAGCCGCGTTTGAGTCTTGTTTACAACCGCACTGAATTGAGGCAATTTTATGCATTTTTGTTCATATTAATAATGGCCCGGGTATAAATATTAAATCGGAATTCGGCGACCGAGCTTTGTGGATTTGTTAAATTGTGAGTATGATGATTTGTCGAATCAACGATGTGTGTAAAGTCGTCAGCACTTTTTCTGTATGTTTTTATGCCCATTTGAGGCTAACATTCAATATATTATAACTTATTCTTCAAAAGTGTTTCAATAAACAAAACCAATAAAAAATCTTCGAATTCTACTCACCGAAAAATCAGGATACAAAAGTTAAAATTAAAACAAAACTTTCTGAGTAAATAATCTTGTAAGAACCCAGATTTTACACAGGAAAGTAAAAATCCATGAATAAATTGTTTATGGTCGTATAAATTATCGCGTTTCATATTCATACCGCCTTCATTACCAGTAGATATTATCGCTTGTTACTTTTACGAGTCATAAAACCTTGATAATCCTCATTCTGAAGGTAGACTATAAAATGTACAGACAGGGCTACAGGAAGGTAAAATTAACGAGTAAAATTAGGTACCAGTTGAACATTTCAACTTTTTCAAACAAATAATGCTGGACAGGACCATTCTCACAGCATCATCCATCCCCAAACTTGGCAGAGCTTGTGTTATGGGTAAGTACTAGATAATTTTGATGTTTCTACGTACTACTCAGATATTTATTATGATACAAACGAATCACCCAGAACACCCGGAACAAATATCAATAGATCATTTAATTATTTGTCCCTAGGCGAGAATCAAAGCCGCAATCTCCAGTGTCGCAGGTCGCAGGTGAATCTACGTCTACTGCGTTACTTACGCAATAAAACTCGAAACACAAATAGCTTCATTTCCTTTAGACCTTACAGGACTCTTGGACATGTCAGAAAATTCAAATTACTGTGAAACTACGATGGGGGTCATCATATAATTACAATACTCATTTTATTTACATCTAAGTTTAATCTATTCTGCCCCCTAGTATGAAAACCGAACACACTATTTGAGATTTTTTCGAACCTATGGGTAGAGTACCTAATGAATTTCAGATTTACAATACTTGTACTTCTTTCTTCACCAAATAGTTCTTAACTCTACGGTCTAAGTTCTAAAACCGCCGTCGTTGACTGTTCACCAGGGAAATATTGTTAGCTCTAGGTATGCCGGTAAAACTGACTCAATCTTTAAGGTCGGTAGTAGCGCTGACTTTATTTCATCCAACCAATTCATACCAAAGGTTACCCTCCACGCTAGGCATGCGGTTTGGGGATCGCAGTTCGGTGGTAGAATGGTTCTACAGGGGGCCCCCGGTGGATATTCCTTTGTCGCCTCTTATGACACTTGCGGGAAGAGTTAGGGTGGTGTAAATTCTCAGCCGGTACCACACAGCAAGCACTTGATACTTAACAAATTGTAAATCAGGCATTCGATCCAGCTACTGTCCAATAATGATGGGAGGCAAATGACCATAATTATCTAGGCATAGACGTTTCTTCTCTTTTCTATGTTTATTGGCTAAATAATGGTATACAAGGTGATTAATAATGTTATGAGTTATGTGCTCATGTTTATATTCTATAAAAGCAAAGCTAGAAGAAAGGCTTAGAATTTGTACCACCCCAACTCTTCCCGCGGGTGTCGTAAGAAATGACTAAGGGATATCCACCGAGGACGGGCAGCAGCGCTCCCTGCAGATTCTACTACCAAACTGCGATCCCCAACCTGCCCAGCATGGGGATTAGGACATTACCCTCCATGAGATAAATGCCAATTAGGCGCTTATTAGTGGGAGTCCTGCGTAAAGCTGTGCACCAATACAGGCTGTTTAGGTGAGGTGAGGAATTAACGTATGTCTATTGTCTATGGCTTAAAATTATTAAATTAATTTAATATCATGAAAATTACGTTCATTTAGCCAGTTAATTAATTTCTTCTTAAATAAATAGTCATTGACTCCTACGAAATCCACGACGGGTGAGTTGGAGGGGTCAATTTTGAGGCCACTACCGCTACGGCATATTCTACATAGACCTTACTGTTATTTTTGTTTTTACCCGCGACGGAACGGATATTGCATATGCGTTTAGGGTGAGATCTGGTTTGTTTGTGTGTTTTTGGGTGCACAATTTATATACTGTGTTTTTTCCTTTCTTGTACCTATGAAGATGTAGTGACACAGTTTAAGTTAAAGTACGCGGCGCAAACGCTTTTCGATTATTTGGCATTTATACTGGCTAAGCCGATCGCCAGCAGTCACTCCACAAAGCTCTGCCTAGAACAGACGTATCCTAATTAAGGTATTATAGATTAACATAAATGTAATTTCATGTACTCGTATTTACTGTGTATCAAGGCAGTACGAGAATTATAAGAATA
This sequence comes from Eupithecia subfuscata, assembly GCA_963564075.1. Lineage (NCBI taxonomy): Eukaryota > Metazoa > Arthropoda > Insecta > Lepidoptera > Geometridae > Eupithecia > Eupithecia subfuscata. Next base: position 13,784,474 of record OY751112.1, on the reverse strand, counting down.
AAATATAATCGTTGGGTCCCGTAGACACCCTTACTATAAAAGCGTGAGTCAAACATGCACCAGTATAAACTATTTGTATGGTAGGTACGTTAATATTAAATTATTCTGTTTACGTACAAAATGGCTGTCGATTAAGAAAATTTTATTGTTTCTGTCTGAGCTGTAAAACTAAGATCTTTATATGTGATACCGCAATCGTAAAATGTCGGAGATATGACTATTATGACTATTGTGTGTGAATGAACCTGGTTTCAAACTTGTACTCCCGTATATTCTAACGTTATAAATTTTAACAGCATTTTAATTTTTAGGGAATGGATTTTAGTGTGGTGCGGGCTCAGGTCGTAAAAAATATTTAGAATTACTCTTAAATTTCAGTGAATATTTTAAAATAATTGTGAAAATTGAAATAAAATTTTGTGAAAATTAATTATGTTAACAATATATTTCATAGCTGAGTGCTATGAAATTTATTATTCTATGAAAACTATTTTTCAGTCGCAGTTAATAAAATTTCAGGAGATTTTAGTAGACAGGATACGATGTCTCCTAACACTGTCTTGGCCCAAGACGCAGACGAGCCTCGACCCTCGTGTGGCTGGGCAGTGATGAGTTTAACCTTTGGTCTCTTGATCAGGACGCAGTACGCTGCGTACGGCGACATTCCCGAATAACACGCCGAAATTCGACTTCACCGCGCTTACTACTAATATTATGCCAAAGTTTGTGAAACGTGAAATTTTTGTTACCTAGCATCTCCAAAACTATTGAACAAGATGATATTTGGCATACATTTCGAACGTAGGCTAAATTAAACAACAGACTAAAGGCTTTTTTAGGGCTTCGCCCCCGATTTAGAATTTTTAGAAGGGTTTGATAATTTATACATTACGTCCAACGAGAAACCAAAACATAGATAAAAAGTCATTTTACGCAATGTTGTCTATTTTTGTCAAAATAGTGATTGAATTTGTGATGTTGTCATCATCTGCTTTGTATAATTTGAAAATTAAACACAATATTTTTCTCCAGCAAAGAAACGAAATTATTCAATTAATAACAACCTACCACGCTAATGAAGTTACGGGTGTTACCCGCAACTTTAGCTAGTTAAAAATACAATTTTTACAACTGCCTGTCTCGACAGAGCCTACACATTTGCTCCCCTTGGAGTCGAGACCCTAGGTCCGTGAGGTCGCCAGTAAATAAAAATAACCTCGCGCGCCAATAATGCGTACGGTGAGCGGACAGCCAGTTATCTGGTACCGCGGCTAATAAACGAACTTCCCGTCGAATTACTTGAAACTATAACACCTAAAAATATAAAATATAAACTCAGATCGTACTTTTTATCGAACCTACATCAGTATCAAAGAGCTTGATCTCAGTTACTTACCTAATTCCAATTTATGTACCTAAGTTTCAGGATATACTCGTATAAATATTGTATTTTAATAACTGCAGGTACTTAACTCACAGTGAGAATTTCACTACTTTTACCCTTTTACCTAGTACCTACTATAACACACTGACACTTAGAAATTAAGCTTTTATTTTTGTAAAACCTATCTCAATGGTAGTTATTCGGTTGACTCGCTAATAACACTCCCTTACAAACCTCTGTGGTTTACTCAGTGTTATATTAATAAACTTCATGTAATATTAGTTTAAGTTGGTAAATAAATAAAAAAAAAAAAAAAAAAAGGTACCGAGGCTCTTCGGGTTTTCAAAAAACTATCTGAGCGTCTGGTCGAAGCGACGCGTGACCCGAGAACTGGTGAATATCTGGCACAGCGTATCAGCATTGCCATACAGCGTGGCAATGCAGCCAGCGTCTTGGGGACGCTTCCGACTGGTGTTGATATGGATCAGTTGAGCTATCTGTAGACTGTTTGCAACAGTCGGCAGTTAGCTCAATTGTTTCAATTGTAAATACTAGTATAATTTTCTTTGTGAATAAATGTCTTATTTTTACAAATAGTTCGAAATCTACCATATTATTTTACTCAAAAAGAAGTTAAATATTCAACACAATAGGTTTATTCTCCAGAGGTAGGTATGTAAGAAACCCTTTCATTTTCCTTTGTGAATAATATTATCGTGTGACAATACAAATGACTTTTTGCTGTAAATGAAGGCTTTCAAACATTTTTATTTATTCTCTTTTCAGTGTTTATCGTTCTTACTTGTCATCTTTCGGTTAAATGAATATAGCTAGCTTTTTACATTTTCTTTTTAATCAAACCGAATGTACCTACTTTACGTAACTTTGAACCCGTCAGTTTAGCGAGTTTTACCTGTCTAGATAGTAAGCATTTTGTTGTAAATTGTACGCGTCTATTAATCAACCTTTTATTATGTTTAAATGGCGTTATAATGACGACCTCCGTAGCGTGGCGGGCGAAGGTCCGTCTGCGACGTAGGAGGTTGCGGTTCGATTGCCACCTCGAGGCAAATGTTTGTAAGGTCTACAGATATTTGTTCAGGGTGTTCTGGATGTTTTCTATGTATACTAAAAATATCTATCTATGTAGTGTATTGTATTAAGTTTATCAGTTATCTAGTACCCATAACACAAGCTCTGCTTAGCTTGGGTCTAGAAACTGCTGTGTGAATTGTCCAACATTATTTATTTATTTTATTTATTTACATATATTATGTGAACTCCACTGAATCTATCCCATTTCCTGAACTTGAGGATTTACGAATCTTACTAATTACGTGTAGCAGAAGCAGTGCTACGCGGCGTAGCAGTGCCGGAGAGGCAGTCGGGGGTCGTGAGGTATTGCATGCATCGACGAAAGTTTCAGTAAACACAAGAATTTACTTGCTTGAATTTACTTTACCTTTCCATTGAGTATTTGCATCTGTCTTTACGTGAATGGGTAAAGAAAATGTGAGAAAATTAATTGGGTGTTTTTTCATTGAAGTACGTACACGAGTGTTAATACGCTCGTTTCCCCTAATGGGGAAGAAATCCCTCATTTCCTCCTTCCTGAAAGCGTGACTATTTCCATGGAAATAAATGGATACAAAGAGTCATAGAAAGATCTCAAGTCTCATACAAAGATGCGGTATTCTATGGTCCCTGTGACGCTGTGAGCCACAATCTAGTTAGTAATTTGGTTATGAACATTCTACGGATCGCGGTTCTGATTGGTTTATAACATTATTATATTACTAGCTTATGCCTGCAGCTTCGCGCGCGTATTTTCGGTATAATTAGTAGCCTATTATCTAAGTTAGGCTTTGCTCTAAACGCACGTGAAATTTCATATTGAACAGTAGTTTTGGAGATCCTAGGTTATAAAAATTCAGATTTCACAAACTTTCGGCTTTATAATATTAAGTAGGATTAACTATACTTCCTAAGGTATAGATAGAAATCTCTTTTTTTAGTATAGGTATTTTCGTCACGTCTGCAAAATCTCTCATACGTGAGCTTACTTCGGTGTTCCGAACACCCTGACGATGTCATTTTACCGATAATCAGATGATAGATTTCACATCTATCTTTTCTTTTTGACCTTTTACTTAAGGATTCTACACACCATAGTTTACGACGCAGCCGGGCGAGTTGGCGCGACATTTCAATGTAAGAATATTGTAGGCAGCCGACAGTGTTTTGTCAACTGCGGCTTGCTGACTTGATTAAAAACAAGAACGACGCAGAAACTCCAATATACATAATCGGTTTCCACTTGACTGTTTATAGGGTTCCGTACCTCAAAAGAAAAAAAGGAACCTATATACGATCACTTTGTCGTCCATCTGTCAACGCTCTTTTCTCGGGAACGCGTGGACGTATCGAGTTGAAATTGGAGTCAAATACTCTAGTACGTAACCTCTTGAAGCCGCAATATAAATAAAACTTATATAACAACGCACTCAAAAGTTACAGCCGTTTATGTCCGAATATTTTTAAAATTTCCAAGGGAATCACATGCACCCAAAACCTATAGGGTACTTCCCGTAGACTTAGAATCATGAAACTTGGAGCAGCAAGGTAAACAAGCAAGGTAGCACAAGTAAAGGGAAAAATCCGAAAACCGTAATTTTGTAATTTATTCACATAAAATATACTTTTATTGCTCACCATGGACCAAAACCTATAGGTTACTTCCCGTAGACCTAGAATTATGAAATTTGGCAAGAAGCAAGGCCTTATAGCACAAATAAAGGAAAAATAGTAAATTTGTTGTTTATTCACAAAATAACATATTACCATATTTACATTATTTATATAAAAACCCAGTTATACATGTAGTTAGGTTGTCGTAGCAAATTCGCGAACCGCAGTTTATTCACACCCAAGTGTCCAAGGCGACCAATACATAACCAACCACATGAACTACACAAGCAAAGACGGATAGCAAGCATGTATTGAATACTAAGCGGAGGGTAGGAAAGGGGTGATTGCTGTATTGTTGGTCAGTTTGCTTTTGTGAGGGCGAGACTTGAAGGACCAAACCAAACTTTGCGGATATTTTTGGGTAGAGTAGCGATTGATTGGAGAAATAGTTTTAAAGTCACGTCCTCACCTCGCCTCAACAGCCTATATTAGTCCACTGCTGGACGCAGGCCTCCCCCTGATAAGTGCTTTATTGACTTTTATCTCATGGGGAGTAATGCCCATAATCCACACGCTGGGCATGCGGGTTGGGGATCGCAGTTCGGTGGTAGAATTGTTCTGCAGGCGCAACCGCTGGGGTAAACGTTTTCTTGAATGGATACCGCGACTCGGCAAACGTAGTGTAGGATGCCCTCCAGCCAGGTGGGAAAACGATCTGCAAAAGACTGCATGCAGAGACTGAATGCGGCCAGCTGATGGCTGATAGCTGACGCTATGGTGCTCATTAGGTCTATGCGACTAATTTATGATGATGATGATGAAGTACCAATACCTACAACGTAACCAGGTAACATAAATAAATAATAATGTTGGACATTTCACACAGCGTTGTCTAGCCTCAAGCTAAGCAGAGCTTGTGTAATGGATGCTAGATAACCGATTTACTTAATACAATACACTACTTAGATACATATACTTAATACAATACACTACTTAGATACATATTTTTATTTATACATAGAAACATCCAGTAGTAGTTCGTACAAACATTTGTCCTGAGGCGGGAATCAATCCCGCAGCCTCCTGCGTCACTGAGGTCGTCAAATATATTATAAAAACCTAAGATGATTTTGGTGATTCTACAAATATTATAAACGCGAAAGTTAGTAAGTATGGATGGATGGATGAATGGATGGATGTTTGTTACTCACGTAAAAACTTCTGAACGGATCGGGCTGAAATTTTGCACACAGGTAATTGGAATCCTGGAATCAAACATAGGCTACCTTTTGTCCCATAAATCTGTTCCCGTGGGATAGAAATCACCTTTAAACGTTTCCATTGTAAAATGCGTACAAAGCTGCAGGGCGCAGCTAGTTTGTTTATAAACCAACAGTAGCCTTGCGTATTTTGAATTTCAAGATGTATCTTAAATAGCCATGTCAAGCCCGAGCGACGCGCGTCGCTTAGATATTCATGAGGTTTATTATAAAAGGTCCTTCCTCCATAACTTTATCTTCCTATTTATCACGTTTGTCATAAACACACCTTTTTTTACTTTATCCAGGGATTCTTCATTAAATTTTAGCAAAAATAAGTTTTATCACATTTTTAGGTTTTCGAAGCAGTTGTGGAACTAGCATCATTAAGCTTCCTCCTGGCATTTATTTTTTTTGACTGGATGAACAAGACAAAATTAAATATTTTAAAAACACGCCGACATTTATTGGCTGAACAGATTTTTATGACACATGGCTAAGAACACTCGGGATAAAATTATCTATGACACAAAAAACTAAGGAAAATCGGTTCATCCGTTTGGGAGCTACAATACCACAGACAGATACACAGACAGACACGTCAAACTTATAACACCCCTCTCTGTTTGCGTCGGGAGTTAAAAATGCAATATTTCATGTAGAAAGAATGAATCAAATGGAAAGATATAGAAGGAATTAATCACACTACTATTATAAATGCGAAAGTTTTGATGGATGGATGATTGTTGCCTCTTCACGCCAAAACTACACAACGGATAGGCTGAAATTTTGTATACAGGTAAGTTTAATCCTGGAATCAAACATAGGCTACTTTTTTATCCCATAAATCAGTTCCCATGGGGTAGAAATAAACTTACAACGTTTCCATAGAAACAACGCGTGCGAAGCGGCAGAAACTTGTCAAATATAATAATGAAAAAGAATGAATCAAATAGAAAAAATGCAATATTTATTTTAAAGGAATACCTAGTGATACGAATGTGTGGGCTCGTAAAATATACAAAATACGCTTTGGTCTGGTTACGTGTAGTTTGTACAAATAAAATTGTATTCTTTCATTAAGCCAAACAAAATACATTTATTTGGTATTTATGTGCGTGGACGTAGTATGTATATAGTATGGTAAAGTTACAAATCTTAGGACAGGGAAATGGTGAAATGTAGTCCCATTTCATTCTTAACTCTCTTCTAAATTGAACACATTTTACATCGCGGTGACATAAAGAAGAAGGAAAAGGAGAACTGTCCAAATCGGGGATAGTTATTCATTTTTAACCCACGACTTTTTTTCAGCTAAATATCAGGCGAAAGAGCTTCATTTTTAACACTTTTTAAAATGTCTGTGATATTAATTTTGCAGTGAGCTGTAATATTTTCTGTGTCAGCTGCCTGGTTTTAATAAAGCTGAGAGTTTCGTCTAATTGTACCTAAAGTTACATCGCCCTTGTGGTTTGTATGGGAAGAGAGGATTTAGCTAGGTAGATAATTTGCTTATCTTATTTTGAGAATAGAGTTAAAAGCTTTTAATCCTAGACTAGAAAACGATTATACCGCCCCTTAGTGACTTCAGGATACTTTTTTCTTTGTGGTAAGGTTTATAGACTAACTAGCTAACTAGCCAGACTCAAAACTTTGAGGGCCTACTCGGAAAAGGAAAATCGAAGTTTCGTTTTCGTTCTCGTACAGAAACAACTCATAAGTTGCTTGCATAATATTAGCGTTTGCACGAAATCGAATCAGAAACTTCGAATACGTTTTAAGTACGGGCCCTGGTTTTTAATAGATTTCATGTCGTACCGGTAGGTTTTGGACAAACTGGGTACATCATTGATGAAAAACACCTATAACTTTTGCCATGAATTGTCCTACTGCAATACAAAGCTTCTTGTTTTTCGACTAAATAAATATGAAAAATCTTTAGTCATCCCAAATCCTAACACAAAGTGAATTATTTCTAAAACTGTCCTAGTTTCCCCGACCTCCCCTAGTCATTTCGCCTTTTTGCTCGCACACTGTGTTTTGCTGAGTTGCCCTGTCTAGATTAAACTGTGCTGACTGCATTATTTAGTCGAAATGAGTGTTGCCCGCTTTGAAATGCAAAAGTTTTGTTTTTGTTCCGCTTTTGTACACTTTGTTTGTGGTGTTGTAATGTTTTTACAGCGGGTGTTTCCCACTATGTGAATTAAACATAAAGTTGTTGTAGATCCTCATTATACCGTGTTACCGCTGGCAACCCCATTTCGCATTTTAGATGTAATTCCCACTTTAGTTAAATAAGTAGGTAGTCAGAGTTGCATCAGCGTTAGACACCTACCTAGAACCTAAGCCTAAGCAAAATACTTAACTCGCTTCTTTACTAATGTTTTCTATCTAATTATATTTTTTCTACCAGTAATACCTACCTACTGCTGATTGAGCCCATGCCTCTTTTATAGCACGCCGCGCCCCGCCCCTAAAGATCTACATTATTTATATTTATACTTATTTATTTGCCGTAGGAGCTCAATGCACATCTTGGTTAAATACAGTACGTACGACATTTTAAAGTTTATGTCTCTATATTTTATGAGTATACAGAATGTAAGTTATAAACTTTCAGGACAGTTCAAATTCTTCTTCAGATTCCAACAAAGTCAAAATCAAAAACTCTTTATTTCCATAAATACAATAAATGTACACTTAGAAAAGGTCTAAATATAAAACTAAACACTGACACGGAAATAAAGTGATATTTTTTGATTTCTGTCGCTTCGATATGACATGTTGACTAAAGTAAAGAAGCGACGAAGAAACCTTTAGCCTGTTAGTTGTTATTTTTCGAGTTGGAGCAAAACCCGTCTCAAGCTTTTTTATCCTCTAGATAATCTGATATTTTATAGTAAGCCTTTTTACACAGCAAGGATTTGATAACGGGTTTTTTTAAACTAAAAGTCGGTTATTATTTTTATATTTTTCGATCGAATCTAAACACTTCTGAAAGTTTGATCATTACTTTTTGTACTGTTTACCCTGTTTAAAGGTCGCAACATTTCGTAATTTTGAGTAAAAGCTCGTGACTTATCTAGGCATAAAATTTGCGCCAATTGGGTCCAAACATCGAAAATTCCATCGACCCAAGACAGCGTCCAATTAGTTTTCCAAATAAAGGCGCGGCTCTAATAAACCAACGTAAATATTTAAATACTAAAGCAACAAGTCTTGGCTTGTTGACGGCATGGTCTGCCTAAAAATAAGGAGAACTTTTCTAATTTCACGTCGAAAGTTTGCCTTAGTTCGTTGAGTTGTTAAATGTAATAAAAGGGACAAGTGTGAGCGAGGCTTTTAACTTTCTGAGCCACTGATGAATTAATAATTGCATAATAAATAATAATGTTTGTAGGTTTTACTTTAACTTTTCTTAAAGTAGGTATCTAAACAGATTTATTTAAGTGCCACCGTCTATTGTTCTTGCATGATGAGTCCATCCTAAGGTTGTCTGGAGGAGGTTGCTCCCAGCGATAAGGCCGGCCTTTTAAAATCCCTCTTGCGGGCGGGTAAACTCTATGGAATTCCATTTCTCATGCGTTTAGCGGATGAGAAAAGTGTATGAAAATCCATTTAACGTGTTATTTTTTTTAGTTTTGTCAAATATCAGCCGGTACTCGAATCCACCATATGATATTGGCCTGTTCCGTATTCGGAATAATAATTCAAAAAAGGGCCATATGAAAATCGCACGTGCGCGTATTTATCGCTACATTTGAGTTTATGATTTGAATTTACTCGAGTGATTGTTTACATTCTAAAACAATGATTTTCCTCGAAGGTGCTGTATAAAGCACTATGTATCACTCGGGAGAAAGTGCTATTCCTGCCTTGTGTGTTTTAAGGCCCTCAGCTGCGCCTTATATGACACACTCGATAGGAATTGGGCACTTTCTTGCCTTGATGTACAATGTACTATTCTATCTATCAATCTAATATTTACAATTGAAACAACTGAGCTAACTGCAGACTGTTGCAAACAGTCTATAGGTAGCTCAATTGATCCATATCAATACCACTCAGAAGCGTCCCCAAGACGCTGGCCGCATTGCCACGCTGTATGGCAATGCTGATGCGCTGTGCCAGATACTCACCAGCTCTCGGGTCACGCGTCGCTTCGACCAGACGCTCATCTATCTAATGCAATTCACACAACATCATCTAGCTCCAACATAAGCAGAGCTTGTTTGTGTTATTGGTAAGACGTTATTTAAGACGTCACTTATTCAATACGCAATATTATATTCAATAAGCTTTCTGGTATTTATTAATTTGTAATTCTGTTAATATTAAGCCTTTAGTTTTCATATATATAAAAATATAAAAAGAATACAGGATGTTCCATTCATTCACGATCAAACAAAGTGGGAGTGACGGACATCGACATGCATCGATTTGACCCCTCTACGAATAAACAATGCATTGGCATTTCACGAACTATCTAGCTCCAAAGTAGAGCATAGTGAAGTCAATCACCTAGGTATAGGTGCCTTGGCGAGCATTCGATTGTTAAGCATTCCAAGATTTGTTTGTGAGCATTACGGTATAATAGCTCTCTCAGACTGCCGAGCATTCGCCTGTAATGTAACAATCCCACATTTTGAGCACTTTGCTGTAATTGTTTTTAGAACTAATTCGACTACACACACTACAGTCAGACGAAGTTGCTATCACCACAGTCTACACACTGTAATACTCAGTTCTCCTCTTGATGCTCAAAAGATAAGGTGGTTTTTATTATTATTGTTAATTTTAATGATTATTTTATTCCCAATCCGTCAAATTATTTTTGTGTAAGGAGAGACAGAGCATTCTTTTGTTGTTTTATCTATGTTCTACTCTGCAGTCTATACAGGTCCACTGATAGACGCAGGTCTCCTGCGTAAGATAGATAAGAGCCTTATCGCCTTTCATCATATGGGAGGAAATGCCCGCAATCCATACGCTGGGCATGAGGCCTGGTAGATATCCCTTAGTCACCTCTTACGACGCCCGCGGGAAGAGTTCGGGTGACGCAAATTCTAAGCTGGCACCACACGGCCAATATATGTTCGTAGAAATAAAAAGAAGCTACAATATTAAAAAAAAAGGTATTATTTTAGATCTAGTTCTTTGTTCTTGAGGTCGAAACCCACCTTTAAATAACAGGAAAATAAAAGCAAATTATTGAAACCTGGCGCGATCCACTTTTGTTTTTCGTATACTGAAGGCGTACTTTCACGAAATTTCATACGAAGTTGACCTGCCTTTCCACTTCGAAATTATAAATAGTACCTACCTAAGTATTTTGTTATTCTACTTGACACAAAAATTTTGAATTAGAATGGTTGATAGATATGTAAAATTGTATTATAAAGTCAAAGTTACAAGATTCGTTCGAAGACGGCCCTTTCGTAAGTAAGCTAGAGTACCTACTCGGCCTACCTAATTTTGCGGCCGTACTTTGCGGATGAAATGAACTAGAGTAGGCCTCCAGGATCGACAAAGGTTAGAGCTGTCAGCGTGGATAATTGTACGAAAAAACAAAAGAAAATCGCTCCAGCTTTCAATCTATAGGTACTCGCAGTGAGAGAGCGCCTTAAAAACATGGTTTTGTTCAGCAAACAGAAGGTTTCTGACTTAAACCGTAAGGCAGCAACAACAAAGTAGATACGAGAAGATATAAGTTTGTAGTTTATAATAGATGGTTGAATTTAAAATTAATGATTCCCAGAGGTAATATTTCAGAGTCACAAAAATATTTATCCCCAAACACAAGTTTAACAAATTGGCTACTATATCAAGCCTGTTTACTAAGCTAGTTCATATTTTCAAGTTCATTAAAGTTATTTTGATACTTAAAATAATGAAATCCCAAAGGAAAACGATAGAAGAAAGAAAATAAATGGTGGTGTCGATTATTAAAATAAACAAAAACAATTTTCATAAAGAAAGAAAATAGTAGAACGAACAAATTTCGAAGTCCTGTACCCGAATCGATTTGAGAGACCCACCTATAAATAACTTCACTGTCTGGTAAAAATCTGTAAAAAGTAAGTAACTTAAATTGAAATGAACAGTTATAAATCCGGATTTTATTGGTTAACACGGAAATAACTTCGATACCAAATAAATACGACTTTGTTCAAACTTAATATCCGTTCACTTCACTTTTGAAATATTTCGTATGAAAGGTTCATATTTGGGTTAAATTGAATGGATTGTTTCTTTGAATGGATTCTAGACGTGTTAAAGAGAAAAAAATCTAATTCCGTCGCGTTCTAGAATGCGGCTCGCATTCTAGTACTCGATGGAATAATCTTAGAATTTTCTTTAGAGGGCCTTATTGAGTTATTAGCTTCTGCCCGCTGCTTCGCACGCGTATTTTTAGCATAATACGTAACCTATTATCTAAGTTAGGCTATGTTCTTAGTGTGTACCAATTTCTCATTTGATCCTGTTCAGTCGTTTTGGAGATCGAGGTTACAAAATAAAATTCACATTTCACAAACTTTCGGATTTATAATATTACTAGGATAGTTGATTGAAACTATAAAATTACAAATACAGAATATAAACAAATAATAATGTATGTAAAATTAAATCTTCCGAGGACATCCGTGAGGGCGGGTGCGGTGGCAGATTGGGCTGAGGAGGCAGGAGGCGCAAATATGCAGGTCTCGACAGAGCCTACACATTTGCTCCCTTTGGAGTCGAGACCCTGGGGGTTTTTTAAAAATTATCTAACTGTCTGGTCGAAGCGACACGTGACCCTAGATCTGGTGAGAATCTGGCGCAGCGCATCAGCATTGCCATACACCGGGACAATGCAGCCAGCGTCTTGGGGACGCTTCCGACTAGTATTGAAATGGATCAATTGAGAGACTTGTAGATTGTTTATAGCAGTCTGCAGTTAGCACAACTGTTTCAATTATAAAAGTTCTGATTTATCTGGAGTATGATCCTTGTGAATAAAGACTTCGAAATTGAATTAGTTGTGCTAGCTGCGAACTATTGCAAACAATTTGGAGATAAAGTTTTTAAATTTACGCGATCCGAACAGACTAAAACCCGCGTATAATTATTATAAATTAGAGGTAGCTCAAATGATCCATTATAAATATCAATCGGGTGCGTCCTCAAGGCGCGGACGGGCAAGGACGCTGGCTGTATTCCTCCGCTTTCTTTATTTATACAGGTGGGACGTATTCCATTCCAATCTCAAAAACACTTTGCAGCATAAAGATAATCTATCAATCTTTCTCTGACAAATCTCCATACCACCTACTTCCAACTGCACAAAGATTACAACTCAATCTGATTTTTCATTCCGTTCTGGTTTCCTGGCCTACTCGTGTGTAAGTACCCTAAAGCTTATTGGATGTACGTGTCTTGGCATTCCTCTGAATCCAATTCTCTAGCAAATCTCCCTCACTTTGCACCGTATTCGCGCACTACGAAACAGTATTTCAAGTTTTACAACTTGGCAATGGGAGATACCTACACGTCATAAGCTTGTGGAATGGTCCCCATTTGTTAGCATCCGTCAGCTGTTATCTGGGGATGGCTTTGCGTAGTTCGGGGCAAGATGGTGCTGTAGAGGTGTAGGCGTATTTTGTTCTTAAGTGTATTGTAGTTTTAGAATTTTAACGTATAATTGCGAACTGAAATGCTTTAACTACCCTTAGTAATTTCACAGATTAAGATACGTTTGACTACCTACATTTTTCAGCAACTTGCTTGTTTACCGCAAGTTTCAAGCCGTCAATGTAAAATGCATCTAAATGTTATAGTCCAGTTATAGTAGTGTTATAGACGACCTCGGTGGCGCGGCGGGCGAAGGTTCGCCTGCGGCGCGAGAGGTTGCGGGTTCGATTCCGCCTTGGGACTAATGTTTGTACGATCTACAAATATTTGTTCCGGGTGTTCTGGTCGTTTCTATGTATAATATAAAATATCTATCTATGTAATGTATTAAATTATCAGACATTTATTCACAAAGAAAATTATACTAGTATTTACAATTGAAACAATTGAGCTAACTGCCGACTGTTGCAAACAGTCTACAGATAGCTCAACTGATCCATATCAACACCAGTCGGAAGCGTCCCCAAGACGCTGGCTGCATTGCCATGTATTAAATTATGTATATCAGTTATCTAGTACCCATAACACAAGCTCTGCTTAGCTTGGGGCTAGATGACGCTGTGTAGATTGTCCAGCATTATTTATTTATTATTTATAGTTATGAGCTTAGCCTAGGTATATTAAAAAGCTCATTTTTGTGTTGTGTGGCAGTGGTGTTGGACGTGTGAGCGCCAACCTTCATATCACTTGGCTCTGCCACACAAAATACAAGAGTAAGTATGAATTAGATACCCAGTCCAGTCGCAGTCGGTGGGTAGTGGGAGCTTGAAGTAGGAAGCCATCAATGCTTGAGAAATAAATATAAATTTATCTTATGTATCCAAATAAATAATACCATGTTCCATAAAATAACGAGATATATTCGTCTATAAAAGTATATTAATATATATTAAAGTAACAATTTAACAATATAAATAAAACAGCTTATTGGATGTATGTAAAAAACTAGGTTAAGGAAATTAATGGCTTGTAAATAATGTACCTACACTATAACCTTAAGGAATTTTTTGAAAGTTAGTAACTAACTATCCTAGATCGATTTTAGACTAGGTTTTTAGAAAATAAGAACCCAAACAATTTCATAAAATTGAATTGTTAAAATGTTATTGTATGTTCGAAATGGATAAGACTGTTGATACCTACCTATTTTAATTGGATTTAAGACCCTTATGTAGTAGACTTATGTATGATGTACCTACACAATTTTTACGATAAAAATATTTTTATTCTCATTCTTGAAAGACATCTACAAAATTCCGGTGTTGTCTACTGGGGTTCAACCAAAAATCTGGCAACGATACAAGGCCCGCGAACTAAACATCTTATCATAGCAAACAAGGTCAACAAGGCAATAGTCTTTGGTTTTGGGAAACAAATCACCGACGGATACAGGGACCGTTCTCTCTCTCCGAACGAGCCCAAATCACTGTTCTACTCAACTCTACAAATAAATAATTGGAATCCTTAAATTTTTGATCCGAGTCCAAATCGGTCCTACGTTGAGTATTGGTTCGTTTTGTCCAGTGGTCCGAATTGACTTATTCTAAAAGATACCTGGGGCCATTTGCACCGCTCTAGCCACTCGGTGCGAAACGACCCATTCAAAACGAGCTCTTGGGCGATTCGCACTGCGGTTCGAACCGCTCGCGGTTCAAAACGACTAAAGACCCCATAAATCGAGTTTTAGAATGAGTTGTATGAAATGACACTTTCAGTCTAGTTTTGTCTTCATCAAGTCATATAGTTCATTTGTTTCAATTTGATTTCTCCGGCTGAACATTCTATTTATGCAAATATGCGTTAAGAGATATCCTTAAAATCCGTTGTAAAATTCCGCAATAAGAGTTACTTTTATTTATCTATCCTCCAGGCTGCAGACCACCGTCATCTACCCCCAAGCCAACCAGTTTAGTTTAAGAATATTTAGAGAAGTACTTACTCCAAATAACACTTACTTTGGTGTGTTAGTAATTATCCAGTGAACTTTTAGGTGTATAATATACAGTAGCCAAATAAAAGCTTGAAAATTTGCCAAAGTTCCGGTGGCGCAGGTCCCAAGTTCTCAATCGATTCTGGTCCTAATTCCATGTCGCGATTGATCATTTACGTAAATTTTATACGCCTAGTCTAGGGTTTTATACTCTCGCTCTTGAATCAGGCCACCGATTATTAAAATGTCGTTCAAATAACATTGAACATTTGTACTTTTGCCATGCCTTTTTACAGCAGCTCTAGTAATTAATTTTGTAATTATTCTGTTTAACTTGATTATTGACAATGCCTATTTACAGCCATGTATTAATTTCTTTGTTTTGTGATACTATAATTAATTAATAATTAGTTATATATATTCTATTACTATATGAAATGTAAATTGACCTAAACAACTGTGCCTTTTGCTCCTACGGCTAATAAATTTAAATAATGAGTATGAGGGTGTACGAGATTTCTTTTATTCGTTTTTACGGCTTAAAAGCGTTTTACGATCTACAACTAAAATCTAGGTATACAAAATTTCAGACCAATTTTTTTCCGTATGCGGCGGTAAGATGTTACAAAAATCCATCCATCCATATTATACCCTTACAGTTTTCCGGCCAACTACAACGCAAGTCTTTTCAAGACAAGAGTGAATAAGTGTCTTCTAGACCTTCATGATACATCGGTCAAATCGTCACTTACCGTCATGTGAGATTGTGGTCAAACGAAGGTACGATAAAACAAGATCCGTCAAGTGCGAGTGTAACTCCCGCACCGAGGGTTTCGAACGTTTGTCAATTAAACAAATATGTACCTACCTAAGGTAGCGGTAAGAGATATCGCCGTTTAATGAATACCTAAAAATAGTAGGTACCGAACTACATTTTAGATGGATTGCTCTGCATAGGTACTTCGGAGATTAGGTAAATTTTTTAACTTTTTACAAAATATTTCAAAAATTATGAAACCTACAGAAATTTCAAAAATGGTTTTGAAATGTACGAGACATCCAAAATTTTATAAAATCAGTGTGAAATCGAAGTTGATGCTCTGAACTACTGTTTACAGTGCTCATACTTCTGTTACACTATTTTAGTATTTTTGTGCACGCCGTGATGTACGAGTACGAATTGCATTTCCGTCACAAAACGTGATGTGTACGAGCTTCCAGTGTTTTGAGACAGAGACTCATATAACTTGAGATTATGTGAAACTAGATTTAGCTGGCGAATTCGCGCGTTTGCTGAATAAAAAGTAGCTTACGGTATTATTATTATTTCAGTACGAGCTATATGTAAACCTAGAAATATGTTAAGTGCTACTTTAAGATGGTTAGGCTAATGTTTTAGGCTGATGGAAAAGTAACAGCCAGGAGAGAAAAGTGTAATAAATTATACCTAATTTAATTTATTGAAGGAGTAAATAAATATACAAGACAATTTAAATCTCGTAAATCCCCCGTGGTGTAAACGGGACGGCGGCGAAAATTGTCATGGTTTGGTCATCAAAATTAATTTACATTTAAAGTCTAGCTTTTATATTCAATGAATCTATTGATTGTGGCGTATTTCCTGATCTAATGAAATGTAGTAAAGTAATCCCACTATTTAAATCGGGTAGTAGGTCTGACCCCACTAACTTTAGACCAATATCAGTACTGCCAACTTTCAGCAAAGTTTTTGAAAAACTTATTTTACATCAATTGCTTAGGCATTTTAATGGCAATGACCTGCTACATGGTAAGCAATTCGGGTTTACTCGGGGCAGGTCAACTACTGATGCCGGTGTAGAGTTAGTATCGCATATTTTTGATGCTTGGGAGAAGTCGCAAGACGCTTTAGGCGTTTTTTGCGACTTGTCAAAAGCGTTCGATTGCGTACACCATGAAACATTAATCAGGAAACTACATCACTATGGAATAAGAAACACCTCTTTGGATCTTCTTACATCTTATTTGAGTGATAGGATACAAAGAGTTGACATTAATGGGAAACGGTCTTCGGGGTCTGTAGTTACAATGGGTGTACCGCAGGGTTCTATCCTCGGTCCTTTCCTATTCTTAGTTTATATTAACGACCTGCCTCATCTTGTCAAGAATAATCACGAGATTGTATTGTTTGCTGATGATACTTCATTAATTTTTAAAATGATGCGACAAAACACAAATTTCGACGATGTGAATAATGCAATCTCAAAAGTAGTTCATTGGTTTAGTGTCAATAATCTTTTGCTAAACGAAACCAAAACAAAATGTATTAGATTTATTCTACCTAATGTTAAACAAGTGAAGGCTGATGTAAACGTTAAAGGAGAAACTTTAGAAATAGTAGAAAGTGCCGTATTCTTAGGAATCACCTTAGATAATAAACTTCAATGGGGCCCACACATAGATAAGCTATCGAAGAGACTCAGTTCTGCAGCGTATGCAGTCAAAAAAATCCGTCATCTTACAGACGTGGATACATCTAGACTTGTTTATTTCAGCTACTTCCATAGTATTATGTCTTATGGTATACTGCTGTGGGGGAACGCTGCAGATATTAACACCGTATTTGTGCTGCAGAAGAGGGCTGTTCGGGCTATCTATAACATGGGTCCTAGAGAATCTCTACGTGATAAATTCAAAGAAATAAACATAATGACAGTACCATGTCAATATATCTATGAAAACTTATTGTACACTCATAAAAATATAAATCGGTTCCCTAAAAATAGCGATAAACATATTTTTAATACCAGAAATAAACATAAACTCGCTGTGCCCACAACTAGGCTACACAAAATAAATGTATCTTTTAAAGGGCAATGTATACGCTTCTACAACAAAACTCCTAGTGAGTTGCAAAAATTATCAGTAAATAAATTCAAACAAATTGTCAAAACCTTGCTGTGCAAAAAGGCTTACTATAAAATATCAGATTATCTAGAGGACAAAAAAGCTTGGGACGGGTTTTGCTCCAACTCGAAAAATAACAACTAACAGGCTAAAGGTTTCTTCGTCGCTTCTTTACTTTAGTCTACATACCGAAGCGACAGAAATCAAAAAATATCACTTTATTTCCGTGTCAGTGTTTAGTTTTTTATTTTGACCTTTTCTAAGTGTACATTTATTGTATTTATGGAAATAAAGAGTTTTTGATTTTGATTTTGATTTTGATTTGAGTCAACCTCATCTCCGACAAACTCAATTTCTACGGAATAAGGGGCCCGACTCTATCCGTGCTAACCTCCTTCATGTCCAACCGCACGCAGACCGTAGTAGGCGATCATGGCCAATTGAAGTCAGTTGAGTTGACGAACACCATAGGGGTGCCACAGGGCTCATGCCTCTCGAATACGTTGTTCAGCCTTTTGCTGAACGACCTCCCTAAAGCCGTCAACGGGGCGCAGGCCTATATGTACGCCGATGACGTAGCCGTCATTGTGGCCGCGCCGAACACGCCCGAACTGGAGGTAAGGCTGAACAACGTAGTGCAGAGCCTCGAGCGGTGGTTCCGATCGAATGGATTAGCGCTGAACAAAGATAAAACCTGCTACATGACTTTCCGTCTGAACGGCACACCCAGACCACTGTTTGCAGTAACTGCTGGAAACACCACCCTACAGATGGTGGAATCCACAAAGCTTCTAGGTTTCCAAATCGATAGTGGTCTCACGTGGGAAAGTCACATAGAGGAGCTCTGCTCCAGACTAGGCCGCACATGCTTTGCACTGCGCCGCCTCGCCGCGACTGCCACCCGCGGCGTGGTGCTGGCGTGCTACCACGCGACGGTGCACAGCACCATCACGTACGGCGTGGAGCTTTGGGCGCGCGCAGCCGACGTAGATAGAGTCTTCGTCATGCAGAAGCGCGCAGTGCGCGCCATCGTCGGTGTGCCAGACGACGTGTCGTGCCGTGAATATTTTAATGAACTGGGTATTATGACGCTCGCCTGCGAACTTATCTACCAGGTGGCGAGGTTCACCCACAAAAACATCGATGTATTTAAACGTAGAGGCGTGAACTCCACCCGGGCTCTCCGCAGCAATAAGCTAGCCCATATTTTAGTCGCGTCAACACATAGACTGTGCAAATCGGAGAGGTCCGTGTACGTCATGGGTCCTTCTGTATATAACAGGCTGCCGGACACAATCCGAGGGGATGCAACCTCCACGACGGCCTTTAAGTCGAGACTACGCAAATGGCTTATGACATACTCGTTCTACTCGATTAACGAGTTCTACGAACTGCCAATCTGTTAATAATATTTTTGAAATGTATAATAAAATAAATAATAATTAATTATAAATTTAACAATAATAATTTACATATTCATAATTTAAGTTTATGATTTTTAAGTATCGTTATTTATAGAAATAATGATTATACTATTGTACTTTTAGTACCTACTCGACTTATAACTTGGTGTTATTAATGAATATATTGTATTATTGTATTGTATTGTATTGTAATGAAGGTTGTCTATTAGAAATTAGAAGTAAATAAATAATGCTGGACAATTCACACAACATCATCTAGTCCCAAGCTAAGCAGAGCTTGTGTTATGGGTACTAGATAACTGATATACATAATACAATATACACTAAGTATTGATATGTACATAGATAGATATTTTTTTATTATACATAGTAAACATCCAGAACACCCTGAACAAAATATATCTGCAGATCGTACAAACATTTGTCCTGAGACGGGAATCGAACCCGCAACTTCCTGCGGCGCAGGCGGATCTTCGCCCGCTGTGCCACAGAGGTCGTCTAAGTTAAATTAGTCTCTAGAATTTTTTTTCTGTCTATCCGTCAAGTCCCAAGCTACCAGTGGTTAAATTGTCATTCCTAAGAACTAAGGGAGTTGGTATAATATCAAGTCACAACACAATGCATACTATTACCATAAACAGCAAGAAATCTTCTTGTTTAATATTCAGCTAACATGTAGCTTGTTATAAACAAAACTTTAAACCAGGCTAACTTGGAACATTTACACGTTTAGCTCTTTGAGATTGCGACGAATTTAAAGGTTCTTTTATCTTCTTTTCTAAGTATTTAAAGTAGAAACTGCCTTGTTTCTACATGCCGTGTCCATGAGCCTGTACTAAATTGGTAGCAGCACAGATTTCTGACAGCAATAAAAGCATCTAAATTTCTAGCGGTAAATGAATCTTTTAGTGTTAAGAGACAATTTATTTGAAAATAATCATTAGAATATATGAAGAAATATAATTTCTCTTCCACTCCCACTTTCCAGTAGACGAGACATCAAGAGCAGACACGGAACCTCGGAGACTAAAGTTAAATCGTGTTTAATCTGAGCTTAACTTCACTTACTTTTAACACTATAGTTCAGTGACCGATTGATCTCTGAAATTCTCGCATCCCGCCGTTATCTAGCACGAGGAGGTACCTACACTACGTGTCAGTAGTCTTAACGACTTTATAAAACCTGATAACTACCCAACTGGGAGATTTTCTCTTCGGGCTGACATTTCCCGTAAACGTTATTAGAGAACAACGAATTTTTTTAAGCGATTCCTTTTCTATCCTACTATATGACTGTAGTTACAAATAATTATAATGTATTTATTTCTCCTACTCTCCTCTCCCTTTCTAACCTCACCTAACCTCTAGATTGCGTCTAAGATCGTTCAGTCAGGACTATTCCCGGTGTCGGCCACCGAAATATCCCCACTCTCCTCCCAGTGGAAGATATTTCGGTGGCGGATATTGGCATTTTTGTTAGTGCGACATTCAACATAGGTTAACACATTCACTACCCACCAAGACACCTGAAGATGCTGGATATGGACATGTGCATCGTGGGCCATGGAAGTGTTCGCTAGCCCTAAAAGTATAAACATAACCCTCCTTCTTGCGCAGTCGGGTCAAAAGAGTCTGATAATCGGCCACGGAGACGGTTTCATCGTGACAGGTGGAAAGATTTGAGGGAGTAGATACCCAGTGAGAAGTTTAAAATAAACTAGTTTCTTCCCGCGGCTTTGCACATGTTGGTTGTTTAAAAATGTTTAAAGTTTATTTCTATACTGATTTATGGGACAATTAGATGTTCGCTTCGCGGTTTCACCCGCGTAGTTCCCGTTCCCGTGGGAATTCCGGGGTAAAGTATAGCCTATGTCACTCAATGAAAAGTAAGCTACCTAACGGTGAAAGAATTTTTCAAATCGGCCCAGTAGTTTTGGAGCCTATTCAGTACAAACCAACAAACAATCAAATCTTTCCTCTTTATAATATGTATCACACTAATATTATAAATGCGAAAGTTTGGATGGATGGATGGATGGATGTCTGTTACCTCTTCACGCCAAAACTACTGAACGGATCAGAATGAAATTTTGCATACCAGGTAAGTCTAAGCCTGGAATCAAACATAGGCGACTTTTTATCCCATAAATCAGTTCCCATGGGCGTAGAAATAACCTCAAAACGTTTCCATAGAAACAACGCGTGCGAAGCCGCAGGCAGAAGCTAGTATTATAATAATGTTAGCCTAATCCGTTCAGTAGTTTTACGCGAGCAGAAATAACGAACATATATCCAACCATCCAGACATCTAAACATCCAAGCTTCCGCATTTATAATATTAGTGTGACGTGAACTATATAATTAATGAGTACTTACTTGTCTAGGCTGATAAATCAACCAAACTTGAAACAACCGCTCAAATTCGCTGTTAATATCTGTTATCTCTTTTTACGTTTTGGTCTCTATTCTAGCAACCGTTTTCCACCAACTCCGACCCAATTTCGTACTTTTTGTTTCCTTGTAAATAGTGAAACTAAGACCAAAAAAGGCAAACGAGGACAGTCCAGGCTGGCTCCAGTCCAGAGATACGTTGGACAATGCTCATACATAAATTACAATTTTCGCGGCCGCAGGCACTTTGCCATATCGCATGTAATAAAATAAAGATTTTCAGTTTCATCGCAGTTTCATTCATTCAATTTGGTCAGTGCAGTTTATTTCTGTTCGCCAAGGCCGCCACTAGTTGTCTGAAACCGGAAATAGCTAGTTTTTGAACCTGAGGTGCTCAATGGCAATTTCCGGCTCGGGTTTCGGGTAAACTATTTGTGGCGGTGCCCGAACCCTTTGTGGAAATATAAAGAGAAAAATATTAGTATCGACTGTCATGAAAAGGTTTCACTGAAAGCGGAAATAGATCAGGTTTCATTTGCCTCTGTCGGAATACTGATGGTTATTGAATGTCAATATATTTGGGATAAGTTCAACATAGGACTTTTGACTTCCGTAACATAAAACTCTTCAACCTCAACAGCCTATATTGGCTCTTATCTCTAGTCTTGCGCATAGTAGTTCGCGATGGAGATCGCTCAGTTTAGATCACCGCTCCTAAACGAACTAGTTCACTCTTCTAGTTCGTCAGCTCCCAGCTCGAATCAGAGCAAGGCAGATCGTTTGCTCGTTTTGATACTGGTCCTGCACGGGAACACGACAAGATTATAGATTGCTGTCTTTTAAGCTACTTACAAGTTTTACACTTTAAACAACAAACAAAACACACCTATTAATACGTATTAAAGTGTAATAGTGTTATCATTTTACATTACAAACATGACTTACCTGATGACCACAGTTCAAATAAACACTTACTTTTGCCGCGTCAAAACTTTTCGTTTGAACAAAGTTGCTTGCCGCTAAAAGACCATAGAATAAGTAGTTCCACCCACTGACTGACCCTTAGAAAATTATCTATGTTAGTTCGGTTGACGCCACCCTTGCTCATTCGGTCACGAACTAACGAACTATGGGGGCGGGGAATGACGAACTAGTTAGCGTAGTTCATCTGTGAGAGCGCTCTTAGGACCTAGATCGTCCGCAAACTACACAACACTATTTATCTCATGGGGGTAATGCCCATAATCCCCACGCAGTGCATGCGTGTGGGGAATCGCAGTTTGGTGCTGGAATTCTTCCGCAGGCAGTTAAACAACTGCTGCTGCATCCTTCTGTGTACGTTTATGTGACGTTTATGTGCTGAGGAGGGATGCCAGTATAATGGTGCGAAGCCGCGGGCATAAGCTAGTCGATATTAGAGTTAACAATAACATCAACCAAGGTGAACAATTTATCAATGCCAGCTGTTAATATGTTCCATTTGGCCCGTAAATTTTCCAACTTGTAATTATAAATCTTCACTGTCTCCTACAATAGGTAAAGCTAATTGGTTCATTTGCGTGGAAATCATTTGGCTGTCCTTAATTTATAGAGGTAAACGGTGGGTATTGTTTAATTTACTTTATAACCAGCTTCAGCCCGCGGTTTTGCACAGCTTTTCTTTCTAAAAAGTAGCCGATATTATGTTGGAGATTTACGACTGTGCGAAATTTCAGCCCAATCTGTTCAGTAGTTTTGGCGTGAGGTGACTAACAGTATTACGCACCAATCACAAGTGTGTGATGTGATCTAATAGTGTGACATTTGCTATTATGATGTCAATTTGGAATACACGAATAATGTTCAAACAGAAAAAAATATGACTTCTAATATGTTTTAAGTTAGTCAGACGCGCAAGGGTTGAAAGTACCTACGTAAACTTTTTAAGTGGGACCAAAGTTTGAGTGTATAATATTTAGATATGTCGCTGTATACCGAAAGTTTATCTTAACAACTAAAAAGCCAGAAAAAGCCTGACACGGCAACCCGAGTCAGCCGGAAGTCCATTACTGGGAACCGTAAATAGCGGGTTTTACCAAAAATTACTTCGAATTTCGAGACGTGGTTCCCGCTTTCAGATAGGGATAAAATCTCACGGATTTCACAAGATAACACCTTTATTTTCAACCTTGAGACCTTGATTTAAGGTTTACGAGGCAATTTGTATGGATGACATTAGGTAGGTACCTATGGCTTAAGGCGGTCCCACATTGGGAGCATTCGTCTGTAATTAAATTAAATTAAAAAACATTTATTTCAGATAACTGTGATCCATGATTTGTTAGTAGCAGAAAAATCTCTTATATTGAATGTTAGTATTCTTAGTCTACCTACAACATTTAATTTAAATTCGATCAAATTAAATCATATCAATTAAATTAAAACAAATTATTTTAAATCAAATTACATAGAAATAAATAGAGTTACATCGAATCAGACCTTTGCGAATCTTTGCCAAGCGCGGGCCAAGCCCTTTGCACTTGGCTCTCGCCTTAGTCACTTTAATATGGACGCAAATGGTGGTTCCTTATGTATGAAGCTAATTGGTTCATTCCGATTCGAGCAAAACATGAGTAATGGAGAGCATGTAATGCTCTCCACGCATCGAGTACGCATCTACGCATCAAGTAATGATAAAATTTATAACGTCCTTGATATGATAATTTAGTAACATTACAGCAATCAGTAGTATGACCACTTCGACTGACATTGATACAACAGCTGACTTCATTTTATTTGACACACTACAGACGAATGCCTAAAATTGAAAATTGTATGATTATTTACAGCCATACAAAATAAATATCGTCGTGTGGAGTGAGACGGAACGGACCGAACAGAAACAGATTATGAGTTAAGAACATTTTGTTTGGTGAATTACATCAAAATTTCGAACAACAGACTAAAGAATCAACAGCGAGCGGAGCGAGCCGCAAATTTTTTATTATCTGGCTGTGCGTGTGAGTTGTCACTGCCTGTAACTGCAAGGGTGCCATGATGGCATCCCTCGGAGCTTGGTACCCTTAGCGGACCGCCCCTCCGCCGTTAGTGTTTTAACCTCATGGTTGGAAAAGGAATAAGCCACTTTCCAAGCAGGTGTAGTGTAAAAGTAATTGTTTTTTCTTTTTTGTTACGTTACAGGCAAGTGCTCCCGGTGAGAATGCGCCTTTTAGAATAAAATGGTAAGAGAGATATAGTATTACATGTGAGTAGGATAATGTTGAAGACATGAAAGCGCGGGGAGACCTAAGCTTCAGTTATTTCAGGGGTGGTAAACGAAAGTCAACCTTCGGTGAATAAGCTTAGGAGTCTTTTAGCAGAACTCACAAATTCACAATTGTATTCACGAACGCGATAGCAAAACTGTTAGCTATCTGCTTCAATTATTTTGTGCCAGTTTTTTAACGATGTGTTTTTCTTTTCAATTCCGATAGGGAAAAAAGGAGAAATTATACAATGAAAATGAAACGTAAAATTATTTTTGAGAAAATTACAAATAAATGATGGAAACAAATGAGAACTAGTATTTACAATTAAAACAGTTGAACTAACTGACAACTGATCCATATCAATACCGATCTGAAGCGTCCCCAAGACACTGGCTGCATTGCCCCGCTGTATAGCAATGCTGATGTGCGTCAGATACTCACCAGCTCTCGGATCAGACGACGCTTCGACCAGACGCTCCGAGTTTTTGAGTATTCTCTGAGCCTTAACTTAGTAAAGCTAAACCACAAAATTTGTTTAACAACTCTTAATTAATATATAAGGTATCTCTTCTCATTTGTTCTAATAGATGGAAAGCCTGCCAATTACCAATTTCAATTATTGCGAAAACTCTAACAATGAAAACATATTTAACTCGTTTTCCAACTCAGAATATTATACAAGTTAGAGTGGATTGAAAACAAAGCGTTTTGATCCTTTGTTCTGGGTGTTAGAAAGTTAACCTACATAATCTATAATCCCTAATCTAGCTATGCCCGCGGCTTCGCACGCACTTTTCAAGTAGCCTATGTCCTGGCTTATTTCATGAGGATTCTGTTTAGTCGTTTTGACGTGAAAAGGTTACAGACATACATAATGTACATAATAATGGACGGATAGTATTAAACAAAGTCGCTCGCCACGTATGTCTGTCAGTTTGTTCATTTGACAGTTTGTTAGGGGAAGGTATATAATTCCTCAAAGGTCCGTGTACTTTGCATGAATAATAATTTTAATAATGTACCAAAAAATCGACTGGCTGCGCAAAAAAACAATTGACCAAAGAAACGAATAAACTAACGTAACTTCTAATAGGTGACAGTAAATTTATAACTCTAGTACCTACTTACCTAAGTGGTCTCTAGCTAGAAACACTTACTATTCGTTTGAAAGTTACAACTAGTTGAACTGAGTTTCACCAAAATTGTTTAGCTTTACCTTGCTGGTAATGCTCAGGGTGCTTATGAATAAATAAGTTGGCTTCCCGCCAGGTTTGCAAACGATTTAACTATAACTTCACTAAAGATAGTAAGCAGAAACCTTTTGTAAACTTTAGTAAAGATTTTTTCGGTAAATTTTCACTTGTGCTCGCGCGATCAAAAATCTTGCGTACCGAGGTGATATCAACCCATATTTTCATGTCAAGAGTCTGTAGTTCAATTTAGATTAGTGCGTGTATCATTTATATTCTACTATTTTTGCAGCCCATTGGCAGCATTTTGATTAGGAACAAAATACAAAAGAAATAGGCTTGTGTCCACTAGGAATAAACCGGGTGGATTAGAGTTTCTTACTATTAGTTACTTATAAATAACCATCCCGTTTCTAAATATTAGTAAAGTGTGTGTGTGGGAGATTTAGTGTTATGTAAAAAATCGTATTTGGTGTTTCGCTTAGTTCGCGGGATAAAAATAAATATGACCGAAAACAGCATGAAAAATTAAAAAGGGGAAAACTCACTTAGCCTTTGGCGAAAGGAAAAATTAGAAAACTTTTTGACGTAACTCAAAAACTGACTGTAATCTTCAACTTTCTGAGTGTCCTTTTAGGTAATTGTCCGTTTTTCAACTTCCGTTTGTATGGAGGCTTTTTAATAAGCCTTGATGATCGATAAATGATTTGGAGCTGACATTTATCAATACCAACGAGGCGTTTTTCATTTCGTACAAAATACTATACCAGTGATGTGCCGTTTAAACCATAGAGCCATACCAAAAAACATGGCCAGACTGATATCGCCATGGAATAGGAAGATTTCATACTAACTTTGCGATAGGGCCCTTCCTTCCGTACCAAAGTACCTTCCGTGTACCAAAGGGGTTCTCTTTTTACATTGCGTAGACCCTACATAGGCCGTGCATAGTTATTGGTTCATAATTATGGAAACCTGCCGCCTACAATAGCCTACATCTTGAGATCAGGGGCCTAATTCTGTTAATGCAATTGTCTCAATAGTTTATCTATGGTATCGCGTCCTAATCGCCGCCATTGACACCTTTTTGGTATTTTAGTAGAAAACCAAAAGGCACAATCATTTTTAGGTGTCAGCCGTTGCTTTTACGGTTAAGATTATGACAAGTTTTAGTATTCTACTCGGCATTGGCTCTCCAATCGTTAGGGCTAGAGAGCAAACAAAGAAATTCTACTAATTTGACTAAATTTCCACTATTACAAAAAAAAGTTACCGTGGCGCCTTACGAAGTTACGATTAAGAACGCTATTTATTTTATTTATTTGGAATTCTACTGACAAATCATAACGATATATTAGAACGTCGCAATTGAAGTGGTACGGCAGTGTGGCCATGTGGAACAAAAATTAAATCTATGGACGAACGCCGTGGCGAACGAAATATTTTTGGATGTCTGCACTCATATTAAGGGGTTTTATACCTAAGCCTCGAATTAAATAAAACTTCTAGGTCGACGTTATCAAATGTTACGGCCGTTTATGCCCGAATATTTTGAAATTTCCAAGGGAATCACATGCACACAAAACCTATAGGGTACACACAATTTTTCAGCTCTTAATAATGTTTTTTTTGCGTTTTAAGTATTGGAGAACGAAGTTAGTTGCCTTTTAGGCCATTAGAGTAATCAATATAAATATTAGAGATACCTAAAACCTCTTCTAATTATGAGCGCGAAGTTCCAAATATATTTTGGTCGCCACGCCGTCTGTCCATAGATTCATTTTTATGATTTATATGTCCACACTGCCATAGTGACACTATAATAACTCGTAGAGATTGTAATGAAATGGTAGAAGAATTCCTAATAAATAAAAGACCCCCTCCATGTTATTATACTCGTAGTATTGCATTGCCTCACCGATTTACATACCAATACATGTCAAATTTCAGCTCAATCGGAAACCGGAAATTTGTTTAAAGATACATTTATAAACAATTTTTGTTTTGACGTGACAACGTCTTATAATTCGATAGAGCAGGCTGCACGCACGAAAAAACATGACGTAATGCGGCGTTACCTCATGCAGCGTTACTTCATGCGGCGTTACCTCGCTCTGAGACGTTGTCACGTTCAACTATCGTCAGTAAACCGACTTTACAGAAAACCAATTTTTTTTTTATAAGAAATTGACTTGGATATCTCCATTTAAATCTTTCACTTTCAAATCAGATTTTCCCGTTGCCAGAGATTATATAATACTTTGCCCAGAGATTATAGCGCCACAACCACAACTTTTTCTTTGTTTCATTTCCGACTAAGTGTTTTAGGAAGGTCAACGACATTTTTCCTACTTAAGAGTCTGGTAGTAAGACTCAGAATTTATTGTGCTGATAAAAAGGCTGTGTGATGGCAAACGAAATAGACCTACCTATCTCTGGCCTCAGGGAGAAGTTAGAAGAAACGAGTTATTAACCGAATTTACACCGACGGAAAAAAGGATTCTTATATTTTTGACTGACAACCCTGTCACTCAAAAAATAAAGCCTCCCGGCTTTCGATTGGAAAGCACAACTTCTCAGCTGGCAAGAGGCCATAATGTGGCCGATTTTCGGCATCTTTTATTTCATCGAAATTAGGGTACGGAGAGATAC
The DNA here is from genome assembly GCA_963564075.1 of Eupithecia subfuscata. NCBI lineage: Eukaryota > Metazoa > Arthropoda > Insecta > Lepidoptera > Geometridae > Eupithecia > Eupithecia subfuscata. The sequence continues at coordinate 13,755,751 of OY751112.1, read as the reverse complement.
CTTTTGACAGTGACAGTGGTGTTAATGGTTCATGACCAATAACACAACTGATCAAGATCGATCTGATCAAGAAGAGATCAGTGGAGTCTCTTGATTCCACAATTCTTTCCATCCAAAGATTGCCGCATTGTACTTGTCCTACGTAATGTTTTCTTTTTGGTGTACAATAAAGTATTTCTGTATCAATTTTATTGTATTGATTGTTTGCAACTTTTTGTTTCTGCAGTTAGCTCTACAGTTTTAATTGTAAACACGAGTTCTAATTTGTTTTTATTGTCTTTAGAAAGTTAAACGTTTTGAAAACCGTGCAGCCAAGTCACCTCCTCAGCTCTATAAAATTTGGAATAAGGGTCGGACTCCACCAAAGCGGAGACGACACGAGCGGAGAAGAGAGGAGTTTTAAACAACCAGTAGAACGTCGTTAATCACAATATCTCGTCTCCGCTCAGATTCAGTCGATACCACCGAGCGTAGATGCATCATATTTGTATAAGAAGAAAACAAAGAAAGATCGAAACGGAGATGTGAGCTGTGCCTCGCTAGCTGATGACGTCATGCAGCGGAGAAGAAAAGAAATGTGAGCGGCGTGCTGTGAGCGACACCGCGTGCATTCATCTCATCGCACATCCGACGCCCGCCGCACGCTGCTCAGTTCCGCTCTAACCAGCACACATCTCCGCTCCAGTCACACAGCTTCTCGTCTCTGCTTCGGACATCTCCACACATCTCCGCTTTGGAGGAGTCGGGCCTCAAGGCTGCCGGATTGACATGCTACGTAAAAATGTCTAGTCACCCACTTTCATCTATATATTCTACTAGTTTATGCCCGCGGCTTCGCACGCGTTGTTTCTATGGAAACGTTTAAAGGAGATTGCTATTCTAAAGAATATTAAAAATTAATTAAAAAAACATTGTCCAGCGGACAAAATTGTGAATCTAAACCATTCCCAGATCCCCTTGAACACACACAAAAAATTTCATCAAAATCGGTCCAGTCGTTTGAGAGAAGTTCAGTGACATACACACTCACAGAAGAATTATATATATAAAGACTAGCTGCGCCCCGCGGCTTCGCCCCCGTGGAAATATATGTTTCCAACTTTCTTAATTTTTTCTTTCATAAGAACCTTCTCCTGACAATAACAAACACAACAAAGAAAGAATTAGCGAAATCGGTCCAGCCGTTCACGCGTGATGCGATGACAACGGAAAACGGGTTTCATTTTTATATATAAGATATATAGATAGATAGATGATAAGTTACATTTGTAAGCCTTTATAACCACCCAATGTATAGAACAGAAAACAATTAGGAAAATAAGTAGATCTCGTAACTCTATTTGCCCAAAATGAGTCTCGTAAAATATTTACGTAACAATTTATTAGTTGATCAAGCTTATTCTCATTCAATGTGGCTACCTCATCGATTCGTATTACTCGGTACAAGTTACTGGGCGAGCTAAGCTTCTCTGTTACATACATAGAGCTGGAAGCTACTGCAGGTTTGTTCACCTCATTATGAGCGAGTACATAATAATATACCTACGACAAATCGCACTTGAATGGAAGCTCGCGTTTGGGTGTGTACGGATGTAAGAAACCACATGGTTATAGCAAGCGTCACCTAAGCGCGCGCTTCAAAACGCCTCTCGCGCTCCGCTTGGACAAGGATAAATATTTATATAGCTAAATACGATTAGTGAGTGGTCAAACCATACAAATACGAGAGCTGGCGAGTATCTAGTGTCGCGCATCAGCATCAAAATGTCATCAAGGTGTTAAGTTGATTATTTACTCCAACTTTTTCAGCAATTTAATTGTTTAAACTGCTCTCCTGTACAATTTGGTTTTTAGGGCTTGTACCCTGTTCATTTCAACCGTCGATATCAATTAGTTACATAATACCCACAACACAAGCTCTGCTTAGTTTAGCAGCTGTAAGGATCGCATTATCCAATTAAAATAAATTTAAACTTATTATTTTTATTTATTACCAACTAGGTAGGTACTTAAGTAAACGTCAATATGTCTACATGGACGACTCTAACAAATCGATGAGGTAGGACTTTCAGTGTCGCCTCTTAGATAAATGCTCTCATAAGATATGAGCCATTGACTCTCAGGGCTTTTCGTAATTTATGGGCTCTTGTACAAGACGCTGGTAAGCTGTAACTCTCTGGATGGGATAAGCAGTAAGTACTTAGTTACTTTGTCACATGGAGTGAGCTATTCTTTGTAAATTAATGAAATTAGTCGAATAATGAAGACTAGAATGTGCACAACGTTCATTTGCGTAGGTATATTATTCATATTTTCGCATATTATTCAGTGGTTTGGTAAATATGGTATAAATATGTTATAAAACTTTTTAATTTTTCATGGTTCTTTTGTACAGATGTCATTAAAATCGGGATGTTTAAATCATGGTAAATATTCTGTTATTTAATCGGTTGTTTTTGTTTTCTTATTGATTAATTTATTGGAATAATTTGTTATCCACCATTATAAGTAATTTGTTCTATTATGATTGGGTAACCCTTACATTGAAATGAACGGACTACTGAAATCCAATGGGTTATACCTAATAGCTGGTTAAGATATCAGCAACGGCAAAGCTTCATTTAAAAATCAAAGAAATCAGTTCAAAGTTCTTATTTTCAGGTCTAGTCTTTGCTAGCTTATCAGTCTATGATGACAATTATATTTTTTTTAATAGGTTGGTACCTATATTAAACAGCATGTTATGACTCTCTAACCTCCTATGTAAACCCTAACAAATTGTAGCGATGCCATGCCAATGTTTTATATGTATTGCCTTTTCGAGAATATTGGCAAGCGGTCAAAGATATCGGCAATACAGATACCCGGCTGAAATGTTGGAGACAATCTTGACATGAAAATTGCGGGCCTAGATCTGATTGAAGGAATCGAAGCCTTGTAAGCACTCAGTTTTATTGGGGCGTTAGGTTGGCACGAAAAAGGTCCAGTAACATTTTTTTAAAAGAATAAAACCTTCGCAATAAAGACTCTTTATCGATATTAGAAGCGTATGAAAGTACCTATGTATAAAAATATACATAATATGTTTTTGAATTTAGAAGACCATATAGCAAAAAATCTGTGTCAAAATATTTTGGAACTTTTACGTATACAAATGAGGATCAACTTGAATTCGTAGGTACCAATTAGGACTCATTTCAACAACGAAAACAGAAAGAGGTTCAAAGTGAAACTAATAAAAACTCTTTGGGCTTAACCTCTGAATTTGGAATGTAGAAACCAGTACCACAAGTTCAGACAGAGCACAAAAAAGTTCTAAAGCACCCTATACCTACAGAAAGTATTTACGATCTCCTTGGTGTACAAATGAGATTCAAATTACTGGAGCCAGTGACCTGGTTCTCCACATGTGCATTTAACGGGATGCCTGCATTAGTGTCAGCGCCTTTTCTTACTTTAAGATTGTACACCATTGTAAGCTTTATTTTGATACCTCGTCCGCACTCATAATGCTGCTGAAATGTCGGTTTCTATTTCAGGCAACGAATTAGCATTGCCATTCAACGTGATAATGCTGCCAGCATTCTAAGCGCTGGTCTTCTGGTGAGGACTTAGATTTTCAGGAAATAAGTATACTTAAGTGTAAATACTAGGTTGTGATTGTTTTATTCTATTTTTGATATTTTCAATAAGCTAAAGAAAATATACATTACCGTGAAGTGTTCTTTCTAAATAGGTTATTGGCTTGCGTTTGGCCAAGTTTCTTCACCTCGTCTGGACCAACTGGGTTTACGCTTGCTTGAAAAGTACTGAACTTTTTCTCCTCATCAGCATTCTACGTATACTACCAAACGTGCCTCTCCAAGAACAAGGAAGATTTTTCCATAGTTACTACGCTAGGCAGGCAGATTGGTGATAACATAAAATACATAGCGGAATCACAGCCTACCTCACCAATGTATATGCATACAGTCGTTTGACGAAGGCATTTTGACGTGGTTTTGACAGGGCAATCGTGCGGAGGGCAAGAGATGCGACGGGGGAGGGACGCTCTCTAGTTGCATACATCACTGCCTTTGTAACTCGGGATCATCCCCCCTCCGACCCGTCCCTTGGCCCCGCATGATTGCCCTGTCAAAACGCCTCCGTTGAACGACTGTATGCATACAGACAGGCTGTGGCAGAATGCTGCTACCCTTTCTCTGGTAGGTTCCCTAAGTCGGCTCTTACGACAACCCCGGGTTGACTTGGAGGAATCAATTCTTACTCCGCGACCACTACCGTTTTTTAGGATTTTAAGATATCCGAGACTTGTTTCAATAGAATGAGTATCATGCCACTGTGGAGCTGACCCGAAGCAAATTATGCAAACATTAGTCCCGCGACGGGAGTAAGCGCTTGCAGTGGAGTGCAGCCTTTGTCATCGCATTTTCTCAGTTACTTTAAAAGCTCTTTACTAAAAACGGAAACTTAACAGTGCCAAGTTTTTTTGCTGGAATCAGAGAGGAAACGAGAACTATAATTTTTAGAGAGAGTCAGGATTTCTGTTTCAAAACAAAATAAATCATTGTCATAATTGTTTTCATTATTTATTTAATTTTTCGTTTATTAATGCACAAACAGTTTACAATTTTCTTAAAGGTAACAGATACGTAGTTACCAATCAAATGCCACTAACAGTTACATTTACATACAACTAAACATTATTTACAATAGAACACAACGTTACAGACGCTAATTTGGAGAGTAAACAAACAAAGACAAATCAAGTAAGAATACACAAAATTAACCTAAGCGAGACGCTTGTTTCTTAAAGTTATTCAAAATTTAATACGGTGAGTCAACCAAGTTCCTTATGATTTTAAACAACATTTGATCTCTAATCATGCGTCGGCTTTGAAGTGAATCAATGTTAACTATTACACAATTAATTTGAGTCATAGATCTTAAATTTAAGATGTTTAGTGAACTTTGACTGGTTTTACTCAAGAGTGTTAATATAAACTAGTTATCGAGGATTCCAGACACTAGAACCATATTCTAAGATGGGTCGGATCAGGAAAGTGTTCATGCTCTCTCAGATGATTTAGGTACTAAAATAAACTGTCCGTAAGAATGCGAATAGATTTTGAGCCGTGTGGTGCTGGCTTAGAATTTGAACCACCCTAACTCTTTCCGTGGTTATCGTAATAGGCGACTAAAGCCGCAGAACAGATCCGCCACCGAACTCCGATCCCCAACCCGCATACCCAGCGTGGGGATTAAAAAAATCAATAATACTGGACAATTCATACAGCATCATCTAGCCCCAAGCTAAACAGTGCTGTGATTATGTCATCACCTAAATTAGGAATAACAGCCAAAAGTTAATTTTTTACTTCCTCCAGCAGTGGACTGAATTCAACATATTAAGAAACTATAAACAACAATAAAATGGGTAAAACAAATGAGTTTCTGAAGGAATTTGAAAACACACAACACCCATGGTAAAATCTTGAATTCGTATTCAGAAAAATCTATAGAACAACATCGATTAGGCCCACTGAGATCCGAGTTTGAGTCGAAGTATAAATAAATCAGGGTCTTACCCTACTTTATGGGTTAATATAGCTTTTCAGGGGTAATCGGGTAAAAAATCAAAACAAACATCTCCAAGGCCACATTTGTCCATGGACATGTCAGAATCACGGATGTAACGCAATCGTTCGTGAACCCGGATTTACGACGGACGAACAGACGCACTGACCGTATTTTGTATGAGTTGTACCAAATGGTGCGGAAGTCTTACGTTCTGGCATGTATTTACTATTGTATTGAAGTCTGGGGAGCTTGTAAGGCCAGCGCTCATTCATCAAAATCAATGGAATTAATTTGCAACTTTGTTGTTCGTTAAAAATTTGGCTGGTATTCTCCGAATTTTTATACTCTGCTCTTCCATGTCCAAATAAGAAAGGAGGACGTTTACCTATACCCTGTCACAAGTCCACAACCCCGTTCTTACAACTATCATATACTTTAAATTATGTTCGTTTTATTTTATTGACGCCTTGTCATGTATTGTTTCTATATATTCTGTAATAAGGTTTCTGTTAATATAGTACACCCCAAGAAATTTAATAAAAATTCATTAGTGTTTAATTTTTGGGATATTATTAAATTTATTAGTCAGTAATAGACGGAACTTAACACAATAGTTGAACTAGGTACTTAAATATTGTAAAGTTATTGTAGTACACTTAGCAGCTTTGGTGAAACCTAACTAGTTAATTTGCTCTAATCGCGTAGGTAACTCAAGTTTTGATTGCAGTAGGTGTTGCTACCAAGTTATGCTTTGTGTAAAATGCAATCAATATTGTGAAATGTCATTCAAATTCTGTAGGTTGTGTGGGTTTCCCAATGTTATTTCTGAAATATTACGAATGTTTACGTAATCATTAATTTCAACTTAGTGGGCGCTTTGTCTCTTACGCTTAAAATTATTTATGATATTCCACGCTACAATACGTAGCTTGGAAAGTCTAACAGTCAAAAGCAAAGATTTCTTTTACAAAATAAGACGCTCAAATGCGATTCCGCATTGGTTATTGAATCATCAATATTCATTTGAATAAATAAAATAAAATTTTACTAAATGCCATATCCACAGATCGAAATTTAATTTAATTTATTTAAATGAATATTGATGATAACGATGAACTAAACTTAACTTAGAAATAATATCATCGAGAACGATATTTCCGGCTTATGGGTATCTAAATGTACCTAAGCAGATCACTGATCTAGAGAGACCTAATGCGAGGGGTATTAGGTCTCTCTAGAGCCTGTGTGGCGAGGTTACAGTGTTTCACGTTGGTCTCTCTCAGCCTATTTTAGAAGGTAAGTAATAATATTTGCTTTACGCAACAAGAGTTTACTAACGTGAGTAATAAACTTGCAACGTAAGGTGATCAAGGACATTAAAAAAAAATTACACGATTTTTACTTATTTGTAATCTCAGCAATCCAAATGTAACAGTTTCCTACATTTTTGTCTCGATGAACAATTTGATACGCAGTTTTTTTTTTGCCGCGAGTTATAATTACAGAACAAAAGCACTGAAACGTCTTTCAGCCAAGTAAAAGATCACAACGCCAGATTAAAAGCCAATATTCTAAGGCTCCTACTAAAATAGCGGAAAATTTATGAGTCTGTAACTTGGCTTAGTTTAATAAAATGTGCTTCTATTTGAGCAATAGGAAATTCCTTGAGAGTCGTTGCGTCATAAGGGGCCCTCTTCAAGTCATAATTATAAGATTTTTCTCGGAATAGTCTAAATAACTCTAATTTGTACTGAACATTAATTTTGTTTGTTGTTAGTGTGAGTTTCCACGAATTTTAGAATGATTAAAATCTTCGCTGCGGACTTTGTTACTGTTTAGACAGGTTTGGAATAAAACAACAGACTGCTAAATACAAATGATAACTGGTAACAGTGAGTATAGGTTACGAAGAGTAACGTTATCTAATCGGTGGTATAGGTCGCGTCACGTAAAAAGAACGCTGTAAGAAAGTGGAACGGGTGTGTTCGTGTATGGGTACACTGGCACACGATAGTACCTACTATGCCAATTTGCTAAGCCTATTTTGACGTGACAACGTCTTATAATTTGATAGAGCCGGCTGCACGCACGAAAAAACATGACGTCATGCGGCGTTACCTCGTCATGCAGCGTTACCTCGTTATGCGGCGTTACCTCAAGCGAGAACGCTCGACATCCGTCTCTCTCCTACTTGAGTGAGCGATGCGTCTGCGTTGTCAACTATCGTCAGTAAACCGACTTTACAGACAACCAATTTTTTTAATTAGTATTTCGCTCGCGGCTTTGTATTGGTTATTAGAAAATAAATAATATTAGATAACGTTTTTTTTTGTTATTATAGTGCGTAAGCCTCGCACTCTGGATAATTTTTAATATGATAATTTCAACGCGACACCTCTCGTCAAACGAACTAAACGTAACTTTAGTCTTTGAACAGGATTCGATAAACTTCAATGTTTCCCCTGGTAGGTGGAGCTAACGGCGCTTGAGTCCGTCGAAAGTCGCAAAGATTTTCGACTCCCACGTCACTTGACTTCGTGGTGTAGTTGGTTATCACATTCCCGTACTGAGGGGACTTGAAAGGGACTTGAACCCGCGTCCGGGTTCAAGTCCCTTCGAAAAAAAATTAAAAACAAGTTCGATTCAGATTAGAATGTTTCATCTTACAAAAAATTAACATGATGTTGCCTTTGCGGTGCGTTTCATGCACTGTTTTAAATTGAACAGCATTAATATCTGCCTCTCTCTTCATAAAACATTATCAATCATTTTTCTCACTTTTCTATGTAATATGCGTGACCCGCCCGCCCCGCTACCCACCGCATACCACCAAATAGACCTTTAAATCGCCTACTGCGCATCTTGACCGCCAGCGTTCTTTTTACATGACGCGAACTATAATAAGTTATTGCAGCGAATACAATCGATAAACACTTTATTTCCTGACTACATAGCTTCTGCCCGCGGCTTTGCAATATAAAAGGAGCCAATGTCCGTCTCCGATACAATTTAAATTTAATTGAGATTCCTTCAGCCGTTTGGGCGTCAAAAGGTAACAGACAGACAGAGTTACTTTCGAATTTATAATATTAGTATGGATTGATAATTATTTCGTTTCAATTTTGTCTTCTCTATGAGCTTATTTTGTAAACCTACTGAAACTAACCTTATTGTGACCTTATTCTGATAATGACGATAAGTACCTACCAAACGTCAAACCGTTCTAAAATACTTAGTAGTTGATCCATGCTTGACCCCAATTAAATCAGAATTATCATAAAATCCCTTGAGAATTCGATCCTATCAACTAAAATACTCATCAAACTTCTAATTTTCACTATCTCACAGCTTACACCCAAATAAAACGAATTTGAAACTTAAGTGACCGTAATGAAAATTCGGATTCGCCTGATCACACCCGCTGCTTGCGGGGTTTTAACAAATATTATGAACAAGGCCCTAACGAGCGATTGTCTGGCGAATTCTTTGGAGTCACCTTGTATCAGGTAATTTATAGGCGGCTGGAGGTAGCGATAAGTGGAATTTTAAATGGCATTCAAGAGCTTAAAGACTTATTCAGACGTTTTTAAGATGACTTGCTGAAAAATATAATGGGTCTTAAGCGTGAAACACACATAAGTGTCGTTAGGCGGTAAAAGCGTTGGTTTCATTATCATCGTCATCAAGATAATTATAAATAAAATAAAAAGTTTGCTCTTTCAGACATATTTTGTCCATTTATACTATTATTATAAAGGGAACGCGCTTCAAAAATCGTGGCTGTGTGGTAGAGGCTTTATGTTTCTGACGCGTCATAACGTCATATTGTCTTTCTACTTTAGGCACATACCCGAAGTTTCTTGGCCACGCAAAAAGAGCAACTTCGCATGTCTGCCTACACTATCCTACTATATTATTCTACTAATATTAAAAAGCCGAAAGGTCGTGAAATTTGAATTTTTGTTACCTTGGATCTCCAAAACTATTGATCAAGAGAAACAAATCAAGATGAAATTTGGCAAAAGTTAAGAGGAAAACTGAACTTAGATAATAGGCTACTTATTATATTGAAAATACGCGTGCGAAACTGCGGGCAGAAGCTAGTACAAAATAAAACTTTTACAGAGGCATTAAAAATAAACTTATGATAGGTATCACAAACTGCAAAATCGATTTTTGAAAATTCCGTCGTTTGACATAATCTTTTTTTAAACAATCAATTTAACATCTTCTTTTTATATATATATAAAAATGAATCCCTATTTCCCTTGGTCACGGCGTCACGCGTGAACTGCTGGACCAATATCGAACTAATTACCACGCGGGCGAAGCCGCGAGGCGTAACTAGTAATATGATAAAATAGGTGGTAGCGCTGATTTGGGTCTTATTTGCGCCTTAACTTGCTTAACCTCCTTGATTTTCTTTCGTTAGTGGCCAGTACGATAATAAAAACTTTTATGGCGTTCTAATTTGAAAAGTAGGTTTCTAAGACTAGGTTTCTTGCATCATAGGATTCAAAAGTTACCAAGCGGAAGTTAGTTTATAATGTTAGAGTTAAATTAGCTTTGTGAAAGCTGTTAAACTCGAACGCAGTTTGAACTAGTATCAAAGAACCTGGTCAAGTTGCGAAACCTGTTATTTAATATTTCTAAATAAATAAACTTTGTTGTAGAAAAGTTGTACATATTGCTGTAAAAAGTAGGAAGTTCTTAAAAACTAACCGTGTCCTGCAACTTGAGGTCTTATCTCTTGCTAACAATTCTACCACTGTTGGAGATTCTAAAATAAATTAAATGGGACATCCAAGAGTCTGTCGTCTAGGCACTCAGTTTAAAGCCGCATCTCATTCATTTTTCCCGCCCAAGAACGCTACTTAAGGGTGTGCTACACGTGCCTGTTTCATGACTTCACTGTCTCAAGTTTAACCTACCTACTTACACTTCCTCTTCTTTATTTTACACCTGAAACTTTAGGGACAAATCACTCTGTTTTTCGGAAAATTAGAAGGTTTCAAGGCAGTATGGAAATTTTCAAAAAAAGTTACAATTATCACTAATAAGAACACTTATCATTAATAAATTACAAAGCTGCTAAAATTTTAAAAGATTACCTACAGAAAATAAGAATACCTAGTGATCTGAGTGATCTCAGATCGGGAAAACAAAACCTATTACAGAAAGCAACACAAATAAAACAGGATAAATACCGAATTTAGAAGTTATGAAATGCAACATTTATAATAAAGTGACACAAGGATTTGACAGTAAACAGATCGGAGTAACCAATATGACAACATAGGCGATGCCAACACACTAAATAAATATGGTTGCGTAAATGAGAAATTACTAACATTTACACTCTACATTGGTGCACGTATAAAGTCCAATACAAGAAATAACATACCTAGGCTATTTTATATATACCAGGAAACCGCTTTTGTTGGTGCTGAAACATGTTAACATGGGTTATTCCAGTTTTCCCTCCTGAAATCCCCCCTAAAGGAGACACTGGTCTTCAATAAATTAATTCCAGTTTCCCCCCCTGAAGATTATCCGGGGAAAACATAAACCGAAAATATCTATTCCAGCTTTCCCCTTGAAGATCCCCCTTAAAGAGAGAAAACGTAATTAAAATAAGCGATTTTTACTTTCATTCTCAGATAGGATGTAGGTTAGTAAGTACCTAACAATCGCAGACCGGGAACAATTAAAGGACTACCTAGCTAGTTGGAATACCAAATCCTCCTCAACATACATATTCAAACCTAGGACACCTAAACCTCGCCGCCCACCGTTCCATTATAACGGGGCATGTATATTATCGGCGGGTCCACCATCAATCTTGCTTTCTACCGCCCTTCAGGTGACGCGTCCCTGTCAGGGTTTTATTCAGCAGCGGCCCTTTCATACCTTTCCCAGTTATCAATGGTTCGGGGTTGTTGCGGCCTGTCATAGGTGCTGATGGATTTTAAGCTACATATTATGTAGGTACGGTCCGTACGTTTAGGTATGTACCTGCCTTCAATCGTTGCGCACTTTTCAATACTTTTGTTTGATTTGCTCAAACGCTAAGTTATTAATGAGGTCCCAGGTTCAAATCCCGTGTCGGACAAAAGTTGTTATTGGCTTTTTACTTGAAAGAAAAACTCACAGTAGCAGCCCGGAGTCAGAAAGTTGGCGGTGTTACACCCCCGTGCCTCGGAAAGCACGTTAAGCCGTTAGTCCTGCGACTGACCTCTTCCCGGTCGTGTCAGTCTGCCGTCGAAAAGGGGCACAGAATGAGTGAATTGTCCAGCATTATTTGTTCATTTACTTACCAACTTAATAGAATAAAAAAAACATTTATTTGGACACAGGTACAAAAAAAGTTAAAATTAACAAACGGAAAACCAAAACGGTATAACATGGAGGCAAGTGGCGCGAGAGGGTGGTAGTTTAAAATATAAGGTGACTCTCCATGTCCCTGAGCCGAAATAGGGGTTGGCTCAGCGAGTGCTGAACATTTTATGCTCAACGCGTTTTTCATCCAAAGACCTTATTACTAATTGAATTTCAGGACCTCTAAACATGCCTATGATGAGTTGTTTAGAGGTTGCGGTTGGTACCTTTGTGTTTTTCAATAAAAAATATAATCCATGCATTATATCGATCTTCCGCTACTCCTCATTCCGAGACGTTCAAAGCATTGACCTAATAAGATAACACTCCAGTAACTCAAAGGAAACACTGCATTTTATTGTACCATTTCGAAGCTTCGGATAACATTATCTGTGACTAGCTTGTACGTTTTACTCGTAACTGGACTAGTCTTTCTCCCAAACAAAAATAAACTTAGATCTCTTGTGTTACAGCTTAGTTTACATGGGCACTGTGTTAGATAGAAGGGGGTAGTGAATCAGGAAGATTGTCTTCAGCTAAACATGATTTTTGTAGCTTGTTTTCCTCATGACTATAAACGTAAGTAGATGTATGTTATATCGTTTTGTTGGTTACTGTCCACTTTCTGTAACATGCTAATGTTACAGAAAGTGGACAGTTATCTAGTACCCATAGCACAAGCTCTGCTTACCTTGGGGCTAGATAATGCTGTGTGAATTGTCCAGCATTATTTATTATTTATATTTTTATTATACATAGAAAAACATCCAGAACCCCTGAACAAATATCTGCAGATCGTACAAACACGTCCCGAGGCGGGAATCAAACCCGCAACCTCCTGCGTAGCAGGCGGACCTTCGCTCATAACTAGAAAGAAAGGTCATCATTGTTAACCTTTACTTATGCAAATAAATACTATCTCACCATGGTCCGTACATACTCCATACTCGTCTTGTACGGACCTACTTAAAAATGTTATAAGTAATATTTTACGATAGGTACAGCTTTTATGCTTGTTGCACTAAATAGTACATTTCCAGATAGTCATTAGGTATAAAAAAAAACTTCCAGATATATGCAAAATGCGCCATGGTCTGTACAGAACGACACGTTTCATACGGACCAACTAAAATGTAATATAACTCCAATATATCACTACCTAAGTTAATCCTATTAGTTATTATTATCCGGCAGTTAGCTCAATTGTTTCAATTGTAAATACTAGTATAATTTTCTTTGTGAATAAATTTTCTACCTGAGCACAATTCTTAAAAGGCCAATTTCTCTTAAACAGTTCGAAAAGGTCACGCAGACTGCCCATGCGCGCCACGCGCGTCTTATCAGCAGCGGACCAGCCGCCTAGCATCTTGACTTCTTTGTTATTGGCAAATTTGTCTGGTATGCCACTTTTCTGACAGTCTCCGATTCATGGAAATTTCATAGTCATAGAATGGAGGCTTAGTTACAATAATAATAATGGGCATTACGTTTAGAAAAAAACCAATGTGATTTGACCTCGAATACAAAAATAACTTATAATATAACTAACTCATCGATTATTAAGTCTCTTGTCAAGGTAAATTTGGTAAGAGAAAGAACTATTTGAGAAATCACTTCCACGGCGATCAGTTGTTGCCTTATTTATCTACGATGGAACTTAAATTTCGAGAAAAACCAAAAACAAGATCGCGCACGAATTTATGATTGCATGCGTTGATTCGAGCGTGAATGCAAACTTGGCGAGACCTAAGAGCGGGTGGGCTTTTTGTGCAATTTTTACGTTTTGCCTTTCACTGTCCACCGTCTGTCCTCGTACAAAATGTTTCCTTTTAATTTGATTCACGATATCGTCATCATTTATCTGTAAGTTTACTCATTAAACCGAAATACGAAGTTTCTGATTGGTTTTCGTGACGCTATCTTATACAAGTGACATAAGAGTAGATTTTGCTTGAAAACGAATTAGAAACTTTGATTTACGTTTTTCGAGTAGACAGACTACCTATGACGTAGCATTTATATTCGGTTAATTTAAATGCTCCGTAGCCCAACTATGCTAGTCGTAGCTTTTCGTAACTACCGACGACGTAGCTTTCAAATGAACCTGCGCCGTAGCCCGCTCCAGGCTACGTCGTAGCTCTTCGTAGACTGCCTACGACGTAGCATTTAAATAAAACTCCGTAGGCTGTTTTTGTTTCACATTCATGTAAAATGTAACAAAAAAAAATCAACCAGTGCCTGTTTGTCCATCCCCGTAATAATCACAATCTATAATCCTATTCAGACTTTAGTTAGCCGCCATCTTGGACACAACTGATGACAGGTTAAAAGGCAACAAACAGACAGAGTTACCTACATATGCTTTAATAATAGTTTGACGCTTAGCAGTCCCAATAACCGATTACTCTAACACTACCGAAAAACTAAATTACTTGTAGTTTTGTAAACATCAAAATCCTAACAACCTATGTTGGATCTTACTAGACATTAAAGAAAAAACACCGCAGTTTTAAAAAACTTACAATCTTTTGTCGTATTTCAGGCGCCTCTATAAGCATAGATACCTACATTATCCCAGCAACTTTGTATTCTGCATTCAGTAAATCCAATTTGAATGCTGCATACGTCCCGCAGGATTTCAGGACTCAATTTTGGGATTTCACGCACGTCTCCACTAATGAAAATTTGCGTAAGTGTCCTTTGAAATTGCTACGAGATTGTGGCACATGTTTAAATGGGTGCTTCAACAAAAACAAAGGCGTCGAAAATGTTTTTCGAAATATTTTAGGGTTAAAAATAACCTTATGAATACGTGCCCAAATTTACACTATCTAACTTAGATATTTAGATACTTAGATAAATAGATTTTTGTTACTTCTATGACAAAATTATTGAATGGATTGGACCGATCACTAGTTTCTTCAACATCTTCGACAGTTATTTATGCTCGTAGTAGATATCTCATTTAACTAAAGTCATTTACAACGGGATATATAAAAATGATTTGAGTTTTGAGCTTTCCAATGTTTCGGAACACAGGAACTTCAACCGAGAAGATGGTTTCTCATCCAGAACCTGGAACCCTGCTGTAATAATGTGCAAAAACCGAAGAAGGTCGCGTTCCGATACCGTCAGTGTTGAGTGTCGTGAATAACGAAACCAGTGGTAGTGGCAAAAGACAAATAAAACGTCTAGTGCGAGTCGAACTCGCGCACTAAGGGTTTCGTTTAATTGTAAGACCTTTTTTCTTGCCAAATATTATGATTCTAGATCAATATGAAGTAGGTACCCTGTATTTTTTGGTCGAGGAAGAAATTTGATTAGATTTCAATCGTTATGTGTGCTATATGAACTCGCTTCTTACCAAATTTTACGATTCTAGGTAAACGGGAAGTACTAGACTTGAGTATTTTACGTTAATTTCAACTCTAACTGAGAAAAGTGGGTTGACAGACGGGCAGACAGACAGACGGACAACAAAGTGATCCTATAAGGGTTTCTTTTTTTTCTTTTGAGGTACGGAACCCTAAAAATGAGGGTAGATCGATAAATCTACCACAAAAACTCCTCGCAGTGCCTTCAGTTATTCCATGATCATGGCGCATAAAACTGTGCCAAAATATTGAATAGCTCAAAACTCAAATCATGGTAAATATCCCGTTGTAAATGACTTTATTGTAAATACTTGTTGTAATTTATTTCTATTAGTTGATTGTAATTTGCTTTGTGAATAAAGGTTTCAGGTGGTGTTCATAATCATGATGGATTTAAAAGTGATATCTCATTTTGTTTCTTCACCTTCGCAACCAGTTGGAAATCCTTTACGCATGTAGGTAATCAGTTTCTACGAAAGAATACCATAAAAACTGGATGCGTGATTCAAGTTTACGGCAAATAAAAATTCATATGTTATAACATAAAAATGTTGCCACGCTCGGCGTCTTTTTATTAGGAACGCGCTTTGGATGATGTTTTGTGTGGCAAAGAAGGTAAGACAGTGATCGCAGATAGCTGTTCTAAAAAAGAAAGGAAATTGCATTGTTTTTACTAAAAGCTGAAAAATTATAGAAAATATTTATAGGCTTTAAACGAGTCAAATCGGTTAATTGATAAGCAAAGTTGGGGTCGGAATTACGTTGGCAGGATAATCTAAAGGTGCATCTAAATTAAGTAAGAAAACATGTCATAATCATAGTTTATTTAAGGCCAGGTATTCCTGCAGCAGTAGGCGTAAGGGAAAACGCGCGCCTGCCAAGCCGCCGCGCTCGAGTTTTTTGTAGTTATTTAAACATGGTGATTAAGAAATCATTTTATCGAGTCAAACTCTGGGAATTTGCTAAGAAATATTAAGTGTCTTTAGTTGAGTACAAAAAAAGGAAAATATCAGTAGTTCGCTAGCCATTATATTGAAAAAAACATTTAAAAAGGGGTAACTTTGGATTTTATTTCTATCGAGTGAAGTTCATTAGATCTAGCAGCTGAATGCGATTTTGACTAGACTTAATCATTGAGTAATATTTATCCTTTTCTCAGAATTTTAAACAATATTTTCTATGTCTCAGATGATTTTAAAAATCATAAAAATGCGGCCTCTGCTGGCCTACCAAGCCTTAACGTGTTTTGTAATATGGACGTGTTGCAATTTAATATTTTAATACCGTTATATAACTTATGTTCTGTTATATGTTACCTAATCTGAACGCACCCTAAGGAAAAAACCCAACGACAGTGATTTGTCCAGCTGTAGGACAAAACAGATCACTTACAAATATGGTACCTAAGAAACTTTTTATGCTTGTTTGTTCGTTGTTTAAACATCCAAACAGTTTCAAATGTATTCGCATAATATCGTATCTCTCAGCTTGTGTTACAGTTTTCCCCCAGGGAAAACCCCGGAACATTTTTCCGTTTCATACCCGGGGGTACGTACGAAGGAGGTGAATAAAGCCTTTTCCAAATTCACAGACGGATAACTATACCCCTCGGGCCTTTCATTACTGAGACACCTAATAACATAAAAACCAATCGCCAGATCCGCGGGGCTTTTCTGTTACAGCCCAATTAAGAGGCATCTCTAAATCGGATTGTGGGGAATTCTTCCCCAGTGCGTCACAGTCTGGGGTAAAACAGCTTTATAATACCCCATGTGTCATCACGTGAAAGGCTGGCGTAAGTATTGCATTAGCGCGTAGAAACTTGCGCTCTGAGACATCACTGGGAGTATAAATTCATGTGTCAGATTTAGAACGCCAACGCTTAGAAATCTTATTTTCTTGTTCCCTTGAGTCTCCTGGAAGTTTAATTTAGACGTACACGACGACATAACTATAATTCATTGATTATTTTGTTGTCAAGCTTTACAAACCTATGAAACATTAATTACATCCACGTTCACTTTAATCAAAATTAGTGCCAAAACTAGTCGGGATGTAACTGCCTATGTAAAACCGAAAAACCGTCATCACTGATGGCGGCTACGATTTTCTAGCCTTTTATCTTAGCTTGTTTGTTTGCTGATCCTAAAATCGAGAGAACTAACGTCTTGGCATCAGCTGTTTAGAACTTGCTGTGCAATTTATCAAGTCACGCAAAAAATTAAGCATGTTTTGGCAGAAACGCGCCTGCCTGTCATGCTCACCTGATTGTGGTTCTATTAAGGAGATTGACGGCTCTTTATTACGAACGGCGTCAATAAACTTTGTTTTCATTTTCTGAATGGATTGTTTAGTAAAATAACTACTGCGTGTTTTAATCAAGCTTATAAATTGTAGACCACAAGTATCTTGACACCAAATTTTATGCATTTAAGAGTTTAAGTAACGTCTTAAATTTAAATCGATGAAAGGGAAAAAAACACAGAGAGCTTTAAAAAAAAAATTACAGCTCACACTTATCTTATCTTAACTTATCATAAATTAAAACACTCGCATACCTCTATATTTTACGCATACCATATTATGACTAACCTAGTACTAAAAAGTTTCGTTCGATCCTTCTATCATTTTGCTCCGAATATTATTTCCTAGATTCCGCACCCTACCCTCTGCAAAGCCAACCCTTTGCTTAGACATGAATTCCTCGGTATTGTGAACGTATAATGGAGCCAATCTGTTGCCGCGGTCGGCCACCACTTGCGCACTGAATACTGATACCTAAATTCATAGTTAAAGCTGGTGTACACTTGAGAAGTTACCACAGATTCTTGGGGCCATTATTATGAAAGCTTGTTCAGTCATCAATTTATTCATGATTAACGCTTATGGCATAAGCGTTACTCGACCAAACATTGATGACGGACCAAGCTTTCGTAAAGCCTCTACCCCATAGCCGTGATTTAGAAACGCGAACTGTTGGGCGGTTTGTTGCGATTTTGTAGCGCGATTCCTTACACACAGCTGCGTTTTTATAAGCGCGATTTTTAGACGCCGCGCGCCGCTGCCGCCCCCAAAAAACGCAAGACGCAGCTACGTGTGAAATGACATGCATCCTAATACATAATGTTCCTTGAACAATTATCGCAAAATCGCAGGACGCGGAAACGCGTCGTCCAACTTCTATCGCGTCGATTAAATCACAGCAGTGTGTGAAATCGTATACGTCTTTGTACAAAATATACTGAAAACAAAAATCACAACAAATCGCGCAATAAAATCGCGGCAGAGGCTTAATACGGGCCTTAGTACGGATGGTCATGATTATAGTTGGTAAACTAAGTGCATTAAGTTCTCTGATCAGGTAGGATGACGAAACGTTGATGATGGGACCGCTTGGCTAAATACCAACTTGAGGCTCTCGACTCGATTGAAGCTAATCTACAAAGCCTCGATCACAGACGGCGCGTCGCCAGACTGTCAGTGCTCTTTAGGTTGTCCCAATAAGAGCGCACGATTCAAATTTGACGGCATATTTTTTCTTTAAAGGTTGCAGCTCTGAAATTTGACAGCTGGCATCAACGATTGTTCCGATTATTTAAAATGGAGCGCTACATAACTGATCAAAGCATTATCATTGTGAAAATTTATTACAAAAATGCTAAAAAAATATTGCTGCTGCAAAATATAGCTGCAACCTGTAAAGAAAAAAATTCCGTCAAATTTGAATAGTGCACTCTTATTGAGACACCCTTTACAAGGACCACTTTGGTAAATGTGCGCAGGCATTGCACGACCTTATCCCATCTTCTACCATCCAACATAGGACCAGCAGAAGCACATAAAAATAACACTCGTACCTGGTCGATATACCACAGTGTCGATCCAAAAAATTCTGCTCTACCTCTGTAATAAGCACGGTCAAAGAGCGGAATGAGCTTCTTGCGTCTGTTTTTCCGTTACAAAACAATCTTGGAGTCTACAAGTCCAAGGTAAATAAGTTCCTTCTGGGAAAGCGTGCTCCATCTTGAGCCATTTCACTTACATTAATTAAGTTGGTGGTCAAACGCTTGACCATTATCAATAAAAAAAATGCCGCAAACTGAAGAAGCTATGGCGATTGTACATAATTCAGATCCATGTAGCCCTAAACCTAACACAGTGACCGCTTGCGGTTCTATCAATAATTATGTCAATAAGTCACAAAAGACACTGTCTCTGTGTTGTAGGTAACAACACAGAGACAGTGTCTATGATAATACTTGGTATTCTAATTGAAGCGTAGACATTTCACAATAGACTAAATTATGTCTTCCTTAAAAAATCTTTAATCGGTTTTATAAAATAATTAATAATAATAATAATAAATAATGCTGGACAAATTCACACAGCATTATCTAGCCCCAAGCTAAG
The DNA here is from genome assembly GCA_963564075.1 of Eupithecia subfuscata. Classification (NCBI taxonomy): domain Eukaryota; kingdom Metazoa; phylum Arthropoda; class Insecta; order Lepidoptera; family Geometridae; genus Eupithecia; species Eupithecia subfuscata. The sequence continues at coordinate 13,736,009 of OY751112.1, read as the reverse complement.
CAGAGCTTGTGTTATGGGTACTAGATAACTGATAATTGTGTATAACTTATCCGCTGTTCTAACGGTATGCCACTTAAGAAATCAAATAACATCGCAAAAATTTTCGACTTCGACTTTAGTCTTTGAACAGGATTGGATAAACTTCAATGTTTCCCCTGTAGGTGGAGCTAACGGCGCGATAAGACCGTAGGATGTCGCAGAGATTTTCGACTCCCACGTCACTTGACTTCGTGGTGTAGTTGGTTATCACATCCCCGTACTGAGGGGAGGACGCGGGTTCAAGTCCCGTCGAAGTCGAAAATTTTTGCGATGTTATTTGATTTCTTAGAAATTACCCTTAGTGTGGGGTTACGCACTATAATAACAAAAAACCTTGGTATGCCACTTATACTAAGTTGATCTAGTTTTTTACTATCTAATTATTACAGAATACCAAAAGCAAATAACTTCTGTAACTATTTCTCGCTGTAGTGAACCTATCCTAAGCTAGCAGCAGCTGTCCCACCACCTGAGTTTTTGCCCGATTGTGACGGAAAAATGAATAGTCTGCGAGAATAGAGAGGTCGCCCTTATGGTACGGGATTTGAATACAAATAGGCTTTGACTAGGATTAGGTAGTCTAGCCACTCAAACATATGGTCCTAAAGTTTGAAATATATCTGGAATCGTATGGGGTCAACTGTCAACAGCTGTCAACACTGAGCGTTATAAGAAACTGACTTTAGCCCGCGGCTTATTTTTTGGGTAAATATGTCCATATAATTCACACAACCTGATCAGTGCAAGTTTTAGCCCGATCCAAACAGTAGTTTTGGCTATGTCCTCGGAGAAACATTTCGCAACGGTACAAACTTTCGCCTTCATAATATTGGTAGGATTTTGTATATGTTGCCGCCGGATCTTTAAATCAGCATCTATGTAAAGTGGCTAGGTGGTGTTTACAAAACGGCACTTTTCGTTTTAATGCCTAGATCGAATGTCGAACGACAAATATTAAGACGAATCTTGTCCTAATGATATCAAAAGCTGTTCAAACGAATTTGACATGGAAAATATAGGAACAGTAATCCCAAGCATTTGTTTATTATTGTTTTTTGTACTAGTCTGCACAAAACGGTTGTGCCAAATCTTTTTTTTCTAACATAACTTTTTACCTACTATTCTTTTAAAAATCAAAGTTTAATTGATCCCTCACATAATACTGAGAATATTAAACCTACATCAAGGCGAACTTACGAATACGAGCAAGATTTATGTACTTCTCTGAAGCGGGTTCGAAATATTCCAATGTGTGAATAAAATGGAGGATTTAAGGAATAAGTATGTGATATGCCCGCGACTTTGGCCGATTTTATGATGCTTTAGACCTAGGATGTAACTTTTACTACCTAGGATATAACTTTTACTCCCTAGGATGTATCTTTTACTACCCGAGATGTAACTGTTTACTAACTTTACTCGGTCACGGCCTGCATGGACTCTCTATTGTATGCAATTGGTGAGTCACTTCGGCGGAGACAGCGCCACATTAGACCTAGGGTGTAGGTTTATTTTTGAACGATTCCTTGAGATAATAATAATAATAATAATAAATAATGCTGGACAATTCACACAGCATTATCTAGCCCCAAGGTAAGCAGAGCTTGTGTTATGGGTACTAGATAACTGATATACATAATAATATACGAGTACATAGATAGATATTTTTTTATTATACATAGAAAACGACCAGAACACCCTGAACAAATATCTGCAGATCGTACAAATATTTGTCCCGAGGCGGGAATCGAACCCGCAAATGAGATAAATCTTTATGTCATTGTAATCGAGCATGGAGCAATACAGGAAATTGGAATCTTATGTCCATGGAAGGAAGGTTAGTGGAAAATCCCTGTCTTTGTTATCAAAAACCGGTCGCTACCACCGTCACGTTACTAAAAAAATTGGTTGTCTGTAAAGTCGGTTTACTGACGATAGTTGAAGGTGACAACGTCTTAAGAAAATACTGATGGAATGGTAGCATTTGATACTCGATCAAAACATGTAAATGTACTTTAATATAGCAGCTGTCCACGCAGACGCATTGCTCACTCAAGTAGGAGAGAGACGGATGTCGAGCGCTCTCGCTTGCACTTCAAGCCTTGCATGGAACGCCTCAGAGCGAGGTAACGCCGCATGACGTCATGTTTTTTCGTGCGTGCAGCCGGCTCTATCGAATTATAAGACGTTGTCACGTCAAAATTATATTTAAATCAAATAAGTCAATTATGATACTTCATTTAAGATTCTCCAAAAACTCGTTTGTTTCCTGAAATATAAAACTTTAATTATTTTATTTATAAAAAGTCATGACTATTTTTCAGTAGTTTTCTTCGAAACCCTCCAATAAACAATCGGCCAAACACTTTTTAATATCCACAGTAGGCAAAAGAAAAGTAGTCCATCGAAGTGTTTTATAAGGTGTGTGATATGGGTAAATGGATTGGGAAGATGTTTAATGTATCGATGCTTCTCGATAGTTCTCGAAGAAACCTGGATCAATCTTCTGAAATGGGCTGTAGGGAAAATAAAATTCTATTATCAGCAATAGGTTCACTGTTTGTGATTTAAACGACCAACAAATATTGTTTCGTGTAGGATCATCTGTGCAAACTTTCAAAGAACGGGGGCGGAGATATAATTAAAATTCTCTAGATACGGTACAGGTACGTTTTCCCAGCGCTAACTTAACAAATAACCCGTGTTGTGTTCCAACTCAACGCAAAGACACGGTATTTCCAATCTTTTGCAATATACCTGCCAAAAGAACGACAAAGATGGAAAGACCTAGACCGAAGTGCGACTGAGGCACAAATACGCACGCGAAACATGAACGCCGGCAGCGCCTGTCCGACTACGGCTGAGGTGAGTGGGCCTGATTGGACCTAATTTGAGCTTTCCACTTTCGAGGAGCTAGTACTCAATCTCCCAAATTATAATATCATTGGTGGCGGTGACAGATCTTTTTTTACTAAAAAGGAAAAGGAAAATCGAGTAAGCAATTTATAAGAAATTAATTGCTTATTCGATTTTCCTTTTCCGAGTAGGTAGGTAAAATCCCCTGGATAAGTAAGATAAAATGCAAATATACAATGTACATACGTGTACAATGGCATCAAATTAAAATTTAATTTGATGCCATTGTACACATATATTTAATATATTACGAAACATCTTGCACAGATGTAACAATCACTAGAAATGTAAAAGTTTCAATCAAATTTCTATTATTTCACAAATATTTTACAAGTGATGGTAAAGAATAACACAAACAATCATTATAACCGTGCTTTATTCGCTCCCACTCCTTGTAAAACGAACGCAGGTGTGCGCGCTTCATAGAATGACAAAAGCATATAATAAGTACTTCTCTAAGACTGATCTATTTGCTACTTCACCTGCTTTGTATAAGAAAGCCATCTACCTCATCTTGTCATCCGATGTTATTTTTGAGTAACGGGACTCTTTGTGCATGACTCAGTGTTTTTCTGATCTCGGGCAATATAATTATATAGATCTTATTCTTTGAGATTTGCAAATGAGGAGCACTGGGATGTGTGCGGGAGCTTTGTTTATCAATAATAACATCAGATATTAAAACGTCTTATTAGAAAATAAAAACAACAAAACCAAATAATGTTTATCTGTTAAATAAAGTTCCATGTTTGCATATCTTTAATATTTAATATTCAAAATACTATGAACAAGATCTTTAGTACCATGTACTGATGACAAAAAAGCTGGGAGTTAAACAGTAGAAATTTCGCGGACACCTAGACCTCCCATCCTAATAGGAAGAGTGCCCTGGTGCCACGCTCTCATCATCCAAAGGTATATTAATAATTTTGAATAAAGTGTCTCGTATGATGCTGTCCAACTGCTGTGTAATGTGGAAATTTTTAGAGTTGGGAACATCGTAAATAATATGTAAGTACCTAACTTTAATATTCTTAACAAGTTCACTAACACCACCCGTTTCTTTCTATTGTAACTTGTAGATAACGGGGCTGGTCATACTTTTAGTACCCATTTAGTGTACTTAAGATAATCTGTTATATTTAGCTATGATTGTTTGTTATCCCTAAGACGTAAAAATAGAAAATAAAAAAATTAACCGAGTACCTAAATGCCACACTAATTAAATTTTATACTATGAGATTAAAATGTCAAATACAAACTTGTCATGTTCTCATCCAAACTTTCGCTTCAATAACATAGGCAAAACAAAACTCATGTATCTTTTAATTCCAAAAAGCGCAGTGCAATCTCGCCTGGCTCACGTCCAGGACTAAACTAGTTTCCAACTCCAAAAGTCCAAGCCCAAAGTCCAAGTCTAACCAATATTCGGGGCGTCCGAAGTCCGGACTTTCTCTGACTGGAAGTTCGCTGCGGTCTTTGATTTGTTGCTGAGTTTTTGGGAATTAATTTTATTCCGGTAAACGAGATAAGTTTGTCTTGCAACCATGTGTATCAAGATGTACGAATAAATATAGCTAGATTTGAAGATAACATGTAACGAAGGGAAATTCAGTTTCAATTGTGAATACTTATTGTAAATTATTTGCTTAACGATTAAATTTTTTTAATAAAAAACTGTATGGTTTCACATAATCATTTATTCGATATTAGAGTATACCTATACGTCGAACGACTACAATATGATCCCAACTAAACTTCCTGTTCAAGCGAGAGTGAATGGGATCGTTGAATGATATAATTAATCAAAGAATGAATCCAATGAATGAAAGGTAAGGAAGGGAGAAATTCTACTAATAATCGATGTTGAATCGATAAATTGTAATATTTATCGGTTCAACATCGATTATTAGTCTAGTTAAAGTACACCCTACGAAAATATAAAATTAAAATAAAAAAACCGTTTATTGGCTGAACAGATTTTCATGAAACATAGCTAAGATCACTCGGGATAAAATTATCTATGACACAAAAAAAACTAAACGAAAATCGGTTCTTCCGTTTGGGAGCTACGATACCACAGACAGATACACAGATACACAGACAGACACGTCAAACTTATAACATCCCTCTTTTTGCGTCGGGGGTTAAAAAGAAGGAGATAGGACAAGGTAGAAGACTAATAAAATAGGTTATCCAAATTATGTCTCATGAAAAAATTATTCTCCAAAGGCACTTTTACATTGCAGTCTCTCTAGTCGCGCGGGTCTAAACAACCCTTACCATTAATCCCTAAAATATACGCCAACATTTATCAGAGCCCAACAAAACCTGATAAATCCAGGCTCCAACATCTTCTGAAGCAAAACCGATAAATAAAGGCCAAATGAAGAGATTTCGTTCTTTTTTGAACGCAAAATACATTGCTGATATCAAAATATATGTGTGTAAGGTATTGTAGCGGTTGTAGGTATTTGCACTTCGTTTAGTCAAGTTCAATTAGAATATAATTGGTTTGCAGAGACAAAATATTTAATAGGTACTGTAGAATTAATGGGTTATTCCAGTTTTCCCCTTTAACAAATCCACCGTAAGGACGAATACTGGAATTAAGACAAAGTATTACATAATTTTCAGAAATTTCGTAGACCTTTTGCTGCTACGCCGTAGCAGCTCGTAGCATGTTCGTAATAACGACTTCTAATACTGAAATATCAATTACGATACCTACAATAAAATGGGGTAAGGTTTGAGGGAAGCACATTGAGCACTGATCATTAGGAGATGTGTGCTGTTAAGGACTAACTGAAAATACAAGGTAACTCAAAATACAAAATGATGGTTTGTTCCGCCCAGACAACCAAACTTGATATGTCAAATGATGTGATAATGAGGATGTGATTTCAAATAATGAGCCCTGCTACAAAATTAAACAAATAAATAATGCTGGACAATTCATTCAGCATCATCTAGCCCCAAGCTAAGCAGAGCTTGTGTTATGGGTATTACATAATATAATACATTACATATATAGATAGATTTTTTTATACATAGAAACGACCAGAACAACCAGTACAAATATTTGTAGATCGTACAAACATTTGTCCCAAGGCGGGAATCGAACCCGCAACCTCCTGCGTCACAGGCGGACCTTCGCCCACCGCGCCACATCGGTCGTCGCGTGTAGTTAGCCCCAGCGTGGACTCTGGAAGAACTTTTGATCCAACTTCTTGTGATAAATGGAAGGCCTAATTTATCGCATACGTTTAATTGTTTATTGCATCTCGTGATTACATTGAGTAATCAACCAACCAAACTTATCAACAACCTGTGATCAGGGCCCCCTCAGTGAACTCTTTCAAAAATAGACTGAACAAATATTTAAAGTGCATTGACAAAGACTCAGATATACACATACCAGCTTAACAGCTGCCTGTGTATCACAAATAAATAAATAAATAAACCTTTACAAAGAAATCAAATAGTATCTCAAATTTTTTTTACGACTCCTACGTCACTTGACATCGTGGTGATGTAGTTGGTTAGCACATTCCCGTACTGAGGGAAGGATGCGGGTTCAAGTCTTTCTTATTTTCGTTCTTATTTTTTTCGGGATATTATTTGATTTCTTAGAAATTACCCTGAGTGTGAGGGCTTACGCACTACAATAACAAAAACCTACCTATACTTCTCGTATTCGGTAGGCCACTTGTATTGTTTCTACCCCTATGTACATAAAGCCCCGGAAGCTTTCTCCTCCAAATATCGGTCAATTACGTACTACACATCACAAGCAATGCCAACAGAACACTGTGTACTCATCCCAATCTTAACGAGCATTCCACTCCTTAGGAAAACGCTTTTACTCCCAGAAATACGCTCGTATACCACATTTAGTTAAGTAGCTGTAATCCGGGCGCTATCAGAATAGAAATGGAACTAAAAAGTAAAATGAACAAAAATAAAAAACTTAAAACTAACTTCGAATATCTTAGTCTTAAACCGTTTTTTAAGTTATGCGGGAGAAATGCTAATAACTCGGGAATAATAAATGTTATTGGACCACCTCAAGAATATTCTTTGTACAACTGCAAAAGAATAATTCAAAACGGATCTCAAAAGGCGAAGAAATCGATGGACATACATAAAAAACATGTAGGTACAGCCGAACATACAGCCGAACATAGAACGTCTTTTTTTTTCCGATGTCTATTAAAAACGACAGAAGCAATGAAAAATCAAGCAAATAAAAATTTTATTTTAATCTATTTGGAATGAGATTTTTTATTCTAGGATGTCCATTGCACTAAAGGGCTAGCAAGCGGCGAAAGGGTTTAAATAATACATCCAGCGTTTGAAACATATAAATGCACGCTTGAAGATGTTCGTTTGATTTGAGGTACGCGACGGTTGCGAAAAAAATATAACTGTAAATTTATTACTAGTGGCACAAAATTGAGTGGTAATAAAACCTTGCAAATGAGAAAGTAATTTTCTCTCAATTCATCCGATGCTAGGCCGAATAGCAATTTGTGTCTCATTATTGGTAAGCCCAATTTGATACTCGTCCAATTAAAATTTTCAAACAAAATTGTGAAAGAGCGGACAGGCAGTAAAATATCGACTACTAAGGTATTAACTGCCCAGCCACTCTGCGGCAATATTTTTCTAACAAGATGACCGCGTTGTGTTGTCTGCTCCTTCATAAAATATGATAACTTTTACAACTAAATATAAGTAAGACATAGGTACATACATTATAATTTATAACACACTATAAACCCAGGAGTTTGACCCGAGTGTTACATTCCTTAGGTTACAATTAAAAGGAAGTGTTTTAATAAGTTGCCCATACGCCTTTCCAAACTGTGTGCTCTATCCCGCTCCTACAAACGCGAAATTCTATACCTATCCTGTTCACAAAATGGCGCCCAACGCTAAAGATCTAACTAAAGGTAAGTTAAAGACACTTCAAAATGCTAAAAAAGTACCTAGGTACGTATTATTCTAAGCCGTACAGATAATACAATAGAATGATATTGTTCTCATAATGTGAAAATGGGTTTGCACGCGTGCAGTGGAACCTGCAAAAGGCTTTTACCCAAGAAAGTCCCAGTTCGAAAGCAGGCAGATGCTTGTTGTATCTGAATAAACAATTTAATAATAAAACATCTTCAGACCACTAATTTCCAAAACCTCACACCTCGGGCCTTTCTAAGATGAAGTGGATTTAACCCGAAAAGACAATTCAGACAATGGCAAATACGAAAACTTCTAAGCACAATCCATCTTCTTAATTCCGAAAACCTCTGAAGGAAATGGCGACGATTCTTTCAGGAATTATTTAGGGGATTTAACACAGGCCCCCGCTAATAATTCAACTTAGTGATGGGAACAATGAAAATTTCGAATAAAAGTTATGCTATGTAGACCCCGGGGTGTTGACGGCGTAACATAAATATAATATACTCAGTTCATTTTGTTTAGGTTTGAGTTCTGAGGCGGGGACGTAACGGAACATAGGTACATTTTAGGGGTTATTCCAGTTTTCCCCCTTGAAATCCCCTTGAGGGGAAAAGTGGACTTCAAAAAAATGAATTCCAGTTTTCCCCCTTGAAGATTAGCCTTTAGGGGGAAAATTGGAATTAATTTTTTTGACTTCCAGTTTTCCCCTTGAAAATTCTCTGAAGGGGGAAAACTGGAATTATTATTTTTACAATTCCAGTTTTCCCCCTAGACGTAATTTGTATAGTAATCAATATTACGAACCAAATTAGAGGAATCAAATTAGAACTAGTATTAGATAGTTAGTAGGTATATAGCATGTTTTCGACAAAACATGTATCTCTATGTGTATAGCTTTAGTAACTATTGCCTCTCAATGCGTAAATCGGCAATGACGCTCATTTGCATGAAACACTCACTTGCAGTGAAAACGTTAATATTTTGTCCGGATTCAAAATAGACACAGTTATCCTTTACTCTTGTTATGCTTAATACCTCAAGCTATAATTACATAAGCCGCCTCTTGGTGAAGTTTACCACATTTGCCATTTTCATAGCTCTCGTTTGAGTTTCTGGTTAGTGTAGAGGTCACTTGAAAACCACATTAAGATGAATCACTTTTCTTTTGCCTCAAAACTTTGTTACGAACTTGGTAACAATGCATTTGTACTTACAGAAGACAAATCTACTTTATGTATTATTTTCCCCTTGAAAAAGTTTTCTCCACGGGGAAAACTGGACTCCAAAAAAATGAATTCCAGTTTTCCCCCTTAAGGGGAATTTGTCAAGGGGGAAAACTGGAATAACCCTTAAAAATCTACTAGATGAAAGAATTTCTTCAAATCCGTTCTGCTGTCGTCCCGTTACCGTCCCGTTGAGATACAACGGTGTCAGTCCATCACACGAGACTTTATATCCCCTGCTGGGACTTTACAGCTGTTTACTTACAACTCTTGTTTTACAATGATTTAGCGGATGAATATTTACAACGAGTTTTTGCTTCACTTAGACTAAGCTTACTTTTTACGTTCTTAAGATTTTTATTTTAATGCCGTTGTAGTTTTTTCGAGAATTGCAATAGGCCTAGAACTAACAGTAGTTATGCTTAGAGTAGTAAAAAAACAACTGAGGCAAAGTAGAGACTTTGCCTTATTCAATGAATTGTTAGTTTTAGTCACCCCTTATTTAGAAGTGTAGGTAATTTATACTATGTTGTCGTCAACAAGATACTTAGTAAATCAATGCTGAATTTACTTTTATGTTTTATTATAATACATTTCTGTAAAACCGGGCTTAGGGAAAAAATCGAATTCACTAAAAAACCTGTCTAAACTTTTAAAATATGCTTGAATTTATTTTAACTGTTTCTCTGCGTGCGAAGCGTAAGATTGCGTAATACCAAAACATTCTTTAACTTTCATATGCTACAAAAACTGGTCATACAAGACAATAAGGCTGCGATGACACAGCGGTTCGTTGGTGCTCCACGCAAATTGGCATACCCTCGTCACTCGGGTCATCAATATCATGCAGAGGACTTACGGCTTTATAGCTTAGGGATTAGGCGGATATTTATATTCATCTCGAAGCGTATAAGAACCGAATTATAGGCGTACTATCGGGTACAAGGGAACGTAAGTAAAGGTCATATTTTGTGTATTTTCAGTTACTGTTACTATGTTGTGTGAGGATCATGTCAAAGAGCGAGTGTCTAGCGGCGTGACGATTAATTGAAATTATTGCCTCCGTGATATCGCAGTATGTACATTAGGAGTGAGTCTGGTAAATCTGTTGAAGAACTTATAAAGTTTGTTATTTTTTAAACAAAGGAATGTTTCTTTTGAGTAAAACTTCATATCGTCAATATTTCTAGTCCTTAACTTCTAAGTCCCATGGCCGTGGAACATACTGTACCTATAATTACACATGATTCTAGTTAATGACACGTGCCTTTGTAGTAGTAGTGTCATGATATAAAAACTATAACAGTATGACAATCGCAACTTTGGTGGTCTAGCTTGAATACGTAATTTCAATACTAGTTGGTTCTATTTTTACCTATTCCCAGTTTCTAACCTATTTCCGGCCATTTAAAGCTAGGTTTAAACGTCTACGGAAAATTCGACTAAAACGGTTAGACTATTAACACAATTGGACTAGCAACATTTCGACCAATGACATTTCGACTAAATCAATTCGACCTTGAGTTTACCCGACTTGTAGGCCTCCCACCACCGCGAAGCGAGGGGGGGGGTCAACATTAACTTATGTTGACACAAAAATTTTCGTTGTTAAAACGAATTGTTTTAGTCGTTAGTCGAATTGTTACTAGTTGAAATGTTTTTAGTCAAATTATGTTTTAGTCGAATGGTTTTTGACGAATAATTGTTTTAGTCGAATTTTCCGCAAAGCAGGTTTAAAACCAGAGATTTGAGAATCGAGGCCAATATTTACATGGGCCAATTTATCTCGCTGCGCAAACCTAATTCTTCAAAATAAGGTGTACTCCTTACTCCTGGAGGGAAAGAAAAGCTTTTCTGTGCCCATGCACAAAAAGTGCATTGTTTTTGGAACACTTTTAGTATACCTACTTCCAAATTATATAGCTTCAAGGAAATAAAATAGACTTTTCATATGAAGGTAAAATTATGATATGCTCCTCACTCTCATAATCCGATAGGATGGCAGACCGACGCAATGGCAAACAAAGAAAAAAGCTTATTTTATTGTTATACTAGCCATTGCCATACCTGCCAATTAATTAGGGATTCACAATTGACTACAGTTTCTCTCATAGAAACGCTGTAAAAACTTCAATGTGCAGAGTTGGATCTGTTAAGTACACATTTAATAAAAGTAGATACCTATATTTCGTATCTGGTTAAATTGGGTACATAAAAACAGTGTAAAGAAAGAATCAGATTGAAAATCAAAATCAATAATAATCTACGCAGGATAGCATGCTGTCTAGCTGTCATCTTCAATCCCATTCTTTATCTACACGACTTTTACCTACAACTCGGCCAGTGTCAGTGTCAAGAAGTGTCATAAACTGCGAAAACAAAATATGATCAGTTTCTCTTCTATAACAGTTGTATCGTCACTCCTCAAAATTGTTTTAGCTAACTGCAGAAATTGCCCTAGGTGAGTGTACTCGGATTAATTTCCAGATAGTGGATGGTGGTTCCAATGTGGCCATGTACGACGACCGGTCCCGGTTCACGTCATGTAGGTATTTGAAATTTCTCTCCATTTCCTGATGTTAGACTGTATAATAGTTTTTGTTCGGCAAATGAGGTCAACGCTTAAACCACTTATAACTTAAGCTTGGCCTTTTAAAGTAGCCCAAAATAATACTTGTTTGAGACAAAAAGCTACAAGCGAACTTTTTCTCGAAGAAAAAGTGCCTATTGTGTTCCTCCCACGTTTTAAAGTGTAGAATTAGTTTAGTACAGGGAGGAGTGGAACCGATAGAAACGATAAATTTTCAAATGCTTGTGTATACCTACCCCAGTTATGTATATCAGTTGTGTTTAGTGCTATCAACCAAATACACACGGAGGTATTTAAAAATTTCTATGCCTACCTCACTGATAAGGTCAACTAGATCTGATTGCTCTTATTTTTTAATCTCGCTATTACTTTAACCATTCGGTGACGAGCTATCCGAGAGGAGTAAATTGAAAAACAGCGCTGCTTGCATATTAGTGCATTACATCAAAATGTGAATTTAATCCGTTTGTCTTAATATTTTTGTTTTATTTAAATAGTTATGAGTCTAATTTTATCCAGTGTTTTTTTTTTTAAATAAAGCTTTATATGATTATCTATTATATTCTATTCAAACAATAAAATAAACAACCAGTCTGAAAGAAAAATCTGAAGATCATCCAAAAATGTAAAGATAAATAAAACGAACTCTGGATGCAGTCAGCATTCAGAGTTCGTCTGGCTCTTCGACCACTATTCTTGCCGAAGCAAGATGGCCATCTTTTACTTTTATACCTCGGTTATCTTCTTGTAATAGCTAGCGGTCGTTTGTTTTCTCCAGTTAACATAGGCAAACTCTTACTATTTTTGAGTTAATAGATTATTACTGGACGTTTATTTTAACAAGTAGACCTGACCACTTTAAAAATAAAGTTTTTTGCTTCTTCTATTGGTTATTCGAAGTTCTCCTGTGGCTTACAACGAAGAAGAAAACGCTCCACTCTCATTAGAAAGTAATTTTGTGGCAAAGTACGGATAGGTTGGAACAAAACCACTTAGCTCCTGAAGACAATGACTTTTTCCAAGATAGGTGAATTGCTGAGGAACCTTTAACATTGTTAAAAAAGTAATACTTGAATTGAAGTTTGTCAAAACATAGGTAGGGGGATTTCAAGGGAGAAAACTGGAAGAACCCGTACAATGGTGTATGATTTTCGGCAAACTACTTCTTTGTTAGTTTTATTTCTAAGGAACTGCATTTCTTTTGACTGCTATACTACGCTTTGGACCGTAGAATAAGTTAAATAAGGTCTGTTACTTTTCTATAATCTATAGTAATATTATAAAGAGGAAAGATTTGATTGTCTGTTTGTATTGAATTGGCTCCGAAACTACTGGACCGATTTGATTTCACCGTTAGGAAGCTTACTTTTCAGGGAGTAACATAGGCTATATTTTATCCCGGAATTCCCACGGGAACCACCCAGGTGAAACCGCGAGGCTATCGCCTAGCCTGAAATAAATAAATTATTGTTCTACTCATTCACATAATATGTGCAAAAGCCTCCCCTCTTTCCAACCATTTGTCAAGATGAAGCAAAATTACTGACGATAAATCCATAAACGAAAATACGTCATGAATGTCATAACTATATGAAATTAAGATTGATTATAAATATATATTTTTATAGAGAGCTATTTCGATAAAAAAATACCCTATTGTACGGTAAAAAAGCTTTAACCTCACCTTTTCAACCGATAAATTTCATGAATATGAAAATATTCAAACAAAAATATTCCGTGGCGTTAATTAAATTTCAGGACGAGTTTTGAATTCAAACGCTGTAATAACATAAAAGTTTATTACCACTCTATTTGAATCGGATGAATGGAGCTTTGTGGCAGAATGAGAGCGAAAGAGTTTCTAATAGTCTAAAGTGATGTGGTAAATGCCGTGTGGTGCCGGCTTAGAATTTGCACCACCCCAACTCTTCCCGCGGGTGTCGTAAGAGCGGTCCAAAGGGGGCCGGCAGCAGCCCTGCAGAATAATTCTACCACCGAACTGCGATCCCCACCGCACATGTTCAGCGTGGGGATTATGGGCATTACCCCTCCTGAGATAAAAGCCTCTAAGGCGCTTATATAAATACGCCTGGATGCAGGGGAAGGCCTGTGTTCAGCAGTGGACCAGTATAGGCTGTTGAGGTGAGGGGGATGTGGTAGAAATAACTGCACTAATGACTCGATTCGCTCAGCAATCAATCAATTATTATTATTATTATTAAAAGATTTCAAGCACTGTGATTGGCCTATTTACGGTCCACCCCTCTCTACTCCGCCCAGCTCCGTGTCAGTGGAATCTTATTTTAGACGTCACACACACAGTTGCACGTGTATGTGCTGAGACGCGAATTTTTTATGGAGAAATGGACCAGTGTCCGGCCGGGATGTGCCCAAATTAAGCAGAGCTTGTATTATGGGTATTAATTAGATAACTGATAAGCTTAATACATTGCAATACATAATATACATACAGGGTTACTTTGACAAAATACATAGATATAGGGCATAACGATAAATAAAGTCTTCATTCGCGCATTCACTGGCCCCTATATTTAGATTTAGAAACCGTACTCGAAAATTCTTTCACTAGTATTGTTAGCTAAAGATCCTTATGCGTACTTGTTTATCTAGGTGGGTTGATTTGCCACGTCAAATCACTTATTAGAAGCAGCCGGCAAAAGCCATTCAAAAATAAGTTGGCCATTTGCCATAACTATTAAACAAACTCAATACCGAAAATTCTAGCTATAAAGCCAAAAAGCTAACATATTTTCTTCATAATATTTTCTCCAAGACAGCAAAATTGCATAGGTACAATCGTATCCGCCAGCCCTATCGTGCAAATAGCCGGTGGATTGGCCGGAGCCAACAAATGAGGGCTCATCCGGCACCGTATCTCGCTCCTACGGTTTAACAGCCGCCATGAAAACCTTCGTGTCTTCTATCTATTATGATAATGTGCAGCTTAAAGAATACAGGTCAGCTGATTGTGCAAAGTCCAGTGCGATTCTGCAATGTGGTTTTCGGTTTGTTTTGCTTGTGGTCTTCTCATTGTTATTATTTTTATGATCGATTTTGGACTTGGCGATTGACTTATGCTTTCTACGCGGAACAGTTTTGTTGCTGTGGTTGTTTTTGATGTATGTACCTACTGAATATAATGAAAAACGTCGCAGGTCGCATTTGCAGAGGATTTTCTTGACCTGTAGGTTAAACAACAAGGCCCCAATGGTCTGCTGAAAGAAAACTCTTGTAAGCTTAGACTAGCAATGAGAATCCGTAACGTTTTTAGTTGAGAATGTAAATTTATAGAGCTAAGAAATCCATAACACACAGTGCAAAAATTTTTGATCTACAACAAAAATTGATGAAGTTATGACTGAATTATCAGCGAAGTTCACTGAGTGACCGCCGCGGGTCCGTGTGACGTCACTGGCTCGGTCGCCGCCCGTTCACCGTAGGCAGATATCAGTTTTTAGTGATTTACTCCGAAACTATAAGTTTAGGAAAAAAATACAGAATCAAATAGACTCAGTTTTGAGAGACCCATCCAATGAAAAAAATTAAGAAAAAAATTAAAAAAAAAAACATTCGATGTGTCTCTCAAAACTGAGTCTATTTGGTTCTGTAATTTTTTTTCCCGTTTACGTAATGGTCCGATTTGGATAATTTAAAAAGATATAGATAACATTCTTCTATACTAATATTATAAAGAGGAAAGGTTTGATTTTTTGTTTGTTTGTTTGTTTGTATGAATTGAATAGGCTCCGAAACTACTGGACCGATTTGAAAAATTCTTTCACCGTTAGGAAGCTTACTTTTCAGGGAGTGACATAGGCTATATTTTATCCCGGAATTCCCACGGGAACGGGAACTACGCGGGTGAAACCGCGAGGCGATCGTCTAGTAGGTCATAAAGAATAATGTTAATACTAGCTCTATTGCAATTGCTATAACGCCGTAACGTTATTATAAATATCCTCATTGAGCGTCTTAGATATTTTGTACCCAATACAAAAAAGGCTGTTGTTGGCTGAGTTATAATAAAAACGATACAGCGATAGTTTTCTAACAAAAACATTTGAAAAAGAAATTTAATATTGTAAAGGAAGTCGAAAATTGAAAATGCAATAATGTGCAAAGCATAACTCATACCCCAGTCGGCGTTTCACATGACTTGTACCCTCGTCTGCGTCTTTGCGAGTGGATGTAGCCGCCCGGTTGTAGTCCAGGAGACAGCTGCATGCTTAGAACCGCATAAAAAAACGTCGATGCTTATAATGCAGCTTATAAATAATACTAAAAGTATTAGTTTTATCTAATCAGCACACATACGTCCATAACAAATACAATTATATATAAATATAATATATCTCTATTTAAGGCTTTGACTCAATCAATGTTCGATTTTACCAACGGCAGACACGGATCACACATTTAAGATGTTTAACAGTTTTATTAAATTCACATACACGCACTTTTTGTTTAAGCACTGTGAGGTTAGCTATGGCAATGGTTTATGCCCAAAGAGATCTAATTACCACCATTAAAATGATTAGCCATCTGCTTGTTTCGTTAATTTGGTATTCTTCGGTAAATGATGAAGATAGACTTATAACAAGGATGGGAGCTAGAAATAAGAATCACCCGAGCAGTGGACCAATATAAGCTATTGAGGAATACACGGGGTATTCCTCAATAGCTTATATTGGTCCACTGCTGGGCGCAAGCCTCCCCATGATAAGTACATAAGACCCTTTATTGAATTTTATTGCATGGGGGTAGTGCCCATAATCCCCACGCTCGACATGCGGGCTGGGGATCGCAGTTCGGTGGTAGAATTTTTCTGCCGGGGGAACTGCTGCTCGCCCCCCAGTGGATATCCCTTAGTCGCCTCTTACGACTCCCGCAGGAGGATTTTGGGTCATGAAAATTCGGCACTACACGGTTCTAAGCCAGACCATACGGCTGTCCAGTCCGTGTGGTCCGTAAATAAATATATTGTAAAATGTGAATGATAATGATAGGTCTGAGTACGTCTTTCCATCTTTGTGCATTAAAATTATTGCCACCCACCTACACCTACCTACTACACTAACCTTATAACCACACGCTAACGCGTGTGGTTATAACACAGGTCAGGTGTTGAGTAAGTGCTGGGAGAACGTACAATATCTACAGATTTAACTTATATCTATGGTGAGAACGGCCGCGTTAATAAAATAATAAAAGTATCTACTAAAGCTTTATTCACAAAGAAAATTACAATCAAATAATAGAAATAAATTAGTAAATAGAATAGTACTTACTTGACTTTACAACCTATTTGACGCATAACACTGCCAGCGAGCTCCCACACTCACCACTGTATAATTTATCAAGATCGATTGATTTATGCCATCGCCTCACTGGCCACGGCCGTGTGTGAATCTGGTGTTATTTATGAAAGGCTGCGTCTGCTCTGACAGTCAGTAATCTGGTATAGATCCGTATGGCTTACGGACTTTTTGATCAGCTGTACGATGTATTTTGTATGTATCTACATGTCAAAGTCGGCAACACAGTACATACTGATTAAATAAACACAGACCGGCAGGTTGGTGCGATATTTTGTGTGTTTCTTTTTGTGTTAATATTATTGTTATTTTGTGTCTTTATAATAAACAAAAACGATTACAATCAAATAATATAAAGCGATTCGAATGAAAGTGATTTACAACGGGATATTGAAAATAATTTGAGATTTGAGCTTTAAAAAAAATTGAGTTAGTTTTTACAATTGAAACAATTGAGCTAACTGCAGACAGTTGAAAATAATCTACAGGTGACAAACAATCTACCAGTCGGATGAGTCCCCAAGACGCTGGCTGCATTTTATATGACAAGTATTCTACTGTGTTATTTTTATTGAGATTTTAAAAAATAAAGTGTTGTGCTATTTTCTAGAGCATAACGGTTTAGGCTAAGTGGTACCCGTCATGTTATATTTTTATGGTCAAATAAATAATCTGTAATTTCGTCGGCTTATTGCAAGAAGTCATTAACCGACAAATCCAAAAGTTTGGCAAAAGCAGTTTAAAGTATTTATAACTTTAAGAGCCCATATCATCAAAACTACGACAGTTATCAATATAATTTAAACGCCAATATATAGAGATATGTAATTATTTTATAATTAACTGAAATCAGTACAAATTCAACCACTGCAATTTTTTTAAAAGCTAAAAATGCAAAGATAATGACTTCTTGCGATAATAAGTTTTGTCTAAATTAGAGTTAAGTATTTCTGCAAAGAAGTTATTGCTGGCCTCTTTCGAGTATTAAAAGACAAAATAATCATAAAATAACATCTTTTATCACTAAAAGCTAAACAAATTACCTTGTTGGTCGAAAACACTTAATAAAATAACTAAAATTAGTAATAATGGCACATGAATCAGTCAAAAACACGTTCTAATTCTAAGCTTTTAGAAAATAATTCTGCTAACCAGCAAAGAATTATAAACACATAAATAGGTTGGAAACGATTAAGTAAACTATTATTTAGATTAGAAAATATTAAGTAACAGACTTTGAGCTTTACCTGAAAACCTTCTTATCCTATCTACCCTCCTCATAACGCTCGACCTGGCCGCGGACCCGGTCCCAGGGCGTGAGGACGCGTACGCCAAGGCACTCGAGTCCGTGGACGTCGGACCTCTCCAGACGCCTGCAGAAGTGGAATCCGATGCCTCAGCGCTGATGGCGCGCATCATCGAGGCTAAGGCGGCCGCTTCCGTACCCATCACCAGGCGCCAAGGCCAGCGCAACGACCTCCCCCAACACCTTAAGAGGGTAATAGGGAGAAAACGCGAACTCCAGCGCGAGTGGGCGCGCTCCCGCTGCCCGCGGCTGAAGACGCGACTCAACCCGATATCTCCCGAGCTCTCGGCCGCAGTACAGGTTTGGCGTGAGACCTGGGACCGAATCATCGACCGGGCCTCCGAACAGGACAATAACCAGTACGCGCTGAATAGGGCGCTCACGCGGCAGCCGGCAACAACTTACCCGCTGCTGGACCGAGATGGAGTCCGGCGCTTTGCTCCCGCCGACCGTGCCGAAATTCTGGCTGAGCACCTCGCGGAGCAGTTCTCGCCTCACCCCGTTGCAGCCGACGCCACCTTTGAAACCCTGAACCACCACCACCAGGTCGAGGACACAGTGAGGGACTTTCGGTCTGGCCCAACACCGCCCCTAGACGGGGAGTACTTCATCTCCCCTGCCGAGGTGCGGAAGGCCGTCCTCCGTCTACCCAGACGGAAGGCGCCAGGCTATGACGGAGTCCCCAACAATTGCCTCGCCGCGGAGTCACTGCGCTCGCCCGGCTCTTCAACGGAAGACCGGACGGGTCATCGTGCTACCCAAGCCCGGCAAGGATCACCCCCTCCCGGCCAACTACCG
This sequence comes from Eupithecia subfuscata, assembly GCA_963564075.1. Classification (NCBI taxonomy): domain Eukaryota; kingdom Metazoa; phylum Arthropoda; class Insecta; order Lepidoptera; family Geometridae; genus Eupithecia; species Eupithecia subfuscata. The sequence continues at coordinate 13,716,836 of OY751112.1, read as the reverse complement.
CCCCATTACTCTACTACTAATAGTGGGCAAGCTCCTGAAACGCCTGCTCCTGGGGCGCCTGGCTCCAACTATCGAGCCGCGCCTGAAGCAATTCGGCTTCAGGAATGGCCACTCTACCACGCTGCAGCTCACCAGGGTGCTGCACCACCTTGCAGTCGAGCACAACGCCAGGCGCTGCACCGTCCGGGTCTTTCTGGACGTAAAAACGGCCTTTGACCGTATTGGGCACCCCGGCGTTTTGTACAAGCTCCTGTAAACCCCAACTTCACCAGCTCTCATCAGGATTGTGGCATCCTTCCTCGACAACCGGCTGTTCTTCGTCGCAGTTGAAGGTGCCACATCCTCCACTCGATCCATCTCTGCTGATGTACCGCAGGGTAGCAGCCTGTCGCCAGCGTTATACGCGTTCTATACCGACGACATCCCCACCCTGGAGGGCCACCTACGCCCCGGGGAGAGGGATGTGTCGCTAGCGCTGTTCGCGGACGACAGCGCCTTCTTTGCGTCTTCCACCAGCCCCACCATCGCAGCCCGCAGGATGCAGCGGCTGCTGAACATCCTGCCGCCCTGGCTGGACAAATGGCGCATGGCCGTCAATGTGGGAAAGACGGCTGCGCTGTTTGTTTCTCGCCGCATCACACACTTCAGGGCCAGAACGTGGCATGGAGCCCGCACATCCGGTACCTCGGCTTCGGCATCGACAGGTCGTTGAGGATGCAGCCGAAGGTTGACAGCGCACTGCAACAAGCGCGCGTCGCCCAACCGTTCTTCGACCCGTCCTGGGATCTCGCCTGCCTCTGAGGACCAAAGTGTGGGTCTACAAAGGCTAAGTCCGATCCCGACTCACATATGCAGCGCCGGCCTGGTACTCACTAGCCTCCCAGACGAATAGGGACCGGCTCCAGGGGCTGCAAAACGTGGCTCTGAGGATCTGCACTGGCGCGAGCCAATACGTCAGGAACGATGTCATCGCCCGCGACCCGCAGATCCAATCCATAGACGAGTTTGTCGTACAGTACAGTCGTCGAATGTACGACCGCGCCGACAACGGCCACCAAGCCCACCTTCACCAAATAGCGCCTCACCAACCCCGGCCCCCAGATGATGACCGCCCGTGGAGGCCCCTTCCCTGGGACCTCACCCCCGCGGAACCCCCCGGATAGACCGTGGGTTAATTTAAAAAAAAATTAACCCAAACCAAACAAAAAAAATGAAAAGAACATGCAAATATATTAATAAAAAAATAAAATGATGAACAAGCTAACTAAATGCATTTTTTAGCGAAACCCAAGGACCGAGGAGTCGTCACCCCTCGAGATGAGGCCGGGGTAAAGAGGCCAAGCCTCGATGCCCCGCTCTGTGCCCCCACAAGGGCCGGAAAGAACGAAGTACTACGCGGCGCGGCAGAGGCGCGAGCGGCCCCGAACAAAATACCCCTCTGCCCCGCTTCCGTGACTCCGGTCACACGGCACGCGGTCTCATAAGTAGCATAGCAACACGTAAATGTATGTGTGCAAAATCATTACCTTACATTTACCTGTTACTTTTACAATAACAAAAATCACTAACAAAACAATACTTCCTTCGAATAGTATTCTTTTACCATTCATTATGTTTCGAAAAAAGTAATTAAGTGTAATAAATTAATTCTATAAAAAATAAAAAACTCAGTGTAGACGTTACTCGTTTTGATAGAAGTCATTTAAAACCGTTAGTATTTTTTTTTCCAAAAAATACGATGCGACAAAACTGGTTAAGGTGCAAATAATGAATTAAAGCAAAACTTATTCAAACGTTTGTGAACGTAAAAGCACTTTCAAAATGTTGTTAAGTCACATAAATGAGTTACGTATGAAAATAAAAACGGCAATTGTGTTTTTTTTCTTTTGTTAAAGTGTATTAATGTAAGTTAATGAATTTTATGAAACCAGATATACCAAAAATGCAGTTATTGACTTTATAACCAAGCCATAACTTTTAAGTTCGAAGAGCTACAAATTTGTGAGTTTTACCAAAATGTAGAGCTCATCGAGACGAACTCAATGGTATATCTAACGCAGTTAGTGACTTCTTGCGACTAATGACTTCTTGCAATAAGCCGACGATTTACTGTACGAATTTTATAAGCAGCCGACAATGTTTTATGAGAGGAGCTCTCCTCATGAGAGGAGCTAGTAAGACATAAGATCGAATACGCCAACCTATTTCTCCAATTTATTTTTAATTTTCTCCAACCCCCAACGCGGTTAGGACTCAGGCCGGAACTAACCCTTATCTAGTACCCATAACACAAGCTCTGCTTAGCATGGGGCTACATAATGCTGTTTGAATTATCCAGCATTATATATTTTTCTGAATATTATTGAATGTATGAATTAAACTTAAAATATTAAATAGTTTTTCGCAAATAAAATCCAACAGATAAAATTAAATCGCTTCCACAAACTGAAGCACTGGGCACAAGCGATGAGATTCAAATTCCCTGAAATATATTCTCTTGAAAAGACAGGTAGGAGAATTTCCTAGAAAATTCTTTTTTGCATCTGTACTCTTCAATAGACGACCATTAAGCTTTTTACATGCTAAATATTCCTTCGCCCGATGATAGAGATGGACTGTGTTCGGCTTCGGAAGGTTTTTCGGTTATGTCTGTTACCTTCTTTCGTTTTCATACTCTTTTTGAGGTAGGTACTCGTTCATTACTACCTAGGTGTGTGTTAGGTATAATAAAAATACGGACTTATACGGAAACGGTAACGATAAATATGAGTTTAAAAGTTTTCTAGATAACATACACCTAGTTACTTAGCTACTTTCATTCAACAAACAAATTTAGAAGATATTTATTTGATTCAAAATCAAAATCATCAAAATCATAAACTCTTTATTTCCATAAATACAATAAATGTACACTTAGAAAAGGTCAAAATGTAAATTGATTTCTTCAGATTTCTTAAATGCGTACTTTTAATTATTGTATTCCAACCATTTGTCTAACATATTATGCAGTATTCAACCGTCTGAAATGGAAGGTATAGTTTTTTCGGTCAAATTGTAACCGAAAGCCGAAACCAATCGACGCTTCTTCCGTAACGAACGTCTCGGATCCTACGATGATTGTGCAATGTACTTTCGTTCGTAGACAAATTTCCGTTCGAATTTCGAATAGTTTGTGGTTCTTTAGCTTGCGGTTATTTTTTATTATTAACTTTTCTACACATTTTAGATCTCTTTTCCCCGATCTTGAGCCAGTTACTCGACTGTAGCGGATTTGACAGTTTTCAATAATAATGTTTAAACATAGGGATCCAATTTTTTTATTGGTTTTTATGCTTTTGAAATGTTTATTTAAAAGCTTTTAAAGAAAATAATGCCCACAGAGTCGACCTCTCGAAAACGTCTAGGTACCTACTACTTTCACAGATGCATGCATTCAAATGATTATTATAAATATGTTGTCAATTAATTTGTTCTTGTCCTGGTGTGTCTTTCTTTCTGTTTATGTTCCGTTCGTTTATTCCTTTATGTGCGTGGGTGGGTAGGTACATACCTACTTCTTCTAATATTATTTTATTTAGGCAATTCTGTATTGTATGTTTCATATATTGTTTGCGAGTTATGTACTACTAGTTTAATGCTTCGCACGCGTTATTTCTATGGAAACTTTTAAAGGTGATTTCTATCCCATGGGAACTGATTTATGGGATAAAAAGTAGCCTATGTTTTATTCCAGGCCTAAAATTACCTGTATACAAAATTTCAGCCCGATCCATTCAGGAGTTGTGGCGTGAAGAGGTAACAAAAATCCATCCAAACTTTCACATTTGTAATACACTCGAGAGCAATGAATCCGGGTCACTCAAAGAATCCAAAAAATCTCGGATAGTAAGAATGCTAGGTTAATGTAATAAATTGTATTTAATAGACAATTTAATACTCCTTAAATGAAAGTTAAAAAAATATGAGTCACCATACATTTTATTTACACAAAATTACATAATGAAAAAAAACTGCTGATCTCTCCTTAAAACAAAAATAGGAAACATGAAATTTTTGAACTTTATGACGATTTTCTTGAATTTCAATACTTCGTATTACCTCCTCGTCCTTCCATTACTGCGTTTACGCGGTTTGGCATGCTGTACACCAAGTTCCTTATACGATTTTGGACAATATTCTCCCATTCCTCTGTGAGAGCAATTTTGAGCTCAGGAAGCGTGATTGGGGGAGGGTTTCGTTGTTTTACGCATCTCCCTAGCTCGTCCCAAGCATGCTCGATCGGGTTGATATCCGGGCTGCGCGCTGGCCACTCCATACAAGTAATGTTCATCTCTTGAAGGTAGTCATTCACAATCCTACCTGTATGAGGTCGGGCATTGTCATGCATAAATATAGCATCCTCACCCAAATTGACCATAAATGGACCAACGTGTTCGTTGAGGATTTCTTCCACATATCTTACGCTAGTTAAAGAGCCGTTTTCTATGATCACCAGCTCTGTGCGACTTTCAGAGGAAATTCCGGCCCACACAAGTACAGACCCACTACCGAAGGCTACTTTTTCTTCGAGCATGCTTGCTTGAATCTTTCCCCTGGTCTTCTATACACTCTGTGTCTTCCATCGTGCTTGTCTACAAGCATAAATTTTGATACGTCGGAGAACATAACTTTCGACCAAGATTTTTTGGATTCTTTGAGTGACCCGGATTCATTGCTCTCGAGTGTATTAGTGTGATAGTGTGATTTCTGTTCTGTGCTGTATCAGAGTTGTGTTTGTTAATAAATGTGTCTCTATCTCTTTAAAGAAGTATATTGCAAAAGAACTGTGACTGTTTCTCTGTCTGACTTACCTCTTCACAACTACAACGACTGAAGGGATCCTAATCAAATTTGGCATTGGAGTTACATTGTTTCATGAATTCCAAGGTTACCATTGGTTATTTTAATCCCGGAACAGTGTAGGTATATTGTTAGCAATAACATAAATATGCCTCAGGATGAGGAAATAAACCCCAAAAATGTCCTATTTAATGACATAATGATAGGGTTTTTCTCTGAAACGATTTTATTTGTTTATTTTATTTTTATAATTTTGGAGAAACTTACAGCTAGGTTTACAAATTTCAGATGAACATTATAGAACTTGCCTGGATAGACCAGTGCATGTTTGTTGACGGTTAATTACAAGTTTCCACAGATGTAATTGGTATCATTATGAATAATATTAGGATAAAACAATATTTAGTAACAATTCCGCACAAAATCTGCTCTGATAAGCTCCAACGAAATGTAATCCGTGTGATTTCCGCAAAGTGACGCCTGAATCTATTATTTATCATTATGAATGTAAGCGGGTTAACTACGAACCTAGTTTGTGTTGGAAGAACACCAACGTTACATCCCTTAACGAGGGACTTCATCAGGGTGAGTGCGGTTCGCGTCGCGCCTTTACTGCGTTCCGCTACATTCATAATGAATTCGTCAAACTACGAAAGCTAATATAATAAAATAATTGGTATCGATGTTCCTTACTACTCATGTATGAATAACTAAGCTTTTTTACCTCTTATTGTATAAAGCCTGCACAAAACCGCTTTGTAGTTAATTTACAAAAATGGTGCTCGGTGCGCGAGTCTAACTCGCACTTGAAGTTTTTTACTATATTTTTCATTCTACGGTTCCGTAAATAAGGTTCTCATTTTACTCAGATTCAGATTTCTTATTTCTTCCATAAAACCTCCTTTCAGACCCCTACCAGCTGCAATAAAAAGAAACTACAAAGAGGTCGTATATGTTCGTACCAGTGGCTCTATTTCCTATGAAACGGCAAAGCAAAGTCCGTGCTAAGTTGCCAGGAGGTGAAGTAAAAGGCGGTTAAAAAGAACAACTACCTTACTGTTGAATATTTACATCATCCGATAGATTTGGAAAAACAACACTTTTCTAAACACCTTTGATATGTATAACCAACTAGCTGCATTCTTACTACCCGTTGTCTTTTACCCGTTTTCCCGTAGGAATGAAGAATTTTCCCGCGGTAAAAAGTAGCCTATGTATAATGTGGGCTTCTAATGGTAACATAATTTTTATATCGGTCCAGTAGTTTCGGAGCCTATTCAATACAAACAAACAAACAATCAAATCTTTCCTCTTTATAATATTATAGTATAGAAGATCTTAGGACTTACAAACCCAATAGATACATTTTCAACAACGTTATGGACCAAACTCAATTGGGTACAGATTTTTTTTGTTGATGATCACTATGGAGCTTCAAGACTCATGGGGTTATGAAAAATCTCGCCCGCCTTAAAAGCCTGCGATCGAGTTGCCCAGTTTTTGAAATGGTTAGTGAACAACTTGATCATCGTATCGATGAATCGTGTCGGACGCTCTAAGGAGATCTTAATAATCGCACCCTGAGGAAGTGCATGCATACGTAGCTTCAGAAGCCTTGGCCGGTTGGAATATCTTCGCGCGTATTTCATAATCTAAGAGACTTTTATAGAAATCATAGATCTATACTTAATATTATAAAGAAGAAAGATTTGATTGTTTGTTTGTATTGAATAGGCTGCGAAACTACTGGACCGATTTGAAAAAATCTTTCACCGTTAGGAAGCTTACTTTTCAGGGAGTGACAAAGGCTATATTTTATCCCGGAATTCCCACGGGAACGAGAACAACGCCAGTAAAACCGCGAGGCGATCGTCTAGTCGTAGATATTTATATTGTTAAAGCAAAAATTAGTAAACATTTTGACATGGGTAAACGCTAAAATCAACTAACCAGGTTTCTCATGGCAACATGTATAAATTACCATATTTTTTTTAATATTCTGGATAATAATAATTCACAAAGATATAATAAAATCAGTAGTAGTAATTTTTTTACTAAGTAACAGTTAAAAAGTTCTGATAAGTTTATGAACAGTACTTTATTTGTATGGTAAGAGTTCACTCCAATTTTCTTGTAAATGGTGGTTTAAATAGCCTGAACCACGTAGAAGTAGACAGGTTAAGTGCTTCTCACGAAAGAACTCCCCTAGACGCTGTAGGCAGTGCCACCGAGTGAATCATAAATAAAATAATGCTAGACAATTCACACAACATCATCTAGTCCCAAGCTAAGCAGAGCTTGGATTATGGGTACTAGATAACTGATATACTACTTAATGCAATACATAGACAAATTTTGTTTTGTTATACATAGTAAACATCCAGAACACCCTGAACAAATATCTGCAGATCGTACAAACGTTTGTCCCGAGGCGGTAATCAAATCCGCAACCTCCTGCGGCGCAGGCGGACCTTTGCCTGCTGTGCCACTGAGGTCGTCAATTTAGTGAATTTATCGTTAATTAAAATGAAGATCCACAAATTGACGCGGGACGCCTTCTATTTTCTTTTACTAAATTCTAAAATTAACTTGTGCCTTTTTAATAATGAAACAATAATTCATTTCCATGTTTTATGATAATGTTGAATCATAAATGATGAAAGCCCTTCGCGAGTTCCGACTCAAGTTCTAAATAGAGAGTATCGATTCTAAGGCCGGTATTGATTCCCAGCCCTCGAATGGGCATGATTTATTTACACGAGGTCTGTGTAGTCCGGTGCTAGATTTAGCTTGACAGATAACTTGTTAACGTAACGTGTTGTATTGTACCCTATAAAGGATATAAGTACATTATAAAATAACTGTTTTGTAGGAAATTTTATGCAGAATCCAAATATATATAGATGTTACGAGGTGTTGGTAGATAATAATCAAGAAATCAGCGAAATAATGCATTGTGATGCATTTCCGCGGATTTTTGCGGAAGTACCTGCCACACAACGGCGGTAGCGGGGCGCGGGGTGTGCCACTTGAGAGGATAATAAAGTTTATTTCGAAACATTATTATATTAAAGGGCACTTTATTATACATATATATTCACGGGTATTTATCGCATTTATTTACCTACTAGCTTCTGCCCGCGGCTTCGCACTCTGGAAACGGTCAAATTTAATTTATATCCCATGGGAACTGATTTATGGGATAAAAAGTCACCTATGTTTGATTCCAGGGTTAGACGTACCTGTATGCTAAATTTCAGCCTGATTTATTGAGTAGTTTTGGCGTGAAGAGGTAACAAACATCCATCTATCCATCCAAACTTTCGCATTTATAATATTAGATTAGTAAGATTTTCTAAAGAACAAGTGAGAGTAGTTGCAAATATGCTGATCCCGCTTCGCAGAGGCAGTAGCCCCAGTACTCCAGTTATCCCGTGACCACGACAGAGTGTAAACCTGTTGAAACTTTGGGAAAAATAGGTAAATAAACGCAATAAATACCTTTGAATATTTATAAATAGTTTCTGCCCGCGGCTTCGCACGCGTTGTTTTTATGGAAACGTTTAAAGGTTCTTTCTATCAATGAACGAAACCATACTAGATTTATTTGAAACTGTATCAAACTTGGTGAATCAGACAATCAAGTTCTTAACGATCTAGATTTTTTGTAAACATTATTTACATAGCTTATGGAAAACATAATTACAATACTTGTTAACAAATATTTGCAGAAACCCAACTCTCTACCAAGAAAACAGTTTTCTGCTTGATGCTGAACAACATTCGATACAATGTTTTTACAATAAACTGGCCAAGCGCGAGTTAGACTCTCTCACGGGTTCCGTACCACATTATTATTATTTAATACTTGAATTTGTACTTAAAGTTTCTTGTATGGTGACAAAGGTAGCCCGCAGAGGGCAATGGAGCGCGCCATGCTTGTGTTCACCCTCTTTGATCGCATAGGTACCCAACTAGCTAAAGACGTAGACATAGGTATGCGGATTGCAATTCTCAAGTAAAAATGGGCAGTAGTTTTGGCTAGGCGCAACAACAGCAACTACAAAATTGTGACCCAAAGAAAAAAAACCATTTGGTTGCGGTAAGCCATAAAACAAAGAGGCAGACCACCAGCCTGATGTTGTGTGATCGTTAAGGCAACCAGGAAGGAGTATATGACGGTGGCAGGGAACCGGACAGAATGGAGTTATACATAGGAGGCCCACATACCCAGCAGTGTGTGCTCACGGGCAGAGTAGAAAGAATGATTTCTTCTGCGTCGACCTGGCTCTGCGTCGAAAATAAAGATAGGTAAGTATGTATGGAAAAAGTATATGATAGGTAGTATAAAAGAAGTAATTTTGTATGAAAGCAGGCATTTTACATAAATAAATTAGTTGTGATCAGGTTATCTTCATTTACTGGTGACAGCTTTGTCAGTCTAATGGACACACTAAAATAATTGTATTATAATATTCTCCAGTACGTACACACACTGCATAATATTTTTATTAATGAAACCGCAGCATTATTATTTTTACAGAGCCGCAGTTTTGACGCACGGACGAACAGAGGGAAATATAGTACAGAGCTTTTGAGTACGGAACCCTAAGAAGTTGCATAGATAGCTATATTCTAACACGCTACTTCCTGATGTTTAAGTTAAAAATGGTGTTTCAGAGTACTGAGTAAAACTGATTAAGATTTATTCAAATAACTTCAGCAGATTAAATGGGGGCAGAGATTAAGCACTAGTAGTCTTCTTTATGAGTCAGCTGAGCTTTTTATAGCGGGTTTTTATCTTTGGCCTATTCAGACGAGGTGTTTGGTACCCAGAGTGGTAGTGAAATCCGGTTATTATACTGACAATATAATTTGTGAATAAATTCACAGTAGCAGCCCGGAGTCAGAAAGTTGGGGGTGTTACACCCCCGTGCCTCGGAAAGCACGTTAAGCCGTTGGTCCTGCACTTGATATCTCCCCGGTCGTGTCGGTCTACAGTCCCATTGGATTATGAGAGTGCGCAAACACAGGTGCACTTTCTATGCCTTTCTCTCATAATCCGATGGGATGACGGACTGACAAGACCGGGGAGAGGTTAGGCGCAGGACCAATAGTTTAACGTTGGTGCTGCTTTCCCAGGCAGGAGGTATATCACATTCGATTTCACAAATCCGGACAGTTCTATTTTTTCCTCTATCAAGAAAAACTCTACTTAAAAAATTGGTTGTCTGTAATGTCGGTTTACTGACGATTGTTGAACGTGACAACGCAGACGCATCGCTCACTCAAGTAGGAGAGAGACGGATGTCGAGCGCTCTCGCTTGCACTTCAAGCCTTACATGGAACGCCTCAGAGCGAGGTAACGCCGCATGACGAGGTAACGCCGCATGGCGAGGTAACGTCATGTTTCTTCGTGCGTGCAGCCGGCTCTTTCGAATTATAAGACGTTGTCACGTCAAAAAACTAGGACTGTTTATAATGTAAATACAGTAATTTGTCAGTCGATGACACTTGCTTTTCAATGTTTCCATTTGTGTCAATCATAATTTTGAAAGCATTTCCAATAATTTAAACTCGATTTATTCCAAAGTCTGTTCAATAGTCGCAAGAACATTCTAGCTTTCCAATGCCCGTGTAGCCTTAAAAGGCTTTAGTGCTAGTCAAAAGGCCACGTTTATTACTGTAATGCCCGCTTTTAAAAGCTATTGTAAAATAACTATTTTGTATGTTGTATTATACACTTTGTTGGGCATAATTTAAATCTGAACTAGATTGTAAAAGCTTCTCCACTCGTCCGCGAATCACGACGTGAAATCGCGGCGCGTATCACGGTGCAAATCACGGCAAAACTGCCAAGGCTCTTCACAATTGCGCGCGAATCACGCGCCTCGCAAACCCTTTGTCACGGGTCAAAAACCGGCAAAACACGGGAACGAGGCGCGAACGCGAATAATATGCGAATAGGATCCACACTCATGGTTCGCGGCTTCACGCGCTATTGGTTATACATACATACACGTACATAATACACACATAAATTACTCGTATATACATACATATATCACCATTTATAAATGGTGGTAGACAAAAAGTCGGCGGACAAGTTGACAAAACACTGTCGGCTGTCACACCAAACCGCCGGACTGTGTCGCCAACTTTTGTTTGTAGACTCCATGGTAGATTATTTGTCGAGTATTAATTATCGAGTACAATATATTGTGTTTTTATTTACTTACGTTTGTATTGTATTGCAGCCATCGTGATCACGGCGATTGCTGTACTCGGCACTTGTCACATTATGAAACTATAAAAGTTTACGTTTCGCTCTATTATTAGCATCATTAAATACCTCTACCAAATATTTCCTTGCAAATAATAAGTGAAACGATCCGAAAATTATCACTGTCAATGATAGAGACAGGGACTAAAAAGAAAGAAGTTGAAGAGGATAGAGTAGATAGAGGGATTTTTTGAATTGATTGGTAGGAAAAGCGAATTTATATTGTAAAACACAGGAAAATTATGACAAAAGGCAATGTTCTTCGATAAACAGATTATCATTAAAGTAATGTATCGCTTGAGATTGGTGTTTGAACTGATTTGATAACACTATACATTCAGCTCCTTGCAGCACCAATACCCGGACACCTACTGAGAGGAACTAATTATCGTACTATGACGTATCGTTTTACGCGATCCAATAGTTTCATGCGAACTCGATTGTACTTTTCGAATTATTTTAAGTGATTATGTTGCATTACGTTGCCAATTTTGACAAGTAAGCGGTCACGTTCCCGAAAACTTTATCAGTAAATAAAATAAATAATAAATAAATAAATAATGCTGAACAATTCACACAGCATTATCTAGCCCCAAGGTAAGCAGAGCTTGTGTTATGGGTACCTACTAGATAACTGATATACTTAATACAATACACTAAATAGATAGATATTTTTTATTATACATAGAAAACATCCAGAACGCCCTGGACAAATGTCTGCAGATCGTACAAACATTTGTCCCGAGGCGGGAATCGAACCCGCAACCTCCTGCGTCGCAGGCAGACCTTCGCCCGCTGCGCCACAGGGGTCGTCAGTGTTGGATAGAGTTTCGTATTTTCCGAACTCATGGGTTGGACGGATACTCCGTTCATCGATTGATAACCCCTAGTTTGAGTCAATTTCTATAATTACAGAAATATTTAAAAACTAGAATCTTTCAGTAAAATGAAGAAACAACAAATTAAATCATGTAATACCAAAGCTAATGTAATAACGAGATTAGACCTAAAATCATTTACAAAGGGATATTTACCATGATTTGAGTTTTGAGTTTTCCAATATTTCGGCACAGTTACATGCGCCATGATCACGGAATAACTGCCGGCACTACGGGTGAGTTGTTATTGGAAAACTCAAAACTCAAATCATGATAAATATCCCGTTGTAAATGATTTTAGTGTTAATAACCATGATGGATGTGCACTTTCGGTATTCCGTTATGCGGCCTCATGTGCTTTCGGTATTTCGATCAGCGGTTTCGTGTACTTTCGGTATACCGTTATCCGGTATTTCGACTGCCGGTATTCCGTAATACAGTCATTTAAAAGAGACTAGACTTATTGACGAACGCCAGTGTAATATACAACAAGTGTGATGTTTTTGGTCTTAATAATGTCTTAGTGGTCTAAATTCGCACGCTACCTATTGTGACAAGACACGACAATAAAACTTAAAATCAATGTACCATTTTATATCTCTCATCAAATTCCTGAAATCTCCAATTTAAGGTAATTCAATTACATGCCCCCATCTGACCTTAAGTGGATAAAATTCGAAAGGGACAAAGACTTAGACTACCGTATAACGATATTGAACGGGCCTTTGTGATGGAAGACTGAATTAGTGGTCTTATTCTCTAGAATTAAGGTTTATAATAGTTTGCGTGATAAGGACTTAGCAATAGCATGCAAACGGATTTTAAAGCCGCGTTTTTGAAGTAGCGACTTGAGACATAAACAAATAAAGTTTGGCCATGCCTTTTATAAGATGTGAAAGAAATGCAGTACCTATAACGTATTAGGATTTTTTAGTAGAAGGAACTGGAATGGCATTCCAGATCCTTCTACCTATTAAAGGACCCTGCATAGATTAAAAAAATCAAAGTATTTTTAAAGCATATTGTGCACCATTTATGTTTATATTAAAAAGGAATGAGGTTTTTATGAAAGGCAGTTTCGTGATGGGAAAAATACACACTTTTGTATTATGAATTTTAACTTTTTAATCTCTTAACTTTTTGTATAAAATTACAATAATATATATATTTGTACAACCTTATGTTGAGTCACACTTTTTGACTACTTAAGAATCGCGCTATCGCTTTTCGAAAAATCTTAAAGCTCCGCCTTAACAATTATCGCAAAGTAATTTCTTTGAGGTATTTCTGTACCTACGTTCATCAATGAGTCGGAAGCTGATGAGGCCCTTAGGGAAAACTTGGTCGTTACTAAAGATATTCTATTGCTTAGAAACTCTTGCCTATGACTGGTAGGTATTATGTCTACACATTGTCTCAGAAAGATCACGAAGGTTCAAGTAGGTTCTTAACATAATTTTCGTTGCGGAAAAAAGTCTAAAAATAATATTTTTTGTACCAACATAATCTGTTGGTACAAAAAATATTATTTTTGAAAAAAATATTATAATTGGAAAATACGCTCTCTTTTTCCAAATGACCCTAAAATATCCGTACTCACTACTGATAGCTTTTTTCACGACGCAATATTTTTAATTGACTCATGTCATAGCTCATGTGGTCTGGCCTAGCATTGAATTTCTAGTAATTTGTTTTGTATTAGGTACTTAAATTTAAGGACACTTATGTTGGCGGGCCGCTGACAAGTTGACAAGTACTGTCGGCCTTTTTTTAACCTGAGGGAAATGCGTACGCATATCGTACTGCCACAGGGAGACAGTTCGATGATGTGGGACTCTAACACCACTAAAACCCTCAGGGCGGTTTCGCCTATGCTGCTTGTGGTAGGAACGTGGGGACGCTTTCGCTTTCTTCCAGGAACCCACCGCGGCTGCCTGATATCGGGCCCCTCACTGGGGTGTGTGCAGCACCAGTTGCGCCACATTTGAAACGCGACACATTTATCGCTCCAGTTTATCTGCGCGCAAGCACGCACATCGAGGACTCTTTTCATAGACCTTCGTTTGACCGCAATGTCACCTGATGGAAAGTGAAGAAGGTCTCACTTCACCTCACCTCAACAGCCTATACATATTGTTCCACTGCTGGCTTTTATCTCATGGGGGGTAGTGCCCATAATCTACACGTTGGGCATGCGGGTTGGGGATCGCAGTTCGGAGGTAGAAAGGTTCTGCAAGGGCGCTGCTGGATATCCCTTAGTCACCTCTACGAAACCCGCGTCAAGAGTTGGGGTGGTGAGAATTCTAAGCCGGTACCACGCAGCTCGAAGGTCTAAAAGACACCTATTCACTTTTGTCTTCAAGAGACACATTTGTGACGCTGCATGTGCGTGCCATATGTGGCGAGGTAAATGTAGCGTCGAAGTAAATGGGGTGCTGGTGGCGGTCTCACTTTTGATTACTTTTAGTATGGCAATAGCCCCCTACACCCTATTTTACCAGATTGCTCCGAGATTTTGCAAAAATATTTGATTTATATTTGCTTTGTCAAGTTTCTATTCCAATCGCCGTGAAAGTTCGCATAAAAGTCACAAATACAAGTTTACGATCGTAAATGCTCGAGTGAAGTATTTTTAGATAACATTTTATATTTTGATGAAAGCTTTTTTTAGATACCTACATTGTCAGAATTCAATGGCTCTAACTCTGGAATATGATTAGATTTTAGATTGGTTTTTAAATGTTAAATAGTCGTTTTGAACTGTCCTAGTTGGTTTTTTTCTAGTCCCACATTTTCACACAAAACAAACTCAGAACAGTTGAACCGCTGACAAGACAAAGAAAATAAACTACAAACTTAATTGTATGGACCGCAAAGAGCTCTCACTAAACCGTTGTATAACAAAAAGCAATTTAATAAAATTGCAAAAATGAATAATGCAGTTAACCAGAGGATTGGTTCTCGTTACTTATTCATTCTTTTTAAAGTAAAGCAATAAATTTTGCGGCAGTCTACAATGCATTATCATAGAGCGACTTAGAGAAAAAAATCCAGATAGTTATGACCGCAGAGATAACTAATTGTAGGTAAGAACTTCGCTTTTATTCTATTGTTGGGAATCTTAAACCTCAACAGCCTTTATTCTATACAGTTCGATAGTAGAATTGTTCTGCAGGGGTCACTGCTGCCCGCCCCCCGTGGATATCCCTTAGTCGCCACTGACGACACTTGCGGGAAGAGTTGGGGTGGTGCACATTTTAATCTGGCACCACACAGCAAGGAATCTTCACTTGTCGCATTCTTAATCCTTTATTTAAGAATGCGACATGTGAAGATGCCTATGCACCAAAATAAAGTAAGTAAGACACTTACTTTATTTTGGTGCATAACAGGTTCAAACTCCTTGCTCTTCAGATTGATGTGTTTCCAGCTTTTAAACTGATTCAAAGTTCGTGTTAGCATGGGTACATAGCAAATGACTTACAAAATGAGCAAAACTTCTTATCTATAGCTTAATCACTTGTTTATACAAATTACCAACAAAGGAACGGATTTTTTTGCTTACCACACGAATCACCTAATCTTTTGCTCATGTCTAGCCCGATTGATTGCCCATCGCTATTTAACCTCTAAACTCCTCAAAATACCAACCAATAACATCGTACGTGATTTTCTCCAATATTGTTTCATTTTCAGTAAACTATGTAATTGCGGCACGTAGCAACGTAGAGCTTCGTAGCACTAAGCACATTTTTATCGTCTACGTGACGTCTACGTGAGTTATTGCAAGTTGATGTAGTTTCTATAGATTCGGAGATTTATTTTACAAAAATGATGCTGAATGAAACATGGACGTAAAGATTTAAAATTTCCTCTATTTATTTTCGAGGCATTATTCCAAGATAACGCGATCTGAAAAGATGCTTGGATGTTTTGAAAATGCAAGCGAAAGCACGGGAATTAGTGAAAATTTTGATTTTAGCCTTTGTTTGAAAGTGAGTCGAATGGGATATATCCGTGTTTTGAGCCAATTTGCGTTCATAGATTTATTATTATTTCGGAACTTCTCGAAACCGAGAGAAGATTAAAGATGTGGAAGAATACCCAAAAGCATCTTGACTGTCGTAAAGGTAACATGAAGATAATTATTTTGGTATCATGCTATTAAATAGCATGATACCAATTTGTTATTTCTTTAGTCAAGATGCTTTTCGTTTTCCTAAGCTTAAATGTATGTAAACTAATTTAGTTTACATACATTTAACCTGAGGAAAACATGCTTACTGAATAATCTTTTATACAAAAACCATTTCAAACTTTGATCTCCACTCCGTTCGGTAAAAGACTTGGTCTTTCAAGCTTGAATGAAAACTCAGATACGATCCATTTTCAAAATCTTCTAACATTCATACTAAACCCTAAACCCTAAAATCTTGAAACAACTGTGAATAATAACCAAGTAGCGTAACGTGAAATGAGACGTCCCGTAGCCTCGTTGACACCGTAACTCACGTGATCGTCTCAATCGGACCCTCTTCACGCAGTCAACTGTTAAATTGCCCCATATTGGACCACTTCACCCGAGTTTTGAACTGAAGGGATTTCCACTTTCTCACGTATAGTATTTGATACATACCATATTATCGTATTCACACTAATATTATAAATGCGAAAGTTTGGATGGATAGATGGATGGATGTTTGTTACCTCTTCACGCCAATACTACTGAAAGGATCAGGCTGAAATTTTGCATACAGGTATGTAAGTCTAAGCCTGGAATCAAACATAGGTGACTTTTTATTCCATAAATCAGTTCCCATGGGATAGAAATAACCTCAAAAGGTTTCCATAGAAACAACGCGTGCGAAGCCGCGGGCAGAGGCTAGTAATATTATATAGCCGAAAGTTTGTGAAATCTGAATTTTTGTTACCTAGGATCTCCAAAACTACTGAATAGATCAAGATGAAATTTTGTGTACGTTTAGAGCAAAACCTAACTTAGATAAAAGGCTACTTTTTATACCGAAAATACGCGTGTGAAGACGCGGGCAGAAGCTATAGTTAATTATAATCGAAGAAATATGAAGTGACTGTCTTATTATTTATGCACACAAGCACAGCATACACCTATGTAATTTAAATCTTAACTTACTGGTTATAAATTAAAGTAACGTATATTTTGATCGAATTATATATCGATTATAATCGATAAAAGATAAGGACCCTGTGTATTGAAAGCTGGGGCCAGCTACAGCTGGGTTCAGACCACAAATTATAAACTTTACAGCCAAAACGCGTAACGTATTTTTAATAAAAAGTATTGGTACCTACATAATAAATCCTGAACAAACTGCGGCTAAACATAAGTTAAAAACAATAAAATATGCTCAAAATTCAAATACAAATCACGTCGGAATAAGGCCACAAAGCCGGCCATTTTTCAAACAACTTTTTTTTAATTTCGCTCTCAATTTCACGGACGAGGCCTTTTTATGTCACGCTGTTTCGATATACCACGGACGTACACTCACAAACAGAAATGAGTGAATTATTTATCTGGTATTTTTCGTCATTATGTAGTTAAATCAAGTCTTCAAGTCCAGGGTAAATAAGTTCCTTCTGGGAAAGCGTGCTCATCTTAGAGTACATCTTCACTTACTTTAAGGCGAATAGTAGAAGTAATAGTGGCGCCACTACATATTTAATTTTATAATTACGTTATACAAAGGAATTATCAAAAAATCGGACCGCGCGTAGACGATATCTATCATAAGCTTTTTTTAAATGTATCTTTAATAGTTTTGTACTGTGTTATTTAGGCAGATACTTGTTTCAAGAGTTTAGTTCCTATTGGTGGCCACCAAGCTCTCCAAACAAGGTTTTTGATTGAATAACACAAAACAAAACTATTAAAGATACATTAATTAAAAGCTTGTGATAGGTATCGTCTATCAGCGGTCCGATTTTTTGATAATTCCTTTGTATAACTTAATGATTAAATTATATATGTAGTGGCGCCACTATCACCCCTACTATTCGCCTTAAGTTAGTTGGTAGCCAAACGCTTGACCATCACACTATAATAACACTAATATTATAAATGCGAAAGTTTGGATGGATAGATGGATAGATGTATAGATGGATGGATGTTTGTTACCTCTTCACGCCAAAACTACTGAACGGATCAGGCTGAAATTTTGCATACCTGTTTGCAAAGTTTAACCCTGGAATCAAACACACGCTACTTACTTATAGTATTTTGGTACACGTCACAATATCACACTAATATTATAAATGCGAAAGTTTAGATGGATGGATGTTTGTTACGTCTTCACACCAAAACTACTGAACAAATTGAGCTAAAATTTTGCATCGGTGTAGTTCTAAGCCTGAAATCAAAAATAGGCTACTTTTTATCCCATTAATCATTCCAATGGGATAGAAATAACCTCAAAAAAATTCCATAGAAACAACGCGTGCGAAGCCGCGGGCAGAAGCTAGTTATCTATCTAGTTATGAAGCTTCATAATGTTAATTTTTCTCGCACGAGGGCTAGTACCTCGCCCGAAAAAGGTATGCGAGTGGCGAAAGAGAGAAATCAAAACAGAATACTTGACATTATATTTCTAGTCAACCAGTATTTTTCCTTTCCTTCCGCTGGCAGACCGCAGGTGACTAGCGCACGCGTGAGGACTATACCTTTATTTATCGGTTCCTTCCCAACTCGCAACTTGTCTATTTCGTAATCATTTTAATATCACACTAATATAATGGATGGATGGATGTTTGATACCTCTTCACGCCAAAACTACCGAACGGATCGGGCTGAAATCCGGCTGAAACGGGCAGGTTATTCTAATCCTGGAATCAAACATAGGCTACTTTTATCCCACAAATCAGTTCCTATGGGATAGAAATCACCTTTAAACGTTTATAGAAACAACGCGTGCGAAGCCACGGTCACAAACTAGTAACTGAATAAAAGTTTTTAGCTTTAGCTGTCTTTCTCAAGAGCTTGCAAGTGATATACGTGAAATGTACATTACTCTACCTACGAGAAGGTAGCTGATGCCCTTTCTCTGGTATGTTCCCTTGGTCGGGTCATACGACATCAAGAGGCAGGGTTGCAGGGGTCAATTCTTTCGCCACGACTGCCACGGCCGGATCTATGATTGTATTCTACTTATATCAACTCTGAAGCCGACTGTAGATAACTTCGTAGTAAAATAAAAGTAATGTGGGCGTTGACAATTTATTTTTATGTTAGAGCCCTTTTGTGAAAACAAAGGGTCTTTGTTGCTAAAGACATGCTCATACTCAAGATTTAATCCGAAATCATCACCATAAAAGGTGAATTTAAAGGGTAAATTTGTACACCATTATTGTCATCATCACAACTTCTAAGTACCTACCCATTGCTGGGTGCCTGCTTATATTATATCCCTGCTTATATTATAACCATTATAGGTTTACATACGTTACCTTTATTCTTCTGTCTTATACTTTTCGCAGTTAACACTGCTACAAACTACAACAAAATAAATTTAGTTCTTTAACTGAATATCCGAAAATAGATCAGTAATGGAGGTTCCCTTTTATTAAAATAAACACGTGAGTTAGGTTAGGCTTTCATGAAAAATACTTATTCTAAGATTATTTTTATTACGATTTTTTTAGTACGTTACTGGGGCGGCATGTTGACTCGGATCAAGATGAATATTATATAAAAATTAGAGCCCTATGTTCTGTAAATGTACCCCAAAAGTAAAATTTGTGCCTATTATGGTTTCGGAATAATTCAAGAATATTAGATGCCGCTGCAGTTACGTCTGAAAACGTTACTGCAGTGGCATCATGTCTACTCATTAGCCTTAGCCAAACATAAAGTAGCTTAAAAGATAGCCCTTCCTCGGCCGTGCACGTGTAACGTTTTGCAGATTTCCATATCTTCAGAACGGCTAGACGAAGAAATATCATTTTTGTGAGCAAGTGCGGTGTGATTTGAGCCATAATAGTTTTAAAAAATGCATCGTGAGTTTTTCTGAAAATCAAAATTAGCCTCTAGCTCTTGAACACAGAAGGCGCTTTGTGATAGGAACATGTATCTAGTGACCAAATTGTGAAACCCTAAATCTAATTTTCGTGGAAATAAATCTATATTAGAACTGAGAGTGATTTCATTATTCCGAGCCCCAAATAAGTCATAATAACAACTTTATATGATTTGGCGATAATTAGACCTTATATTCAAATAAATGCACACTGAATTTCAAATTACACTTATAATTAACCGTAAATAAATAAAAACAACGTAACTAAAACTTTTAGACTGTAATCTGACCAAATCCGAAAGGCCATAAAAAGCGGCCGTTGGGAACATTCACCTAACAAAGTTCTGAATGACCGATCGCGCGATCCCCATCGCGCGATGAGATCTCTATGTCAATGATCGCGCGGTCTGAAGTGTGAAATTCATAGTAAATCAATATTTCTTATCCTGTCGTCGGTTGTGTCCAAGATGGCGGCACATGTGACGTCAGTTGATCGCCTCAGTGAGGCGAGCCACAGATATGAGCCGATCTGTTGATCGCCTCAAGCTCGCCACATTGTGGTTTTTAACCTGACACAAATTTGAGTGTACTCAAAAGTTAGGTTATTAAGTAGGTTATTTCATCAGGTTCATAGGAAATGGTTATTTCATCATGTTTATAGAAAGATTAGGCTTCAAATACAAAAATTCAGTGAAATAATGATTTATAAGTTCGCCAAACCCCTGTCTGTTGCTAACCACCATGTGGTTACTCAGATGGGCATGTGCCGCCATTTTGGACACAACTGATCATATGACGTCAGAAATTTGCCTCACTGAGGCAAACAACAGACGACAGGTATTCCACTGAGGAGCTCGTGTCCTTTTTTATCAAACTGATGCAGCAAACACCAACACACGCGGATAAATTAAAGATTATATTTGACTAGATTGTAATAAAGTTGTTCAATTAACGGTAATGTAAGTTTCTTTTTAAGTCAAGAGATTATTTGCTTTTCGTCGAGCAGACTAGGTAGTTATTATCACGTCGGGCCGAGTGATTTAAGATCGTGGAATTCAAAGATAATCAATATTTATATCTCTTTCACTTAGAACCGAGAGTCCTTTGATATCAATCTAATTTTGATTATAATTGTAGTCAAATATTTACAAAAATTTCGCAAATTAATTAAAAAATATAGTTATTCTAAGAGATTTAATTTAAATGCAGTCAACTGTAATGTACGTTTATTTTTAAGTCAAGACATAAATGTTTGTTTTTCCTCAAGCAGACTAATTATCACGTTTCTGCATCTTCTTTCAGCTAGATACATATTTGCTACATCTCATTAACTTCTTTCAGCTACTTGTCTCGTTTTGCACGACTTGGAAAACATTAAATTACTTATAGGAACGCATTATGAACGTAAGCGGGTTAACTACGAACCTAGTTTGTGTTGGTAGAATACCAACCTATCATTACATAACGAGGGACTTATTTCTATGAAGATTATAATGAACAAGGATGATTTGAGTTTTATGGAAGGGTGTGTGTAGATGCCCAATTCACTTAATTTAATTCGTTTATTTATTTATCGAAGCAAATTATGTCTTGGACTCGTAGGTAGAATAATTATGAAATAACTCTGCCAATTACTGCAGTCGAGTCAGAGTAAGTTTGGCATGAAAACGAATCAGAATTTGATTTTCGTTTTCCGAGTAGACCCCCAGGTATATTCGTAATTATCTATGTTGTTTTTATAATAATCTAAATGACCCCGTTAACTTCATAGCACCTTGAATTTTTTTAAAGAAAAATAGAGCAAAAAAAAAAACAATTCGGTTAAACCGTTTTTAAGTTTAAACAAGACGAACAGTAATTTATTTTATTTTTATTTTGTTTTATTTCGTACTTTCAAAAACAAGAGACCGTAAACCAGAGCTTTGATCTTTGATCTCAGCTATTTTTAGATTTACATTAAATTTATTTTTAGCAGAATTATCCCGCCATTGCAATAACTCCAGTTATTAAAATCTTCTTTACAAAGTGAAGTAAGGAAAATCTTTTACTAAAAAATTATGTATTCAAGCTAACGATATTACTTCGCACTTTGAGGAGGCATTTAAATAGAAAGCAGGTCCCCTGATTTTGTATGAATTAATTTCTTGATTGGTTTACCGACTCGTAATCCCTTTTGATCTAGTTACCTTATGCGAGATGCCAATGAGGGCATTATACCTAAACATGAAATTTACCTAAAAAGCGGTTTACCCTGCGACCTCTGTGGCGCGGTGGGCGAAGGTGCGCCTACGACGCAAGAGGTTGCGGGTTCGATTCCCGCCTCGGGGCAAATATTCGTCCGATCAGCAGATATTTGTTCAGGGTGTTCTGGTCGTTTTCTATGTATAATAAAAAATATTTATCTATGTACTCGTATATTATTATGTATATCAGTTATCTAGTACACATAACACAAGCTCTGCTTACCTTGGGGCTAGATAATGCTGTGTGAACTGTCCAGCATTATTTATTTATTTATTATTATATTTATCCTAAACGAACGAGTTGTCGCTTCGAGAAAATCGTGTAAAGATACTCGACGTACGCACTCATATTGCGTCACTCGTTTGTTTTCAAACTTTACTGACAGCAGTCAAACGCGCGTGCTGACGGAAGTGGTCTTTGTAAAACTAATGGCCAGTTCTGACCAGTATTACGGGTCCTAATGTAATGTGTAAAGCTTTGGTCTGGTGATCATGACGCACAACGCTGCGGTATGCGCCCCAACGCAGCGTCACGACGCAGCATTTACCGTCCCTGCGGAGAGGTGGTCAGTTGATTTTGCCGCAGCTACCAAGGTATATTGTCAACCCGTGACGCACACCCGCACACCGCAGCGTTGAAACGAGAATGACGCTTCGTTGTGCGGGAATACACCTCCCCACTTCACCGCGTTTGCCCCTCGCCGCTGACGCATACTGCGACGGAACAAGAGAACATTCTCGACGTTTTTCATATGATTGAGTATCCGGCACCGCATACCGCATACCGCAGCGTTGTGCGTCATGATCACCAGACCAAAGCTTTACACAGCGAGCGTTCGTGCAGTCAGTACGGGGAAAGAAGGCGGTCGCAACGAGCAACGAGACAGATTTTAGCACACAGCGTAACGTATCATGATCGATGCGAATGGTACATCGGTCCCGTAACACCGGTCAGTGCCCGGCGCTACCTCCCCGAACACTAGCGCCGCCACCTATTTTATCTTATTATTACGTCGAAGAAAGAAAATTCCAAAAATTACGTTGAGCAGATTGAGATACATATAAGAAGCTTTTTTTTAATGCCTCTGTAATAGTTTTATTTATATTTTTCCTTCAAAATATAGATCCATAGATCCATATCTACAAACGCTTTATACATTTTGGATGGATCGCTCTGCAATCTTCGGAGATAGGGGGGGGGGGGGATGGGTATATTATCGACCCCACATGACCCTGTAGGTATCTGTTAAAATTTCGACGTCTCAATTTCTATGGAAAATGTTCATTTTCATATTTTTTTTGTTAAAATCTGTACAGGCGCACGAAATCGATTATTATTTTAAATTTTAAGTCGATAGCTGCGGTAGTTGCCGAGCTATGAGCTATTATGGAGGGAAAAAAGGACAGACAAAGCGAGAAGGGTTTCGAAACCGATCTTCGAAACCATAAAAACGAGAAAAGCGTTTTAAAATCTGCTTCCTACGTTACTGAACGTCAGGGTCCAATTAAATGAGTTGTCTGGAATAAATTTTCTTTCCAGCCGTCCCTGTTTAATTAATATAACGTCTGGATAACGTTGGCATTGTTTCAAAAGCCCATTAGTTTTTTCTTGGTGCGACAAAGTTGCAACAGTTCTGAATTATTGGAGCTAAGTTTATGAGATAGGCTTCTGAAGATGGAATTGGAATTGTCACATACCTAGCATATCATCAGTATCAGCCTATGCAACTCGGTAGACTAGCAGTGGCTGGACATCGGTAAATCTCCCCAAATGGATGCTATAGCACCAAGAAGGCTTTCAAGAATCAATTCAATTTCAAAAATTCTTCATTAAAACCTTAATTAACATTAGTGTGGTACAATTACTAGCGTAAATTTAGTTCTAAAATGCACAAACATACTTAAATTAAATAAAAAACGTTTTTGAAGCTATCGCGGGCGCTTATCAAAACTTACGAAGGTATTTGAAAACTTCACGTTACAAAACATGATTACCTACTTAGTCATAAGTAGATGTAGTTTTAAAAAAATAAATAAGTATGTAGAATGATCACCGAAAGTCCGCCTCCAATCTTTTTATGTGTGGTTACCAAGCAGAAAATGCCACGGCATTATGCCCTTGTCATTTGTGTACATTCTTAAATCGTGTGCAATAATAAATAAATAATCTTCACGCCAAATTTTCTAAAAAGGCATGTACTTAGTTCCTAGAATTACATTATATTGGCAAATTTTTAAATCAGGATAGCGCGTGCGAAACCGCGGCTAAAATGTAGTCACGAACTAACATATAATATACCTATTATGATATAAATAAATAATGCTGGACATCCACACAACATCATCTAGCCCCAAGCTAAGCAGAGCTTGTGTTATGGGTACTAGATGACTGATATACATACATAATACATTACATAGATATATATTTTTTATTATACATAGAAACGACCAGATCACCCGAAACAAATATTTGTAGATCTTACAAACATTTGTCCCAAGCTGGGAATCGAACCCTCAACCAATATAATAATAATATTGTCCTCCTAGCCAAATTTCGACTATAGTGGCCAGTCTCATCGGAGACTAGCCAGATACGCAGGACATAATTATAGTGCACAAGTGTGCGCGCAAACACAGGTGCACTCTCTATTCCCTCACTCCTATAATCCGATGGGACGGCAGACCGACACGATCTAGGAGAGGTCAAGCGCAGGACCAACAGCTTAACGTGCTTCCCGGGGCCCAAAGGCATTAAGGCATTAAGATAATAGAACTTGTAAGACGTCAGTCAATGTCCAATAGACGACGGCTGCTCAAAGCACTCTAATTGGACTTCATAAGGCCTGGTGACTGCGGATATCTAGCCTGGAGATATCAAGGAGTCAGGGATAACTGGAAAGGAACAAATAATGGGTTCCGGGACGAGTACTTTACCGACTTGACGATATTATGGAAGACAAAATGACCCTGGGGGTACACTTGAAAATAATATTATTAGGATAAACCTCTCTGATTATTGTTTTATGACTATATCTGTTCCGTATATCTGTGCCTATATCTGTTCTATATCTGTTTCTACTTCAGCTGCCACTATTCAAAAAAGCTGGCACCCCAAAATAACTCTTGATATTCGTGATTATTCTGTGAACTTGACCTAAAATTATAAATTTCTTCTATACGACACGATAGTGTATTATAATTCACTGTACTGTAAGTTATTAAGACTGTTGTAGAGGCGTCCACAAGCACGTGAGCAAACTGAGGCTTAGCGACACACTAACTTGCAGATTATGTGAGGAGGCGGAGGAAACGCCTGCCCATCTTCTAGGAGAGGGCACTCTCCTAGAAGATGTAGAGGCGTTTCCTCCGCCTCCGCTCCGCAGAGCACGGATGCAAAAACGTAGCATCCATCTGGGCAAACAACTGCACAGCCCAGACAAGCTACGAGACATCACTTTAAAAACCTACAGTTCCTAGCAGCTGCAAGGGTTAGTGGCGAATTATGAACGCCGCTGCTTCGAGGCTGAACACACAAAGTGGCGATCACAATAGGCCTATCATGTCCGCAATGACACGAAAGCCTTACAAAGCAAAAATAAGTTATCACACTAATATTATAATTGCGAAAGTTTGGATGGATGTATAGATGGATGGATGTTTGTTACCTCTTCACGCCAAAACTACTTAACGGATCGGGTTGATTGCATACAGGTAATTCTAAGCCTGGAATCAAACATAGGCTACTTTTTATTCCATAAATCAGTTTCCATGGGATAGAAATCACCTTTACACATTTATAGAAATAACGCGTGCGAAACTGCGGGCATAAACTAGTTAAAAATAAAGGAATTTGGTTTAGCCTACAAAAGTATACATTGTCCTATAATTATTTATGTCATCCCAATACCATTCCCATTATAGACAGTCTGGCAGCGTTACCTCCAAAAAGATGGTGATTTTGCCATTTATTTAAGGCGCTACCCCGACCCAAATCAGCGCCACCACCTATTTTATTAAATTATTATGTCAAACGAAGGAATTTCAAAAAATCGATTGGCCAGTTTTTGCTTCCTATCATAAGCTTTTTTTTAATGCCTCTACAAGTGTTTTAGTTTGTATAGTTTAGGAAGAGATGCGAAGTTGCTCTTTTTTCCCACCATGGTGGCCAAAAAGAGAAACTTCGCATCTCTGCCTTAAGTATACAAAATAAAACTTTTACAGGGGCATTAAAAAAGCTTATGATAAAAGGCACAAACTGGCCAATAGATTTTTTAAAATTCCTTCGTTTGACTTAATAATTAAATAAAATAGGTGGTGGCGCTGATTTGGGTCGGGGTAGCGCCTTAAGCTAAAGGTAAGCCAGAGTATAAGCGATGCCGTATCCTGGTATTTCTGAGCTCCGTTCACAATGTAAAGACGTCTGAGGATAATTACTGTTCCCTAATGAAATACCTCCTCGACATCCGATCGCAGGTTCGAACAGCCTTGACTCCTGATGCTTCCAGATTATTCCGTTATTGCTTTAGCAATCCTATTCGTAGACGCTTGGTTTCGCTTGATTTCTCACTTCGCACCTTGGGTATGTGAGAAGTGGAAAATCAGATGATTTCATTGGCGGATAGATAGATAGATAGATAGAAAATTACAATACAGCAAAACAGCTTAAAAACTAACTGACAAGTGGCGGTCTTATCGCTCAAGAGCGATCTCTACCAGACAACCGTGGATATGAGAGTTATACATGCTGTAACGAAAAGTAAAAACCAAGTTTTAAGGGAGGGTTCAGTTTTGCTTATAAAACAGCAAAAGTACAGAAAAAATTGATTGATTTCACAAAATGATTAAATAGTATTTAAATGATTAAATAGTATGTAATAAGTAATAATAGAATGTCAAGTGCAATTTGTACTCGCGCACCAAGGATTCCATATTATTGTAGGACCTTGTTCCTTGCCAAATATTATGATTCAAGGTCAACGGGAAGTAGCTTAGGTACCCTTTAGGTTTTGGTCCATGGCCAGAATCAAAAGTATTATTTTAATGAATAAACTACAAATATACAACTTTCGGAATTTTCCCTTTCTTGATTAGACCTTGCTTCTTGCCAAATTTCATGATTCTAGGTCGACGGGTAGGTTATGTGTGCATGTGATTCCCTTGGAAATTTCAAAATATTTGGATAAGTTTTATTTATAGTCCCGTAAAGTTTGGTCCATTTTTTGTTTACACCCTCTATAGTATTAAATACTTATTTTCTTTCAATTTGCTGTATGAAACCTGCACTGGAACGAATAGTTGGAATTAGTGTTGTATTTGAGATCGAATAATACAAACAATACCTTTAATATTCATAACGAATGTAAGCAAGTTAACTACGAGCCTTTTTTGTGTTAGAAGAACACAAACAAGGCAGAATTCGTCGATAATTTTATAAGTAAAAAAGCTTTAAATTTCAGAAGATCATATTTGAAGAAATTGTCAAGAATTTATGTCATCTCCAGGGACATGGTAAGTAGGTACATACTGGAACGGTGGTGTACATACTTGTGGTGTACGTAGGTGTACGGCCGTAAGCCATACCTATAAGTTCTTTAGTTTTCTCTGAAAATCTAGACAGAATGTCTAAGTGTCATTTGTAGCATGCTTCAACCTGTAATAAAAGTACAATTTGAAAGGTGAAAACATCATCATGAAACTGTAATTAAAATGCTACCTCCACTGAAAAGGCTTTGGAATGAAAGTCATTCTGAAACTGACTTCATTTTACATTATGGTATGAAGTAATTACACTATACAAGTGTAAGGCTTCAACAACACTGCGAGCATAGAGCGGGCGCGTTTGAAAATTACGCGTGCTTACTCGCTCAAGACCGTCGCGCTAGGCGCCTTTAGTATGAACGCAAACGGTGGTTTCATATGTTTGATAATTCGTGCCCGCGCTCGCACCCTCGCTGCGCTCGCACTATAATTTACACTTAAGTACCTACCTAACTATACTATCGCATACAAGCTAATGGGATCTGCCCACTACACTACACAGTACCTTCAAACAAACAAACAAAAAACTTATATTAAAATTTAAATGGATCTTGGTGTGAAGTAAGTTCTCGAATCCTCGCTTTTACCATGATAAATCTTGTATGAAGATCCGAGGGATCGCAATTTCGGTTCTAAGGTACCAGTTACAAGTTCTTTTCTTTCTGGTCGTTAAAGTTAAACCTATGTTAAAGTACTATGTTAAATTTATTTATTTATTTTTACTTATTTACTTCAAGGAAGACTAAAGGCTTCAAAATTAACAGAATTACAAATTAATAAATACCAGACAGCTTATTGAAGGTTTTCACGGATAGGTGGTGGAATAGTACTATGAAAAAGACAAGAAAATGATGTGACTAGTCTACATGCATCATCTTTAAAACAAATTTTAAGTAATCAGCCAGGAAATGTGAGATGTTGTGTGTAGTTGTTGTTATATTATGTTTGATTATGCATGTGTGTGTTTGCTGAGAACACCAGTCTCATGAGACTGTTCAACATCGTGACAACACTGTACGATTGTAGTGTGGACACAATTCTGCCAGTGTTTGTTTGAAGATAGCATCACAATCATCTTGTATGGCTTGTTGGTACTACACGGCCGTGTTCATTGTGATCACAGCTTATTATAGCTCCGTTCCATTAATACGTAGTTTGGTCGAGGCAAAATGGCGTTCATCGTTTGTTGACTCCCAGGTTCCAAGTGTTTACATCAGTTTAGGTTTCATATTTTTAAATTAGTGGTTTTCTATCGTAATTCTACCAAAAGATTCTAGTTTTAAAATAGTTCTATATTCATAGAAATAGACTTCACGTAACGGGAGTCAGCTAAAAATGAACGGCACTACGTAAGTAGGTGCATATGTGTATTAGACTGTTTTTTTATACCCTAACTAGATTAAACTTCCGTCATGCATTCCAATGTTTGCGTTCATAATTACTTTGTTAACTTTCTTCCTTTATTATTCAAAAGTAGCTTTTGTCCTCAGCTTCTCATACACTAATAATCTCTGAAAAATATTACTTACACTCAAACATGAATGTTATCCAGGTCATGATGATGTCCTAGGCGAATTTCGATCAACGCGGCGGCCAGTCGGCAAGTTGGCGGACAGTGCATGTGTGCGCAAACACAGGTACACTCTTAATTCCGTCACTCTCATAATCCGATAGGACGGCAGACCAACACGACCGGGGAGAGGTCAGGTGGACCAACGGCTTAACTTCTCTTCGCCTAAAATGGCACAAACTTCGGAAAGTCTATTCCCACTAGGTCAAAATCCGCCTGTAGATGATGATATTGTTATATGATCTTGAATAGTTTTCCTTCAGAGCTATATTGTTACTATAGGCAGTCCTCACATAAACACTATTGGGCTACCATTGCAGTAAAACTAAGAGCGTACTTAGCAACAGAATTTATAGCAGAAGCTTCCTTTTTTGCTAAAACGGAAACCTCGGAATCTTGTTGGTATAGCACGAATAACTCATTAACTTTTATGTAGCATGTTTCGGTTGCATTTATTTTCATGTTCAAAACGTTTCTTTAGGGTTTTCAAAAACATATTGACGTAGAGCTATCGTATTTCAGAATAAATCTAAAACTGTGTTACAGTTTAAGAATCGACCACTCCATCGCAGCCCGTGGAGGAGATAGTAAGAGTCGACTAGGGTGGAGGAAGAGCAGTAGCTTTCTTGGGTGGTTATTTTATCCGAACTTAGTTTCCATCATTTGTTTGGGGAAGGCATATTTTGTAGACGCTTGTAAGCTTAGCACAACGGGTTTTGTTGTCAAACGAGGCCTAGATCTCAGTTTTTACGGGATGGTAAAAAAACTCGATTAATATAAAATTTTATATTTTTTCTTTGGTTCCTTGAATGAGAAATCACGATTGAGAAAAAAATCATGAAATTTCACTGATTCGCATAATTATAATATAATTACATAATTTGGTCGAGATCTTAAGAACCCTGCGATCTATTGAAATGACTTTTGTTTTAATTCATAGGTTATTACACATATTACTAATTATTTGGTTTCTTGAACAATTTTCTTCCCAAGTTGTGTAGTTTTCTGGTAAATAAGCATAAACTTGATTTTTGCGCTTACGCGACCGTTCCAAAAAACGTATGCTCTGTCCCGCTCCTATAAACGCAAAATTCTAAGCCTATCGTTTTCACAATATGGCGCGCATTGCTCCCTCTTAAGGTTAAGCTCGCCTTTGCCATTAATTTTCTAGTTTCAAAGTTTTGTGTTGCATGTTTTGAACTACAAAGAATGAAGAATCACACTAATTTTATAAAGGCAAAAATGTGTGTGTTTGATACCAGGATAGCTGGATCAACAAATAAGCTACTTTTGACCCTGGAAAAAAGCAGTGTTCCCGTAGGATGATCAAACTTATTCACCGTGGCTAACACCGCGAAGCGCAGCTAGCTAATTTATTTACTTACTAGCTTCTACCCGCGGCGTCGCATGCGTTTTTTCGGTATAATAAGTAGCTTATTGTTTAAGTTAGGCTACGTTCTAAGTGTATGCCAAATTTCATCTTGATCAGTTCAGTAGTTTTGGAGATAACCAAAATCTCACTTTTCACAAGCTTTTGGCTTTTAAATATTAGCAGGATTAAAAAAAGATAGTAACCATGTTGCCTTTTATACAAGTACCTAGAAAATTTACGCTGTATTCTAATATAAATTTGGAGATCGAAGCAGTGGCTTACAAGTAATAGAGCTACAACTGTCGAGTCTTTCATCAAGTAGAGTGCGAGACTACTTGCGCTAATTACATTGTTTATCTCATTGTATTATACATTGCAAGTTAAATAAGATAGTGGAGTACGGTACTTCTTTTGACACTTAATCTCGATTTAACTCGAGATAAGTCGAGAATAAAGTGTCACTGAGAACTAAGGAAGTCACTACTCTGTCTTGAATCGCCTGTATCCAAGATTTAATGAAATGTTGTAACCTACAATTTGTCTTTAGGTAACATAATAGGCTAAAGATGACTAGGGTTCTAGGTACTAGGGTTCACGCTTGCTAGAAAAATTGTACCTATGTTATAAAACATTAGACAGCTGGATAGAAAATACTTTATTATACCACACAAAGACAGGAAACAATATAAAAAAGATTAGAATAGAGGGAGTATAAAGGGCGGCCGTATCGCTAAGAGCGATCTCTTCAAGGCAACCTTGGGATGGACTGGACATGAAAAGAACAGAATAAACGGATGAACAAATTAGAAAGTAGGTACAATATATCCGTGAACGGAGAAACATTAGTAAATAGGTACAATATATCCGTGGTCTTGGCAGTCGCGGTGTAAGAATTGACCCTCCAACTCTGTTAGGAGACGTCATCCGTCAGTTTTGTTCGTTTTTCAAAGACCTTCTGAGTCGACTAAGGGTACCTATCATATCAAGGGCTTCTATTCCCTTGTTTGGGGGAGGTACCTTCAGCAGCGGAAGATGTATCAGCACACATCGGTAAGTACAAAAAAATTAAATTATTAATATTAATTTAATTTTAATTGTACTTACCGATGTGCCGCCGCACCCGCCCTCACGGATTGATTGCGGCGGCACATATGATAAATGATTAATTAAATCAAATCAATCCGTGAGGGCGGGTGCGGCGGCAAATTTGGCCAAGGATCTCGAAAGGCGCAAATATGCAGGTCTTGACAGAGCCTACACGTTTGCGACAAGTCGAGTCCCTTGGTCCGTGTGTTACCTAGGCTTTTTGGGTTTCTAAAAATTATGTGAGCGTCTGGTCGAAGCGACGCGTGACCCGAAAGCTGGTGAAGTATCTGGCGTAGCGCATCAGCATTGCCATACAGTGGGGCAACGTAGCCCGCTGGCTACGTTGCTCGGCTGTATGGCAATGTCCCCAAGGCGCTTCTTGGGGACGCTTTCTACTGGTATTGATGTGGATCAGTTGAGCTACCTGTAGATTGTTTGCAACAGTATGCAGTTAGCTCAATTGCTTCAATTGTAAATACTAGTTCTTATTTAATTCTATTATTTAATTGTAATTTTAATTGTAACGAGACCGCACCGAGTGGAAAGATTTGGGGGAGGCCTTTGCCCAGCAGTGGGACAAACAGGGCTAGATAAAAAAAAATTGTAATTTTCTTTATGAGTAAAGCTGTGCAGTAGTTTTGGCATGTTGGAACATTTTATCCATTGAGCTCTGCACATAGAAAACCATTTTGGGACTGATTTTATCCATATAAAAAATCCTGTGAAGGTAGAAAATAAATAATACAAAAACAGCAAATAAATGAAGTAAAAATAATCAATTGAACATCCGAATTAATTAAACAACAACAAAACTTTCTAACCTGTAAACAGAAAATAAACTGAACAAAATAAACTGTTCAAACTAAACAATTCTAATTTCGCGAAAACAATAGGCTTAAATTAATTCTGTTATGCGTATAAATTAAACTGTCGACAATAGGCTCTGGAAGGTAAATTAGTATAACTCTGATAGCGTATATCAACTAATTTACCAAAAGCCTACAAAAGAACGCCCAAGGTCTCCAAAAGTTTGTTTGTCACACTGAAACCTTTAAAAAAACTTCAATTTACCTTAGGGAGTGTAAAAACATTCATTCATTACAATTATTTCCGTGTCAGTGTTTAGTTTCATATTTTGACCTTTTCTAAGTGTACATTTATTGTATTTATGGAAATCTAGAGTTTTTGATTTTGATTTGATTTTGATCTCTGCCGTCCTTGGACATCTACGTCACCAATTGAGTTGCTGTCGCCAGGCGGTGTGTACACACGCTAAAGTCGACCATGACACGCTGAAGACCGATGTGGCGCCACGGGCGAAGGTCTGCCTGCGATGCAGGAGGTCGTGGGTTCGATTCCTGCATTGGGACAAATGGTTGTACGATCTGCAAATATTTGTTCCGGGGGTTCTACCAATTTTCTATGAATAATAAAAATATCTATTTATGTAATGTATGGTATTATGTTTATATATAACTGACGACCTGCGAAAGACTGCAGGCAGATGCTGGATGCGGCAAGCTGAAGACAGGGCGCTATGGCGTAGTTGGAGGGCGTCCTACACTACGTTTGTCGAGTTGCGGTCTCCACGCAAGAACACGTTTACCCCAGCGGTTGTCGGTTCTTGTTAAGTTAAACTCAAAAAAATATTGTAAAATATTCTGAAAGAAGTTTTTCGTTTAAGAAAAAAATATCTAACTGTTTATTAAAATTATGAGTATGTATGGTTTATTCTACAAAACATTTTTAAAAACAAAACGGTCCTAAAAATCATATTATTATGACGAATTGAATACGCCCGGTCAAAAATATTTAGGAAAAAACCTCTCAAAGATAAAAGAGTTTAGAGTTCCTTTAACTCCGTTGTATTCTTTTCATTAGTTTTATGCCTTTTTCTCTAAGTTTCTTTGACATCTCTTTGTTACATTTTTCATTGTTATTCAACGTCTTATAAAAGAAGATATTGGATCTTTTGTGCTGGTACCTATAACTTATCTCAGTACCGTTCTATGTACCTATCTATTTAACGATTTTGATAAAGGATGAAACTTACGACCTATCTCAACCTCCTCAACAGCCTGTGATGGTCCACTGCTGGACGCAGGCCTCCCCCTGATAAGCACCTTATTGGCTTTTATCTCATGGGGGGTAATGCCCATAATCCCCACGCTGGGCATGCGGGTTGGGGATCGCAGTTCGTTGGTAGAATTATTCTGCAGGGGGCGCTGCTGCCCGCCCCCAGTAGATATCCCTTAGTCGCCTCTTACGACACCCGCGGGAAGAGTTGGGGTGGTGCCGAGCCGTGGGCAAAAGCTAGTATTTTATAAAGTAATGAAGTGGTGAGGTACCGCTTTATTTTTCATTTCAACAACAAAAAAATGTATAATAATAAAAGGAATAGTATTACAATTTTACTTTTCAATGCAACAACAAAAAATACATCTTCAAAATATGTAGTAATAAGAATAAATTAAAAACGAAAACACAAATACAGCTAGCGGGATAGGAAACCTATGTAAAAAGGGTGCAAGAGGTTCGGGTAGAGCTTACTAAGTTATTGACTCTTTAGAATGGAAAATTCATTAAGGAGATTTTCAGTGTTTTTCTGTTGTTGCTATATAAAAAAATTAAGTTTGTTAAATTAAGTTTGCTAATTTGAAATTTTGAAAACATTATTACTAAATGTAGTTCAACCAGCTTAAAATTTTGTATTAATTGTATGTATGCTCATGTTGTTTTGGGCTAATAAAGCCTGATTGTGATTACCATTTGCAATGCAATGTTTGCGGTGCTCCATTGCAAATTGTACAGCGATATTAATGACTGAACAACACTATTAGCCGATTAGCAGATTCCGATTATCTGGGATGCGGATACCATACTGTTGTTTACTGAGCTATGGTTTTCATGATTGTGCTGGATATATTGCAAATATTTATCGATTACGTGATGAAATCACACTAATATTATAAATGCGAAAGTTTGGATGGATGTTTGTTACGTCTTCACGCCAAAATTACTAAACAGATTGAGCTGAAATTTTGCACCGGTGGTGTAGCCATATGCCTGAACTCAAACATAGGCTAGTTTTTATTCCATAAATCAGTTCGCATGGGATAGAAATAACCTCAAAACGTTTCTATAGAAACAACGCGTGCGAAGCCGCGAGCAGAAGCTAGTTTAAGTAGAAATGCGAAAGTCTGGATGTTTAGATGGATAGATGTTCGGATGGATGGATGTTTGTTACTTTTTCACGCCAAAACTATTGCACGGATTATGCTGAAATTTTGTATACCTCGACGATCTAGGCCTGGAATAAAATATAGGCTACGTTTTATCTCATAAATCAGTTTCCTTATGGGATAGAAATAACTTTTAAATGTTTCCATAGAAACAACGCGTGTGAAGCCGCGGGCAGATATTAGTATATAATACTGTTATACACAACCTCATTAAGGGGGTACCTACCCTCAAATTGCTTATTTTCAACTCCGTCGGACCTCCATATCTTCCAAACTACTGAATATTTAACTTTGAAATTTATATATGGTAAAGTTCAGGACTTATTCTATCGATCATATGTTTCGAAAACACGATTCCATAAAATTTTCTCGATAGAAAAAAATCGCAAAGTTACCTCTAATTTTTTACTAAAACCCTAATTTCTCAATAAATACAGATGATACGATCTTGAGATTAAGCATAGTAATTGAGCTAAGTATAAAGAACATTTTATATGTTGCCTTTTTTTCAATTAACTATTCTAATGTTTGTGGGGAGCAAATAACTACTAAAAACTTGATTTTTGGGCTTACGCCGCTTTGCTCTGTCCCGCTCCTGTGAACGCGAAATCCTATGCCTATCCTCTTCACACAATAACGAGGTAGGGTACCCCCTTAAGCCCTAAAGTCAGCAGAGCTTGTGTTATGGGTACAAGGATAGTATGTGGTATAGGTGTGCTAAATAAAAAAACCAAAAAGTTTTTGTGAGCTATCAAACTCACAAAAACTTTTTGGTATTCGACAGTATAACTTCTTGCTTACACGTACAAAAAAGAAGGTTCTGGTAAAACTTGCTTTTGAATTTTTTAGCTGAGGAGATTTAAAAAAAAGGAATAAAGAACTGGTGCTTTCACGAACGTTTTCATGATGACGGACGAAACTTGCAGTTCACGCAGAGTCAGTGAATTACCAATAACCCTGTATATATGGATACTCTAGTTCATAGCTCTGTTATTTATAAAGCTATGTTACAGGTCACAATATACAAATTACATAAAGTAATGGTACATCTACAATGGACCTTCAA
Organism: Eupithecia subfuscata; assembly: GCA_963564075.1. Taxonomy (NCBI): domain Eukaryota; kingdom Metazoa; phylum Arthropoda; class Insecta; order Lepidoptera; family Geometridae; genus Eupithecia; species Eupithecia subfuscata. The sequence goes on along the minus strand of OY751112.1, from coordinate 13,680,668 downwards.
AATACATCAATAATATTTAACATAAAATTGAATATCAAGTTTTTCTTTTTTTAGGTATTCCCTTTATTCACAAAGAAAATTATACTACTTTTTACAATTGAAAAAAATTGAGCTAACTGCAGACTGTTGCAAACAGTCTACAGGTAGCTCAACTGATCCATATCAATACCAGTCGGGAGCGTCCCCAAGACGCGAGCTGCATTGCCACGCTGTATGGCAATGCTGATGCGCTGTGCCAGAACTCACCAGCTCTTGGGTCACGCGTCGCTTCGAATATAAATATTAAGTACATTTTATAGTCATATATTCAATAATGGCATATATCGATTGAACCATCAGCCACTTTTTCAATCTAAACTTGAAGGTTCTATCGGTGAAAGCGCTTTTGTTCAATAACCATCAAAATTGCTTACAGATAAAGAACAAAAAGATTTGTTGTAGCTTTTTGTGCTTTATCTATGCCTACAACCCGACTTATTTTGTAGGCCATTTACTGACGAGTTAAGATGGAATGAAATACAGGAAGATATCAGATGAAATCTGACAAACTGCTGTTGGCAAATTTCTTCAACCTTAAAATTAATATTCTAGCTAATTTAGGTTATCAAACGTTTCATCTTATCAAAAGTACGAACCAAATTATTTCAAAAAGATATTTCCCTCGAGACTACGAAGTAAGCTGATGAAATTATGAAGAAAATTAGGTAAATATTTTCAACGGTGATTTTGGACGGCGACACAGTGTAAAAATTGATAGAAGGTCATTTGTTTCAGACGTTCTTACAGAATTTACTCGTTTAACTAGAGATCTGAGTTCACTTTGACGATAGTTGTAGTAGACTTCATCGTCACGTCTCATTTTTCTAAGAGATTTGGTACAGCGCTTCTATATTTATTTATTTAACAAAATCCACAGTCCTTATTCTACATTTACTTACTTAAAATATGTGTATTTCTTACGACCAATAACGTACATTTTATAGATGATAATTTTAAAACAGACAGTCAAATAGCAATATTTTTTAGGTGGTTAAAAATCAAAACACAAGTACTATTTTACAAAGGTATAGGTACCTATATTATAAAAACTTAAAGTGAATAAAAATAATAATAAGTACCTAACTAAATAAACTACATAATATAATAATAATACAAATACAAATGTGTAAGTGTACCCTACTTTCTACGCAGTGTCTTTAAACATTTTTAAAATATCCCTTTTAAAACCTCCCTTGCTTAAATAAAATAGATCAGATGAGTCAAATCTCTTATTATAAATTCTATGGAGTCTGCTAACTAATGAGTTTTGTGCATAGTTTGTAGATGAGCGCGAAACGGCAAATAATTTGGTGTTTCTAGTACGGGTAATCGGGGCATTTAAACGTAATATCTTACTGGCGAGTTCAGGGCAACCAACGTATCCGTTACATATGCCGTGCAAGAAAGCCATGTGCAGAAGTGTACGGCGATTTTCAAGACTTGCAAGATTATGATAATTACATGAGTCTTCGTAGTCTTCGGATATTAAAATACACAAATCCCATACAAAAGTAAGACGTACCTGTATTATTATTTTTTAATTTGCATCAAAATAAAGGGACTTTGTCGCTTAGCGACCACATCGCCCTATACCTGTATTATGCTACATTTTTGTATGGGATTAGTGTAGTTCAAAGTCCGCACTATTGAGGCGCTGTGCCAAATGTCATACAAAAATCGAACGCTAGCTAATACATAGGTAGTATGTAATTTGGACAAATAACTTTAAATTATATTACATACATAATAGTATATGTATTAGAACTACATTTTTGTATGGCATTTGGTACAGCGTCTCAACCGTACGAACTTGGAACTAGGTACACCAATTCCATACAAAAATGGAACGTACCGATTTCGGGACTATACAATCGATTATCGAGTTACCGACCGCAATGCCTCAATTGTGCCGGTAGGGGCATTACACAATAAAATATTTCTAATATTTAAACGTATCAGAGTTAGAACTACATAGTAGGTACTTACTATACGGTAGGTATCATTTAACGAGTATTTAACGCGTTAATTTACCTATTCGAACGCAATGCCTTAATTGTGCCAATAGGGGCATTACACAATAAAATATTTCTAATATTTAAACGTATCAGAGTTAGAACTACATTAGGTATACTATACGGTAGGTATTATTTAACGAGTATTTAACGCGTTAACTTACCTATTCGAACGCAATGCCTCAATTGTGCCAGTAGGGGCATTACACAATAAAGTATTTCTAATATTTAAACGTATCAGAGTTAGAACTACATAGTAGGTACTTACTATACGGTAGGTATCATTTAACGAGTATTTAACGCGTTAATTTACCTATTCGAACGCAATGCCTTAATTGTGCCAATAGGGGCATTACACAATAAAATATTTCTAATATTTAAACGTATCAGAGTTAGAACTACATTAGGTATACTATACGGTAGGTATTATTTAACGAGTATTTAACGCGTTAACTTACCTACTCGAACGCAATGCCTCAATTGTGCCGGTAGGGGCATTACACAATAAAATATTTCTAATATTTAAACGTATCAGAGTTAGAACTACATAGTAGGTACTTACTATACGGTAGGTATCATTTAACGAGTATTTAACGCGTTAATTTACCTATTCGAACGCAATGCCTTAATTGTGCCAATAGGGGCATTACACAATAAAATATTTCTAATATTTAAACGTATCAGAGTTAGAACTACATTAGGTATACTATACGGTAGGTATTATTTAACGAGTATTTAACGCGTTATCTTACCTATTCGAACGCAATGCCTCAATTGTGCCAGTAGGGGCATTACACAATAAAATATTTCTAATATTTAAACGTATCAGAGTTAGAACTACATAGTAGGTACTTACTATACGGTAGGTATCATTTAACGAGTATTTAACGCGTTAATTTACCTATTGTCATCCCTTGACCACGACAGTGTGTAAAAACCTGTTGAAACGTCGGGAAAAATAGGTATATTAACGCGATAAATACCCGTTAAAAAATATCAATAATAATGTGTTCAGATCGCGTTACTTTGAAAGTATTTATGCAGTTTAAAGTGGATTATAACGAATTTTGTAAATTTTATCATCTCTTCTCTTGGTATTTTCAAGAGACCAATATTCAAGAGTATGGTAAAGGAACACTATTTGTCCTGCTGTCACTGACCACACCCTTGTTTCCCCATTATAAAATATAGATGTTTATGTTGTCACTGAACGTATAGGTACCTGAGTCCCTATGTATATAAGTAGTTTATGTAAGTATATGTAGGTATATATATAACTTTATGTGTGTAGTGTATTATATGCGTAGTATTATATTAAAAGTATTTATTTATTTAACCATCATGAGCACACAGATCCCCTAGTACTATCCAATGATTATTTACCGAAAATTATTTCGTACCACTCTGTCTCGCCGCTATAATAATAATCGACTGCCTGGTTGGTCTAGCGGTCAGCTTGTCCAACCGCTGATTACGAGGTCTTGGGTTAGAATACCGGGTTGGGAAAATAGTTGTTATTGGTGTTTTTCTAGCAAAGAAAAATTCACAGTAGCAGCCCGGCCGGAGGGAGTCAGGAAGCTGGCGGTGTTATACCTCCGTGCCTCGGAAAGCACGTTAAGCCTTTGTTCCTGCACCTGACCTCTCCCCGGTCGTGTCAGTCTGTCGTCCCATCGAATTATGAGAGTGAGGGAATAGAGAGTGCACCTGTGTTTGTGCACACACTTGTGCACTATAATATGTCCTGCGCCTCTGACTAGTCTCCAATGAGACTGGCTGCAGTGGTCGTTTGGCTAGGAGTTTATTTATTATAATAATAATAATTCATAATCATCATCATCAACAACCTATATTAATCCACTGCTGGACATAGACCTAATGAGCGCCATAGCGCCCTGTCTTCAGCTTGCCGCATCCAGCATCTGCCTGCAGTCTTTCGCTTATAATAATACAACAAATAATACAATTTATAATAATAATTATCGTTAAGCAGTTCGTACCACTTTTTTTTCATTAAATGTAATCGTATCGTAACTCATTTATTAATTTCAGAATTTGTAAGTTTGTTTGGGAAATTTGAAAGAAATTTACGTGCATTATAATGCACTACATTTTCCGGCCATTATTCACAGGCAATTAATTTGCAATAATGGCCGCGATCTACAGATAGATTATCCCATCCAATAATGCAACATCAATGCAGGCATTCACTTGAAAATGATGTAATTAAACCCTTCCAAATCGCTCATTCAATCAGGGCAAGTACTTCCGCTACATAAGCAAGTTATCAAGTAGCAATCAACATTATTATTAACTACTAATTTCTACCCGTGGCTTCGCAAGCTTTGTTTCTATGGAAACGTTTAAAAGTTATATAAATTCCATAGAAACAGTTTCTATGGAATATAAAAAACTTTTTAACGTTTCCATAGAATCAAACAGTTACTGTTTGATGAGATAAAAAGTAGCTATGTTTTATTCCAGGCCTAAAACTACCTTAAATTTTGGCCCGGTCCATTTAGTGGTTTTGGCGTGAAAAAGTAAAAAAACATCCATAAATCTCAACGTCCAAACTTTCGCATTTTTCGCCCACGGCTTCTCCTCCGTATCTAGGCTAAAAATAAATCTTTACAATACTTAAGTACATATATTTTAATTAGAAATGGGACTAATTACAGTAGTACCTACGAACAGTAAGTTAGTAAACAATTATTAAAAAAAAAATACTAAGGCGTTTGCCCGACCCAAACTAGCAAACCTATTTTTTCTTATTACTTATAAGTTTTTTTTTTCATTTTTTTTTTTCAATTTCAAAAACCCATTTACCAACTTGTGATATTTGACATAAGCTTTTTTTTAATGCCTCTGTAATAGTTTTATTTTGTACTAGAGTCTGCCATACAGTAGGTATGGAATAATGGTTATTTCTGTTACATACAGTAGGTATGGAACCGGATTCTGGCATAAAAGATGGTATAAAAGATCTGGAATAAAAGATCGTATTTTGACATGCGAACTTACCTTTCGGTATTTTTAGGGCTCCGTACCCCAGGGGTGCCCACGGGATCGTAATACTAAACCTCAGCTTTCCGTCTGTCTCTGTGTGTAGAATAGAATAAAATAGGAAAATCTTTATTTTTGTGACATACATAATTTAACATGACAGACAGTGTGAATCCTGTGTATGTGAGTGTGTTTCTCTTGTTTCTTTTGTGAAACAGAACCAAAAAATAATATATTCTCAAGTTTGGTACGGAACCCTTCGTGCGCGAATTGAGTCACTCTTGGCCGGTTTTATTTTGTCTCATGTAACCCGGTATTCGCCGAAGTCGCTCGCCCCGGGGCTACTAGGTATAAATAGAAACCTCTTAGATATTGTTGTAGCGAAGGAATTCACCAAGGCCATTGTATTTCATGCCTCCCCACCGCCTCATACACGTGGATATACCCAGTCCTTCCTACCTTTATTTGAAGCAGCATCAGAACAGCTTATAAACAAACGGTGCGATATCGCCGAAACATGCGATGCGAATAAAACAAATGACGAACGGACAACAGTACGTCTAAATCGACCCATTACAATATGTTCTTAGACGATTCGTACTGCTGTGCAAAAGGACTAATCCAAAAAAAGCTCATTCGTACCGCGCCGCGGCTCGAACCGCTTTCGGTGAGAATCTGCTTAAGACCCGTATCAGATGTGTTGGTAAGTTTTTCATTTCATATTTTCGTAGGTCATTGGTACATTTTTTTCTGTTTTTATTCATAACTAGCTGTAACCTGCGACTTCCTACGCAAAAAGTTACTTTACCAACGTTACGCAAGTATGTTGGCTTTTGGGTGACATCGTTTTAGATTACACCTACTTGTTACCTACCCAGATTAGAGTTGTCTGATTCTTATCGGACAACTCTAAAAAGCCGGACTATGTCTACATAGTCCGTTTTTTAGGGTTCCGTAACTCAAAAGGAAAAAGAGAACCCTTATAGGATCACTTTGTTGTCCGTCTGTCTGTCTGTGAAGCAAGGTCTTATAGCACAAAAATAGGAAAAATCCTAAAACCGTAAATTTGTAGTTTATGTACTTACCCAAAAAAAAATATTGCTATAGACCAAAACCTATAAGGTGCTTCCCGTTGACCTAGAATCTAGCAAGAAGCAAGGTCAAATCGGATGTATTCGTAAGCATTAACACTCACAGTATTTTTTATTTATTATATTACTTTTAGGATTTTTCTTTCAATGCGTCTAAAAGTAAGAGGCACCGATAATTACATAGATATATTATTAGGTTAATACTTATGACAAGTTTAGCACCATTATAGGAAGGTTGGTGCCTACCTATGCTGGTGCTTATTCTGATAAGTAAGCACTTTTACTCCGTGATAAGATGCTTTCACACTGGCATGGCAATTTGCAAGGAGTCACCGCCAAAAAACATTGTAGGTAGGAACATATACCTACCTAAATATCACGTTTTAAATAACTTTAGTTATAAGTTACTTATGTTGAAAAAAAGTTAGTGCTCGCGAGGTCTACTGTAAACTAAGAACTACTAGAACATCTTTGAACTACTAGAACGTCTACAAGAACTTTTGAAAAGGTGTTAGTTTTACAAACTTCTCAAAGTATATTTTTCCTGTAAAATATAGATCCATATCCACAAACGCTACATAGGTAGGTAGGTACCTAGGAACACAGATGGGTCGCTATGCAATCTTCGGAGATTGGGGGGGGCATATTTATCCTACAGATTTTTTAAGGTATTGAAAAATATAAGGAATTTTTCGATACATTTCATGCATGATTTGTTCTGTTTGGATTATTCCTCGAAAGCACTTTCCATTTGGCGAAAATCCAACACTAAAATGAAATTGCTTTGGTAACTTTATTGACATTTTCAAAAACTTCGATTTTTCTTTTTCGAGTGTGTCTCACGAGAGTCCTGTAAGGTCTAAAGGAAATAAAGAAATTTGATTTGGCCGAGTCCGTCTTCTCTCATTCTTCTCAACTCTAGAGGTAGAACTAGGTACCATTGCGTTTGTAAAAGGGATTTATTTGCCTTTTAACGCTGTATGAAAAATAAACGCCTGCCACTGAGAGGATACGTTCTGAGAATGTATTTATTTTTAATCTAAAAAGGTTCCGCCCTAAATTGGGTATCCGTTTACCGTTTGTTGGAGGCAAATGACGCGAGTTTTCAAAGTCATGGCACAGAAGGCGTTAATAAATAATGCGTACAGAAAGGGCATTGTCTACGCGACCTATTCTGACTTCCTGTTACCACCCTATTTGACAACCTTTGTGTCGCAGCGGCCTTTCTTGCAGAAAGTTACGGGTGGAATCTCGTGCCAAAATATCATACTCCACTTAGGTACTTGTGGTTCTAGCTACTTACCTAACCCTTTCAGTGCCCATAATTCACATATCTCGACATTCAGCAAATCTACCGTCGTTGCCGTCAGCGCGTCTTTTTTCCAAGTCACACAGCGGAGAATGGTATTCTATTGAATGCGTTATTGATCAAATTCAGAACTGAGATAATAGTTTCAGGCCTACTACAAGCAAGATAGTCGAAATTGTAAACAGGTACCATCATCACAAGATCCGCTTAGACACCACAAGGATGATTTTTCTGTAAAGTGACAGATTGCCACCAGCTTGCTCGATTTTTTTTGTTTATAGACCAATAGGAGCTACGTATTTCGTAGGTCTGGTCAAGTACTAAAAATGCCGCATTACCAATTTTTAAACGTTTTCGCAACAAGCAGTTTAGCTACAGTTATCATACAATAGTTATAGACGTATACCTCCTACTCAGGCCGTGATGAAGATGCTATGAGAGCCGCAGAAGGGAACCTAGTAGAAGAAAAGCAACAACTTCCTTCTGCGTATTTTTAACACCTACATTGCGATCACCACCCGCCAATCGTGGTGACTTTGAACCCCCCCCCCCCCCCTGTTTGGGGGAGGCACGTCCTCAATGGACATAAGGCTGCTGATGAGGCCATAAATATACGTGAAAGCTTTTGTGTTGGAAAAAAACGTGAATTTTCTTCGGAATGTACGTAATGTTACGTTTTGATGTAACTCGTTTTAAATCCGTTTGGTTGGTTCTCTTTGAGCCCCTTTTTTGGTAAAACAAAAACAGATCAGAGGGATTCTATTGTAGAATTGCTTTTGAAAAGGTCATGAACGTTCGAGTTAATAACGTTCACAGCACAGTGTTACCTTCTTATTTTCTGACACTAACACATGCAAAATATGACTTCGGAAAATGGGGGGCTTATAATTATGTACCTATGTTTTATGTATGTTCGGCTGTAGGCGGATATGCCTGTTCACCGACTTTTTCGTTTGTAAAACGATTTTGATGATGTACCATAATCAAAATGAAAATTACAATCAAAATAATAGAAATCAATTAGAACTAGTTGGGGAGGCCCATTGTGTGGGACGCTACATGCGTCGACACACTTGCGCTTTCCCATCTTCCGAGGACATCCGTGAGGGCGGGTGCGGCGGCAGATTTGGCCGAAGATCTCAAGGCGCAAATATGCAGGTCTCGACAGAGCCTACACATTCGCTCCCCTTGGAGTCGAGACCCTAGGTCCGTGGGGTACCGAGGCTCTTCGGGTTTTCAAAAAACTATCTGAGCGTCTGGTCGAAGCGACGCGTGACCCGAGAGCTGGTGAATATCTGGCACAGCGTATTAGCATTGCCATACAGCGTGGCAATGCAGTCAGCATCTTGGGGACGCTTCCGATTGGTGTTGATATGGATCAGTTGAGCTATCTGTAGACTGTTTGCAACAGTCGGCAGTTAGCTCAATGGTTTCAATTGTAAATACTAGTTTAATTTTCTTTGTGAATAAATTAAAAAAAAAAAAATTTGACTAGTAGGTATTTACAATTGAAACAGATGAGCTAACTGCAGACTTTTGCAAATAATCTTTTAGATTATTGTATTGGTTTACGAATTTCGTCACCAATTTTAAAAGTTACTTCATAGTAAACGTATCGATTTCAAAAGGCACGAAAATATTTCACCAATTTCATCCAGAATTCCAGGTCAGTTATTCCAAATTAGGCTCAGAACTTTTTACTCCAATTAGCATGAGAGCGTAGATGTATGCTCAATGTGATTTTTTGCTCCTGCCATATGTAGTGTATCAGTTATCTAGTATTAAGTATATCAGTTATCTAGTACCCATAACACAAGCTCTGCTTAGCTTGGGGCTAGATAATGCTGTGTGAATTGTCCAGCATTATTATTTATTATATTTTACTAACCTATTTTAATGGCACTTAGAAATGTCGAGTAAACTGAGATTGAGTTAGTCAAATAGAGTCCCTAATATGAGTTGTGTATTAGTTTACTATGACGAAAAAAGTTATCGTCTCTTTCCATACATTTGCCGCCTCTCCCGAAGGTACAATTTTTCGGCGGGCTCTCTATTGTACCAAAATCAAAAATCAAAATCAAAAACTCTTTATTTCCATAAATACAATAAATGTACACTTAGAAAAGGTCAAAACATAAAAGTAAACACTGACACGGAAATAAAGTGATATTTTTGATTTCTGTCGCTTCGATATGTAGACTAAAGTAAAGAAGCGACGAAGAAACCTTTAGCCTGTTATTTGTTATTTTTCGAGTTGGAGCAAAACCCGTCCCAAGCTTTTTTATCCTCTAGATAATCTGATATTTTATAGTAAGCCTTTTTGCACAGCAAGGTTTTGACAATTTGTTTGAATTTATTTATTGATATTTTTTGCAACTCACTTGGAGTTTTGTTGTAGAACAAAGTTTGTCTACTCTTATGTATACCTACTGTTGCCCACTCACTAAAGCTAAGTTTTTCTGAGACCATAATCGATTTGGATGTGAATATTGAATTAAACGCATTGGTGAATTTATAAAAAAAACTACAATACGACTCATTTGGGTTGTTATGTGAGTAATTAGGTGATGGCTTAGAATCCCAATCCAATTTCAACCGTTCAAATCGACTTGTGGTCACAGGTATGTATTTTATTTTCTTTTTACAATTATTATTTTTCACTTGTATGTCTAATTGAATTAGTTGACCTAAGTGGTCTGATTTTAAATTGCTTATTATTTTTTTACTAATAAATTTATCATTTTGGCAAATAAATATATTATCTATACATTTTGCTGAAGTTTCAGTAATTCTAGTAGGTTCCATAAATAATGGCCTTAGATTATAAGAGTTAAATAGGCAGTCCCGCTGCGGCATTCGTACGGGCAGGTCGCTTTCGCTTCTCGCAGCGATGTCGGAATTATCCGACACTATGGATTTGGAGGATAATGAAACCCAGTTAGCCGATAATTTGGAAGAGAACGAATTCATGCCGTTGCCGCAAACTCGCGAGGGGAGAAAACGTATCTTAAAACAGGGAGAAGAGGAGTTGAAAAATGTTGAAGAAGAATGGAAAACAGTCTATGGTAGGAAGCAAGTGAGAACTAGAAATCAACAGTACGAAGAGACAAGTAGGAATGAGGACAGCACAAACAGAGAAATTATAATAACATGTGAACAACAATTACCAAAACAATTTGCATTAGCGCGCACGCTCAAAGAACATCACATTACTGGTATCACATCAATAAGATATGTAAATCCATTCAAAATTAAAATTCTGTTCGAAAATGAAACTGATGCTCTGGACCTAATTTCTAATGTGGACCTCGTGAACAAGGGCTGGCGAATTCACAAAAAATCAGAAGTTGGTTTCTCATACGGAGTGATAAAGGACGTTGACTTAGAACTATCGGAGGAAGAAATTAAAAACAACATTACGTGCACAGATACAGAACTGGTTTCGGTAAGGCGCCTCAACCGTCGAGCGAGAGATAAGGATGAATGGATTCCCTGCGAATCGGTTCGTCTCTGTTTTAAAGGATGTCATCTACCGTACATAATTCACGTACACGATGTGAAGGTGTATGTTGATCCGTACGTATTTCCGGTATCGCAATGCACCCTGTGTTGGCGTCTGGGTCATTCGGTCAAAACTTGTGTAACTAGAAAGGTAAGATGCCCCAAATGTGCTGGTGACCATGATAATTGCAATACGGAGGAATTTAAATGTGTTAATTGCTTTGGGAGACACATGGCTTTAGCAAAAACATGCCCCGCTTTCATCAAAGAAAAACGGATACGACAGATTATGGCAGAACACAATGTAACGTATGACAAAGCTATCCCGATGTACGTTGAAGTAGTCCCCAGCGTTCCTCGGCGTACCTCACCGCAACCTGCACCACGCTTCGCTTCTCCGTCGACTTCAAATCAAAACATTCTACCCTCCGATCAGAGACCTAGCTATGTTGATATAACGAAAAATTCAGCGACTACAAGACAAACACAACCCGATAAAAGCCCAATATTCCAACCCTCCAAATTACCTAAAAAAAAGGCAAACTCAGAACGCTTACTACAATGGGATTGCCCCTCTATGGACGAAGAATACCCCCTTGATCAGACCCCAAACCGAACACATTGCGAAAATGACCCATTAACATTTAGCGAACTATTTACTAGGATAAAAGAAGTCGTGTTTATGCAAAAAATGAGTATTCAATCGAAACTGAAAAGTGTGTTCGAATTATGCGCTGAGTGGATAAGTGTAGTGGCGGAGGGCCTCATAGCTGATTGGCCCATCTTGAAATTTGTTTTTGGTTCTTTTGTCAGTAACAGCTCTCAGCCGTAAATAGTCCATCTTTGGACTTAATAGGCTATTTATTGTCAATGGACACCGGAAACAAGTTATCAAGACTTAATATAATTCAGTGGAATGCACGAAGTATTATACCCAAATTGTTATCTTTTGAACAGTTACTCCTCCAAGAAAAGGCCCATATTGCAATCGTAAGCGAAACCTGGCTGATTTGTGACAGTGTGCTAAAAGTAAGTAATTATAATATTTACCGAAGGGACCGCAGCGATAATTACGGTGGCTTAGCAATTTTTATTCATAAATCCATAAAGTCTCAAATGGGCACCTTATCAGTAGGTAACTCGAAGATTGAAGTACTTGTAGTAAAAGTTTACAACTGCGATAACATAGATAATATTGTTGCTATATATTGCCCGCCAATGCCTGCGCGAACTAGTCAGGGAGATTGGGACAGTTTACTTACATCATTTAGCAGTAAAACAATAATGTTAGGTGATTTCAACGCCCATCATTCCGATTGGTCTAACAAAACAGACACGAGGGGTACTTATCTTTTTAATTCAATATTCGATAGTAATTTTGTATGTCTCAATGACGGAAGAGAAACACGTGTTAGCCTAGTAAACGGACTACTAAAGAAATCATCCCCAGATTTAGCTTTGATAACCTCAGACATTGCGGTACATTTCAATTGGAATGTTCTCAACGAGAACCTGGGTAGCGATCACTTGATAATTAAAATAAATTCACAAGACTATATACACTCCAAATTCATTAATAAAAGAAATTATAAGAAAGCAAATTGGGAAGGATATACAACGACTTTAATGGATATTTTTGACGGCTTAAATCTATCAAATGATCTTCAAGAATCCTATAACTATTTTATTGACAGTTTGAACTTGGCGGCTGACTTACACATACCTTTTATAAAAAATTGCGTTAGCCCTTCCTCTAATTTTAAACCCAAGTCTTTCTGGACTCCAGAACTATCTAGGTGCGTGGCATTGCGTAGGTTGGCCTTATCTAAATTTAGACGAAATCCTACTCCAACTAACTTAGACCAGCTTAATGACAAAATAAGAGAGACTCAAAAAATGATCCGCCGGGCTAAAAGTGATGATTGGCAAAACTTTTGTTCGTCGGTAAATGCAAAAACAACTTGTTCCCAGATGTGGCAGCGTATGAAGTGGGTAAAAGGTTACAGATCTCAAAGACAACACATTAATAAAGAACAATCATATAATTTACTCCGTTCTCTCACTCCTGATTATGTAATCTCAAGTCAGCCTTTTTTCTCTGACTCATCCTCAGAAATAGATGTGGATATCTCAATGCAGGAGCTAGAAGCATGTATTAAAATTAAGGATACATCTCCTGGATGTGACGGTATTTCATACTCTATGATAAAATGCCTCCCTTGTAATGCTAAGACTGAATTACTTAGATTGTTTAATTTATTTTTGAAACACAGTTTCGTCCCGTCGCAGTGGCGAGATATCGGCATTGTTGCCATACCTAAACCTGGACGTGATGTAAATCTAACTTCGTCGTTGAGGCCCATATCCCTGCTTTCATGTATTTGTAAAAATTTTCACAGTATTATTAATAAACGTTTGGAATGGCACGTGGAAAAAAATAATATACTTTCAATTCATACAACGGGTTTCAGAAAAAGTAAATCTTGCTTAGACAATTTGAGTAGTCTAGTTTCGAGGGTACAGATAGGCTTAACGGATGGGTTGCAGACTGGTGGTTGCTTTATAGACATTGAAAATGCCTACAACAATGTAGATATCCCTACATTAATAGGTAAACTAATTGAAATTGGCGTTGGTAAAAGAATAGGCTCATACCTATGGAATTTCCTTAAAGAAAGACACCTTAAAATAAATATCGATGATACATATATATCTAGAATTACAGGGCTTGGTTTAGCCCAAGGTTGCCCACTCTCCCCTTTGCTTTTTAACATTATAACCAAAGATATTTGCCACTATTTAGAGAAAGACGTTTTTATTTCACAATATGCTGACGACTTCGTGATATACAATCAGTTTAACAACACGACTATAGGATCGTCACAACTTCAGAAATCAGTGAACGAACTGCATATAAAACTCTTTAATTTAGGCCTTACCATCTCACCTAGTAAAAGTAAAGTGTGTATTTTTAGAAGAGGATTTTCTAGAAGTACAATAAATATAAACATAAATAATACTCCATTGGAAGTAGTAGATTCCGTTAAATATTTAGGTCTTTGGTTGGATCGTAACTTAAGGTGGAAAAAACATGCAAACGAAACCAGACAAAAATGTCAAAGCTTTCTAAATACCTTTAAAATGTTGGCAGGCTCCAACTGGGGTGTTCACCCCTGCCATCTGAGACAATTGTATATTGCAATTACACGAAGCCGTCTTGATTTTGGTAGCTTCCTTTATGATAACTGTTGTCAAACCCATGTTTCTAAACTAGATAAGTTACAAAATCAATTTCTAAGAATTATTGGAGGTTTTATAAAAAGCACACCTATCCACGCGATGGAATCCGAGTTGCACATACCACCCCTTGCATTCCGTAGATATTACTTGGGAGGAAAATACTATCTAAAAAATAAATCTTGTAATGATAACACCATTGTTAAATTACTGAATGATCTGTCTGGACTAGTAAATAAACCTTACTGGAGATATAAGAAAAAACCGTTGCTCACTAAAGTACATAATGATTTGAAAGCAGAATCTCTTCACTGTAGTAACAAATTAGAAATGTTCACATTAAATACTTGGGTTAGTAATATTAACCTACGAGATGTTCTCGAACCACATTTAGAAATTGTAAATAAACCAAAACGGCATTATAACCCCTTAGATTTGAACATAAAATGTACTAACTACCTTATAGGTAAATATCGTAATTTTTACAAGTTGTTTTCCGATGCTTCGAAGTCTGTCTACGGAATAGGCGCAGCCTTTTTAGATGCAGAGACCGATAGCTACATAAAACTTTGCATACCTACCAACGTTATATCTATTATGAACGCTGAGCTAATAGCAATATCGGAGGCCTTATCTTATGTCGAATCAGCGTCAGCCGAACAATTTGTTATTTATACAGATTCAAAAAGTGCTATTCAACATTTATCACGCTGCTCAACTGGTTCAAGTTTTCGTGGCATTCCATTGTCTTATAGTATTTTAAGAAGTATTCTTAAAATTAAATCTCAAAATAAATGTATTAAGATTCAGTGGATCCCATCCCACACTGGTTTGATGGGAAATGAGTATGTAGATCGTCTCGCTCGAGAAGCGGTTCAGGATGGCCAAATATATGATTGTTTACCTAACTGGTCCGATGTAATACCTGTCTTGAAACGTCAGTATTATAAATTGTGGTCAGAGCATTTCGACGAAAGATCTCTAATGAAAGGTATTTGGTATAAAACAGTACAACCGGCGTTGCTACGATATCCATGGTTTGACCGATGTGGGATGAGTAGAAAAAGTGTAAAAGATATGCTAAGGCTTCGTTCTGGTCACGTACCACTTAACAAATTTGCGTATTTAATGAAAAAATCTCCTACTCCTAATTGTGAGTTGTGTAATAAAGTTAAGGATGTGTACCACATTCTCATGGAATGTGCCCGGAATGAAGGTCTACGCAAGCAGTTATTTAAAAATGATCCTTGTTTTTGGCAGGTAGGAGGCTGTAACAGCTTCTTAGCTAATCCTCTATCGGAGGAAGCTGGGAAACTGTGCAACCTGTATCAGCTGGCAATTAAAACACGTGATTAAGGTTTTGTGCCATTTTTCCCTTTTGTACCTTACTTATTCGTAGTTTAATTTGTTTCTCTAACTGTTTTTTCTGGTGTCTTTTGTATTATTATAATTTGTGTACTTTTCAAGGGATGTTCAAATAATTGAACAAACCCTAAATAAATGATTTAAAAAAAAAAAAAAAAAAAAAGAATTAAATAAATTAGTTAGTCTACTACTGAGGGAGTAAAGTTCTAAAAGATCAATATTAAAGTCTCAACATACCAAGAGATTTTTATTAGATTTTGATATTTTAAATAAGATATCATCCATAATTTTTTCAAATATTTCAAAGGAAGCTGATGGTGGGCTGTATACGCTTACTACAATAATTTGCTCCAACTCTACACATGCTACTTCAATGTGGCTTTCAACGGATAAGCATATTATGTCCTTACGGTCTTTGAATTTCATTAATTTGTTTAGTAATATTAATGAGCCTACCTACGCAATACGAGTCATCCTAGCTGACAGGTTAAAGTTATCAAGAAGGCATAGCCACCACCATAATAAGGGCAACTAGCTGGAAGGAGAAAGAAAAAGAAAGAGAGAGTTAGTGAGACCTTTCCCCTCAGCACACAGACCACCACTGCTGAATGGGCCTACCCCAAACAAGTGGTTGTGAATAGTCACCACGCTTGGGCTGGCAAAATGAGTAGGTGGTCATCTCATCCACGCAAACTCATCCACTTCGGATGAGTTGACCCCTGGTGATCGTAATCGAGGTGTTAAAATACACTAAAGGATGCTGCCGATCCTCCTCTAGTCAAATTCCTCCTTCATTAGTCGAATCTTACGACATGCACGGGATGAGTTGGAGAGGTCGATTCTTAAACCACGACGTCCAAGGCTAGTGAAGACGGAGTAAAACATTTATAAAAGCTAAAACTGAACTAAACTCAACAACAACAATAAACTCAACTCAACAAAAACGTTGGTGTTCTTCCAACACAAATAAGGTTCATAGTTAACCCGTTTACATCCGTAATGAACAAAACTCATTCTTCAAGACAACAACAATATTGAACGTTCATATGTTATTCAGAAATAAACTTTTTTCCTTCAACAAAACACGGAGCAGCCAAAGAAACTTTCATCAGAAAATCACCGAAACATTACGGCGAACATTGCGTTGCTAATATCAACAATCATAAAAAAGTCGTTACCAAAAATAAGGCGGAATTAAATTCAAATCACATCAAAATACGGGAAACAAAATAAGTCCAAGTTTGGCGGAGTTTTCAGCCACTTGGCAGGGGCAAGCGGCGGTGTTTGCCATAACTCACAAGAGATAAGAGAGGAGGTAAGTAATGTTTTTGGCAAGTTTGTTAAGTTTTGGAAATGTGTTCACGGTCTAAGAGTAGGTTAAGCTAGATTTTTTATTATCTGCAAATTGATAAACAATCCCGCAGTACAACTTTCTGTTCAATTATAAATACAATTTAGATTACTTGTCGATTTGAGATCCTTTCTTTAATAAATTCGAGCTTTTGTCCGCGGCTTTCCTGGCGTATATTTCGTATAATAAGTAGCATAATATCTAAGTAAGGCTATGTTTCTTATGCACGCCAAATTCCATCTTGATCTGTTTAGTAGTTTTGGAGATATGGTAACAAAAATTTCACATTGTACAAACTTTCGCATTTATAAGTAGTAGGATTTAATTGCTTAAATTTAATTTAATTGTTAACAAATTTTTTTTTATTTTAGTTAAAAAGAAAACAAAGAAAATTACAAAAAGAAACAATAACAAACAATAATAGAAAAACAATCTACAGGTAGCTCAACTGATCAATATCAATACCAGTCGGAAGCGTCCCCAAGACGCTGGCTGCATTGCCCCGCTGTATGGCAATGCTGATGCACTGCGCCAGATACTCACTAGCTTTCGGGTCACGCGTCGTTTCGACCAGACGCTCTGATCGCCTCGGTACCCCACGGACCTAGGGTCTCGACTTCAAGGATATAATGGTTATAATGGTAAATTTAATATGGTGTTAAAATAAATATCTAATATTAATTATTTTTGCTCTTTTATTTCATATCATAATTATATGAAAACTTCGTCCTCGGGATAATAGAAATACAATGTAGTAACGCCTCTAGTATAAGCCAGTCCGCACTAAATTTGAGATCTAAGCAAAAAATAATTAACACTCCCATCCAGCCCTACGTTGAAATAGGTTATAATATTAAGCCTCAAAATTAGGGTAATTATTAAGTGTGAATGACATTGTGGATTTGAACCTATGTAGGACCATTTTAGAAAGGTTGTAAGCACCACGAATGGCTGCAAGACAATATGTTTAGAAATATAGGTCACCACTTCTGACTACCACTGTACCTTACAAACATTCATTAATCCATCCAAACTTTTGCATTTATAAAGTGTGATTTATTTAGAAGCAGTTTGTTTTTAACTTGGACCACATAAAAAAAATCGGTCCACTTGGAGTAAATCCAGCTCCGACGATTATAAAATCTATAAAACGAGTTAAAGCTTGTTTTCAACCGAAAAATGGAGCATACAGTTTTATTTTATTTAATCCTAGACATGTATCATTGTTTCCTATTGAAACAGAAAATACTTTTGGGTTTATTTACTTTATTCCACGTTGTTGTGCTGACTTTTTATAATAACAATTTGTCGGTCTACCATACCATTGGAATATGTGAGTAAGGGAATCAAGAGTGCACCGGTAATTGCGCACACACTTGTGCACTAAAATGTGTTCGCGGTTAGTCTCTGTTCATACTGACCACGGTTAAATAAGGTTATTTTAAAAACAACTACAGAAAGAATATATTTATTTGTAAACACTTACACAGAAATACACGATAAACTTTATGAACCAACTTTATGAAACAAATTGCTCAGTGATCAAAATATATATCATAGGATAAATTAAAATGTAATTGGCACACGAACACCGTGCGCCTATCTAGGCACAAATAATAAAAGCTTTGTATGAATTAATTGTGAAAAATATTTTGTTTTAGACTTCGTAAATCGGATGTAGAGATGAGTATTAAAACTCCTGTATTCATCAAAAATAGCTTTAAACCCTGAGTACTCTCGTAGAAGGAAGGAATTCCTGTGGCTCCCAAACGAATAATTTATTCATCGTGCTTTAAGTGCGCACATACCATTCCAAAGTCTTATGTCTGGTTTGCTACTTGTGCCTCTTTTCACGCCACTCCGGCACAATGGTTTCAGGGGAAGTATAAATTGTAACTTCACACAAATATTAGAAGTGCACACTGGATGGAAAACTTTGAATACAACAGACGCGACGAACTTGAGACAACGTTTTTATGAGCAAAGAAATGTGGATGTGGCAAGAAGAAGGTTGTTAATGTGGTTTCACAAGGAATATATGGTCTTTTGTCCAGATAAATCGACCTAGTCCTAGTATCGCTAGTTGAAATCAAAGTATTATAGTTATGTCAAAATAAGTACGAACAACGAGTTTTTTATTCATTTTATATCAGGCGATTAATTTTTCGCCCAGGAAGCCTTAGATCTATATTATTATTAAAAAAAATATACATAATATCCATCCTCTGATGTTAAGGTGAGTAAGTTGTTTTAGGACTAGGGAACTTAAACTACATTTATGTACAAACAACTTACAAACAACTTACTCATGTTATGACATAATTATTTCTTTCTTTTAGTTAAGTATATTTCACCAGCACGGTGGCGTGGCGGCTCATCACATCAGCCTCAGGTGGGTTAATCTTACAAGTCGTGGAAATAAAGATTGTGATATAAAACGTTATATGGCCCATTTAGATCACATTATTTGACAAATCTAAGCAGAACTGCAGGCTGATCCAGATGCTGGATGCGGAAAGATGAAGACAGGGCGCTATGGCGCTCAATAGGACATTCCTATGTCTAGCTATGGACTAACGCTAATGACATTGAAGCGGTCTTTTGTTTCTTGTAGCTTATGAGACACAATGTCCGCCGTTTCTAACCGTTCTAAACCGATTGGCTAGCATCTGAACTCCTACACAACTTCAAATTGGAATAGTTTAGTAGGATTCCAACCTCCGTGGCAAAGAAACAAACTACCCAGGCAAGTCAGAAGTATTCCCGGGACGTACCGGTAACAAAATGCCACGGCCTGATTGCGCCGCACTTTCACGCAATCATAACTTGCTAGTTGCTACTTTGTTTTGCAAAGATAAGGAAACTTTGGAAAAGTTTTGCTTAGTAAAATATGTGACAAAGCGAAATCAGGAGCGTACGATTTTAGCATTATTTGGGGATAATTGGAATGAGTCATGTTCTATTAATTACTCCTCTTATATATTCCTTCTTATTTTATTTTTATTTTACTTCTGTCGAACACCAATTTGGTGTATAAACCTCCATGAACACAGATAAAGACTCAAGAGATTATGATAAATGATCGTTATCTATTTGATCAAAATCTCTTCAGCTGTTTCAGCTGTTCAAGTACTCGTTTTTGTTCTTAACCCTTAATTACTTGCGTGGGATGTTTTACACCCTTAGCGACTATTTGATTGTCTCTAGAAGTCAAAAAGATATATAAAAATCTCGTGTTACGGTGTTTGTGCTGACACTCCTCCGAAACGGCTCGATCGATTTTTATAAAAAGAAATAAAGCACCCCACGCGAGTACTTATGCAAGTTTTTAGGCGATCGTAACTAAGGGTTAAAGATAGCCTTAGCCCTATCAAATTATTAAGAAGTAATCAATTTAATTCACGAAATGAATGAGCCTTTTCACTCATTTTGTAAAAAAAACGCTCGCTACGCACTCGCCTCGCTTTGAAATCGCTCACAAATCGCTAGTGTGTTTATTTATTTTATTTATAAAAAAACAGTAGTTAGCTCACAGTCTAACTAAAGCAAAGCACTAACTACGCTAAATACATATACCTATTAGAACTTTAAGTAATTAAAAATACAGTACACAGAAATTATCTCTAAATTATACATAATAATAAAATAAAAAAAATTAGGAAGTAAAATTAAATGGAACATGAAAAGAAACATTATGCTAAGCAAAAATTGAAAAAAAAAAACATATTTTACACAAAAGATGTGATGTAAGGCATAAATAGATATGACTTAGACTATCGTTAAATGTTGTCGACATGTTGACAACTCCTGTAAAAACCATTGAGTAGTACGAGAGCTCTAAGTGTGGGTGCGTTATTGGCGTGTCTCGTGCGTGCTAAGGCTCTAAGCCGGATAAATTTTAGATAACAATTGTTTGTAAGGTGTACAAGTTAGAACACCAAAAACTATGGGAGCGTCGAACAGACTGCAAGCATACTAAATCAATATTCCCCTCCATAGACAGGAAAACCAAAAACACGATGCTCAAGATGAGCCGCGAGGACCTGAGAACGATGGTGGGTATCATCACAGGTCATTGCGAGCTGAACCATCATCTTTTCAAGACTGGAGCCACAGACAGCAGCTTGTGTCGTGGCTGCTTCCAAGAAGAAGAGACTGTGGAACACGTCATATTACACTGCACGGCCACAGAGGAAGCCAGACGCAAGACGGTGCTGAAGGGTCTCATTGAGGAGTCAACCTCGTCTACACCCACAGGGAAGCTGAAACTAAGCTGTCAGTCACCAAAAGTCCTGCTCCGGTACTTCAAGGAGCTGGGCTGGTTAGGGCCAGCTTAGGCAGAGGGATAATGCACAATACACTCCCATGCGAGATGTCCGTGCAGATCTCAGTTCCCCCCAAACAGAATTAGAATTAGAAGGTGTACGAGTTCGTACACTAATTCCTACGCCAACCAGTGATTAAAAAAATAACTGATTCATTTCAAATTAACTTGGGTAGGTATCATGTCAGGTGCATTCACAACATGGAGCCACGTTGTGAATAATGCTCCTGACACGTGATGTCAATAAATATTTCACGTGTGTGTATGTTTTATTCAAGTGAACTAATATAGAATTATTTTGTTAATTTTGCATAATTTCAGGAATTCCGATGTCCACTGCGTATTCTAAATTTATTTAGTAAAGTAATTTGCCTAATTTGGCTTATCATTGGTAATTTTGAAGCTAATTTGTTGCTATTTTCTGAATTGATTCAGTCGAGTGGTTTTGAATTTGATTTAATAACGCAGTGACATTTCGATGCGCGGTAAAACAACGTGAATGAAATGTAGTACTTTTGTTAAGTTGCTTTTAAAAGATTACGAGATGGAAATGTTGCCAAATGGGAAGGAACCTATTAGTAATAAATAGATTTTTCGTATAAATATAAATAGAGTTTATAAGTAATAAATATATTTTTCTACTTCATTTATTTTTTTCTTGGGCTAAGGTGTGGTTTCACTACCAATCTAGTGGAAAGAGTAGTGGATCTACGGCAGCTGCTGCAGCCCATTGAATAGAATAGAATATAAAAATATTTAGCACACTTACCACACTGAAAAAAAAGTAAAAAAAAAGGTACCCTTAACACAACAATAAAAGCTGCATAAAACAAACAAAACTTCGTAAAATAAGTGCTTTAAAACTAAATTTAAAGAAGAACTCTACGAGTAGAGTTTGATGAAATAAATTGGTCTTTACCTAGTGCGTGGCTAAACAGGTCCAGCCTCAGCTTATTGCCGCTTCCGCCCGAGGACGGAAACAACGCTGGTTTTCAGTCTGAACCTCTGGGTGACGTCACATTACGAGTTGGTATAAGGTTTACAAAAATCAAAGTGCAACAACGTTTAACAAACGGGAGTTTAGGTAGTTGCCAATCCTACGAATTATTATAAAGCTGAAAGTTTGTGAAATCTGAATTTTTGTTACCTAGGATCTCCAAACCTACTGAACAAATCATATAAATATATAAATATAAATCATAACTTAGATATTAGGCTACATATTATACCGAAAATACGCGTGTGAAACCGTGGGCAGAAGCTAGTATTAATACAAAGCAAAATGAGTGCAAAGAAATATGTGATATAAGAGCGGTGAATTATGTAAAAACATGGTTGTTGCAAGTTTAAAAGAAAAACTGAATAGCATGCATAATTAAAGAACATATAATAAAAATGAAATAAAATATTTCGTTATCATTATCACATGAAGCAAACAAATGAAAGCGTTCAGAGTATGTAGGTATATAGGGTTTTCTAGGACCTTTTTTGATCAGATAATAGTTTTTTAAAAACTTCGATTTGAATGAATATAATGATTTGATTGAGGTCTCAGTAATCGCTTGTCATTTCCTTTTGGAACCACGCTTCGTCGTAAGCAACAACTCTTTCCGCTAATGTTTTATCAGTACTGGCGGTCACATCTGTCGTTTCCGTTTATGCCTTACAAGTCATCTACGTAAGTGCAAAAAAAGAACGCTACCAAAAACCATCCTTCGTGGATGTTTCATTTCATTTATTCCACCGGAGGCAGGTACCTACATGTTTATACACTTGATGTCGTTAAAATCTAATTCACTTACTATTGCATTATTAAACTTAATACTCAATTATGATTATTTATAAAACACACACAAGTTTTTTGAGAGGGAAGGAAACACCATAAGAGGACTTTCTTTCATTTTGAGCGCTAACTTAACTTGCTAACCCTACTTTATTTAAAAAAATATGTGACGTGAGAATTTAGGAAAAAATTACAATATCTTCACTTGTTTTTTTAACGCATTTAACGAGTTTACTTTCAATGTATGGAGTTTACAGAAATGTGACGAATTTACTTTGTGGCAAATGTACAACAACCCTGAATAAGTATACGTATGGTAGAAACGTGCCTTCATAAATGTAGAACACACCACTTCATTATCTCTGCGCAGTATGGTAGGATAGTCGCGGTGTGATCGTTTTGCTAATTGCGTCGCGTTCCTGCAACACAGATAGGCACTGCCGATGTTGCCAACGCATATAGGCACTGCATTGCATGTTTGAGAGGGTCGTTACCAAGTGTGTTTTCCTCAAAATAGTTTCATTTGGGTAGTCAATGACAATGGCTAAGCAAGATAAAAAAGCTTCAACGAAGCTTGTTCTCGCTCTTAAATGCGTTTCTATCACACTAATATTATAAACTAGCTTCTGCCCGCGGCTTCGCACGCGTTGTTTCTTTAAACGTTTAAAGGTGATTTTTATCTCATGGGAACTGATTTATCGGATAAAAAAAAAGGTATCCTATGTTTGATTCCAGGATTAGAATTACCTGTACGCAAAATTTCAGCCCGATCCGTTTAGTAGTTTTGGCGTGAAGAGGTAACAAACATGCATCCATCCATCTATATCATACTACTCATACAAAGTTTATTTTATTTATTTTTTTATATTTACGTCTTAGGGATAACAAACAATCATACTTAAATATTAACAGATTATCTTAAGTAAATGGAATCGGTAGCTGAGTACATATACCTTGGTCGTAAGATAACATTGGGCTATGAAAACCAGACCGCGGAAGTAGACCGGAGAATCGCACAAGCCTAAGCAGCATTTGGCGCTAACGGCTAGCAGACGCTACGTGGCAAACTACCACTGCACCTAAAAGTCATTTTATTTGAGCAATGTGTGATGCCCGTGGAATGGATGCGTCACGTTGGACCAGGAGAGTCCTGGAATGGAGACCCAGAGCTGACACCCGAGGACGAGGCCGACCACCGAATCGTTGGGTAGACGACATCAGACGGCACGGAGGACATGACTGGATGAGACGGGCTCAAGATCGACAGTAGTGGAGACGAAGGGAAGAGGCCTATATCCAAGACTGGATCAAGATGAGGCCACCATGATGATGATGATTTTAAGTAAACTAATTAGGTACTAAAAGTATGACCAGCCCCGTTATCCACAAGTTACATAAGAAAGAAAGGGGTGGTGTTAGTGAACTTATAAAGGTAAACAGCATTTATGTAAAGAATGTTTAAGAATTAGGACCTGGCCTCTTCACAAACGTGTTCGTGATGATGGGCAGAACCTGCAGGTCACGCAGTGTCAGTGAATTACCAGAAACCCAATGGAATAATGGAATAGCAATTTGCAATTGTTTTCAATAATTTGTCATTTTATGTTTATTTTTTGTCAGCTTACATTATATTAACTTATAGGTAATTATTATCTATCAACTTTAATCCTAGTACTCAACTCAACAGCCTGTATTGGTACACTGCTGGACGCAGGCCTCCACCTGATAAGCGCCTTATTGGCTTTTATCACATGGGGGGTAATGCTCATAATCCCCACGCTGGGCATGCGCGTTGGAAATCGCGGTTCGGTGGAAGAATTGTTCTGCAGGGGCGCTGCTGCCCGCCCCCGGTGGATATCCCTTAGTGGCCTCTTACGACACTCGCGGGAAGAGTTTGGGTGGTGCAAATTCTACCACACAGCGTACAGTAACTATTTGAAGAAAGAAAACATGAATAAGGGCGCTAATCCGACCCAAATCAGCGCCACCACCTATTTTATCTAATTATTATGTTAAACGAAGGAATTTTCCAAAATCTTTTATGGAAAATTCCTTCAAAATCCTTTTCAAAATTTTGCGTTTTGTGATACCTATCGTAAGCTTAATTTTAAAGCCTCTGCATAAGTTTAATTTGTATAGTGTAGGCAGAGCTCACCATCGTGGGTTAGCGCCTTACTGATTTTCTGTGCATTAAAAATTATATTCACCCACCGACTTTTATGTATTCACCACGTGTTTCCCGCATCAAATCAGTATGCATCCCAAAACTTTATTTTTCCTGTAATCTTGACCTGAAAACATAAACAGCGCAAGGCTAACGACATAAAACGTCAAAACCCACGAAGCCTTCGCCGTTACGTAAACCGGAAACTGTAACCACACCGGAAGTGTAAGATTACCCGACCAATAAAGTTGACAACGCACCCCTAGATCCGAAACCGATATTTTAACGATATGTGTTTATGGTTAGTATTGTATCGTATAACAGCAGAGATAGGCTTTCGGAGCACAATAATATTCACATGAATATTATTGAATTGAGATGATTATCTTCACACTATTTCGTATTTATGTGGCGCAACAAACTTCAGTAAGCATTTAGTACTTGTAGGTATTTCACTGAAATCTGTATGTACCATTCCTACTACCAAATCATAGGTTTCTTCGACTTTTTTCGGTATTTTGCTCTGTTAAAAAGGTGTTATAGTGGTAACTAAGCTTCTCCAAAGCATCAAGATCATTCCGCCACCTCAGTCCGAGTCAGAAACGGTGTATTTTTCTTAAAAACACCTAGAGACTAGAAAAATAATAAATTGTTAGTTCATCATCATCATTATCCACAACCTGACTTCACCCACTGCTGGGCAAAGGATAACAGAACCTCCAACTTTTGACACAAAACCTTTCTGATACAGTTTTATACGTTATCGAATCGAAATCCAAAAACACGTCCCCGCGTCAAAGAGTCACAGCCAGAGAACTAGTCGGTGCTTCTCTCACCACTGATGATACTTCAGTTTGACGTCACAGAACTTTTCTTTTCAGCCAGTACATTTGAATAAGTTTTGACAACCATTTAAATCCATTGGCATTCGAAATTCAAAATCATTCTTACTTATTTCGAAATACAAAAACAAAAGACGGGGTGAAGATAGAATTCTACTCCTGAAATAGAAAATTAACTATGTTATATAGGGTGTCACGTAATGGGTGCACTAAACTACGTAATGACTCCAACTGCTGAGCGGTTTTCGAATCAGAAACTTCGTTGTTGGTTTTCCGAGTGCCTAGACAGATTTGCCCTGCAGTGTAAGTGATATCGAACGAAGTGGTATAGAACATATACATATCACTGTGTGGTGCCGGCTTTGAATTTGCACCACCCCAACTCTACCCGCGGGTGTCGTAAGAGGCGACTAAGGGATATAAACCGGGGGCAGGCAGCAGCGCCTCAGCAGAACAATTCTACCACCGAACTGCGATCCCCAATCCGCATGCCCAGCTTTGAGATTATGGGCATTAACCCCCCCCCCCCCCCCCTCCCTGTGATAAAAGCCAAATAAGGCGCTTGTCAGGGGGAGGCCTGCGTCCAGCAGTGGACCAATACAGGCTGTTGAGTTGAGAACCTAAGTGATATCATTCGCCAATCTACATAATCTCGCCACGCTATCCTTAACGACATCATCCGGCGGGCCTTTGTCACCGCTAACGTACCAGCTATTCTCGAACCGAATGGTCTGTTGCGTGACGATGGTAAGAGGCCCGACGGTATGACACTAGTCCCATGGGAGTTGGGGAGGCCCATTGTGTGGGACGCTACATGCGTCGACACACCTGCGCCTTCCCATCTTCCGCGGACATCCGTGAGGACGGGTGCGGCGGCAGATTTGGCCGAAGATCTCAAGAGGCGCAAATATGCAGGTCTCGACAGAGCCTACACATTTGCTCCCCTTGGAGTCGAGACCCTAGGTCCGTGGGGACCGAGGCTCTTCGGGTTTTCAAAAAACTATCTGAGCGTCCGGTCGTAGCGACGCGTGATCCGAGAGCTGGTGAATATCTGGCACAGCGTAACAGCATTGCCATACAGCGTGGCAATGCAGCCAGCGTCTTGGGGACGCTTCCGACTGGTGTTGATATTGATCAGTTGAGCTATCTGTAGACTGTTTGCAACAGTCGGCAATTAGCTCAATTGTTTCAATTGTAAATACTAGTATAATTTACTTTGTTTTTAAAACAGATTTAAGACCTGTTAAGATCTAAACAAAATTCGCTGCTCAAAGCTGTTTGCAGTTGGTATGTCCCGCTTGGATTTCGCGCGGTCCGCAGTATTACGTTGAGTATTTTAGTGACAATAGGATTACCACATTACCTCACCTCAACAGCCTATTTTGGCCCACTACTGGACGCCCCCTGATAAGTGCCCTAATAGCTTTTATCTCATAGGGAGTAATGCCCATAATCCAAACGCAGACAGCGGGTTGGGGATCTCAGTTCGGTGGTAGAATTGTTCTGCAGGGGGTGCTGCTGCCCGCCCCCGGTGGATATCCTTTAGTCGCCTCTTACGACACCCGAGAGAGTTGGGCTATTGCAAATTCTAAGCTGGCACCACACAGCCAAGGATTACCGCATACCTACTTCAATTTGCCTATTGCTTGGGCTTAGGTCTAAAGCCTTCTTATTAAAATGTGCTTGGTGGGAATAATGCTTAACGTATCAGGAACAGCTCCGTTGCTAAATCTAACTTCCGTTCACTCCTTAATTGTACAGGGTGCTCTAAATTGCATAACGTACCGTAACAACCGCTACGTGTCATTAGTCAGACGCGTTACCCTTAACGAATAGTTTCTTCGTGTTAAGCCTTGTGGTGTTGCCAACGCAATCGAATGTAGCTAGGTTGATTCTTCAGCGTTAGGTTAAAAGGAAAATAGTAGATTCAAATACAGCTAAAAAAAACTTATGCGCTATGAAGTATCTCACACACCACCATCTAGCGCCAAAGTAAGAAAAGTTTTGGATTTGGAATTTGAAATAAAAAACCTTTTGGTAACAAATAGCAGTCTGTATGCTTTCTAAATGAAGTACAGACATGACTTACGTAATTGATACTTCTATGAACGAAAGAAAGAAAGAAAAAATATTTATTTGTAGAATGACACTTTCATGGCCCAAGACGCAAATTTCTATCTGGAGCAGCTAGTAGAGGCTGGGCAATGAATGCGTTAAATATCGACCGATCTAGCAATAGCACGAGAGTTGGCAACTCAGATTATTTGGCATCTTTCCCTCGTCTCAATCGAAAAGCTTTAGTAAGGTTTATGTTATGCATGACTATTTATAGTTATGGTATTTCCCGAGTACCTTTTACCAACTACCTACCTACACTTTCTATTCTAAGTATAGACTTCTAAAAAAGAAGAGTTTCTATGTTCGACTACATGTTTTGTTTTTATAGTGTTTTTATAATAAGCCCTCACACTCGAGGTAATTTCTAAGAAATTTAATAATATTCCAAAAATATTAATCCACTTTGACGGGACTTGAACCAATGTATGTATGTTTGTCGATTTCTTCGTCCGACATATAAAACGATTTCATTTTGTTTACGCATTTACTTCACACATTTCATGGCTTAAATTCAGTATTATATCCACGTTAAGGATTACTTCAACAATCCCAAACTTAATAAAAATATAACTTCGGGTCCCCAGCACCCAAAAACAAATCTATTTGCTTGCAAAGACCCTCGTCCGAAGACATTAAGCCTGAGCCCTATCCTGTTAAACTAACCGCTACACTATGGCAATGGTATCGTCACAGAATGACACTTTTCGGCATCCTACCTTAGACTTCCAACCGCGGTGTAGTGCTCCGAACCTATTTGAAAATGATAACCTCCCCAATCTCATAGATCATTTTACTACCCGCTTTAAACTTGCGTAGGTACGAATACTATCTGGTCATTTACTACCTGTAATTATAAGATGAAAAAACTTCATGACAGGTGTCAAAAGTGTCATGGTTGACACCATTTTAATATAACCTATCTCTCCATGCAAATAAAACCGCACGCACTATCTAAGTAGAAAATTACAATCAAATGTCAAATAGGTATTTACAATGGAAACAATTGATGTAACTGCAGACTGTTGCAAACAATCTACAGGTAGCTCAACTGATCCATATCAATACCAGTCAGACGCGTCCCCAAGACGCTGACTGCATTGTCCTACTGTATGGCAATGCTGATGCGCTGCGCCAGATAATCACCGGCTCTCGGGTCACGCGTCGCTTCGACCAGACGCTCAGATAATTTCTTTAAAACCCGAAGAGCCTCGGTACCCCACGGACGGACCTAGGGTTTCGACTCCAGGGGAGCAAATGTGTAGGCTCTGTATCAAATATTCAATGTGATGATTCCTCAACGACACCAATCTGATAGTAAAGTGATAGATAAGCAGAATTGGGTCTGATAGGCCTACCAATAAAGGTCCGAGATAGTCTTAGATGAGGACAAGGAATGGGAGGTTCCGGGCAAAGACAAATGGATTGATTCGCTAGGACTTCACATGAATACAATGTTACCGGCGATATCTTTAGGTAACCACCTGAATGGCTAGTGTGAGTTTGAACAAAACAAAACGGAAAAAGTTTACGTTTACTACCGCTGCTTTTTAAAATTGTCGAAGACTACTGCCAAAGTGCAAAAATCTTTCTCACATCTTCATTCATAAACAAAGATGTCGCATGAAATTATTAGACCACCGTCTTTTCATTCCATGAAAAGTTGTTCCTTTCATGCTTTCAGTATCTGGTAGGGGAGGAAACGAATAATTTTATAGCTTTCGTGAACTAAGCAAAAGTCATCAAAAGGCCTCTTAATAGTTCCAGATAAAATGTAAAATCACCGAAAATAAAATAAAACCTACGTTCTAAAAGGGAGTGGATAGATGCGAAAATAACTATTGTTTGTCCTCAAAACATCGCCACGCGACCATAGGCATGCTAAGGTTACATTTTTATCCTATATAGGTTGGTTTTTAGGGTTCCAAAAGGAAAAAAGGAACCCTTATAGGATCATATCATTGTCCGTCTGTCTGTCTGTCCGTCTGTCAACCTCCTTTTCTCAAGAACGCGTGGAGGTATCGAGTTGAAATTAAAGTCAAATACTCAAGTCTGTAACCTCTTTATGCCTCATACTTGTAGGTCACCGCAATCAATAGTTACAGCCGTTTAGGTTCGAATATTTTGAGATTTCCAAGGGAATCACATGCAAACATAACCTCGTACTTCCCGTAAACCTAGAATCATGAAATTTGGCAAAAAGCTCTAATAGCGCAAGTAAAAAATCCGAGAACCGTAAGTTGTTTTTAATTAAAAATAAGTACCGAAATTTATAGGGTACTTTCCGTTGACCTAGAATCATAAAAATTGGCGCAAAACAAGCTCTTATAGCACAAATTATGGGAAAAATCCGAAAACCATTGATCTGGTAGTTAATTTAAAAAAAAAGATTATCTCCCTGGACCAATATATACAGGGTACCTACTTTCCGTTGACCCCTAGAGTCCCTAGAGTCATGATATTTAGCAAGAAACAATGTCTTACAATTTAACGGAACCCTTAGTGCGCAATTACGACTCGCACATGACGATTTATTTTCTTATATGCTTGTGTATATAAGATTAGATTAAATTTTATAATTATTTATTCTTTTCGTTTTCATTTGTTTCTTCCTTCGTATAATAATGTAATTACTAAACACTTAATTGTTTTTAAAACATGCACTAGAAACTTTGTTTCTTCAGCAGCAACTTCTAAACCAATAACAAAATATAGCAAATAACCCCGAACAAAACTACAAAATTAAAATTGCATGCAAAAACCTACTAGAACATAATGAATTCCGTTAGAATAATATGTTGTAAATAAACACTAAATTGTTTTTGAAATATTGATTAGAAAGTTATTTTCAAATCTGCGAACCATAAACAAAACTGTTTCGTTGAAATTCAAACAGCCAAGGAAAAAGTCTGTTTCATAGAAAGCAAATTGTACAGATGGCTTATATTCAACACCACTCGCATCTGTTCAGCCGATTGACTACCAAATTCAATCTCCATAATTGTACAAGGTTTTGCACTCTACGCCGTTCGCGTGGACCTTCTTAACGCAGTCACTGCCCACCATGTCTCAACAGTGCAACCACAATTGCGCGTCCCTGAACAATACAAATAAATGCAAAATAATTTATTTGACATAGATTTACTTTTTGAAAGTTAAACCTTATTTAAATGCAGCGCACCCCTTATTGGGTCACTTCACAAGCTTCTTTTAAATGCTTGTTTCAAATGTTTCCTACGTCAGATAAGACAAAAACTTAGTCTCAATCCAGGTTTCTTCATATAAAACTTATTCTAGTGTCGACATCTAGTTAAAATTCGAGTCTCATTTAGTTTGGTGACACATGAATGAAAGGACGAATGAAAGAAAGCCTACTTTTAAACACGAAATACAAAATTTCGGTAGACGGATCGCACGAAACGAACAACATTACTGCCGAATGTCACACCCGAAGCAATGTGACACTAAATAGCAGCTTTCAAAATCTTATATCAAAAACGAACGGGTTCTTCGTTTTATGCGATCCGCCATCCGTCAACTTTGTAATTTGTTTTTATAGGTAGACCTCTTGTTTACACCTGTTCCCATAGAAACCATTAGTTACCAGTGGTTGTGAAAATTATTATGTGATGATTTCTTTACGTCGCACATCATCAACTCTCCGAGAGACAAACTTTTATAGGAACACTTAAAAATCAACCTTTATACAACAACGAACGAATCATCAAAATCTACTGTGAAATGGCGAAGACATAACCAAAATATAGCTCATGATTTTTCAAAAGTATTTTTTTTAAAGCTTTACGGGATTAAAACCAATCACTCGGGAATAACATATTTATGGAACCAATTCGGGATCATTATCTATACTATAGTGAATGAATCAGTAAAATCGGTTAGCCACAGGCGGAGATATCAAGTAACAACATACATAAAAAAAAAAAAACATACTGACGAATTGTGAACCTCTTCCTTTATTGAAGTCGGTTAAAAATAAACTATGTTTTATTAGTTTTCTGCAAATGCTTCGTAATTGTACAAACAAACATACTTTCACATTCGAAATGTTAGTATGAAAGGATGATCCCGAAAGGGTCCCACTGAACCCGATTACAGTTTTAAGCCTCCATTACGAATGTTCGATTTGACAGCAGATGCCAAGGCCCCGACCACGAAGCAATGAGATTTCCAAAAAGTAAAACCCCTATTCCTTACCCGCAAGGGTTATGTTTTTCGAGTGTTTCTACGTGGTTTTCTGATACTCTTTCCTCAACCTCAACCTCAACAGCCTGTGTTGGTCCACTGCTGGACGCAGGCCTCATAGCCAAGCGCCTTATTGGCTTTTATCTCATGGAGGGTAATGCCCATAATCCCCACGCTGGGCATGCGGGTTGGAGATCGCAGTTTGGTGGTAGAATGTTCTGCAGGGGGCGCTGCTGCCCGCCCCCGGTGGATATCCCTTAGTCGCCTCTTACGACACCCGCGGGAAGAGTTGGGGTGGTGCAAATTCTAAGCCGGCAATACACAGCTTGATACTCTTTATTACCTCGAAATGTCCAAACGGCAGAAACGATTTTGATATAAAATACTCGTTTAGACTTCTATGGGCTAGCGGGGTCCGACAGGGGTGTTTTTATCGTTTTTAAATAAATTAATTGTAAATTGTTGACATTTTATCTTAGAACTCAAAAGAAGATGAGGAATCTTTCTCGTAGAGGAAAGGATTTTAACGGGATTTCATGTCTAAATAAAATCGGTCTCGTCAACACACAAACATTCACAGCTGAACATACGCTACCGGGAATTTGAGAATAGGGGGAATTTGACATAATTACCAACCTTTTTGTTTATTTTTTTATTCGGTGAGGAAATTCGTTTACGAATAAACTGGTCTGGGGGACCAGAATCATGTGGGCCTCGACTCCCTGAACAACGGCAACATTTTAAACCTCTGCGGCCCGACTGGCGTCCCCTCTTCCTCCTATACATGGCTGGCGAATCCACCAATCCACACCCTCGCCCACCCCATTCTTCCGTCACCTTTCCTCGCCCCGATTAAGACACAGACTGGACAAACGCAGTTGGAACCGCAATATGATTACCACCCTGGGCATTTGGATTGGTGATCACAGTAGAGAAGATGATACACGAAGGAAGCAACTCCCTTTTTCTAGTAGTTCCTTTTATCGGTTCTTACGACATCCACGGATTGAGTTGGATCGATGTTAATTATAATGCCGTGACCACCACAGTACAGCGGTAGAGCACGGACTATGACACTTTAATTACGATATACGACAGGCCAATCCTGAGCATTATCCGGTCCCTTTATTAAATATAATTAAATTAAAATTATCATTTTATTAAATTAATATGTCCAGCTGTGGACTAATATAGGCTGATATGCTGGACAATCCACACAGCATCGTCTAGCCCCAAGCTAAGCAGAGCTTGTGTTATGGGTTCTAAATGACTGATATACTTAATACAATAAATTACATGTAGATAGATATTTTTTACTAAACATAGGTATACCCAGAAAACCCGGAACAAATACTTGCAGATCGTACAAAATATTTCTCCCAAGGCGGGAATCGAACCCGCAACCCCTCCTGCGTCGCAGGCAGACCTTCGCCACCCGCGGTCACATGTCGATTGAGTCACTTTATCCCACACCATTGAAAACTTTGCCTCGGCATTGGGGCCACGATTTCGGCCGTAAAGGATTTGTATGGCTTACCAAATGGATGCCAAATGTTCTATGGGTTAACTCCCATGTAGCCCGCACGTTTTATTATGTTGTTCTTATGGGGTCGGGTTCTAAATGAGACCTCAGGGATAAACGCATCATTCTGGGTAAAATAGTGGCTGCAAGGCGGCGCGGCGTAGGTCCGTATAAGATTTTTGCATTTACGAAATAAAAATTGGTGATTTCAGTTTTGAAGCGGTTTGACTTCAAACGTGATTGACTATTTGCTAATCGGAAGTCTTGCGTAATATACGTACCTATTAGTTGGACAATTTGCGCTATCGAACGTTTTGTCTATTGGGACGTGTCGTCTGCCACGCAAAAGATTGCGCTTTCAATTCCTCCCTCGGGACAAATGCTTTTCTTTCTGTAGATATTTATTCCGGGTGTTCTTATAATTTATGCCCGCGGCTTCGCACGCGTTGTTTCTATAGAAACGTTTAAAGGTGATTTCTGTCCCATGGGAACTGATTTATGGGATAAAAAGTAGCCTATGGTTGATTCTAGGATTTTAAATTACCTGTATGCAGCCCGATCCGTTCAGTAGTGTTGGCGTGAAGAGGTAACAAACATCCATCTATCCTTCCATCCATCCAAACTTTCGTATTTATCAGTGTGATTATCAGTTATCAAGTACCCATACTACAAGCTCTGTTTATCTAGATGATGTTTTTCCATCATTATTTATTTATTTTTGCGTACCTTATTTGTGACAATCGTAAACATTTCTTATGAAAAGCGTCGAACAAAAGGGCTTGCAAATGATTAAACCGGCACTTTAGAATCTCCAAGGAAATAAAACTCTTATTACCAACTTTGATAGGTCCATTTCAAAGCGACAAATAGTTCTCTTCGATATCTTTGCGCCGAATTCGTTATAAATTCATGAGAAGTCTTTGACACTTTACTTTCTTTGTTATTCGCAAATCAGACGTAATGTAGGTACTCGTTTGAAGACTTGATTGGGCCGAATTGGTTCAAGGGAGATACAGGCGGACGAAAACAGAAGATTAAAAAAAATATATTCAAAATAACTCAGGACTAGAAGGATAACAAAGAGGTTTATCTAAAATTCTAATGGTATTAAATAATGCGTGTGCCTGAACTAGGTAAAAACCTGTTTTTCAGGCAAAAAGAGTGCTAACGCCAAATAAATTATTATAATCAAATAGGTACATAAAACTTACTAATTATACAAGGCGATGCATACTTTAAAATAATTACATATGCTACCTATACTAAACTAGACCTACACTAGAACTATGTAGATTATACCAACATCGACGAGGTAAACAAATAGATAGGTGCTTACATTCATTTCGAGATAGGTTCAGATAGCTGACATCTTTTGGGGAATGGATTCAGAGTATTGTGCTGAGCCGCACATTGTGTGCTACAATATTTAGGATTCATAATAACCACAGCCCTACTCGTCCCTTTGATTATTTGCTTTGCTCGATTTATGTCCAAAATACAAAATCAAAATCAAAAACTCTTTATTTCCATAGATATAATAAATGTACACTTAGAAAAGGTTAGAAAAGGTGGGAGAAATTGCTCTCAGCGATAAGGCCGCCTTTTGTACTTTGAATTTGTCATTTAGATATAAGACTTTTATTAACTTTATTTACTTGTAAGTACAAATAAAGTGTTCATTCATTCATTCATTCAAAAGGTCAAACATATAAAACTAAACACTGACACGGAAATCAAGTGATATTTTTGATTTCTGTCGCTTTGGTATGTAGACTAATGTAAAGAAGCGACGAAGAAACCTTTAGCCTGTTGGTGTTGGTTGTTATCTTTCGAGTTGGAGCAAAACCCGTCTCAAGCTTTTTTATCATCTAGATAATCTGATATTTTATAGTAAGCTTTTTTGAACAGGAAGGTTTTGACAAATTGTTTGAATTTATTTACTGATAATTTTTGCAACTCACTAGGAGTTTTGTTGTAGAAGCGTATACATTGCCCTTTAAAAGATACATTAATTTTGTTATCCTAGTTGTGGGCACAGCAACCTTATGTTTCTTTCTGGTATTGATGGTGCTGATACTG
Source organism: Eupithecia subfuscata (assembly GCA_963564075.1). NCBI lineage: Eukaryota > Metazoa > Arthropoda > Insecta > Lepidoptera > Geometridae > Eupithecia > Eupithecia subfuscata. The sequence continues at coordinate 13,644,731 of OY751112.1, read as the reverse complement.
ATACTGGTATTGATTCCATATCAATCAGTCAGTTGAGCTACCTGTAGATTCTTTGAAACAGGCTGCAATTAGCTCAATTGGTTCAATTGTATAGGTATGTATACCAGTTCTAATTAGATTATTTTATTTGATTGTAATTTTCTTTGTTAAAGTATAGAAAGTCTTGTAAAACGATGTTTGTCCACAGTTTGAAAGTTACATTTGCCACAGCTGAAGTTTTCCAACTTGAAAACTAATGATACTAAAACAGAAACGTAAGTTTTGTTTGACTAAGGCCAGCAGGTGCCCAGGAACAATCTAGATAGATGGTATTTAATCAGTGCCTAGGAGTTACAAGTTGTGACCTAAGATCTCTAACAGCCGCACTGCGGGATAGTAGGTTGAATGAAAAAACCGACGTAAGGTAATTTGATGTTTTTTACAAAAACTAAAACCTCAACCTCAACAGCCTGTATTGTGTAGGTGAAAATTCTAAACCGTCACCACACAGCTAAACGAAAACTAAAAATCTAAGCGAAAACTAAAAACCAATTTCGAATTTCTTTGAAATTATGTACTTTATTGTATAAGTTTTGGAGAACAAATAGTAATCACTCGGAATTCATTTTTGACTATAGGACACTCCGGGTGTATTCTCTATACAAAGCCAAAGAAATCATCTAAATAGGTTGCAATTGACGGAGAAATTTGTAAACGTACATACATCCGAACATATAACCGCCTCCATTTTTTGAAGTCGGCTAAAATGTGTGAGACACTGCAAGCGAATAGCTTAGCTAGCCTGAATGTAGCGAACACATATCTATTTTTAGATTTTAAAGTCTATTGCTAAGCCATAAAGCCCTCAAATAAATAATAAAAAAGACTAAGCCACTTTAATTATATTTTAATTTAGAGAAAACCAAAGGCTTAAAACTATCACAACAGTTACATATTTAAATATTTAAAAATACCTGAAAGCTTAATGGAGGTTGTAATCTATCAGTAACGGGAATTCACCGGGTTTATTTACCTATTTTACTGACGTTTTAATAAGTTTACCCATTGTCATCACGGGATGACTGGAGCATTGAAGTTTCCACCTCTGCGAAGCAGGAGCAACATAATAACAGTAATTTGGTGTGTTTTAAAAAAACGATAACTTCAAATTCTTCTGGTGATGACATCTAGTTAAAATTCGAGTCTAATATAGTCTGATGACACATCGACGTATACCATAACCAATAAAAAGAGAATTATCAAAATCGGACTACTCTGTAAAAAGTTATGCGTGGTAAAACAGTACAATCAGTGAGTGAACAATCAATCATGCCCTGTTTTCCTACCCTTAGGGTTGGATTGTTTTTCAAATTCAAATTTTTCAAATTCAATACACCTTCGGGGTATTACCTTTCCAATAAAAAAATTATTATCGAAATCGGACTACTTTGTTAAAAGGTCATACATTCAAAAATATATTATATTATACGCGTCGACTTGAGAATCTCCTCCGTTTTTCGTCAGTTGAAAATAACAAACATGTTCGTAGGTTTTTTGTTATTATAGTGCGTAACCCCACACTAAGGGTAATTTCTAAGAAATCAAATAATATCGCAAATTTTTTTTTTTTTTCCCGTCCGTAAGTCCCGTCGAAGTCGAAAAATTTTTGCGATATTATTTGATTTCTTAGAAACATGTTCGTATTTTCATGTGTGTGTTCGGATCGCGTTAGTTACTTCCAAGCTACCATTGAAGGAATTAGCCAAACTAGCCGCTTACCTACTATACTGTGGTGCAGCCGTGGCCTTAGACATCTACCTACATATATTCTCGCTGCTAGAATGTTATCTGTAGTTTGTTAGAAACAAAGATAGATTCAAAAAAATTATTACTCCGTTGACGAATTTTTAAATAATAATAGCTGTTAGTTTCCCTAAAATTGTAAAATAAAATAAAATAAAATAAAATAAAATAAAATAAAATAAAATAAAATAAAATAAAATAAAATAAAATAAAATAAAATAAAATAAAATAATAAATCTAACCCATAATTATTTGACTGCCTCCGTAATAAATTGACATACCTACCTACCCAGTTATTACTAAGCACAATTTTTCGATTCTTGTAGCTAACAATTTTTATATTTTACGACTATGTTCCTAGCAAGATAAAGATTGTGTAACTACCTGTATAATAACAATCTTGACATCATTTGCTGCGCCCTTACAGGGTTCATGTACTTACTTAAGCTAATTACCACCTAAGCAAAAACTGTAATAACGTATATGTATGCAATAAATAAATCTAAAATCTGAAATATTTTAATAGAATGGGATAGTTATTTATAGTGTCTCACAACAGAATAAGTAAAATTTGAACTCAATTGATTATTCACATCGTACCGTAGCTTGGCATACATAATTATATTGCTACGGCGTAGCTAGCTACGCCGTAGCAATTTCGTAGTAATACTCGACTTTGATGGAATGAAGAATTTGGACTTAAAACAAAACACTAACAGCTTCACTACAAAAAAGTTAGACATCTGTTGAGCGCGTGTTACCACAATACTGCGTTTTACGATTGTTTACAGTTAAACACAGCTTAGAAATAGTTTAAACGAGAGTTAAACTGTTGTTAAACCCATGTCTAACTGTTAAGACACTGTTTAGCTAAACGCTTGTTAGACCAGTGTTTACGTTGGTTTTTGTAGTACCGCTGAAAATATTTAAAGCAAAGATAGTTGTGTACGTTGTCATAGGATCTTTGATATATACGAACTAATCCGAACGAGCCCAAGCAAATCTAATCAAACTACTCGTAACTCTGATGATCCACGTGACGATTCGTGGGGAAATTGTCATAGGATTAATTGAATTTTAATAATCATTTCAGTTGGCTTCCTCAACGCTTACGAATATGTGTGCATTCATTATTGGTGATTTATCGACTAAAAGACTACAGTAAAGACATTTTAGAAATGTCTTCGGACTGCAGCAAAGCGCTCGTGTTTGTTTATAATAATTACAAGTTTATGCCCGCGGCTTTGCACGCGTTGTTCCTATAAACGTTTAAAGGTGATTACTATCCCATGGGAACTGATTTATGGGGTAAAAAGTAGCCTATTTTTGATTCCAGGATTAGAATTACCTGTATGCAAAATTTCAGCCCGAACGTTTAGTAGTTTTGGCGTGAAGAGGTAACAATCATCCATCAATCCATCCATCTATACATCCATACAAACTTTCGCATTTGTAATATTAGTGTGATTGCACAAGATCGGAAATGTAACTGTGAGCGAGTGTCTGCATATAGTTGTAATTGCAACACAGGCCAGTTGTTGAGTTAGCGCTGGGAGAACGTACTACATCTACCGATTTTACTTAGATTTATGTTTTCACCACATCTTTGTTTCATGGTCATCTTCATCATCATCAGCCTATAGTCCTCTCATGAGCGCCATAGGACCTTTCTTCAGCTTGCTAATTCTTTGAGCTTTGTCGATAACTATGTTTTTTATTCCATGACAAGGTTATAATATTGACCTATTTACCCTATCTAAACAACCTTGAGTTTCCCCCCACCGCACAATGGAAGGGTGCCCGCAAAATGTCCAGGGTGGACCCTATCGATGCATCCTGTTCATTCAAGCTTCAAGCCTTCAGGAAGCGTTCAGGATGTAACGGTGTCATGGAGGGAGGAAGTATTGTATTTACGGAATGGTGTTTTTAGAAAGTAGTTTACGAAAAGTTTACGGCTGTCATGTTTGCCATCAAAATTGTTCAAGTACTACCTACTTGAAATTCAGAAAAAATTTGTGTGAAATTTCATTTGTGATTTTTTTTGGCCAGGCCTTTCGCAACCAGTCTTATAAAGTTTTTGTTAAATGAAATTAGGCCTTCCGTAAGTACTTTCTAGAAAGGTAGATACACTCCTAAATATTGAGGCGTTTACCTAAACAAATCAGTTAGGAACTGCTTACATAAAAATAATCTGACTTTAGCGATAGAATGCACTTTTTCACAAAGGCAAAACGTACATGGACAAAAAGCATTCATTCTAAAAATTAAACGAAAGTTTTCGAAAAACAAAGACCTAACTGCAGCAAAATGAGTAAAGTGATAAAACTTGTCGTGCTAACAAAGAAGCAGTATTATGAATCGTCCATCGAAATAATAAACACAGTTCATTCGCTAAAAGTTTTGTAAAAACGCAAAACAGTTAGATAATACCAAAGAAGTAATATAGTTACAACCGCCGTTGGTACTATAATAGTACGGATAGGTATAGCTCGTCTAGCGCGACCGTCTTTTGTTTCTGGAATACCATTTTTAAATCGTAAACCAAAAACAAAAGACCGAGAGAATAGGGTCCACGTTCATTTAGTAGCAGAAGCAAAAGCGGAAGCGAGGTTTCGATAGTTTTCAATGGACCTATTTCCTATCAACCGCAATATTTCTTCTTATGAAAGCATTTTACACCCTTGCTCTTACTAACTTTTTGCTACAGAAGTTACTGGTCGTTGGGTAAATTAATAAATTGAACTCAAAAGCTTTTATGAGCTAGAGTTAATATTGTTCACACAAAACCACCTTGATTTATCGATCTGCGTAGATATAGATACGGTACTATTTACTATAGGAAAGGTAGCCTGAGCCTTGGGCCTTTGGCAGTTGGGTATGTTTCGAGGCATCATCATCATCTTACAAACCACCGTTAACTGCTGAACTTGCCCAAACAAGGGGGTTTTATCACAATCACCACACTTGCGCTTGCGCACGCAAGCGGAAAAAACACAGGAAGCTTCGGCCGTTCCTCTCTTAGTCGATTTTTACGTCATTATAATGACGTAAAAATCGACTAAGATCGACTAATTATGATTTATGATAAAAATCAACTAAGCTCGTTATAACGAGCTTAGTTGGAGAGATTGATATTACGCCATAACTGCTACGGAGCCCAGGGCTGGGGCTTGCCTAACTTGAATACAATGTACTTAACTTCGTGAATCATCGTAGAACGATCGATATTTATGTAAAGACCTACCTCTAAGGGGACAAATCAAATAACGGTATAACTATTAAACAAGGTATATAAGGGTCTAAGCAATGGATTTGCCGAAGCGGATCTTTGTGTATAGAGATAGAGCTCAAATTCACCTGCACGAATCAATCCTTATCGGGAACTATCTCAGTATCTAAAAGAAGTAGAAAGTTCAAAGGAATCTTATTCATGGCAGTTCTTTGTAGTTTTATAAAATAGTACTTCTGCGGAATTCTTTGAGAATTCTAGTCTAGGAGAGTTAGTCAAGTGGAATACCTTACATCTTTCTAAATACTATATCTATGTTTAGGTTTGTATGTTAGTTTCTATAAAGTAATTATAATAAAAAAATCTTTCGATAATGATATTTGACGACCTCGTTGGCGCAGCGGGTGAGGGTCGGCCTGCGATGCAGGAGATTGCAGGTTCGATTCCCGCCTCGAACCAATGTTTGTTCGAACTGCAGATATTTGTTATTCTATCTGTGTAATGTACTGTGTAATACTGTAAGTATCAGATATCTAGTACACATAACACACGCTCTGCTCAGCTTGGGTCCAGATGATGCTCTGTTAATTGTCTATCATTATTTATTTATAGTTTAGTAATTAAATGTATAGCTACGTTATAGCTGTGTGACAAAAGGCATCAGGTACCTACCTACTAAGTGAGCAAAGCTACGGACAGAGGCTAGGCTAGTAATTTATAAATGGCGCACTATCAGAAAGGGATCGCGCCTTTTAATCAATAAAACTAGCGATCGTGTTTACAATCTCGTTGGATTACTTTACACAGCTCAAATTACACCCGCCAATAAAATAGTCAAGTAAAAAATTACTTAGTCAAATCACCAGGATATTAAATTACAAATAGTAAAACCTAGGTACTCTTTGGCATACTGTAAGGCATAAAACAAGTATAAAATAAAGTGACAAATCTAGAAATTGACTTGTTTAGAACTGGGTACATCAAGAAGAGGGTAAATCCAGACCTGGTTACATTGAGAAGAATACATTTTACGATGAGGTCACAGAACGCCTCAAACATGCACAGAGAATCTCACCCAGACTATCCGCATCTAGGTCAGTTTTAGGGCCATCGTTCAGAGAATTTTGTGCAGTGAGGATATGCAGGATTGGCAAAGCAGAGCGCACGGCCGAGGAGATTTTTTACTATACATAGAAAATACCCAGAACACCCACAAAAAATATTTGCAGATCGTACAAACGTTGCTCCGAAGGCGGTACAAAGTTCCATTCCACTCTTATACCGTACAGATTGCTGGTACCAGGTTTTGCGATTTAATACTTTGAAAAAGGAACACCCATAACCCGCTTTCCTTACAAATGAGAACGCGTCCGGATTACAATAATTAGCCCGACATGTCCCAGTCTTTGGCATAGCCTGATATCTTAATACTAAATCAGTTAGACTCACGTCGTACGTCAAGTTTCAACTCACGCAAAAGAGCACATTAGTATAAACATAACTATTTAAACTAAACTGGCCCCCATGGTCGAAATTCGGCTAGGCGGGCATTATTATTATGAATGACATCGCAGAGACATCGAATACGTAAATTATTTGAAATTCATTCAAATTCAATTCCTCCATATATAATAAATTACCACAATCGATAAGACTACTGCCGAATAATGGAGTTTCAAAGAAAGTTAAAAACGATTCTTTCAAATAAATGTTATTTTATTATGCTATAATGAATTTTAAACTGACTAAGATTTTTCTGCTTCATGCATAACATTCGTTTCTTTTTAATTTGCTTTTATCCAACATTAGTTTATAGTTCTGTTTTAATTTATTTTACTGTTAAGCTTAATAAGTTGTTATTATTTGTACACAGACATTGCACACCGTAAAACCGGTAGGAATACATTGACTCGCATAATAGACATAAAAACACCTGTACCTACATTGTATTTCATGCAATAAACGATACTTCACTTTACTTTACTTAATAATGTACGCACTATAGTAATGATGATGCGATGTCATTACTGTCTATTCTACCCTAGAGAACAATCCCCGTGCCTTGCATACTGGACGGCCGTGCGAAAGGACTCCTACTTTCCCTGATCAAAGATCTATGTTTACGTGCAAAAAATTGAGTTTTCACTTCGATAGCGCGATCTGATTTCCCTAGTGACAACTAGTTAAAATTCAAGTGTACAAAATTTATTTTGATGACACATGGATTTAACTGTTGACACCCGTTGCCATGGAAATCATTAGGTGATAGTGTTTTCATTATTGTAGCGTAGTCATAGAATCTTTGATTATTGTGATGATGTTTTATTAACCTTCGTCTGACGATGCACATAGTAATTCCTCGAGAATCAAACTTTTATCAGACTACCTCAAAATTAGCCTTTAGCTTTAGAAAGAATCATCAAAATCTATTAACAATTGGCGCAGATATCACCAAAACTGGTGTAGCTAGTCGTGATTTTTCATAAAATTTTATGTTGTTTTTAAGTTTTATGGGATAAAAACGAATTCCTCGGGAATGAAATTTTTATGGGACCACTTCAGAAATATTTTTTTTAGGTACAAAAGTGAAAGAATGATCAAAATCGGTTTAACATTGGCGAAGATATCAAGTAACATACATACATAAAAAAAATATAGGTATAGACGAATTGAGAACCTCTTCCATTTTTGAAGTGGGTTAAAAATGACATTTCAAAAATATACATTTTTTGTAAATGGTTACTGGTTTCTAATCTCTGTTTTACGGCAATATTTTATCAATAAAACGTTGTCACTAGTCTGGAGTGAGTTTTTACATTCTTATCACTTATTTTTCACTGGTTAGAATGCGAAATTATATATCCAAATTATTTTTGTTAAGGATAAAAAATCATCAAAATCTTATCAAAAAGCACCCCAGGGTGCTTTTTGATAAGGATCATCCGTTGTAAACCACCTCCGAATCATTATCGATTTGTCCCGTACACCTTAAAAATTCTATGTAAATAGTCGAGAATATTATTTCTACTTTTTAGTTTTCGATAAAAACATAAAACTAGCTACAATCTCCTGGTCTATTCCTTTGGTTCTACCTCAATACAGTCCTGATTGCAGTTGCAAACTCCTTGTAATTAACGCTCAGTCGTTTGTTCTGGCTTTTTGAATATCTTAGAATAGTTTTGATAAATTGCTGAAGTTATAAGTTTGTGAAGTCACTTTTTGTTCTTAGGCCATTTTCTGATTACTTGGTAAGGTTTCGGTACAACATCAGCACGCTCCGATGTCGAAAGCTTACTGCACCGCCTGCACTTTCACACTTGTCTTTAAAAAAATATGCAGTGCCGCTTGTGACGTAGTAAAATAATGTCGTCTTCGGTCCTTTTCATATGCAAACGGCATATGAGACCGTGCCGTACCTTGTATCGACATTTTTATCCACTACAGAAACGGTTCCGACGCGGCACCCGTCTTTACAGTTGTGTATCGATTTGTATTTTAAATAAACTCGTTCACATGAACACGAGCGTAACAGGGCATGGCGAGCGCCGGGGAATGCGATTTCTATTAGAAAAAGTCTATATAGTTTTTTATTATAATTAAGTAGGTATTATTATAATTTTAATTCATAGCAATAATAGGAGTAATTTACATTTTTCGTTTATAATAAAAACGACCGTCGACGTGACGTCTTCAGTCTGGCAGGTTCCTCGATTATTATCGATTTACAGCCTCGTGGATCCTGGCTAAAACACATTAACGCAATCAGCCAGCGAGTTCACTATTCATTCCATCCCCTCAAGAGATTTCAGAGTTTTCTTCCATTACAAACCAAAATCACTTTAGCTCGATCACTTCTTCTTCCCTTATTACGAGTAGATTATGCTGACTCTTGTTTCCTTGACGCCACGGAAGAAATCCTCAACAAATGTATATTCTTTTGAGAAATAAATTTCTAAAACCGTAACAAATAAGAACGTCTTCAAAATCTATGCATTCGGTTCTGTTTCGGTTAGCGTAAATACGATCTCCCAATATTCAGAGCCCGGTTAAAGTGGCTTCCAATTCGTCACCATCGTGATCTGCAGCGGAGGCCATAATAGGGTCTCATTTTCATCTTTCGGGTAGGGAACCATAAAAAGAGTACCTAGAGGTAAATACTCTTAATATTACCCATAACTTGGATTGCTTCCAGACGAAGAGAATGCGTAGGTTCACGTAGTACAGTGTCTAGGTGTAGGTAATAAAGTCAAACGAGTCGCTCCTCATAACCCTAAATAGGTACCTAATTCTTTATCTTTAAAAATAATTCACTACGGTCTAGCTTCTATATCCGAAGCGACGCGTGACCAAAAAGCTGGTGTGTATCTGGCGCAGCGCATCAGTATTGCATCAGCACAGCCAAACAGCAGCGAAATGCAGCCAGCAGCGTCTTGGGGACGCTACCGACTAGTATTGATATGGATCAGTTGAGCTACCTTTATATTGTTTGCAACAGTCAGTTATCTCAACTGCTTATATTGTAAATACCCATTCTAATTTGTTTAGATTCTTTCATTGTAATTATCTTTGTTAACAAAGTTCCTACATCTTTCTAGTAAAACTAGGAAACACAACATAAGTATCCTTGTTACCGTACACAAGCATGAAGTCCCAAAACTCGGTTATCCCATAATTATTTTTTTAGTATAAATAACAGAGTACCCGCCGGTGGCTGTTTATTAGTGTTGTAATCGCAAATAAGTTTTCAGCCGCTCGTGTACCGCCGGGAGCAAAACAGGTACTGCAAACGAGATGGTTTTAGGAGTGGGAAAAGCGGTAGAAACCATGAAGTTATCGATAAAAAAATTATTTTAGTCCTCATCAACACATACTTACAATGTCCATTGCAGTACATGCCTTCCAAATAAGGGGTTTCATCATAATCAGACGGATTGATGATTAAAGTAAGGAGGTGTTTACACAAAAGACAGGATAAGTATGCTGACGTCAAATAATAATTTATATCGTACATGGTTAAGGCGTGGTAGGTCTTGATACCGACGCCGCTACCTATTTTTTTATACTTGTCATCTACATTTTTAGCTTATGCTAGTCCTCTTTTGGAGCTATCTCGAGCAATAGGGGAGGCCTATGCATATTATGCTGCCTATTGCTGCCCTATTGCTCCTATTAACGATTGAAACAGTTGAGCTAACTGCAGACTATTGCGAGAAATCTAGAAGTAGCTCAACTGATCCATTATCAATACCAGTCGGAAGCGTCTTCAAGCCGTTGGCTGCATTGCTCCGCTGCCGTATGGCAAGTCAATGCTGATGCGCTGCGCTTGACACTCAGTACGTCTCGGGTTACGCGTCACGTCAGTAAAAATATCGATATCTCATTATAATCTGACATCCCAGCACTAGCAAACAACAAGAGTAATGCAACAAGAAAGCGAGAGTAGCAAACTTCACGAAAGTAAACAGCGGAGTGATTTACTTGAGCAGGTTTCGAGCTCGTAAAATTATTACGGACGTGGTGATTGCGAATCAAATGTAATACCTTCGGGAATTGCACACGTGGGCACAGCATTTCGGTGTGTCACAGAATAAACATTATAGAGATTTGCTACTTTACATAGCAACTAGAACTAATCATAAATTAAGTAGGTACCAAATAATTTATTCCGAAACAATTTACAATGTGTTCGAAATCCGCATTTAATTTCAAAATAAAAACTTGCGCCGACTCAAAATACTTCGGTATACTTACATTAGTTTAAGAACTTAGTTATTAAGGTTAAATAAAGAGGTTTATTATTTTTTGGTTTTCCGTTTTTGTTTTGTGTGAAGAGTTTTTAATTTGTATTTTTAGTGGCTATAATCAACGTATTACAACATGCTTAATTTTGATATATTCAAAATAGCTACCTACCTTACTTAAGCTATTAACTAGTATATATTTCTACTTGAATAAATTAAAAAATATACACTTAATTAAAATTCCTTATCACCCCTATTTTCTCATCCTTAGGGTCGAATTTTTTTCCCCAAATTTATATGGGACCAACTTCCCTTTCCAATATAAAAATAATTATCAAAAACGGACTACTCTGTAAAAAGTTATGCGTGGTCATACATAAATATATATTTACGCGTCGACTTGAGAACCTCCTCCGTTTTTACGTCGGTTAAAAAAACTTATTAGGTGCATTTTAAGACCTAAACGAAATAAGAAAACTGTGAATAAAATTATATTGTTTGTTTTATTAAGTACGTATTTCCCAGAGTTAGGTATATAACAAAATGAGTTAAACCCAAAATATCAACAGAATGAGGGCTTCAACAAGTAGTTCCTATTTATGTGATAAATGGTTTACTGTTTCAAAATAAGAACTGATTCAGAAAAATGCACATTCTTCAGTTTATATACGCATTATTGGATGAATTCTAATGCCCAATCTGAATACTAGGGACCTAATAATAAATTAAGCGGATTGTGCGCGAAGTGTTTTCATTTCAAAAAGGGGACAACTTACCCGCAACTCAGTTTTTCTGTCAGTTTTTCTGCCTAATCAAGAACGAATTCTATTAATTGATGTTCTACACAAAGCACGACTACAAAACTGTTACCTACTGTTTTAAATATACTTACCGTGCCAAAAGAACCTTTGTTACTTTACGGTACATTTACTACTCTAAAGAACTTTCAACTGGTAATGTCCTTATGAATTCTGTTTGTGATTGGTCTAGACTGGATATGACTTGGCAGATGTTCTCGATCCTTCCAAGAAAGCTGTTTTAGTGTATCCGATAAAAGATCATGTATTTTAAAGTTTTATAGCACTTTTTATAGTTTTGTCTCCGATATTGTAAGTGTATGAGCCGATATTCATGCCTGATTGTTTTTTATAAAAAAATCGATTAGGTAAACGAATCTAAGGTTTTTGTTATTATAGTTCGTAAGCCCTCACACTCTGCGTAATTTCTAAGGAATTATTTGATTTCTTAGAAATTACCCAAAGTGTGAGATCTTACGCACTATAATAACAAAAACCTTAGATTGAGCAACGCGACACCTCTCGTCAAACGAACGAAATGTAACTTTAGTCTTTGAACAGGATTGTATAAACTTCAATGTTTCCCCTGTTGGTGCTAACGGCGCTAGAGCCCGTAAGAAGTCGCAAAGATTTTCGACTACTTCGTCACCTGACCTCGTGGTGTAGTTGTTTAGCACATTACCGTACTGAGGGAAGGATGAAATTATGAAGGATGAAATTATGAAGGATGAAATTATGAAATTAAATGAAACGAATTATATTCTTGGCGTTTATCTATTGGCACTAGACTTATTAACCTCATCTTGAGCTAGAGCATAAACGATTGGTGGTAACGGGCCATACGAGACTTGTAGATATCACAATCACGTGGTCACAAATATTCTGGAACTCCTCAATACGTAAAAAGTATAATTTGGCGTATTTTTAATAAAACTATAAACTGACTCACAAATTTCTCAACGATGACAATGGCTTTGAAAGTAGTTTTAAGCACGGACAACTTCGATAGCTCGATCGTATTTTTCAAGTGATATCTAGTTAAAATTCTAGTCTAATTCAGTTTGATGACACATGGATGAAACGACGAATAAAGGAAGCCTACCTACTTTAAAACACTAAACACGAAGTTTCGATAGACGGATCGCAGGCAACGAACAACCTTATTACTCAACATGCAAACTTGCGTTGGTTCGGACGCGTCACTAAATGACACCCTTGATTTCGGATCTCTAAGAAATAAATGTCAAAATCATTTTCATTGTAAGAACGTATCGGTCGTCCTTCATTTTATGCGATCCGCCATCCGTCACAATACAACGTTGTATTGTTTTTCAAAGTAGACCATATGTTTACGCCCGTCGCCATGGAAACCATACACCAGGTGAGTTTGCGGTCAAACGAAAGTCTGATGTCCATAAAAAAACCCATTAGTTAACAGTAATTGAGAAAACTATCATGTGATGTCGTTTTAGATAAGTATTGCGGTGCACATCATCAATTCCTAGAGAGACAAACTTTGGGACCACCTTTAAATCAACCTTTATCCAAAGCGGAGATGTCCAAAGCGGAGACGTGAAGATGCGTTTTTCAGATGCCGTGTGGAGATGCGTACTGGCTAGATTGGAGAGGAGATGTGTGCTGGCTAAAGCTGAGATTTGCGGCGAGCGTTGAAGAGTGTTAGGTTGACACACATCTCTACTCGTCTTTGCTGCGTGCCGTCACCAGCTTGCAAAACACAGGTCACATCTCCGCTTTGTACGCGCCGCCCAGCTCAATCTCGACGAGGCACAGTTCCCATCTCCGCAGTGAACGCGCCATACAATTATTCTACATTTATCTCTCACACACACTCATTGGCTGCGTTCTGAATACGCACCAAAAAACAAAGGAAAAATAACCATTATGCGGTCAAAAAATAACGCGTGATGCAATGACTTTGTTGCGGCGAATGGCGCTTCGAAAACTGTATGGGAATAGTTTTTTCTAATTATTCTGGGAAATGTGTTCCTGGTTGGAAAAAGAGTCCATCACGATAAACTTGTTTTAAAAGAAGATCTGTAAACCTGACAAAATGCGTTAGCTTGTGCCAAGAACCACACGTTTGTGATGCGTATTCCATTGTTTTTCGAATGTGAACTTTTTAACCTCGTCTAAAATTTTATGGGTCTTAAATTTTCTTTTAGAAGACCATGATGACAAAAGTTAATTAATATTTGACCCTGTTTTACCCTGACTTAATAAATTTTTAGTATGATTTTTAATATGTTTGGAAATACATACGTTAATAAGTAAGCTTAGAAGTATGTAGCTATCTATTTATTTTTATTATAAATTATATGTCACAGCAAAAATACACACCTATTTACATATTAAAAATCAACTACGGTAGTTGATTAACACTAATATTCTTCTATCACTATTTCTGCATAAATTGAAGAATGACGATGAGATATGTCACGATGAAATTGAGCACCATGCCGAGCAGACTGGCGTCCAGTGGGATCACCCTGTACACGCGGAACCGGAGCGGGCGCGCCTCCACGTACCGGATGAACCTTTCCAACTCAAACTGACGACTAGAGTCTGCAAGAAATGAGAATGCATTAAACCTCGGCATGCCTGGTTGAGTCTGTCAGACCCACCACTGCAAACCGTATCATACTTATCATTATAGCTTGAAGTTATGGAGGCAGTGTAAGCTAGATGTAGATTCACTAATTAAATTTCTCTCTAGGTATCACAAATGGTTTTATTACCGAAACACAAAATCAAAGACCTCAAAACCTTAGCCATAATTGACACTACTATACAATGTAACAAATTAATTTAAGTTGGAACGGGAATGATTACACGTATGATAAATTCCATGCGTAACCGCCATAAAACCACTTTGAGAAAAGTACGTGCACTTTACTCTTAGTGAATCTACATCTAGCTTACAATCAGAAGATTGATACAAAACACAAAACTATAATTTATTTTAGTGTTGTCTGCCTATCTACCAAACAACCTGTGCAACCATGCTTACCTTTTTCATTTAGCATTAGATCATAGAGTATAAGTTTCACATCATTAGCTTTTGTAGCTATCATCTCAGCATAAAGAGCAGGTGCAAACATTGAAATGAAATGTACGAGTAACCCAGCATAATTAAATTTAAACTGAAAATAGAAAACTGTTAAGGCACCCTAATGCATAAAAAGATTCTAAATATTAAGAGACCTGCGTGTAATTGTTTATAATCGTGAAAACATATATTTTAAGGAGGTAAAATTAGATGGTTTGTTTGATAATAGTAGATAGGAAGAAATGGTTGATTTATTGATGTATGTCGAACTGCTTCAAACCAAAATTATACATATTCCAGTAGGTTTTAATATTAAATTAAATAATGTGTATTCCGTATAAATACAATAGTAAGATTTTTCAATAAAAAGTTAGTTAACGTTAAGCTAAAGTTAGTTAAATACTCACTGTTAATGCTTTCGTTATATCATTTACAATTTCCAGAATTTCTCCCATTACTTCCAATGTTGTAAACAGTAAGGTTATTGTGAACTGAAAATAAATATATTTTTGTACATAATACTTAGTTTTTAATTCTAAACAAATCTAATAACAAAACAAATACATGAACAACTTAAGGACAGGGTACCGAGGTGCTTCTAATGAGAGGCCGATGTCCAGTTGTGGATAGCCAAGTGTTAGCGAAGCTGTAAATTCATTATCAGTTTTTAAGGGTTTTTATCTACCGCTCGACTATTTTTATGTATTCAGGCCAAAATGCGGGTACCCCAGCTTTGGGAATCGCTTAGACGTTGCTGATAATCTGGCATTGTAAGTATGTATGATGCTGTGTGAATTGTCCAGCATTATTTATTTATTTATTTATTATTATTATTTGCGGGTAGAACGAGGATTCATTCCTCAGCTGTAACTGATCGAGAAACTGTCTCGCATCATGTAATGATTCTAAAAGCATAGTTGTTATTTAAAAACTAGTTCTTTCACACGAATATAAAGTTATTAGTTGATCTAATTGTATTATTTGGAAATCCCTGAAAGTATTCAAGTGTTCATCTGAATGGAGTAAGTATTCAACACAAGGCAGTAATATTGGGACTTGGATAATTACCTTATAATTATTAGAAATAAATGACTCAACCACTTACCAAAGCATCAAATGCAAATTTATACTTTTCAGTGACGTCAGCTATTGATTTATATAAAAGTTGCATCGGATAAATACAAGCGCTTTTCTGATTTCCCAATAATGACTTATACGTTTTCAAGCGACAATTTATAGAGTAGTAAACAAATGTGCACGAGACATAAACAGCACAATATGATGTTACCATCATTACAAAGATGCAGCATATTATGACATAATGCATTAAACTACGAGTAATGTTATGGGGAAAGGAAAGCACGGTGACTGCACAGAAGAAAATAAAATTTAAAACAATAACTATCAATATTTTAAGTTCAATATTATAAGAAGAATTTCCAACCCCCAGTTTAGTGTCAATATATTCTAAATCTCGGTGAAACTGGCAAAATGTTTTGTTGGGTTTCAAAAACAACAAAACAATTACATTCAATAGGTAGTGGCTTGAATAAAATATTAAACTTGAAATCATTATATAGTACATAAGGATATCACTATAGTTATGAACTATGATGAGGAAATAACCTAAAGTTGTTATCATTAACACATAAAACACAGTGATAGACTTCCATATCATCCTTCTGTTATTAGATTGGTGCTCAAAAAAACCAAAGTCCAGACAGAACACAACTTGGATAATCTTGTAAAATATTGTCATTATTAAAACATATTTAGATTTTCTAGATCCTTTGAACATAATTCGGTGATTTATCGATGGTTGCATGGTTCCATTCCAAAACTTTCACAACTTTAAGAAAAGAATGCGCCACTGTCGCGTGCCACCTTCTGAAGCAAGATTTCAATTTATAGGGTAGGTTTGAACCTACCTTTCAAGATACGTTTTATAATAATATTCAGAGACAATAAAGACAGACATTGGGTGCCAATCCACTTAACAAGGTGCCCATTATCAATTTCTTTTAATCAAATTATGTTTGACACTATCAACAATAATTATTTAGGTAGATACGTTACTTGGACTAATAGGTTTTTTCTCTCCTACTGTCAAGTTATCTTTCTACGGATTTGACTTCCATCCGTACTGCTAGATGTGTCCACAGTCCTAGGGTTTGGTCTTCGGTCTAATCTTTTTCGCACTTTATTGTGCCGACACGATAGGTTTTTCACCCACTGTCAGTGTAATTTTTTTCATTAATGTCTGTCTGTCTGTCTGTTTCGTAAACGCGCATCACAATGAAACTACTGAATGTATTGAAAATAAACTCGGCATGATTTGAGGTCATGCTACGAGAAAGGACATGGGATACATTTTATTCTGGTATTAAGTAAGGTTCCCCTGGGAGAAAGTATGAAAATAAAATTCTTTATCCGCGCACACACGACGGAACTACTGAATGAATTCGAATGGGACTTTTCATGATTTCGAGGAAAGATCCATATTCAGTAAGGTTCCCCCAGGAGAGGGGAGGAAAGTCAAATTTCTTGGCCACGCATCACGTCGAAGGTACTAAATGAATTCAAATGAACAATACTATTTATCCCGAAATCAGTAGGTACAGTTTCCTTGGGAGCGTGGATGTGTGTCTCGCTCAGTCACTACGCGACCGTCATAGAGTGTGTTACGTTTGCTGTAAGTAAATTTCTACGCGTAAGTGGAGATGTTTTAAAACGTAAATTGGGTGAACTTTCGCAAAGTTTGCAAATCTTTTAGAAGTAATCATTGTTTCGTTTAAATATTGATTTTATTATTTGTTTTAATTTGACCAAATCAAGCTATCGCTTAAATGAATACTAAAAAAATGTTTGCGATTTTTTTTAGAAATAAGCATGGTTTTGTTTAATAATGTTGATTTAATTTTTTGATTTTAACTGGAATAAGGATTATAAGCTACTTAGGTTTTGTATTATTTTCGTATTTTTAATTTTAAACTTAAGTGCCAATTAATAAGGTCATTTTTTTCTGGACACCTTCGTTTGACCGCAATCTCACCTACTGGAAAGCGAGGATGTGGCCACGAAGGTCTAGGAGATACCAACATATTCACCCTGGGTCTTGAAGAGACCCAGGTTGTCATTGGCCAGAAAAAGGGATGGTATTGCGCTGTGCGTCTGCTTGTCCTGGAGTGAAAGAGTGATGGTGGGATCAGATCACGTAGTTCCTACGAAATCAATCCTATACATAAAAGATCAATAGACATTAGTCTCTGCAAGGTGTTGCACGTTAATGAGTCTGAAGGCTCTTTTTTCTATCGAGTTCAAGGCTGCAAGCTGGTACCGAGCCGTCCCAAACATGGCAGCAATACTCCAAACCAGCCTCATTTAGGGTTCCTAGCTTCATGGCTGGTGTTTTAGCCTTCGACTCGATGAAGGTACCAAAGTTTAAAGTTGGTGTGATAGTTACACCGAGGAGCTCCAGTTGATCCTTTATAGGTACCGGTACATTCCGGAAAACGAGAGCCAGGACAAACGGACTCTTTTTGGCAGAGAAGAGGTATGTTTGCGTTTTTAAGGCATTGAAATTAACCCGATTGGCTTTGTCCCAATCCGAAACTGCCTTAACGGTCAAATTCAAGCGCTGCACTATGTCTTCTCTTTACGCCTGTATCTCATTCGGAATAGCCTTGGCGTTGAAAAGGTACCTCTGCACCACGGTGCTGTCGTCTGGGTACACAATGATTCCGGGTACCAGCAGGTCATTAATGTACAGCACAAACAACGTGGCAGAGAGTACTGACCCCAGAGGTATCAGGGTTTTGGTTGCCGGGGTACTCCTCGGCGTTGATCGCCAATTGATCAGACGAGCAGCCGTCAACGATTACCCGAATCGATCTTTTACTCAGAAAGTTACGAAGCCATTTTGGAAGCTTGCCAATAAAGCTGTCGTGCCAGACCCTATCAAAGACTTTCGAGACGTCTAGTGAAACCGCGATGGTTTCACCGTGCTTTTCGATGGCTCCAAATGTGGTTGTGCGCAGTAGCACTGGTACACGAAGAGTTAAACCATGGGGGGACCCTGTCGGAGGGTGAAGTTTCATGTATGGAATAAAGTATTCCATTGCACTTTTAATCACCCTCGTTACAGCATCGGCATAGAAAGTTGAATCACAGGAAGTGAAGCACGTTTGCCGCCAAGGATAAGAAGCGAAGAAATGACGCATCTCATCCCAGTCTGCTGACTTGTATCGCCATATTCGTTTGCTACCTTCAGGGATAGGATCCGGATTCCATACTGACATTGTTTTAATTTTACTATCCTCTCTAATTTTTAGCAATAAAGCCGTTTCTGTGCACCTAGTTATAAAGAATATTGCATTTAAGTCAAAATTAAGGTAATTGAAATTATTCTCACAAGAAAACACTTGATTAAAAGTCGCCCATACATTTAAGCATTGCATTTACAGCGTTTTATCGTTACAAAATAAAGTACGATTGCTGTAACCCACATAAACATGGTTAAAAAGTAACTTCTAGTAGAATGTTGATAGTTGCCTTGATAAAAGATGCAAAATTACATTTCTCATAAAAAAAATGGCACTTGTGAGATTAATACCATAGGAGATATGATTTTTTTTTTCTGAATTTATAAAAGTTTTTTGGCTCTGGTGGACACTTTCCATTTTGTTGGTTACTACGTTTCCGCTTTTTTGCCTCGATATAGAGTAATATAAAAACTAAATACTTAGTACAAAATGAACAAGTTAAAACAGCACTGAGATGCAGTTTACTAAAGAAACATAAAAGATAGGTATTATTTATTTTACAAAAATAACTTACGTACAAATTAGATAGGAATTATAGCCAACATCAAGAGCCACCCGTGGACCGTTTGCAACTGTCTGCAGTCAGCTCAATTGCTTTAATTGTAAATACTAGTTGTGATTTATACACATATAGATAGATACACATTTGCTCCCCTTGGAGTCGAGACCCTAGGTCCGTGGGGTACCGGGACTCTTCGGGTTTTCAAAAAACTATCTGAGCGTCTGGTCAAAGCGACGCGTGACCCAAGAGCTGGTGAATATCTGGCACAGCGTATCAGCATTGCCATACAGCGTGGCAATGCAGCCAGCGTCTTGGGGACGCTTCCGACTGGTGTTGATATGGATCAGTTGAGCTATCTGTAGACTGTTTGCAACAGTCGGCAGTTAGCTCAATTGTTTCAATTGTAAATACTAGTATAATTTTCTTTGTGAATAAATGTCTTTAATATCTAAAAAAAAAGTTGTGAGTTATTTCTATTAGTTGATTGTTATTTTTTATTTGAATAAAGACTATTATTGTAAGTAAGCAAAAAAAAAATACTATTATACATAAAAAATGCAAAATATTAACGATGAATAGATCCTACTTTATAAATGCGATAGTTTGTGTAAATGTTTGTTACTACGTCACCCAAATATAATTTGGCGTATTTTTAATAAAACTATAAACTGACTCTCAAATTTCTCAACGATGACAATGGCTTTGAAAGTAGTTTTAAACACAGACAACTTCGATAGCTCGATCGTATTTTTCAAGTGATATCTAGTTAAAATTCTAGTCTAATTCAGTTTGATGACACATGGATGAAACGACGAATAAAGGAAGCCTACCTACTTTAAAACACTAAACACGAAGTTTCGATAGACGGATCGCAGGCAACGAACAACCTTATTACTCAACATGCAAACTTGCGTTGGTTCGGACGCGTCACTAAATGACACCCTTGGTTTCGGATCTCTAAGAAATAAATGTCAAAATCATTTTCATTGTAAGAACGGATCGGTCGTCCTTCATTTTATGCGATCCGCCATCCGTTACAATACAACGTTGTATTGTTTTTCAAAGTAGACCATATGTTTACGCCCGTCGCCATGGAAACCATACACCAGGTGAGTTTGCGGTCAAACGAAAGTCTGATGTCCAGAAAAAAACCCATTAGTTAACAGTAATTGAGAAAACTATCTGTGATGTTGTTTTAGATCAGTTTTGCGGTGCACATCATCAATTCCTAGAGAGACAAACTTTGGGACCACCTTTAAATCAACCTTTATCCAAAGCGAAGATATCCGAAGCGGAGACGTGAAGATGCGTTTTTCAGATGCCATGTGGAGATGCGTACTGACTAGATTGGAGAGGAGATGTGTGCTGGCTAAAGCTGAGATTTGCGGCGAGCGTTGAAGAGTGTTAGGTTGACACACATCTCTACTCGTCTTTGCTGCGTGCCGTCACCAGCTTGCAAAACACAGGTCACATCTCCGCTTTGTACGCGCCGCCCAGCTCAATCTGGCACAGTTCACATCTCCGCAGGGATCGCGTCATACATTTATTTTACATTTCTCTCTCACACACACTCATTGGCTGCGTTCTGAATACGCACCAAAAAACAAAGGAAAAATAACCATTATGCGGTCAAAAAATAACGCGTGATGCAATGACGAATGTATGTTAATAAATTACTAGCCCGAAATTTATATCTCTTACACCAGGACTATTATAAAGTTTTCGCTAAACCGCAGGGAATGGAATAATTGGTCAATTTTTTAAAAGCATGGGTAATACAACTCCGCAATTGCTGCTTTTGTAATTCAATTCATAAGTCTACTATTTTATTACTGACATCTCCACCCAATCTATTTGCGGATCACTGCCACAGGAAATACAGACCCGTTTGATTTACAAAGGGCCCTTGTAAATAATAAAGGGGAGTGTATTTTCCGCCCATCGAACATTCTGCGAAAAATATGTACTTAAGGACCTAAGGACTTTTGTAATTTAGCCGGTACTTAACATGATGACGTAAAATATTGAAACGATTATCGTAGGTACCAAGAGATTTTCTAATTAACAAAGAAAAAATATGTAAACAAAATATAAGAACTAGTACCAATTTACAATTTAAGCAATTGAGCTAACTGCAGACAATCTAGAGTTAGCTCAAGAGATCCGTAATCAATATCGGATCAATAACAGCCGAAAGCGAACTTACGTTTTCCGGCTTATTCCCGGTGAAGGAAACGTCAAACTTCAAATGCTAAATACCATTAATTTAACATAACGTACTTAATCTGTGACTACAGTTGCTGATGGAAGGTTTACCCTACCCATTTAGTAGCTACTCTTACTTCAGAATTCGTCACATTATTTAGCAAGGCGAAAATTTCAATCATAATATCAAACAAGAGAACGACAATTCGCCTTTGATTGACAAAAGGGTCGATTTCAAAGGAAGGAGTGAATAATGAATATCATTGTCGAATGAATAATATTTTGGATAACTTTCATTAGATGCGAACATTATAGCATTCCTATCTTGACTCACTGTTTCGGAGGTATGAAATTATTTTCGTATCAAAGAACAAATTGATACTCTGTTGCTAGAATCCAAAATACTTTTTTCCACAAAGGGTTTTTTTGTGAATAAACTAGTCGTTTACTGTTTTAGAATTTTCCCCTATGATATTATTAGTGTCCTCCTAGCCGAATGTCGAATAATGGAAATCTGCATTCATCACCCCAGTCCATAAGAAAGGGTCTAAAACAGAGGTTTCTCATTACAGACCTATCTCTAAACTTTGCATTATTGCTAAAGTCTTTGAAAGAATTATTTATAATCAAGTATATTCTGCTCTTAAAAGTACGTTTAGTCCCTTTCAGCATGGGTTCTTGCGAGGTAAATCATCAGTTTCAAATCTTATACTCCTAAATGATTATATCACTCAAGCTATGGACAATGGTCATCAAGTCGATGTAATATACACCGACTATAGTAAAGCGTTCGATTGAATAGATCATTTCACGTTGTTAAATAAGCTTTCTCAATCAGGTATAAGAGGTAATTTGCTAAGATGGTTGCATCGTATATTGATAATCGATCACAGGCAGTCGTTCTCAATAACTACATCTCTAGTTGGGTTCCTGTTCCAAGTGGGGTCCCTCAGGGGTCTCTGCTAGCTCTGCCGCGGCGGGAGAGGAGTGCCGGTATTGAGGTACGCCGCTCTCCCTGCCTTCCGCGGCCTTGGCGGGGTCGCTATCCTTTGATGGCGAACGCGGTGGGGTCGCAGGGGAGGAGGTTTGTCGGTAGGACGATGGCCGCTCTCCCTATCCTCTGCGACCGTGTGGCAGGCGGCGGGGCCACTCGACTGACCCGTCGCAGGGGGACCTTGGGCGTTCGGACAAGGGGTCGTCCGGCGCCCAATTGGCGGTTAAGGTCCCCGAGGTGGTCGTGGCGCGTCATGTGTTTCTAGCGCGTCGCGAAGAGGGGGTGCTGCACACCCCCGGTGAGGGGCCCGATATCGGGCAGCCGCGGTGGGTTCGTGGATGAGTGTAAACGTCCCCACGTTCCTACCACAAGCGGCAGAGGCGGATGCACCCTGAGGGTTTTAGTGGTGTTAGAGTCCCACATCATCGTACTGTCTCCCCGTGGCAGTACGATATGCGTGCGCATTTCCCTTAGGATAAAAAAAAAGGAACAACAGCTTAACGTGCTCTCCGCGGCACGAATTTTCCTGTATTTGTGCTATAAGACCTTGCTTCTTGCTAAATTTTATGATTGTAGGTCAGAGAAAAGTACCCTATAGGTTTTGGCCCATCGTGAGCATCAAATGTATTTTTTTGTGAATAACCTATAAATTTACGGTTTTTGAATTTTTGCTTTTATTTGTGCTTTTTGACCATGCTTCTTACCAAATTTCATGCATGTGATTCCCTTATAAATTTTAAAATATTTGGACTTAAACGGTTGTAACTTTTGAGTGCGTTGACTTAGAAGTTTTATAACGTTTGTCCGGGGTTTTAATAGCGGCTTCAAGAAGTTACGGACTTGAGTATTTGACGTTAATTTCAACTCAATACGTCCACGCGTTCCTGAGAAAAGAGGGTTGACAGACGGACAGGGACAGACAGACAGACGGACAACAAAGTGATCCTATAAGGGTTCCTTTTTTCCTTTTGAGGTACGGAACCCTAAAAATGGACAAAAAGGGGGAGAGGGGGAGCTACCTCACCGAGTGGGGTATCAAATGAAAGGTATTGGTTTGAACATTTCAAAACAGTTTTTGAAATTTCTGCAGACTACACACTTTTTGGAATATTTTGAATAAAGTCAATAACTTGACCTTATCTCCGAAGTACCTATGCAGAGCGATACTATAATTATTTGATTTGTATTTTTAGTTATCTATTGACTTAACCAAGTGTGCCTTGTGCTCCTACGGCGAATAAATTTATGAGTATGAGTATGAGTATGAGTATACATCCAAAATATAGTTTGGTGCCTATTATTTTCAGGTAGGTATATATCAAATAGCGATGTCTCTAACCGGTACCTTTAGTACATAATTATTATGTATAATTGACAAATATTCGAAACCCTTGGCGCGCGAGTTACATTCGAACTTAACGGATCTTGTTTTATTCGGCGAAGAAATTCGTTTACAAATAGATTGATCTGGGGGGAAACCGAATTATGTGTGATTCGACACCCTGAGAAGAACGTAATACCCACTAAAAACCTCTCCGGTGTCCCTCTCTCGCCATTTTCACCGAACCACGGGAACGTTTAAAACCTACCGCGACCCGGCTTTCCTTCTTCCTCCAATACATGGCCGGCGAGCCCACTACTCCACACACTCGCCGACCCCATTCTTCCATCACATTTCCCCCCCTCTATTAGAACATAGACAGGAAAGACACAGTTGAAACCGCGAATTTCGACTTCTGTGCCCAGATGGGCATTGTTGCCCCATAATGTGTGCAGCCATGACCCGGAAAGATACTATCAGGTGTGGCTTGCACTTACACATGCAAACACTCACACTTATCACTCAAACAATTTGTTCTAGTCACGTGGGCACAGTGCCGCGCACACTCAGCTAAAGCAAGCGCGCGCATCACTGCGCCGCGTGTCCCACACATGTGCACGAGTACCACTGGTTGCGTCCCGCGTGTCCCATGCTATCCGTCACAATTCACTGTCACAAAATCTTATGACTTCATGGCCCACTAATACGTTGTTACATCTATCCCTCCTCATGTCGCCGCGCCGGGACACCGATACAGCAACAACCCCTCTCCTCTTCGAGTGGCCGAGGCCATTCGACAGGCCTCGCTTCCAAAGATCTCTTCGAGTTCGGGTGCTACTAATTAGCACCCCAATCCAACAGGCTCCCGAGGTGGCCTCGGGAGTCAAAAACCCAGGTACGGAACCCTAAAAACTTATGAAAATTAACCAATTAGCAGCAACATTGTAGGTGTGAAACTTTACTTTATTAACTATAGGTTCTTAATCTATCTGTGTGTGAAACATCACTCACCGACACAGCTGAATCGACCGGTGGTAGGTCAAGCAAAGGGATTGTTGTCTATTCAACCCAAGACCAGTTAGCTGTGCTTGGCCTACTGGGTGCAATTCACTAGGAATAGTTTTCGATCAGCTTCAACTGCCATCATTCTTATCAAAAACCTGTAAAACTCTACTCGTTGTCACATGGGAATGGGATTGAAACTTAGCAAATGTAAAAATATTTGGCAACCCATTCACCCTACTTGGATTCCCTCCAAGATGTTTCGTACCTCTAGGAACTAAACTTTCAAATTGAAAGATGGACGGAGTACTTTACTTTCCGTGTTGCCAAGACTGTTTCGAGCTATAAAAAAAAAGATGCTACGTGATAGATTAGAATCTTTGTTGCGTAAACTTGAAAAGGAGGTCTGTAAACATGACACAATGCGGTGGCTTGTGCCAAGAACCACACGTTTGTGATGCGTATTCTATTGTTTTTCGAATGTGAACTGGCTCTTTTTAACCACCTTTAAAAACTTCTGTGTTTTGAATTTTATTTTATTAGGCCAAATGATTACAAAAGTTATGGTCAAGTAATTAATATTTGACCCCGTTTCGTAATACGTAATTCGTAAATACATAATAAGTAAACTAAAAAGTATGTAGCTAACTATTTAATTTTATTATAAATTTTATTTCACTGCAAAAATACACACAAAACGACGTACACATTAAAAATCAACTACAATGGGAAGTTAATTAGCATTATTTCTATCACTATTTCAGTAAAAATTGAAGAATGACGATGAGATATGTCACGATGAAATTGAGCACCATGCCGAGCAGACTGGCGTCCAGAGGGATCACCCTGTACACGCGGAACCGGAGCGGGCGCGCCTCCACGTACCGGATGAACCGTTCCAACTCAAACTGACGACTAGAGTCTGCAAGAAATGAGAATGCATTAAACCTCGGCATGCCTAGTTAGGTCTGTCAGACCTACCACTGCCGTATCAAACTTATCATTCAAGCTTGAAGTTTGGTATGTAGTGTAAGCTAGATGTAGATTCACCTATGAAACTTCTCTAGTTATCACAAATGGTTTTATTACTGAAATACAAAATCAAAGACCTCAAAACTGTGACCGTCACATAGCCACTAAGAAAAATGTACGTACGCTTACTACTCTTAGTGAATTTACATCTAGCTTACAGTCAGAAGATTGATACACAACACTATAATTTATCATTATATTATATAACATTATAATTTATTAAAGTGCTGTCTGCCTATCTACCAAACCTACATGCTTACCTTTTTCATTTAGCAATATATCATAGGTTATAAGTTTTACATCATTAGCTTTTGTAGCTATCGTCTCAGCATATAGAGCAGGTGCAAACATTGAAATGAAATGTACGAGTAACCCTGCATAATTAAATTTAAGCTGAAAATAGAAAAATATTAGGGCACGCTAATGTATAAAAGGTTCTATATGTAAAGAGACCTGCGTGTGATTGTTTGTAGTCGTGAATATTTATATTTGAAAGAGGTAAATTAAATGGTTTGTTTGATAATTATTAGATAGGAAGTAATGGTCGTTAGTAATAGGTGTATACACATTACTTCCTTAGTTTGTAATTTAATTTGTAATTTATTTATAGATATAATCAGAACTGCTTCAGGGCAAATTGTACATAAATTAAAATAGGTATTAATATTAAATGCTAATATTTATCTGTATGTGCGTAAGGTTTCGTGTAGAGATTTTTATATGACCTTTTGAATATAGGTAAAGTTAGATGGATACGCACTGTTACGGTAGTCCGTATATCATTTGCAATTTGCAGAATTTCTCCCATTATTTCCAATGTTGTAAACAGTAATGTTAATGTGAACTGAAAATAAATATATTTTTTACTTCCTTATTACTAAGTTTTTAAATCCACAAAAATCTAATAACTTAAGAATACAGGAATAATGTTAAGATAGGGTACTGAGATGCTTCTAAAGAGAGGCCTATGTTCAGGTGTGGATGGCGAAGGCAGATGTAGATATAATAATGGGACTTGGATGTTATAATGTTTAGAAATACATGACTCTTGCACTTACCAAAGGATCAAATGCTGATTTATATTTTTCAGTCACGTCAGCTATTGATTTATATACAAGTTGCATCGGATATGTACAAGCTGTTTTCTGACTTTCCAATAATGATATAAAAGTTTTCAAGCGACAATTTATAGAGTAGTAAATAAATGTGCACGTGACTTAAACAGCACAATATGATGTTGTCATCATTAGTAAGATGCAGCATATGACATATTCAATTATACTAAGGTTATGAGGAAAGGAAAGCACGGCGACTGCACAGAAGAAAATAACATTTATAACAATAACTATCAATATCTTAATCTCAATATTATAAGAAGAATTTCCGACCCCCAGTTTGGTGTCAATATATTCTAAATCTCGGTGAAACTGACAAAATGATTTGTTGGGTTTAGAAAAAAACAAAACAATTACATTCAATAAGTAGTGGCTTGAATAAAATATGAAACTTGAAATCACTGTATAGTACATAACGACATCACTATAGTTATGAACTAAGATGAAGAAATAACCTAAAGTAATTATTAATAACACATAAAATGCAGTGATAGACTTCCATTATGACTCTTCTGTTATTAGATTGGAGCTCAAAAAAACCAAAATCCAGACAGAACACAACTTGGATAATCTTGTAAAATATTGTCATCACTGAAACATATTTAGATTTTCTAAATCCTTTGAACATTATTCGGTGACTCATTGATGGTTGCATGGTTACATTCCAACACTTTAAAAACAAAAAAGAATGCGCCACTGTAGCGTGCACCTTTTGAAGTAAGATTTCATTTTTAAAGGTAGGTCATAACCTACCCGTCAAACTACGATTATTATTATTTTTAGAGACAATAAAGACAGACACTGTACCTATACCAATTCATTTAACAAGGTGCCCATTATCAATGTCCTTTAATCAAATTAGGTTTGACACTATCAACAATATTTGCTTTGGTAGAATCGTTACTTATACTAATAGGTTGTTTCTGTCCTACTGTCAAAGTTATATTTCTATGGATTTGACTTACGTACCGCTAGATGCATCCATAGTCCTAGGGTTCGGTCTTCGGTCTAATCTTATTCAAACTTTATTGTGCTGATACGTTGGGTCTTCACACATGGTCAGCATCATAAATTATGCTGATGATATCTAACTCAATAGGTATTAGCTGTTGATAATCTTAGTGTTCCTCCCTACTTAATTAATTTATTAAATAGTATTATTATAACGACGCTTGAAAGGCAAAATTACCAAGTGACATGTTGAGCGATATTGAGTTCAACAGGGCGTCCCACGGGGTACAGGTCGTCCCACGGGTATGGCACATGGAGGGATAGTATCTTAAATATTGTACGTAGAATTTGACTGAAAGATGACTTCATTTTGATTTTAAAGATTTTTGAATAATCGCCTCTCTGAACCGGGAAACGAACCTGCCAAATTGAAAAAAAAACACCCGTAATTTTATGATACCGATCAAAGGCTCAACCTTATGGATTATTTTTCCACACAACATAGCATTCTAAATAAAAGGAAGACCATGAAATTTTATATTCATAATTTGAGGAAAATAAATACTTTCCTTTTACTTTGCCGTGCTCATAATAACTGATTATATCTTTTTCAAGTATTGCCAATATGTACTCACTTGAGAAATACATATCAATTCTACAATAAACGTATAGTTATAGATAAAATAATAATGTGATTAGTACGATAAGTACAATAAGCCGTAAGTAATGTATTATCAACACCGAAATAACAGTTGCTAAAAAGGTATCAGTAGTCCAGTCCGGAAATATTGAAGAATGTTGAGATCGCAGAATGTGCAGATCTGATATTACGCAGATCGCAAAATGTGCAGATCATTTAATTTTCCTCCCTACAGCAGGTCGTACAACGTGCAGATCGTTAGATGAGCACCTCGCAAAATGTGCAGGTTTCGTAATTTTACAGAATGCAAAATCTTTCTTTATCCTACTTTAATTAACCTCTTCAATGAAGAGTCTTCAAAGATAGCGAACTAAATGTGTGTAGAGTAATTCTGACATAAACGGCTATAACTTTTGAGTGCGTTGACTTGGAAGTTTTATTTATATCGCGGTTCCAAGAGGTTACTGACTTGAGTATTTACCGTTAATTTTATCTCGATTCGTCTACGCGTTCCTGAGAAAAGGGGGTTGACAGACGGACAGACAGACAGACGG
Organism: Eupithecia subfuscata; assembly: GCA_963564075.1. NCBI lineage: Eukaryota > Metazoa > Arthropoda > Insecta > Lepidoptera > Geometridae > Eupithecia > Eupithecia subfuscata. The sequence goes on along the minus strand of OY751112.1, from coordinate 13,615,477 downwards.
AAAACAAAGTGATCCTATGAGGGTTCCCTTTTCCTTTTGAAGTACGGAACCCTAACAAGGTATGGCACTCCGAGAAACAACGATCACGTTGGTTTTCCCAAGTAAAAGTAGCAGATATGACGTAGATATCCGCTACGGTGCTTCTCAAACTTTTTAATTTGGGGAAATTCGAGATCTAGATCTAGGTTTTATTATATTTTCGTACTAAGTAACAAAACTCCTGTATTTTTTTCCCAGTGCATTGCAACATTTTCACGAAAATGATGGACGAAATTTTTAAATATATTTATGCGTTTTGATGACTGTTTTAGATAAAATTATAAATGTAATATTAGTACTTACCAGTGGATTTATTTGCAATATTATTTATCTTGCTACTGGTTTTTAAACACCCTTTCACTGCACAACATATCCATTATTTTATTTATATGTGAGAGCTGCTTTCCGCGTCATTTGAAATATTGTACTAAAGGCTCAAAATGAAAATTGCGACAAGCTGTCGCAATTTTTTAGATTTACCTCGTTTGTGTCAACTATCATTCTAAGCCTTCTTCGTCTAAGGGTAGGCATAGGTCGCGTCACGTTAAAAGAACGCCGGAAGAAAGTGGAAGGGGTATGTTCGCGCATGGGTACACTCGCGCGCGATAGTACTATGCCAATTTGCTAAACCTATTTTTAACTAATATTTCACTCGCGGCTTGGTATCGGTTATTAGAAAATAATAAAAATTAAAAACATGTTCGATTCAGTTTAGAATTTTTAATCTAATTACAAAAAATTAATGTACTGTAGCAACTCCATCCATTAAGTCGTCTTGGGTGACGTGAAAACCAGATGAGGACGCGGGGTTGATACTGGAGGTGGCTATTTCATCATCGTCGCTGTCATCACTTGAGCTTTGATCATCATTTTAGTCAGAATCATCATGTGAGACGCATGGTAACTATCGACGTATGACTCATCAGTGTAAATGATAGTTCTTCCTTCCTCTCTATACTTTTTTACCTTACTCAGATATTGAATTCTTTGAAATCGAATTTGTGACTGCTCAATTAAAATTTTTCTATTCGATTCTGTTCTTTTCCACTTAAAACCCAATTACACACTACACACTTACAAAAAGTCAAAATATAAAACTAATCACTGACACGGAAATAAAGTAATATTTTTGATTTCTGTCGCTATGTAGACTAAAGTATTCTTCGATACGTAGACTAAAGTAAAGAAGTGACGAAGAAACCTTTAGCCTGTTTTTATTTTTCGAATTGGAGCAAAACCCGTCCCAAGCCTTTTTATCCTCTAGATAGTCTGATATTTTATAGTAAGCCTTTTTTCACAGCAAGGTTTTGACAATTTGTTTGAATTTATTTACTGATAATTTTTGCATCTCACCAGAAGTTTTGTTGTAGAAGCGTATACATTTACCTTTTTTTTTATCTAGCCTGGTTTGCCCCACTGCTGGGCAAAGGCCTCCCCCAATGACCATACATTTACTTACCTTTAAATGATAAATTTATTTTATGTAGCCTAGTTGTGGCCACAGCGAGTTTATGTTTATTTATGGTATTATTAATAATTATGTTTATCGCTATTTTTAGGGAACCGATTTATATTTTTATGAGTGTACAATAAGTTTCATAAATATAATGACATGGTACTGTCATGTCATTATGTTTATTTCTTTGAATTTATCGCGTAGAGATTCTCTGGGACCCATATTATAGATAACTCGAACAGCCCTCTTCTGCAGCACAAATACGGTGTTAATATCTGCAGCGTTCCCCCACAGCAGTAAGTATACCTTAAGTCATAATACTATGGAAGTAACTGAAATAAGCAAGTCTAGATGTATCCACGTCTGTAAGATGACGGATTTTTTTGACTGCATACATTGCAGAACTAAGTCTCTTCGATAGCTTATCTATGTGTGGTCCCCATTGAACTTTATTATCTAAGGTGATTCCTAGGAATACGGTACTTTCTACTACTTCCAACGTTTTTCCTTTAACCTTTACATCAGCCTTCACTTGTTTAACATTAAGTAGAATAAATCTAATACATTTTGTTTTGGTTTCGTTTAGCAGAAGATTATTGACACTAAACCAATGAACTACTTTTGAGATTGCATCGTAGAATCGTAACTCCCGAGCTCCATGTGAACAATGTGATGAAACTATGTAGTTTTGTACTTACCAATAATTTATCACGTTAACTCGTGTTTTAATAAAACTATTTTGACTGATGAAAAAAAACAAAATTGACGATTGACATCGTTTTATGTAGTTTGTCACATTTGTTACATTTGTTACCCAACTTCCATGTTTTGTTGCAATAATGTGGCAACTGGACAGTGACGTAGCCTTGGGAAGATCTCGGAGTGTCAGATCTTGTTTTCTTAGATCAAGGCTGTATCGGGGTCCCTTCGGCGGCGCCACAAGGAGAGATAGATGTGACGACGTATGAGTGGGCCATGAAGCCATAATGGTTTTATGATGATAAAAGGTGACGCATAGCATGGGACAAAGCTTGGACGCATGAAATCTTTCGCTTCTAATGTAAGTGCGCAACAAGGTGTTTCGTTCGGAAATTAGTAATGTCGGTTGTTTGGTCTGGTCGGACGTTGGTCAGCACTTGGTTGGTTACTTGTATTGTACTATAATCTGTCGGAGTGGGAGGGTCCCATGTTGAGCAATACCTACCTAGATATTCTTTTAGGATTTACTTAGGTTGGTCTTCTGTATTGAATTATTGTCATCACCTATTATTATTTGACATTGTTACGTTTTGTTTCATTTATACCGCTTAACATAAATTGTAATATTTTTTTGGTATACCATATCTTTCGACCATGTAGACATGCACGCACCAAAGGTCCTGCCAGAAAACCTGCAATGCTCTACTTTCTGTTAAGGAACATTAAGCTGAGGCAGGACCTATTGGTCCACGTGGTGGACAAAATGTTTTATATTTAAGTTTTTTGTTTTTTGTGTTCGATTTCATATGGGAATGGGATTGAAACTTAGCAAATATAAAAATATTTGGCAACCCATTCACCCTACTTGGATTCCCTCTAAGATGTTTCGTACCTCTAGCAACCAAACTTTCGAATTGATAAAGACGGACGGTTTACTTTACGTGCCGTGTTGGTAAGACTGTTTCGAGCTATAAAAAAAGAAGATCCTGATAGATTGGAATCTTTGTTGCGTAAACTTGAAAAGGAGGTCTGTAAACATAACACAATGCGGTGGCTTTTGCCAAAAACCACACGTTTGTGATACGTATTCCATTGATTTTCAAATGTGAACTAGCTATTTTTAACCTTGCTTAAAATCATCTGCGTTTCGAATTTTATTTTGGCAGGCCACATGATTACAAAAATTAAGGTCAAGTAAATAATATTAGACCCCGTTTAACCCTGATTTAACGTATGATTTTTAACATGTTTGGAAATACGAAATAAGTAATCTAAGAAGAAGCTAACTATTTCATTTATCATAAATTTTATTACACAGCAAAAAATACACACAAAACGACGTACACATGAAAAATTAACTACGATAGGAAGTTAATTATTATTATATCCTTCTATCACTATTTCAGCATAAATTGAAGAATGACTATGAGATATGTCACGATGAAATTGAGCACCATGCCGAGCAGACTGGCGTCCAGAGGGATCACTCTGTACACGCGGAACCGGAGCGGGTGCGCCTCCACGTACCGGATGAACCTTTCCAACTCATACTGACGACTAGAGTCTGCAAGAAATGAGAATGCATTAAACCTCGGCATGCCTGGTTGGGTCGGTCACACCCACCACTGCAAACCGTATCAAACTTATCATTCAAGCTTGAAGATTGGTAGGTTGTGTAAGCTAGATGTAGATTCTTTTTTCCGAAGAGTATAATCAGCCCCTGTGTCTGGCCTTTGTACACTATGAAAAAGCCTTTGACTCTGTCGAAACCTGCGCTGTTCTAGAATCCTAACAGCGATGCCAATTAGACTATCGTTATATCGAGGTGCTGAGATGTCTCTACGAAGCCGCCACCATGAGTGTCTAAGTACAGGGCCAGCAGTATAAAACCATCCAACTGCGCAGAGGAGTGAGACAGGGGGATGTTATATCGTCGCTAATCTGACTAAGTGACGTAACTGACATTATGGTCATCTTACAGAATAAGCTTTTCTGTTGAGAGTGGCATGCAATTGTGATTGTAAAACGCATATGTATGAATCGATTAATATGAAAATGCACACCAATAAACTTCATAATAAGGCCTTCCTGACAACGTGCTTTGGCTATTATTTTAATAATAGGTTACTTCAGTAAATTAATTTAACGGAGATACGTCACTTCGTCAGAACTTCATTTAAAATTTTTTGGCTTCAAATTTCAGATAGGTCTGGGTATGTTTTAAATGAAATTCGTTAATTTTAAATCAATTACAGTTTAATCAAACAATTAAAGGTGGATTACAATAAATCACGATGGCGTACTTGGTACGTTGTAACTTACTTAGTAATTATTACTAAAGGAACATTTTATTCCTTAAAAATCGAAATGAGATCTATCGAAGATAATCTTTGAGCAGGTACGTAATTTATTAATAAGTTACAATTTTTATATAGTAAGAAGAATAGAATATTAACATTAACTCCTTATCAACAAAATACCGATAAAAACAGTTATGTCTAAGTTAATAAAGGCTTTTAAAATTATTAATGATAATTAGGTAACACGTTCCTAGACTAAGAGTATGTTTAATTGTTTCGTTAATGCAATCAGTCTTACTTAATTAAATTAAAATTGAATATAGCAACTGGATCACTGTTATTTATTAGCTAGTAACGAAAAATAGGGTATTTTGCGTTAGTGTTTCTACGCAAGAATTATTGACATTTTATTAATTCAATTAATGAACATTGCTTTGTAAATCATCAATTTAATCAAGATGTGGAAGAGATTTATAAAAATTCTCGTGCTCGGACAATCTGATGACCGGCGTATCACCAGTGGTTAGCGAGACCAAATCTTCGTACTTTTCTTTTGAGATTTTTGGTTGCGTCTCATTTAGAGAACTAACTCCAGCGTGCAGCAAATGGGACATATTTCTCTTCAACGTCAAAGATCTGTAACATGCTTCTTTATGGCTTGTTTTGAAGAACAAAGTGGTGGGATCTGTTTTACGAACTGAAAATTCTGTCATTTCGGTCCAGTTTACCTGAGATCCAAGATCATCTTTTCGCACTGAGAGTAGGCGTAAATCAGCTGACAGTTTTTTAAAATTGAGAAAATCTGTGTGTTCTAGGTCATGTAGGCATGGTATGGTTTGCTTCTTCTAGCCAATTTAAATATTGGCAGAAGCTGCGCAGGCACAAAAACATCTCCAGTTTTCTTTAGGGCGTAACTGATTGCACTGTGTGCTGAATCCCCATCGCTTTGACCGTGGTTGGCACAGAGAACCGTAGCGTAATTTCTTCAATACTTCTGAAGTTGTTGATGAAATACATCAAAGTTGAAGCTACAATCGAATTACGATTCTGTCCACTGCATCCATCCGCAAACAAATAAACGAACTTTAAGGCGAATAGTAGGGTTGATAGTGGCGCCACTACATATTTAATCATTAAGTTATACAAAGGAATTATCAAAAAATCGGACCGCTGGTCGACGATACCTATCACAAGCTTTTATTTAATGTATCTGTAATAGTTTTGTTTTGTGTTATTCAATCAAAAACCTTGTTTGGAGAGCTTGGTGGCTTGGTGGTGGTAGGAACTAAACTCTTGAAACAAGTATCTGCCTAAATAATACAGTACAAAACTATTAAAGATACATTTAAAAAAAGCTTATGATAGATATCGTCTACGCGCGGTCTGATTTTTTGATAATTCCTTTGTATAACGTAATTATAAAATTAAATATGTAGTGGCGCCACTATCCACCCTACTATTCGCCTTAAGCCGTTTTCATCACTTTTCTTAAGAAAAATATGTAGTGCCGTAGACACTTCTGATGCTCCTCTTTTGCCCTGGCCTTCATGCCAAGTGAAACAATAACAATCTTTTGTGGTCATATCATAAATTGTTAAGTTATAAGTAGACAAACGCCTCTTATAAAATACCGCATTTGAGACGTAACTGCACCTAAGACTTGTTTGACGAAAATCTTGTATGGTTGAAAATCATACTAAACGTCGTAAGTGTACTTACGACGTTTAGAATAATAATTATTTTTAAGAACTGTAGATACGTCACACATACTTCTGGACCCAGGATGAAGATACGGATACGCCTGTTAGACAGAACGGTGCGTCTTCAAAAGTAGAAAAAACCAACATAAAAAAGTCAGTTACGCCAAAATGTTGGTTACGTCACTTAGTCAGATTAGCGACGATATGACCGAAACTGTTCACGAGCGCGTTGGATAGAAGATATGTATAAGACGCTGGACTGGAAAGGTAAGGGCATTAACATAAACGGCGGCTACATCTCACACCTGCGATTCGCTGATGACATAGTTTTAATGGCGGAGTCGCTAGAGGAGCTAAACCAGATGCTGGACGGCCTAGCCTCAGCCTCGCGACGCATCGGTCTTGGCATGAATTTGGATAAAACCAAAGTCATGATCAATGGCCTCATTGATCCGGGACCGGTCGTCGTACATGGCCACCTTCTCGAAATTGTTTTCGAGTATACTTGGGCAAATTCTGCAGTTAGGTCAAAATAACTTTGAAAGGGAGGCCAAGAGGAGGATTCAGCTAGGCTGGGCAGCGTTTGGGAAACTACGTCGAGTCTTCTCGTCATCCATACCGCAATGCTTGAAAACGCAAGTTTTCAATCAGTGCGTCCTACCCGTCATGACCTACGGAGCTGAGACGAGGACACAAAGGAGGATTCAAAGTCGCTCAGCGAGCTATGGAAATAGCTATGAAATAGAAATGCTCGGAGTCTCTTTGAAGGATAAAAAATTGACAATACTATTCCTCAATTTAACAAATTATTTTATGTTAGCACGAGAACGGTGGATTGTCTACATCTATGTTAATCGATTTCATGAGTGACCATAGAAGTTTAACAACCGACAAACCATTAATTCATCCTTAGTTGTATGTCGGTAAGGCTTGAAAATGGAGATTACTAACTAACAAACTAGATAAGTTATCGGTTATCAAAAATAATTACTAACAATCCAACTATGTAGACAGCGGTTGGTCGGTTGGTAATAGACGGTCATAAAGCCACTAAGAGAAAAATACGTACAAATTACTCTTGTTGAATCTACATCTAGCTTATAGTCAGTAGATTGATACACGACACACAACATTATAATAATTATATTATAGTGTTGTCTGCCTATTTACCGAACAACCTACATGCTTACCTTTTTCATTTAGCAATATATCATAGAGTATAAGTTTTACATCATTAGCTTTCGTAGCTATCATCTCAGCATAAAGAGCAGGTGCAAACATTGAAAAGAAATGTACAAGTAACCCTGCATAATTAAATTTAAGCTGAAAATAGAAAAGTGTTAAGACACGCTAATGCATAAAAAGGTTCTAAATATCAAGAGACCTGCGTGTGATTGTTTTTAGTCGTAATTATATAAATTTTAAGGACGAAAATTCGATGATTTGCTTGATAATATTATATTAGATAGGAAGTAATGGTCGTAAGTAATAGGTGTATACACATTACTTTTGTAGTTGGTAATTTAATTTGTAATTTATTTATAGACTAGATTCTGCCCGCGGCTTCGCACGCGTTAATTAAAAAAACATTGTCCAGCGGACAAAATTGTGAATCTAAACCATTCCCAGATCCCCTTGAACACACACAAAAAATTTCATCAAAATCGGTCCAGTCGTTTGAGAGAAGTTCAGTGACATACACACTCACAGAAGAATTATATATATAAAGATGTAATTAGAACTGCTTCAGGCCGAAATTGTACATAATTACAGTAGGTTTAAATATTAAATAAACGGTATTCCGTATAAACCTGATATATGTGACCGGTATGGTGGGCTTAGACACCTTAGAGTTGAGACGCAAGTTGCAATTAGCCATGCTTTACTGTTTACTTCTTCGTAACAGAGTGGACAACCGGTGATACTGAGTACAGTTACTTTATACGTTCCTAACAAGTACTACAAAACTGGACGCAGGTTTCACCGGCTATTTGCGCAGCCACCAACACGCACAAGACACGCCAATAACGCACCCACACCTAGAGCTCTTGTTCTACTCAATGGTTTTTTACAGGAGTTCCAACACGTAGACATATTCAACGATAGTCTAAGTCATATCTATTTAAGCCTTACATCTTATCTTAATTTTAAATGAAATATGTTATTTTTTAATTAAATTTTTGCTCTTAATGTTTCTCCATTTTATTTTACTTGTTAATTTTAATGTTAATGTCTCTCCATTTTATTTTACTTGTTAATTATTTGGTTTTATTATTATGAATAATTTAAAGATAATTTCGGTGTACTGTATTCTTAATTAATTATATCTAATATATGTATTTAGCGTAGTTTGTGCTTTGGTTAAGACTGTAAGCTAACTACAGTTTTTAATTAAATAAATAAATATAATCCGTATAAATAAATGGGAATATTTTTTCAGTTTGTGCGTAGGTTCTCGTGTAGAGATCTTTGCATGACCTTTTGAACACAGGTAAAGTTAGACAGATACTCACTGTTATGGTATTCCTTATATCGTTTGCAACTTGCAGAATTTCTCCCATTACTTCGAATGTTGTAAACAGTAATGTTATTGTGAACTGAAAATAAATATTTTTTGTACTTCGTTATTACCTAGTTTTTAAATTTAAAAAAATCTAATAACTTAAGAATACAGGGAATAACGTTAAGACAGGGTACTGAGGTGCTTCTAAAGAGAGGCCTATGTTCAGGTGTGGATGGCGAAGGCAGATGTGGATATAATAGTGAGACTTGGATAAATACCTTAAAATGTTTAGAAATACATGACTTACCAAAGAATCAAATGCAGATTTATATTTTGCAGTCACTTCAGCTATTGATTTATATAAAAGTTGCATCGGATAAATACAAGCTGTTTTCTGATTTTCCAATAATGATATAAAAGTTTTCAAGCGACAATTTATAGAGTAGTAAACAAATGTGCACGTGACATAAACAGCACAATATGATGTTATCATCATTACTAAGATGCAGCATACGACATATTGTATTATGCTAATGTTATGAGGAAAGGAAAGCACGGCGACTGCACTGAAGAAAATAACATTTATAACAATAACTATCAATATTTTAAGTTCAATATTATAAGAAGAATTTCCAACCCCCAGTTTAGTGTCAATATATTTCAAATCTCGGTGAAACTGGCAAAATGTTTTGTTGGGTTTAAATAAAACCAAAATAATTACATTCAATAGGTAGTGGCTTGAATAAAATATGAAATTCGAAATCATTGTATAGTACAAAAGGATATCATAGTTGTGAACAATGATGAAGAAATAACCTAAAGTTGTTATCATTAACACATAAAATACAGTGATTGACTTCCATATCAACCTTCTGTTATTAGATTGGTGCTCAAAAAAACCAAAGTCCAGACAGAACACAACTTGGATAATCTTGTAAAATATTGTCATTATAAAAACATATTTAGATTTTCTAGATCCTTTGAACATTATTCGGTGACTCATTGATGGCTGCATGGTTCCATTCCAACACTTTGACAAATTTATAAAAAGAATGCGCAACTGTCGCGTATTCACCTTTGAAGGAAGATTTCAATTTAAAGGGTAGATTTGAAACTTCCCCCAAAATACGATTTTTAATATGTTAAGAGACAAGGAAGGCAGACACTGTGTACCAATATACTTAACAAGGTGCCCATTATCAATGTCTTTTAATCAAATTATGTTTGATACTATCAACAATATTTATTTAGGCAGAAACGTTACATGGACTACAAGGTTGTTTTCTTTTCCTACTGTCAAAGTTATCTTTCTATGGATTCAACTTCCGTCCGTAACGCTAGATGTGTCTACAGTCCAGGGGGCTTGGCCTTCGGTCTAATCTTTTTCGCCCTATATTGTGCCGACACGTCGGGTCTTTCAGCAATTGTCAGGATCAAATTATAGCTGTAGATAATCAATAATCAATTTATTTACTCAATAGTATTATTATAACGAGGCTTGAAAGGCAATAATTACCAAGTGTCATGTTAAGCAATATTGAGTATTAGACATATGTTACAGCAAAAACTGAGCTTTAGTTAGAAAGTGTATTCACTAGTTCTCACTGAATGGCCTCCTTAAAACTAGAATTTACTCCTCGTCAAAACTGCATGTCAGTTAACTATTTCTATTTGACAAAACGCCGGACAAACACTACACAAGAAAGATACAAGTAATTTTTCTTTTCATCTAGCATTAATTTATTTTTATAACCTGTACATAACGATGAGATAAGCGACAGCGAAGTTGAGCACTATGCCGAGCAAACTCGCGTCGTAAGGGTATTTTTATACGCGGAACCAGAGAGGGCGCGCCTCCATATACCAGGTGAACCTTCGAACTCAAGCTGGTGACCAGGGTCTGAAGAATATGTAGCTGAATTCAAACATTGTGATTTAGGCAATCTGGCAGCAAAGGCAAGGCAGCAAAATATTGTGCGGTTTTATTATAATCATAATTACTTAATAACAATGTCTAGTTTTTTTTTCTATTAATTCCCGAAGTTTTTAATACAAACATGAATGAATTTTAAGCTCAAATTTAAATAGAATTAAAAAAAACTAGGACTGATTATGTTCTTCCAATTCTTTAAAAAAAAAATCTAGTCTATCTCCTTTCTAACGGTATGCAACATGCCATGAAAACCTTTTACTAACTTTACTACTGTGCTAATTTTGTGTAACAAGACTCTTTAGCCTGATATTCGATATTAAATTTTTTTGATTAATGACATTAATAACATACGCTCATTGTTATAACTCTATCCAGCTTCAACTGCCATAATTCAAATCAAAATTCTGTAAAACCCTACTCGATGTCACATGGGAATAGGATTGAAACTTAGCAAATAGGTACCTATAAAAAATATTTGGCAACCCATTCACCCTACTTGGATTTCCTCCAAGATGTTTCGTACCTCTAGCAACTAAACTTTCGAATTGAAAGACGGACGGTTTACTTTACGTTCCGTGTTGCCACGACTATAAATAAAAAAAAATCGAGCTATAAATAATAATAAAAATAAAACGTCAAGTGCGAATCAGACTCGCGCACTAAGGGTTCCGTTTAGTTGCAAGACCTTGTTTCTGGCCAAATATTATGATTCTAGGTAAACATGAAGTAGGTTGGTACCCTGTATATTTTTAATTAATAAAAAACTACAAATTTACGGTTTTCAGATTTTTATCGTTATTTGTGCTATATGACCTTGCTTCTTGCCAAAATTTCATAATGCTACGTCAACGGGAAGTAACCTATAGGTTTTGGTCCATGGCGAGAATCAAAGGTATTATTTTTTGTGAATAAACTACAAATTTACTATTTTCGGATTCTTCCATTTACTTGTGCTATAAGACCTTGCTACTCACGAAATCTCATGATTCTAGGTCTACGGAAAGTACCCGTAAGTATAGGTTTTGGGTGCATGTGATTCCCTTGAAAATTTCAAAATTTTCGGTCATAAACGGCTGTAACTTTTGAGTGCGTTGACTTAGAAGTTTAATTAATATCACGGCAATTTTGGTGAAAAACTACACATTATAAGGTTTTAGGATTTTTTTCCTTTACTTGTGCTAAGACCTTACTTCTTGCAAAATTTTATGGTTCTACATCAACGGGAAGTACCCTATAGGTTTTTGTCCATAGCGAGAATCAAAAGTATTTTTTTGTAAATAAAATAGAAATTTACTGTTTTCGGATTTTTTTCTTTATTTGTGCTGTAAAGCCTTGCTTCATGGCAAATTTTGAGGTACGAAACCCAAAAAAAGAACATGCTTCGTGATAGATTAGAATCTTTGTTGCGTAAACTTGAAAAGGAGGTCCGTAAACATGCGGTGGCTTGTGCCAAGAACCACAGGTTTGAGATGCGTATTCTATTGTTATTTGAATGTGAATTGGCACTTTTTAACCTCGTTTAAAAACTTATGTGTTTTGAATTTTCTTTTAGAAGGCCAAATGATGACAAAAGTTAAGGTCAATTAATTAATATTTGACCTCGTTTCACCCTGATTTAATCAATTTCGAGTATGATTTTTAACTTTTTTGGAAATACGTAATAAGAAGCTAAGAAGTGTGTAGCTAACTAGCTAAGAAATGTGTGTAGCAAACTAACTATGCTACTAAATAACTACATTATTGTTATAAATTGTATTTCACATCAAAAATACAAACATAAACATGAACACATTGAAAATTAACAACATTAGGTAGGTTATTAACAATAAATCCTTCTATCACTATTTCAGCATAAATTGAAGAATGACGATGAGATATGTCACGATGAAATTGAGCACCATGCCGAGCAGACTGGCGTCCAGAGGGATCACCCTGTACACGCGGAACCGGAGCGGACGCGCCTCCACGTACCGGATGAACCGTTCCAACTCAAACTGACGACTAGAGTCTGCAAGAAAGTTGAGTACATTAACCCTCTGCATGCCTGGTTGGGTCTGTCAGACCCACCACTGCAAACCATATCAAACAAATCGTTCAAGCTTGAAGCTTGGTAGGTAGTGTCAGCTAGATATAGATTCACTAATTAAACTTCTCTCTTGTTATCGCTTTATCACAAATGGTTTTATTACCCAAATACAAAATCAACCTCAAAACTTTTACATGTCAAAATTGACAATACAAAGCAAATATTTTTATGTCGGAACGGGAACGGTGGATTTCATCTATACAAGGTGTAACAAAAATGAAGGACCAAACTTTCAGGTGGGAGATTCAAACACTGAATTCAGGAAAAAATATTTAAAAAGTAAGATACATGCATACGTGCATAAGAATCTATTGCCTTATGTGGTGAAAAATTCGTACCTATTTATTAAATTTTTCGAAAACTAAAAGGTTCTTTAAAAAAAAATCCGAATTCAGTGTTCGAATCTACACACCCCGCCTGAAAGTTTGGTCCTTCATTTTTGTGACTGACCCATCAAGAGATCTCTGAAACTACAAGAGCTACGAAGCTGAAATTTTCCATGGAAAACCCACGCGCCCACGACTGACGGGCGGGTGGCGCCCTAGCCGACGCGACTCCACCGTCGTCGCCCGCACGCGACGATTCAGAGAACCCAACGCCTAACAGAAAAATTAACGCCACCGCGCCGCCGTGGCTGATTGTGGCCCCATGCAGCGCAGCGGGCAACGTGGCGAGGGGGTAGATAAAAATATAAAATTTTACAAAAATGATACATAAATTATAATTTGAAAAAAAGAACTACTTTTTTCCTGCACAAAGGTACATTTACACTACGTTTATCTCAAAATGATTAAAAACTAAATGTTGAACCGTGCGAAGCCGGGACGGGCCGCTAGTATATGATAACTGATATCATGTGACCGTCATAAAGCCACTAAAAGAAAAGTACGTACACTTTACTCTTAGTGAATCTACATCTAGCTTACAGTCAAAAGATTTATACACAACACATAATACTGTAATTTATTATACATATTATATTAATCTATAACTTATTATAGTGCTGTCTACCCAACTACCAAAAAACAACTACATGCTTACCTTTTTCATTTAGCAATGTATCATAGAGTATAAGTTTTACATCATTAGCTTTCGAAGCTATCGTCTCAGCATATAGAGCAGGTGCAAACATTGAAAAGAAATGCACGAGTAACCCTGCATAGTTAAATTTAAGCTGAAAATAGAAAACTGTTAAGGGATTTTTTTATTAATACATAAAAGTTCTAAATATTAAGAGACCTGCGTGTGATTGTTTGTAGTCTTGAATACATAAATTTTAAGGAGGTAAATTGGATGGTTTGTTTGATGATATTCGATAGGATGTAATGGTCGTTAGTAGAAAGTGTATGCACATTACTTCCGTAGTTTGTAATATAATTTGTAATTTGTTTATTGATATAATTAGAACTGCTTCAGGCCAAAACCTATATAATACATATAAAGAAAGGGAGAAAACTGGCTCATCAAGAGATTCCTGAAACTACAAGAACTACGAAGAAAATGGAAATTTGAAATTTTGCATGGAGGTTCCTTTTATGACGTAGGTGCCCGCTAAGAACGGATTTTTGGAAGTCTATATTCTACGGGGGTCAAAATTCATTTTTATAATAACTTCAGAACCGTTACTGTTGGCCCTTCAAAATTTATAGCGTAAAAATATGACTTAAAACAAACAGACACGTATTTCATGGTTTTTCATTCACTAACTTGGTGCATCAAAATATTCAAGGATTAAAAAGTAAATTACTAGAGTTGGAATTGTACATGAACGCTTTTCATATTGATATCATCTGCTTAACAGAACACTGGCTGAAAAGCTATGAGCTCATGTTCAATTTCAGTAACCACCAGGTTGGTAGCTCTTTTTGCAGATCACATGCTATTCGTGGAGGCTCATTAATATTACTAAACAAATTAATGAAATTCAAAGACCGTAAGGACATAATATGCTTATCCGTTGAAAGCCACATTGAAGTAGCATGTGTAGAGTTGGAGCAAATTATTGTAGTAAGCGTATACAGCCCACCATCAGCTTCCTTTGAAATATTTGAAAAAATTATGGATGATATCTTATTTAAAATATCAAAATCTAATAAAAATCTCTTGGTATGTGGAGACTTTAATATTGATCTTTTAGAACTTTACTCCCTCAGTAGTAGACTAACTAATTTATTTAACTCTTATAATCTAAGGCCATTATTTATGGAACCTACTAGAATTACTGAAACTTCAGCAAAATGTATAGATAATATATTTGTTTGCCAAAATGATAAATTTATTAGTAAAAAAATAATAAGCAATTTAAAATCAGACCACTTAGGTCAACTAATTCAATTAGACATACAAGTGAAAAATAATAATTGTAAAAAGAAAATAAAATACATACCTGTGACCACAAGTCGATTTGAACGGTTGAAATTGGATTGGGATTCTAAGCCATCACCTAATTACTCACATAACAACCCAAATGAGTCGTATTGTAGTTTTTTTTATAAATTCACCAATGCGTTCAATTCAATATTCACATCCAAATCGATTATGGTCTCAGAAAAACTTAGCTTTAGTGAGTGGGCAACAGTAGGTATACATAAGAGTAGACAAACTTTGTATGAACTATATAGTGAAAAACAATACAATTTTAGCCAGGAGTTCAAAGAAAAAGTAAAAAATTACTCAAAAATGTTTAGAAAAGTTTGTCAAATAGCAAAATCAAATTATATAAGCTCCAAAATTAGAAATAGTGAAAATGTCATAAAATCAACGTGGAAAATAATTAATAGTGAGACTGGAAAGGTCAGTACCTACGTTAATGATTACAATTTAAAGATAAATGATTGCACAATCAAAAATGACATTGAAGTAGCCCAAGCTTTTGAAAACTTTTTTACTGACATTCCAATCTCTACTACGAAGTGTCTAAACTCTTCTCAATTAATCGCTGAGTCATTACTCATAGAAAATGTACCTAAATGCGAAAATAAACTTAATTTCAACTATGTCGATGAAAAAGATATTAAAAAAGCCTTCAAACTTTTAAATATAAAGAAAACTGCAGATCTCTGGGGCATTTCCGTTAAAATTATTAAACCTTTAATTGATACGATTGCACCAGATCTAGCTTTTATATTCAATGAATCTATTGATTGTGGCGTATTTCCTGATCTAATGAAATGTAGTAAAGTAATCCCACTTTTTAAATCGGGTAGTAGGTCTGACCCCACTAACTTTAGACCAATATCAGTACTGCCAACTTTCAGCAAAGTTTTTGAAAAACTTATTTTACATCAATTGCTTAGGCATTTTAATGGCAATGACCTGCTACATGGTAAGCAATTCGGGTTTACTCGGGGCAGGTCAACTACTGATGCCGGTGTAGAGTTAGTATCGCATATTTTTGATGCTTGGGAGAAGTCGCAAGATGCTTTAGGTGTTTTTTGCGACTTGTCAAAAGCATTCGATTGCGTACACCATGAAACATTAATCAGGAAACTACATCACTATGGAATAAGAGACACCTCTTTGGATCTTCTTACATCTTACTTGAGTGATAGGATACAAAGAGTTGACATTAATGGGAAACGGTCTTCGGGGTCTGTAGTTACAATGGGTGTACCGCAGGGCTCTATCCTTGGTCCTTTCCTATTTTTAGTTTATATTAACGACTTACCACATCTTGTTAAGAATAATCACGAGATTGTGTTGTTTGCTGATGATACTTCATTAATTTTTAAAATGAAACGACAAAACATAAATTTCGACAATGTGAATAATGCAATCTCAAAAGTAGTACATTGGTTTAGTGTCAATAATCTTTTGCTTAACGAAACCAAAACAAAATGTATAAAATTTACTCTACCTAATGTAAAACAAGTTAAGGCTGATGTAAACGTAAAAGGAGAAACATTAGAAATTGTAAACAGTACAGTATTCTTAGGAATAACCTTAGATAGTAAACTTCAATGGGGCCCACACATAGATAAGCTAGCAAAGAGACTTAGCTCTGCAGCGTATGCAGTCAAAAAAATCCGTCATCTTACAGACGTTGATACTTCTAGACTAGTCTATTTCAGCTACTTCCATAGTGTTATGTCTTATGGCATTCTGCTGTGGGGGAACGCTGCAGATATTAACACCGTATTTGTGCTGCAGAAGAGAGCTGTTCGTGCAATCTATAATATGGGTCCCAGAGAATCCCTGCGTGATAAATTCAAAGAAATTAACATAATGACAGTACCATGTCAATACATTTATGAAAACTTGTTGTACACTCATAGAAATATCAATCAATTCCCTAAAAATAGCGACATACATAATATAAATACTAGAAATAAGAATAAACTCGCTGTGCCCACAACTAGGCTACACAAGATAAATGCATCTTTTAAAGGGCAATGTATACGCTTCTACAACAAAACTCCAAGTGAGTTGCAAAAAATATCAATAAATAAATTCAAACAAATTGTCAAAACCTTGCTGTGCAAAAAGGCTTACTATAAAATATCAGATTATCTAGAGGATAAAAAAGCTTGGGACGGGTTTTGCTCCAACTCGAAAAATAACAAATAACAGGCTAAAGGTTTCTTCGTCGCTTCTTTACTTTAGTCTACATATCGAAGCGACAGAAATCAAAAATATCACTTTATTTCCGTGTCAGTGTTTACTTTTATATTTTGACCTTTTCTAAGTGTACATTTATTGTATTTATGGAAATAAAGAGTTTTTGATTTTGATTTTTTGATTTGATTTTGAAATTCGCACCCTAAAGGTGTGGAGTCAAAGTTCAACTAAAGAAGTTCAAAGAAAAGATTCACTAACATATCACGATATCTCAGGAACTAAAAGAGCTACGAAGCAGAAATTTTGCATGTTGTTTGTTGTTTTCATTAAGACGTAGAACCTTTTTAAAAAACGGATTTTTGGAAATTCGTGTTTTAAGGGGGTCAAAGGTCATTTTTATAATAATTTCAGAACGGTTACTGTTGGCACGTCTAAATTTGTAGTGTAAGAAAATAACTTAAAATGAAGAGCGACGTATATCAGGGTTTTTTGAAATTTGCACCTTGAAGGTCAATGGTGTGGATTTAAAGTTAGGCCTATCACTGACTTATCTAGAAAATCTTGAAAAAACTTATCTACAAAAGCTACGAGGCTGAAATTTGGCATGAAAATTTAGTGTAGGACGTCAGCACCTACTAAGAATAGTTTTTTTTAGAATTTCACATTCCTGAGTTATTATGTTCCTACTTAAACTTCTATCTGCGGCTTCAAACGCGTTGAACTGAGGTTATATTAGTCGAATGTACATTAGTAGCAGAAGTACTACTAGGTACTAAAATCCGCGCGAATGAAACGGTTCAGCTCGTTATACACATTACAGTAGGTTTTATATTAAATATAGTAATAGAGTACAATATAAAATATATTTTTTTTATATGGTAATAAATTTATTCACAAAGAAAATTATACTAGTATTTACAATTGAAACAATTGAGCTAACTGCTGACTGTTGCAAACAGTCTACAGGTAGTTCAACTGATCCATATCAACACCAGTCGGAAGCGCCCCAAGACGCTGGCTGCATTGCCACGCTGTATGGCAATGCTGATACGCTCTCGGGTCACGTATATTAAATATAATATATTCCGTATAAATATATGCGAATATTTTTCTGTTAATGCGTAAGTTTTCGTGTAGAAATCTTTACATGACCTTTTGAACATAGGTAAAGTTAAATACATACTCACTGTTAAGGTAGTCCTTATATCATTTGCAATTTGCAGAATTTCTCCCATTATTTCCAATGTTGTAAACAGTAATGTTATTGTGAACTGAAAATAAAAAAAATTTGTACTTCCTAATAACTTAGTTTTTAAATACAAACTCATCAATAAGAACTACAGGAATAACTTAAAGAGAGGATACTGAGGTGCTTCTAAAGAGAGGCACATGCCCGCCCAGTTGTGAATAACGAAGGCAGTAATAATGTACTTTGATAAATACCTTATAATTTTTAGAAATAAATTACTCAACCACTTACCAAAGCATCAAATGCAGATTTATATTTTTCAGTCACGTCAGCTATTGATTTATATAAAAGTTGCATCGGAAAAATACAAGCTCTTTTCTGATTTTCCAATAATGATATAAAAGTTTTCAAGCGACAATTTATAGAGTAGTAAACAAATGTGCACGTGACATAAACAGCACAATATGATATTATCATCATTACTAAGATGCAGCATATGACATATTGTATTATACTAATGTTATGAGGAAAGGAAAGCACGACGACTGCACTGAAGAAAATAACATTTATAAGAATAACTATCAATATTTTAAGCTCAATATTATAAGAAGAATTTCCCACCCTCAGTTTAGTGTCAATATATTCTAAATCTTGGTGAAACTGACAAAATGTTTTGTTGGGTTTAAAAAAAAACAAAACAATTACATTCAATAGGTAGTGGCTTGAATAAAATGTAAAAGTTGAAATCATTGAATAGAACATAAGAACATCACTATAGTTATGAGTTATGATGAAGAAATAACATAAGATTGTTATGATTATCACATAAAATGCATTGATAGACTTCCATATGACCCTACTATTATTAAATTGATGCTCAAAAAAACCAAAGTCCAGACAGAAAATAACTTGGATAATCTTATAAAATATTGTCATTATTAAAACATGTTTAGATTTTCTAGATCCTTTAAATATTATTCGGTGACTCATTGATGGCTGCATGGTTCCATTCCAACACTTTAACAACTTTATTAAATGCGCCACTGTCGCGTGCCCACCTTTGGAAGGAAGATTATTAATATTTTTAGAGACAATAAAGACAGACACTGTGTACCTACCTACCAATCCACTTAACAAGATGCCCATTATCAATGTCTTTTTATCAAATTATGTTTGACACTATCTATTCTATAACTATAATTATGTATAATATAATTGTTACAGGTCCAATTCTGTACATTGAACATTATTTTGAATTTTTGTTTTGGAGGGCACTCTATTATCGATACTGAAGCTAAAACTAAAACATTTTTCAATATCTACAACCGAAGTTTTTCCTACCCACGATATATTTTTACTGTGGTATAAGTACAACAACTGTACCTACCTTCTACCGAAAAAAACATTGTGGTGATCCAGTCAACAGGACAGGGGCCCAATTCCTATACACCATTGCTTGCTTCACAATGACAATGTTACTATCGCAGAATCGTCTCGTAGAACTGCACGAAAGGATAAAATGAATAGTTTCAAGCTTGACACTTTGACGCGCGTCCCTCCATCTGTATTAATTAAATAAATAAATAAATAACGCTGGACAATTCACACAGCATTATCTAGTCCCAAGCTAAGCAGAGCTTGTGTTATGGGTACTAGATAACTGATATACTTAATACAATACACTACATAGATAGATATTTTTTATTATACATACGTAGAAAACATCCAGAACGCCCTGGACAAATGTCTGCAGATCGTACAAACATTTGTCCCGAGGCGGGAATCGAACCCGCAACCTCCTGCGTCGCAGGCAGACCTTCGCCCGCTGCGCCACAGAGGTCGTCAATTATCATTTCTTACATTCAAAGCAGGATACCAAAACGTATAATTCTGTGACGATTCCACTGTCATGGAAGCGAAACTAATTATATTTTGTTTTTGCAGTTTATGACACTCCTGACACTGACACTGGCCGAGTCGTAGCTATAAGTCGTGTAGATAATGAATAGGATTGATCGCGTAGATTATATTGAATTTGATTTTCAATATGATTCTTTACCTACACGATTTATAGGTACACACTTCTTTTTCATGGTCGGTCAAACCTAACTTCCACCCATTCTTTGAAACAGCTAAAATTACGTATTAAGAGCAGAATCCGATCCCGGGCATTCAAGATATAATACAGTTATGTGAACAAGCTGCCGTGTGGGGCCGGCATTGAATTGCACTACCCCAATTCCACCCGTGGGTGTCGTAAAAGGCGACTAAGGGACACACGTGGGCAGCAGCGCCCCCTACAGAACAACTTCACCGAACTGCGATCCCTTACCCGCATGCACAGCGTGGGGATTATGGGCATTACCCTCAATGATAGTAAAAGCTAAAAAATGACCCCCAGTTCCCGGCCGCGTCGCTATTCCTGGCCATGGTAGCGGCCATGGTAACGGCGCGCGGCGGGGCATGGGGTGCTAGGAATCACCGGGCTACCCCAGGCTACCATTCATTACGCAAACCGACCCAGGCAACGTTTAACGGACGCACTCTGAGGCTTGACCACCATCTAGCACAGTTGGAAGTGGAGTTAGAGAACATTAAATGGCATGTTCTGCGGTTATGTGAAGTCCGTAGAGAGGGAGCGTAACCCTAGACTCGGGCCATCTTCTCTACTTTCGCGAGGGTGATAAATCATACCAGGGTGGCGTAGGTTTCCTCGTCAATAAGACCCTCTCTAACAACGTCCAAGAAATCTCCAGTGCGTCGACCTTTTGAAAACTAAAGTTTTCAATCAGTGCGTCCTACTCGTCATGACCTACGGAGCTGAGACGTGGACACCCATGGTAGGGTTGGTCCACCAGTTCAAAGTCGCTTAGCGACCTATGGAAAGAACTATGCTTGGAGTCTCTCTGAAGGATAGGATTCGTAACGAATACATCCGACAGAGAACCAAAGACATAGCTCAAAGAATTAGCAAGCTGAAGTGGCAGTGGGCCGGCCATATCTCGCGAAGAACCGACAACCACTGGGATAATCGTGTTCTTGAGTGAAGACCACGACTCGGTAAACGTAGTGTAGGACGCCCTCCGGCCAGGTGGAATGACGATCTGCGAAAGACTGCAGGCAGATGCTGGATGTGGCAAGCTGAAGACAGGGCGCTATGGCGCTCATTAGGGGAGGCCTATGGCTAGCAGTGGACTAATATGGGCTGATGATGATGATGAACAAGCAGATTCAAGTACCTATAGATTACGATACTATCTGGATCATTTTACGATTTTGGTTACAATGCCTCCACTGTGCGGTTACCAAAGAACTTTGCTTTGGCCCGTGCAGGTCCAATCCAAGGCTTCCTAGATCTGGGCCCCAGTCTTATCCTATTCAGCGCCTCGGGGACAGTCGAGAGTAGAAGACCTATCCCGTATTGTAGCAAGATAAGAAGGCTAATGTTATATTTGAGTAAAAGATCAGCCCCATATTACCCCAACCTCCCTTAGCGTCGTTCGAACCGACAACACCACACGCCGTTATCTCGTTCTCTCTGTCACTCATAAACGTAACGCACTACGCCTTGTCTCGTTCGTGTAAGTGGCAAATCGGCAACACTGTGGCAGTGATTTTTGAGTAAAATATAATTAATGATTTTCTATTTTAAATAGATCATACAGTACTTAAAAATCAAAAGATACATCCAGCCTGCATTTAACAGCCGTCCCAGTATAATTATTGCACTTTTGAAACACTCTTGATTGACATTTTTCTTTTTATTATCTTACTCCAAAATCCCGTAACGCTGGTATAGGTACGTTCGCGTCGCGTCCAGACGCAGGACGGACTGAGCTCACTCAAGCTAATTAGCTTGTGTTTGTCTTACCGCGCAGACCTCAGTTAAACGTATCTACCTAAGTTTATCTATTACAACATTGCTGGCAGCCCTGCTTGCGTACTACGGTCACTCGGACCCTCTTGTCACAGTTATCGCTGGCATGATAGAAAGAGGTACGTTTACAAGGTTATCCAACAAGTACCAATTATGACTATCCACAATTCCAAGCGGTTTTGGTATGCGACTTGTTTACGCCTGACGTGAAAATAAGAGCAATCTCCAAGATAGTTTGTTTTCTCGCAGGCATTTTTTTATAGATTTGACAGCTGCCATTCGACATTCTATCGCGAGGCTAAACGTTTGTTCCTCCGCTAACCTTTATCCCTAAAACACTGTAAACTTATCAATACAAGTGATCTTTGCATTTCGGGAGTTTCATTTGGGTGCTGTTGTGCCTAAACATCTGGCGACCGTGTCAACACGAGCTTGCGAAAGGAGATATTCGCAAAAAAAACACCGAACGAGCACGCGCCGGCAGCGCCCGCCATTGACGTCGGACTTCTCGCCGGGCCATTGCAGCGCGTTCCTTCCTATCTACAATTTCAAGTTCAAGGAAACACCTGAAGGTCCAGCCATTGGAGCCATTTGCAGTTCATCGATCCAGCGAAAGCGTCGAGCTGCATTCATGCCAATGAAGCTAAGTATCCCTTCCTAATTTTTTTTCTTACCTAAATTCCCGAATTTATCCTATTCACTTTATACATCAATCGGTCAATATTTGTGCAATCTGTTTATTTACAGTGTTATTAATTAAGGCTCAATAATAAATCTATTCATAGTAATTCAATCGCAAAGCTCCCTAATTCAATTCGTATATTTTATCTACCCTCTGGTAAGAGATAAAAAATAATAAATAAACCTACAAATTACGTTTGTTCAATGTCGTTGACCTAGTTTTGTGTAAACAATTGCTAAGATTGGATAATTACCCAGTTAAAATTATCCCAAGATTTTTGCCCCGACAGGTGCCTAGTTATTCTGTAGGTAACGTGCATTCACCCATCTCGCCTAATATTCCAGGTTTCGTTGCGTTATCGCACGGACCTGCTAACTTCCTTGGAGAATTGGGCTCCAGCCACCGACCAGCGGCCAGCGCGCAGCGGTCGCTGCCCACGCGTGGAGTTGTGGACGCCGAATACCGGTTCACAGGTGACGCCTAGTCGAGGAGCGTGAGACAATTTTCACTACCTACCTTATCTAAGATCAATTATTTTTATTGCCGTTTTTTGCACTTAGTTCCTCAAGTCGATTTCTATTTTTGTTTCTATTTACGGTTTATTCTTATTGTTACGATGGGAGGTGAAACTAGTGCAAGGGACTCTCAAAGTTTAGTTGATCTTTGTACAAGACGTAGCTCAGTTAGGGGCCAAATTACCAAGTTTAAAAACTTTATTCAACATGCCGGTACTAAGGAAAGGCTAACGCCCGATGAGTTAGCTGAGTTATCTCTTAGACTTGGTAAATTTGAGTCACTTTCTGGTCGTTTTGACGACTTGCAAAGTCAGATAGAGGTGTTAAATCCTAATAATTTGAGCTCCGAGTTGGACGAGCGAGATGAGATTGAGCAGCTGTTCATCACTCACATTGCTTTGGCTCAGAGTTTAGTACAAAAACAAAAC
Source organism: Eupithecia subfuscata (assembly GCA_963564075.1). Classification (NCBI taxonomy): domain Eukaryota; kingdom Metazoa; phylum Arthropoda; class Insecta; order Lepidoptera; family Geometridae; genus Eupithecia; species Eupithecia subfuscata. The sequence continues at coordinate 13,591,513 of OY751112.1, read as the reverse complement.
GCACAGCTGCGTCAAGATGAAAGCCTCAACTCAAGTCACTTGTCCTCGGCTCAAAGCCACATAGACCAAGAGTCTTTCGGTTTTAAATTACCGCAAATACAAATAGCTAAGTTTGACGGATCATTCTTTCGTTGGCTTGAGTTTCGTGACACTTTTTTATCTATTGTGCATAACAATGACCGCATCGCGAACATTCATAAATTTCACTATCTAATTTCTTATCTAACGGGTGATGCGGCACGAATTATTTCTAATTTTGAAGTGTCAAGCGCTAACTATAAAAATGCTTGGAAATTATTATGCGAACGTTATGACAATAAGCGTCAGTTGATAAATCATCATTTAAATTCGCTATTTAGTATCGAACCAGTTACTCGCGACTTCGATAAATCGTTGAAAGGTCTAGTAGACAACGTCAGTAAGAACTTACGCGCGCTTTGCAGCTTAGGGCTGCCCACGGACCAGTGGGACGTATTGATTGTCCACATGATGGCTTCTAAGCTCGATAATAATACTCGCGTGAAATGGGAAGAATGGCGTGGTACGCTAGATGAGTACCCTACTTTAAAACAATTCAAGAAATTTTTAATCGATCGCGCTGACGTCCTCTCTTCTATTCATCATAACTCCAATGCTAAGCCAACTCCGCCGGCTTCTAAGGCTTCTTCTAAGCCACAAACTAAATCTTTTGCATGCGCAAGCGAAGAGAAGACACACACAGCTGCTTCTGTTCCTCTTATGCAGTGCGTCATCTGCCATGAAGGGCATCGTATCTACGACTGTCCTACCTTCATGGCCAAGAGTGTAGAAGAGCGCATTGCCGAAGTGCGTAGGTTGAAGTTGTGCTTCAATTGTCTTCGCCCGGGTCATTTTCCACAAATGTGTCCGCGGGGCCCATGTCGCGTATGCAAAGGAAGACACAATAGTCTCATTCATAAACCAGACAAGGTGTCCACTAACAATGCTTCTATTTCCAGCGCTGTTGAAGCCACCCCTGATAGCACTGACGATACTATTGTCAATTTTTCGAATCAAAGTTCTAATCAAGTTTTACTGTCCACTGCATTCATTGAGGTAGCCAATCCACGGACGAAACAAGCCGAAAGGATTCGGTGCCTCTTAGACTGTGGCAGTCAATCGTCATTCATCACACAATCTCTCAAGAATAAGTTAGGCTTACCTTCTAATTCAAACTGCCTTGTCAATGTCCTCGGCATTGGCAACCAGAACTCTGGACAGGTCACCGAATCCTGTGTGGCTCAATTGAAGTCTCTAATTAACGGCTTCAAGGTCACATCAGGGTTCCTAGTTCTACCACAAATCACAGGTGATTTGCCTAGATTTCCTATTGACGCTTCAAGGCTTAAGATAGCTAACAATATTAAACTTGCAGACCCCATGTTTCATCAGCCAGCGCCGACTGATGTTCTCATCGGCGCCGATCTTTTCTGGGACATTATCGGCCGCGAGCAGCAGTCTCTCGGTCCTAACAATCCCAAGCTCGTGAATTCCCAGTTTGGTTGGATTATTTCAGGTCCTATTTCAGCAAGTATGCAAGCTACCCATGTTCGATGCAATCATTCCATCATTTCAAGCGCATTGAATGATGACGATATTCAAATGAATCGTGATCTCGCGAAGTTCTGGGAACTTGAAGAGGTTCCTCTAAGGTCTACACTTAGCGAGAGCGAGAAGGCATGTGAGTCTCATTTTATCTCTCACACTTTTCGCCTAGATACAGGTAGGTTCTCTGTAGCTCTGCCACTCAAAGATTCAGCCGATTGTCTTGGACAATCCTATAATGCAGCTAAAAAACGATTACTCAATTTAGAAAAACGATTTCGCAAACAACCCGATGTTAAATCGCAATACGTTCAATTTATGCGTGAGTACTCTGACCTAGGTCATCTGTCAGAGTCTCCTATTGCTATGCCGCATGTTTCCTATTTTTTATGTCACCACGCTGTCTTTAAGGACAGTAGTGAGTCTACGAAGATCAGAGTCGTGTTCGACGGATCCGCTCCCACGTCATCCGGCTATTCCATCAACGATATTCTGAGGGTAGAACCCAACATGCAGGACTCGCTCTTCTCCATACTCATAAGAGCTCGGTTCCACAAGTACCTCCTGACCGGCGACGTGGAGAAAATGTACCGCCAGGTCCTTATCAACGAGGAGGACCGAGACCTCCAGCTGATACTGTTTAGAGAAGATGAGTCACTGCCGATTCAAACTTATAGATTGAATACTATTACATACGGAATGGCTAGTAGTAGCTACTTAAGTACACGATGCCTATGGCAACTAGGTGAGGAGTGCATAGATCCAGCTATCAAGGATATAATCCAACACGATTTCTACATCGACGATCTCATCACCGGATCCGAGAACGAATCGGATCTACGATACATCCATCAATCTGTTTCCGCAGCTCTTCAGAAAGGCTGCTTCAATCTCCGAAAGTTTGAAACTAATTTACCCGCGATATTAGATTCTGCAATAAATTCCAACGACAATTTGATTGTCAGCGAGTCTTCCTCTACGCTGGGAATGGGTTGGAACCCATCTACTGATCAGTTGCATTTTCCTTTCAAGGTTCCGCCCCCATTTGATGATAAAATTTTAACTAAAAGATTAATTCTTTCGTCGCTATTTAAAATATTCGATCCTTTAGGATTGCTGAGTCCCTGCGTCATAAAGGCTAAAATGCTACTGCAGCAACTTTGGTTGCAGAAACTAGGCTGGGACGATCCAGTCTCAATTGCCATTCAAAGGGATTGGAATAAGTTTGCAAAGACCATACCTACTCTGTTGGACCTAGAGGTTTCTAGACGAGTTCTATGTGATAATCCAGTTTCAATAGAACTGCATTCCTTCAGTGATGCCTCACAAAACGCTTACGGCGCCTGTATTTACTTGCGCACTGAAGACGCTGAGGGAAATGTAACCGTCAATCTTCTCTGTTCCAAATCGAAGGTGAGTCCTCTCAAGGCCACCACGATCCCACGTCTGGAACTATTGGCTGGCCTTCTGGCAGCCAAACTATGTAGGGCTGTCAGGGAATCTCTTCGATTCGAAATAAAAACGCAAGTACATTGGTGCGATTCAACTATTGTACTTTGTTGGCTACGAAGCAGTTTCGAACACTTAAAGATGTTTGTTGCTAATCGCGTATCCGAGATATGTGAACTGACAAACTATGCTGCCTGGCGCTATGTTCCTACGTCAGCTAATCCTGCGGATCTCATATCCCGCGGGATCAATCCCGATCTATTAAGCACCACTACGCTGTGGTGGTCAGGTCCGTCGTTTCTAGCTCACCCTGAAACCAAATGGCCTATCCTCAATTTTAATAAAATTGACACACAAAATTTACCCGAATTAAAACCTAACTTAGAATCAGATTTGACTATGACTAACCTCACGACTAACTACGATGCTATAGTACATTTTAAAAACTATTCTAACTTTCCTAAATTAAAACGAATATTTGCCTATCTAATGCGATTCATTCATAATTCGAGACACTCGTATAACAAAAGAATCGGCTCGTTATCAGTAGACGAACTCGATGCGTCATTCATTAGCTTATGTCGCCTTTCTCAACGTGAATCTTTTTCACTCGAATTTAACTTGCTCGCAAATAAAAAATCGCTAAGCCCTAAATCTCCTCTTTTATCTTTGTCTCCGTTTTTTGACAACGGCTGTGTAATACGTGTAGGAGGTCGCCTTCAAGCTTCGGATTTTAATTTCGACAAAAAACATCCTATTCTGTTACATGCTATGCATCATTTTACAAAGATTTTATTTGGGCATGAGCATAAGCGCAATTTACACGCCGGCCCACAGCTGCTATTAGCTATAGTTCGTGAGTACGTGTGGCCAGTAAACGGAAGGTGCTTAGCCCGAAGTACTGTCCGTAATTGTTTTAAATGTAGACGGCTACAGGGTAAAACAATGAAGCCTATGCAAGGTAACTTACCGTCTCAGCGTATTACGCCAAGCTTTCCATATCAAACTGTAGGTCTCGATTTTGGAGGTCCTTTTTTAATTGTGAATAAAAAGGGCCGAGGTGCTACGCTTTCAAAATGCTATCTTTGCATTTTCGTATGTTTACGCTACAAATGCGTGCATCTTGAATTAGTAAGTGATCTTTCAAAAGATGCCTTTGTCATGACGTTTCGCCGTTTTGTTTCACGAAGAGGCAAGCCAGCCGAAGTTTTTTGTGATAACGGCCGCAACTTTGTTGCGGGCGCTAAAGAAATCAATCAATTTTTAAATTCTAACGCATCTGATTTATCTGATTTTGCAAGTGAAGAAGGAATTAAATTTTTATTTTCTCCACCTTACGCACCTCACTTTGGCGGCATCTTTGAAGCCGGTATAAAATCCGCTAAGTTTCATTTAAAACGCGTTATGGGTAATTCACACCTAACGTTTGAAGAGCTTTCTACTCTTTTCGCACAAGTAGAGGCCGTATTGAACAGCTGTCCACTCTGTCCATTATCGTCCTCTCCCGATGATTTCCTATGTCTTACTCCTGGGAACTTTCTCATTGGTCGGGCGCTCACCACGCTACCTTCGCCTGCTTTGGAGGACTGCAACCCTAACAATCTGAATCGTTACGAAAGGCTGCAGCAAATTCACCAACACTTTTGGCGTCGATGGCAACGAGAGTATATTGCTGAACTGCAGCAACGCCACAAATGGAAAATCGGTTCTTCAAACCCAAAGATTGGAGACTTGGTACTCATTCAAGAAGATGACGCCCCCCCGCTCTGCTGGAAACTCGGACGTATCTCCAAATTATTCTATGGTCCTGATGACGCTATAGCTCGAGTTGCTGATGTAACTACAAGAGGAGGATGCATGCGCCGTCCCTTGGTTCGCCTGTGCCCACTTCCAACTGCTGAAGAACTAGAAAATTGAAAACCGAGATTTTCAATGGGGGCAGGATGTTTACGCCTGACGTGAAAAGAAGAGCAATCTCCAAGATAGTTTGTTTTCTCGCAGGCATTTTTTTATAGATTTGACAGCTGCCATTCGACATTCTATCGCGAGGCTAAACGTTTGTTCCTCCGCTAACCTTTATCCCTAAAACACTGTAAACTTATCAATACAAGTGATCTTTGCATTTCGGGAGTTTCATTTGGGTGCTGTTGTGCCTAAACACGACTCATTGCATGCAATTTTTGTCGAATCTTAACATTTAAGAGCGTGATGTGATGATACAAAACCGAAATGGAATTTTGTAGGTCAGAAGTTATCGTCCATGGCGAGAATCAAAACTTTTATTTTTGAATCCAAACTTCAAATTGAAAGATGGACGGTTTACTTTAGGTTCCGTGTTGCCAAAAAAGAAAAAAACATCGTGATAGATTGGAATCTTTGTTGCGTAAACTTGAATAAGGGTCTGTTAACATGACACAATCCCGTGGCTTGTGCCAAAAACCACACGTTTGTGATGCGTATTCCATTGTTTTTCGCATGTAAACTGGTACATTTTAACCTCGTCTAAAAACTTATGTGTTTTAAATTTTCTTTTATAACGCCAAATGACAACAAAAATTAAGGTCAAGTTATGAATAACTCCGTTTTACCCTGATTTAATCAATTTCAAGTATGATTTTAATATTTTTGAAAATACGTAATAACTATTTTGTTTTTGTTATAAATTTGTATTTCACAGCAAAATTACACACAAAAAATCAACTACGGTAGATAATTAACATAAATATTCTTCTACCACTATTTCAGCGTAAATTGAAGAATGACGATGATATATGTCACGATGAAATTGAGCACCATGCCGAGCAGACTGGCGTCCAGAGGGATCACCCTGTACACGCGGAACCGGAGCGGGCGCGCCTCCACGTACCGGATGAACCGTTCCAGCTCAAACTGTCGACTAGAGTCTGCAAGAAATGAGATTGCATTAACCCTCGGCATGCCTGGTTGGGTCTGTCAGACCCACGACTGCAAACCGTATCATACTTAGTATTCTAGCTTGAAGTTAGGGAGGCAGTGTAACCTATTTAGATTCACTAATTAAACTTCTGTTAAGTTATCATAAATGGTTTCATTAGGGAAATACAAAATCAAAGACCTCAAAACTTTTACATGCAATAATTTACAATAACACACATCAATATAACAAATTATTTTATGTTGGCACGGGAATGGTGGAGTCCATTATGTTTTTGATTTCATGAGTGACTATAATAAGGTCACTATTATAAAAGTACACTTTACTTTAATTGAATTTACATCTAGCTTACAGTCAGAAGATCTGTAGCCCACATGATATAATATATTTTAGTTTTATCTGTATATTTACCAAACAACCCACATGCTTACCTCTTTCATTTAGCAATTGATCATAGAGTATAAGTTTTACATCATTAGCTTTCGTAGCTATCATCTCAGCATATAGAGCAGGTGCAAACATTGAAATCAAATGTACTAGTAACCCTGCATAATTAAATTTAAACTGAAAATAGAAAACTGTTAAGGCACTACGCTTATGCATAAAAAGATTCTAAATTTTAAGCGTTCCATTTCTATTAAGATCTGCATGTTATTGTTTGTAGTCGTGAATACATAAATTTTAAGGAGGTAAATTTGGTGGTTTGTGTGATAATATTACATGGGAAGTAATGGTCGTTAGTAATAGGTATATACATACCTACCTGTACATTAAGTACTTCCGTAGTTTGTAATTTATTAATCGATGTAATTAGAACTGCTTCAAGCCAAAACATAGTAATAACAGGAGGTTTTAATCTTATGTTGTAATCCGTATAAATTATACTAATATTTTACTGTTCCTGCGTATCTTTCCATGACCTTTTAAACCTAGGTAAAGTTAGATAGATACTCACTGATATGGTATCATTATTCCTTATATCGTTTGCAATTTGCAGAATTTCTCCCATTATTTCCAATGTTGTAAACAGTAATGTTATTGTGAACTGAAAATTAATATTTTAGTTCTCTAAATACTTAGTTTTTAAATCTAAACCAATTTAATAACTAAAGATCTACAGGAATAACCTAAAGAGAAGGTACTGAAGTGCTTCTAAGGTGAGGCCTAGGTATGTCCAGTTGTGGATAACCAAGGCAGATAATGATACGCTAGTTAAATGCTAAGGTACCACATATCAAAAATCGTGAAAATCGTTTTTATTACAAAAATGTGATAGAAAATGGTCATTTTATAGTTTGAGTAAAAGACACCTTTGATTATTGCATCAATAACTACCACAAAACAGTTGTGGCTGTTTAGCATTATTACACTTTAGAGCCAAATTTCAGAGCTAAACAGCCATTTTGAAGTTGTGTTTGAGCGGTGTGCGGAAGCGCACGAAAGTTTTATGCCACAGGGCCGTAAGTTAAAAAAAATAAGGTCTAGGTATCTTATATATATATTAAAAAGTGCGATAATTTGGAATGAGGTCCTTTTGAATATAAATCAAACTCAAGGTACATTTTTTTTATTTTGTGCAAAGGTAACACATTCCGACATGTGGTACTTTAGCATACTAAATTTTATTGTTATTACGTGTGTATGTTCAAAAGTGTCATTTTTGAAATGCGTTTGGTTTGCACATTACTTTTACGTGAACTTAATCATTATTGCTTGGAGCATAAGTGTCATTTTTGAGATGTGTTTATCTTCAACATAAGTTTTATGAGAACTCAAACATTATTGTTAAGGACGTAAGTGTAATAATTGCGATGTGTTTGTTTTGATTTTTTTTACGGAATTCTAAACATACTGTTTAGAGCTTATATAATTATTATATTAAGTAACAGTATATTACTCAGTAGTATTAAAACACTGTAATGAGAATTTATGAAATAAAAATGTTACACAATAAACAGTCTCATAAAATATTCTCACAATACTAATTTTTATATAAATAAAATACACAGAAAGACATTTTTATACAGAAGATATTTCTTCCAAAATAAATGCGACACTTTAAACCTCACTTTAACTAAATATAAGACGAGACCAACATTTTGACTACTAAATAAGTAAGTACTAAAATTAACACACATTACTCTCGTCTTTGCGCTTAGGTTCTTCTTGCCTAGTTGCACACCGTTGTCAGTGTGGTGAAACCGTCGATAAGTTTGATCACCATGCACTGGCATGTGTCTCTAGTGCAGGACGTGTGTCCCGTCATGGTTCAATTAATGACATCATCCGTCGGGCTTTTACCAGCGTCAGTGTGGCAGCTACCCTCGAACCACGTGGCTTTATACGAGATGATGGTAAAAGACCTGACGGTACGACTCTGATTCCATGAAAGGTGGGTCGGCCTTTAGTTTGGGATGCCACGTGTGTAGATACCCTAGCGCCTACACATCTTGCAGGGACATCGGTAAGGGCCTGTTCTGCAGCAACATCAGCGGAGTCTCTTAAACGGCGAAAATACGCTAACCTTGACCGAGGTTACCTATTTGAGCCGTTTGGGGTTGAAACCCTTGGTCCTTGGGGTCCTGGGGCACACGCAATTTATAAAGATCTTACAAAACTTCTTATAGAGTCCACAGGTGATCGGAATGCTGGCTTTTATTTCGGTCAACGAATTAGCATTGCCATTCAACGTGGCAATGCTGCTAGCATTCTGGGCACTCTGCCTTCTGGTGACGGCTTAGATTTTTAAGAAATAGATATACTCACTTGTATATACTAGTTGTTATTGTTTTATTCTATTAATGTAATGTTCTATGTGCTAAATAAAACTCATATATACTTAGAACATCTAAAAGTTGAAAAATCAGTCTGTATCTTCGATACAATATGAGTAATCCTTAAAGGTTAACATGAAAAGCTTCGTAGTATTTTGGTATCACATTCTTTCTGATCAGCTTGATTTTAACTACTCTCTGTCTTTCCTTGAGGAACTTTGAGTTTTTGGGCTTACATTTTCCTTACTAATACTGCGATTTCAGACCCATTAGACTTTGTTTCCCTTTTTTCTACGTAGATATTGATCTGGAATCTTCATTTTCGTAAGAAGTCTTGAATAGAAACTCGTTTTTGTTTTCTTTCTCTGCTTTATCAGATTTCTGCTTATCTTTATGTCTGACCATTTTACCTTAGTTCCGCCAATGTCAGTAGTATAGATGCCAACAGCCAAAGATTTCTGGTCAACGAAGCTTTTCTGTGTAAGTGCTTTTACACTGTAATTGGTGCCCTTCTTTTTGGCCGTTTTAATCAATGTAAAGTACTGATCAGGGACAAAAATGGGGCAAGACTTGAGTGCTTAAGTATTTTTTCACAATTTAACTGAAAATTGTGGGTTCTGATAGCACTTCTGATTTTCTTTTGAGCACTCCACTATTCAGAGAAATATTACTTGAGCACTCGAGTCTTCCCCCATTTTTGTCCCTATCAGTAAATTACATTGATGAAAACGGCCTAAATGAAGGGCACCCCTTACACTGTAATATAATGTACACATAGGAGCTTTTTTGACCTGAAATCTTTAACTTTTCGCGACTATACTACTGACATCCACGGAATGAAGGTAAAATGGTCAGACATAATGAAAATAAAAGCAGGAAAAAAATAAAAACCTTTTTATATGTGAAATTTCTTACGAACATGACGGTTAAAGATCAGGGGCCCTATTACAATTCTCCGCAACCGACACTGTCGATGCCGATGACATGCGGCCGACGCACGCAAGCGATAGCTATTCTGTTTCTCTGTCGGGTGGGCATTTTTCATTCGGGCGAGATCCGGGCACACCCAACTACCTTCGTGAACGATCATGTGAATGAAACCACCAGAGAGCATAGAAACCTTGGACAGATTAAATAAAAACAAGTCAAGTACGAGTAGGACTTGTGCGAGGGTTCCGAACAAACTTATATTTACCCTAATGAGGACTTCATTATACCTTGTTAAGCGTTGGTGTTCTCCAACACAAACTAGGTTCAAAGTTAACCCGCTTACATTTATACTGGAAATATATATTTGTGAGCCGAATAATTTACACAGACACTGCGTTTTTTTTGGTGATTTTGCTAAAATGAACGGTTTTCGGTTATTTCTCTTTACTTAAAGATAAAAATACATTTCCTTGTGCTGTAAGACCTTGCTTCTTGCCAAATTTCGTGATTCTAGATCAACGGGAAGTACTTTAAAGGCTTACGTATAGGTTTTATTGCGAACATCAAAAAAAAATTATTTAAATAATTTAAGGTTTTCGGATATTCCTCTTTATTTGCGCTAGCTCTTTGCTAAGCTTAAACGTAAACGGCTGTCACGAGTGATTCTATAATCTATAATATCCCGTGTAGACTCTTTCAATGCCATCCAAAGAAAGAGAATTGCGTCATTAACGTCCAGAGGTTGACATGTGTAAAAATGACACTATTGTAAGCCCATCTGACCGTCTGATGTTATCGGACCCTTACAGTACCTTGAATTTTATATTTAATATATTATGATTTTTATTTAACTTTCCATTTTTATCACCTCAAAAATGGATCTTGTGTCTGAAATTAAGAATTAATATTATAGGCGTTCCTTTTTCCATTCGAGGTGCGGAACCCTCAAAAGAGCGGTTTTAGCGCCAAGTTTTGGTAAAATTAAGAACTTCGTCGTCAGCTGGGGGAAGTTGTTAGTTGTAGGCTTTGCTAAGAGATGGCGGTAGAGCCGCTTTTCTGAAAATTATGAAACGGAGAGTGATCTTCAAATAGCATGAGTAAATTTCAATAATTTAGGACGCTACGTGTATAAAATATTTTAACAATCATAAATCTACTGAAATTTTAGTGATAAATGGACAAAATATGGTGAAAAAACACCTTACGAAAATGAAAAGGTAGCTTTGTAGCTACCGTGCAAATTGACAGTGGTTCTTGAAAAAATGCTGTCAAATTTAATGTTTCGTTCGTACATTTTGCCCATTAGAATAGAGGTGGCCGCCGCAAAAGCCGCCATTTCAAGCTTCGTGCCGTAGCTTCGAGTTTTGATGAATTAGAATAGCAATTTGACAAAACGCAGCACGCAACTGTCGATTTCGTCGAAAGCGAATAGACCCCCAGTGTCTACGTTGAAAAAGTGGCAAACAAAGTCTAATAATAGGTCTGAAATCGCAGTAGGTGGTGCTAGTAAGGAGATTGCATGCCCAAACACATCAAATTTACCCCCTTTATCAACACAAATTTTATCACGACTGAATTTGAAACGAAAATAAATCAGGTCTGAAAGGGTTAAAGTTCCTCAAGCAAAGACAAGGGGTATTATTAAGCTGATCATAAAGCATGTGATACCAAAATACGTGTGTTAATTAATGGTTTTAGAAGAATTTATTTTGAAAGGAATATTATTTCTGTTATATTTATTTTGTATACTCATTTAAAAAAGTGTGTTTTGAATTTTTACATAACGTTGTTGTTCATGTAACATAATATGTTTACATAATTTTTACTAGGTTGTGATTCAAAATTAAAAAAAAGACTTGATGTTGTGTTATATGCCATAATTTTTTTTTGAAATGTGGTCTTTTATTGAATTTTTTAGTAACTTACTACATTAATTTTTATATGCAAAAGTCACTTAACTAGTTTTATAAGACTTTGGGTTAAGGTTACGGAAAAACTAAAATTGCATTTTAAATTTAATTAAAATTACGCGTCAATTTTATTAATGGGACTTGGATAAAAACCTTATAATTTTTAGCAATAAATGACTCAAGCACTTACCAAAGCATCAAATGCAGATTTATATTTTTCAGTCACGTCAGCTATTGATTTATATAGAAGTTGCATCGGATAAATACAAGCTTTCTGATTTACCAATAATGACATAAAAGTTTTCAAGCGACTATTTATAGAGTAGTAAACAAATGTGCACGTGATATAAACAACACAATATGATAATAGCATCATTAAAAAGATGCAGGCTATGACATAATAAATTATGTTAATGATATGAGGAAGGTTAAGAACGACGAGTGCACAGAAGAAAATAACATTTAAAACAATAACCATCAATATCTTAAGCTCAATATTATAAGAAGAATTTCCAAACCCCAGTATAGTGTCAATATATTCTAAATCTTGTTGAAACTGGTAAAATGTTTTGTTGGGTTTCAAAAAAACCAAAACAATTACATTCAATAGGTAGCGGCTTGAATAAAATATGAAACTTGAAATCATTGCATTGTATATAACGACATTACTATATTTATAAACTATGATGAAGAAATAACCTAAAGCTGTTATCAATAACACATAAAATACAGTCATAGACTTCCATATGACCCTTCTCTTATTAGATTGGTGCTCAAAAAAACCAAAGTCCAGACAGAACACAACTTGGATAATCTTGTAAAATATTGTCATTATTAAAACAAATTTAGATTTTCGAGATCCTTTGAACATTATTCGGTGACTCATTGATGGTTGCATGGTTCCACTCCAACACTTTGACAAATTTCGAAAAAGAATGCGACACTGTCGCGTGCCTACCTTTTGAAGGAAGATTTCATTTTGGTTGGATTTCAAATTGTTCGTTTGAACCTTCCGCTCAAAATACGATTATAATTACTTTTACACTGTACCTACCAATCCACTTAACGATGTGCCCGTTATCAACGACTTTTAATCAAATTATGTTTGACACTATCTATTCTATAGTACTTACAATAAAACTGTAACAGATCGAATTCTGTACATTGAAGAAATTTTAAATAAAAATTGATGAAAATTAAAAACATAAAATAAAATGAATTTTATTAACAGACCATCGATGTATATACATATACGAGTACATATAAAAGTAGCTGAACTGCGGTTTAGGCTTGAATCACCAGTAGATTTTCTGTGTTGTCGTAGCCTAAGGTGAGTAACCACCTTCGCATTTTTTCTATGACGCAATAAAAGGAAAGGATTTTATTTTAAACTAGCTTCTGCCCGCGCCTTCGCACGCGTTGTTTCTATGGAAACGTTTTGAGGTTATTTCTATCATGTATGGTAATAAAAATAAAGGTATAGGAACTGATTTATAGGATAAAAATTCGCTTAAGTTTGATTCCAAGATTAAAATTACCTGTGTGCAAAATTTCAGCCCTATCTGTGCAGTAGTTTTGGCGTGAAGAGGTAACAAACATACATCCATCTATACATCCATCCAAACTTTCGCATTTATAATATTAGTGTGATGATAGTGTGATGACTAGCGAACTTTGACTTTTACACGCCAGATAGACCCGGGTTGGTTGCTTGAGGTCTGCGAACGAAAAGATTTGTGGTGCGCGGTGGAGACTCGTTGGTCGTAGAGTTGGCGAACACTAAGGATTTGGGTTAAGGCATCCAATGAGTCAGTGGGAAATCAGAAGGCAGCCGTCGCGTAACCTTGAGGACAGATCGTTGGGCTTTTTTAATAATGATCATGTGAGTCTTAGCAGATCCCCCCAGACTGTGCTGCAATAACCCAAGATGGATTCGCAAAGGGCTGTGTACACGAGTTTCAAAGTGTCCATGTCCATGTTGGAACCCTCCCGGAGCAACTTCATGATGTGGATCATTTTTCGAACCCTCACAGACAGTGCAGTGATGTGAGCCTTGATGGACAGACTCTCATCCAGTCACGACACGTCTTTAGCCCTCTTCTGTGCGACGAGCAGTGTCCTCTCATGTATTACCAAAGAATAAGATTGCTGTGTCATCAGCATTGCAAACAATTTGTGTGTTATCTAAGCCATAAAAATCGCAATTAGGTCATTTATATACAGTGTGAATAAGGTGGTACCCCAAAGAGAATATTATAGTATCACTCGTTTGGCCAGAGACCGATACATATTGCTCTCTGTCTGATAGGTAGCTACGAAACCATTCGAGAGCCACGCTTCTGATGCCATGGCATTCCAGCTTCCTTAGAAGGATTCTCGGAGAGACAGTATCAAAGGCTTTGGCCAGGTCCAAGAAGAAGCCACTTTTTTCTTTCATCTTATCAGAGTTGTGACTACACCTTCAAGAAGCGAATGCACGGCATCCTCAGTTGGACCTGGCTTTCCTGAATCCGAACTTGCAAGGAGATAAAACTAAGTGTTGTTCCAGATATTTGGTTAGTCTTAGATGTACTAACTTTTCCATTAACTTGGAGTACACCAGGAGTAGGAAGATAGGGCAGTAGTTAGAAAGCAGAACCTTAGAGCCACTCTTGTGAATTGGGATGACCAGCCCGGTTTTTTAGCAAAGGGGAAATATGCCAGAGGCTATGCTAAGATTCATGACATGTGTTAGGGGCTCTATGAAAAGGTACGAACAAGACTTCAGGAAATGGTTCATGAGGCCGTCAATGCCGTGCAAACAGTTATTTTTTAGCGCTTTAATGAGTGACAAAATTTCAAGGCTATCAGTGGGAGACGTGAAAATAGAGCAGAGGGACTGGGATGAGGTACTTTCACACTTTTGCAGCTAAATATAATTGTGTAGAGTTGCTTGTATTGTGTTTCTTGTATGCTTTAATATAGCGTTTGCAAGATTTATTCCAACGCCGACAAAGTATTCATTACAGAGGTTAGGAGATAGATAGATAGAAGATAGAAAATTCTTTATTGCACACTTATAGATAGAAAAACATCACAGCAAAACAGCTTAAAAACTAAGTGACAAGTGGTGGTCTTATCGCTCAAGAGCGATCTCTACCAGACAACCGTGGATGGATAGGATCATTGGATAGTATTAGGGGTTCTGTGTGCTCTTGAATGTTTTATAAATAAATACTTTTAATATAATACTACGCTTAAGACCAGTGTTTACGTTGGTTATTGTAGTATCGCTGTTAATGTTTATCGCTGGAGATTTCACGGTGCATTGTGAATTTGATTTAGTTATTTCTTTAAATTTATGGTAATTTTGTGATTTTGTGATCAGGCGACTAAGGGATATCCACCGAGGGCGGGCAGCAGCTCCCCTGCAGAACAATTCTACCACCGAACTGCGATCCCCAACCCGAATGCCCAGCGTGGGGATTATGGGCACTACCCCCCATGTGATGTAAGCCAATAAAGCACTTAGTAGGGGGAGGCCTGCGTCAACTACGAATATGGGAATATTTTTCAAATCCAAGAAGGCGCATTTTTTTTTAAGTTTTACTAATGAGTAGATATCGTCTATGAATAACTTATGGGAAGTTTTAAAGTTTATAAGTTTGTTGTATTCATGCTTCTAAGATAAATATAGATCCTGCGAGCTGCTTGCACCATACACTGCATGCTGCATGCGAAAATCGTTTTTATAATTTTCAGATGCAAATTAGGGATCGTAGCTTGTAGAAGACTTGATTTAGTTGGAAGAACTTGCGAAAGCCTAAAAAATTCATATTTGCAGACTGCAAATATGAATTTTTTAGGCTTTTCCTTTTCGAAATGCAATTCGAAAAGTACGGGAAGAAAACATTAACAACATTCATCAATCAGCCTATGTTTGCTGAAAATAGGTTTTCCGCATCCAGCATCTGCCGGCAGTCTTTCGCATATCGTCATCGCACCTGGCCGGAGGGCGTCCTACGCTACGTTTGCCGAGTCGCGGTCTCCACTCAAGAACACGTGTACCCCAGTGGTTGTCGGTTCTTCGCGAGATATGACCGGCCCACTAACACTTCAGCTTGCTAATTCTTTGACAACATTAATATCATACATACCTACATAACATACCTACACAAGTACCGAGCTACATACATAAACATGTTAACGTTTTTTTTCTAAAAGCTTTTTTGGCTAATTTGTTTGATGGTACACGATCATACGTTATTAAAATAATTTTCATCATAAAAAATAAATAAATAATGCTGGACAATTCACACAGCATTATCTAGCCCCAAGCTAAGCAGAGCTTGTGTTATGGGTACTAGATAACTGATATACATAATAATTGTATTATGCAAATATAGTGTGTACTGGCAACGGTGTGCAACTAGGCAAGTAGAACCTAAACGCAAAGTGGTGGCCACCCGAAATGAGTTGTTATCTGGGTACCAAGATTTTTGGAAGGCAAAATATGTAACCAAGGTCCTGATTCCGTTTGGAAACGGTGAGTAGATAGTGCACGTTCTGATGTCGTATTAATAAGATTTTTCCGTGTTTTTTTCTACACGTATTGCAAAATGGATATAAATCAAAATATACAGGTAGGTACAGATCGTGTTTGTTAACTAACTTAAGCAATTAATGTTATTGTTTAAACATAAATTGAAGGATGACAATGAGATAGGTGACAATGAAGTTAAGCACCATGCCGAGCAGACTGGCGTCCAGAGGGATCACCCTGTACACGCGGAACCGGAGCGCGCGCGCCTCCACGTACCTGATGAACCGTTCCAACTCAAGCTGATGCCTAGAGTCTGTAATAAGTATAAAACATGTACTAAATTGCTATCAGAGATAGGCGATAAAACAAAAAGAAATGTTACGCTTAGAATTAACAACACCCAGACTGGTCCCGCGGTTGTCGAAGCAAGTAGAACTCTTATTCGTTCTTGATTTTTTTTTCTCAAGACATTGGGATATCTCATCTTTGTCTTTACAAAACATGCATTAACTACCTTGTTCATGTAGCAACTTATCATGGAGTATAAGTTTAACATTATTAGCTTTTGTAGTTATCATCTCAGCATACAGAGCAGGCGCAAACATGGAAACCAAATGTATAAACAAGCCGATATAGTTTAATCCAAATTTAACCTGAAAATTAAAAAGTGCATGAAAATATCTTATGTAATAAAATAAAAAATCATTAATGAAAATATCTCTAAAAGCTTTTAGATGTACTTCATCAATTTGTGTTTTTGATAGTTTCAAAAATTTTATACTACCAGCTTCTGCCTCTCGTACCTACTCTGAGGCTTATCACATCACACTAATATTATAAATACGAAAGTTAGGATGGATGTATAGATGGCTGGATGGATGTTTGTTACCTCTTCACGCCAAAACTACTGAACCGATGGCTGAAAATTTTGCATACAGATAATTCTTATCCTGTAATCAAACATAGGCTACTGTTTATCTCATAAACCAGTTCCCATGGGATAGAAATCACCTTTGAACGTTTACAGAAACAACGCGTGCGAAGCCGTAGGCATAAACTGTTAGTACTAGCGTTACTAGCTTCATTCGTACTGATTTTATCAATTTTGAAACCTTAAAAGAATTTTGTAAAATTAATAGGTAAGCACTTACTGAATTATCGACCTTTATTTCATTAGCAATGTAAATAACATGTCCCATTACTTCAAATGTCGTAAACAATAGTGTGGTAAAGAACTGAAAATAAAAATGTACCTACTCAATAACTATGAATGACGGTCATTATAATATTGCAACACCATTACTTTAACTTACCAAAACATCGAATGCAGACTTATATACTTCAGCCACATCAGCTATTGATCTGTATACAAGTTGCATCGGAAAAATACAAGTCTTCCCGTTTCTCAGAATTGACGTAAATGTCTTCAAGCGACAATTAACGGAGTAGAAAACAAATGTACACGTCACTACTACTACAGAATCTGATGTTACCATCATTATCATGATACTGCATAAGAGTCCCAATTTCATACTGTCGGGTGGGAAAGTTAAAAGGCCGAGTGTGCACAACAAGACAGTATTACAAAGAATGCATACTATTATTTTAATCTCAATATTATATGCAGCATTTTCAACCCCTAGTTTTTTGTCAACGTATTCTAGATCGCGATGAAACTGGCGAAACATATTATTTGGATTAAAAAATACTAAATAAACGACATTGACAAGGTAACGGATAAAAAATAAAATAAAACTGGGAATAATATAAGTATTAGACTCAGTTATAGAGTTATCGACAAACGTACAATAAAAACATATGCATATAATCGATATCAGATAAAATACAGTAATTGACTTCCATAGAATCTTTGTTCTCTTAGATTTGTTCTCAAAAAACCCAAAGTCCAGACAACACAAAACTTGGATGATTTTATAAAATGTTATCATAACAGAGAAATACTTAGATTTTTTATGTCCCTTAAATGTCTTTCGTTGATTCACATAATGTTGCATGGTTTTTGTATTATGAGAACTATTATAAAAGTATGCATGTGCCACTGGCTAGCATAGCAGGGAAAGTCCAACTGAAAGTAAAATAGATACCCAATAAAATGCCAGTAACATTGACTCATTTAGTCAACAAAATTTTGCCAATCCAATTAACTAGGGCAATAATCAATTAGTGATCAAACAAACTTCAATAAATGAATAGGGTAAGTGTTTACTATTAAATCTACGAATCGCTCGCAATTTTTCGTACCGAGCAATGAAAAATTAGAGCCCAATAACCAGCTGGTGAGCTCTAATTCCTATCCACATAGACGAACAAAGATACTAACGTATAAAATGTGAATGTTATAATGTACCTATTGCATTACTAATTTTCCAAACAAATTAAAGATACGAGTAATTTGGATACAATTAGGTGCAATCAGAGTGTAAAAGGATATTGACTAGTAATAATTCTGACCGTAGAAGCAATGTAGCGATTAAGGGGCGCTAGTTTAGATAACCGTGATAGCGATCTGCGCTAGTTTTATTATGCTTGCTTTACAATATGCGTGCATCAATAATAATCTGACACGTTTTTTATTTGTAAAAATTATAGATAGATAAATTGATAATCTTTATTTGCATCTTCAGACACAAACATACAGATTACAGCAATTATATAGTACACTAATACATATAAACAATAATAAAATACAGTTGACTAATAAAACAAACAATAGCATTAATAAAATCTAAGTAAACTGTCTCTGTGTGCTGCTGTATGTCAAAATGGCTCAGCGTAATATGTTGCTCAAGAAGCAAAAACACTGATTTTCAGCCATAACCCATTGAGATCAAGCAGAACCAGTTTCAAGTGTAATGTGTACGTAGCTACTAGATGTTTGTGTTTGTGTAGTAAAAATGTAGTCCTTAGAACATTGGCGTTACCCACCTCCTTAGTACGTTATGTACCTAAATGAGAACAGTGCGAAGCGAAAGCAGATGGAAGTTTATTTTTGACAAACGAAGCGCTTAGCAATACCCTCAATTTGTTTCTGTTACAAAAACTTTTAAAATGTATTTTAAATATGTACTTGGTTTTAACATTATACCTTAAAAAACATTAAATATCTATAAATTAAAATGACACGTGTCAATAGTATACTCTCCCACAATCATTATGCTAAAACCGTAATTTTATTTGTATATGAACTGAATGATGACAATGAGATAGGTGACGATGAAGTTGAGCAACATGCCAAACAGACTGACGTCCAGAGGGATCACCCTGTACACGCGGAACCGGAGCGGGCGCGCCTCCACGTACCGGATGAACCGTTCCAACTCACGCTGACGACCAGAGTCTGCAATAATTCCATAAACGATGGCATTAATAAAGCAATGCGTGATATTGTATGCAAAAGTAAATCTTTAAGAATTATTAAAACACAAGCTTCTAGGAAATAAGCTGGTTGCGGGTCGTTGACCGCGACGAAGGTGTTGTGCGTTCTAAGGAGATGTGAGCAGGTACTACTATTGTAGATTATTTTTAATGACATTATGCACCTGCATCAGTGATTGCCTTGTGTAGTTGATATTTTGTTTTTTTTTCGAAAACTGCAAACTGAAATTTTGAAAAGTTGGGTTGGGTTGGTTCCAAAGGAGCACGAGAGAAAATGGCTTTAAAAAAATTTAACTACATAACTAAATAAAGCTATAGACAGAAGACAAGAACGCTGGGCTACACTTGAAATTCACAAAACCGAATAATTGTTAAGGCCTATTGCGCTTATTAATTATGAGCAGTAGTATGTCAGTAGTTTTGTTGAAACTTTAAATTTTTTAATCTACAAATGACTAGAATAAGTAAATCAAATGAGTTGAAGTGAACATTTATCTTCAACTAACTGTAATGTTGGAGGCCAAACTATAGTTTTTCCAATGATGTTGTAATCGTCTACACAAGAATCTGAAATAAATTAAAATTTGATTCCAAACCTATTAGTCGAATTTGATCTGTGATGATTTTTAGATCATCAAAAACTGTGTTCACCTCTCAACACTGGTTCTGACAGCCAACAGCGGACGAAGTTTGTAAATTAATTTTGACGGTGAACAGTAACATTGCCAGAGAAAAGGGTAATTATGGAATGGAATTTTTTCGTTAATCTCATTTAGCAAGGCGCGCCTATGGAACTGAAGGCACTTTTGACGACTTCAGAATACCTCCCCATAATTTTGGTCTGAAAATGTTCGAATCTACCGCGGCCTCACAACCGCCTCGCGAACAAAGGCCTAGCTTGAATTGGTCGGAAATAGTCGCTTAGGTAGTCGGCTTCTTTCCGACAGCAGACTTTATCCGCCGCCCCGGTGGTGCCCACGGCCATGGACCTTATAGGGTTTTATTTAAATTAGTACGCAATACTGTGGAGGGGGAAGTTCTGCTGATACCGCAGGTAAATGCGTTCCGAAATTTATTAAAGAGCTTGTCGTGATTTTTGGGATGGCTTAGTACATTAATAAGACATTATTTTGTAATAAAATTAAAAATTCTGCAAATAAAAACGTTATCGGCTTGTTTTGTTTATTGAATATAAATCTGCGGCTGCCGGTAAATAACCTCGTGCGGTATTGCGCACTAATTTAATAAACACCCTGGATAGTCCCATAATTTGATGATCTCAGTGACGCAGCGCGCGAAGGTTTACCTACGCCGCAGGAGGTCGTGGGCTCGATTACGAAATTACGACACTTTGTCATCGAATTTCAAATAATGCATAAATTATTTGAAATTCATTACTTCAACTTCAATAACTTACACAACGTATAACGATGCGATGTCATGATTGTCTATTCTACCCTAGAAAATAATCCCTGTGCTTGGCCTACGTGGATACAAACCTTGTTCATTAAGCAGTTTATCATGAAGTATAAGTTTTATACGTTTTACTGTTGTAGCTGTCATCTCGGCAAACGTAGCAGGTGCAAAAATAGATGCCAAATGTACAAAAATACTTGGAGTCGATGTTTTAAATGATACCTGAAAACCATAGTTACATAAACATCAATAGATATAATAAACGATTTTAGTGGTTTAATACTAACATGTTCAACAAAATGAAACATCAAGTAAAGTGGTACTAACTACTATTTAGATTTTCCTGCCCCGTGTTTCTTTTATTTTTGGTGTGCATTAAAGAGTAATTGAGTTGTATTGTATAGTACTTACTGTATTGACATACTTTATTTGTTGCAATAAGTATAATATTTGGCCCATCATCTCAATAGTAGTAAATAGTAAAGTTGTTAAGATCTGAAATAATTGAATAGATTCTGTTAAATATAATATTATAAATTTTCTTAGTACCGACATACATTGTATATTACCCCTTAATTAGGGGATCTTTATCTCACATGAGACTGAATTTCATATGTTTATTGCATTAAGTTTCATGAGAGGTTGGAAGAAAAATAAGTTAATGAATAGGCCAAGACTTACCAAAGCATCAAATGCAGATTTATACAATTCAGTCAAGTCAGCTATTGATTTGTAAATAAGTTGCATTGAATATAATCTAATTCCATTTTCCTTTCTCAAAATAGACGCAAACATATTTAATCGACAGTAAAAGAAGTAGAAAAGAAAAGTGCAGGTTATGTTAACCAAACAAAATGATATCATCATCATAAGAACGATTCCTATTAGAAATGGATTTACACATTGAGAAAAACTTGGATTATTATCCGAACAAGCAACAATGATGGTTATGGTGTAATATAAAATAGGAATAACATTGATTAGAACAACTTTTCTCTCTAAACTATAATAATTATCTTTAACTCCTAGCTTTAAATCAATGCGATATAAATCTTGATGTAACTGGCAGAAAGTAACATTGGGGGGGATGGCAAGTAAAATAGAGACAATCACTATGTACTGAGTCCAAAATAATACAAACCACAAGAAGTCACTAACATAATTGGATATCAAGTAAATGTATACGCAAGAAATAAATATTGCTTGAAGAAATGTTATTGACTTTTGAACGATCCTTCTGCTCTTAGATGTGTGCTCATAAAAACCAAAATCAAGGCAGCAGAGAACATGGACTATCTTGTAAAAAGTAGCCATGACAGTGAAATATTTAGATGTTCTAGAATCTTTGAAAATTGCTCGAGCTTGCATATTTACAGATATTTACTTTCCCAACGATTTTCAATCTATACCACTGATAAGCTCAACAGAAGAAACCGAACTGAGGTGTTTTCAGTATATTCGACATAATGACACGTTTTACGTTTATAATCGAATTTAATTTCATTAATTTATTAAATTATAAAAATGTATTAAGCTAACCAACTCCTAGTATATCGAAGTTATGTTTGGTTAAGTTATTGGCCAATAAATTAACTGAAGGTCATCTTAATATTCATAAAGTAGTCTTACTACTTTGACATCTTTGGGGCTAGATGATGCTGAATGGATTGTCTAGCGTTATTATTATTATTTATTGTACAGAATAGAATGCCATTATTACTTTTGTTAATAGAACATTATTTGATGAACCTATTCAAAAGTTGGAAACTTGATGATACAATAATAGAGTCTATTTTACAGGGTGCAATTTTTGAACGGAGCAGAATGATATTTTTTCTAAAATGGACGGGTATTTAATTCTAATTCTGAGTGGGGGAACTGGGATCTGCACTGACATCTCGCTTAGGAGTGTATTGTGCATTGTCCCCCTGCCTAACCAGGCCTTAACCAGCCCAGCTCCTTGAAGTACCGGAGCGGGACTTTTGGCGGTTGACAGCTTCGTTTTTATTTTCTGTGGGTGAGGACGGGTTAGATCCCTCTATGAGAGTCTTTAATCCCGTTACCCGTCTGGCCTCCTCTGTGGCCGTGCAGTGAACCACTAAATGACGACCCCTGTGGCGCAGTGTGCGAAGGTCTGCCTGCGACCTGCGTTCGATTCCCGCCTCGGGACAAATGTTTGTACAATCTGCAGACATTTGTCCAGGGCGTTCTGAATGTTTACTATGTATAATAAAAAAATATCTATCTATTTAGTGCATTGTATTAAGTATATCAGTTATCTAGTACCCATAACACAAGCTCTGCTTACCTTGGGGCTAGATAATGCTGTGTGAATTGTCCAGCATTATTTATTTATTTATTTATTTAAATGTTCCACAGTCTCTTCTTCCTGCAGCCGCGACATAGGCTACTGTCTGTGGCTCCAGTCTTTAGCAGATGATGGTTCAGTTCACAGTGACCTGTGATGATGCCCACTATCGTTCTCAGGTCCTCGCGGCTCATCTTGAGCAACGTGTTTGTGGTTTTTCTATCTTTGGAGGGGACTATTGATCTAGTATGTTTGCAGTCTGTTCGACGCTCCCATAATTTTTGGTGTTCTTTTTCTGAGTTTAGTTTTAGTTTGTTTTTTACTTCCGCTTTGAGCGGATTTGAGAGACTGATGTCTTGTTTTGTTGGGGTCTGTCTCGTTCCTTCTTTTGCTAGTTTGTCTGCTTTTATGTTGCCTGGACAGGATCGATCCTCCGTCCATTCTATGCTGACCTTGTTAATATGTTTAGAAAGACTTTGTAGAGCGTTGTGACATTCTACAATTGATTTTGATCTCGTGTCTGTCCTATTGAGTGCGTTTATTAATGCAGCAGCGCTGTCTGTTTTGAAGACCAGCTGCAACTGGCAGGTCGACTCTTTGATAGTTGTCTCCCTAAGCATATGATTTGCCGCCAGTTGGAGTGCCAGTGCTTCGGCCTGAAAGGCCGTGGTGGCAGAGTTTAGTGGTTGTGCTCTAGAGAGTCCGATTTCGGGACAGGAGTAGCCGCAGCCAGCTCCTGTCTTATTCTTAGCCCCGTCAGTGTAGATGTCATATATGGTGACGTCATGTGAGGTGTTCGCTGCTGCGTTCTCTTCATGCGTTGTTAAGTAGGTCTTACCGGTTAAGTAGGTAGACGCTATTCATGCATTTGCTGCCTCTGGAATTGCAGCAATTGCTTTACTTAGTATCCTACAATGGTTCGTTAGGCCTGAATCGCCTTTCCATTGGTTTATTGATTTCATTCTTAGGGACGCCGCCATTGCTTCCTGCTGTATGTGAACATGCAGGGGCGTTAGCCCTAGAATTATGTCCAGTGCTGCAGATGGGGTTGGCTACTCAGAGTGAAACAGCTCGCCTCAACAAAATTCTATCTAAGGATACGTCCACTAAACTCGGCTCGCTAAAAAAGCCAGACGGATCATACACAAAATCCGAGCGGGAACAGCTCGAATTACTGTTGAAAACACACTTCCCAGACTGCAAACTGGAAGAAAACACTGGCTGGGAAGCAAGAAATCATGGAAAACCCCATGAAAACGACTGGGACCTTGCACGCCAGATAGTGACAGAGGAAGCGCTGGACTGAGCGGTAAGAAGTTTCAAACCGTACAAAGCCGCTGGCACTGACGGCATCTTCCCCGCCCTCCTGCAGTGGAATCTAACAAGAATCAGACCAACGTTAGTCTCCGTATTTAGAAGCTGCATCGCGTGGAAATACATCCCTCGCGCCTGGAGAGAGGTCAAAGTAATTTTCCTACCAAAATCCGGCAAAACAGATTACACCCAGCCGAAGTCATTCAGAACAATAAGCTTAAGCTCGTTCCTACTGAAGACACTCGAAAGACTATGCGACAAGTTCATAAGAAGTGGGCCGCTAGTTAAAAACCCAGTGAACAAAAATCAACACGCCTATCAATCAGGTAAATCTACGGAAACATCCCTACACCAAGTAGTCCACAAGATTGAAGGTGCGCTTGAAAATAAGCAATCATGCCTGGTCACCTTCATAGATATAGAAGGCGCCTTTGACAAAACAACGTTCCCATCAATAGAAAACGCTCTGCGAAAGCAAGGAGTTGATGAAAACCTGAATCAGTGGACAACTGAAATGCTATCCAGTAGAGCAACTAAAATCGAGAGTTCAGAATCCCTCGGGCAAGCAGCCCAATACAGGGTGACGCGGGGTTGTCCGCAGGGCGGGGTACTTTCACCGCTCCTGTGGATACTGGTCGCGAACGAACTCCTGGACTCACTGAACACAGATGGTATTCTAACGATCGCATATGCAGACGAACTGGCAATCATGATATCGGGGCTTTTCGAAACAACTCTCTGCGAAAAGATGCAAAAGGCACTGCGGATTGTGGAAACATGGTGCACCAAACACAGTCTGTCAGTAAACCCGAACAAAACCGAACTAGTACTCTTCACTCGCAAGACCAAACTACCAAGACTAGAGCTAGCTTCACTGCTAGGTACAACACTGACTTTGAGCAAGGAGGTCAAATACCTCGGCATTTGGCTAGACAGTAAACTACTATGGGGCAAACAACTAGACCACATCAAAACAAAAGCCACAAAGGTGTAAAGCAATGCACCCGAGCGTTGGGCAAGGACTGGGGCCTAAAGCCCAAGCTGTGTCTGTGGCTGTATATAGTCATGGTACGCCCGGTGCTAACATATGGTGCAATAGTATGGTGGCCCAGAACAAACTTAGTCACCACCACCAACAAACTGCAGCAAGTTCAAAGACTGGCCTGCACACTCATCTGCGGATGTAGGAAATCAACCCAATCTGCAGCACTGGTCAAAAAATTTTCATGTAGCTTCAATGGTT
This sequence comes from Eupithecia subfuscata, assembly GCA_963564075.1. Classification (NCBI taxonomy): domain Eukaryota; kingdom Metazoa; phylum Arthropoda; class Insecta; order Lepidoptera; family Geometridae; genus Eupithecia; species Eupithecia subfuscata. The sequence goes on along the minus strand of OY751112.1, from coordinate 13,565,774 downwards.
AAGGTACGTGCCCTCACTGCACCGTCCAATAATTCCACCCCATTTATGTATTGATAGCTAAAAGTGTGATTGAGTCGATATTTCTAAAAAATAATTTGAATTCCCTGCTTTACTCTATCCCAAGAGAGGCAATATACTTAATTTATTTAAACTTTGTACCAGATATTTCTACAGGTACTCAATTAAACGAATTCGTTTCTCAAATGGGTCGGAGGATGTGAGTGTAATTTTATTTTCGAAGCAGGTACTTTGTCAACCGAAAAAAATGCATACAAGTGAACGCACAACCTTGTTCTTTTTCAAAATCGATTTTTAAGACTACAGGATATGGTTTTATCATTAAAAACTAATAAAGTTCTTTTTGCATTTATTTATTATTTGTATGTAAATTGAAGGATGACAATAAGATAGGTGACAGCAAAGTTGAGCACCATGCCGAGCAGACTGGCGTCCAGAGGGATCACCCTGTACAGGCGGAACCGGAGCGGACGCGCCTCCACGTACCGGATGAACCGTTCCAACTCAAACTGACGAGTAGAGTCTGAAAGAACAAACCAATAAGGCATAAGGCGTTTGATTTACATTGCAAGCGATATGTTCTTTTTGCGTTTTCTATTTGTAATATACAGGGTGCCACGGAAAGGGTGTACTAAGCCAAAAGGGGGTGATTCTGGACCCAGATCAACTTTTGAATGACGATATTTAGAATTTAGTTTTTTTTGTCAACAGAAATTATAATTTTTTTCCTATTCGTGTTCTTTTGCAAGCATTCTAGCATTACTTAACAGTACAAGAAATATTAAAAATATTTTAGAAAGGTTTTTGCTTGTTTTTTCAGCAAAATCATTGATTTTCTTGAAATTATAACAAAAAAAAATGATGTAAAGAATTTGAAATTAAAAAAATATAAAAATGTAGGAACTAACGTAAAAGAGCACATTAGATAAACCGTAGGTACATAAATTTTATATTAAGTAAGTATTGTATAAAAATTAGTGAATTTCTAAACATAGTAGAACAAACGTTGACCCCCTCGATGTCGAGAATCACCCCCTTTCGACTTAGTACACCATTTCCTTGGCACTTTGGTATTATAAGTAAAATAAATATCCCATTATTCATAAAGAAAATTACAATCAAATAAAAGAAATAAATTAGAACTAGTGTTTGAAACGATTGAACTAGCAATTGAAACAATTGAGCTGCAAACTGTTGCAAACAGTCTACAGGTAGCTCAACTGATCCATATAATTCTAAAGGCATTTAGTAAAAACAATTCTGTACATGACATTACCAATAATTTTGCGAATCAATTTCAGCATAATGTAAAATCTATTTTAACAAACTGCTCAGTAAATCTCCTAAGTAAATCTGAATACGAAAGACAAATAGACAGATCACTTTTTCTTCCCAAAGCTACAAATTCGGACTTTATGAAAATTATTAAGAAAGTTAACCCGCAGAAAGCTCCAGGAGTCGACAACATCAGAGCGATCGATATAATTAGGATTTCCGATAAAATTGTTGATGTGATTGTACGGCTTATAAACACTAGTATTTCCACAGGACGGTACCCCAAAGAACTTAAAACTGGAATTGTGCGACCGATTCATAAAGGTGGTAGCCTGCAGGACTACGGAAAGTATCGCCCAATTACTATCTTGCCAGTTCTGGATAAAATTATTGAAAAGTACATTTGCTGTAAGATTCAAAACTTTTACGGTAGTAACAACATTTTATCGTCACAGCAATACGGCTTTCAGCCAAACAAAAGTACCTCTCTGCTTCTGTCTCGCTTTACCGATGATGTGAACCACTATCTTAACAATAAACACCATGTCATTCTTATTTTCATAGACTATGGCAAGGCGTTTGATACGTTACGTCACGATCTTCTGATAGATAGGCTTGAGAGCAGTGGAGTGAGAGGTAATTTGCTGGAGTGGTGTAAAGATTATTTAGTAAACCGTAGTTATCAAGTAAGAGTCGGAGATGAGTACAGTGATATTGTACAAAATTACGGAAGGTACAGCTCAGGGTTCCGTCCTAGGTCCTCTGCATTATCTTACTTATGTAAATGATCTAAACAACGTAATCAAAAACTGTTCTGTCTACCAATTTGCGGACGATACTTGCTTGATGGCAGCGGATAAAGACGTGCTTGTCGCTCAAAACCGTATACAAGAGGACTTTACCGCAGTATGCAAATGGTCACATGACTCTGGACTAGTGTTAAATGCTGATAAAACTAAACTCATTCATGTTCACTCCAGCCACAATTTTAGCGCACAAGTAGAAAACTTAAAAGTAGTAGCTCATACTCATAAATGTTTACATAATAAGGTACAATGCAACAGCACTTGCCCAGGATTGAGCAAGTAAATGAACATACTTACCTTGGTTTGGTGATTGACAATAGATTTAACTGGCTTAAACACATAGATAAAATTTGTACTAAGTTAAGAGCAGTTTTGGCAAAATTCTACATAATCAAATGTAAAGTTCCTTTTAACATACTATTGATGATGTATAAAGCACTTGTTGAAAGCAAAAAGCTTGTTGAAAATTGCTAGTCCCTGTTAAGATCAAAAATAAATATAAAGAGAACCCCGAAGAACTTTTTGACTATTGTGGTATACATAAAATACATAAAAAGGTCAAACTTAACCTCCTTATCGAACAATACTTCCGCACAGACGTCCAAACTCTAATAAATCACACGATCACCACTAGGAGTATCACGCGCAACATGCTAACAATACCTCGATTTAATAACACCTACGGCCAAAGAACTTCCCAATATCTAATTCCCCATCTCATTAATGAATTACCGTTATATGTTAAAAATAAGATAAATAAAAAAAACATTAAAACTATCTTAATAAAATATTTTTTAGAAAAAACTTTAACTTGATTTGGAGTACCCTGTAGTTGGTCATAAGCGGCGATAAGCGGCGAGCTTCACGCTGGATGAATGAACCTGTAGCAACATTCCGGTCGTTGATAAGTGAATGCATGCATGCTAAAGACTGCTATCATTGTAGATGGTTTATATAAGAGCTAGGATATTTTATACTTAGGTAAGCGATTTGCCTACAATGTATATTTAGGCAAGTTAAATTACAATGTTAACCAACAGTAGTAATAAGAATTCCTAAGTAAAATAGATGAGAACTCTTTGCCTAGACAAACCTAACATAGGCTTTAAGGCATTACTAACCAACCTATGTAATGTTTTTTCTGTATGAATAAATGATATCTATCTATCTATCTAATATTAATACCAGTTGCCCCGCTGTATGGCAATGCTGATGCGCTGCGCCAGATACTCACCAGCTCTCGGGTCACGGGTAGCTTCGACCAGATGCTCAGATATTTTCTCAAAAACCCGAAAAGCCTTGGTACCCCATGGACCGGTCTCGACTCCAAGGGGAGCAAATGTGTAGGACAAATCTGCCGTCACACCTGCCCTCACGGATGTCCTCGGAAGATGGAAAGGCGCAAGTGTGTCGACGCATGTAGCATCCCACACAATGGGCCTCCCCACTCCCATTGGACTAGTGTCAAACCGTCGGGCCTCTCACCATCGTCACGCAACAGACCATTCGGTTCAAGAATAGCTGGTATGTTAGCGGTGACAAAGGCCCGCCGGGTGATGTCGTGCTTGAGACTGAAACTAATGAGGCAGGTTTTGTCTCTGTTTAGAGCAAAACCGTTCGATCTAAACCATGTTTCAAGTTGTCGGATAACAGATGTTCAGTCTGCGTGCCAACTCGCCGATCGTGGCTCCAGTTACTATCGCGGCTATATCGTCCTCAAAAATGTAGATATCAGCGTTATCGACGGTGCCAGGCAGGTCATTGAGGAGCAGGCTGAACAGGGTGTTCGACAAACAGGACCCCTGGGGCCCCATGACGTTCTACAGATCCGACCAAACTACTTTACCCCCGTCCCCTACCACTACTTGAGTTCTTATGGACACAAAAGAGGTTAAGAGGGAGAAGGCGGGGCCACGTATAACATGAAACTCGAGTATCTTAACTATAAGGCAGTAATCGGTGGTGTGATAGGCTGATGATGATGATGAAATTGAACCGAATATTGACAGGCTACTAGTTAATAGATGTATTCATTTCGTAGTTTCGGGTTTACTTCCGCTATGATCAATAAAACTATGCTATACATGCCCACCTTGTTCAACTAGTAGCTTATCATGTAGAATAAGTTTTATATAATTAACGTTTACAGCTATCATCTCAGCATACACGGCAGGTGCAAACATAGACACCAAATGTATTATAATGCCTGGATAAGCGACTCCGAATGAGATCTGAAACGTACAAAAAAGGTATAAATATCTACACGTGTGTACGTTTGCGTACCCGTAAAAATACAAGCAATTAGGGAAGGTAGTAGGTAACTTACTGTATTGGCATACTTTATTTCATTTACCATGTATAGTATTTGACCCATCAATTCAATCGTAGTAAATAGTAGTGTGGTTAGAAACTGGAAACAGATTTTAGGGGCGTTACGTAATATACAAAGAAACATTAAAATGGTTATCAATTGTCAGTTTGTCTACGATGGACTTACCAAGGAGTCGAACGCGGATTTATACATAACAGTAAAATCTGCTATTGATTTATATAAAAGTTGCAGTTGTAAAGTAGTAGAACATTGAATCTCATTTTTCATAATTGAGATAAAAGTCTCCAATCGATGATTTATGGAGCAAAAAACAAATGTGCAAGAAACATAAACCGTGGTAAACGATATCTGCAGGATAAAAAATATTGTCACAAATATTGTTGGATTTCGACGACAAAAGTCATCACGATGACAGATAATTATAACGCTCAAGAGATAGTAAAAAAAGTTTAAAGAAATACAGCATACAATTTTTTTCTCAATGTTGTAATATGCAGTATCAACTTTAAGTTTGATGTCGATGCATCTTAAATCTCGATGCAACTGATGGAAGGTTTCTTTGGGATGGAAGAAAACAGACATAATGACAATCAATAAGTAATGGCTTGTATAACAGGCGAACCACAAACTGGTCTCTTTATCAATATTATCATAGACGATGCAAAAGTAAAAACACATTATCAGTATTGCCTGAAAAACTGTTATTGACTTCATAATGTATCTTCTGATTTTAGTTTTGAGCTCAAAAAACCCCAAGTCCAGACAGCACAGAACATGGACTATCTTGTAAAATAACTTCATGACTGAGAAAAAGTCTAGAGATTTAATTAAACTTTTGTTTAATTTCTGTTTTCCTTCCGATTCTTCCATATTTTAGACAGCCTGAGTAATGACAAAATGCCACCCACAAGTATAACAGACAACGATCAACTGAGCCCAACCTACAAAATTTACTAATTTTCATAATGCATTTAGCGAAAACCAACATCAGCGTTCATCATCCTTAATTGAAATGAATTTCTGACAATCTTCGTTTACATTGCCAGTACCATTAGAACATGTCACAAACATTAAAGTTGCGATATAGGAGTTTGAGATATTTTTATTGCATAGTAGGTATTTTCTACAAAATATAGATTCATATTTACTGTCATTTTTATTTCACCCTGAAAAATCTGATTGATAATTATAAAAACTATTGTATCGAATGATTTATTTGCACACAAACAAAATGAAAAAGAAAACTTCTTAGGTTTCATGCAGTATAAAATATACTCGTAATTAAGGTGTGTATAAAAATAGGTACCTTAGACGTGACAATTAAATAATTATAAAAGTTAATCAATACACGGTGCAACGTAATATGTGTACAAGGGTCTGTTCTATCAGCAAGCAACTCTATTTTTGCTGCATATCAACGACACAGATGACAGAACAGTTGCTCATGGACACTTTGCCAGTCCACATGATAGTGCGGACAAAATCCAAAAACTCCTGAGACGGTGGCGCGTTGAGGTTGGTGTCTGAATGGGGTGACGCAAACCTTGTGAATCGCATCCAAGACCCAGACGTGTGTAATCACGGCAAAGAAGACACAATAAAATCCATTGCCCGGTTTTTGTGATAACTAACTTCAGATCACTGACAGTCTGAACTTATTGAGCGTAGAGCTTAGCTCAAATTTCCACTTTGACTCTCATATCGAGTCGAAGGCCAAATTGGTGCCATGAAGCTGGGCATCCAGCTCAGGTTGAGCGGTATAGTTTTTCACTAGAGGTGTAAAAGTAATGAAAAAAATCGTACCCGTATGACATGTATTCGTTACTTTATCAATTATTACTCGTTACTATCGTTACTCGTTTCTTCTGATACCTCATCACATCATAACATACTATGTTATGTTAGAGCATCGAATCAAAGATCCTACGACTACGTTCCATCGAATCGAGTCGTATCGCGTACGCGTACAGGGCCATGATTCTCATGACGTCACAACGTGTTCTAAACACAAACGCGATTCCTCAATGCGCCTTGGTGTGGAATTGAAAAATTAAATTTTGATGTCGATGCATCTGAAATCTCTGTGCAACTGAGGGAAGGTTTCTTTGGGATGGGAGAAAACGGATACAATGACAATCAATAAGTAATGACTTGTACTCGTATAACAGAAGAACCACAAAATGGCATCTATGAAAATCAAAATAACATAGACAAAGCAAACGTACAAACACATTATCAGTATTGCCTGAAAAACTGTTATTGACTTTTTAATGATTCTTCTGATCTTAGTTTTGAGCTCCCTAAACCCAAAGTCCAGACAGCACAGAACATGGATTATCTTATAAAATAACTTCATGACTGAGAATAAGTTTTTATTAACTAAAAAGTCATGACGTTATTTAATTAAACATTTGTATAATTTCTGTTTTCCTTCATTGTTCCATATTTTAGACAGCCTGAGTATCGATTAAACGCCACCCACAAGTTAATCAGACGACGGTCAACTGAGCCCAACCTACAAAATTTACTAATTTTCCTAATGCATTTAGAGAAAACCAACATAAGCGTTCATCATCCATCCATAATTGAAATAAATTCCTGACAACCTTCGTTTACAATGCTACTACCACTAGTACATGTAACGAACATCAGTTGCGAAATTGTTCGAGATAATGTTTTAAGCATAGGTATTTTTTATTTAATTAGGTAGGTACTGTCATTTTTATCTCACAGGAGACCTGAAAGGTCTGATTGAAACAATTTTACCGAAAGATTTATTTGCACACAAACATAAAGCCTATGAATAGAAAACTACTGAGATTTTTATGCAGTAAGATGTACTCATTTGTAGTCAAGGTACATATGTATATTAATAGGTAACTAATACGTGATCAATAAAATAATTATAAAAATTAAACAATACACGGTGCAACGAAATATGCGGTGGAGCGTTTGAAAACCAAACTTAGGTTGGTGTCTGAACAGGGTGCCGCAACCTTGTGCGGTTCACGCATCCAAAACCCAGGCGGTCGTGTGCACGGCAAAGAATACACAATTAAAACCTGTGCCCAGTTTGTGGTATCCTGCGCTTCTGATGACTGGCAGTCTAGACCTACATGTTATTTCTATGATTTTGGCGAGATACCGTCATGCTTCCGATTATTCTATTTGAATCTATACTTACGGTTTAGTTTCATAACGAACCTAACGGAGTTTTCATACAAAATAAGGAATAGTTGTTATTGATAAAAATCAATATAAGAAGAAATTATATACAAATAAAAACAAAGTTTTGTTTAACCTTATCATAATTTATATGAAATATGAACAAAATCTTAAAATGGTATGCAAGGTCTTTCTTTTATGACGTTTTAAGGTTAGTTAGCTTCGTAAATAAGGTAAACCACCTATTTTAAGTAAGATAAAATCGAGATACGCAAATATGTTTTTAGTGGTTTCGCTTAGTTCCTTAGATGCGCAATTTCACAAGCTACCTGTTGCACTAAAAAACATAATATTCACGTTTTTCAGTTACGACTTTTTGGCTTACGAGGGCAGCATAGACGTTTATGAAAACTTTATTCACAAAGAAAATTACAATCAAAATAATAGAAATAAATAAGAACTAGTATTTACAATTGAAACAATATAGCTTACTGCAGATTATTGCAAACAATCTACAACTCAACTGACCCATATCAATACCAGTCGGAAGCGTCCCCAAGACGCTGGCTGCATTGCCACGCTGTATGGCAATGCTGATGCGCTGCGCCAGATACTCACTCAGACGCTCAGATAATTTTTTTGTTAGATTGACATTTATTAAAATAGATGAGAATATTAACAAACACAAGAAACAGAGAAAAAAAAAACAAATTTAAAAAAAATATTTTAAAAACGAGCTTCTTTTCCAGTTTTTGTAATTAGTAACAACGTTATTAAATTATTTGTATGTAAATTGTACGATGACGATGAGATAGGTAACGGAAAAGTTGAGTACCATGCCAAGTAGATCGGCATCCAGAGGAAGCACCCTGTACACGCGAAACCGGAGCGGGTGCGCCTCCACGTACAGGATGAACAGTTCTAACTCACGCTGACGATTAGAGTCTGTAATAAATATACACCAAGCGTAATTATCACATTATATTAACAAACCTTACGTATATCGAAGCGATAGCTCAACCTCTTTCTTGCGTCAGTTTTTCATGAAGTATAGCCATAATTTTTTTCTGTTCCGTACAAAGAAACTCGGCGGAGAGTGCCAGTGCAGACATATACATCAAACTTTCAGCAGCAACAAAATATTCTATTCGAGGTGCTATCTGTAAAGAGACATTTTGTGGATAGTTTAAATTCTGTCACAGAACATAATAATTATGGATAGTATTTTAAATTAATTAATTTATACGTACATTGTTTGTCAAACTCATTTCCTCAATTACATCAAGAATATTTGTCATGATTTCGTAAATTGTCGATAAAATCGATAGCAAAAACTGAAACGAGAACATGCTTTTTAAATAAGAATTGGTGTACAATCAAGCTCACAAATGCTCCCTTGTTGCACTTACCAAAGGATCGAGAACAGATTTGTGCATTTCCGTCAAGATAACAATTGATTGGTAAATACGCTGCACTGACAAATTATCTCTATCTTGAACTTTCAGTATGAATGAAAAAGATTTCAATCGACAATATATTGAATAGAACACGAAGGCACAAGATGAATTCACAATGAGAATAGAAGTCGTTAGCCATAGATAGATAATTGTTGATATAATTGAAACCTCAAAGTCACTTTTTGTAACACAGTAATATGTATTAAGCAAGAGACACGACAGAGTGAGCAAAGTGGTACATAATACTATTTTTATCTCTAATTCAAATGAATTACTGCTTATTTGCAGTTCACTATCTATAGTTTTTAAGTCCCGGTGGAGCTGACAAAATGTATTTTTTGGACTGAGTGAGATTAATCTAAGCACAATGACAAAATAGTAACAATAATACAATATGGCATCATAAAAGAAGTAAACGTCATAGTCGCCAATAAAATAAAACGCCGCAGTTATCATAAAAAGTGACTGAAGAAGCGTTATTGTTTTCCAAAAAACTCTTTTCTTTACAGGTTCATGCTCATAAAAACCAAAGTCAAGGCAGCACAGTATATGAATTATTTTGTAAAATATCTTCATAATAAGAGCATGCTTGCATTTTTCAAATTTTGTAGGCAGAACTTCAATTTGACGAGTGATCATGATTGCTACAACGACTGCCTATTCGTGACTGAAAGTCTCAACTGAGCGCTCACAGATCCAAATGGAAATTAAATGGAAATGCCCTTTGGTGGGCTATTGTGATAATGAAAAAATAACAAGTATTTTCATCTTTTACTATTGTATAAGGTGCTCCTTATGATATTAACTTAATTAATAAGACTAGCCGTCGTTGGTCTTTGAAATAACACACCATCAAACAGCTGCGAAATCTTTTGCGGTGGTAATTATTTGTATATAAATTGAATGATTATGATGAGATAAGTGACGGCGAAGTTGAGCACCATGCTGAGTAGACTGGCGTCCAGAGGGATCACCCTGTACACGCGGAACCGGAGCGGGCGCGCCTCCACGTACCGGATGAACCGTTCCAAATCACGCTGACGACTAGAGTCTGTAAAATATTAAATTCATCTGTATTTTAACATTGCGTATTACGCATTATTATGTGAAACATTATAGACCAACGAGCCAGTTAGTCGATTTTTTATAAAATAAAAATCACATAAGCAGCCGTGGAAAAGTCGGGCGCAGTACCAACGGCGAGATGGGGGTGTCCACAACACTGCCTGTCTAGTCTACAGTCTCCTCGGTCGTGCCGGTCTACAGTCTCATCGAAGTATAATAAATAATGAGTATATTCGCACACGGAGGGTTTCTGTCCTCAACATCCTATATTTGTCGCTTAATACAAAATATCAGATTAATTTGAGGATAAAAAAAGCTTGAGTTATTTTCCAGCTTGAAAACCAACACCCTAAAAAGGTAAAGGTTTCTTGTTCGCTTCTTTACTTTACCTTAAAAAGATTAAAGTGAACAAAAAATAATAAGTGATAACATTATTTCCTAGTTTTACTTATGTAATTTGAATTTTGTGACGTGTCCAAGAGTCCTGTAAGATTTAAAGAAAATTTAGCACTTAGATATTTGATACAATCCACAGACGACAAATCTAAGCACGTTTCACATGGGGATTTTTGATAGTTTTCAATGAAAACTTGTCAAAAGATCGCCATTTAAAAAACTATTCGGGGTAATAAAAGCCATTTCGCCGGAGTGCTTTAGGCGTTTTGGTAAGCGAATTCCTTAAAAATAATCGTTTCCTGTTGGTGCGAGATAATTTTTGTGGTTTTTAATTATTTTTGGGTACTACTAGGGTTCCTTGTTCAATTTGTTTTAGTGGATTTAAAAAAAAGTTTTAATATCTCGCCAGCACGAAACAAACAACCGAAATCGAACTTGCAATTTGTGATAGGTAGGTTTGTGATAGGCATCCTATACTAATTATTTGTAATACCTCTGTAAAAGTTTTTTTGTATACTGTAAGCAGAGATGCGAAGTTGCTTTTTTTGATTGATAGATATATAAAATATTTATTTGACACTGCAGCACATAATATAAAACGATTACAATAATTAAGGCACATCTTACCATAACACAGAGAATATTAGTTTTTTTTGATGGTACAAAACTTGAGAATAATAAATAATAGTAAATAATTTAAGAAGTAGGTACATTTTTAAAAATTGTGTGTGTGCTGCAGCCTGTCAAAAAGGCAATAGCTCAGCGACACGATGGCGAGCTTTTTGCTCACCATCGTGTCCAAAAAGAGTAATCGTTTTTTTAAAGTCCTTCGTTTAACATAATAATAAGATAAAATAGGTGGTGGCGCTAAGCAGAACGTGGTAAGCATGCATTGCAACACTTACTTTGTTCACTTAGCAGTTTGTCATGAAGAATTAGTTTAATATCATTGACTTTTGCAGCTATCATCTCAGCACTCAAGGCAGGTGCAAACATAGCTGCCAAATGTATAAAAATCCGGGGATACATCGTATTAAATGACATCTAAAAATAAAAAATATGAAAAATAAATAAATAAATAAATAAATAATGCTGGACAATTCACACAGCATTATCTAGCCCCAAGGTAAGCAGAGCTTGTGTTATGGGTACTAGATAACTGATATACATAATAATATACGAGTACATAGATAGATATTTTTTATTATACATAGAAAACGACCAGAACACCCTGAACAAATATCTGCAGATCGTACAAATATTTGTCCCGAGGCGGGAATCGAACCCGCAACCTACTGCGTCGCAGGCGAAAATATGGCTGTTTTAACAGACGTCGTATTTTCCTTGGAATAAACTCTTCTTGGATTATTTCGTTTACTAAGCAGTGGGTCTACCAGATCGGAATCTTAGCGTACGCAGCGTACGTGGCGTCAGTATTTACAATATTCCTATATCGGCAGATTTATGCGGATCCAGTGCCCGCTTTACCATAGAAATCAATACACAGCAACAAATTCTTAAGCTGCGTGCGTACGCTCCGATTCCGATCCAGTAGACGCCCGGCTTAATAATTAATTACAAAGTATTAGACAGTAATGATCCATAATTACTTACTGCATTATGAAAAATTATTTCTTTGACTGAGTATATTATTTGACTCATCCATTCAATCGTTGTAAATAGTATAGTTGATAAAAACTGAAAAAATAGAGATCAAGTTAAATTAATTTGATATTATTCAAAATTCTTGAGACTTTACATTTATTATAAGACTTACCAATGCATCAAATGCAGATTTATACATTTCAGTCAAGTCGGCTATTGATTTATACAAGAGCTGCATCTGATAAAAATCAGTTCTATTCTTCGTTCTCAATATTGACGTAAAAGTTTTCAATCGGCAGTATATGGAGAAAAACACAAATGTGCAGGATGTATAAACTAGATTAAATGATAACATCAGCATTATAACAAATCCAACAAAAAATACATTTGCACAATGATAGTAATGACTATTACTATTCGAACAAGAAATAATAAAGGTTATCGTGTAATAAGCAATACTAATAACATTACATATCAATATTTTTTTCTCAATATTATAACAGCTGACATTAACTCCTTGTTTTATATCAAACCGATGCAAATCTCGGTGTAACTGACAGTACGTTACATTGGATGGAAGGAAAATTAAGATAACAACATTTACTAAGTAGTATATCAAATAAAATTTGAACCAGAAGCCAAAGTCGAACGTCATGTAATTGAAAACGCAAGACAACAGCATTGCTTGAAAAACTGTTATTGACTTCCAAGTGATTCTTCTGATCTTAGATGTGTGTTCAAAAAACCCAAAGTCCAAACAACAGAGAATTTGGATCATCTTGTAAAATGTAGCCATGACTGAAAAATAGTTAAATTTTCGAGAACGTCTGAAAAATGTTAGAGGCTGCATGGTTTCAGATAAAAATTTTATACGACTCCTGGCAAGTTTTACAGAGATAGCTTGACTGAAACGCACTTCTTTAGTTAAAAGAGACACCTCAATTGACATTAATTCTTAAGTAAGTGCCTAATTCCTACCAATATTCTTTAATTTGATAATGTTTTGTAAAATTAATATGGTACTCAAAATTATTATTCATCGCCTTGTTCTATTATACCTACTTCTTAGTCAAATAGGAGGATTAATCAGGGAATGACTAAGTAATGAAAATTGTCAGTAATGAAAGGAAGATGAAAATTATAGTAATAATTAATTTATTTACTTGTTAAATTTACTGGTGGGACCGGGGTCTATTATAATTCTCGTGCATTGTATCGTCAAATTGGTATTCTAGTTCACCAAAACTCGAAGCTACGGCATGAAGTTTGAAGTGGCGGCTTTTGCGGCGGGCACCTCTATTCTAATGGGCAAAATTTACGTACGAAACATTGTATTTGACAGTATTTTTTTCTAGAACCATTGTCAATTTGCACGGTGGCTAGAGAGCTATCTTTTCGTTTTCATAATGTTTTCACCATATTTGGTCTATTTATCACTGAAACTTCGGTAAGTTTGGCGCCGAAGCAAAATTACATAAGTAAACTAACATTAGTTTGAGCGCTTGGTTATTATGGTTGTAATTGTTCTTCCACTTCCTGTCCATCCAAAGGTTACCTGGAAGAGATCGCTCATAGCGATAAGGCCGCCCATTGTGCAACGTAATCTGTGTTTGTCTTTTCCTGTCCTGTGTTTCTGTTTTATTTGGTGTGCAATAAAGAGTACTTGTATTGTATTGTATTGTATTGTTATATAAAAAAGGTTTATCATTTTTCGTTTTTATGTTTTTTTGGCGGTTTAATTTTTCTGTTAAAAAGTTTTATGCTAGGCATGCTTCTTGTCCGAGTAAATGGGATCTCTTTTGATATAAACGGTTCAGGGTGTGCGTTATGAATCTATGGGGGTCGGCGAATACCTTGATATTATTTAACTTATTCTCGACGACCTTAGTGGAGCAGCGGGCGAAGGTTCGCCTGCGACGCAGGAGGTTACGGGTTCGATTCTCGCCTCGGGAAAAATGTTTGTACGATCTGCAGATATTTTTTCAGGGAGTTCTGGATGTTTTTTTATGTATAATAAAAAATATCTATCGACAGCAGCGAGTTTTCACTCTATGTATCTATCTATGTAGTGTATTGTATTATGTATTATCAGTTATCTAGTACCCATAACACAAGCTCTGCTTAGCTTGCGGCTAGATAATGCTGTGTGAATTGTCCAGCATTATATAATATTATTCTACGGTCCATAGTAATTAAATCAAATCAACACAAACACATAAAAAAAAAAAAACTGAATTTTTGAAACTAAAACTACTATTGCGACAGGTATCAAAACATCGGAAAACAACGGAATTTTGTACCAACAACGGAATTTTGTAAATTCCTATGTTTAACGTAAAAAATGGAATACATGACATACTGTGGCGGCACAAGAGTGAGTCGGGGGTGCCTACGCCTACTAGTTGCTATCTCATGGCCTCATTACTTTAATTGTTTGTTTTAAACCGAGGAGGTGACCCCCTCCCCAAACTCTCTGTTTGTTGTTATATTTCTCTAACAACAAACAACGTGTGTATTTCTAGCTTACTGTCCGTTTATATTTTACTAGCTTCTGCCCGCGGCTTCGCACGCGTTGTTTCTATGGAAACGTTTTAAGGTTGTTTTTATCCCATGGGAACTGATTTATGCGATAAAAAGCCTATGTTTGATTCCAGGGTTAGACTTACCTGTATGCAAAATTTCAGCCTGATCCGTTCAGTAGTTTTGGCGTGAAGAGGTAACAAACATCCATCCATCTATACATCCATCCAAACTTTCGCATTTATAATATTAGTGTGATTTGCAAAGATACCTACTTTCTTTGTTTGTCTTAAACGCAGGAGCTCCGCCCGCCCCTAAAACGAGTCAGATGGTTGTATTTTTTTTTATTCCGATCGACTCAGTATCGTCTGAATATCATTTTCATCGTATTGTTAAAAAATATCTGAACAGCGCTAATTAGTCAAATTTAATAAATATATAAAATAAATAAATAAATAATGCAGGACAATTCACACAGCAATAACTAGCCCCAAGCTAAGCAGAGCTTGTGTTATGGGTACTAGATAACTCGTATACTCGTACATAATACAATGCACTACATAGATAGATATTTTTTACTATAAACCCTGTAGGTATGTTTAATTTAAAAGTCAGTGAAATAAACATTTTTTATTTATTTATGTATTATAAGGTTAGCCACATAAATAGCACACACAATTTTTTTGTTTTTAATACAGGGAACCTAAAGCAAAACGAACACTAAACTTATACTATATTATCATTGAAAAGGATCATTGTTTCAGCATAAATTGAAGAATGACAATGAGATAGGTGACGATGAAGTTAAGCACCATGCCGAGCAGACTGGCGTCCAGAGGGATCACCCTGTACACGCGGAACCGGAGCGGACGCGCCTCCACGTACCGGATGAACCGTTCCAGCTCAAATTGACGACCAGAGTCTGCAATAATAAATCAAAAGCATCAAAAGCTAGTACATACATAAATATTTCATTTTATTTTAATGTTCAGATTCAGACGGATAGTTTTTTTGATGTTTCTCTAGTTGGAAGCCAACTACTGTTGGTGAAGTCAGCTAAGTCAGACGGTTGGGCAGAGTGATACTGAAAACCTTTCTTTGAGATCATTAACTCTAATAACTGTAATTTTTGGTACAGTTTTTGTTTAATACAATACGATTTTCACAGCTAGCTCTAGCATAGCTATAGTAAATGCTTACATGCTTACGTACCTTTATCGTTAAGCAGTTTATTATGGAGTATAAGTTTTACATCATTGGCTTTTGAAGCTATCATCTCAGCATACAGAGCAGGTGCAAACATGGAAACCAAATGTATAAACAAGCCGACATAGTTTAATCCAAATGGAATCTGTAATCAAACATTGATAGTTATATCAACAAACTAATTACTTCGAAAACCACTTACCTATAACGAAATAGTTACCTACTACATTGTGTATAAAGTACCTATATCAAGAGTTAAAAACCATGACAGTATAACAAAAAAAAACAATTCACAACAACTAACAACTGCCACTTATCCTAAGGTGACAGTCACAGTTGACATGGTAAGTAGCTACCTACGTACCGTAAGCCGTAATTAAAAATTCTTTGCTGTTAACAAAAAATAATAATTATGTAGGTAAGTATGAGCGTTTTCTGGTAAGTTGTTTTTGGTGTGCAGTAAATTTTTGGGATATTTAGTGAGATGCGAAAAAAAAAAATTGTTTTCACGTAAAGGGGGCTATTACAAAAAACGCGAAATCCCACAGTTACCTGGTCCAAATTAAATGGTTTTCGTTCGTTGCTTAAATAGCAATTAGTTGTTAATGATAGTTCCTTTTCTCTTCTACAGTAATAATAGAATAAATTTTAGATAACTTATTTATTTATTTTATAATAATCATTCTACCGATGCATGTTCAGGCAAAAACTCTCGGAGACCTGTTTTTGGAGCTCTAATTTGTAGATTCTATTGAATATAGACAACCAAAAAATTTTTTTCAGAAGAAATATCCTATACTTCCATATTAATAGAATACATTTTCGTTATAGGCCTTTAAGTAAAGAAAGAAAAAATTGAAGTGAATTCAATTATTGACTGAAAAGGCTTCGAAACAAACCCCAATATCTCCGAAGTTCTACATCATTTTGACACAATATTTAAACCAAAATAATTTTCAACATTTGCTTAAACTACAATATTTATTTCATTTTTAAAATCACTACTATTTTGTTTTTTAAATTATTTATAAGTAGTATATATTTCAATGCGCAATGCGAATGCCGGCGATTTACCCTCAGTACCGCGCGAGCGCTTATCGAGGCCAGACCTATGTCAGTTCAATCGCGAGACAATAGAAAGTTATACTTGAGAAGCACCCCGCTCGGTGCGTTAAATAAAAAAAAAAGTTGCGCCGAGATGTAAAAGCCCCCTTAAAACTTGGCTACTTTTATCCAGATTTAAAAATAGGTAGTTACATAGTGAGAAACTTAGCGTGTATGTTCTCACTTCGATAAATCTATCGAGTTGCTTTATTCTTCTATTGCAATTAATACGATTAGAACAGTTTTCTCATTTCAAAAAGGGGTTGGTACATATTTAGTTAAGGATACTAGGTACTTACTGAATTGCCGACCTTTATTTCATTCACAATAAATATAACATGTCCCATTACTTCAAATGTAGTAAACAGTAGTGTTGTAAAAAACTGAAAGTAGATTTCAGTATATTATACACTGACAACCTCCTTTTTCTTTTCAATATTGTGTGCCCAGCCGAGTCTATAGTGATTCTAAATAATACTCATATAAACAATTCTGAAGCATGACTTAAGAAATTACAATAAACAATTGATTACTGTGGTACTAAGACTACTAAGGCTTTGGTGTCTATAATAGTTTTAAAATTTCAACGCCGTTATAACTTACCAAAACATCGAATGCAGATTTATATAATTCAGTCAAATCAGCTATAGATTGATATAAAAGTTGCATCGAGTAAATACAATTTCTATGCTCATTTCTCAAAATTGACGTAAACGCTTTCATGCGACAATTTATGGAGGAAAAAACAAAGATACACGTCACAAAAACTACGGAATCTGATGCTACCATCATTACCATGATACTGCATATTAGCGCAAGTAGCAAAGTGTGAGAAGGGAAGGTTAGAAAACCGAGCGTACAAAAAAAGACTGTATTCAAAACAATGCATAAAATTATTTTAATCTCGATATTATAAGAAGCATTCTTAACCCCTAGTTTTATGTCAATGTATTCTATATCTCGGTGAAATTGGCAAAACGTATTATTCGGATTAAAAAATACCAAATATATTACGTTTAAAAAGTAACGGATAAAAAAAAATACAAAACCGGGAATCACATAATAATTAGCTTCATTTATAGAGTTATCGACAAAAGTACAGTAAACGCCTAAGCATATAATCGATATAATATATGATACTGTAACTGACTTCCATATGACCTTCGTAATTACTGATTTGTTTTCAAAAAACCCAAAGTCCAGGCAAGAAACAACTTGGATTGTCTTATAAAATGTGGCCATTACAGAGAAATACTTAGAATTTCTAGATTCTTTGAATATAATTCGGTGAACTGATTGTTGCATTGTTGTAGCATTTATATAGCTCGAAAACGTTTTTAATACCTGGTTCTCGCTGCAAGGAAAGCCCAACAGAAATTGGGATACCTACAGAATGAAATACGAGTACTTGTCTACTATTAATTCACTGTGTTTTTTATACGAAATTATTCTAATCCACTTAACTAAGCAATTATCAAAGTTTATAATCAAATTAATTACAAGGCTCATAACAACATTGAATTTATAAATAGTTATGGCTGGTACACTGGTTTCGACTTTATTTGTAAAATATCAAATTGAACCAAAAACAAAAAAAAACTATTCACAACACAAAACTAAGTTTCTAAAGATATAAAATGTGATAAAAGCAAATAAATATTTAGATTTTCAAGACACGTTTTATGTATTTTGAGGAAAATTTTAAAAGTAGGTATTCCTACTGAAGCCTCTGGCTAGCTTCTAGTGGGGATAGTCTAACTGAAAATGAGGAACTACAAAATGAAATACCATTAATGTTGACTCATTTAATAAGCATAATTTATCCAATACACTTAACTAATGTGCAAAGTTTTTTTGATTACTAATTGATACTGGGCCATAATCAATTAGCGATCGAAGTTCAATAAATAAACAAGGTATTTATCACTATTCATTCGTATGATGCCCTTTTTTAAACGACTTCAAAAGAGAAGGAGGTTCTCAATTCGGCTGTATGTTGTTTATTTAAAAAAAATTAACTTCAAGACTTCAAAAAAGAAGGAGGTTCTCAATTCGGCTGTATGATGATTATTTTTTCATTTATGTTTGTATGTTACTCGTCATGTCCTGTGGTAGGTAAGGAAGATGTAAGCCGACGAGTGTAGACAACGCCGGTCACTTGCTTGCCGCAGCCTAGCCAAGGTTCTGGCAAGTGGCCCACGCGCTGCGTGCTTTTTTATGCTGTCATTGTAAAATATATCCAAAGGTTAGAAATTTAACAACTGCATTTGATTACCCATCTCTTTTGTCTTGATTATCTGATACTCTAATAATTTGATTATATTGAAATAACTAAAAAACGACTTTAAATCATCATCATCATCACTTATCGCTGGACACAGGCCTTCCAGCATCTGCCTGCAGTCTTTTGCAGATCATCATCCCACCTGACTGGAGGGCGTCCTACACTACGTTTGCCTAGTCACGGTCTCCACCCAAGAACACGTTTACCCCAGCGGTTGTCGGTTCTTCGCGAGATATGGCCGGCCCACTTGCCACTTCAGCTTGCTAATTCTTTGGGCTATGTCGATAACTTGATTCTCTGTCGGATGTATTCGTTACGAATCCTATCCTTCAGAGAGACTCCGAGCATAGCTCTTTCCATAGCTCGCTAACGACTTTGAACTGATGGACCAGCCCTACCGTGAGTGTCCACGTCTCAGCTCCGTAGGTCATGACAGGCAGGACGCACTGATTGAAAACTTTCGTTTTCAAGCATTGCGGTATGGATGACGAGAAGACTGGACGTAATTTTCCAAACGCTGCCTAGCTTAGCTGGATCCTCCGTTTTGCTTCCTTCTCGATATTGTTTTTACCCAACTGCAGAATCTGCCCAAGGTAAGTGTACCTACTCGGAAACGGTTTCGAGAAGGTGGCCATGTACGACCACCGGTCTTGGATCAATTTAATTAATTAATAATAATTTAATCATATTTTTTTACCATTAAATGCCATTGTTTTTTTAAGTTCTGCGAGACGAATAGGTATAGGTACGAATCATTCGGGAATATTTTTTATCGGAGCATCTCTGATCTCAATGGTGATTCCACAATAAGTACAATCATTCTTTATTGCACAGTACCTAACTGAGTGGAAAGTTCTTGTTGCCTAACTTTGTATTAAACCTTCTTAATTTTTTTTCATTTATTTATTGCATAAAACATTGTTTAAGTACTTAGCTTAATTTATTTACCGATACTCGTACTTTGGTAAGTACGAAAAAAGTTTTTTATAACATCGTTTTATGGTGTTGCTATGCTACCAACAACGCTATTAAACGATTTAATAAAAAAACTTTTATGCTAAAAGATTGTAAAGCCTGCCCAAGATAAGGCTGAGTCAGACGTCTAGGGGATTATTGGAATAATAAATAAATAATGCTGGACAATCCACACACCACTACCTAGCCCCTAAGTATGATACTGAAAGCTTGTGCCATGGGTACTAGATAACTGATATATTAAATATAATATATTAAAAATATTATATTTAATACATTTTTTTAAATTAGGTATATATCTTTATTCACAAAGAAAATTATACTAGTATTTACAATTGAAACAATTGAGCTAACTGCTGACTGTTGCAAACAGTCTACAGGTAGCTCAACTGATCCATATCAACACCTATATCAATGCCAGTGCGGTACTGCTGTCGAACAGCTTGGTCATCACGGATTATCGTGCACTAGGGCCGCCGGTCGGATATCTCGCCACGCTAGCCTTAACGACATCATCCGGCGGGCCTTTGTCACCGCTAACGTACCAGCTATTCTCGAACCGAATGGTCTGTTGCGTGACGATGGTAAGAGGCCCGACGGTATGACACTAGTCCCATGGGAGTTGGAGAGGCCCATCGTGTGGGACGCTACATGCGTTGACACACTTGCGCCTTCCCATCTTCCGAGGACATCCGTGGGGGTCGGTGCGGCGGCAGATTTGGCCAGAGATCTCAAGAGGCGCAAATATGCAGGTCTCGACAGAGCCTATACATTTGCTCCCCTTGGAGTCGAGACCCTAGGTCCGTGGGGTACCGAGACTCTTCGGGTTTTCAAAAAACTATCTGAGCGTCTGGTCGAAGCGACGCGTGACCCGAGAGCTGGTGAATATCTGGCACTTTAATACATTATAATACATAGATAGCTATATTTTTTACTATACATAGGAAACAAATTTCTGCACTTCGTACACGAATTTGTTCTGAGGCGGGAATTGAACCCGCAACCTCTTGCTCGCTGCGCCACTGAGGTCGTCGGAATAAATCGGATTTATAGATATAAATTAAAAAAAAACTAAAACAAGCTCCAAACACTTACAAGTAGGTATACATACAGGTACAGACGGAGACAAGAAATTATACAATTAAGAAAATATTTGTGGGTGCTTTGATGTTTGCCCTAAACCAATTGCCTTCATGCTGTTAAAAATTTAGGCAATGGCAAAAATTACTCACATCGTGTAATTTACGCCCAAAATATCACGCGAATGATTTTAGTGTTCATAACCATGATGGGTAGATATGAGAGTTTCCCTATAATTATTGTTTGAACATAAATTGAAGGATGACGATGAGGTACGTGACGATGAAATTGAGCACCATGCCGAGCAGATTGGCATCCAGAGGGATCACCCTGTACACGCGGAACCGGAGCGGGCGCGCCTCCACGTACCGGATGAACCGTTCCAACTCACGCTGACGAGTAGTGTCTGTAATAGATAAAAGAAAATAAAGAAAAAATCTATTCGTTGGTATAACTGATTCAAAATATTGGTAAAAATATTTACCTTGTTCGTATGACAGTTTATCATGGAGAATAACTTTAACATCATTAACTTTGGAGGCAAGCATCTCAGCGTACAAAGCAGGTGCAAACATAGAAACCAAATGTATGAATAGGCCGACATAGTCAAGTCCAAATTCGATCTGAAATTAAACTTTAATTAGAAACACAGAGTTGTCAAAACTGCCACAATAGAGGCATGGAAAGTGAAAAGAGAGGCCATTGACCTGCAGTGAAACACTACAGACTCAGATTAATAATAAAAGTAAGACTATAGATCACACTAATAATATAAATGTGAAAGTTTGGATGGATGGATGGATGGATGGATGTTTGTTACCTCTTCACGCCAAAACTACTTACTGAACGAATCGGGCTGAAATTTTGCATACAGGTAATTATAATACTGGAATTAAACATAGACTACTTTTTATCACATAAATCAGTTCTCATGGGATAGAAATCACCTTCAAACGTTTCTATATAAACAACGCGTGCAAAGCCGCGTTTATAAACTAGTTAATAATAAAAGTAAAAGTACTTTGTTCAGTAAATAAAATATTAAAAAATAATTAAATATACGTCATTGCAAATGATCGCCGTTTATAGACATAGTATAAAAATAAGACACGGTTCAGTTCCCTATGTCTGTATGTTTATCCTACGCATCTTTTAAACTACTCAACTGATTTTTACGAACGGAGTGATTCAGAAAGACGGTTTACGTGTATCATTTATAAACCCACACATAAAAATGCGATTCGCAGAACTTACTACATTAGCAGTCTTCAAATCATCTACAATGAAAAGCACATTTCCCATTACTTCAATTGTAGTGAACACAAGCGATGACAAAAACTGAAACAAAACATGGTAATAATCTAACAAAATAATATATTAAGAAAACAAAAAAAAAGACGCGACGCGTGACCCGAGACCGGGTCACGCGTCGCGTCTTTTGGTGAATATCTGGCACAGCGTATCAGCATTGCCATACAGCGTGGCAATGCAGCCAGCGTCTTGGGGACGCTTCCGACTGGTGTTGATATGGATCAATTGAGCTACCTGTAGACTGTTTGCAACAGTCAGCAGTTAGCTCAATTGTTTCAATTGTAAATACTAGTATAATTTTGTTTGTGAATATAGAAATCAATTAATATCGCAAAATGTTTCGACTTCGACGGGACTTGAACCCGCATCCTTCCCTCAGTACGGAAATGTGCTAACCAACTACACCACGACGTCAAGTGACGTAGGAGTCGAAAATTTTTGCGACTTTCTACGGACTCTTGCGCCGTTAGCTCCACCTGTAGGGGAAACATTGAAGTGTATCCATTCCTGTTCAAAGACTAATTAGTGACATTTAGTTCGTTTGACGAGAGGTGTCGCGTTGCTCAAACTTAAGGTTTTTGTTATTATAGTGCGTAAGCCCTCACACTCTGGGCAACCACGAGGTCACTTGAATCCCGTCGAATTCGAAATTTTTTGCGGTATTATTTCATTTCTTAGAAATTACCTAGCGTGTGAGATCACGCACTATAATAACAAAAACCTTTTATTAATAATATTATCATGTCACCTGGTATTTAATTGCTTAAAAATTGCAACCCCAATATTAACACTTACTATAGCCTCGAATGCAGATTTATACTCTTCAGTCAAGTCAGCTATCAATTTATATAAAAGATGCCTCGGATAAATACAAAATTTATTTTGCTTTCTCAAAGTTGATGTAAAGGTCGTCAAGCGACAATGTATGGAGTAGAAAACAAATGTACACGTGATGTAAACAACAGAATACGATATGTTCATCCTTATTAATAAACTGGATATTAGAGACTCTCTAATATTGTTGAACGGGAAGGTAGAAATGCCGAGTATACAAAAGAAAACAGCATTAAAAACAATGCTCAGCAATATTTTAAACTCCATATACGCAGCATTCTCAACCTCTAGTTTAATGTCAATGTATTGTAAGTGTTGGTGTAGCTGGTTGAACGTTTTATTGTGATTGAAGAAAAGTAAAATAATTACATTTAATATGTAGCGAGTCGAAAAAAATAGGAAACCAACTATAAAATAATCATTAGGGGTTTCGATAACCATCAAAAACACGCACAGGCTTATTGATGATATCACATTAAGTAAAGTTGAAAACTTGCTTAAGACTCTTCGGTTCCTAGATTTGTGCTCAAAAAAACCAAAGTCCAGGCAGAACAAAATTTGGATTATCTTATAAAAGGTTGCCATTACTCGGAAATTACTGGATTTTCTAAATCTATTATATACTATTCGCTGATTCAATGATGGTTGCATCGTTCAACACTTTGTCAACTTTTGAAAAACCGCTTTGTAGCTTAGCAGAAAATTTCCAACTGAAACATTCGAAATAAAATTCGAGTAATGTACACTTTCACTATATACTAATTCGCTTACCCCAGGGAAAAAAGCCGTAAAGCACTACTACGATTGTTTTAATTTTTTTGTCATTTTTGACATCTTTAAGTGATGAACTATAACTGTAACGTTTTTCGGATTTTTTGCAATACACTTAAAAAATAGAATAAGTGGATGTCTTTATTCCACGGAAATTGTTTTGTACTCGTTTACATAAGTTTTCTTTCCGGAAATAAAACGCAACAATCATGAAGATAGTTTTATTAGTTTAGATTGTAATTCTACAAAGTAATCATAAAAGTTAATACGCCAGTTTTGCGACAAAAGCCCATTAAAAAAAGTTCATAATATGAAGAGTGGTAATAACTTATTACGTTCTAGACATTCATCAAAAATTACCCTCGTAATGTAAGGTGGTTGAAATGACTTCATAAATATTATGTTCAAACAGTGAAAAAATCGTAAAATGCTATTGCTCTCTAGTCTATTAAGATAAGTTACTGTCAAGTACATCTTTTGATAGTTTTTTCCTATTTCCACTAAACTACAATTATATCGTCAATTAGGAAAGAATTAGCTTTCATTTGCATAATAATATGTAGTGCACTTAGGAGGCCTACGAGCCTAGAAATAATACCTTCTTTAATTTTTTCTGACAAAAAAAGATTTAGCTTTTACGACTTTATTCCCCAGG
Organism: Eupithecia subfuscata; assembly: GCA_963564075.1. Classification (NCBI taxonomy): domain Eukaryota; kingdom Metazoa; phylum Arthropoda; class Insecta; order Lepidoptera; family Geometridae; genus Eupithecia; species Eupithecia subfuscata. The sequence goes on along the minus strand of OY751112.1, from coordinate 13,540,915 downwards.
GCAAGCGAATTATCCAATCCACTTAGCTAGCTGCTTATTGATATTAGGTCGTAGTTCAATAGCAAATAACCGAAAGCTGCCCCAGGTCCAGTCAAGTATTTTCATTATTGTTGTTTAGAAAATCCACAGGACGGAATAATATCTGCCTATCTATCCTTTAAACTATCTATTATTATTAGTATCTATAATTACAATAAAACTGTAACAGGTCAAATTCTGTACATCATCATCAACATCATCAGCCTATATTAGTCCACTGATGGACATAGGCCTACCCTAATGAGCGCCATAGCGCCCAAATTCTGTACATTGAAGATAATTTAGAAAAAAAAAAATTAATTGCACTTTATAATTGATACTGAAGCTAAAACTCTAATACTTTTTCTATCTGTCTGTATCTTGGCCGCGCATCACGCCGAAACTAAACAAAACTGGGCAAAATTTGGGGTCTGCTACGAGAAAGGACATATTTAGTTACTTTTCATCCTGAACTGCACAGATTTTTTTTATTATTTTAATCGATTATTTAGGTAAAGTAACAAAGAAAGTGATAATCAAATAAAAAAAATTACTACTAATATTTACAATTGAAACAATTGAGCTAACTGCAGACTGTTGCAAACAATCTACAGGTAGCTCAACTGATCCATATCAATACCAGTCGCAAGCATTCCGAAGACGCTGGCTGCATTGCCAAGCTGTATAGCAATGCTGATGCTCTGTGCCAGATACTCACCAGCTCTCGGGTCACGCGTCGCTTCGTTCAGATAATTTAACAAAAACTCGAAGAGCCCTGATGTGCCATGGACCTAGGGTCTCCATTCCAAGGGGAGCAAATGTGTAGGCTCTGTCGAGACCTGCATACTTGCGCCTCTTGAGATCCTTAGCCAAATCTGCCACCGCACCCGCCCTCAAGGATGTCCTCGGAAGATGGGAAGGCGCAAATGTGTCGACGCATGTACCGTCCCACACAATGGGCCTCCCTAAATCCCATGGGACTAGTGTCATCGGCCCTCTTACTCTATTGGGGGTTGGTTAGAATGAAAGAGTTTATGCACTATACTAAGTCTATTCAACACACAGTAAGCACGAGTACAAGAAATTACATTTACGTTAATCTATAATCCTTAATTAGGATATGTCTTCATTATAAAATTTATGTGTGTGCAAGGGTCCTAGGCGCCGGGGGCGAGGGTGGTGGGGGGCATGCTGCTTGCCGATGCCGCCAACTTCTCAACGAGATCTTATCGTGTCTTATCGTGTCGACCATTCTTATCAGTAAGCCCATTTACAAAGGTAAGTATGTAACAGCTCTCCTGGCGGAATAAAGCCGCTTTTTTACGGACATATTTGCAATGCGGCAGCTCTGTCTCCATCCATAACCATTCCGCTCTTGTTGAGTTTGTAATAATGAGTCAATAAAAATTACGCAGGCAAAGTGGCGGGTGAAAGCTAGTAAATAATATGAAATGAAATACAAATAAAACCATCCTTGAATTCACACTAAAAATATAATTATATCAGTTAACGTATGACATGAAACCCAAAGCAAGATAAACACCACACGTTTATAGCCTCTCAAAATCAAAATTACAAATTATTCATTATCATCAGCCTATTATGCTAGTCCAGTGCTAGACATAGGCCTCAATACAAATTATTTTTTATATGTAAATTGAACAATAACAATAAGATAAGTGATGACAAAGTTGAGCACCATGCCGAGCAGACTGGCGTCCAGAGGGATCACCCTGTACACGCGGAAACGGAGCGGGCGCACCTCCACGTACCGGATAAACCGTTCCAACTCACGCTGACGACCAGAGTCTGAAATTTAGATAGATAGAAAAACACTTTATTATACCACACAAATACAGGAAACAATACAGAGAAAAGCTTAAAAAAAAGGAAGTATAAAGGATGGCCTTATCGTTGAAAGCGATCTCTTCCAGGCAACCTTGGGTTGGACTGGAAATTAACGAACAAAAAAATTTAGGTAACGCAAAAAAATCTCTTATACACGTGGTCCTTGGTACATGGGAATTAAGGTTTCTAAAGACCGCTTTATATCTAAAGATATTATTTTTGGATATAAAGCGGTATCTAAAGATAAGGAGATATAGTATATATAGATATATAAATAAGCGTAGGTATATCTAAAGATATTTTCATTACATATAAAGTGGTCTTTAGAAACCTTTATTCCTAATTAAGAAGAGAGCACATAAATAAATACTTCTGTTAATTGTGTGTTTGCTGTCAAATAATCAGTCAATTACAAATGAAATCAAAGATGAGAGATATCCTACCTTGTTCGTTTAAAAGTTTATGATGAAGTATAATTTTTAAATCATTCGCTTTTGAGGCTAGCTTCTCCGCATAGATGGCGGGTGCAAACATAGACACTATATAAATGAAAAGTCCTGCATAAGTTACTGAAAATGAGATCTGAAAAATTTCAAATAATCATTTAGTAGGTATATAAGGATAAGCGTTAGTAGGAAATACAACTTTAAAAACGTACTTATCAAAATACCTACCTGCATATCAATGTACTTGTACTTACATCACCAGCATACTTTATTTCATTTAATAATAAAATCAATTGACCCATAATTTCTATTGTTGTAAATATTAGTGTTGCAACGAACTGAAAAAAAAAAACTTTTGAAACATGTAAAATAATTTTATATTACTATTATTAATTAATCTATTATTATAACCGTCTAATATAAGTGAGAGTATCATCATCAGAAACATCGATAGATAACAATTTATTATATAACACTCACACAAAAGACAAAAAACTGATAACTGTATAATAATATAGGAATACTAATACTAGAACTTACCGAAGGATCAAGTGCAGATTTGTGAATTTCAGCTAAGTCTGCTATCGATTTATATATAAGGTGCATCGGATATATATTATTTATATATTTTTTTCGCAAAATTAACGTAAAAGTCTGCAATCGACAGTGAATGCAGAGAAAGACAAACATATAAGAAGTATTAACGTAAGTAAGAGAAATCAATACCAATGAACCAATTGTCAAATATAAAGGATTATAACAGTGATTAGTTTTAAGCTGGCTAGAAGTACAGCTAACTATACCGCTACCGATAAAGTAGAATGTATAAAACATATTAATCATTAGTATTTTCTTCTCGACACTGTAAGTAGCATTGTGAACCCCAAGTTTAAAGTCAATGTATTCCAAATCACGGAGTAACTGGCAGAAGGTGGCATTCCGACAGAAGAAAATAAGGAAGAAAACATTCATTAAGAAGTGGATAAAATACATCATAAACCAGAAAAATAATAATAAACTAGGGCTAGAGACATAACCCACGTAGACTGACATGCAAATGAATAACATCGCTTGAAGAATTGTTAATGACTTCCAAATGATTCTTCTGGTCTTAGATTTATGCTCAAAAAACCCAAAATCCAGACAGAGGAGAACATGGACTATCTTAAAAAATAAAGCCATCACTGAGAAATATTGAGATTTTATAGACCCTTTGAAAAATATTTGTTTACTCACTGATTGCATGTTTTTAGATCTTAAGTTACTTAGAAAAGCACAAAAGAGTGTACCTAACCCAGCAGTTTGAGAGTAACGGCAAAAGTAATAAAGAATTTTTTTAAGTTATTGAACGACAAAGCATTTTCTAGTGACAAGCTGACCAGACAAAACCTAACTGATGGGTATAGAAGGTTACGATCACGGGTTTTTTCAATGAATAAATAAGTACCTCCTACATTAGTAAAATTAAGTCACTAGACTGATGTACAATGTACAGTCACTGCCAAAAAACATTGAACGATGAAGACTCCAATATACTCCGTGTACACACAAAGCTATGGAAAAAGCTATGCGGAGAGTTTCTCTGAAAGATAGGATTCGTAACGAATACAATACATTCGACAGAGAACCGAAGTTATCGACTTAGCTCTATGAATTAACAAGCTGACGTGGGCCATTAACAGTGGGCCGGCCATATCTCTCGAAGGAACCGACAACCGCTGGGGTAAACATGTTCTTGAGTGGAGTGCCATGACTCTACAAACGTAGTGCAGGACGCCCTCCGCCCAGGTGGGATGATGACCTGCGAAAGACTGCAGTCAGATGCTAGATGCGGCAAGATGATCACACAACGTTCATTAGGGAAGGCCTTATGTCCAGCAGTAGACAAACATCGGCTGATGAGGATTATGACACACATAGCAAGAAATATCGTGGTGTGGTTAAGTGGTTCCAGATGATTTATTTAGACTATCACCGTAGTAGTAAGTGGGTGGAGTATCTAGCCTCATTTTGATATTTTAAAATTTTCTCGATGACTATTGTCGTTAGCACTGTTGAGCGGACGTAATAAAAATACTGTATACATAGTTTACGTTTGTGCTACCGTTAAGTAGTGTAAACAAACTCATTTATCTTACTACCTTCGGAATGCTTTAAAATGAAATGTATTTTTTTTAAATAATAACGTACCTTTTACAAATTAGCAGTTTACCAAACTAGATAAAGCCCTTTGTATCGTAGAGCTGAAATCCGCTGCCATTTAGCGGGGATCTTTCGCGCAGAAAAGAGGATGTCAATGGATATCATTCAGTCAAAGCATAGTATTATAATATCTGTGGTCAAAGTAAGCACGGCCAATAAGGTCTACGCCACTTAAAATTGACAGCACAAAGTGAAAAGCGCCCTCTCTCAAGTAAGACCTTCTGTCTAGCCACATTATCATGATTCTAGGTCAAGGGGAAGTAAGTTTCGGTCCATGGCATGAATCAAATTTTTGACGTGACAACGTCTTATAATTCGATAGAGCCGGCTGCACGCACGAAAAAACATGACAACAAAGTTCCTTTTTTCCTTTTGAGGTACGGAACCCTAAAAACCAACAAGTTTGAATGGTGTTGGTAACTCTGGTAGGTATTTTGAGTAATTGAGTTAAGTTTTATTCTAACATTGTGTCACATAGTCTTGTGTATTCTTTTGAGATAATTTGTCTAAGTTTGAATAAAATATTTTTGAGGAATCACGACCAGATACGACAACTTTGTTGATATCTGCGCCAATATATACTAAATTCGTAATACGATGATTCTTCGACTCGTTGTTGGAATGTGCTAGAACCTCCATCACTCGACTCCCTAAAACAGTTGGTTCATTAAGAGCACAATTTAAAAACGAACTTTTAAGGTGGCAAAAATCCTGAAAACCCAATTTCATATTCACTGCTGTGCTACTCGGCATTCTTTTCTGCACTTTCGTGTCATTCTTCCGTGGTCCCGACTATTTATTTTACTCTCCATCCACTGCCATACTGTACTGGTGGTGCTCTATTATAATGCCTTTTTTCGTTTGAATAAAATCCAATAATTGCCAACTGCTACAATATACTAATGTAATCGCCAATTTACCCGAACTATAAACTCATTTATTTATTTATTTAAATTAAACTCCGGATTCTAAGTATAAAATGGTGTAATTGTTAGTAGGTGTGCTTAAACACTTAACTTAGTAAGTTACTTATAGTTAGCTTAAAGTATGCCTCTAATCTGATTTATATTTAAAAAAAATTAATATTGTGAATTTTTTGCTCTACATGTTTTGCTCGTATGATTCTCTGTATGCACATAATTTGTGAAATGATCAAGTTCTAAGCCCATATTATTTAAGTTTTGTATATTCTGTGATTATTTTATGGTTTATGAGTCTAAATAAAAAAAAATACATAGTGTTTTTTAACAAAAATAGAAATGTGGACGTGACGTGTCACGTCAAGTCATATCAGGTAAAATATGAAATGAATTAAATAGATATTTATAAAAACACACTTTTAATTTCACACCAAAATTAACAAATTATAATTATGACTTGACATCCAAAGCAACTATCACAACACGTTTCTCGATATCGACATCAATAATTGTTCGTCGTCCTCATCAGCGTATACTACTCCATTAATGGACTTAAATTACAAGTATCGTTTATATCTAAATTGAATGATAACGATGAGATAGGTGACGATAAAGTTGATTACCATGCCAAGCAGACTGACATCCAGTGGGATCACCCTGTACACGCGGAACCGGAGCGGGCGCACCTCCACGTATCGGATGAACCGAAAGTTACATTTCGTTCGTTTGACGAGAGGTGTCGCGTTGCTTAATTCTAAGGTTTTTGTTATTATAGCGCGTTACCCCACACTCAGGGTAATTTCTAAGAAATCAAAATTTTGCGATATTATTTGATTTCTTAGAATTTATAAATCTCTGAATGACTGGCAGAAAGTGACACTCCGACACAAGAAAATTAGGGAAAACACATTAATTACGAAGTGGATAAAATACAACATGAACCAGAAAACAAATGAAATTCTAGGACTAGTGATATAAGTCACGTAGACGTAAATATGAACAATATTGCTTGAAGAATTATAAATGACTTCCAAATGATTTTTCTGGTCTTAAATTTATGCTAAAAAAAATCCAGACAGAAAAGAACATTGACTATCTTAAAAAATGTAGCCATGATTCAGAAATATTATGATTTTATAGAACCTTTGAAAATTATTTGTTTACTGGCTGATTTCATGTTTTTGGATCTAAAGATTCTTTTATTTATTTGTAGAACCGGAAAAGAGCTAATAGTGTTAGATTTACGACAGAAATAGTTAGTAATTATTAATTTAGTAATTTAAGTATTTACTAGTGACAAACTCAGCAGAAAAAACTTAACTGAAAGGTAAGGAAGGTTATATTAACTTGTTATCTTTAATCAATAAAAAGTACTTCCTACATTAGTAAAATAAAGGTACTGGCACAATAAAAAAGCGTTGAACGTTGAATACTTCAATATACCCCGTGTACACACAAACAACAAACACCTCTATATTTCTAAAGCCGCGTAACCCTCATGATGGTTAAAACAGTGTGGCCACTGAACCTTTGAATTATTTTACAATGTGTCTTTGGATTGACAATCCAAGTCTTCATCTATGTAGGTAGGTATGTCAATAAAAATAAAACACCTTCATTAAGCACTGGTAGCCCTGCTTGCGTCCGGTCACTCGGTCCTTCCTGTCATAGTTATGACATATATAGTTGTGCTTGTATGCGTGGCTGCCTACCGCATTAATTTCCGATGCTAGCTTAAATAAATTATAATTAAGTAGTACGTAGAGAACTCTAGTGTCTAGATAAACCTATGTTAGGATTTAAGACGCTATTAATAAATTGTAACAACCTTGAAACAATAAACAAATATCTATCTATCACTGTCATGAAAGGAAAGTGAGTATTTATCAAGGTCGGTCAGAATGGGATATTTGTCATGATTTGAGTTTTGCACTTTTAATATTTTGGCACAGTTTCATGCGCCACGATCACGGAATAACTGAATTCAATGCTATTTAGTTTTTATTTGCAGACATATCGATCTTCCCTCATTTTTATATTTTGCTACGAACTACCACCACCGGTTTCATTGTCGAACGCAACTCGATCACTCAATCAATTTATCTGAGGAGTACCAATTACGATCATAATATTTAATAATATATAATAAAAATTACTTGTTTTCAAACAAGGATTACAGAGTAGGTTCTTATACAGGGTGTCAGGGAAAGGGTGTAAAAAAGGCGAAAGAGGGTGACACTGGAGACCGAGGGGGTCAATGTTTGTTCTACGATATTCAAAATTCCAAAATTTTTAGGGTTCCATAATACACAAGGAAAAAAGTAACTCTTATAGGATCACTTTGTTGTTCGTCTGTCTGTCTGTCTCTCCGTCTCTCAACACCCTTTTGTCAGGAACGCGTAGACGTCTCGAAATGAAATTAAAGTCAAATGCTTAAGTCTGTAACCTCTAGGAGCCGCGATATAAATAAAACTTCTAAATCAACGCACTCAAAAGTTATAGCCGTTTATGTCCAAAAATTTGAAATTTCAAAAGGAATCACATGCGCACAAAACCGGGTATAGGGTGCTTCCCATAGACCTAGAATCATGAAATTTGGTGAGCAGCAAGGTTTTAAAGTACAAGTAACGGGAAAAATCCGAAAACCATGAATTTGTAAAGAGTTCACTAATAAAAATACTTTTAATACTCTCCATGGACCAAAACCTATAGGGTACTTCCCGTTGACGTAGAATAATAAAACTTGGCAAGCCAGGTCTTATAGCATAAATAAAGGAAATAATCCAGGAAACCGTAAATTTGTAGTTTATACACAAAAAATTTTTGGTTCTCATGGCGAGACCAAAACCAAAACCTACAGGGTACTTCCCATTGACATAGAATCATAATAATTTGGCAGGACACTGGTCTTACGGAACCCTTAGTGCGCGAGTCTGACTCGCACTTGACGTTTTATTTTACTTATATTGTCAAAAATTGTAGTATTTTTTCTTCGTATTCCTGTTCTTTTACGTGTATTCCTACATTACTATTATTCTTTAGAAATTTCAAACGATTAAATAATTTTTTGTAATAATTTCTTGACAAAACACTGATTTTGCTGATAAAACAAGAAATAAATAATAGTTAAAAAAAACTAAAAAACACGCTTTTTATAGAAAACCGAACTAAAAAATAGAAAATAAATTTTAATGAGTTTAAATTAAGAAAATAGTGTTAAAAATTTCAATGAATATAAGTTAATAATAGTGTGAATAAAAAAAAAATATTTTATTTAAAAAAAGCGTGGGGTGCTTTTTAAAATATTATCGAAATGATAATCACTCTACTCATATCTGTCAATAAAATATTTATAACTATTGACACCATGCACCTCACGCTTTTTTTAAAATAAAATAATTTTTTTTTATTCACACTATTATTAACTTATATTCATTGAAATTTTTAACACTATTTTCTTAATTTAAATTCATTAAAATTTATTTTCTATTTTTTAGTTCGGTTTTCTATAAAAAGCGTGTTTTTTAGTTTTTTTTAACTATTATTTATTTTCTACTTTTTAGTTTGGATTATTTATAATAGCTTGTTTTTTTGAATAATTTTATCAAATTAGTGTATTGTCATCGGTCCTCAATAAATCTACAAAGTTTGAACGAAATCTGGCTGTTTAAAGTGGGTCAAAATCGCGCCCAAAGAAGTCGGTTACAAACAAACATACAAACATACAGGTGAAGCTAATAAAAAGCGAATAAAAACATTAAATATAAGTAATTGAAGATCAAACGATCTATGTGAGTGAAGTTCGATATTGTAAAGTTTAATTCAACTCGATTTATTTGGTTCACATTATGTAGTTAGCGCCATCTAGTGTCAGCCTTTGCACGGTTTTTAGGGATTTGATTATTTCTTTTTGAGGTGCAACCCCTTTTGCTATGTGGCTACACATTTTTACTACAAGGTTTCTTGTAAAATATAATTTCCCTACTGCACAAAGTCTAGGGAACAAGCAATACACTTCCACTTATTTGTGAAAACTCATAAAAAAGTACGCCAAAATTATTCATTTAAACTGAAGAGAATTCAAATTTTTTTTCGAAATTCAAAGAATTATCACAAAAACGCAAAAGCTTTTCAAAACAAGAAGGGAAAACCTAACTTAGCTACGTAATGTATTTGTTCATTGTAAATAAATAAATAAATAAAAACTTGGTCGCAGAGTAAAGGGATTGCTAGCGTAAAGTGTTGAGTGATTTTTGTTTTAGAGTGTTCTGCTCAATCAGCCGATGTCAATCCAATTGAGCATGCATGGTATTTACTCGGGAGAAGAGCTTTCAGTGATCTTCCTCAAAATTTGAACAAGGGAGAAGAACTTTTTTCACATCTTTCCAGAATGTGGAGCCTTATTCCACCGGAGACAATTGATAACTTGATACTCAGCATGCCACGCCGATGTAGGCCATGGCTAATGCCATGGGAGGTCCAACGTATCATTAAACAGCTGCAAAAAATGCTTTTTCATTTAATTTTCACATAAGCGTCAGATGATTTTGTTATTTACAGAAAATGGTTTTTTTCGGTTTGGGCACTACTTTAGTTTTTCTAATTAAACTTAATATTTTTACTTGCATGCTTATTATTTAATTATATAAATGAAATCAAAAATAAATTAGGCTTCTATTGATGTTCTAGGACAAACTATAAGTTGAATTAAAAATATGCACTAAAAACCATTGTTCGGTAGACTTTGTTTATATCGATCATTTTGTTCAGAGCCAATGGTACCTACTTACATAACCTTTAATTTAAAACAAAAACCAAATTGTTTGTGTTTATACATTACACCTGTGAATAATTTCTCATTTTATAATAAAGGGTGTGGTAGTAAAATTAATCTGGCATAAATATCATTGAATTATACTGCTCACATAATTATATCCTGGACCAAGGTATTTTTGTAACTAGATACCGAGGCAAGCTGCGCTACAAGGTACCTAGCGCAGCTTGCCCCGGTACCTGATTTGTAAACTTTTACCTATCAGTTCATTAATAATTTAAAATGAACTCTCCAACTAAACCATCCTTATATTCATACTAAACATAATTATATTTACAATGTGTCTGCTTACCGGTGTCGGAGACTTTGGGGGGGTGAAGTACGGTAAATTTTATCGACAAATCACAATCCCTATTTTTTTTTCTCGCTCCCTGATAAAATGGCAGCCATTTTGTTTTCTCTTGCCTCGAAGCACGGGTGCTTGTATTGTTTAAGCTATAGCTACCCATGCAGAGGTTCTAGGTGGACGATAGAGGACTCATTTGATTGCCAATAATGTAGGCAATAAAGCAATGATAACATTGTTGCATTTTCTATTTCATAATAGAAGAAAAGAGAATTTATAAAAAAAAAAAAAAGTTTTTTTTCAACATTTAATTAAAATTTTTAGCTTTTTCATGAAATTGAAACTGTCTAGCTACATGTTTTTTGTTTTTGAACGATAGTACAAAATGTGTGCTTCAAAACAAGTCATGCATCTTAGTCCTGAGTAAGATAGTTTAGAAGTTACTTCACCCCCCCAAAGTCTCCGACACCGGTAACCAGACACATTGTATAATTGTAACACATATTGCATGACATGAAACCGAAAGCAAAATTTACACAACACGTTTTAATCCTCTCAAACACGATTACAATTTATTCATTATCATCAGCCTATTATGCTAGTCTACTGCTAGAGAAAGACTTTAGCTTAAATTATTTTTATATGTAAATTGAACAATAACAATAAAATAAGTGACGACAAAGTTGAGCACCATGCCGAGCAGACTGGCGTCCAGTGGAATCAGCCTGTACGCGCGGAACCGGAGCGGACGAGTCTCCACGTACCGGATGAACCGTTCCAATTCACGCTGACGTCCAGGGTCTGAAATATAGGTAACACAAAAAAATCTCTTATGACACAACACGTTCTCGCTGACAAGTGGTATTTCTAGATAAATACGTCTTGAGATACATTTATTAGGGAGCACAGATAAAAAGTTCTGTTAACTGTGTGTTTGCCGTCAAATAAACTGTCAATGCCAAATAAAATCCTACCTTGCTCGTTTAAAAATTTATGATGAAGTATAATTTTCAAATCATTCGCTTTTGAGGCTAGTTTCTCTGCATAGATGGCGGGTGCAAACATGGCCACCATATAAATGAAAAGTCCTGCATAAGTAACTGAAAATGAAATCTGAAAATAGAAAAATAATCATTCAGTAGTTAAAGATATGATATAATGCGTATGATATAAATATATGCGTCCAGCAGTGGACTAATACAGGCTGTTGAGATATGAGATAAAACTTTAAAAAACGTACCTATAAAAATACCTACCTGCATAACATGTACTTCTACTTACATTATTAGCATACTTCAATTCATTTAATAATAAAATCAATTGACCCATAATTTCAATGGTTGTAAATATTAGTGAAGCGATGAACTGAAAAAAACAACAACATTTCAAACATGTAAAATAATGTAAATTAATATACATGTACTTGTCTATACTAATATACAAATACCTACATAAACATGTATTTTAGTATGTTTGGAACGAATAAACTCAAAAACTACTCAACCGATTTCATAAATTCTTTCACTATTAGAATGCTACATTATTTTTGAGTAACAGAGGCTATATTCAGTACTTGAAAAAATTAGGGATCCCTACTTAAACTTCAATAATGTACCCAAGGTGTAAAAAATTTGCTATAAATTGTCTATCATCGCATGCGCTGCGGAAACTATTGATAATAGAACAAAAAAGTGTTTTACACTATTAAAGAACATATTTAATATCTACAAAAAACTTCGCGGTACCATATATCCAACTATTGTAGTTATTGTCACTATACTACACTACTTTTTTACATTTAAAAGTTGATAGAAATGCCGACCAAAATCAGACCATGTTATCCATACTTTTGAATTAATCCTTATCTAAATAAATCATTTCGTATTCAAGACTGCTTGAAACCTGTAGATTACTTTTTGAATTATTCAAATCGGACATTCGATTCAAAAGATATTTATTACGAATTTAAAAAAGTCAATCTAAACAAAATACTAATACCTAGAAAAATAAACGCCGCCGCGCCGTAGCCGGTGAGCGGTGTGGTCCCCGTGCAGTGCAGCGGGAAAGGCAGTGAGGGAGGTGAATAAAAAAAAATACAATGTCCTCCTAATCGAATTTAAGGCGGCCAGTCTCATCGGTGACTAGCCAGATGCGCAGGACATATTATTATAGTGCACAAGTGTGTGCGCAAACACAGGTGCACTTTCTATTCCCTTACTCTCATAATCTGATAGGACGGCAGACCGACACGACCGGGGAGAGGTCAAGCGCACGGCTTAAGGCCGTAATCACACTGTGTTACTAATTAAATTGATATTATTTTAGTTTTAAGGTATATATTACTGTGGAACGTAGAATAAGTTAAATAAGATCTATAACTTTTCTATAGTCTGAAATAAATGAGATATTATATTATTAAGCCGTCTAACACCGCCAATTTCCTGACTTCGGGCTGCTACTGTGAATATTTCTTGCTAGAACAGACCCAATAACACAAATCTTGATCCGACCCGGGATTTGAAACCGGGACCCCATTATCACCAGTTGAAAACGCGACCGCTAAACCAACGAGGCAGTCGGATAAAAGTGTAAAATGTAGGTACCTTTCTAATATTTCTGTGGCAAGACACAGAAATATTTGATAGGTTATCAGAAATAGTGTTAGTTAAGTACCTAACTACATTTACTCAACGTTTATCACAAAATGTTTAAAAATAAATGTCCACCCGCGCGAAGCCGGGACGGGCCGCTAGTCTTGTTTACATACATATGTGAGAGTAAAAACGATATCAGGAACAGCGATGGATAACAATTTAATAGATAACACTCACATAAAAGACAAAACTCTGTTATGTAACTGTATTACTAATACTAGAACTTACCAAAGGGTCGAATGCAGATTTGTAAATTTCAGCCAAGTCTGCTATTGATTTATATATAAGGTGCATCGGATATATATTATTTTTATATTTTTTTCTCAAAATTAACGTAAAAGTCTGCAATCGACAGTGGATGCAGAGGAAGACAAACATATGAGAAGTGTTGACGTAGATAAAAGATATCGTTATCAATGTTATAATTGTGAAAAATAAAGGATTAAAACAGTGAGCCGTTTCTAGCTGGCTAGGATAACAGTTAACTATAACATTTCCGATATAGTAGAATGTATAAAACATATTAATCATTAGTATTTTCTTCTCGATAATGTAAGTAGCATTGTAAACACCAAGTTTAAAGTCAATGTATTCCAAATCTCGGAGTAACTGGCAGAAGGTGGCATTCCGACAGAAATAAATAAGGAAGAAAACATTCATTAAGAAGTGGATAAAATACATCATAAAGCAGTAAAAAAATAAAAAACTAGGGCTAGTGACAGAAGCCACGTAGGTTGATATGCAAAAGAACAGCATTGCTTGAAGAATTGTTATTGACTTCCAAATTATTCTTCTGGTCTTAGAATTATGCTCAAAAAACCCAAAATCCAAACAGAAGAAAACATGAACTATCTTTAAAAATGTAGCCATGACTGAGAAATATTGAGATTTTATAGAACCCTTGAAGAATATTTGTTTACTCACTGATTGCATGTTTTTAGATCTTAAGTTACTTAGAGAAGCACAAAAGAGCGTACCTACCTAACCCAGCAGTTTGAGAGTAACGGCCAAAGTTATAAAGAATTTTTTAGTATGTTATTGAACGATAAAGCATTTTCTAGTGACAAGCTGACCAGACAAAACCTAACTGATGGGTATGGAAGGTTGCGGTCACGGGTTTTCTCAATCAATAAATAAGTCCCTCCTACATTAATAAAATTAAGTCAGAAGACTTATGTACAATGTACAGTCACTGCCAAAAAACGTTGAACGATGAAAACTCCAATATACTCCGTGTACACACAAAGTTATGGAAAAAGCTATACTGAGAGTTTCTCTGAAAGATTTCGACAGAGAACCGAAGTTATCGACATAGCTCTATTAATTAACAAGCTGAAGTTGCAGTTGGCCGGCCATATCTCGCGAACAACAGACAACAGCTGGGGTAAACATGTTCTTGAGTGGAGTGCGATGATTCGACAAACGTAGTGCAGGACGCCCTCCGCCCAGGTGGGATGATAACCTGCGAAAGACTTCAGTCAGATGCTGGATGGGACAAGATGATCGTAGGGCAGGCGCTATGTTGTTCATTTGGGAGGCCTTATGTCGAGCAGTGGACTAACATATGCATGATGATGATGATGACACACAAAGCAACAAATATCGCGGTGTGGTTAAGTGGTTTCAAATGCCATATATATACTACCACCGTAGTAGTAAGTTGGTGGAGTATCTAGCCTAATTTTGATTAGTAGAAAATTTTCTCGATGACTGTTGTCGTTAGCACTGTTGAGCCGGTGTGATAAAAATACTGTGTAGTGTACGTTTGTGCTATCATTAAGTAGAGTCGACAAACTCATTTATCTAATTACTCACTACCTATACGCAATGCTTTAAATATAATGCGTTTTTTAATAAAAAAGGTACCTTATATAAATAAGCAGTTTTCCAAAATTTAAAAAGCCTTTTGTATCCTAGAGCTGGAATCCACTGCCTCTTAGCGGAGATCTTTCGCGGAGAGAACAGGAGGTCAATGGGATGTCATTCAGTCAAAGTAAGCACGGCCAATAATGTCTATGCCACTTAAAATTGACAGCATAAAGTGAAAAGCGCCCTCTCTTACGCCCGTAGCACACCTCCGCTGCGAAATACGAGTTGCGGAACCGCTGGATGAATTAATAAAGAGCACACAACACTTTCGAAATTAAAATTCAAGATCAAACAGATGACGATCTCAAGTCACAAAGGCACTTTTATTTCTTACAATGAGGATCCGTAACGTTTTTAGTTGAGAATGCATATTTATAGAGCTAAGAAATCTATAACACAACAGAATATCAATAATATAATATAATAATCTTTGTGAATAAAGTATATCTAATACTGTCTATTATAAATTATTATTCTATATTTAATATTATTATTATTATAAATTTTATGTCTGTTATAAAATACTACATACTTTCCTCATTTAATTCCCTCTGATTTTCTCTCCATGCCAGCAATTTTTTCAGATTATTTTTATGGTTCCGTACCTCATAAGGAAAAAAGGAACCCTTTCAGGATCACTTTGTTCTCTATGTCTGTCAGTCTGTCTGTCTGTCCGCCTGTCAACCCCGTTTTCTCAGGAACACGTGGACTTATCGACTTGAAATTAATGTCAAATACTCAAATCCGTAATGTTTTGAAGCCGCAATATAAATAAAACTTTTAAGTAAACTCATTCAAAAGTTATAGCCGTTTATGTCCGAATATTTAGAAATTTCCAAGGGAATCACATGCACACAAAACCAAGAGGGTACTTCCCGTTGACGTAGAATCATAAAATTTGATAAAAAGCAAGGTCTTACAGCAAAAGTAAAGGAAAAAATCCGAAAACCGTAAATTTGTAGTTTATTCCATGGTCCTCGCCATGCACCAAAACCTACAGGGTATCTAAAGGGTACTTCCCGTTGTCCTAGAATCATGATAATTTGACAAGACTTACGGAACCCCTAGTGTGCGACTCTGACTCGTACTTGACGTTTTATTGATTCTCGCCATGGACCAAAATCTACAGGGTACCTACTTCCCTTTGACCTAGAATCATGATAAAATACGTAGCTATGCCAAGCGGTTTTGGTACGCGACACATTGCATGCAAATTTTTGTCTTACGCCAAGGTCACTAAAGCCATAGTCGTACGAAAACGTTTTTAAAAGTACAGGGTGTGAGAGAAGCCTATATTTCCTTTTTAACCGACTTCAAAAAATGAGGAGGCTCTCAATTCGACTGGATGTTTTATTTATGTGTATGTTTAACCGATTTTGCTGATTTGTTCACTATTGTGTAGAAAATGATCTCTGGGTGGCCCCTTATGGACGGATTAGTTTATTTCGTAAAACTTAAAATAACATCATAATATTTTTTAGGAATCACGACTACTCAATTAACAAAGTAGTCAAATAATCTAAGCTTATATCACCAAAAAGACGTATAAACAAGTAACTTAGGTTTTAGCGGTGATATCTATTGTTTAAGCGTTCGACAACACACTTTTGCTCTATAAGCTCATAGAGCAAAAATGTCCTATAAATAAATGATGTAAACGTTTACTACACCATTTTATGCAACCGTTACGGTAAGGTGCTATAGCAATAGCTAATATAACTATTGCAGAAAAATACAGCTCTAATCTGATTTGCGGAAGAAGTTGTATAGGGTGTCTCAATAAGGGTGCACGATTTCAATTTGATGCCTTTTTTTTATTTGCAGGTTGGAGCTCTGGAATTTGTCAGCTGGAATTAACGATTACCTTATATATAACCTTAGATAGTAAACTTAAATGGGGCTCACACATAGATAAGCTATCGAAGAGACTTAGTTCTGCAGCGTATGCAGTAAAAAAAATCCGTCATCTTACAGACGTTGATACTTCTAGACTAGTCTATTTCAGCTACTTCTATAGTGTTATGTCTTATGGCATACTGCTGTGGGGGAACGCTGCAGATATTAACACCGTATTTGTGCTGCAAAAGAGAGCTGTTCGTGCAATTTATAATATGATTCCCAGAGATTCCCTGCGTGATAAATTCCAAGAAATAAACATAATTACAGTACCATGAAAAACACATATTTAATTTCACACCAAAATTAACAAATATAAAAAACACATATTTAATTTCACACCAAAATTAACAATTAATAACATGACTTGACATCCAAAGCAATTAACACAACACGTTTGTCGAAATCAACATCAATCCGTCGTCCTCATCAGCCTAAACTAGTTCATAGTTCTTTATTAATAACAGAAAATGTTACATGTCAAGATATTTCTTATCTAAGTATGAAATACAATTTTACAATTGTACCTACTTACACACAACATGAAAATTAATTTAGCTTTAGCATACTAGTCCGATAATGGATATCTGCTGGTCTCAATTTACAAGTATTCATTATATCTAAATTGAATGATAACGATGAGATAGGTGACGATAAAGTTGAGAACCATGCCGAGCAGACTGGCGTCCAGAGGGATCACCCTGTACACGCGAAACCGTAGCGGGTGTGCCTCCACGTATCGGATGAACCGTTCCAACTCATGCTGACGACCAGAATCTGAAATATATGAAGGAAGGTAACGCAAAAATACTCTTTTCTATCTAAGAAAACAAGGTCTAACATTTTGAGATCTTCCCAAGCCTACGTCACTGTCCAGTTGCCACTTTTTTGCAACAAAAAATGGAAGTTACGTTCATTTGTCGGTGACTACCAACTTTTATTTACGCGTCACTGGCGTCACTGTTGTTGATCGGATAAATCTTTAGAATAAAATGGGCGATTGCTTTATCCGTAACTATAAGAGCGTAAGTGTGAAAGGCGGTAAAATAGGGTTATTTTTAATTTAAAAATTATCTGCGGCTGAAGAATGTCCCTGGGATTTGATATATTTCATTTCAAGGGGAAAGTTGATTTATTCAGGTGCAGAGCTTATTAGCGTTGCTCGTATTATGGAAACTAAGTTTGAAGAATTTCATGGAAAAACCTTATCCAAAGTTAAGTTTATTTTCAAAAGCAGATGGAGCTCTACATCTTGGGTCCATGTCCTTGGGAATTTCGAACCGTCATAATTCTAATGCCAGATTTTGAACATCGACCCTGCCTGGCACTATTACCAGTTACATCACACTAATATTATATATGCAAAAGTTTGGATGGATAGATGGATGGATGTTTGTTACCTCTTCACGCCAAAACTACTGAACGGATCATTCTCAAATATTGCATACAGGTAAGTCTAACCCTGGAATCAAACATATTTTTTATCGCATAAATCAGTTTCCATGCGATAGAAATAACCTCAAATGGTTTCCATAGAAACAACGCGTGCGAAGCCGCGGGCAGAAGCTAGTAATGATAAAATCCTAAGATTTAACTTTTTTATTTGATAAATAATTTCGCTTATTTTGTATGTTCGTTGAAATAAGCGTATCGATTTGAAAATCGAAGGTAAATAGAGATACCTACTTCGTTCGTTTAACAGTTTGTCGTAGAGTATAATTTTCAAATCATTAGCTTTCGTAGTCAGCTTCTCCGCATAGACGGCTGGTGAAAACATAGACACCATAAAAATGAATAGTCCTGCATAAGATAGTGAAAATGAGATCTGAAAATATAATTAAAGAATAATTAGATAGTAAATGAGTGAAAGATATCAGATATAATTATTATTTTAACAACAGATAGTATAAAACTATACCAGATATTATGTACCTAACTATAGTTTCTATCTATTATGGTAAACGCGAATATTAGCCTGTTATTATTATTTTTGTGTATTTTGTAAATTTGTATACTGTTTCTTTAAGTAGAAATTTTGTTAAATGGCACCTGTCTCTTTACACACCGCTATCGTATATTGTGCTGAAAGATCCCCGAATATAAATGAATAAATAAAATAAAATAAATCAGTTCGCATTTACAGATAAGCGTTATGTGAGTTTAACAATTTAAAAGTGTTTCTGAGTATAACACTTTCTAATGCAATGTTTACCAAGTCTAAACCTGTTATTTTCTTTTTCAATAATAGTACATTATTGCAAAGGCAGCGAAATAGGTAATTGCAGGTCGAGTATGGTCGAGACAAGACAGGCAATTGCTATTTCGGCAGAGGCATATGTAATGCTTTTCTTAAAAAAAAGCTAGGAAATAAAAAAGAGCCTTTTACATAATAAATTTAATTAAAATTTAAAGGTAGTTAAATTTCAGTAGTTCTTCAAGTCAATGCCGTTTTTAATATGAACTGTACATTTCAGCATAGAATAAATCGCCCATAATGCTTTTTAGTTTTAGCAATTTCATTGAAATACGCAAAAAACACTGTTTCGGAGAACAGTTTTGCATTTTTCTCGTTTTTCCAGAAGATGAAATTTTCATTTACTTTTCTATATATTATTTCAAATACTTTTCTATATATTATATTTTTATATATTTTTCTTTTGATTTTGCTGGAAGCAGGTTTTCCATCACTAATTTAGCTTCCGATCTTAAATCTGGTGGAGTGCAGTCAATTTTCATTTCATTTTCACTTTCAGAATCATCGGAACTAATTTTAATTATTTTATTAACAAAATAACAACGAACTCCGCTTTACCGCCAATTTTTTTTTTACAGTTTGTGCCGAAAGGTAAACGCATCTGTGGCTATACAGCCACGAGAACGCAATGTGTACGATAGATGAGAGAGTTCTAAATTCAAACAGCACACCGTTTCATACAACATTGCCGGCGCGCTCTTCGATCCAAATTCAAAGAACGCGCCGGGAAGTGATTTTAGTTTTTCAGTCTACGTAAATTTATGATACTTCGCGTGTTCTTTATTCAAATGTTATGACAATATTTCCGCGCATGGTTAAGAAAAGTTTTATTTTACCTATCAAGAGAAGCTGCCCACGTAGGTAACATGTTCTTGTACTTACATCATTAATATACTTCATTTCCTTTAGTAATGTAACCAATTGAAACATAACTTCAATTGTTGTGAATATTAGAGTTGCAATGAACTGAAAATGACAAAATATTTACTAAAATGGCTAAATAAAATAGTTTCATTAATAAAACTACTGTTTTGGCTACTTGTCGGGTGTGGTCAAAATTAAAGAAGTCCCAGAGTTTAGATACCTATAAAATAGAATGTTACATAGATTGGTAAAAAACAACACTGACGAGGCGAATGCTTGGAAAGGGTTGTCGCCATATTGAATCTAAAACTTCGTTCAGAAGCACCGCACTCTTCCGGTGCCGGTCGTTCAGATACGCCGCGACACTATTAAAAATAATAATTGTTAAGGTGTTGAACGATCAAACATAGAAAAATAGCCGCACAAAGACGAAGAACAATACAGAAAGTAATACTGAGAACCGTTTGTTCTAACTAGTTCGATTCAATAGTTCTGCAACTAGTGAGAAGTCTTTTTCTCCATTTGATTCAAAGAAGTGAAAATTTGAACGTTATACAATAAAAGAGTACCCAATACTAGGACTTACCGCAGGGTCGAATGCAGGTTTGTAAATTTCAGCCAAGTCTGCTATTGATTTATACATATTAAGCTGCATCGGATATATGTTATTAATAGGTTTATCTCTCAAAATTAACGTAAAAGTTTGCAATCGGCCGTGAATGCAGATGAAAACAAACATATAAGAAGTATGAACGTAAGTAAAAGATAACACTATTATTGTAATAAATGAAAAAAATATAGGATCAAAACAGTGATCAGTTGCAAACTGGCTAGGCTTACAAATAATTATGGTGTTACCGATATAGAAGAATGTATAAAACAGATTAATTAAAATTATTTTCTTCTCGATATTGTAAGTAGCATTGTGAACTCCAAGCTTAAAGTCAATGTATTCCAAGTCTCTGAATAACTGGCAGAAGGTAACACCCTGACAGAAGAAAGTTAGGGAAAAAACATTGATTAAGAAGTGGATAAAATAAAACATGAACCAGATAACAAATGAAATTTTAGGACTAGTGATTAAAGCCACGTAGACGCACATGCATATGAACAATATTGCTTGAAGAATTGTAACTGACTTCCAAATGATTCTTCTGGTCCTAGATTTATGCTCAAAAAACCCAAAATCCAGACAGAAAAGAACATGGACTATCTTAAAAAATGTAGCCATGATTGAGAAATATTGTGATTTTATAGAACCTTTGAAAATTATTTGTTTACTCGCTGATTTCATGTTTTTAGATCTAAAGATACTTTTATTTACTTGTAGAAGGTGAAAAGAGAGCTTCCCGGTAGCGTTAGAGTAACGGCAACCAATGGTAAATAATCAATAATTTTGCAATTTAAGTATTTACTAGTGACAAGCACAGCAGACAAAACTTAACTGGGAGGTAAGGAAAGTTACATTAGGTAACTTATTATCTTCAATCTATATTAGTACTTCCTACATTAGTAAAATTATGGTAGGTACAGGCACAATTATAAAAGCGCTGAGCATTGAATAATCCAATAACCATGAATATGGAAGTTTTTGTTGTTTGTGTTTCTTAATACAAACAACAAAAACCTCAATATTCTTAAAGCTGCGTAACCCTTATGATGGTTAAAACACCTTTTAATTATTTTACAATTTGTCTTTGGATTGACACCCCAAGTTTTCATCTATGTATGTATAGATAAAAATAAATAAATAATCGCTCCTTCCTGTCACAGTTATCACTGTCAAGAAAGGAAATTGAGTATTTATCAAGGTCAGTCATAATGGGATGCTTATCATAATTTGAGTTTTGTACTTTCAGATATTTCGGCACAGTTTCATGCGCCACGATCACGGAATAACTGAAGTCAATGCTATTTATTATAAAATTAACTTCAACCTTTCGTTGGCACTAGTTATTATTAAAAATGATTGGTTGGCCTGAAACTCCTACAGATGTCTAGCGAATCACACTTTTTGGATACAAATTTAGTACCGTTGGAAAGCTGACAAACCAGAGAATTAACTTAGGGTAGAATAAATTATTCAAACACCGTAGTTTGAATATTATTATTTTTGGATATATTTGACCGTAAAGTTATTTTTTTTAGTTAGTTTCTTTTTTAAAGCCTAGTGTCTTATTCTTTAATCCTAGTTTGAGTGAAGTTCTGACGTATTGTAATCACAAAAGTCTATGACTACAAACAAATTATAAAAAAACACTGAATTAATGAGAAAAAAAAGTTACGAATGCTTGAAGGTCAAATTTTAGAAAAATCTCAATAAGGTATAAAAATTGACATATCACCAAAGCCATACAACTTTAGTGAGGAAAGTAAGGTCCAATAATTATTAGCAAAGGACCTTCTCTATTTTCGAATCCGCTATGGCGGGTTGCGTTCCAGTTACCCTGTATATACGAGTATACAGGGTACAACGGTCGTCGTTGGTTGGATCTATGAAACTAGAAATATTTATTTTGGAAAAATTTATACAGAGAAATATTTTCTTGATTTTCTTGTTCTTTTACGTGTTTTTTTACAAAAAAAATATTGTTTGGAAATTTCAAAGGACTTAAAGATTTATTTGCAATAATTTCATGACAAAACACTGGTTTTGCTGAAAAAATAGGCAAAAAAAATAATGAATTAATTTGTTAAGTAAAATAAGTAATTGAAAATCAATCGAACTATGTCTAGTTTGTTGGTGAGTAGTTCAATTCGATGCGATTTAATTGGTTTACATTATGTAGTTAGCGTCAGCCTTTGCCCGGCTTTTAGAGACTTGAACATTTCTTTAAAAGGTGCAGCCCTGTTTTTTAAGTGGCCCTTTTGCCATGTACCGTTTGATATGTGACACTTTTTTACGTGACTATTTTCTTACGTAAGCGTCGGTCGAGGTTTCTTGTGAAATATAATAACAAGTGTACACACAACTGTTTGTGTGTATTTAATACATACTAGGTACCTACTTCGATTCA
Source organism: Eupithecia subfuscata (assembly GCA_963564075.1). Classification (NCBI taxonomy): domain Eukaryota; kingdom Metazoa; phylum Arthropoda; class Insecta; order Lepidoptera; family Geometridae; genus Eupithecia; species Eupithecia subfuscata. Next base: position 13,517,807 of record OY751112.1, on the reverse strand, counting down.
TATACTTTTTTCAGTTCATAAATAATATAAAATGAAATACCAAATAAAACCATCTTTAACTTCACACTAAAATATAATTTTAACACTTATTGCGTTAAAACACTGCGTGACATGAAACCGAAAACAATATGCACACAACACGTTTAAATCCTCTTAAAAACGATTACAATTTATTCATTATCATCAGCCTATTATGCTAGTCCACTGCTAGACAAAGGCCTCAATTCAAATTATTTTTATAAGTAAATTGAACAATAACAATAAGATAAGTGACGACAAAGTTAAGCACCATGCCGAGCAGACTGGCGTCCAGAGGGATCACCCTGTACACGCGGAACCGGAGCGGGCGCGTCTCCACGTACCGGATGAACCGATCCAACTCACGCTGACAACCAGTGTCTGAAAAATAGGTAACGCAAAAATATCTCACACAACACATTCTCGCTGACAACCTGGTGCATGGTATAGTTAGGTAAAGAGGTCTCAGATACATGATTTAGGGAGACCAGATAAACAGTTCTGTTAATTGTGTATTTGCTGTCAAATAAACTGTCAATGACCAATAAAATCCTACCTTGTTCGTCTAACAATTTATGATGAAGTATAATTTTTAAATCACTCGCTTTTGAGGCTAGCTTCTCCGCATAGATGGCTGGTGCAAACATGGACACCATATAAATGAAAAGTCCTGCATAAGTAACTGAAAATGAGATCTGAAAATTACAAAGTAATCATTCAGTATTTTAAGATTAGCATCTGACGTATGAGATAAAACTTTGAAAAACATACCTATAAAAATACCTGCTGGCATAACATGTACTTGTACTTACATTATCAGCATACTTTAGTTCATTTAATAATAAAATCAATTGACCCATAATTTCAATTGTTGTAATTGTTAGTGTTGAAACGAACTGAAAAATAAAATAATAAAACGTCATTTGCGAGTCAGACTCGCGCACTTAAGGGTTCCGTTTAATTGTAAGACCTTGTGTCTTATCAAATATTACGATTCTAGGTCAACATGAACTACCCAGTAAGTAGACAGAAGTAAGTAAGTAGTAAGAAACCAATGAGTAGTAAGAAGTAATAATAAACTCATAAGTAGTAAGAAGTAATAATAACGAAACCAATAAGTAGCAAGAAGAAATACATAAGTAGTAAAACCAGTAAGTAGTAAGAAGTAGTAGGTATCCTGTATATTTTGGTCGAGGGACACAACAACAAAATCACAACTTATTTTTTTAGTTAATAAACTACAAATTTACGCTTTTCAGACTTTTATCCTTATTTGTTCTATATGACCTTGCTTCTTACCAAATTTTATGATTCTCGGTAAACGAGAAGTACCCTATAGGTTTTAGTCCATGGCGAGAATCAAAAGTATTTTTTTGTGAATAAACTACGAATTTACTACTGTTTTCGGATTTTTTTCCTTTTTTAGTGCTATAAAGCCTTGCTTCTTGCCAAATTTCATAAATCTAGGTCTACGCGAAGAACCTTATAGGTTTTGGTCCATGGCGAGCATTAAAAGTATATTTTTAGTGAATAAATTATAAATTTATGTTTTTCAGACTTTTCACTTTACTTGTGCTATAAGACCTTGCTGCTCACTAAATTTCATGATTCTAGGTCTACGGGAAGTACCCTTCAGGTTTTGGGTGCATGTGATTCCCTTAAAAATTTCAAAATTTTCGGTCATAAAACGGCTGTAACTTTTGAGTGCGTTGACTTAGAAGCTTAATCACGTTTTCAAGGGGTTATGAACTTAAGTATTTGATGTTAATTTCAACTCGATACCTTCACGCGTTCCTGAGAAAAGAGGGTTGACAGACGGACAGACAGACAGACAGACCAACAAACAGACACACAGAAAGACAGACTGACAGACAGACAGACAGGCAGATGGACGGACGGACGGACGGACAATAAAGTGATCCTATGGGTTCCTTTTTTCCTTTTGAGATACGGAACCCTAAAAAAACAACAAACATTTTAAAAATTATGCTGGACTTATCTACTATTTTGTTCATGTCAAATAAAAGTGAGAGTAATATACGATATTAGAAACATCATCACACTCACACAAAAGACAAAAAACTGAAAACTGCAAGTAATAAAGGAATATTAATACTAGAATCTAGAACTTACCGAAGGGTCGAATGCTGATTTGTAATTTTCAGCCAAATTTGCTATTGATTTATATATAACCTGCATCGGATATATATTTTTTATATGTTTTTTTCTCAAAATTAACGTAAAAGTCTGCAATCGACAGTGAATACAGAGGAAAACAAACATATAAAAAGTGTTAACGTAAATGAAAGATAGCACTATCAATGTAATAATTGTGAAAAATAAAGGACTATAACAGTGAGCCGTTTCAAGCTGGCTAGGAATACAGTTCACTATACCATTACCGATATAGTAGAATGTATAAAACATATTAATCATTAGTATTTTCTTCTCGACACTATAAGTAGCATTGTGAACCCCAAGTTTAAAGTCAATGTATTCCAAATCTCTGAGTAACTGGCACAAGGTGGCATTCCGACAGAAGAAAATAAGGAAAACAACATTCATAAAGAAGTGGATAAAGTACATCATAAACCATAAAATAAATACAAGATTAGGGCTCCAGACAGAGGCCGCGTAGACTGATATGCAAAAAAACAACATCGCTTGAAGAATTGTTATTGACTTAAAAATGATTCTTCTGGTCTTAGATTTATGCTCAAAAAACCCGAAATCTAAACAGAAGACAACATGGACTATCTTAAAAAATGTAGCCATGGCAGAGAAATATTGTGATTTTATAGAACCTTTGAATAATATTCGTTGACTCACTGATGGCATGCTTGGAATCATAATGTTCTAGTAGAAGCAGAAAAGAGTTACCCAGTAGGTACGTAGTGTAAGAATATTGGTTAAAATATCAAAGAATGATTGTTAATAATTCATTAAAGTATTTGCTAGTGACAAGCTTAGCGGACAAAACCTAACTGAAGGCTAAGAAAAGTTATACATTTACGTGTTATCTTCAATGAATAGTTACGTACCTACTGCATTAGTTAAATTAGGTTATAAGACTTGTGTACAGTCACCGTAAAAAACTGAAATCTCCAATACCCCGTGTACACACAAAGAAACATAAACCGCTTAACACTTCACACACTTCTAATGCCGCAAAACCCGCAACACAATGGATTTATGAACCGCAGATTATCCATATAAAATTTGACAACACTTTGATAGAACACAAAGTCAAACTGCAAAAGAATGCAAAGGTACAGTGGCTACACTGTTATCTCACGACTTTAGAAGTTTTAGGAATGGTCGTTTAGTGGTCTGTTACGTTTTGTGTTCATGTGGATTTGAAGTTTTCGTCTGTTCAACGATTTAAGGCAGTGACGATACCTATTACCTGTGATGAAAACTAAAATAATTAGGAAATTATTTGTCAACGTACGGCTACCTACTATAAACATAATTAATAACTCGCTTTTTACGCCATGCCAAGAAGTCAATGACTTTTCTCAAAGTTTTTTTCAAAAGACTTCAAGGGTTTGAAATTTTAACTATTGAAGGTTCGAAATCTGTTTCAACAGATTTCAAGAGTTGAAATTTTGCACACATTAAATATCTGGCTGAAATAAGTGGCCTTAGGTAAACTAATTATCTTACTGCTTAAAAAACTTTAATTCTTTTCAGAAATCACGCTCGTTTTCCAAGACCGACCGAGCGACCACAAAAGTATAAAATAAAAATAAAACGTCAAGTGCAAGTCGTACTCGTGCACTAAGGGTTCCGTAAGACCCTGTGTCTTGCCAAATTATCATGGTTCTAGGTCAACGGGAAGTAGGTACCCTGTAGGTTTTGGTCCATGGTGAGCATCAAATTTTATTTTAATTTATAAACTACAAATTTACAGTGTCTGGATTTATCCCTATAGTGCTATAAGACCTTGCCTGTTACTAAATTTTATGATTCTACGTCAACGGGAAGTACCCTGTTTTGGTCTATAGCAAGAATCAAAAGTATTTTGTTTTTCTTAAATAAACCACAAATTTAAGTATTTTTTTCTTTACTTGGCTATAAGACCTTGTTTCTCGCCAAATTTTATGATTCTACGTCAACGGGAAGTACCCAATAGGTTTTGGTCCATGGCGAGAATCAAAAGTATGTTCTTTTTGTGAAAAAACTACCAATGATTGGTTTTCGGATTTTTCCCTATACTTGTGCTATAAGAGCTTACTGCTCACCAAATTTCATGATTCTGCGTCTACGGGAAGTAGGTACCTTATAGGTTATGTGTGCTTAAGATTCCCTTGGAATTTTCACAAGGCTGTAACTTTTGAGTGCGTTGACTAAGAAGTTTTATTTATATCGCGGCTCCTGACGGTTACAGACTCAAGTATTTGACGTTAATTTCAACTCGATACGTCCACGCGTTCCTGACGAAATGAGGTTGACAGACGGACAGACAGATAGACACACAGTTGGACAAACAGACGGACAACAAAGTGATCCTATAAGGGTTCCTTTTTTCCTTTTGAGATACGGAACCCTAAAAACATGACGACTAATTATTGTTGTTTATTTTAAAACATACCTATTGATGTCAATTCAGGTGTCACAAAACGAATTTGACAGCAATAAAAAATGTTGCTGTACTTTTCTTATCGATCGAAATTAAAATGATGATTATTATCATAATTTCATAGTGCTGTTCAAATTAATTCAGTTTAGTTTTTGTGCTATCTGACCACACAAACTACCACCACTATCTTCCCTAATCTATAACCTAAACACGTCAAAATAGAGCCTTGTCGAAGTTGTCGATACACTAAGCAGATGAACACGTAGGTTCGCCCGTATTTTGGGTCAGAAACTTTTCAATCCATCTTTGTGGTTAGAAACCGGAGTGCCAATCGAGGCACTTTCCGCAACGAAGGGCACCTGAGAACCAACGGACAAACACACTGTTTGCGCAGAAAGGATGCCGAGAGATCGGCAAACAAACCCTGTCAATACTGACTTTCTATTCTTCGGAGATTTACTAAAGCTGAACGCACACCTGTCTAAAGCTTGAAACAGACTGAGCCCACACCATACAACGTATGCAATGAAATGGCGTACCTACGCTAAGTGTCTCCCTGTTTATATAAATCACAAATCATATCCGCGGTTCAGTAGGCTGAACGCTCAAGCATGTGCTTCAAAACGTTTGTCCTCACTAGTTCGATTCGTTAGGTCGATCGTCGAACTAGTGAGAAATTTTTATTTTCTCATAGCATTTGTTCTCAGTAGTTCGATGCATTAGTTCGATCGATCATCGAACTAGTGAGAAGTTTTTTAAATGCCCAATGTTTACTTGCTC